>JAKCOX010000013.1:1315000-2565000 GCA_022605575.1 Laterallus jamaicensis coturniculus | reverse complement strand
AATTAATTATGGTAATACACTGAAACCTAATCTTTACGCAGTGGGGTATGGCATTAACTTGACAGTTTTTTATAAATTCTGGCTTATTTTCCCTATGATGTTGAGAATTCTAGTTTATCTTAACATCTTTCTCCTTTTTTCCCCATCCTAATTACAACTGAATTTTTTCAATTCCTGATAAAATGGTACTATACCTTACTAGAAAAAACTATCATCATGAAGCTGGTATGGAAATATTTACAACAGTGTATGCATTTTGGCAGGTAGTGATCCAAACCAGAGCTTTGGTAATCAAATAATGAACTTTGGGTATCATAAAACCAACTATATCTAAACAAGTCATTAGTAATCATAATATGATGGCCATCTCCAGAAAGTCCTTCCAGTTTACTGGCTGAAAATGTGTCAGACTAACCAGTGAAACATTTTGCAGCCTGGACACCTGTTAAGTTTATTATTCTTATTTTAATGTAAGAAGGATGCTTTTATTGTATCATTTATGCCATATGTTATGTAGCAGTTGCCTAGCTGGGCTACACATCATGATGGTCTCAGACTGGTACAGTGATTTTAAAACCACGCTGAACATGGTTGCAGATTGATCATGCAAAATCTGCCCCCCCCAGCTGATTTTTTTTCCCCACTTGTGCACAGTGCAATGCAAAAAAAAGAAGAAAGTAAATAAAACCAAGAAAGTGGGATGGGCGAGCAGGTCGACTGTGCGAGAGAACACGTGCAAAGTATACCTCAGAAACACTATAGGTGGATGAGCACGAAGGGAGCCGAGCCTGGTTGTGCAGTGGGGAAAAGAAAACACTGTTAAAAAAGAAATGGTGGCACAGTAAGGGTCTCAGAAGGTTTTCTGTATAGGTGGTTCCAGCACTGAGATAGTAGCAGGGGGTTCATTAAGTTTCCATGACTAGCTATTTCAGAAACTCCAAATTTATGCCTTTTAAGGTGGAAGCTTCTTAAAAGAAAAAAAGTACTGTATTGGTAAAGTAACAAAAACTAATGATGAATCCAAAGACAACTATCAATCCTTTCTTCTCTGACAACACTATCCTTAGGACAAGATGGTATTCTAGGATGAAGCTCTACCAATCTCATTAATTTAAAACTATTAGTTTTATTCTAACTCTGGAATGGCTACCAAGTGAAAACCCAAGAAAGCCACTGTTCTTCCCACTATATCTTTGCGTTTTGACAACACAGGTTTTTCTTCAACATCACTGCCCCAAAACCCAGAATAACTTGCAAAGTTAAATGACTAACGGCCAGATATAGGTCAGTAGAAATCTGCAGATTGTGCCCCACAGCAACATAAAGCACTGTGATTCTGAAATCAGGTATTATTCTTAAATAGTCTATTTTGTTTTTTAAAAAAGATGAAAAGACAAAAAGAGACAAGATTCCTTCTGATAGAGCAAAAACTTTCTAGAAATGCTGATTTGAAACTAAGAAAGGTGTGCTTTTGTTTAGGAGTTCTGCTATTCACCTAACATTTTTGGATGATCCTCCTAAGTAATTGTTGCCATGATTTGTCCTGCAACAGCATGGAAACAGAAGACCCATTCACTTCTGTTTGGCAGGTGAAAAGCCAAAGATTGCAGAAACAGCAAGATACACAACAGCTGCAGTTTGTTATATTATCAGCAACTAGACAAACACATCAGCAACAATGAGGAGGTTTGGAATTGTACATCACAAAGTTTTTAAGAACTTGGCTCATCCTGCCTACTTCTCATGCCAATTTACAAATAATTTTGTATTTTCTTCTTCACAGTTCCAGTTGTACAGAAGCACTATAATACTCCCTTCAATAAGACACCTGTATATTTTTTTCTCCCTATGTTCACACCCACGATTTTCCTTAATCTCTTAATCTCACTCCAAATTCTTTTTCTTCATTCATACATGTACACTCTAAATTTACCTAAGTAATTTCCTCATAATCATGAAATCAAAGGTATGCTCAAATGCTCTAGTCTCAAAAAGATCTCATGTTCTCATAACACACTTCCGCACATAGTGATTGCCGGTTGTTTTATTTTCAGCAGGATCACAGAACGAGACTGTTTAATCTTCTATATACTTATTTCCTGATCATTTCTGTGTCACTGCTTTCTTGCTAACTAGCCTCTATTTTTGAGCATCTGCCTGATTTCAGTATGTTTTAAGTGTATTGCTTCTGTATTATTAAAACAAAACGTCAATACTTTTCCCAGCTCCTCTAATGATTCTGCAGTCTATCACCTACCCTTACAATTTGTTGCCATATATGAACTCCAGTGATTGAGAGGGGACAGCTCTCCTTGTTTTTTATGGTACCTGACAACTTATACACAGTACGTTAAGTGAAGCTAACATTCTAACAGTTGAGCTGTTGGGCAGCTTCTGCCCATGAACATTCAAATTAAGGAGCCATGCTGTCAGTCACAGAAATTGCCCACTCTGAGAATGATTTTAAAAGCACTATGCCCATTTACACAACTGAGAATCCTGTTCAAAGGCTACAAGAGCAATTTGTTGTTAGTCTGAGGACCTTACTGGCTTGACTCAGATCTTCAATAATGGAATATTAAGACCAGGAATAAAAGCCATATAAATGTAATACTTCATCATGATCAAAGCAGGCAGGTACTTAAAGTAAGACAGAACACTGCATGCAGGAGACTGTGGACTCTGAGAGAGGCAGCTCTGTATGAAAAATTATCATCCTGCTTTCATTAAGCATCATCTATGGACAGTATTTGGCCTCTACTAAGAATTCTGAGAACATTTTTCTTCAACAAAACCAGAACTTCATTTGGAACCATGTTGGTCAAAAACTACACAAAAATTGGTTTCTTCTGTAAGTACAGAATTTCTTTTTTTTTCCTGATGGGCTTTCCATACCATTTTTTAAAAAGTATTTAAACTTACATTTAAAATTGTTAGCCTGCACAACTTAAAAAAAGAAAAAATCTTCAAAAATCTAGATTGAAACAGGATTGTTGTGTTGAATGTTAGCTGAACTCCACATTTTCAGGAACGTATCCATTTTTGCAAGTATTATGACTTCTAAAAGAGAAATCAGTCAGCTGTTTCACTGCTGAGCATCTCAGTAGCTAATGCACTTATTTGCTACTGTTACAGTAGTATAAACAGTAGGGGAATGCTAACATGCCCAAGTGATACAAGACTTATTTTTCTAAACAATATTTAAACTGAGCTTCAAATGCTGATCTCTGGGAGGAGTCAAAGGATTACGCCATGAAAAAAAACCAGAGCAGCTGCAAGGAAGATTAATGAAGATCTCAAGAAGAAACAGAAAAGCAAGGTCAGGATAACTTTCTTGGTAAATGGTAAATCTTTTCTGTTGGGATTTACTGTTTTAAAATGAAAACTACTCAAACCCTGAAATGGCTTAATTCATGCAAATTTTCATGCATGCTTTCAGTGCAATTTTACTTTAAATATCTGGCAGGCTTTCTAACCTTTTGGTGGAATCTGGGATATTCTGCAGAATTCCAGTGTTTCCTACATATTTCCAATGGCCTTTCAATTTAATCTAGGAAGCATGTCTTTGCAATTCATTCAGGAACAAAGGTTCCACCTTAATAATATTATATACAATTCTGCAATAGCATTTCATTTATACTTATGGGGCTGGTCATGAGATAGTATATGCTCCCCCCTCCCATACCATTCAATACGTTTGCCACATTGTAGAAGTATTAACAACTTACATTCAAACCCCTTTCCAAAAGCGGTATGGAAGAGATGAAAATTATTTTAAAGATGAGCTATTATCAGATCCCTCATTTGTTTCTGTCCAATCGTCCACTACTTAGTAAGGATTTGTTCTATTCTTTGTTCAGTCATTTGTCTACTGTCTTTTAAAACACTGCCTTATCTAAACCATCCACTATGTCAGCAAGAGTCAAGAGTGGCAGTGAGAAAGCAGCAGATTTTAGTTATATGTTATTATACTTGCAATGTGTCCTGCTTGTTTTAAGAAACAAAGGGCATATGCAGAATTTATGGAACATTTTAGTTCATGGTCTGACATTCCTTACTTAAACTGTGTAAGGTATGGCCATGAACTAACAGATAAAGTAGCACAGAGGAAGAAGACAATTTCATGGCAACTGATTTGTCATGGCTACTGTGGTCACAACTTTTGTTGGAGATGTTTCCCCATGTGACTGACGTTCTGTGAAATAACATTTGATTAACATTTTTAGTAGTAAAAAGTTTCAGGGCATAATGTTTTTCTGGCTTTGGATTTCTTCACTAGTACTAAATCATAAATTTAAGAGTGAGGAGTCTAAAATAAAGGAACCTGTTTAATCTTGATTATGACTAATAATATTGACATACCACCAAAAACTTGATTCTTAAAGATTTGCAAGGGAAAAGATACAGTCCTTTAATCAAATTTATTTTATAGAAAGCTGCAATATAATATCAGCTCAATTACCTTGTATTTGACCTGAAAAAGTTTATCAACTCTATTTGAAGAAACTTCTATTTGAAAATGAGCAGAGATTAACTTTGTCAGATACATTGCTGTATATTCAAAAGCATTCAAAAGGGGTAAAAATTATCCAATCATTACCATTACCAAAATTATCTTGCGATATATAACCATGATGAATTATGCATTAGAATGACAGTGCTGAGAATGACAACAGTCAGTGTATGGAAGGCACAAACAGGACACGAATCCAAAGAAATTTTGCTAAGAATCTTCACTGGATGGATATGTAAATAGATAAATGGTTACTAACTTTCATAACTATTATACTCACGACTGTCCCTTTTTTCTAATTTTCATTATACATTAAATTACGCAGCTTCAAGTTAACTGCTGAACATGAGGTACTGCTATCTGTATTATTTTGTATTTGACTTCCTTTATTAAATATTTTTGTGAAAAATGGGCAACTTTATAGGGATATAATGACTGATATTCTAGATCCTAATCCTTTTTGCAAGACTTTTAAAGAACAAACCTAATGCATAAGAAATATGCTGCAGAACTTTTTTATATGCTTTAGTTACCTTATACCAGCAATAGTTTTCAGTAAGGCTATCAAACACTGGCAGAAGATATTTTTATCCTTTAAATTATGGAAATCTATTTTCTTTGTTGTTAATTTCAATATTTGGGAAACTTTTAGATACATGGCTTCAATTTTGGAAAGGGATTTTTTTTTTTTAAAGTTGCTGTAAAGCCAAACGGTTTGATTAGCATTCATTGAAATGTAGTAGGCTATTCCTTTAAACAAACCCTGTCACTTAGGTCAGGTTTCTCACACACATTAAAATGAAACCCCAGCTAGAAAAGAAAGAAAACACAAAGGGGGGAAAAGAGAGATAGAAAGGAAAAAAGATGGGGATGAGAGGACAAACCAATCAGATTTGGTGTTACCAGCCAGCGGAAGTTTTAAAAAAACAGATCACCGAGTGAAATCGTACATTTACTCGGAGAGAGCATCCTTTGACATTGCCTTCTAGGTGATCTCTGAGCTCCTCCAGCTTTCGATGGAGCTACATGTAAACATCAGAAAATGAATTGAAAAAGCAACCTGTTCTCTTGTCACTTTTTTTTCTTTTTTTCTTTGTCTTAGTGTTGTTGTATTTTAATAAATCACAGCATAACACATTTCTCACTGCCTCTGGCAAAACATTTCAAGACATCAAAGTGCTTTGAACAACACAGACATACAAGCTCAGTAAACTTGGAAACTGGAAACAAGGTATTTTTGCTTGATTAACATAGTTCTTTTTTCAGTGCAGGAAAAAAATTGAAAAATTGGGGGACAGATCCTTCTGAAGCTACTGAATGTCTGCAATATTGCTTATTTGTTTATTTATTTTCTTGTTCATTGGAAAGGCTGTGTTCTAGCATTTATTTCCATCAAAAATAACTTTTTAGAGGTAAATTTTCATGTTTGGGAACCTCAGTTAGGTTTTCCCATTTTCTATAAAGATATTCATGTAAGATTTTGTGTCTGAACGTATATTTTGGGTTGTGAAATTAAATCCTGGGCAATTGGACACAGAAATTATAAACCTGAAATAGGTGTCAGTGGGTGTTTATAAATGTAACAGGTGAATCCCAGCACCTAAATAAGCTACATCATCCACATATGCGCCACAAATCTAGAATTGTACGTGATGGCCCATTATAAAGGTCATGGGTCACAGTAATTATATACACCATTTTCAAAACCAGCTTAGAAACTGTGGCTGTCTTGTATTGTGAATTCAGTGGTCCTGAATGTCCCCCACTGAAAGAGTGCCTCATTCATATACAGTGCTCTTATCATCTATGCTGTAACTAAAACCTCTTCCCAAAATGCAAGATGAAAAGGTAAAGCCTCACAGACAGTGAGGAATGCTATAGATGTCTCTAGCTGTAACTTGTATACACAATTAGCAACTGGCTTGTTTTTCTATGCTGAGATCAATTTAAATGGTGGCATTACTGGAAAGAGGTGCATAACTAATCCTTCCCCTCCCCTTCTTTATGCTCAGTGAAACAACATTTTCACAAGGAGCAGCTGTAGAGCAGTGTTAGAGAACAGAGAGGATGGCTTGTCCTAGAACAAAGGCACACTCACGTACAAAACCAAACCAAAAGATCAAAAATCAAGAAGGCAGGAAAGGCAAGGAGAGTGCAGAAGAAAAATAAAATAATTAGCGCTTGAGAAAGTGCTAAAAGGAAATAAAGTGGATATAAAGTGAAAACTGGATGGCTGAAAAAGAGGCAACTATTGAGATGGAACCTTAACAGAATGGCCTGGACTGCACACGATCAGCATCTTGGTAGAGATTATGCCCTGTGTTTTAAACCATGTATTAAGGTGTAACACTATGCATGGTGGGTAGTGATTTAGCTATTTGCCTGTTCTGCTAAGTGCTCTGAATATTTCAGTATGTTGGTACAGACATGAAAATGGCCGAAGGGTCTTATTAGCAAAACAGCGGCTCCATTCTTATTAGCCTCACATCAATCTCTCTCTCATTTCCTCTTTATTTACTCTGATTTTTTTTCTGATTGAAAGGCTAGATATACATGACACATTCCACTGTCTTACAGTGGTCTTTTGCAGAATTAAACGCAAAAACTGTGAGCACTATAGAAGTTTAATTATGTTTCAAGATAGGAAGCAGTAGTCTGAAGATGAGTAAGTCACTTCTCCATGTAACAGGCAGTTAAGAGACAACAAACAACATTGATCAGAGAAGTGGTTTAATCATGATCACCAAATTGCAGGCACTTCAAGAAAGTTGTTACTATCTCTTATTTGCAGTGACATTCAAAGCTAACTGTCAGCCTGCCTTCACTAGGTTGTTCTATGTGTTGCACAGAAACAAACAAAATGTGACCCAGCAGCAATAAGAATACTGAAATAAAAATGATGGGATGGTGAGAAATGGAAAAGCCCCTTCCCTCCCTCCCCTCACCTCCCCCTTCAAAAGGAAAAGTGTAGGCTATAGAAGAAAACTTGCAAAATAAATGTTAGAAACATATTTACTTTGAGGGATCCAACTCTACTAGCAACTCCTTTGCTTTCATCCGGCCGTCTAATTTGCTACAATGGGGGAAGATGGGTAAAAAAGACAGAAGAATAAAGAAAAAGTGAACTTAAAAAAATTTCCACACAATCAGTTAGCAGTACATGCAAGACATCAATTTGACTCTCTGAGACACCTCTAGAGGACAAAGACACAGACTCTAATTTCTGGAATAAATGATGCTTTACCACGGCATTTTAAATTTGCTTTGCTGATCATTTTTATTTCAATAAATTACCAATCTGGCACACACGTTGCATGCTGAATTCTCTAACATTTTTGAAAGAATACATGTTAATTAGCTGATTTGAATATGAAGAACAAAGGAATCCTAAAGCTCTAACTGAAGAAAAAACCCACCCTATGTCTTTTACAAACCGTATGATCATAGTAGGCTATAACTAGGAGTATCAGGCCTGGCAAGTATCATGATTGATACCTGACAGAATACAATACAGATTCCTTTTTACCCAGGCCTAGAGATTTTAGCCACTGCTATCAAGATTCCCAGTTTAAAATTATGCTGCCCAACCAGAAAATTTTAATGCCAGACCAACATTAGATTTTAATTTTAAATATATGATGTATATAACCTCTCCCCCAATATCTCCTACCTGATTACTTCTCTTCTATATATAAGTTATATATGTTTTTTCCTAGATGATGCTGAGGGTGGAAGAAACAAATGAGATAGCTGCTCAAAAAGCTTTGTGTCGTTAGAAGCACGTAAAAGAAAACATCAATTTACAGCAAAAGTTCTTTTCAGGATTTTTGAATCCAGTAAACAAACATCTTTATTGGTAGTTAAACTCAAGTCGTGTCATTTGAAGTAGAGAGGAAGAATACAATAAAAATGGCTGTAGGAATATCCTAGTCCGAGTCAAGACCGAATTGAAATGATTTATTTTCTGATGGCTGCTTCACTGCTTATGTAAAACAAAGTCCCACATAACTGAGGTGAACCCCTTAAAACCTCATTAACTGCCTTATCTTTAAGGAATCTCAGCAAGGAAGCAAAAAACTGTATGAACCATGGAAATTCACCTATGCTTTATGCTCTCTGGAGCACACTAGCAAAAGCCCAAGTAAGACTGCCCTGTTTGTTTTCACTTGATTCATGGAAACTGGTGAAATTCAAAAATTCAGATAACTGATTGATTTTTTTATTGGCATTTGATTCTCAAAAAAACCAATGCAACTAAGCAATATATTAGTGGTTTAAATATTTAGACCTGATAGGATGCTCACTAGAAAAATACACTGAGAACCTTTATGTGAATTGTTGCTTTCCTAACATGGTCTTTTGGCATTAAAATAGTATTTGTTTGTAACTCTCAAGTGAAACACTCACATTACTGTTTTCATGGGACTCCAAGCAAATCTCCAAGCAACTCTACTATACTGACTAAGAAAAAAACCTGTCATTCTTAAAAAAGTCTCCTTTAGATTCAATTAAAATATATGCAGTTGTAAACGGCTTGCTTTATTTTTGCTAATAAGAAAAAGAAAAAAGAAAAACCTAAAGGGGGGGGAATGATCCTTACTGGAAAACAAAACAACAAATCAGAAGTATGTATACTTCTGTCCCCACTGGTCACTTAGGTGATCTAGAAATGAGACCTTTGAGTTTGCTGTCAGCCATTTGCAAAATGAAAACTAAGCAACACGCAGGACTAATAAAAAGAACCGCAACAGTGACACTGAAAACAAATCTTTCTTTCTCAGGTTTTAACTTTTATCTTTCCCTTTTTCTTCTTCTTTTTTCTTAAATACCACAACACAAGCTAAAAGAGTGGTTACCTGAAAGACGTGAGGGGTTTTGTATGAAGAGAATGTAATGAAGGAAGAAAGGTGTTATGTAGGGAACTTTTCAGGAAACTAGCGGGGTATAATGAACTGACAATAAAGATATATGGATCTACATCCCTCACTCACAAGGGAAGGAGAGTAGGAGTTAATAGGCAAAGATAGCCACGGGTGTCCCTACCCTGATATGTGACAAACAGGATGGAGTTGCAAGGGGAGTAGCACGACTTGGGAAGCCAGTAGAAGAACACTTAGGAAGCAGGGAAACCTGAACCAGTGAGCAACTAGGAGTGCTCAAATATGCTTGATCAACTGGTTAGAAGATGAACATAAGACTTATGTACCAAAGAACAGACATGATGTTTTCCAAGCAGAAGTACTTACAATAAAGAAAGAACAGCTCTGAACAACTGTCTAATCTGAGATTCTAGTTTTAGTTGGATTTATTTAAAGGAAGAGTTCCACAACAGGAGGAATAGCCTCAAATACTAACTCTATCTCAGACTCCTTGCCCTTTCTGGTTAAAATACACTGTTCTTCCCACTGTTTACCGCTTCTGATAATCAAAATTTTGCAATGCTTGAAGCTTTCAGAAATGTTTCTTCACATGCATAGCCTAAAAAAAAAGCCAAATCTCTGTCAGACTTTTTTCCAAAATCTGGGCTAATACATACTTGGTTCATAATGACAAAGCCTTTTTGATATGAACAAATTACTTAATTCTGAAACTGAGTAAGTGCAAGACTAGCAACAGAAAATCTTTACAACAGTGGTTTAAAAAGATGTTAAGTGTCTTATTGGATAGCCTGAGCATACAGTGTTGGAATCATGTTATACTACACAGCATCCAAATCAAGTGCAGATTTCCATTAAGAAAAATGGAACTGCTTTCCCACTTGACCACTACTGCAGAGATCAAAGATGAATGGTGAATAAAGAAAATTATGACTTGTGGAACACTACGCCACAGGGTCTGCAAATAATGTGTTTGCATTTGTTATATATGTTAACCCACATATCACTGACAACTGCGCCAAAATTTTCTGTTTTCTTAGACAAAAACTTGCCTGCATCATATTTGTCAATACGACTACACATATTGTTAATAAATAATTATGAAGTTGTTCCTTTTTAAAGCAGGCTTTTGAATGTAACAGTGACATCCACGAGTTTGTACATGCTATGAGAAAAGACCACATCTTGGGTTTTTTCCAGTTTTACTTGCCATTTCATCTCAAAATGCAAGGCATCATGGTAAGAAAGGAACGGCAAGTTTTAGAATATCTAGAGTGAAACTGTGTAAATAATGCTCCAACTTTGGACTACTTCAGCAGAATTCCAGAATAAACTTCAGATCTGGTTTCTTTTTTTTCTCCACCAAGGGCCGTTCAACTGATCAAGGCAAAATATGGAAGAACAATCTCTCCAGCACAATGTAGCTTAAATATGTTCTGTGATTTAGTGAAAAGGGAGGTGGATATATAAAAACAACACTAAAATGATCTTGAAGATAAATGCATTGAGAAGACAAAGCCATAAAAAACTTACAGAAGAGAAACTAAATATGAATCGTAACATATTCAAACAGCCCCCACATGAAGGGGCTTTAAAAGGATACAATATATTAAGTACAGGGATATTTTAGAGCCATCTGCAATTTGTTATCAAAACTTTGGAGAGTCTTCAAGTTGATGCAGTGCATTCAACAGAGATGGGGGTCCAACTGATGAAGAAAAACCACAAAGGCAATACTATGCATATTTATCAAACCATTGTGCTCCAGAAAAATGTTCTTGAATTCTCACACAGTTCATCTCACACAAATTCTCACACAGTTCATCTCCTGTCCAGGAGGTTAAATCTTACGAAGATGCAAAATGCATTTTCAGATTCTCAGCAATATTTGTCTAAGCTCATGGTATACAACAAAGTGGATGTAAGTGAAGAACAGTGACGCCCAGAAAAAAAGGAATAAACTCTTAAATATTTCATGGCTGGCAAGAAGTAATTTCAATTAGTGAGGTAATTACATACTGCTTGTTAATAAATCTGACATTGAGGACTGTGACTGTCAACATGTAAATATCATAAAATAGAATACTGATATGGGTGGTACTTCTTACAACCCTTAACTTCCCTGATCAACAATGGAAAACACTGATACAGAAAGCTGAACTCCAACTAAAATTCTCTTTAATAAGTGAGCAATTTATACTGCTAACAAAGAGCTTAATATATTTTTAATATTGCAGGAAATAAATGAATTTTAAGTTTAAAAATGCATTATGTATAACTTTTACATTTATGCATGAAAATTAGATCTGCACTTGGAAGCATTTTTACTTGTGCAGTTTTAGGCTAGGCTATTAGATGGGGCTTCCGAAATAAATGGGGAGTGTTTAACAAGGCGAATATGAGCTCCTCTAGCAGAGACATACATTCTCAACCAATAAATATATTCATGCCTTTGCGTTATGCTGCACTATGGCATAAGTGTTTTATAAGGGCCACTGCATTTCTTGAAAATGGTCAACTTACAAAAGCACAGTACACATGAATGCTAATGAATGCCAATAAAACATCATTTCCATACCATCCCAAATCTTGTTCATACTACTGACTTTTTAAAAAAAACTTTAAAATTATTTTTTCAAAATAGCTGCTACTACTCACACTGTTCCATGTGCAAGTGAGGGAGTAAAGACAGTTCACATGGACCAATCAGTGGTAAAGAGTAATACAATTTTTTTTTCAGTTCTGAAGTTTAGTACATTAATATCATCACTATGTTAATGCTTTATTAACACACATAATGGCAAAGATAATGTAACCATGTCCTTACACATGAGATTTTGTAACACGCTGTTTATTTCACACCAATATGTGGCAGCCTAGTTCTTCAAAAACATCTATTGACTTCAGTGAAATTTAACGGTCAGAAATCAAATCTAATGCACAGCGAAGGCAAAACAGACTACAATAAATACAAACATTATATATTATAACACTATTCTTAGTTACTTTATGTCCTAAATCTCATTTAAACTGACTGGAGTTCTGGGCATATGAGATTTGGGTCCTTACTTTCACTATTCAGTTAACAACATACAAGGGAATTATGTTGCCCAAGACATAAAAAGATTATAAATCACGTGTAACGAATCTGAATGGCTACTCTTGGCAGAGGATGCCCAAGCCAATGGGAATAGTATGGAAGGGCTCCCACTGACTGTAAAGAATGTTGGCAATCAGATGGCTTAATTAGCCTGCACAGAAGTGTGTGCTATTGAGACAAGACTGCTCCAAGCAAACCGATTAAAAGTTCAAATATTTTATGCCCCACTTTATTATGTAGGGAATACCTATGCACAAACACACAGGGAGCAGGTTTCACAGTGGGATTCGCAGTCCCAGCTTGTCTACAAGCTTTTAGTGACACAACTTCCCAGTCACACAGATGAAGCACCCCAAACCCTTCTACCCACTTCTTCCTGACCATAGTGAGTCCTTTTCTCACAAAGCTATTGATGCCTCCTGGCTCCAAGCTACTTCCAAATATTCTCCAAGCCACCCTAAGCCCTGCAGTCTCATCACTCAAGAGCCACAAATACTGCTTTGCTCTATACCAGCCCTCTACCAGTCAACCTTTACATCCAATTTATCTTCAATTCAATACCTTTGATCGTCTCATTTGAGCAGAGCTTTGAACATTTTTTTTACTGGCTGCTAGCACATTTTGCTCCCTGCCTGTGCCTACAGCTTCATCTATTCTCTGGCTTTCCCCACTGAATTTGCACCTCGTGGTCCTGGTAGAGCTTTTAAAAAAACAAACACCTGTCACATTTATCAGAAATCTGTCTTGGCAAGCATAGAAGTTCATATTTAAGGAGAAAATAAAAGCATGATAACTCTTAGTTGGTGAAGTTTTGAAGTCTTTGTATATTCCCTTCCCAAACTGACAATTCTGTTCTGAATGAGCTGCTCTTTTGCCTTGTTGTCCTAAGCTGAACTGAAGTTCTAAAAGCTGCAGCAAATATATGGCTGTTCATATTCCAGTGGAGGACAGTGCCCTTTAAACATTTTTAGACACTAAGCTACCTCCTGTCAAAGATATGCTAGTGGTCACAGTGAAAGCTGTCGCATCAATGAAGTCACTTAGAAGTGACCTGATGGTGGGGCAGGTAGGTTATAAAGCAAACCAGCAAAGACATTTGCTCTCTTTGTCCACTTTTAGGAGAAAAAATAAAGGAGAAATGATAAGATTCGGGCTCAGTGTAACATGGAAGATCCCATCTTTCTGAAAACAGATGGGTGGGTGGGACCTTAACAGGAGGAGTAAACCTCTTTGCAGAGAAGTACATTTAAATTTTGTTCTCAAGTATCTGCAATATCCTGCACTTTACCCTATAGACTAGGCTAAGTTTGAAAAATCTGCGTAAAGCTTCTTGCCACATATATTTCCTCACATCTACACATCCTGAAGAGTTCAACTGTGAGAGAAAAGCAAAAGGGTTGGTAAGGATACCGCGAGAGGGTGCATCCATTAAAGCTAAAGGAAACACATAATTACAGCAGTGAGACCATTACCTTATAAGATGAAGATAACACGGAAAGATCTGGAATTCAATTCACTCTGCAGAAGCTTACAATAGTATGACCTTTAAGTGCCTAGATGCTAACAATAACCTAGGAAGTGACCAAGGTCAATCTTTGTTCACACCAGTGGTGCTGCTGAATGAAACCATTGTCCAAGGAAGCTGCCTGGACACCTCATCAAGCAAATAAAGTGTTGCAAAGAACCACCATGTCAATGCATAAAATTCCTTTCTCAAAGCTGTTCCTCGCTTTTTAAAAAGCTATCTTTAAGAAGAAAAAAACAGTATTCTTAATAAAGAAACTGCAATGAATGGTGAAAATTTGAAATAAGAGATTGCCAACAGCTGGTTTGAAATGTTGCCAAACTTGTTGCTATTTTTTATGGGATGATTTCCATAAATCTACTGTAGGGCATTCAAGTGGGAGGCCCGGCATCCAAAACAGTCATTGGAGAGATATATGATCCAAATGTAAGCACTCCGAATTTCACACCTTAAGGACCTTTAACTTGTCATAGGACTTTTCCCATAAATATATTCCTACAGTCACCACTCTTGCTGGTTTACATAAAAAGCTTTATATGGAAACACAGGCAAGTTTCAGTAAATGCAAGTATCAATAAATACTACCGTGAAAATGATCAGAAATAGATGAATGACCCTTTTCTTTCAAACAAGCAAATCTACTGCTGAAGCCCAAGTGAAGAAATCAAACTCTACCATATTTATAAACATCACTTTTAAAGAGATATTAAGTATTTTGCTTATTAACATGTAACCAGGTGAACAAAACCAACATAATTAATTTCAGACATTAATTTTGAGTGTAATAAATATGGGGATTCATTTGAATAATTTTCATCCCTATTAATCATCTGAACATATTCTAACACTTAATCTTGAGGCATCTGCTAATGGCATATCATCTTCATAGTCACACAATTTTGAACTCACATTTTAAGATGTCATCAGAATTTTGTCATGATTTATGTTGCTATAGTTTATTAATTTTACAAAGGTAGAAATAAAAATACTATTTTCTTACACAGTCTCTTCAAGAAACAAAACTAATTGAACTGATTGCTGATACTGAAAATTGGATAATTTCGTGGAGCACTACAGCACCTCCCTTTTCCTATTGCATGTAGAAAATTAAAACAGGGAAAAAACCCCATGATCAATATTTTACTAAAGAAAAATTGGCACAACTAAATAAGAATTATCTCAAACACAGGCAATGCATTGGCACATGCTCAATTCTCCTTGCAAATCCAGAACACCGAGTTGGGTAAGTATTGATCTAAACTCTACATGTACTACAAAATAGAGGGCTTTAACACACATTGTGAGAAAGGAGGTAATTAGAGGGATAAGTAGACAAAGGAGTTGAATTTGGAATACCTGTTTATGAGAAGGCTGGACAACTGTTCTTTTGATTCTGAAAACCATTACGTCTTCCATCACCTTTGTTTTCTCATTTCCTAGTACTCTTTGTTGATGCCTAGTGATTGTTACAATTTAACAGGTCTGTTCAGTAGAATGCATTAGGTATATTAGGAATTATGATAATATTTTCCAATCCTTCTGGACAAATTTGCTGTAAGGCTTACCTTGTCTCATTGCTTAATGACTGTTGTTCATTTGAGGTACTCTAAAGTGTCGTGTATGCCCTTAGAACAGATAGAAAGGAAACCACACCAAAAGAACAAGTAAAGTAGTACTTGACATAGTACACACATATTCCTCTGGTATGGTTGCACAGTACCTAGGCTCAGCTGTGATAAAAGGGTATGCATGCACACGTATGTATGGATTTCAGAAAAGCAGACAACTGCCCCGGGGAACAGAGAGGCACAGAACAAGGCTTACACACATCCACGGGTACAAGCAAGAGCATCAGGACACATACCAAGTAGGATGAATGTTCTCCTTTTCCAGCTAAGAAATGATGCATGGGAATTTGGCAGAAGAATGCTACCTTTAACCTTCTGGGGAAACACTTGCTAAAAATAGCTTCAGTTCAAAAACCTGTGTAATCAATATGATGTAAGAATATACTTAATGAAGGAAACTCGAAATCTGACAGCAATTGCTGAGGCTAAGTCCTAAAAGACAGTATCTCGTCTTTTCTGTCTTGGAAAGACAAATAGATGAATGACTAATTCACGTTTGATGTATTGCTGTGCTGACCTATAAATGCAAGGGTAACATGATTCTGGGAAGTAGCTTTTTGTAAAGTAGAAAGCCTAGTTGCTAGGGTGAAAAAGATACCAGAAGCAAGACCTTGATATAAAAGAGCTATTATAAAAAATTCCCAAAATTAAGATAAGGTCTGTGTCTTATAGAAGGTATCCTGTAAATTCCATGCAAAACCAGGAGATGTCACACAAATATTCTAGAGTAAGTGGTGTATATGAGCCTTGCATTCAAGCTCAATCTGTTTTTTACATAAACAACTAACTTGGACAGCTGTTTTTGCTAGCTCATAAGACCAAGGATGACTTTGCATTTTTATACTATAAGGAAATCACCCAATTGCTTAACTACATAAAAATAGATTTGCTCTCAGATTAGAAGTATTTTTAATGTGGATGCAATAAGTACAAAGTGAACAGGAACTCAATTCAAGTACAACTGATCTTAAAAAAATACACTCTTCTGTATCAACAGACAATAGTTTTATCTACAAAGGGAGACAAATGACCACCTTTCACCAGCCTTTTGCAAAAGTATTGTTCTAACTGAAGATACTTTGACAGATGACTAAAATAAATTCTTGAAATTCTTTGACTCTGTTTTCTTGAGTGGAGAAGAACAAAAAATCATGCCAAGAAGGCTACTACATCTATATAGAGTGCTTGTCAGGCATGGAAAAAAAAAAAAAAAGATTATTTTGTCTAAGCTAGAAATTGTTAAGTACAGACAGAGTTAAAGGAATTTTTTAAAAAGGAGTAAAATATTCCTTAAACATACAAACACAGAAAGTAGAAATTCTACCAGTTGAGTTTGGAAGGACACCAGTAAACTAAGGAAAATAGTATCTTGTCTGAAATTTTGATTAGGGATGATAATACACAATGTGGGAATACAGGCATAGCAGTCACTGAGAATTAGTATAAAGCTGTATTACTTTTGATGAGGCGACTGCTCTTGTAAGCTGATGAAACCTAGGACAGGAACATACAGAAGCAAAAAGAATTATTGGGAAGGGAAGAAAATTACTGGTTGGAAAGTAACTATATTTTGCTGAAAGAGAAGATATGAGTATAGGTGGAAGAGAAGATATGAGTATAGTTTGTAAATGAGTGATGTAGAAATTGACCTTATCTAGTATTTTCAATAATGATTTTGACATAAAAATTAGGAATAAATATGGGAGGCATCATCATTACAGAATACCAAAGCAATCTCATCAGCTGGTATTTGATAACATTCAATATTGTTGTAAAAGGGATGGAGTGAAATTGAACACAAAGATCTGAACTAATAAGCACCTTTGCTACATAGGCAAGGACTTAACAGTTGGGAAGAAGGCAGGGATTACAAATCTATTGTACAAAATACCAGTAAAATCTCATATAAGCAAATACACAGTTTTGATCACGTCAAAGAAGGTGAAATTGCCACAAATGCAGGGAAATACTTTTGAAGAAATCTTTTTTAAAAGGATGAAGTTGAAAGAGCTTGACTTAGTTAATTCATAAAAATTAAATTTGAAAGTTTTGTGCATCCCCTTTATAAGTCTATCTGAGGAATGAACACATGATCAAGTTAAAAGCCTGACACTGACACAAAGGCAACTGAGTGTAGAAGGGTTCTAAAACAAGACAGGAGAGAGCTGTGCAGATGGAAAAAACTATGTTTGGTTTGTGTCCTGTTTCAGCTGAGGTAGAGTTAATTTTTTTTTCATAGTAGCTGGTATGGGGCTGTGTTTTGGATTTGTGCTCAAAACTGTGTTGATAATATAGATGTTTTTGTTATGGTTGAGCACTGCTTACACAGAATGAAGGCCTTTTCTGCTTCTCACATGGGTGGACAAGAGGTTGGGAAGGGACACAGCCAGGATAGCTGACCCCAGCTGACCAAAGGGATATTTCCTACCATATGGGGTCATACTCAGATTATAAGGAGCTTGGGGAAGAGGAAGGATGGGGGTGGGAGGAGGGTGTGCAGAGGCAGCAGAGTTCAGAAGAGTTCAGAGTGATGGCATTTGTCTACCTTGGAATATCAATCCTAGATGGTATTACATATTCCAGCATTAAATTGTACTAGATATTGCCTCAAATAGAAGATAAGATTCACAGAACCAGGAGGTGCCATTTATTTTTAAGTCCTTGATTTTCTAAAATCTTTACAAAGGTGACACTGGACTTCAGGGAGTATTAGTACACTCACTAAAGAACATATAACTTGAAGGCAATTCCATATTTACATTATCCATGAGAAAAGCAACATCTGTAATTTAAATTACTGCTTCTCTCTCACATCTTGCAACAGGTAGAGGCTACCTACTTCTCTGACAGAACCAGTGAAATTTTACTGCAGATGACACAGTAAAACAGGAACATGCATGCCTTGAAAGAGCTTTCCTGGTTTCCAGTTTTCACTCCTGTGAATGTAACTGCTTGCTCCTGCTGGACTACCATCACTTTTACAGCACTTTGGGCTGCATGTGCACATGAAAGGGAGTGTAATTATTATACAGCAAACTGTAGAAGCATAATATGATTTCAGGATGTGACATGTGAGTGGCTTGATTCAATAGCAAGCTACTATGGACTTCTGCATAAGAATATTCCATTAATGACTAAGAGATATGTTAAGGGTAGTAGAAAAAAATGGAAATGTATGCATGTGGAAGCACCAGGAAGCATAGCAGAAGACCCATAAGAAAAACGTGTTGATGGCCTACAGACTAAAATCTTTTTTGCTTTAATATCACCTACCTTTCCAATAATACCTGGCATTGAACTTTGCTACACTGGTGCTAAATTACTGACTATAAGAAAGAAATAACTAGAAGAAAGAGGATAGTAGTCTATCCTTATAAGTAAATTTTTGACATTTCTGATCCTTTTATTTAAAAAAAACCCAAAACAACACAGCTGTAAGTGATGTGGATGATGTGGAGTATATTTTGGCAATAATGAAGGAACAGAAGCAGGCCTGCCCACACCTGAGCTGTGGTTAAGGTCATGTTAATGCATGAATGGCTGAAATTACAGGTTAGCAGGGACTGAGATACTGAAAGAAAGAAGTGGAAAACCAAATTCCCATAAACAGATTATATAGCTAATAAGAAAATTCAGCATGTAGATACAGTGTTTTACTCTAAAGTTGTAGCCTTGAAACTGTATTTGATGAAGAAAGAAAAATACATCAATCAGCAGTGGTAGCAAGAACTAATATCCACAAGGAAAAGTAAATGAATCCAAGAGGCCAACTCTAGGAAGACAGTTATCACCATGCACCAACAGTTTCAACAAGCATTGATGACAAGACCAGAACTAGATGTATTGAAAATGGGGCTAGCAAATGTAGAGATGCTTTCACAGTAATTTCTAAATGAAGAAAGTGGATGAAAAGAAGATGCAACTATACTGCTGTTTGAAAAAACAAACAAAGAACAAAACCAAACCCCAAACCCCTCATCTTGCAATACATCAGAGATTTGTTTTGGATAGGAATTGAAAAGGTGCAGGTAAGGAAACCAATATGGGAAGGATGTACATCTTTTCCTTGGCATTTGATAAAATAAACTCTTGCTCCCAAAGCTAATTGAATAAAACATTTCAAGGAGGAATTGGCAAGCTGATGCAGCATAAACATACATAGATGAGAACTCATGCAATGCATATGTGAGCCAGGATTTCTGTACTGAAAGATTATTCTCTTCTGAAGGGATTGTTAGAATCTGAAAAAAAGTATTTTCAGGGAAAGACTGGGAAGCTTATTTCTGTCATGTTTGAAAATTTCACTGGACTCAAGGAAAGAACAGAATTCCATACCTTAATAAAATACCACGTGGTTATTAAGAAAAAGAAATGTAGGGCAATTTTGCACATTAGAGCTTCCTCATGTAATAGAATCACAAAGATTGTAAAAGACCTTCAAGATTATCAACTCCAACTATTATCCCTACGCCACTGAACCACTAAACCATCTCTCAAAGTGCCTCATTGTTGTGGTTTCACCAGAGCCCATATGATTCAGTATGTAACAGGTCTGAAAAGCAGCTGCTTCTATGAAACCAAGAATTGTTCTGGATGCTCTGCATTGGTGTAGGTAGCTAATTCTCAGGTACTCCAACAGCTTTCTTTAGCCCTGCTATAAATAGTTCTTGGGAATGAGACAAGGAAGGGAACCGGATTTTGGAACTGCTCTAGTATTTAATACAGACTCTGATTATCAATTAATATGGTACTAGTTGAAAAAAAGATACTAAATAAATAAAGCTAAGTCAACTAAGTACCTCTACTGAAATTCAATGTTCAACTTAAACATGATGACAAAAGTCTTTATTCTGCCTCTCTAGAGACTTGTTGATGAGTCTATTTTGGTACTAACAAAAAAGCCCCAAACCTTACCCCCATATTTTCAACCTTTCTATAAAGTGAATCTTATACTTTAGAAAATATTTTAGTAGACTTTGCTTATATTATTTATGATGTATTCTGGTTTTTTTTTAATATCCCAAGCATACCAGGCTGCTTCTTTCGTAGCTACAAGATTTCACTTTCAAAGCTGTGGCATTTAGTCAACATCAAAAATCATGGTTTCTAACCAAAATGTAAACTACAGATAAGACTTGGTAGGACTCAATCATCCACATGTTTTGTGAGGACAATACAAATTTAAACAGTGAGTAAAAAGGCAAAGATTATATGGAAAATATTCTAGTATCTTAAACAGTAATAGATTTAGAGACCACTGCTGCACTGCTATTGAGGAGAATCTTGGAGGATACAGCAGATTGATGTGCATTGACCCTGGCTACTTTCTACTCCAATATATGTTCTCTCAGCATCTCTTTTCACTAAATATAATGTGTTTTTCTTGTAATCCTGGAATGTGCACAAAATGGAATGAAGATGAAATAAACACCAGAAATAATCAAGAAAACATTGCAATTTTTAGCAGGATCAAATATCTAACTAAGCCCATACATGAATAAACAGCTACCTGTTTTACAAACCAAACCAACCAACCAACCAAGAACCAAAAACCAGCACGAAACCCTTACAGTGCTTGGATTGTGATGTCATCTACCTAGACCATCCTAAAGATTTAAAACATTCTTTCCACTTTTCCATGCTACTTAACCATATCACAGCTAAATAGCTGTGTCAAATCATTTACTACTTACTCAAATTCCTAGGTAGAAAAAAGTATAGCATATGCCAGCTTAACACATAAAGAAAAAAATTTACTTGGGAATTTAGTGTATGTGTACAAATTTTAATATATATTCACATACTTTCCATATTGTTTTCACCTTGATAACCACCTTAATAAACAGTAGGAATCAAAATAAGAAATATAAAATCTAGTGCACTCCATGTACACAAAACTACATCTTGCCAAATTATGTCCTGAACAGCATCTTATTATTAACTAAGAATTTCTGTTAAGCAACCTGATCTTTCTTCTACTGAAAAATATTGAATACTTCCACTGAAAAAAAATCTGGAACAATAATTGACACAGAAGCATCTTCCTAACCTGTTCTCACCTGCTAATGTCATTACTTCACATAGTAGTTGTATACTAAGAGTCACAACGCTAGACTGATAACGTAAATCATAATTACTTTACTATTAATTTGTAACTCATTTGACTGTGTCAAAAAGTTGCACCAATGTGCACATTCAACATTAGAACTATGGTTCACAACAGAAGGTGTTCAAAGTATCATTTTTCATTGATAACAAGCATGAGCAATGACTGAGCTAATACAATATTTTTTGCTACAGAAATAATTCTCATCAGCCTTTTATTTTTTTAGAAGTCTAATATATTTTTCTATATTAATTTCAGAATTCTCTGCAACTGAAACACTTTCATAAATTACAAGTATAATACTTTTTACATGAGGAATAGTAGGTCTTTAGGTGAAGATCAATGTAAAAATGATAAAGATAGAATAAAAGAGAGCTATAGAAAGTTACAGAAAGTGATCAACTGGCAGGATTAAACGCATGAGGCTATAAACGTGTGGACGGAGGGGTCTGAATTCTAAAAAACTTCTGAAAAGTAGCCTTGCTTGCTCATTTTAGCTGCAATATAGAGCCTGCATACTTCTGTATGAATTAAAAGCTACCTATCACAACAATGAATACGTAAGGATGTAAGTTAATACCACCAAGGATTTTGTCTGATTAAGTGTAACTAAGAAATGCATAGCTAGGGAAAAGACAGATAACCAGCAAGTAGAGAGACACTTTTTCTTAAAGTAGAATATAAGGAGTGTCAGGAATGAAGTAGCAAGATGTAAAAAGAAAAAAACAAAACAACCCACTCTCATCTTAAAAGTACTATAACATGCTCCTTAGGATCCTGCATGACCAAAGATAATGCTGAAAGAAACTTTGCATATTGAAGTGGAAGAACTGAACATCAGTGAGACTGATGATCTTGCAAAGTGAAACACTTTGAACGCCTTTTGTCACTGAAATGTATTCCTGGTGATAATTTAAAACCTGTCCTTGGTCTTCTATATCTGCTTCATTTGACTCTCACAGACAACACTGCCAAACATTAAATATTGATTACGTGATTTATGTATGGGAGAAGCAAAGGCTTCTACTTGAAAGCTGTAATTTTCTTTTATACTAACATCATCTCCCTAACTGTAGAACAAAATTAGAAGTTTGAAGGAATGACTCAGTCATTTGCTCTGGATATATTTTTTCAAGTTATCTGAAGTTATAGATCTAAAATTTTACATTTTAAGTTTAAAAAAGCCCCAAAAGTTAACATTAATGCAAACATAAAAAATTTCTCCACATTTGGAAAGGTATTTTACACTAGGTAGTTTATTGCTTTTTTGCTGATAAGAACATGCATTCAACTCCATGAAAACATCAATCACATATGCAAAAATATAGCAAGATCTTAGAGAGCAGCTACAGGAAATGACAAAAAACCCTTGCAAATCACACTGTGTCTTCCCTAAACTTTTGTCATGTGAGTTTTCTGCAAATCCATCTAACCTTCTTGAGAAAGCAGTAAAACTTTAAAAAGACCAAAACTATATAGTAGAAGATAAAAATAGCTGCCACAATCACTATCAACTTTATGGTTGAATGACTGAAAATGGAGAACTGTTAGTGTAGTTTTCCCCTGAGTAAAGTTTAGATTGCCTCTATATCTAAATCCACCTACTATAGATATGGTTTAAATGCTCTTTGAGCCGCAGTGGATTTTGCTTGAAACTCAAATGCAATTTAGAGAACAAGGAAGGTGTTCTACAGAGATTTATTAAAAGCTAACAGAACCAAGTTTACTTGGTTTCGGGAATGTACCTAATGATAGACACAGCAGTCCTAATGGAAATTTGTCTTGAGAAGTTCTGACCTCTTAAGAGGCTACAGTGAAAAATGTAATGACTTCTTGTCTCAGGAAAATAAACTTTTGAGGTCTGATGGAAATATGCAGGTTCAAACTCAATATTCAACATTTTCCACTTTGTTAGAAACCGAGATTTTTCAGAAAACATGGAAGATAAAGTGTGAACAGTAAAGAAAATTTAATTGTTGCATTTTGTCTACAAATCTGTGTGTATATATACAAACAACATTAGGTTTCCAAAACATAATTACAGAAAGGTAAAGACTTCTAACAGATCCAACAGGAGCAGTAGCAATACAGTCTCCCATACCTCCCCTCCAATGCCGCCATGCATTAGTAACCTGCTACTTACATTCATTCAATAGAGGAGCTCCCGTCATTGCAGAAGCTTAGTTTTTTTTCTGAGACACACACATGTTTCTGCCATTCAGCAAATTCAGTGAGAGAGATGTAACGGTTTATGTACATTTAGGACAAAAAAAATACAAGAAAATGGTACAACAAAATAAACCAGAATATGTAGTTGACAAAGCAAAACAGCTCTGGGGCTAGACCACAACTCCAAACAATATATATAAGCAAAGAATACTAAATATTTTTTTTTCTTTTTTTTCCTCTGGAACTTCCTCTCCTTTGTTTCATCTCATATATACATGTTTTGGAGCCCTGCAATGACTTCCTAAATGAGCAAATAAGAATATTGAAAAAGATACACAGATTAAAAGATAAAGAAGGAAAAACACCCAACAAAACACCCTGTAATATCTACTGGATGCTGAAGCACAATTTAACTTAATTCACTACTGTGTGGATCAAGAAGTCCAGTGTAAATTGAATTCATATCACATTGTTAGGAAGCTAGGATCCAGAAGGAAAAACACAAAGGGAAGACATTTAGACATACTGACAATCTTGAAGAATATGAATGAACTGTATTTCTTGACAAATTCAGATGATCGAGAACTTGAGGGTACTGAAAAGGACTGAACAAAAAGGTAACAAATAATATGGTTTTTTTAAAAGTAATGAACAAAATGAACCAAGAGTTCTCTAAGCAGCAAAGAAGCTTATACTTTTGTACAAAATCCAACCTCCAGGTAACAGGAACAGAAGAGATCACCATTATTTTCCAGTCGGTCTGTCCTAGATCTTTCCCTATGTCAGCTTGTACCACCCACTTTTGAAAGACATCACAGAAAACCTAAACTAGCTAGATGTTGTTGCATGGCAATCCCTGTTATAAAAGTGGTGTGGTCTCACACACTTTGAACAAAATCTGATTTTACAGTAATACATGAAAAACAGGGCTTAACATGAAATACCAAAGCATGATCCAATTATAAGAGCTCGTCTCAACTAATTTCGCAAAGAAGAGTTTCAGACTTTGAATCTGTTTTAAGTTCTTGAAGTTTCCTTCTGTAATGTCTGAATCTTGGAAGATAGTCTAGAGGAGTGCATTCTGCTTCACAATAGATAAGCTTTGTTCCTTCCCATTGTGATAACCTTCCTGAAAATATATATGCTTCATCTAGAGCTATTTATTAGCAGTATCATTTCTGGGTTTATGCCTGGTCTCCCTGGATTTTCTGTGGACATTTTTGTTTTGACAACAGGCATAAACCTCAGTGTTTCGTATTGCTCTTCTGTTCCTAGTGTCCTAATGTAATAAGCTCCAAGTTTTTATTTTTAAGTCATTGGACAAGTGACAATCTTTTAGCAAAAAAATAAAGGAGCTGCTTGCAGATAGAATTCACTGAACATCATCCTAAGAAAAGTAGACTATATAATGAGGTTCAAGTATGCTGTCCATCAGAATAATTCTGATTCTACTACTAGAAGGTAAGTACTGCATAAAACAATTCCATAGGCTAAACCAAAATATTTCTGTGGGTGGTTGCCAATAAATCTTGTTTGCTGACAGAAAAGAGTGAGACAGCAGGAAAGAAGAACTAGCAGATGCTGGCAATCACTTTAGCAAGCCGAATAATCTTCAAGGATCATGAATTAGATGAGGAAGAATGTTATTGTTTGCCATCTGCTACGGGTCTATTACTATGTCAGCATCTGGTGCCACAGAAAGATCTTTGTGATGTGAAAGCACAAAGGGAATTCAGAGCTTTCTTCTGCTGTATGGAAGGTGAACATTATAGGCCTTGCCACTGGTTAGGTCACTTAGCTTTTTAGATGTACGCTATTTAAAGGTTGATAAAACCAGAACATAACAGTTCACCTCAGTGATTAAATAGTATAGATTAATCAGTAAGAACTGAATAATATTCCCACAAGGTTGGCATTAAAACTTTCTTTCTATTTAATTTAGGCTGTTTTCTCTTTCCAAATGTCAGGCAGCAAATATCTAAGTTTGAGCAAAACCAGTTGGTTTGAAAGTGTCTTAAACTGAACAAAAAGTGGGGCACAGAACTGCCCCAGCCCAGGCTAGAAATTTGTACATACATTTTGTTGACAAAACACTACTTGTTTCATGTTGTTACTCAGTGGCAGGATTATTTATGTTCCCGGGGATATTAAAGACATTCAAGGTGTTAACAATTTCACATTTGTGATTGATATTGCAAGAGATAACATGAAACTTCAGTAACCATAACGTATTGGTGGACCCACATATTAAACTGTGCAACAATACACACGGAATGAACTATATATACTGTCTTGCATCTTTATCTAATACTTCGAATGATGCGGCCCTTGCATGCGAACCAACCTTGTTCAGCAGAATACATTAATCTGTTAGATCATATGTCCAAGCATGGAATTTGCAAGGCATTAAGCATACTTACTTTTGGTGTTGGGCAGGATGCAGTGGAGAGACGAGAGGTGGCCTGGGCACGAGGAGATTCGGAAGGAGTAGTACTGAGGGAGGCTGTATCACGTGGGAGCACCTGAACACCACGAGAGATGATGGAATCTGGAATCTTAAAAAGAAGCGATATGAAATTAATAGTAAAATAAAAACAATGCATCAAAAACCTAGGAATACCTCACTCATTGGTTTGCAGACATCCTCATATGCAGTGCTGGCAGCAGTTAATGGCAGGTTCTCATAATCTGGGTAACAAATAGCTAGCAAATACCTAAGATCATACTCTAACTGCAGTAGCCTAAAACATACTATTTATCCTGAAAAACCTATGAATTAGACATACGACAACAGGCAATAATAAGAAAGTAGTGTTTTTCCTTTTAAGTCTGTGTTTCAAACCTGACAATGACCAACGGTGATTTCTAGAGTGGCACGAAGGGAGGCAGACTTCCCATTCTCTAACTAGGGAACAATATTCTGAACAGAAACCCATTTATTAGCAATGACTGAATCCTTCTGAAGAAATGTCACGCAGTGAGGAAATTTCTCATAAGAAATGTCATGCAGTGAGTAAATACTCTTCATTCTGTGTACTGAGGACTTTATTTCAGCTACAAAAATTCTTAATGTAAGGTCTGTGCTGCAAAAGCTACAGACATCTCTTGAGGGAGTACAGGAAAAAGCAGCAGAAAACATCACCCAAAGCCAACACGTGGTTTAGAATGTAATCTAAAGGGAAAAATAAAAACGCAATCTCCTCCCCCAGCAATGTGTTAAAAGGCCAGCTAGGAAAGTGGACCCCTTCCTAATGAACGTGACTGGAAAACTGGTAACAACAAATGAGAAGGCTGAGACACTCAACATTTTTGCCTCATTCTTCACTGGCAACCTCTTTTCCCACACCTCTTGAGGGGATGAATCCTAAGACAGAGACTGGGAAAGCAAGGTCCTTCCTACTGTAAGAGAAGATCAGATTCCACCTGAACATACATAAGTCAATGGTACCTGATGAAATCCATCCCAGAGTTCTGAAAGAACTGGCTGATGTAGTTGCTGAGGTATCTGAAAAGTCATGGCAGTCAGGTGAAGTCCCTTATGATTGGAAAAATGGAAACATTGTACCCACTTTTAAAAAGACTAAAAGAGTAGAAAGGAAGACCCTGGGAGCTACTGATCTGTTAGCCTCACCTCTGTGCCAAGGAAGATGGTGAAACAGAATCTCCTAGAGAGTATGCTAAGGCACATGGAGCACAGGGGTGTGTGTATGAGATTCTAGGCAGCATGACTTCACCAAGGGCAAATCTTGTCTGACCAGCCTAGTAGCCTTCTATAATGGAATGACTGTCCAGGACACAAGGGAAGAGCTGCAGATGTCATCTATCTGGATTTCTGTAAGGCTTTTGACACAGTCCCCCACAACATCATTCTTTCTTAAACTGGACATATATGGATTTGCTGGACGGACTGTGCAGGGGGTGAGGAACTGGCTGGATGGTTGCATCCAGAGGGTAGTGGTCAACAGCTCAATGTCTAGATAGAGACTGGTGACAAGTTGCATCCCTCACGGGTCTTTAGTGATACCAGTACTGTTTAATATCTTCATCAATGATACAGACAGGGATTGAGTCATTTGCATATGACACCAAGCTGAGTGGTAGGGTTGACACATTTGAGGGACAGGATGCCATCCAAAGGGATCCAGACAAGCTCAAGAGGTGGGCCCACGTGAACCTTACGAGATTCAAGAAGGCTGGATGTGAACTGGCAATGACTGCCTGGAATAACAACCATATCCTGGACTGCATCAAAAGAAACCTAGCCAGCAAGTTGATGGAGGTGATTCTCCCCCTCTACTCTGCACAGTACAAGAGGAGTCCTCCATACAAGACATGGACCTGTTGGATTTGATCCTGGGGAGGACCACAAAAATGATCAGAGGGAAGGAACACCTTTCCTACGAAGGCAGACTAAGAGAGTTAGCATTGTGTAGCCTGGTGAAGGCTCTGGGGAGACCCTATTGCTGCCCTTCAGTACTTAAGAGGGCGCTTATAAGAAAAGTGGAGACAGATTTTTTTAGTAGTAAGAGGATAAGGGGTAACGGGTTTAGACTCAAAGATGGCAGATTCAGACTAGAATGGGTTTTTTTAAGGGTTTTTGGTTTTTTGGGTTTTTTTTAATTTAATGATGAGGGTACTGGAACACTGGTACAGGTTGCCCAGGGAGCTGGTAGATGCCCCATCCCTGAAAACATTCAAGGTCACATGGGACTAAGCTCTGAGCAACATGATCTAGTTGAAGATGTCCCTGCTCACTGCAAGTGGGTTGGTCTAGATACCCTTTAAATGTCCCTTCCAACCCAAACTATTGTAGGATTCCATTCTATGATTCTACATCTAAGTTGGAAATTTAGGGACAGAATCTTTATCTGGCATTATTAGACTACTTAAAAAAATGGAATTACACCAACTTACAATAGTGAGAAAATGGTCTTACTTTCAGTTATAAAAGTGATTCTATCACTATTTTTATCTTCTGTCTCTTCTCTTCAATTGTATCATCAGTTCCAAAGAAAAGAAGTAGAAGAATGCATTAAGAATCAAGCTTTTCTTAGCTTTAATATACCAAGTCTTAGAAACTGTAGTTTCTTATTACTGCAGATCTGGGCCCAGTCATGCAGGTATCACACCAGCTTTATAACTGACTATATTGCCAGTTCAGCATAATGATTTTTTGGGTTTTTTTAAATGGCACGACATACAAAAGATAAATGCTTCAGACAGAGAACCAATCTCTAACATCAGTTCTACAACACAGAATGCAACACATAACCTGCTATAATATACTCTCTACAAAAGCTTGTTCTGAATTTATTTTCATAATTTTAACATCTACCTTTTTTAGAGGCAGCACTTGTACCAGATCAATTTGGTCTTACTTCCTGCAATTCTCTTTTCTATCACAACAGAGAAAAAGAGGTAGAAATTCAGATCTTGGAAGGAAAATACACACACAGATTTTGAGATCTTTATCCTCATAAAAAAATTCTTTGCTCAGACTGATGTTGAAGTCCTAAGAGAACCACCAAAATAGCCCCCATGTTTGGGGGAAATGGCAGTAACAAACCATAAAAGGAAGCAAGAAAGAAAGACCCAGTGAAAACCCAAACCACTAACACAGGACATCTCCAGACAGACTTTTCAATTTATTTTTTTTTAAAGGGGGAATGCTGTACCCAGTTTACATCTAGGTGTTTTGAGCATTCTTGCCTGGTAAGGCTTTAGGGCAAATAGAAGCCACCAGAACCTTCTGTTCCTTCTTCCAGGAACAGGCTTGAACCCAAGCTTTTAAAATCTGTTGTATCCTTAGGACCAGTGTCAGGATATCAAGACAGCTTTGTTGCTTGTCTCTGTGCAGTTAAAATGCCCAATCTTAAGATTCAAGTCATTAAAAATTGCTTTTTTATGTCATTTTGTCCCCCCTTCGACTTCCTTGGTTTCCATTTAGAAATAATGACTGTTTCTAATTTAGCAACCTTGACTTAGAGATAGTGGGCTCTATCTGGGGGATCCGATTTCAACACAAACCCTCTGCCTTCTCATGTGTAACCTACTTATAATCTGTGTGGAAACAGATCTTGCTCTCAGTGTGCAACTAACTACCTGCTGTCTATTCTACTGCTGGCTGTTGAGACCGACAGTATTTTTTGCCATTCAATCTCTGTCAGCATTTGAAAAAACCCAAACTTTCTTCAGAGGAGCTTTCAAAGCTAAGTAACTTCTGCTGCCATTTCCACTAAAAATTATGAAGTCAGCAGAGTTTCTCTTCATTATGGACAACTGTGCTGGGGATAGCCTCCTCTTCAGAAAAAGTGCCTAACTGGCCTCTTCTTGGAATAATCTAGTTTGCAAATGGCACCTTAGAGATGCATTATAAGTAGAGGTAAATGGGGACAGTGATATTCTGATCATTCAACTTGTAGTCAGAAGCACCATTTCTCTTCTGTTCTCTTTTCCTCCTGAAATCCCATTTTGAATATGTTAAACATGAAAGAAGGCTGACATCTCTACGTTTTATATTGGCATAGCTTCAATGCTACATACAACTTTTAAAGCTTCCTTTAATCTCCACGACTAAGGACATTATAGCAAAGAAATTACATTTTGATAAAGAATAGCTTTAAGTCTTCCAATGACACACCTGTGCTTTACCCTCTTCTGATAAAAAGCCACACACATTGCATGACTGTGTATGGGTCCATTACCTTTTTTATTTAGATCCCATAAAACAAATACAATATTGCTCTTGCAAATATCCATTAATCCAGTTCTCCCTGGGTTTACTCTGGTTACTCTGGAGTAACCAGGTATTACAAACTGTCTCATTCCCTTCAGGCAAGTAACTGTTTTGATTGGTTTTTTTATATCCATCATATCCATCAATCTACTTAACCATAAAATACCACCTTCTTCTCTTAAACTGAAATACTTAATCATTTCTATTATATTTGTGCACTTACCCTAGTCAATCATTTATAACTATCTACTGATTAACTCGACTAAGGACTAACTCCCACATGGAAAAGGCTATACATGGGACACTGAGGCAGCTTAGTATGATTAGAACTTATTGTTTAAAACTACCTGTGATTACATAGCTGTAAATACCATATCATTATTCCTAACTCTTCATAATAATAAAAATTAACAATAACATCCTATTTGTACTAAATTTTACTTTAACAATGATTGCTTCTAAAATTTTATCTGATATCACCTTTTTCGAACAAAAAACTCTCTCTGCAACAAAATAACTGAGACAATTCCAGTTTCTATTGAACTGCATGTGAAGTACTAATTTTTGCCTGTGAAATAATTAAATCTAAGTAAAATTTCAGTCAGGACATTGATCAGAAAAGGAAGCTGAAGATAAAGGGAAAAGATTATTACAGGCATTTCATTTCAATGAGAATTATTCCCTAACCACTACCTTTACAGAGAATATGATTGCTGCAAAACAATCCATATATAAATCTATCTAGAACCCCAAGTTTCAGCTTGCTTAGCTTTCACAGACACAAAATCTCACTGAGAAAATTAAGTTAGTTCACAGTTACAAACTTTGCTGTCAAGAGGTTTATTTCTCTAACAGCAGAGTGTGTCATATTGCTAAAATCAGCATTAATATTCTTTTTAAATTACTACAACCAGCTGATTCCAGAGACGGTACTAATATGTATACTACACAAACATAAAAATATAAAACCAGAAAAACAGAATGGATGTATGCTGTTAATTAAGTGAAAGGGGCAATAGGATATGATTGGTATTTCTATGCATGTATGTTACGTGATATGTGGAATGCCTCATTTTTCTCACCTACATTTAATGAAGTTTTTTCCTTTTAAAATTAAAGCAATCTAAGTCTCTAATCAAAGTAACATCTTGTTAACCATGTGAAAAAGGTTGATAAACCCATAAGAAATATCTGTGCTTCCTAGAGCCTGGAAATCTGCAATAAGGAAGGACAGGAGTAATGTTCTTGTGTTTTGGATATAATTAAAAAAACCTTACAAAGTTACACTGCGTATTTACGATGGTGTCCTGGGTTCAGTGCTCAAATTTCTAAATGGGGTACAATAAACTCTAAAAGTGGTGACAATAGTTTCTTTTTGCACGGAAGGAGAAAGAAATGAATGAGAAATCAAAGAAGTCACAGAGAAAGATGTCCACCATATCTGCCAGTGCTTCTACAATTTGTATTTGATATAACCTTTTCAGAAATACTTTTATATCAGTTTAAATATTTGTTCTTTCAGATTAGAGAGTTTTGAATAGAAGAAGAAAAAGTAAAATATATGAGTTCTTTATTCTCTTTTGCTCAGGACTGGAAGAAAGACTGACAGTGCTGGTTAAGGTACTAAGAAAACAAGCTGTAGATTGCAATTACTACGAGTTACACAACAGCAAAAATATCTTAAAAACATAGGGAAAGGACAGCTTTAAAAACAAGAACCACTTGCTGAAAAACCAGCCCTTTCCTCCTCCAAAATGGATTATAGATTTGGATTAGAGAATGCATAAAACAACAGCTCAAAAGTAATCTGCAAAAGGAAGCCTGGATGACAGCTTCACAGCGTGCTTCGGAGAGGCAGAGTTCATTGCTTTCTTGATAGAGAAGAATATGGTGCCAGTTCTAGTTTAGTCACCTTAACTCAAAAACAAAATTAAATTATTGGGATAAATGTGTGTGTGTGTGTATGTAAGTACGTAGACTTACACAGCATTATCAACAGGTGTGTAAACTGAAGCGTTTGCATTTCAAGAGGCATGGTCATCATGTTTTAAATACAGAAGCATCATGGTGTTTGACTGATGGTATAAATAACTATTTGCCTAAGGAAAGATGAAAGGGCAGCCTCTGGTCATCAAATCTAGTGACATAATTTCCCAAGAATTTACACCCTGTTTGCTGGCTGACATGAAATGAACAGGTGAGCACAGCTCTCTCTAGGCCAACTGCCTTCTTCAGCTTTCTCTTACAGTTAGGAATACAGTAAGTTTCACTTCATTCCTTATGATGTTGTAGCCATTATTCTGTTGGGATTCAAGCCTAGACTAAACCTTTGGGAGATGGAAAATACTATATTTTGTTAGAGACCACGTTACAATCTCTGGATTGTAAGAAACTACGCCCTTTCTAGCATTCATTGAAATAGCTGCCTACTGTTCAATAAAATCCAGTAATTCATATGTCTACTGTATACGTTTACTCCTGAAGTCTTTTCTTCGTTCTGAGAAACTCTACTTCGTAAGAGAATACAAGAATAAGGGAGAAACTGCAAGCGATGAAAGAAAACTCTGAACACCCAGTACAAATGCTGTATTGTGCTGATAAATGATTGAGAAAAAGCAAAGCAAGGCAAATGAAGAGGAACAATTTACCAAAATTTCAGAGCCCTAAAGCAATAATTTTAGGACACAATTTTAATTATATTCAGTGATTGAATATATTAGATGATAAAGCCAATGACTAATCAGAAACACAGGCTTTATAGCAACGATCATCTCAGCAACTAGATGATGCAAACTGACAATGCACACGAACTTTACCTTGTTTAGCCCTGTATCTTAAACAGAATATTTTCTGTAGCATGTTCTCTGAGAGATAGCACTGATGTGTATTTGTTAGAAGAAAATAAATAACACTGTCTGTTCACACAGCAGACTAGGAGGCAGGCAGCATATTTTTAGCTACGGTTAGTGCAAAAGCCTCTTGGAAGTGTCTCTTACCAGTTCTCCTGCACTGCCTGCTGCGTGATGGCAATAACTGATGAGACCAGGGATGGGCTGTTCACCTTTTGCCATGATAACAGCTGAACTGGTGTACGATGGATGCTTCTAATGCACAACACATAACAGCTATGAATACAGTGACAGGAAAACATGAAACTATACAAGCAAATGACTGAAAGGGAATGAGGTGAATACAAGTGTGACACTGAAATGCCAAGCTCATATGAACACAGCCAGTTTGGATCTCAGGTATTTCCTGCCTTTAAAAATTGAACATCTTATTTATCTTTGACTGTATCAAAAGAATTTAAATTTTTCATTAATAAAAACTGAAACTTGCAAGTGATAATTACCTTCATTCATTCCTGTAAAGATATATATGTAAACAGGATTTTCTGTACATGGGGAGATGATCTCCAGCTGCAGCTGTCTTAGAAATGTCAAGATGTCTCAGACCTGAGTTCACATTTCTGGAGTTAGAATGTTGCTGCTTTGGTTTAAAAATTCTTTAATATAATTTTGAGTTACTTAGACTTTCAATTCCCATAATAAGAATTAAAAGCGCAATTCTTGCAGTAAGTACAGAACAAAGCAGTTTGGGAAAAAACCTCTCCAAACACATAGGTATATACTGTCTGTCCATCTGAAAACTCAAGAGAGAAAACTGAGGCGAATATTTATATAGTGCTTCAAGTCATGATATTTATTTCGAAAATATTTAAAATCTGGATGGAAATAATTTGCAAGCGTTATCGAATTTTTTTTCCTTTTGTAGTCACAAATTTATTATTTTGGTTTGAATAATGCTGATCTACAATTACTGGTTAAAGCAGGGCTATAAAGACAACGTGATGACATTTAGTTTTGTGGCAGGATTTCACATCTGTTATGCGGACATGCACACTGGAATACAGTAGTCTGGATAGCTTATTGCTTAACCTGCTATGTATCTGTCACAGTTTTTAATCAATGTCTTTAGAAACCAACCTTTTCTTTCCAAAAGAGATATTATGGCTTAGAAAATTTTGTTGTGATTCCTTAATATGCCACCTACTGGACTTCGCATGTTAAGGAGTGTGAGTAATTTGAATTTAAAAATACCCCACTAAAAATAGACTAGCACATCAGAATGGTATCATAAAAATGCATATTATAGTCAAGATAATAAACAATATATCTCCCACTGAAATTTGAGATCACCCACTGGAACAGGATACATGTATTTTTATGAAGCTGTATTTCTACAAAATGTACCTAAAGTACATCTGTTAGACACACAGATATCCATATAGAATCTTAGCATGCAAATGAATACTGGTGGAAAGTACCTGAGATAGAAACTGAAAGGTCTCTTAGGAAAACAAGCCAGGCTCACCTTAGCTGCAATGGCTGCTGCCGTTATATGTGAAGAAGAACTGTCCTCTGTTGAGGCAACTCCACTATCCTTCTTCTCTTCCTCCTCTTCCTCACACTGTACTCCTTTGTCTTCTGTCTGCTTGTGAGGGCTGGTGGTTGGAGGAGGGGAAAGAGGAGGTGGTGGTGAAGGTAGATCTTCAAGCTCATCGTGTACCTCCTTTACTTTTACAATGGCATCTCGCAAAAGATCAATGGCGTGAGGTAGGGCTGGCAGTATAAACTGAAAGCATTCCTATGCACAAGAAAAGAAATGACTATGAAAAGTTACCTGCAGAAGCAAATAGGGATTTTTCAGATTTATTCTTAAAATATATTTGGGATTTAGATGCATCTTTTTACCCGATCATAAATAAAACCTGTGCAATTGCTCCTACAGGGTGAAAAAAGGAATACAGGATTGGACCTGTGGACTTTACAATATCTTTTTTGCCTTTTTTAATGCAAATACCGTAAGTTACACAACAGGGCTTCTGTAATTAAGCTAATATTGGATTAAAACTTCAGAAAACAAGAGTTAAATTTTTATGAATACATAATATAGAAACCAGTTCACAGCAGTTGGCAGAATGTTACAAAAATACAGAATAAAACATTAACTCTATCCCTGCAGGGATATTAGCTTAAAACTCTTCCTATTATGTTCCTTTACAATTAGAGAACAATTCATAAGGGTTTCCATAATTATACTTTTATAGAATTATATCCTTTTTAATTCTTGGACTTATCCTATATACTGGAAGAATGACAAACTACACTGATGTAATTATAATTTTATGTAACTCAGAAAATTTTTTTCATAATCTTTTTTTCAATCCTCTTCTTCCTCTGTCATCTTAAAAACAATCTGAAAGTTTATTTTATATGGCTAAATAAAGTAAAAACACAGACACTGTGTAACTGTTCCTGTTCAATAGTGGGGATACACGTTTATAGCTACCTCTGCTGCTAGAATATGTTAGTATTTCATCACATGAAAGAGGAACCTCAGGACAACACGCAGTCCAGGTTCCTGTTCAGAGCAGGGTCAATATGAAATTCAGACAGGTGGCTTAGGGCTTTGTTCAATAAAGTCTAGAAAAAAATCCATGAACAGACTCCACAATCTTTTGAGGCTTAATTACCTTCAAAGTGATTTTTTTGGGATTTTTTTCCTTTTTCTTTTTATCTCTTTGGAAGCTACCTGCTTCAATTTATGCCTATTCTCTCTCACCTTCCTCTCCCAGGCACCTCAATAAGGAGTTTTCTTTATGTCATTTTAGCAGACTGCATATAAACATTAAATTATTGGTCTCTGATGGCAGGCTCATAAGAATGAATTGCCATGGAAGTGCAGTTATGGAACGTACAAGTTGACAGAGAAAGCTGACAGACATCCTTTTTGTTGCACTTGATTTTTGGCTTTGTTTCAAGCATAAGGTAGAGCTAAAAAAAAAAAAAAGTGTTCCAACAGTTTAGAGTATCCAGAAAATAATGACATTTCATAAGTAGATACTGTAAAAAAGATTTTCAACAAATATAATTGATTATCTAAAAAAAATAAAGAGTCAACCATTAATCAGAAATTATTAGTTTTCTTTACAAAGCCACTTTGTAAGTCAAAAACATGACTCACAAACACTGTATTTCCTCAAAGCTTCTAAAAAAGAACCCACCTTTCAGTCACTCCTTTAAGAGCAATGAAAAGTCCGATTACTTCACAGACTTATAAATTTCTTAAACACTCAATTTAGTAAACTGAAGAACTAGAGGAAACTGCATGAGCATAAGATACTGTTTATAATGAATATATATTAAAATATATTTGAAAACATCATAAAGAATTGTAAGTTCCAATGTAACTGCAATCCTCAGAGTTATTGTGCCTCCACAGCACTAGTTTTAAAATGTTTTGAAATACCGAAATATATAACACTAATTGCTTCAGTAAAAAGGCAGACCTCAAATAAGAGGTAAACAAGGCCAACAATCTGTGAACTGACCTATAATCATGAAAAAGTATATTAACTAACTCACCAGAGAAGCATGTTCCCCACTCCTACCACTGAAATGAAGCCCTGTTGGCTTAGACTGCTGATGAACATATTCCCAGTAAAAACCCTAAAAGCTTGTGCTATTTTCAACACTTATTGTTTTAGGCAATTGCTAGTACAACTATAAAAATTGCCATAGACCCAATTATTTCAAAGAGCATCTGGAAATTTCACACTTTGTACTCTTTCATAACATTAGGTAACATTTGCAAGGCAAAAAGAAGAGAAAACTGATGAGAACAGCACAAAATGGAAGCATTCTACAGAACTTTGTTCAGCAGTACATGTCATACAAATGTTCTCTAGAAAACATGTTTGGCATTCATTGTGTCCATTTTTGAGGTGAAGCATTTACACTGCTGCTATTTTAATATTTTATTAATGAAATATGTACACTGCTGCCATTTCACAGCTTTATATAAGCTTCTTCTATGACTGTACTAATACAAGGGAAAGGAAATCAGCAAGTCATGAAAGGGAGAAATGAGAGAAATTCTTGGTAGCAACCCATCCTATTTGGTTCTTGAAATCCAGCCCATTATGGAACAATTTTCTCTACTATTAATCTTAAAAATCTTTGTTGAAATTTGATACTTTAAAGATGTTTCATATTAAAATAAATTGTGAGACTCCTCATCACAAGAATAAATCAGTTTATAAAAAGCTTGATTGTATAATGAAATATGAGAATTTTCTTTTCCATCAGAATTACCTTTTTTATTACTTCATATGAAACTGTTGTTAATTTTTTTTTTCCCCATTTCTTTTCCTCATCCTCTTTCTGCACTTTATCTGTCTTCACAGTCTCACTGTCTCAGGACAGAAAATGCCCATTTTTTCTGTATCTAGCATGCTAGGAGTGCTCCTGAACACACCAAAACCTACTAGAGATTGTTGGCTATTTCATCTATTTCATAATTCAAGAGAAATAGTGTAGACTTCTGAAAGAAAATCTTACAGGCACAGTTCTCTAATATGTGGGGTCCACTGCTACGGTAAATCCATGTATATTCATATGACTTCCCACTTGTAACTGGAAGACTTTCAAATAGGTATAACTCTTGCTTCACCACGCTCCAATGCTTGTTGCGTGTTCTGAAGGCTTTCTAATTCTTTTCAATTAGTCTCATTAGATTGCCTATAAAAGCTCTAAGGAATGTCAGAATCATAAAAGGGCTTACTGAGTCCTTGAACTGAAACATGTAGACAATGTATCTGAAAACTTGTGATGGCTGCTTAAGATAACAGTATTCAAAACATTTCAACTTCAGGTTAACAGCCCACATGAACATTCCTTACTAATCTACAGGCGCAAGTCTTTCAAGCCACAGTGACTTCAGGGCTGTGCTGCCAAGCACATCAACACCCTCTACCCTGCGGCTGCATACTACTGGTTCAGAAGAACTACCAGGTATGCATTTGTTCGAGGCCAGAGGTAAGGACGCTTTTTAACAAGGCCACTGACTGTCTGAGCCCTGGAGAAATACGTTCTCCTGAGTGATGGGGGATCTACTTCAGCAGTTTTGTATCAGGTAGTACAGCTCACTCCTCAGCTTAGCAGTATTCATGTGGAGAGGTTATTTTTCTGGCTCTATCATCTATCTAACTACACAGATCAAAAAAGCATTGGAAAGATCGAGCCTTACTAACACTCACACACAGACAGATCCTCCTAATGTTCAGTTGTGTTTCTCTCAGCTCTACAGTCAGAAATTAAGCACGAATGAAAACATAAAGCTTAACTTCCCTGTTGAAACTGAACAAAATGCAGGAGGAAAACAGACAGTATAAAGGGTGTAAAGTCTGATACTTTGTCCTGGTTTCAGCAGGGATAGGGCTAATTTTCTTTCTGGCAGCTGGAATACTGTTGTTATTTGGATTTAGGATAAGAAATCTTAAATTAAGCTACATGGTGCTTACCTGTGAGGCTAAAACCATGACATACCTGTATCCAAAGAATCCTTAAACCCTCAAAAATTATGATTTTTTTTTTCCTTTTTACTAATCAGAATTAGGAATATTCTTCATACTCCAGCAAGTTCTACCACAAACCAGGCCTTCCTTCTACTTCTGTGTGAAAAGGAATTCTTTCTTGGAAGCTGCAGACAACACAGGGATGAGGTACAGGCTGACTAGAGAAGGAGGAGGATGTGTAAGAGACTATTAACCTTTTCATTAGCCCTGCCTGCTAGAATGGGTACTCTCTTCAACTACACACAATGCTGTCCTGGTCACACAGTACCTTCAATCAGATTGGAATTGTATAATTCCTGACTAAGAGTGATGGTCATTCACTTCCATGAATACGCATTTCTATTCCCTTTTGTAAGATTTGCTGGTGTATGTTCCACCACTGGATCATCCTCTGTCCTCAGGAACAGATCAGTAAAACACTGCTTACCTGTGACCCTTTCTTGCTACCTGGCAGATTAATTATGAGAGTTTTCCCTCTGATTCCACATACAGGTCTGAAAAGAAAGAAACCCAGAGTGAAATTCATGCATGCAACTTTCTCCACTGTAGAAACAAGAACAGAGTATCTAAGAGAAATGATTCATCTCCCAACATATAAAATATTGCTGATCATGTTCTCAGAAAACAATTCAGGTGAAGGTCAGCTGATAAAACCATGTAACAAATCCAATAAGAGTCTAACATTTAATTGACAGCATAAACACTGCCTAGATTTCCATCTTTTTCAGATCTGTGTTGCTCCCCTTAATTCTATTGTTTACTTGAATCCAACATATTCTTTGATATAGTCTCTATTTGCTCACAGAAATGGTTCTTTTGTAACATAATTGATGGTGTCAATTACTATTCCCCTTACCTAGTAAGGATACTAAGTCATGCTGGTTGTATTAATTAAAATATGTGTTGGCTTTTATTGTGTGCTTTTTTTTTTTTTTTTGGAGATGCAACATAAGGAAAGCACAGAAGTAATTCTCAAGTGAAAATCACACTTAGGCAATTCATATCTAATTGCTCCTAACAGGTTTCCTTCCCCCTCAGAAAAAGATAAAACCAACTATCAGATTTGATTCTATTTTTTGTCTCTAAAGAATTTCCTTGGTCTTGGTGCAGGGTTGAATTTAGAGTTTACCTCTTTTTTTTTTGCTAAATAGTTTTCAAGACAAAAAAAAATAAAATTAAATAACTGGATTTTGTCTTGAAGTTGTAAAGGGAACAGTGGAAAAAGTGCTTTTCTCCACTGCTCATAAAATCAGTGTTGAAAAATGCAGGGCTGGGGTACAGGAATAAGGAAAAAGTAAAAGAATAAAACCAAACCACAAAGATGTGGAGGCTACAGCTGACAGAAGCTGTGTAACAATCTCTGGTTTGACTAAACCAAAATGTGAGCTGTAAGCAAAGACAGAAGAGAAAAAGAAATCATTTCTTGATATGGCAATACCAAAATTTTTGAGGCAAAAGACCTGGCTTGTGGGATAGCCAGCTACCCTGGATTTCTTCTTATAGAAATAATTCTCAGTGATTAATGTCATTTATTGGTTGCCTAGCATTTTCTAGCAGGACAGCAATTATTCTAGTGATACCTGTCATAATGCTCACACTTAAATAACACAGAGACCACTTTTGTGCCACAAAATGAACTTTGGGTACCACAGCCAAGACAAGTCCTTCTCTCTACCTGAAGAGAAGTCCTAATTTCAACTGGCAGTTGAAAGAACTCCAGGCAGCTGAGAAATGCTTTACAAAGATGAAGAGCCCAAGTAATAGAAATGTGCTCATTTATTCTTGTTGCAGTAGTCGAACTCAGAGTACAAACTCAGTCCAGCAAATCCCAAACGTGGGATACAGTTTGATTCAAAATAAAGGAAAGAAGTATTATCCAGAGTAGAATTAAAATGAGGTGGAATTACATTTGGCAGATAGCCCATTGAATAATCTTCTTCTTTCACTCTGCTTTAAATAATTTTGAACATTATAAGCTAAATGACTAGTACAACCTACAAATAATAAAAAGGACTAAACCAGCAGACATTCTCCTAGAAGCTACAAGTTTTGGCTGCCAATAATCTTACCTAGTGGCTCAAGACAGAAATGGAGCTGCCAAAAATTTCTCAAGAGAGCATGCAAAAGTAAGTAAAAGTGCCTAAGAACTGCATGGCTTGCAAAAAAAATACTGTGTGTGCTCATAATATAAAAGCACAAAAACCAGGTGTGAGTTCTGGGTAACCTGAGAGAGAAATTAATGATATTCCACCAAATGTAGAACAGTTGAGGGACACACTGTGGACCTCATCTTATCCTCCCCCTTAAGATGCAGTGCATAGAAATGTTAAGAAAAAACAAGTCTAAAATAGAAGAAAACAAATGGAAGGGAGAAACAGGATGAGGGAAAAGGAAAAAAGTGGATGTGGGTGGAAAGAAATACAGATTGATGCAGAAGTAGGGATGGAAAACAAATTTTCTTTGGGGAAAAAACCCCATGATCTCCCTGGAAAGAAATTATGCTGGTAAAAGCAAAATGGATGGGCAAGGAGACAGAGTGTGCTTTAAAAAGCCTTATTAAAGCCTGGCACAGCATGAGTAGTTGACAAGTAAGGAATCGAGTGAAGGGAAGAGGTAGCTCTGGGACAAGGACAGTTCTGGAAGGTCACAGAGAAGAAAAGGAAACACTTACAGGAAACACAAGAAGGTCTATGATGCTTTAAGATACTCCCTGATGGACATTGGGACTGGATCTGAACTGAGTTTCACTGTGTCTCATTTGCCCCTAACTATCTGTGAATCCAGACTACAAAATAACTCACCACTTTGGAATGCTGCCCCTTAGGCAGGGAGACAGCCTCAACTTACAAAAATTCTTAAAAGTTCACGTGACAAAATTCAACAAGATTGAGCTCACATTTCTGAACCGGCAAGTGAGTTATAGAAGTGCCAGCTTAATGCTGTGTAACAGAACTTCTGCTTTTGTTTTGTTGGGCTTTTTCTTCTATAAAGTCTGAGAACTTGTATGCAAAATTATCCATCAGAACTTCATTTCAAAATGAAGTCAGTAAGAGGTAAGCTTAGGACAAGTGACATTTTAATGTTAAATACTTTGAAAAATTAGGATGTATATTTCTCAAACTGTGTACCTAAAATTAGTGTATGTTTTTGACTTCTCTTAATGTGTTCTGTAGTTTCCATTGTAAGGAACACTACCTCAATTTGCAGAGTTTTCTATGAAAGCATACAAACAATTTGTGTCTTAGAATAATAAATTATGCAAGAAAAAACCCAGAGGAAGTGAGTCTGCATTCAGGGAGGATTCTGAATAAAAGGCACCAAAACCAATACAGGGTTACACACAGGACAACAAAACAAAGTAAATTTCCTTCTCCATCTTAAGCGTTTGCAGAGAAACTCCACCAAAATTGCAAGATTGCACAAGAAACCATAAGGCTGTAACTTTATGTACTTAATTTTATGATCTGAATAGTGTCCCAAAAATACTGGACTATTGCATGGTGATTACTTTTAGACCTGAAATAAAGTTTTTTCACTGAAAAATTTTTTAAGGCCTGCTATGATAGCATGCAGTAACTTTGTAATGCTCTCTCCCATCATTGTCATCAATTACTACTGAAAGTGTCTGCGTCCATTACTGTTACGATATCCTTTCAGCCATTCTGATCAGACCACATACTTAATCAGACTTGGTAGTGTCATCTCAATGGCTATTCTTGATCAGAAACCGAACAGCTAGACTAACCTTTTCTCTCTTTGTGGTGGTATTCTGCTAACCTTTCCTCACAGATAAATACAAACTATGATATAATAAAATTATATCAGATTACAAAATGAAGATACTTACTAATTGAGACAGACTTTGAAGGTAAATTGGTTATGTTGCCCTTTAGATACATGATATGTGATACAAAAGGTTTTAAAATACCTTCTTCAATCAGTAAACTAATTTCAATGTCCTATAAAATGCAAGTATCTGAGTAAGAAGTTGCAGATTTGAAAGCTCCTTCTTTATTTCTTAGATAAGTATTTTCTTGTTATACTCTTATTATACAATGAGAAATCAAAATCCTGTTACAGCCATTGTTTAACTACTTTGAAATAATGCGCAAGCACAAACTAATGTATGAAAGGGATTGGTATTACTAAATCTATCATCGGTAAAATGAGGGAAATTGAAAGAATAAAATAAGAACCAACTCTAGAAAGTAATACAGGATAAAAAGAGGTATCACTGATAAAAAGAAACACCAACAGGTAGAGAAACAGTTAGCAATTATTTAGTGGGAACTATCAAACGCTCGCAGTTGAAGTTTTACACCTGAAAGCATAGGATAAAGTCCCATCTAGTTTATTCAGAGAACTTTTGCTGATACTGGAATAAAAGCAATATCAAAACAAGTCAACTGTATTTATCAAAGGACAACAGCATGCATCTACATATAACTATATATAAATAACTTGTCTAATAACTAGACACTAACCAGTGCCTAGTGGAGACAACAAAGGGGATTAAATGAGAGAACGCAATTATCATTCTTGGAACTTGACCACTTTTCTGAAGTTAAAACTTGTAGCCTTCGTAACAATGGTGATTGTTATTTGTGTATAGTCATTTCATGACGATGTGTATTTCTAAGAGTTCACCTCATATTTTGAAGGAAATAGTCTTACCTAGAAAGCATCCCCAGAGGAGTAACATTAAGTGATCCCATCAGCATTGCCAGGGCCATCCCTGGGGCTTCTCGCTCTATTACTTCTTTAGTGGCCTGCAATCAAAGATTAAATAGCAAAGTGAGTGAAGATGTACAAGGACAAGAAAAATATGAAACCAGCTAAAGTTTGGGTAAGAATATCTCCTCTTTTTGTTTCTGCCAAGAGACGTCCTTGCTAAATTCTCAACACTGAAATACGTTAAATAATTTTCTCTTGGTTGTGTAAAATAGGGAAAGACAAGGGCTTGGGAAGAAGCACTGTTAGCTGTACTGTAAAGACACGTATGGAAAATGCTAAAAGTCAGGAGCCTATATATATAGGAAATGTTAGCCAACATCACATAAATAACAACAACTCCCTCTAACAGAAAAGGAAGAATGTTTGGGAATAAGCAAAGAAAAGACCAAATGTAAACTGCCTTCTCTTCCTCATCAATCCCATGTGCATTTTCCCGTTGAGATTTTCCCGGGCATGAGAAGGGTGAATCAGTCTGCGCAGAAGACAGAAAAAAAAATTGCAAAGGGAAGCCCATGTAGCAGGCAGGCAGGAAAATAGTAAAATGGTAATGATAATGGCCAGAGGCTGAGGCCTTCCCTTTTGATCATGTCAGCAAAACAGCGGTTCCAAACAGGCTGGTGGCTTTTATTCAGAAGCGGTCCATATGCAGTGGGCATCGAGAAGCCTGGAAGCAGAGTCTGAAAATACTTGTCTTTTTAGTCCTTTTTCTACAAAGGGAATAAGATGGAAAATTATTTTTTCTGGGATGCGCACGACCTTCCGCCCTGACTTCTAACATAAATTTTCTCAAAAGCACATTCTGTCCAGTCTCCCAGCCTCTTACTTTAGTTAGGACATAACACCTCAAAGGCAGGTTACAGTCCTACCCTCTCTTCATTTCCCTCCCAGTAGTTGCTGTTCAGTGTATTGTCTTGTTTCATGCTCTTAAACAAGATTTTTAAGTTATTTGGCACATCTAAAATGTCAGCAATGCTCATAAAACTGTGATATCCATTGTAAAACATACAGCCAAACTACAACGCTTTGACGGCACAGCTATCAAAACAGAAATAGAAAAGCACATCTGAAATATAAGGACACTGTGAATAAGCTAAATTTTCTTGGCAGTTTGATATAGCAAAAGAATAAAATGGAAGAAAACCAGACAAATTATTTTCTGGGGAAGATTAAATTATAAATCACATCCTTGTGCATCTGTAAGCTCCTAGTTTACAAATAGAAAAACAAAGTCATAGAAAAGGAAAATGACAAAATTAACCCAGTGGCATCCCTATGAGAAGAATCCAGGAGTCCTATACTAGCTATACAGCAAAAACTCTTACAGGAAGCAATAAATAAAACAACAACAACAAAAAAATTCCTTGAAGAGTAGAGGTATTCAAGTGGCCATACTCTCAAACATTGCCACTAACATTTAAAACATTTTAAAAGACTCTGTCAGAATCAGAAGACATGGGACACAGCTACCACATAAACCTTCAGATCTTCTATTAATAAGCAAACTTGGTATGTGCTCAGTTGTGGGAAGTAGGGATTTTGGTATATACAAAGCCTGACAAGACAGTATCTGACAACACAGTCTTATTTCAAGTGTAGCATGTTGGTTTTACTATCTGCCATCCTGTGCACAGAAAAGACAAATAACTACAGACCAATATCTGTATTTCTATGCAGGGGAAATGAGAAGCAGGAGACTAGGAATGATGTAGACAAAACTAAAACCTCCTCCCAGCGGGAGATTGCCTAAATTACCTACTGAGGTATTAAATTATTGATCCCATTAAAAAATCTTAAGACTATCCATCAACCTGATGATTTTATAGTACAGAGGAAAAAGGCACTGCAATGGTGAAGGGACAGTGAAAGAGTTGGTGAAACATGGAATTCTCTGTGTGCATACATAGTAATTCTGTATCTGTGCCTTTTATTTCAGTTAATACCATGCTTCAAAGCTATTCAAAACTGGTTTTAAATATGAAATGCATTTTGAGATTTCTTTTTTGCCCTTGAGCACAGTGACACTTTGAAGATACCATTAGTTAAAATTCTAAACAGGCTTCAAAGGTGGTACAAGATGCAAAAGAGTTCCATAAACAACGATCCTGCAGCTCGGGGAGCCCTTCAATGAAATTCAAGTCCATTCTCCAACATCACAAGAAAAATGACCTTCACAAAATGTCACTGCTAGCAGGCAATGTGATTATTAAAAATGTATAGACTAAGCAACAAAATCTGAAAGGGCAGAAAGTCCAAACAGCAGTACAGCCCTCAATAGAAGTTTCTAAAAATACTTGTTTCAAAATATATATGCTCGTATTTATTACTGCAGGCAGACTTCTACAAACAGGGGAATGCTTCCTGTTTTCATATTTGCAGCCTGACCGAATGGCTGTAACCCAAAAAGGCTGCTAAGTAAACAACTTTTACAGTGACATCTGCTCCTGAAATCAGCCACTGGAAAGTCCACTCTTGGGATGTCCTGAAATTACACTACTTAAAGCGTGCCATGTACAGGAACCAAAATCACCACCACATTGGGAAGCCCACCCCTAATTAGCTATACATATATACATGCTGCAGTGACTTGCTAATACTTCACATCTACCTGTAACAACTCTTTGTTGCCTAACCATGTACCAAAGTGCTGGTGGCCAGGTTTCCCCATACTTTTTTTCCAGGTTTGAATGGAAGGTGGAAGAGATGGCAATACTCCATTTTCATTTGTGTCCTGTTAAGGAGTTACCTGTTACCAACACTTATCTGCAGGTAAGCTATTAAAGAATTGGTGACTTGGCACCTCTCCATTTTACCAGTACTCTAGCAAGGCGGAATAAAGATTGCCAAACTTTGTTTTGTAGGCATTTTTTTTCTTGGTAGTCTGACCATCAGTGAGCTTTTGCCTGCTGCAGGGGTCCATAGCCTTGGCACAAAATGAATCACAAATCAGGGCTGTTGCCCCTGGCTCTTACAACAGTGATGACGACACTACCATGTGGGTAAAAACTGAAAAAAATGATGAGGGGATTTCATTGAGAGCTGTCACACTGATGCCTTCATCAGGACAGAAGCTGTGTACTGATTCCTCAAACCTGAGGCTGCTGACTATAAAAAGTAGGTGGACAAAACTGGACAATTTGCATAGAACACTAACATGACAGCAGGAAAGTGGGGACAGTTTCTTCCACATAAGGTTGTTGTGCACACACAGATGAACACAAAATTGAAGAGGAAGAGAGGGGTTCCACAGCAGGAGAAGTATTTGAAGGTAAACATAAGAGTTCAGGAGAGACATGGAAATGCAGACAGGCCAGTCTGGAGGCTGCAAAGAAAGGAAAGCTCTGTAGCCTAGATGGGAGAAGGGAGTGTGGGAAGAAGGAATCCTAAGAACTGGAGAGAGAAAGAGCAAGCAGCAAGATTTTCAGAAGGGCAGGGATGGGAGTAGAGCAAGGGCAAGTGAATGAAGTGAGAGGGAGGAAAGAAAGACTGAAAAGGTGCTTGGATGGGAAATATGTGAGGGAAGAACTCTGGACAAGCGAAAAGGAAGATAGGACACGATAGATATATCAGGCTTTGGGAGAGAGACAATGGTACTGAAATTAAACAGTAGTTTCTACTCCAGAGAGGAGAAGCAGAAACTACCAGTTAAAGAATTATTTCACAGAACTAGTCAGGACTTACTAACAATGTCTGTAAGAGCAGTTGTTATATTTCATTGCTATATGAATAAACACAATTTATTTTAAAACACATTTTTGATTGTTTTCAAAGTGCCTTTTTATTGGAGGTAGGGCATTATGTTCCCAAACCAACTGATATATTTTTAGATATCTTTGACGTAGTTGTGGGTTGCTTAACAGATGGCTCGCTGCCAATTGGTTCTCTGCTGCTTCACTGCCTTTCTTTGCCCTCATATAAATTAGGCATGTTCAGTTCTTAACCTGTGGAAGACCTCCCAGGCAGCTTTTGGAGGATATATCCACTGCAGACTGATTTAATTAAAAGACCTAGGACTCCTTATCTTTGTCTTTCAGGTATTAAACATAGCAAAGTTTTACCTCCTAATAGTAAGTAGTGATCTGAGATACTTCATCCACTCTTTACCAGTTTTGGGATGATAATAGTTTTATTTCTTCAAGTAAAATGCAAATACAAGACTGAGAAATCATAATAAATTTGATTAAGATGACCAATCCTGTCTCTGTTGAAAACACTATTTCTGTTGAAAAAGTTCGAATCTGTGACTCCACATGACATATCATAAAGCTTTTTATGCAAATTAATTTCTACTTAACAGACTAGACAATTAGCATAGATAACATTTTATCACTTATTTTTAACTCCTATTGAGAGAGAAGTCTTGGAAGGGCCTAACGAAAGAAATACCTATAAACCCTCTGCAAGGCAGCTCACAGACCACAGTCAAACCTCAGAAGACTGGACAAAGGACTACAGAGGCAGCAGGTTTTTTGATCAAACAGGCAACAAAAATGTCAGTCACGTCTGTCAACCAGTTGTGTAAGAAGTGTAGACTTTAGGAACAAAAATTGCATCTCTCAGCTTGGTTATGAGATACTTTCTTCAAGGTTATTCGGTATGCCTCTGCTGGAGATAACACGTGTGCCCGTAATTTCTATTCACAGACCAGCTATTTCAGCTTATTCTCTACTTCCCTATCCTTATTTCACAGGGGACAAAATAAAGCTTACAAGGAGCTGATTAGACTGATGAAAGCTTCTCGCCCAAAAATCACTTCTCTATTTCTTCTCTTAGTACAATAAGAAATAGAGGTTTCAGCAGTTGGTTTCTTTCAATTCACAGAAAGAGTTTTAGATAAGGATCAGTTTTGAGTCACTCACCTTCACCATCATGCTCTTTCCTAGAATTTTTCTTATTCCCTGATCCCAATAACCTATGCAATGATACTCTCTGTTTATGGTTGGAAGCCTTAACGAGAACTGTGCTCTTTGATATTCTCCAAAACCACATTTCTTTGGCTAATTGCTCAGTTAATTTGACAAATGGATAAAACCAATCACACATGCTATTGCTGCAAAGTAACCAAACTCAAACAAAGTTGAGTTAATAACTTTCTAACATCATAGTGGCCCTAGCACATCATTGGGGGCCTGGGACATGTACGAGGCAATAGCTGTCCTTCCATTTGTATGCAGTTACAATTATCATTAACTTCTTGGTGTCAAATTAGTTATCACAGATCCATCTAAGTTAAGAATGGCTTGTGTCCAGATGGCAATGAACAGCTGCCTCTGGACCTGCAGATCCCAGAAATAGGTGTTTGCTGTCGTTCTGGAGCTTCTGACAGATTCACACTCGCTCTAATGAACCTGGCCACATCTACTTTAAAAGTAATAGCCTGATATTGTTTCCTCAACAGTAAGCTATCCATAGTCTTAATTATGTGGGCTTGTAAAACTCTATCAACTGTTTTACAACCCCAGAGCAGTGAACAGTAACTGATGGAAAGCCAAAGCAAGCACCAATTGCTATGTTTGGGCTTGTAAGACAGACCGGTGGTGGCAAGGCAGACATCAGGTCAGTGCTGCCCGCAATGCATGTGGTTGTTCTTCCTCATGAAGACACCACTCAGGCTTCTCTCAAGTTTACTGTACAGTGAGATACAGCCCGAGTCTGGTGAGTCTTTGTTATGTTAAATGCCATGTGTGTCAGACACACATACACACATACTGATGGCTCTCCCAGGCTTCTATAGAAGAATAATTTTTAATAAAATAAAGCATGTCTAAACATAAGAGTGGGACTTACTCTACTACTTTTCCCTCCTATCAATGGTGAGCTTGGTACATATTCCTCCAATAACTGACCTGATGACACAGCCTCCTCCTCTTGACCCAACTCAAATCTACAAACAGCCAAAGCTGAATGAAACCGTGATTAACATAACCAACTAACAACGAAGTCTACAAACTGGTGTATTTGCACATGCAGAATAACAGAACCACAGACTGGTAGGGGTTGGAAGGGACCTCTGGAGATCATCTAGTCCAACTGCCTGGCCAAAGCAGGATCGCCTAGAGCACGTTGCACAGGGTTGCATCCAGGCAGATTTTGACTATCCCCAGAGAAGGAGACTCCACAATCTCTCTGGGAAACCTGTTCCAGTGCTCTGTCACCCTCTCAGTGAAAAAGTTGTGATGAATGTTGTGATGGAACTTCCTGTGTTCCAGTTTATGCCTGTTTCCCCTTCCCCAATGCACCAATAATGCATTTCCATTTCCAATAATTCTGCAGCACAAGAATGCTGATTTGAAGCTTGTTTGCACTCTCAGTGTATTCACAGTGACTCTGCTGCTGCTGAGATCCCAAACATCACAGAATGACCCTACAGGATTTATCTGGGTGAGGAATAAAATTGTCACAGTAATAACTGCTGTTAGATTAGACTGAATACAGATTCTTGTTTTCTGTTTCTCCCCATATCTATGTTTCCCTCTGCCTGTAACTTAGCCCCTCCAAATTCCCTCACCCTGTTTACTGTGATCCATGTTAACATTTATTGCAGCCAAATGCTAATGGCATGGGACTCAGAGGCCAGGTGCTAACTCAGTTCCCTCGTTTATAAAGCAGTATCAGTAAATGATACTATTGGTATAATTCCATTGTGTATATGATCATAAAAAGCAACTGGCTGGTAGAGGTACCTCTGACAATACTCAGTGACTTATGCATGATCAAACCATTAATATATTTAATTTTTAATAGCTGGACTTCAATTAAAGTTATTTTTGTAAATAAAGAATTACCTAAGTGTGTATTAGTTAATAAAGACTTTGGAATTTATTGTTTCCTTACAAAACCTTGTTTTCTTCAACTGAAATCAAACTAATCAAGAGAGTTACTTTGTAACACCCAGATTCATTTTTACTTACAGCTTGCAAAACATCTAGGGGAAGATATTTCATATTTTTATACACAATACAGAGGCTGAAAATTTAAATGCATGTACTAGAGAAAACAATACTGTAGAATTTGTAACTTGTTACAAACCTACTGCAGTGGAGGATCTCAGTTTTGAAATAAACCTGATGGTATTTGATTTACATAAACCTCATAGATCAGTGATCTGCCTGCCCCATTTCTGTAACAAATGTTAATGACACTGGTGCACCAGGGCAATCAAACCCTGTGCATCTTCTAAATATAACTGCTAATATATATTAACAACAACAACAACATTTTTAACCCTGATTGCTAAACAAAGTTTTAAGATAGTAAATATTTATGCCACACAAATTGATCTTAATTTCATGAGACTGCTCACGCCCATACTTTTGTCATAAAACCAACAGAACAATCATTGGCAGGGACAGTTAACCAAAGAAAATGCTTACTAAATGCTTTTCTGCATTATGAGGAATGCATTTAGACTCTAGGAAGACCAATGCAGCCCACCAGATGCAGTATGTTACGGCTGTATTATGGTGTGTGTTAAAACAGCATGTCAAAAGGCAGAGTATTATTTGCAAAGGATTCAGAGGATGAGCTTGATAAAACAGCTGGAGGCAAGCCACTGCACTTGCTCACAAAGAAGGGTCAGGTGCCTACTTCCTTTTACAGCCCTCTTTTTCCTGTGCAAACTGCTGTGTTTTCCACTTGATCCCCACTTCACATAAGAATGAATCCCTTGTTGTTCAATAAAAGTAGTACAGCCAAAGACTTGCTGATTAAGGTAGCAACACCGTTCTGCTATCACAAAACCTGTGTTAAAATTTTATCTATTAATAGTTATTATTCTTTCAAGTTTTCCCACAGTTACTTCAAACTGCTTTGGATTTAGTATAAAATATAAAAATCTACACAATCCATCACAACTTCTGAAAAGAATCTTTAAAAATTTAAGAAGCAGAACAATACCTGAGAAGTGAAACATTTTTTTTCTTTGCAAATCACAGGCTCATACAGCAGAAATGAGAGAAATAAGTATCAAATTCTCCACTATCTCAATAAGAGTATCAATAGGAATTCTACAATTAATGCAACTGACAACGTAATGAGCTTTAGCTAACAGAATAATAACTAGGTAGTACTGCCTCATTAAAAAAAATACCCTGTATAGTACATTTGGTTATGAGTACTACCTTCCAGTGTACAGTTAGCTTCATTTCATACAAAACTTGTGGCAAAATTGGATTCTTTATACATGGGAGGGGGAAAGTATATTGAACAATGAAGTCTAGAACTGTGCAAAAGAAACAAATCTGTCAGTTGCTTAGCTGTGATATTAGCATCATAGGAAGATAACAGATCCTATTCTTTAGAGATCCTCATCCGCAGACATAAAGAATGAGGCTATCAGGTAGAAATGTTTGTCACTTTCTCTTAAGAACTTGTCCAGTCTCTTGAGCAGTGAAAAAACCAGAAGTTTTTATTTGTAATTTTACTTCCCTAAATAAATAATTTTGCAATGCTTTAGCTCCAACACATTTGCTACTGGGATGTAGAACTTTTTTTTTTTTTTTTAAGAATGTTGCCTGTTGTTTCCTATCATTTACTACCTTCTGCCAAAAACAAATACTGCATATGAAACATCTGTACTTCTGAAACTCCAGTGAGTTTCTGCCACAGGTCAAGTAGCACCTCCAAACAATTTTTATCTGAATCATTGGTGTTGAAGATTAAAAAAAAATAACCCTTCCTAAAATACACTACAAAGGATGGACTACTGAGTGATAATTTTTGAAGAATATACCATGCCAATACAAAAATGATGAAAAGTCCTTTCCTTCCTGTTAAGATTCCCTTTCTTTACTCCCCCAGTAAATGATAAATCATGTCTAATACCACCTTCAAAGTACTTGTGCCGTAACCTAAAAACTCACAGAAAGGATTCTTCAGTGAGATCCAGTGCTGCAGTTCATGTGTTCAGAGTCTGAACAGTTGTTGCTTTAGGTACACATGAATGACGCACTCATTGGAACTGAACAACGGAACAGATTTTGAAAGCTGAAGTGACCTACTGTGCATTCTGTCAAACAATTTCCTGTGCAGGTTTACTTAACTCCTGGTACAAACCACATCTTTTTCCCCCCAAGACTCTCATGGAAACAATTGTATGAAAAGGTTTCTCAAAAAGATGGAAAGCACTTTGCTGAGTCTGCTGCAGCACAGAGCACTGACATAGAAGACAGCAGAATTCCTAATATATTCTGAGGAATATTAAATATATCGAGTTTACCTTTTCCTCTGGAATTTGATTTTACTATTTAATTAATAATTTATAATGCTTAATAAGTTAACAGTTTAAAAAAATCCACTCTTTTCTCTTTATTTCACTTTTCTACACACATTTCTGTATCCAAACCATCAGTTTCTTCCAGTTTTAGAAGACATTATGATATCTTTCATGCACTAAAACCAGTCATTCATTTACTGACACTCCTCAGCTGTTACAGAGTTAATGCTTACCATTTAACACAACTCTGCATTGGATAGGAAAATACTGTTGGTCTACCTAAATGCACAACTCATAACTCCAAAACCAACTGAAGTTCTTATAACGTAGGCACCTTTAATACACATGGATCAACACAGGAATATAAGCATCTCCTCTCACATGCACTAACGCTGTGCTCGAAGCAGCAGACCATCTCGCACAGAAAAATCTCTGTGCTTTGAAATAGAATTCATTCTGTGTCCAAACTTTTTCAGCAGATTGATTTTTATATAGCAGCGTGTAAGTGGATCACTGAGAAAATGGGTAGCTTTTAACAATTGGTCAGGCAGGAGAGATTCTTAGATGGGCACAGGGAACAAATTTGTTCTTCCTCCATGTACTTAAAATGTACACAGGTCCAGCTCTTGCAATAAATGCAAAGCTGCTCATGACCACAGTGACGGTAGTGATTTGGAGAGTATCAACTACAAACATCAAAGCTCTAACCAAATTAACTTAAGTAAAAAAAAAAAAATCAGACAGCAGGATTTCTATATAATGTATAAGGAAAGACAGTAATTCAGAATAACAGAAATCATAAGCACCTACAGTTAGCTGATGAAATTAGTTAAATTTGAAAATAAAAATCTCATTTTAAAAAGCTAACAATGGAAAGAAACAAAGACATAAAATATTTATAGGGGAAAATATTAAGCTGTCTTAATAATGTGACAAATTGAGAAAAAACCTTAAGTTCCAGCTAGGTTAGGGAATTCATCTTTGTTATGCTTCAAAAAGCCAAAAGAAAACTCTTCTCTTACAGACCTCCCCCCCCCTCGGGCATGTGAAGAGTGATGAGGAGTTAATAACAGCTTCTCATTAAGATGCTGCAGGAAACAAAATCCCTAGACAGAGGCATCTGAAAGAACTTTGTGCCTTTCTCTGTTCTTCTTATCCCAGGAACCACCAGTGCCGAACGGCAGAAATCTGTGCAACTTGCATGGTTTGTAGAAGGGTTTGAGACGACCACAGCTTTAGTCCTTGATGGCCACGGATTCACTTGGTGTACCACTGGATATACTATTTGATTTGAAAGAAAAAAATTGTTCAGCTCACAGAAAAAGCGGCAGTAACCCAATCATTTCTTGCTCTTGAAAAGGGAGCTGCAGCCCAAAAACTCAAAGTAAAAACCCAAGGTGCAAGATGTATGCTTCATTCAGTTTGGAAATCTGCAAAATCCACCACCTGAGCGATGTATGTGATTGCCACACTACACAACATAAAGCTTATTTCATTTTCCACAGTTTGTCTGCAAAAAGTTTAAAAGCAAAAGCCCAATTAAAGTGTACAGATACTTCCTGGAAGCAAACAGTAAGGGTGGAAAACATGATTTCGTTTTGCTATGATTACTATGAGAGCTGTAAAGAGCTAATCAAACAAAAGCTTAGGTGCAATCTCAGCTAAAATTTCTGAACTGTGACATCTAGCTGACTTCATCAAACTCCCAAGTGAAGTGAAAGAGGCTCCAGCAAATTCAAAATCTAAAACCTGGCTGGGCAGAACAACAGAAAAACGTACTGGGGGAAACAATTCTGCAAGTCATTGAAGGATGGATGACATGGTCTTCTTCCATGTATCAGTTTAAGTTACTAAGAAACTTCGCTAACATTAAGCCATAGATACCATCTTAACAAGGAGTAAATAAAAACTGCATTATAACCATGTAAACACCTTTTCTCAGCCTGTACTCTAAAGGATATTTTAAGAAAGGGGAACCCAGAGGATTGAGTGGATCTTCCCAATTACATTTAGCAGAAGAAAAGTGTGGGTAATAAATTGAGATACTCAGAAATAAGCAGTTTTAACTAAAACCAGTGTTATTTTCCTTCTTACAACTTCTTTGTGTATCTCCTCATTTTTCCAACAAAAGCTATTCGCCCAGTAAATAAAGAAAAAGAAGACACACAAACTTACTTGGTATCAATAAACCATCAGTAAATTATTACATGATTTGTGACAGCCAAAGCCTTTGTCACTGATGACAATACATGAACAAAAAGGCACGTATGTTCTTTAGCATAATACTTAACACCTGAGGCATTCTTGTCCAAAATTGAATAACTTTTTCAAACAAGATCCAGAAGCAACATACAAACATAATAAAATCTGAGTTTCAAGTTGATAGACGTCACTGTCAGCCACATTATTCTTCAAAGAATAGAAAACTTCAACTGAAAGCAGAAAGTAAGTGGATCAGGTCAGTGGAACACCTCCTGGAAATCCCAAGAGTAAGAAAATCATTGTGTACCTTTCTTTTTGAGAGCAAAAGACCTGCATTAGTAAAGAATTTCTTTTCAGAAACAACTGAAGAAATTAGCTGCTTAGACGCTACAATCCTGACTCTCACCAGAAAGGGTACCTTGAGAAAACAGAGAAGAATAAAGAAAGAAAATTGTAAAAATTTTAATGGAATTTAAATACTGAGTTGAAGTGAGAAGAGGTTGTATGAAAAACACTCTCCTGACAAATAATTTTTAGTATGTGGGCAGAGTAGTTCAGAAATGTTACAAGTTTTTTTAATCAGAGATAATAAGGAAGGAAAAGAGTCCAAAAAGAGGAAATAAAACTGAGATACAATTAGGCTGATAACTGGAAATTTAGTTATCCTGGAAAGAAAAACTCTATTAGCTGGGAAGAATTGTAACTCTTAATGACTGTTCAGGAAGCTAATATTTTGTTGAAAAGTACACAGGATAGACTAAAGAATATCTTAACAAAACACCACCACCACCACCCACACCCAACAAAAAGACACATCAGAAAAAAGACAAAATAATCTATTTCAATGTTGCAGGGATTTGACATGATGTTATTCCCAGGGATTTGTCTGCAACATCTTCATCATTTCTTTAACCAAATTTTCACTCATCTCTAAGACAAAAATTTTCTTTCAGACTCTGATGCTTTTCTACATTTGTTTAAAGTTTATATAACCTGCATATTACTTGAAAAGCAGCCATTTTCTGAGGCAATGTTAATTTGAAAAAGCTTTATTAAGAATAAGTAAAACGGTACATGGAAAAAAGACTTCTGGCTCTTAGGAGAAGTGAGTTCTAGCATTGTCCTGCAGTCCCACAGTGACAGAGTGAATATTCCTCCTCCCTTCAAGCATGTGATGTCACTTCTCAAACAAGTCGAAAGCAGCAGGAAAGTAATACTGGAAGTTAAAGCTTGGAGAAAGAGAATTGCCACTGAGATGTGTTTTTGTCACCAGACCCCTCAACAGCGGGAAGCTGGTGGGAAGTGAGAGACTGCCAGCCTACTTTCTTTAAGAGTTCACAAAGTTGTGAAAAAAATATGCCTGGAGGAGCAAGGGAGGGGTGGAAAGGCTGAGAAGAGGGAGGACATGAGAGCCTAGGAGACTGGAAGGAAGTCCTCCAGTTCCTTGGAGTAGAACGCAATTTCTAGAGGTCAGTGTGAAAACCAAAAGAAGGTTCCTACTGTTTCTTAACTCAGAATATTGTCTGCTGTCCTGGGAGCCACCTTTCACAGGTGGCAAAGTTGGTGTTGGGAGCATAGAAGCAAGGTGCTCTCCCAGTGTCTCTGATTCCACAGCTGTCCATGCACAAGCGAACAAGGCTACAGACTCATGGGACGCTGCCCTGCCTGTACTGTTAGGCATCATTTACATAAAAAGAAGCATGACCACCAGATTGAGAGAGGCGATTCTGTCCCTCTACTCTGCTCTTGTGAGACCCCACCTGGAGTACTGTGTCTGGCTCTGGGGTCCTTAGCTCAGGAAGGACATGGAGCTGTTGGAGCAACTCCAGAGGAGGCAGACAGGCTGAGGGAGTTGGGGTTGTTTAGCCTGGAGAATAGACGGTTCCAGGGAGACCTTACAGAAGCCTTGCAGTACCTGAAGGGGCTTAGAGCAAAGCTGGAGAAGGGCTGTATACAGGGGCACAGAGTGATAGGACAAGGGGTAATGGCCTTAAGCTGAAGAAGGGGAGATTTAGGTTCAATATAAGGAAGAAATTCTTCATTATGAGGGTAGCTAGTGCCCCCTCCCTAGAAGTGTTCAAGGACAGGCTGGGTGGGGCTTCCAGCAACCTGCTCTAGCAGAGGGTGTCCCTGCCCATGGCAGGGGTGTCAGAACTAGGTGATCTTTAAGGTCCCTCCAAGCCAAACCACTCTGTAATTCTATGATTCTGTATTTACTGTATTTCTGAAGACAGCAAAAGTATCAATATTGTATCTGGAGAAGTTAAAAGCTAATGTTAAAAAGTATTACATACAATTTATTATGAAATTATGCCAGAATCACAGAATCTCAGGATTCATTATGACAGAACATTCTCTCAGTTTCCTACTTGGTACTGGACTCAAAAGCCACAAACACTCATACTAAGTTAGAAACAGAGAGAAAAAGAGAGGTCAAGTGAGTTGAATTAAAAGAAAAGCAGCAGGAACCCCCGCTTCTTACTTTAAGCAGTGACAATGATTTATTTCCCTTACTATGGGCCTTACAGATACAGACAAAATCCTTTTTCTTAATCTGTGAGAGAGTGACAAATAGTTTTGGTAAACTGGCAATTGAGCAGTACAAAAAGTGGAGGAAGCAGCAACGAGGACACACTGCAGTTGTGTAGTTCTATCAGGAGTACTGCACTGATCCAATGGCTTTTTTAGGCTAGCTGTATCCCTGTGTTTTAAATCAAGGGATCTGTAAAATTTCTTATTTAGCTACTTTGATCCACCAAATTTACTAAACATATTCAAAGCTTAATCTTTCTGAGTCTCAGCAACAAATTGTTATTACCTACCTTCCAGGGATTTTGAGAATTAGCATAGGTAATAATAATGATTTGTTTTAGTACTTAATTACTATGGATTTTAATACTGAACACAGTATTACTGAACAGTAATACACCTATCAAACGAAGTGATGGAAGCAAAGACTAAATGCACTTCAGCTTTTTTCAATATATTTTTGGTAAGGAGGGGAAGGGTTTTGAGTAGTTATGGAAAAGCTGGATGTTGGTACTGAGATCAGTTTTCGGCTGGTATGTTGAACTGAATCAGATCATGAAGGAGCCAGACAGTATTTTTTTCCCCATTCCTTACAATTCTTCTTGATTTTTTCAGACTGGTGCATATTTAGAAATAAAACCTAGGCAGGTGGGCAGGACAATATGGTAGAAATGCCAGGCATAAAAGCAAGTGGACAGGACAGCAAAAGAGCAAGTATCAGTGAGTAAGCAGACTCAAAGAGCAGCAAAGGGACACTATAATCAAGAAGCAGGTGAAAAGGCAGGAGGAAAATGCCAGACATTGAGCAAGTTGATAAAGCAGTACCAAACAGCAGGTGTTCCAAGCAGCAGAAGAGCAATTCCGCAAAGTCAGCAGATGCACTCGACAGGAAGGTGATGCCAGGCACTCAGAGAGGGAGACAGGGCAGCGGAAGGCCAATGCCCATGTGCAGTCAGATCAAAAGGACAGCAAGGAGGCAATGCGTGCCGTTCAACAGATGGGCAGAGGGCAGTAGGTAGTCAGTGTCAAGCAATTAGCTGGTCAAGAGGTAATGCCAGTCAGGCAATGGGCCAAGATTTCAGGAGGACAGAGCCACACAGCAAGCAGGTAGAGAGAACAAAAAAGAATAGCAAATGCCAGGCAGTCCCCAGACAGGCAAGGCAGCAAAAAGACCAAAGCCCATGACTAATCAGATGCAACTGTCAGCAAGGACAAAACATAAGCCTGCCAACTGATGGACAGGGCAGCAGGGTGGCAGTGCTTTTTCAGTAACTTAGGATACCATGAGTGAAACAGTCCCAAGAATCTAGATGCTCACCCTCTGGTAATATCATTAGATCAGAGTGAACCATGAAAATCCACAGGAGAATAGCACACAAATGGAAACAGCAGATGAGTCTGACCCTAGCACTTGGGGAGGCCGTGGGACCTTCCTATAAAACAAAAATATGAGAATCCACAAGAAAATCAAACAAATGGGAAAAATGTGTCTAAAAACTGCTTCTGATGATGATTTAAAAAGCAAAAAAATACTAGCAAAGAATTAGTTTGGAAATGATTGGGTGGGATTGAAGATGTTGCTTACCCCTCTCTGGAGCCCACATAATGGGAATGTTGGGAATTTCTGCAGCAGAAAAACAGAAGAGAAAAGGGATTTCTGACTCCCAGTTCAAGGAAAGCATGTCAATTTAGGACTGGGTAACCTCTTTGGGCAAAATGTAAGAATTCAACTGAATCTTTGCCCATCCCCAGAATCATGCCTTTATTGAGGTTTGCAAAAAATTTAAGAAGCCCACATCACTTTCATCTCATGACATCCCACCCTTATTCCCCAAAACCACACTTACCTCTAGCACAAGGTGTATAAGAGGGGAAAGGGGATGGTCTTGTGAGCTCATTCCCATATCCACTGCAAAATAGCTTGTGAAGATGAGCAGGAGTACCCATTAGCCACTGCTGGCCATTTGTGAGATAAACTGAAGAAGTCATTAACTGTTACTCATCATTAGTGTAGGCTGGTGTTTGAATCTGGCTTAGATACACCCACACTCTAATGGAAAGAATTAGTCTTGTGGGTAACCTTCTTCTATGGCAAGAATTGCAAAAGTACAAAACTTATCAACACCTTTTATTTACCTTGAATCTCCTCTTCTCTTTAACTTAAGCACTCTAGTATTTAACATGGTTGTTTTTTAAACCACGTTTCAGAAATCTTAGCTGCTGCTCTGTTTCAATAACACATAATGAACTCTGGAACGTAAGAACTGAGAAAATCCCAGCAGTAATAAGATCAAGTAATTTAACTCATCTGTCATTTCAGTCATAAGTCTTTTCATTCAGTATCTTCCTAGTAACTAAAAGTCAACCAACCAGGAATCAAATTTCACTATTTCTGTCCTCTTAGAAGTGTACACCATGTGTGTACTTTTCTGTCTGCACATTAACTTATTTGTAACGCTGAAATCCTACATCTCACTTTGATAAGGCAATAATACACAAGAAGCCAACTCTTCCCTCTCCCATAAAATACAGAGAACCTTCGACACAGTAATGGCATCATTAGTTCTGCTGTGCGCTGCTGAATTAGGATATGGAAAGGTCACAGAGACAGAATCCATATGAATCTGCCATGTACTCATAAGCAATAAGGCTTTTAAGGAATACAGTAGTAGCAGGCTAAGCTGATGGAACATTATTTATCCTTGCTATCAGCCACTCATCCTCCTTCCAGCTCAGCAAGGCACAGGAATAATAGAGGCTAACATAACTTCAAATTTAGAAATTGGGGTCACAGCAATTCCTTTGGTATCCAAAGCTTCCTATATGAAACACTACTATTTGGGCTTTGAACAGAATGACAGGAAATTTAGGCAGAGGAGAGCGAGTGATTTCCACCATATATTTAGTAATGGCATAAACTAGGCAGGAAGAGCATACGCTGGCTGAACCAGAGCAGATATTAATACTGCAGAGTACGAGGTACTTCGAGCACAGGCACTGGCAGTGTTACCAAATCCTGCCGTTTCGTGGCCAGCAGCAGCTACAGTTGGCTGCACCACATGATGACCAAACTTGATAGCACCTTCTCTCCAAAGGGAGATCTTTCAAGGCTCAATGAAAATGAACTATGACAAACTGATCTCAGCGAACCACAAGAAAATCTTTATTTGCGGAAGATGGACTTTTGGAAGTCTACTGAAAGCTTAACTGCCAATAACAAATAATCAACGGTTAATTACGTGTAATAACATTGGCATTGTCGTTACCAAATAATTGGGGAAAAGTATACTCATGAAGTGACAAGAAACTATCTCCAAATGGTCTAAATTAAGGTTAAAAATTAATTTCTTGTCCATAATTGGTAAGACTTTCATATTTGAGTACAACAAGAGTAATTTTGGCTTTCTATTCGGGTACTTATACTGAGTTAACACTTTGCTAAAGCTTCACTACTCCACGTGGTAGCAATTAGGAGAAGCAGGCAAAGGACCAGTTCTAATCCTAAGAATAACTGCTGAAGCCAGCTGCTTCCCAAGACTCTTCTAGTTTCTTTCCACTTAGTGGCTGGAAGAGCTCCTACACAGCAGGCAAGGAGCAAATAAAAAATTCTCTACTCTTTAATAAGTTCCAGTTTCAATGATCTACTATTTTAATAGTAAGTCATTTTGCAGTTCTGGTGTTTTTATGTCAAATGGGCTAACTCACTCAATTTTTGATACATCTTAAACCCAAACTAGTATTTGCCCTCTTGTTATAATTAAGCTGCCTTTAGAGAGAAGTTTTCCTAACATATTTGTATATTTGTTAATTTTCTTTATATTAAGCTTTTATTAAACTTTTTCTAATAGACTGTGACCAGAAAAAAATGACACATTATGAGCAAGAACTGTGTAATTAGAGGTCTGACGATGTTTTGAAGATTAATCTGTCTTAACCTGATGTTTAATACTGTTCAATTCCCTATTACCTGCTATGAAGAGATGTCTTAATGATATCTATTCTTAAAAATGCTTAAAAGGAAAAAAAATATTTCCAAAAGTTCCAAATTGAAAATTTTTTTCTGCAGGAGTCCAGTGGCTGGTATATTTTCCTGCCCCAGTTTCAAAAAGGACTGCAAGACACAGTTACACTGCTAACACACGCCAAGCCAGGTAATTTAAACCAACAGAAAGATGGGATGTCAGCTTTGGTCCCTACAGTGAAAACACTGCTAAAAGGCATCAGTAATGCCACAAGGAGGAGGACCTTTATCTTTACCCTGATTAAAAGTAAATCATAATCACACTGCTCGTCTGGGTGTATTTCTGAAAGTATTTGGGATGACTAGAATACAGGGCTCTTAGTCCAGCTTCCACTGTGAAATTACCTTGGAATAAAACTTAATGGCAAAATTTAAAATAAAAAAAAAGTGTGGCTTCCCGGATCATTGCTGTGGCTTTGTTTCTCATTCTGTGATACATTCAGATCCCTTGCTGCTGTTTTACTACTGTTTTCTTCTTTTCAATAGAGTTTGCAAATATTTTGTACGTGTCTGAAGGACAAAACCCAGAACTTCTATTTGCTGCTTGAGACTATTAAGGAAAGCTAAACTAAAGCAGATAAAAGTTGATCCTCAAATGGAAAAAACCCCACTCAACAGGAATTCTATTAGCATTATCTTCAGGATATGATGGCCAGAGGTCTTTATGCAGAAGGTTAATATATCTGAACGATAACCTGAGTTTTTTAAGGCATCTCTCCCACAAAAAATTGCTTGTGATTTTACAGGATTAAAATGGAGAATTCTTTAGGGAATTTGTGTGATTAATCTCTCATTGTTAAAGAAACCAACCCAAACACATAAATCCACTATGTTTTTCTTATTAGACTTACTAGTCTTATTAGATTTAGCTCAAGCTTCCTATTATTACAATTCTCTTGAAAGAGAAAGCCACTGGTATCCTACATTATTATTTCCCAAAGAAAATACAGGTTTTATTTACAGTGACACATTATGTACCTTACACTATTATTTCCCAAAGACAAAACAGGTAAAAAAAAATCAAGTTTTTTCCTAGTGTTCTTCAAGATAAACTAAATAGACTGAGTTGCATAACTCTCAAGAAAGCATCTCTCTCAGCCTCTTTCTGTATCTCTTTGAAAAGAGAACGTCAGAAAAATATGCAGCTTTTCATTTTAGATAAATCAATCCCATCTACAGATACAAAAGTACCTTCTGTATTCCTATTCCTTTTTTTTCCCCCTCACCACCTTCATACTTGTCTCTGTTGGGAACCTAGACAGAAACGAGTTGACACATACATTTGTTCAATCCAGTATCTCAGCCAGATACACAGACAAAGAAACACATTCAAAACTGCTGTTTATGTAGCAGAATATCAAGGATTTATCAAGCCCTTTTTAAAATCAAAATTAGAGCTCTTCAGAAATGCTCTCTCTGCATGTATTTCCTCCTTCCTTTGGGTGGAGTTTTGTGGGGTTTTATTTGGTTGGAGGTTGTGGGGTGGGGTGAGGGGCTGCTTTTTTTTTTTTGTGACCTTTGATATTCAAGTAAATTTATTTGAAATGGGATCTGGCTTTCTTCCATTTCACATTTCTCACTATACTTGTCCCAACAGCTTGCAGGTATTTCCATGCCAGTGACTGCAGTTGATGATAGCACAACCAAGCTCTTCAGTGATGCTGGCATGTTACCAAGTTTTCCAGAGAAACTTAAACAAGAGAGCAGAAAGTGCACTTTTTGGCACTTTATATGTCAGCTAAAGCAGTTTGGAATTTCCCAAGACACGGATACTTCTGTACTATCCTGACAGTGTCCTGTGAAGTGCAAATTACCTGTATACTGCTGCTTCTTGGAGAAACTGCTATTAGTTGTTTAGTGAAAAGTGTTTTGCAACTAAATATATCAATTCTTCTGTAATATCATGCCTTCCAAATATGAGATTTAAAATCTAGTTGCAGATTTTTTTAATTAAGGCACACAAATATATTTGGATTTTTACAACACCAAATAGAGAATTTCAAATAATAAATTTTATTGAAAAATTCAAGCAGACTGGAGAAAGACCTAATTAAAGCAGACTGGATAAAGACCTAATTGTATAAACTAGGAACTGACTGGAGAACTAAGAAAAAGGAAATGGTACCTTATGGAGCTGCTGATAACCTTCTAACACATTAGCACAGAATTTAGAAGGAGTCTATCACAGAGCAGTCTACTCCACTTAAGCATATCCATTGCCCAGATGCACCTGAAAGTTTCCTATTTCAGACCATTTAGGAACAAGCTGGATTGGAAACATAATTTTTAAAGAAATATTGAGAACAATAGTTCTCAAAAGGTCTTATGGCAAGTTACAGGACCAGACATCATACGTCCGCAGTACACTTCATTTTACAATAGCTCTACACAGAAATCAAGCTTAACATGGGGTGGGTCATCCACTAAGAGATAAGGAAAACTACAGTCTTAAAATAGACAACAAAAATTAATGCTGGGAAGGTTATTAAACAGGAGAATATCTTGAGTATTGAAGGGTGAGAAACCACAACTAATTAGAGGTTGGATGATTTCCTACTCTTCCTATAACAAAATGACTAACACCCCATGTGAGATGAAGACATTATTCATCTTCACTATGGAGCCATGCTGAAGTGAAAGTTTGTAAAAAGAAAATCAGTCCCTTTTCCCAGTGAAAACACTAATATTTTTTTTGGTGTGGCACTATGAAGAGGTGAATACTGCTGAAGAAGAACAGAAATACTCCCATATCCACAACAAACAATTCTAGAAATCCTGCTGCTTTGGGAAGGCACTATTTGAACCAGAGAGGATAAAAAAACCTTCATATTGTTTCAAGTTTAAATAATTGCCTTTTAAATGGAAGTTATTTGAAATGTCTCAGTGGATTTGGGTTAATCTCAGTGGAACAAGTGTTGCTGTGAGAGTATGGCTATAATATGACACACCCCGCTGTGTTACAAGCATCTTATTTCATTAAGAAAGTTGAAGGGAAAACAAACAGACAAAACACATGAAAATAACAAATAATAAAGATTTAGGAGGGTTGTCAACCCTACTTGGGACGGAGATCTGGAAGGATAGAGACATTAAAATAGCCTGTAGAAATCAAATGGAATTTGAAGAAAAGCTCACACTAAAATGTAAGGAGAAACTTGGTAAATGGCAATAGTGAAAGACACCTTCAGGAGCTGGGAAAAGTCAGGTCATATAAAATGTGCAACTGGTACTGACTATAAAAATTATTATAAAAATGCTGCAGTAATTTTGAAGTGAACTTAGAAAGACTTTGTATTACAGCAGAATAGAGAATTTATTCTCTCCAGATACAGCCTTTGTGTGCCTATGTTTGGAGTATTTTCTTCATTCTGAGCATGCTTTTTTCAGAAAAAATGCTGACAATAGGAGGGAGTTTCAGAGAATAAAGATTTCTTTTCATGGACTAGAGAACTTCAATGAAAGAATATAAAAATGTGCATATATTTAAGATTAAATTAAATGAAGTACGTGCCTAAAGACATTTATAATTAGTCTATATATGCACTGAAGAATATAACCAGCAAGAACCAAAAGGAACATTCGTAATCTTTCCTGAGCATTGGAACAGAAGAAAGAAGGTAAGGAAACATATGTCTGGTAAGGAGCTCTTCTATGCTGCTTCTAAAATCTTATGTTAAAATTTTAGGGCTGACAATTACCTGCAGTGTGGCTGAACTATGTGTGAATACTCACAGTGACACAGCCCAAGGATGTCAAGCATCAGTTGAGGCACAATAATTTGACTTCTACTGCTATTATCTAATTACATAAACTTAAGTCTTGTAGGGGGGCAAACAAACCTTGCAAGCCACTCTAAAGATGAAGAATAAAAACCAGAAGACTGTCAGGGGCAGGCAAGTGAATTTTTTTGATGTAAAATTTCACAAAAGAGTAAATTTTAAAATAGAGAAGACAGAAGATAGAAAACTATGCAGAGCACCTATACACGAGATTTCTCCTTTCTCAGCAACAGAGAAAATGCATTTCTATATAAAAGGCTACCTAGTGATAGATAAAAATGCTGTCAAATTATTTAAATATTTTCACAAAAGATAAAGTATAGTACCATTACCATTCTCTAAGAACTGCAAATTACTTCGTAGTTCCAAAGAAAAAATGTTTGCATCTGGAAATAAAAAAACCTGAAGTTCCTCAAATAACTTTGGCCATATGTAATGCCCTTATCTCTGTCCAGCAACTTTAGGATCAGCAAGCATACTGCAAGAGCATTTCCAGTATGGGTTTAAACACTAACCCAATACATTATAAGAAAAATAAGACAGTTAAAAAAAATTTAAAAGATGTTTTTACCTAAAAAAATCAAGCTTAAACTTTGGCTCTAGTCCAAATGTGAGCTAGCATCAACTGCCATAGCAGATAAAGAATCACAACATTTGCTAATTACATCTACAAGACCATTTCCTTCCAATTCAGCCATCCACTGGAGGAATTCTGTTTTTTAAATATCCACGTGCATTTCATCACTTCTAGTCACGTAATACCAAGAAGATGAAGGATATTCACACTGCTCGATTCCACTGACCCTCACCTCTCAAAATGTCAAGCACAGTAACTAACTGAAAGGCTTCTCCCCACCCACTGACTAGTCTGAGGCTATAAATTTAGAGAGCAGAGACAGGTAAGGAAAACCAGATAACGCAAATACCCGTAAAATCATCTATTCCGTTCTAAGAATGAAACCTCCTTGTACATCACTAATACAACAGCAACAACCTTGTATAATTCTGATACAGTGTTCAAAAAGCAAAATGAGCAGGGAAACAGAGCAATGCTTTTGAATATCATCAATTTCTGAAGTTTCAAGGAGTTATTTTTAATAGATACATTTCACTAGGTACTTAATTTCAATTTAATCAATAATCACAAAATTCACTTAGCATTAATTCTTTGGGCTGTAAATACACTCAGGAACCAGCTTTATCTTGTACAGCACAATAGCAGTTACAGAATCACAGAATCACAGAATCTTAGGGGTTGGAAGGGACCTCAAGAGATCTTCGGGTCCAACCCCCCTGCCAAAGCAGGCTCCCTATCTCATATTACATAGATAGGCGTCCAGACGAGACTTGAATATCTCCAGAGAAGGAGACTCCACCACCTCCCTGGGCAGCCTATTCCACTGCTCTGTCACCCTCACTGTGAAAAAGTTCTTCCGCATGTTGGTGCGGAACTTCCTGTGCTCCAGCTTACAGCCATTGCCCCTAGTCCTGTCCCCACTGACCACTGAAAAGGGGCTGGCCAATTCCCCCTGCCACCCATGTCTAAGATACTTGTAAACACTAATTAGGTCCCCCCTAAGTCTTCTTTTCTCCAGGTTGAACAGACCCAGCTCACTCAGCCTTTCCTCATAGGGGAGATGTTCCAGACCCCTAATCATCTTTGTCGCCCTTCTCTGGACTCTCTCCAGAAGGTCCCTGTCTTTTCTATACCAGGGAGCCCAGAACTGGACACAGTATTCCAGGTGGGGCCTGACCAACGCAGAGTAGAGGGGGAGGATCACCTCCTTCGACCTGCTGGACACACTCTTCCTGATGCATCCCAGGATCCCATTGGCTCTCTTGGCCACCAGGGCACACTGCTGGCTCATAGCCAACCTGTCATCCACCAGGACCCCCAGGTCCTTCTCCATAGAGCTCTTCTCCAACAGGTCATCCCCCAGCCTGTACTGATACAGTCGGTTATTCCTCCCCAGGTGCAAGACTTTGCACTTGCTTTTGTTGAATTTCATTAGATTTCTCCCTGCCCAGCTCTCCAGCCTGTCCAGATCTCGCTGAATGGCAGCGCAGTGTTCCTGCGTGTCAGCCACCCCTCCCAGCTTTGTATCATCGGCGTACTTGCTGAGGGTGGATGCTATTCCCTCATCAAGGTCGTCAATGAAGATATTAAACAGGACTGGACCCAACACCGAGCCCTGGGGAACACCGCTAGTCACAGTTATGTATCTATGCTCAGAAAAGAAAGTAGAAAAAAGTGTTTTCTAATCAAAAGTACAGGAAGATGAAGGAGAAGCAGGACTGAATTCCAGCTGAAATATGACCCCAGGGACTACTCTCTCTACTCACAGGAAAAATGCTGAAATGTCTTCTAGTATCAGATTCAATTATTACCAGTTTTAAAATCATGTCTTAAAGATGACATCTCAATAGCACAATGTCATGATCACATCATTTCCTTATCAGTACAGTAATGAGAGGAGAACGTACTGGATGAACACTATACACCGAAGAGATTAAAACCATTCCCTACATCCTGAAGGCTTGCTATTGCACATTTCATGTCAGCTTAATGAATTTTGCATTTTGAATTGGTTCTCTCATTGACCCAAAAGACAAATTATGGGGGCCAAAGTTTACACTTCTTCGTATGTTTTCATTAAGACATGATGGCAAACTGATTTTTTTCCCTTAAAAACATTTATTTGAATTAATGATCTAATAAACCCAACCATAAGAACAAACTTTATCATTGCCACCTTGTAATAAAAACTGGGATTCAATCCCTCCACTCTGATTTCGGTTTAGTCTTGCATGTTAATCCAACTTAAATGAGTGAAAAGTGAGTAAATACTGCCCTATATAAATTCTGTATAAGGTTGGGATTATTTCCACAGTCAGAACATTTAATTCTGTTATAATGAAATGAAGTCTTGCATACCTAAAATATTTAAAAACAAAGCACTTTTTATTCACGTTATTAATGATTTTTGTATCAATGTGTTTTCGTTATATAAGGACACTTCAACAACTTAGATAATTTTTTTAATGGCTTGCTGTAAGATCAAAACTAATCAAACAATTCATCACTACCTAACTTAGTCTGAGTAACAAAAATGAGCAATGTAATGAAAATACTAGGTGTTCATATGCAGAGTTCTCATTTGGTTATTTCTTGTCCCAAATACTGCTTGAGAACCAGTAGTTAATTTTTGGCACTGGCTGCAATGCTTCCCCAGCACTACTGCCTAGGCTTGACCCTGCGTAAAGGTAATAAATCAGGAAAAACAAAGCAGAATTCCAGTCCTTCTTTTACACATCACTGGGCATACAACCTTCAAAACCATGAAATTATTTTGCAAGTAAGAGACAAAAATCAGCCAACACACTTTTCACTTTTGTGTTGCTTTAGTGCAGTGAATCACCTGCAAATTTGGTTTCACTAGCTAGCACACTCCAGACATCCCATGCTCTTCCTGTTTTCTGATAAGCATCCCCTTATGTTTTAGTTACTCAAGGTTTTTAAAAACCTGTGTAAAAAACATCAGAAGTAATGCACAGAAGCATTTTCTTTACATGTTGACATGTACAGCCATGGTTGACAGAACACTTTTGTAAGTAAAATGCACTGTAGGCATATAATAATGAACTCAAATCAACTCTGAGTTGAAAGTCTAAGCAACTGAAAACTTATATGAGCACTTAAGAGAAATCTAACATGTTAAATTATGGAAATAGACACTTCAGGCACTCAGTCTGAATTCTGCCCTTTAGTGAACATGAGCAAACCAAAAAAAGTAGGTGATTTTACAAGTTCTTATTAGCCTAATCTGGAATCATAACTACACAAATACTTCAACAGCAATCACACAGTCATTTCATATTACAACTCATGGCCATCAGGTTATTAGCTTATGTTCCTTTTATTTTTTCCTTACCTTAGCTCCTTAAAAGTGGAATGTAACTGGATTTCCTGTGCAACATTTACTGGTGCAGGTTACCTCCATCTCTGTGCCTGGCCAGGTTTGGGTTTTTTTGACAATCTGGTGTCAGGCTAAGCAATAGAAGCTTCGCATGGATCTCCCCTCCCTGTCTGCCTCTCCCACCCTAACCTACCATGCAGCAGTTTCCAATGCAGTAGATTGCAAGTTGAATTGAAGCATCTCTCTTATCCCACTTTTCATTGTGCAGGACACAACGAAAGCCACACAAATTTTTGCTCAGCAGTGTGGTACTGCAGTGCTAAGGAAAACTGCACCAAAAAGCTGCTAGGAAATCCACTGTACAATGCACAGAGCATTTTGAAAATGGTTTTGGGTCAGAACCCAAGGTCAGAGTAATTCTCTATTCCCTATTGCTTTTTTCTGTCTCCAAGTTGTGCATCACTTGATCTGTCCAGAGATACTGCAAAGTAAAGTTAGTGGAAATTCCAAAGAAATATCACCCCCCTCCCCCAGACTCATACATTCTACAGTAAAGGAGAGATTTTTAAATTTTTTTTTTAAATTAATTCCAGGACAATCTCACCTCTGGAGTGACATCTCGTGGTGCAAACCCCGTTCCTCCAGTAGTTAAAATCAAATTAAGTTCCTTTTCATCACACCAATCTATCAGCGTCTCCTGAAAGAGAACATGAATTCTGTCAGATCTAACAAGCAATATGTGGGCTGTATTTACCCCAGAATCACCTGAAGACTTGAAGTGTCTTAAAACAGTCACACATAAAGTAAGCACAGAGAATTGTAAAATCCCTCATGGCTTTTTATACAGAGATTTTAAACCACTATTTAAAACCAACATGCGCTAGAACAATTCAAGTATCCACCAACATATATTTTGGAAAGGGAAATTGAAATTCTATTGTCCACCTCTTGACCCAAAATGGAACACAGGAATTCGTAGTTATTAATTTAATGCTACTGCTTATTTAGATTTTGAGATATAATGCTTTGATACACAGAGTATGTGCATGTAATTCAGATTACATGGTTGATTTTTATTACAGCAACTTTGGTTTCTGTGTTTCCCTTGTTAATAGCCTGAAAAAAGCAAGAACCACATATTTGTAAGCTTATCTACTAAGAGATGCAATATAACACCTGACACAACAACATAAAAGATTAGCTATAATCATCTTTTCTACATCCACTACAACATCAACAGGACTGTGTATACCAATTCCAAGGCTGGACTAAGAAATCTATCATGTAAGTTCCCTGACTTACAATACTGGAGGACACACGATACTAGAGAAGTGCTTAACTTGATTTGCATTCATTTTTTAAATGACATTTTAAGCTAGTTTTCAAACAGTGACAAAAATTTGACATAAGCAGAAAATGTATTTAGTCTCAATATATCATTTATCCTTCATACTCTATTGTGGGCTATCACAGTAGCAGAATGTCTGCTTGGAGCTCAAAACCAGCTGTGTTATGTGAAGTACACTCATGTAATTTCACAGTAAAGTATCCATCTGCAGAAATCAGCCAGATCAATTACTTCACTGTCCTTGCTCTAGCAAAGTAAAGGTGTCCCTGCTTACTGCAGGGGGTTGGACAAGATGACCTTCAAAGGTCCCTTCCAACCTAATGCATTCTATTATTCTCTGAAAAAGTTTAGGGTATACATTTCTGGAGTATTTTGCTGGGGAGGAATGAACTGTTTTGGTGACTGTTGGCTATTAGTTCATTAACAATAATAAAATTAATTTGAGCAATAAGCAGGTTTAAAAAGCTTAAAAGTACTGTTGACAGTCATAAAACTGTCCAGAGTGTTTTAAGAAGTACTACCAATTTACATTAATCCTCAGGTGTATGTTCTGCAGGCTTAGCACTGCTATGTAATTTCCAATTAAGAGAACACTCATATACAGCCTCTTCCAAATTGCAGGTAGAATAAACTGCAAGCCCTATCATGCAAACGTATCCAGGGATGACCTGAAGTGGTGTCCTGGTTTCAGCTGAGTACAGTTAATTTTCTTCATAGCAGCTAGTATGAGGCTGCATTTTGCATTTGTGTTGGAAACAGTGTTGATAATTCTGGAGGTTTTTCTTATGTAGAAGTGTTTTTTTACTGTTGAGTAGTGCTTACACAGAGTCCAGGCCTTTTCATTATGTTTTGAAAAATATAAATTATAGTAGTAAAAATCATTTTAAATCTTTACATTGCTTCAATAACATAGGTGTGCATCAGAAAAGTATTTTAAAGCGGTGGCATCTTCTCTAATTTATCATCTAGAAATGTATTTGTCTTAAATTTGAACAGCTACAAATTTCAGACAGTATTTGAGAAGCATCTGGCAAGGTTAGAGATTAATACTGTATATATATTTAAAATGGTTATCATCAAGAAAAAGTGTCAGTATAAAACAAAAGGGAGATTCTGTGGGGGTTTTTTAATGAACAATTTATCTATAGACAAAATAAACCCCTCCAAACTCCCAACTGATTTTATAGCCAAAATAAATCCTTCCTCTGTTCTCAGTTCAATAATACTCCAGCTAACAGGGGAAAAAAGAGATGTGATAGCCTACCAAAAGCTAAAGAAATCAGTATAGCCCCTACTCTTCAAATAAACTGAGTAATAATTAAATGCCTATTACTGCTATTCCATCAGTGTACTTTGACAGACACACAATTCTCTATCACTCCCAGTTCTAGTAGAGAAACAAGCTCGCAGTAAGACCACCTCTGACTTTGAGGCAGTATGTTTGGGTTTTACTGTATTTTAGAAGCATAAGTTGTACCATTTATATCTTTTAAAACCACAGAAAAAATACCTGAGATGGATAGTCAGCTTTTTTACTTCTTCTCTAGCCCACAAAACATCCTCATTGACATTTCAAGTATCTAAAAATGGAAGCACCACACTGATGTACTGAGGACAAAAGGCTGCTCGTATTCACTTCGCTGCTGCCAGCAGTCACGCCAGGTTCTCCACTGGCTTTCCATGGAACTGCATTTCTTATGTTTCAAACAAGAATTCCTCTAGGCCAGGAACCTGATATTTGGCTTTACTGATGCTATACAAACAAAATTATTAAATAACATTTCAACTAGAGAAAACATCATTAAATAATTGTCGTGCATCCTTCTCTGATTATAAGTTTTCAAGATAAAACAAGACTATGTCAACAGGTTATCCGAATCACTGTCACTCCATTCAAGTCAGTGGAATTATGCTCATGGATACAAAATACAGTACCTGGCTCTGGAAACAGTACTGTAAAACTACTAACAAATTTTAAAAAGCCAGAACAAAATTACAGAGAACCAGACAAAAAAAAAAAACCCCAACCTAAAACCACCACCATCCCAAACCCAAACCAATAAATGCCTTTAAGAATGAATATCCTAAAATAGGCTTTGTCAGTCATTTTCTAGTGTCAAGGTAGTCAAGGAGAAATTAAGTCCTTATAGTCAGTCCCTCTAGACACATTTTTACTTCAAAAGCACATAACTGTGGTTCTAACCTGCTCAGATTTCACAAAAGTCCCAGAATAATTGCAATGATTTGTTTTTTTCTGCTCCACAGAGATAAAATGTCAGCCCTGTTGACTCCTTAAACTTTGGATTAGATCTGTTGTCATCTCTACATATCTATTTGTATCTTCCCTTCTGAATACATTTAATTTTTTCCTGTTTAAAGAAGGAAGAAATGCTTGGCTCCAACATACCATTTATTTTTCTTTCTTGCTCCAAGAGGTTTTTTTTCATTCAATCACACACCTCCCTCCCAAATTGGAGGATGTTGGACTTCCTATGCACTTCTCAATCTTGAAATTATCTCAGTTATAACACTGCTCATCAAAGCTTTGCTTATGGTCTGGTTTAATTTTCTCATGACTGGTTTTCATTTCACCTGTGCAAAAAATTCTTGCCTTGTTCTTTTTCTGGGTTCTTAAGACTTTCACGTGTAAATTCAATGATTTTAAGACCAAAGAAAGATCACGGAAAGAATGACCACAGTGTGTGGCACAGTACAGAGACCCAAGCAGATACATGCTTGCAAATTCATACAGGCACTGTCACGTTAGGACAAAGTTAAGTCCAAAAGCTGTACCAATTCATTCCTGCAGCACCTGGCCTGAGCGAGTGCTACCTGCCATCTGAGTAAGTGAAGGGCTGCACCACATGTTTCCTTCTACAGAGGCACCTAAAGCATCCCAATGTCCAAGAAGCAAAACTGCCCTCAGTCTAATTGCAATGAGCAAGCCACAGAATTTTGGTCAGTTCCTCTGGTATATAAAACAAACTCTAGGACTCAAGCATCTCGTAAGCTCCCAGCCTTGATTTGAAGGATTCAAGACAGAGAATATACATCATAACTTAATTTGGTAGGGTTTTCCAGCAGCTAGCAATGTTTATCATTACTTCCTGTGTTTGTAGTAACTGTTTCTAATTTCTGTGGGATAACACCCCCTCTATGATATGTGAGAAACCTGCTCATAGAATGCACAGTGGTAAATGATTACATTAACTCCATGAATGTACCATCCTCTCTGCAAGTCAGTCAACACGAGAAACAAATAGGGATTCCTTTCTGGAACGATAGGAACAGTTCCCCAGTCTTTGGAGAAAAGTCAGGCTAGTGGCTTGCTTATCTTAACAAATTTTTGCATCCTCTTGCAATAAAGCCCTATTAGAATCATGGGCAATCTTATGTTTGTGTCTTTGATTGCTGCTTCACATAAATAATGTAGTGGAGAAGTTCTACCTATATAATTAATTATTTCCTTTCATAGAGACAGGGGCATCCATTCATTGACAAAGTATTATGAAGTTTGCTGCTAGCCAGAAACTTGAACTTGAGAAAGTCTGCAAGATTCCTCCAGTCCTTCCTACTACTGCATGCTGCTCTGCCCCAGATACTGAGACCATGAGTAATGCCCATAACTAGAGTGGAAATAGTGCAAAGCACACAGAAATGTTCACCATGGATCAGACTAAATGTCTACACAAGAAGTCTTCAGGCCCATTCCTTTCCTGTCATGCTACAGTCCTATAGTACTTCCTATCTTTGTCCTATTTTTGCCAGCACTTTGCTATGAGAGTGTAACAACAGTCTGACACATTTACACATCTGAAATTAGAAGAACAGATTCCTTAAAATATTGTGGTGCTTATACCTGGGATTAACATGTATACCTCTTTTCTTAGACGTCTTATACATAATTAACTTCATAATACATTTACATCGTTTCAAAATGCAAAGAGAAAACATGTAATAATATGGTGTTAAAATTATAACAACTTCCCTTAGCAATCAAGTCAAATAAGAAGAATCATTGGATAAAAAGACACATCAAATACAATTTTTTTCCACACTGTGGTCTCGTTGTAAAAAAGCTAAAAGTGTCTGAGAATTTTCTTTTTTTTTTAATCTAACAGCATAATGACAAAATTAGAGAGAATGAGAATATGGGAAAATATATCAAAGAAAAGAAAGTCTGCATAGTTTCAGATTTGCTAAAAAAAAATAATAATCAGGTGTCATTTTGACCAGTGAGTTTCAGGAATACAGGAAATGGCAGATTGAGATCTCACAGCAACCTTTCCTTAGTGATGTGGCTTGAACTACTCCAGACTCTAGCTGTGTAAATATTAACCCCGATGTTATGGCACAAATCTGAAATTCACACCACAGGACACAAATACAAAGCAGGACAAAAAGAAAAAGTAAAAGTAACCCAATTTATGCTCACTGTTGTATTATTTAGGGGGTTGACTTCTCTATTCAGCTGGCCATGGCTTGTCTTAATTTAAAAAGGAAAATCAAGTAGTTGGGACCATGCAAGAATATGAATACCCATAAAGAAAAGGCACTGAAGGAAAGATAGAGCTGAACATTCAGCTTGAAAATGAGAAATCTTAATCTATTCTTGGAATTAATTTCATTTTTTTTGCTCTACTTCTTGTGAAGGTTTTGCTTCTTAGGCTCACAGTCTTTCTCTTACAACTTGAAAACAGAAATGTAGAGGCATGATGATATTCTTATATATGGAGCGACAATTTTACAAGTAATTATGCTAAAAATTATTTAATAATATGAGAAAATGAAATACTAAACCACCACGAAGACACATTCAACATTTTCTATTACCTGCACCCCTTTTTTCCTTCCCCCACCAACAAAATGCAGAAAGTATGAGAAATGTTAGGATTACACTTAGGCTGTAATCACTGCAGTCAAGAGACCTGGATGCAAAGCAAGTACATATCTCAATGTGTCTAAATACACCTTTTCATCTTTTGAAGTTTTACCAAACACAGCTAGTTGTCTTTTGAAGATTCTGCAGATATATTTGCAGCTTTCAGCACTGTAGTAATTTTGCATTGTTGTCTAAACATGGTTTTCTAAGTACCAAGCTAATATATTAGAAGTTATAAAAATGCAACTATTCCACTGAAATGCAAAACTAAAGGAAGATAGCAATAAAAACTACTCTATAAATGGCCTAGTTTTAAATGGAAATTTAACTATAGGCATTTTCCATTTGACATAAATTGCAACTCTCAAACATTTCAAGGTTCAACATACCTATGCAGCCTGTAACGTAACCTATTTTAAAAAGAGTATTTCACATCTTCTAAAAGCCGTGAGTCATGGGAATAGTCCCTAAAACAGGATAGAAAAAAAAGCAGGCACTGAAGTACAATGCTCAACAGAGTTCATCTATGCAAATGAGTAGGGAAATTCAAACAGAGAGATACACAAACACTGAAGTGTTTGCTGGTCAAACCACCAGGACTGGGATTGCCAACTCTGAGACAGTCTCCTTTTTAAGGGTGGAGGCTGGCAAAAAAAATTCTATCATATTGGAGAAAGGTAAAGACAGCACAAGCCATGTACAAGATTCATTCCACAAAACAGAAACACAATTTTAAATGTCTTATGCTGATTTCCTCTGAGAAAGATGAAGGAGGGATTCTTAATTCAAGCTATGTACCTTGACATATTAGTTTGATTATAAACAAGAAGCATTGGGATTTTATTGTGTGACCTAACAAACTGCAGTAAAATCTACAAAGTTATCTAGATTGGATGCAAACCATGAGTCTATACATACAGCAAGGCACAAGACATTTAACTCTGTATGAAAATCTGTTCCCATCTACTGTTGGTACTGCTGGTATGTTCCTAGAGTGCCGGCTGAGGTCTTGAAATCACAGCTACTCACTGGGAAGGATCGGTCACTCCAGCATAACAGATCCTTGGATGAAGGGATGAACTTGAAACTGTCAGAAGAGTCAGAATTAGGCATTTTCCAACCATGTCTGCTTCGTGAAACAACTTTCCCATCCAGTGGGAATTTGGCAGATCTATACATGTGTGTGGGCACATGTCCACATGCTCATCTTGACATAAAAATGTACCAGCAAAAGCAACAAAATGTCATGTTCCTTACTTCTGCCATGCACAACAGACCTCTCTCTAAAGTATATTTACCTACTATATTGTAGTAGATAGAAAAACTACATTTTTCTTTAAAATTTATTTGAAACCAAAGAAAAATTAAATAAAACCATATGGCCTCCCTGCTAGTTTTACTTTTCTCAGTGAGAATCTTGCCATCTAATATATATTCCTCTGATTATTTCTACAACAGAAGCTAAAATAGCAATTGGATTGAAAAGGTGTGAAACCAACTAAATTAATTAGTTGCAAACTAATAATAAACAGAAATTTTATCTCTAATTATTGGGTTTTTTAAATTAAAGCAGCACTTCAAAGAATTGTTATCACAAGATATAAACACTTGGTTTTGGAGCTTTAAACTTCAAATTAATTTACCACATTTTCTTCCCCTTTTGTATACACTAATGTTCATCTCAGGTTGTTCAAAAGCCCATTTGGTTTATGTTTTCTTCTCAGAATGTGAAAAGGTAGCTTGATATTACACAAAGTCAGTAACTTTCTAAAACCAGAGTTCTTTACAATATTTTATCTATGTGTGTTTCAGGTTTTCAGGGCATGGTTTTGGTAACAGGGAGTGCTACAGGGGTGGCTTCTGCAAGAACCTGCTAGCAATTTCCCCTGTGTCTGACAGAGGCAATACTGAGATGGACCTGCCACTGCCCAAAGCTGAGCCCATCAGCGATGGTGCCAGCACCTCTGTGATAACACATTTAAGAAGGATGGAGGGAGGAAAGGAATAGCAGCTTTTGCAGCTGGAGAGTGAGATGTGAGAAACAACTCTGCAGACAACAAGGTCAGTGAAGGAGGTGCTCTGGGCACCAGAGCAGAGATTCCACTTCAACCCATGGATAAGACCATGGTGAAGCAGACTGTCTTCCTGCAGCCCATGGAGCACAATGGGGAGCAGAGATTCCACCTGCAGCCCATTGATGACCCCACAGTGAAGCAGGTGGAGAAATCTGAAGGAGGCCATAGGAAGCCTGCACTGCAGCAAGCTCCTGACAGGACCTGCAGCCCATGGAGAGAAGAGCCCACACTGGAGCAGGTTTTCTGAGTGGACTTGTGACCCCAGGGGGGATCCACACTGGAGCAGTCTGTTCCTGAAGGTATGCATGCTGTAGTGGGACCCATGATGGAGCAATTCAAGAAGAAGTGCAGCCCATGGTAAGGAGTCACATTGGAGAAGTTAATGGAGGACTGCTTCCTGTGGGAGGGACTCCCTGCTGGAGCAGGGGAAGGGTGTGAGGATTCCTACTCTAGAGAAGGAAAGAGTGGGAGAGACAAGATGTGATGGACTACAATCCCTACTCCCCATCCCCTGTGCCACTGCGGTGAGGAGGTAGAGAATTTGGGAGTAAAGTTGAGTCCAGGAAGAAGGGAGGGGTGGGGAAAAGCATTTTAAGATTTGGTTTTATTTCTTATTACTCTAATTTACTTGGTAATAAACTAATTTTTTCTAAGATGAGTCTATTTTGTCCATGATGGTAATTAGTGAACGCCTGTTGACACAAGATTTTTGTTCTATTTTTCTCTCTATTGTTGGTGGGGAGTGACAGGGTGGCTTTGGTGGAAACATGGCCTCCAGCCAGGGTCAACCCACCACAACATGTATGCACAACTACAGCACATGCATCTCATGCACCACAGATCAGAACTTTCACTGATCTTTGCTGCCTGTACCTAAGCTGAGACAAGCTAACCCTTAATATTTCTGAAAACACAAAAATGGCAAAGCCACAGAAAACCATCTGTAAATTTCTCTGAGCTGTTAAGACAACACTAAATGATTCAATTCTAAGAAACTGGTAATAGCATGTGTATCACAAAGGCAATACACCTCAGAGAGCTTCAAGCACAAACATGTACAAATCATAGTCCTGTAACAGCCCTAAACTCACATAACCTGCACTTCTTAGAAACTACACCTGAAAAGAACCACTCACAGATTTGCACATACATCTCTGCACACAAAGACAACCACATCTTTGCTTTAAGCCAGGTTATACCCAGTGTCTACTAGTTCTGTTTAATGGGCAGGAAGTGCAATGGATTAAAAGATTACTACAAGGCTTCTGTGATTAAGAAGAAAATGCAGATATGGAAACCAGCTGTGGAAAAAGTGTTTAAACTCAAATGTTTGTTTCTCTGTAACTATTAAGTTTTAAAAACCAATATAATTATAAAAATATAATGGATTCTTACAGAACTCACTGCAGTTTCTACCTACATTTTCTAATAGTAAACACAATTGTACATGTTACTTCATACACTTAAGCTACAATTCTGTAAGACATTGTATCCTTTTACTTTTTAAATAATATTACAACTCATGTAATTTCAATTTTTGGTGTAGTTCTCAATGGAAATTGAACAGTGATAATATTCAGGTATCTGAAAAAGGTTAGGATGGGAGTGGGGGAGAAGAGATTAAACCATTAAAGAGACAGTGAGCTACTCGGCATAATGCAGTTCTTGGTATAAATTTCCCCAGGTATGTATTGCTCAAGCATATGATCCACAGAATCAATGAACGAAATTGTTTAAAAAATGAAATCTACGGCTTTACCTGTGAAAATACAGTAAAGAAAATTTACCTACCAACGAACAGCTGCTGTACTTTGAGATACTTAGTCCATACATATACTCTAAGAGTGGGTGGGCTTGTGGCCTGCCCTGGAGTGTCCCGGGAGGGGTGCTCTACCTCCTCCCCTCTTCCTGCTTCAGGCATGACACACAGGGCAGAGTGCATCCACCACCACTTCAGTTCCGCTTAAATGCACAATCAAACCTGAAAGAGATTCAGAAAGAGGGGAAAGGCAGGTAGGAGACTAATGTACATGCAGACTATGCCTCTCAAAGAACACCAGTTACTGACCAGTAACCTTTCTTCTTTGAGTCTGCATGTACATTCCCACAACGACTCACTTGGAACAGTTACCTTTGCCTTTTACCACCCAGGAGAAGGCCTGAGGACTCCCATGAACTACTGCAGCATCACACTACTGAAGGCTGAAAAAGCCCTGGATACTATTAGACCAAAACAATGCCAGGTGAAAGCAAAGACAGAATTCCAGGTGGCCTTACAGCAATTGTCCCAAACACATATAATACAGATATTAAGTTTGCCCAGAGATCTAATACAATTTGCTTTTGGCCACAGGAGGGGAAGTTCCTGGAGCCCATATAGAGCCAGCTGAACTTCTAGATATACTCACAGTGCAACAAGCAAAGAAAAAAGCTAGAAGACTTGGACCGGTGAAGAGAAATTATAAAGTCCTTATGAAATCAAGAATGGGAAATAAGAATTCAATCAAAGAAGTACTGGGGTACTAATTGACTAGGTACTCTGGAGCTTCAAGAAGGAATTTTGGATGGCTGAAGAACAGATAGGCTGCCTTTATAAAGGTAGTATGTAAAACAGCAGCCACGTGGACCATATATTTCAGCAGCTGGCTGAGAAAACTCACCAGATATGCCACTGTCCTAGACACAAGCAGGAGTAAGGGTTAAGAGGTCAAAATGAGTGAAGAAACCACTACAATGCAATGGTTTTTCAAGAACAACTCCTGATCAGCCGTTAGGAAGCTATGAGTTGTGAGGTATGAGAACATGGGTGTACTCAACCAGAGAGCACAACCTGGTACCCTCACCGAAGTACAGAAAGGAAGAACTGCATATAACAACCTAAAAGTTGAGATAAAGCCAGCAACAAACAGATAGTACAGAAAAGACTGTTTTCTCATAGAGAAAAGATACTAGATTATACTTTCATGCTGCTGGCTATCATTATGCTGGAGAGTAGCAAGAACTATCCTAGAGATTGATTAATATTTTGACATGGAAGATGCTGAGATGGCCACAGATTGCAGATGAGTCAGGGAAGAGCTAAAATACATCTATGGATACTACAAAAGAAGTATGCATCATATGAATACACCCACTGTCAGAACAAGGTTAAATTACCCCAAAAAATAACAAGTTTGTCCTCACTGAGTATTTCTCTATGTATGCCAATTATGGTAACTTACAATCAATATACCCTAAAAGGAGAAGCAGCAGTTTGCAAACCTAATCCAAGCAAAATTGCTGTATGGCTCTATTATGCCAGGCAGCTGAATGAGATGCCAAACAATGAGTATATTTTAGCAAAAGCACATCCAGTATTGCAAAGAACAGACTTATGTAGGGCCTCTAAAGAATAACCCTAGAGGAAACAGTAAAAGGCACTTATATCCTCTCAGAAATTTCCTGGAAGAAATCTAGTTCATCAGACTCTAAAAAATCTGACTAAAATGGGCTTGGATGGAATCTCATTTACTCTCTCTGTCTGTCCAGTTCATGATTATTTTGTCATTCCTGACAGGTGGTGGAGTCTCCTTCTCTGGAGATATTCAAGTCTCGTCTGGACGCCTATCTATGTAATATGAGATAGGGAGCCTGCTTTGGCAGGGGGGTTGGACCCGAAGATCTCTTGAGGTCCCTTCCAACCCCTAAGATTCTGTGATTCTGTGATTCTGTGATTCTGTGATATCTGTCTACAAAACTTAAAGATCAGCAAATGTTTTACTTTTGGACAAATGACCACTGGAAGAGCAGGTAAACAGGTTTGAATGTAAATCTGAACTTCTGTCTTACAAAAGACTGTACAACAGAGTCTAAGACATATCAGGTCTCACCATCTTCTGTATGCAACAAAGAACACTTACGTCAAACAAATAAGACTCTGAAGAATCACATTAATATTCCACATCTGAGTTAATTCTATTGAAAATGGAAGTCTGATAGTCACTGTAGGATGAAAAGAATTTACATGCTACCAAAGTGGTGGATGAAGTGCTCAGACAGCTGCTGGGTGTATAGGAGGCTCATGAGTTGCCAATAACTCTAACCATGTAGAGTACTGAGAACCAAAGCCCTCACAGAAGATGGATTCCTCCTGAAGTGAAACCATTTCCATTTTGCAGCATATGTATAGGTTATGGGTCATTTCCTACCATGAACCAAAGTGTTCTGTATGTTTAAGAAGTGACATATATTACTACAATTCACTGTATGAAGGCTGAGGCCTGAACGATGCATGTGTTTTATCGGTCTCGATGATCAACGTGGGCAAAAAAGGCAGAATGACTAGAACAGACACTTGCAAGCTCCTCAGGTACCAAGACATTCACAGGTACCAACACTGTTCAAGCCAAGACAGAGTGAGTTTGGTGACCCAGATACTGCTTTTTCTTAACCACAACAGAATAAGGGGGCATAAGCACAGATCTGAAATGCACGGAATTAAAAAGACATCTCCCTACCAACTGAGATACACTTCCCTGCTAGAGAAGAAATATTTTCATGTCTTGATGTCATCAGCCACAGATTAATCTTTGGTAAATAATACTGTAAATACAATTACCTATTTAGATAGTCAGAGAAATGTCAAAATCCTGAAGATAACCAATTGTAAAAATTATTTTATGGCAAGCACAACGGTTCCATAGGTGGAGTTGTTACCTGACAGGTGGATCTAGCACCTCCCTGCTTGTTCATGCAGTGTACTATCATGGGGCCATTCACCCAAAAGTCATTGTTCTGATCATCAGTGTATGGACACAGAATAGCACTCCAGTTTTGCCTAGCAACATTTACTACAGTATGCTCCTCATAGCAATAAAGAAGCCATGCTTATTTACAGTGGATCCCCCTACCAGCTGAGAGATTTTAAGATTACTCTCTATCAGTTATATTCATGCTCTAACACCTAATTACAACACATACATTAAATCTATGATGTTTCAAGTCAACCAGTGCATCTACGGGCCATGTGACCTAAAAACTAAAGGCATGATGTTATTGTGATCTATGACTGTCCTGGCACTGTATACATTGTTTCAGAGAAGTGGGTTTTTTGCGCTAGTGAAGCCTACCAAGCCAACAATATAATCTCATTCCTGAACATAAATTAGAAGGGCATTATCTACACATAGCATTCTACCTCAGTGTAAAATTTGAAAATATGTTCTTGTGTGACCTAATCTAGGTGAGAGGGTTGGACTAGGTGATCTTGTGAGGTCCCTTCCAAGCCATAACATTCCGTGATTTGTAGAGAACTCTGAACATTATGTATGAGTTGAGAGACGATTCTTGTACATATTATGTCACTACATGGGAATATGCAAAGATACTTATTTTCCCCCAAGAGAAATTACTACCATAAGCCTATAAGGAACAAATTAGAGTATCATTTTTAGACAGTACATGACCTTCCAGGTCTAATAAGCAATGCCAGAGTTAAGATTCAAGAAGATAAGAAAAGGAAGAAAGCCCCTTCACCCAAACCTAAGCAGAGTCCTCAATTTCTCCAAATATAAAGAAGGTATGGACGTACTGATCTGATATATTCTTGTGATAGGGATATACAAACAATGAAGAGAAAGGGACATGCAAGAAAGGAAAGAAGATTGGAGTATTCTGGAACTGATTAGACTGACTGCACTTCTCCATTATCTGTTGAGTAGGAGCAATCTTGGAGACCCAGCAAATGATTCTCAAAATGGATAAGGAAAGGATAAAAATCAATTGAGATTCATTGACAGCTCTTAAGGCAAACAACAAATTGACAGCTATTGAAGGCAATGAAAAATAAATGTGATCATTACAGAAAAAAAGCACTTGCTTTTTTCTTATAGAGACAGAACACAATAGAATAATAATAGAATGGACTAGTAGGCTGTCTCGCTGATGAGGTTATTGTTTATTCCTGAACTCTGGAGTATAAGCATCTAAAGACTAAAATCTAGTGAAAGAACCTTTTGGCACTTAGAAGACAATCCATTACAGAGCTAAACAGGCCATTCTCTTCAAAGGGAAGCCCATTTCAGGACTCAGTCTGTGCAGAATCTCTCTTATAGGCCCAAAGGATTATAGTTATTACACAGTGCTGGGTGAAAGCTGTTACCATAGAATTTGATGAGCTATCTTCTGCCTCCATTGTAGCTTGCAGAGCATTAGCTGATCCCACTGCAGTGGAAGATTTCAACTGATTATTACACTCAGGAGAAAACTGATGCAGAACAACTCGCATTAGAGAGACTTCTTTCCCTGAGACCTGAAACTTTTTGCTCTTATCTCTTTTGGAACGTTCTTCAAAGATGCTAATTTTTTCTTGATACATACTAACAACAACATTACTTGAAGTAAGGCAACAATAAAAGCATTCAAAATTCTAAAGAGATTTCAAAATACACCTTCCAACTGTTTCTGCAGCTGGTATAAATGAAGCTAAAATCTGCCAGGATACTGAGGCTGTTCAATCATGCCTGTATGGGTATTGGAAATCTCTCAGGCAAAATAACTTGCAGAATGTCAAACAACCTACAGCATTTTTCCAGAAATCTGGAAAATTGTAATCTCCATTGTTTCTAAGGTCCACAATTCTTAGGAATTGTGCTGTATAGAAAGGTATGCTAACACTTTGTTATATGATAAGGTTTATATATGTAAAATTAAAAACAGTATATCCTCCTGAACTGAGGTGGAAACAACCTTGTCTGTTTTGTTTGCCTAATTTGATAAAGTTGCTGCAAACAGAGCAAACAGAAGCTTAATAAAGCAACTGCTTCACAGAAGTGATCTAGCTCAGACTAGTCTCAAAATCTAAAAAAGCCAGAGAGGTTAACTAGAACTTTAAACAAAGTTCAAAGCAATATATGAAAAGAGATGGAAAGGATGATTTTAAGCAGAATCACTTGTCTTTTTTTTTTTTTTTTGGTAAAGACATATGACAAACTTCACTTGCTAGAATTTCAGAATCCTAGAAGAAATAAAAGCCAGTACTATCAGAATGAGAAAAGAATAGAGCACTTTCTGCTAATGGAAGAAGAATCCTTACAGCTACTTGCAGTGATCAGATGGAGTCAATCTTGAGTACCACAGAAAAAGCCTTGGTATATTCAGAAACAGTTTCCAGGCCCACAGTTTCCAACACGCTGGTTCTATTCACAAGTATTGGTTCTGCGACTGAGAGTATTCAAACACTACCAGTTCTTAGTTGCACTAAGTATGCCATCTATACAGGTACCATTAACACTTAATCTTGAATGAATGATGACTTAATTAAGTGTTCTGGCAACAAATACATTTGTACCATATGCCTCAGTTGCAAAATCAAGATGTGTGCCAGAACCAAAGGCTGCAGCACTGAGGGAAGAGTCATTGATGAGTGAGGCTCTTATAGTCTGCTCAAGAGGAATTAATGAATTATAAACTTTAACTATTTATCACAAGACAAATATGTCATTTTTTAAAGGACAAATGTGGCCTTCTTACAAAAAGCTTTTCTTACAATTTAAGTTCTAAAGCTCAAATGATTTATATTGTGCTAACCTTAGCAGACCTTTCTCACCATAAGTAATCATTTTGAGATATGTATTTCAGAAAATATTTTTCAAATTTATTTTAAAATTGCTTTCATTTACTTTATCTGTAATTTATATTAAACTGGGAAGATGGCATTATTTTAAATGTTACAATTAACATACAGATATTCATTATACTTTTATAAACAGGTATTTCAAGCCTCTGTTTTCCTTGAAAAACAATGAGGAGAGAATATACAAAGACTTTTTCTTCTCCCTCTTCTTAAATTTTTCCCCCCTTTTTTGTTTGAGAAGTGGTCCAAAAGGATAAGCAGGGAAATTCATAATCATGGAAATGTTTATGAAGTACAGTTGGAAGTACAGCAGGTTTTAGTGAAAAAAGTACATTGCCATTGTTATTGGTGTGCTCAAATCAGATAGTGGAGGTTATGCATATGAAATGTCTGCTGCTTCACAGGAACGGGAACTGCTTGCTAAGGCATGAGTCATTTCTGGAGTTATGAAACCATGGAAAGCCCTCTGGACTAGGAAGTACTTGTTAGTTATTTTGGAGTTGTAAGACAACACACATGGTAACCTTTACAAGAATCCTGAGTTATTTATATACTTCAAAAAAAAGCTGCATATGGAATAATGAGGTTTTTTGTCTGTGTATCTATCACCTGTTTTATATACGACTATTCTAGTCTGTTACATGAAAATGTTTATATAAGTAACTTTTGGTTTACTAATTGCAAAACTTACCTTTCTGGACACATTAAAATCACATTGCAATCACCTGCTCAATGCAAGGTAATTTAGAATAAAGGTATCATCTCAATAATTGAAAAGAACATATTGCCCCTTTCAGAGGGTTCTATCATCTCCCACACATTCTGCTTTGAGGATTATGAGGCATGCAGTATACATCATTTCCAGACTACTGCTTTCCCTTGTAGAGACAATTGCCACTTGAGTGCTGGAGAGTGATGAAGAGCCTACACAGGCAGCAGTCATCCAGATAGTATTTTCGGTATAAGAGAGTAGGTGGAATTAGTGGACGAAAGGGAATAAGCAATAAATTTTATCTGAGAGCAAGAACTGGGCAATGCCCTCTGGAAATTAAGGACCATGCAAAGTTCTATTTATGCTTCTAGTATTTTAGTGATCCTGACCAAAAGATCATTGCACATCAAGGAGTTAGTGATCCGCATAGCAGGCTGTGCTGTACTCCACCTACAGCATGGCTTTCAAGGCCTGTGTCATGCTGGACAAACCCTTGGACAAAGGACAGACAGAGCCATCTCACTGTAACTCAGGAGCCTGCAAGGCAGCTCCCACTCCATACTGCTGATTACCATAGAATGGCTTGGGTTGGAATAGACCTCCAAGATGACTTAGTTCAAACCTCCCTGCCATGAACAGGTTGCCCAAAGCCTCATCCAATACAACCTTGAACATTTCTAGGAATAGAGCTTTCACAACCTCTCTGGGCAACCTGTTCCAGGGCCTTACCATCCTCAGTAAAGAATTTCTTCCTAACATCTAATCTAAATCTCCCTCCTTTAGCTTAAAGCCATTCCCCCTTGTCCTATCATGACATTCCTTGATGAAAAGTCCCTCTCCCACCTTCCTGTAGGACCCCTTTAAGTGCTGGTAGGCTCTAATTAGGTCTCTCTGAATCCATCTCTTCTCCAGGCTGAACAAGTCCAACTCTTGCAGCCTGCTGTCATAGGAGAGGTGCTCCAGCCCCTGATCAGCTTGGTGGCCTTCCTCTGAACTCACTTCAACAGCTCCATGTCTTTCCTGTACTGGAAAACCCAGAGCTGTACGCAGTACTCCAGATAGGGTCTCACCAGAGCAGAGAGGCAGAATCACCCCCATTGCCCTGCTGGCCACGCTGTTTTTGATGCAACCCAGGATCCTGTTGACTTTCTGAGCTGCTAGTGGACACTGCCGGCTCACATTGAACTTCTTGTCAATCAGGACCCCCAAGTCCTTTTCCTCAGGACTGCTCTCATGCCACCAGCATGGTCCTTCCTTTATTTAAAAGCATAGCGAATTTCTTGTGAGTGAAGAAATCCATTCAGGGATTGATCTGATGCTGCACAAACACACAGTTCCCAGCATCTGTAGGGAGTAAAGATTTATATGCCATCTATATTCCTCCTCTTATTCTGCCTTATCAAGGCAGATAATTCTATTAAGCCATTTGCTGTCAGGCCTTTCTTCCAGAGATCCAGAAAGCAACTGGCACTACCTCTCTGTCTCTCACTCCCCCACCTCAGTGCAGAACAAACACACCCCAAGAATTCCCCTCTGACTCCTCAGAAGGAGAAGCCCTTGTTTTTCGCTTGCAACTACTAAGCAAGTCTTTCCTGTCCTGTAAGAGTTCTCCCTCCAAGCCTTGCAATGTCTGCAATATTTGGAGACACTAAAAAGAGATCAAAGATTTTTTTCTTCTGCTAAGAGTTATAAATCTGTGGTTAAAGATCAGGTCTACCAGGAATCCAACAATTCTATAGCATCTATGTTCCAAGAGCTTTTTACATTCGTACCCATAAATCTAAGCACAGTATTTGACAATTTGTCCACTTAGAACTTTTTATTTTGGAACTTTAACCATCCATACCTATCAACTCTAAAAAATGAAGCCCATTTCCAAGCCACTGTAGCTATTCCTTCCTAAATGTCACAGATCATTTAGTAGACCGTTAAGTCCCTAGCTGCTGTTTCAGCTTTCACTTTCAACTCCAAAAGGAGAGATATTTTTAGTAGGAAACTCTAAGCATCTCTTGTCTGTTACCCAAATTTCAAAATATCTCCAAGTGTGGTTGCCCAGCGCCAAACAGTGGTTGAGCACCACAGGCCACTCGCTCACTCCAGGAGGAGCAACTGACAGAGCCCCCTACAGTGGGCTGGGATAAGGGCAGTTTACTGACCAAAGAGCCATGAAAGGAGAATAACAGCCCGTGACAAATTTCACTCACACCCAGTGTTAACACAGAGTACCTTACTGACACAGTGGTAACAGAGCCTGCATGACAGGAGACAGATCTGATTCCCCAAACCAGGCCACACTCAGATTGCCCTGGAGGCACCCAGGAGCACCCCTCCCCTTCCAGACCCTTTTATGGGGGAGGGATGCCAGGTGGTGTGGGAAACTCAGCTCACCTGGGCTGGCTGCTTCCGGAGGTCAACTCTGGCCTGGCCAGAACCAGGACACCAAGAAAACCTCACAAGAGCGCTGCCTACAGCAAATCTATTTCACTGGAATGAGCAGTACACAGCTCATGCAGCTCATGTTTTACCTAAAAAGCAACTGCACAGACAAAACCATTTTTTGTCAGACAGCTCCTTTTCTGTCACATTTTTTGGATTTTAGGAAATTTGAGAATTTTTAACCTTTAGGGAAAAGAACAATAATCAGTATAAGACAGAGGCACCGATAAGCAGACTGCCACTTCATTTCAGTATATTAACTGAAGGTCGTAACTAGCAGGTTAACATCTGGCCATCTGCATTTACAGTACTGACAAACAAATGCTGTTCTGCTCAGGAAATAATTGCAGGCTAAAAGAATAAACAGACTTCACCTCTTTAGGCTCCTTATATTATAATGACGTTTTTGTAGGGAGATACTACATTTCTCACTGACCTACTTGTAGAAAACTTTTCATCAGTAATCTCTGTTTTCAGACATATTTCAGTGTCTGACTGCGGCCTGATAAGAAAATGTTTAATGCTGTTGCAAGCTCTGTATTATGGAAGTTGCAGCCTACATTTCTATAGTTGTGGAGCAGAGAAGTAAATCAGGTTTTCATGGGGAGTTTTGTATAAAAGAAAAAGCAACAATCTCAAGGATCATTTCAAATTAACCTTTCCTAAGATTGACAGCAGCAAGACTGTTTATACCCAATTTCAATTGATTTTGTTAGTTTTATTTTGCATTGGCAAACTATTATACACCCTGTGTGTAAAATAAACTCACTATTTCAATACTATTTGTCAGTGAGCTTGATAAACTGCATCCTACTCCTGATTTTGAAATCTACAATCTGAAGTTACTTAAAGTTTCATTAAGTATGCTTAATGAAAAACTTGTGCCAAATTTGTTAATTTTGAAGAATTAGGTTGTGCCTGATGACAGAAGAGGTTCTTAATTAAGACCACAAAAAGGAATAAGAAATTGAAGATAGTTTATGTTCATTCCGTATTTCAAACATACTTAATATACATAATTATTAGTTAGAAAGAATATTTCCTTTAGTTTTCTTTCCCTATTATTTATCCATCCTCAGAGGGCAATAGAAATGCTCAAATATGTTCAGTATTGTTTTCATTGGTAGAGATGTAGCAGAGCGAATTTAAAAATATCTTCCATGAAAACTAGCCTGAAATTAGCTAATTATTCAACCACAATTATATCTCCCTTTGACTTTTCAGTCTGTGTATTATGAGATTGCCATGGTTTTAGATAAACTGAAATATAATCAGCTCAGCTTTTGCTGTTGTCAAGACTGTGTTTCTGCTAGAATACTATTTGTCCAAATATAGGATTATTTTTAAAGTTTAAAGTACAAAAAGTGTGCAAAAAACATTGAAATACAAGACATTCGGAACATAAGGACACCAAATACATTAAAATCTGTATGTTACTTCATATAAAATACTTAAATATAAAACTACATCATAGAAGTGCTTGCGTACCCAAATACACAATGTGTATCTCGTGTTTTACTTAAGAGTAACACAGCAAATATAGGGAATGGTGATATTATGATGAAAGCTTTGTGCCTACATACCAGCTACTGGCTGAATGTGTGTCCTAAGTGCTTTCCATAGTTAGGTCCACAAAAAAGATGTAATCACAGAAAACATAATTTCCCTTTCTGTGCACTTCTACTGCTTATTTCTTTTGTTGTGTCTCTCAGAAGTCAACTCAGTGAGGATATCACCCATGTGAAAGCTTTAATTACATTTAGAGTGTAATGCTTCACAAATACCCACTTCTAATTTTTGAAACCCAGACATCCCTTTGGTTTCCTCACCTACAAAGCATCCACAGTTCTGAACAATACTAAAGCTCCAACTGTCTCCAAGTAGTTCTTTACATTTCCCTGGTTTTAAATTTAGGCATCTTTCCTTCAAACCAGCCTGAGGATAATTGTCTGTTGTCTTTCACAGCCTCAAGGTACTCTGTAAAACTGAAGTGTTAGCTTCAGTGTCCCAAATGACAACTGTATTTTTACACACTGCCTTTTTTTATAGAGTATTATGCCTTAGAAATTTTTATTCAAATATAGACCACATTCCTGGATGTTTTCTCAAAGGCAGACAAGAATTTTTAAAAATTGCGATTACAGAATCACGGAGTTGTAAGGGTTGGAAGGGACCTCGAGAGATCATTGGGTCCAACCTCCCTGCCTAGCAGCTCCCTAGCTCATACTGCACAGATAGGCATCCAGATGGGTCTTGAATATCTCCAGAGAAGGAGACTCCACCACCTCCCTGGGCAGCCTGTCCCAGGGCTCTATCACCCTCGCTGTGAAAAAGTTGTGCGTGTTGGTGCGGAACTTCCTGTGCTCCAACTTGCAGCCATTGCCCCTTGTCCTGTCTCCACAGACCAAAGAAAAGGGGCTGGCCAATTCCCCCTGTGCCCCATACTGAAGTTATTTATAAACATTGATTAGGTCCCCACTCAGTCGTCTTTTCTCCAGGCTGAACAGTCCCAGCTCTCTCAGCCTTTCCTCATAGGATAGACACTTCACTGAAAAGAAGACAGAAGAAACCCTTAAAATGTCAGGACAGAGCAGCATAAATTTCCATAGGGGATCAGTCTATTTGTTAGTGAGAGGTTAATGTCACCATGCTACTGAAGCAACACAGTGAAATCTTTACAATATTTTAAATTTTAAAATACAAGGCTATTTTGATAGAACATAACAGTAGCAAAGCAAATTATAAATTTTAAAGAAAACAGAAGCATCTGTCTATGCAGAAATGGTGAAACACATTACCTTTGCAGTCTTAACATTCCACCTATTCTTGTCAGAATGGTGAAGCAGCTGAAATTGGATGTAAACGTTTCTGACAAAACAATCCTAGAAACCCTTGTGTATTTTTTATAAGAGAATATTTTAAAAAGTAAAACTCAGCAACTGCTGCACCCTTACTGAATTTCTATGATTCAGTGGAGGACAATATAAGTCACACAATTTCAGAAATTCTACTATAACTGAAAGGTACAGAAACAGCATTACAGCAAGTAGAATCAAAATGCTAGCTCTTTTGTCGTGGGGGATAACCAGAAAAAGAACATATCAAAAGCACAGGAATAAAGACAAACAACTTTATATTAGGGTTTAATTTGAAAAGAATAATTTTTCTTGCCTAGCTAAGAGCATCCTAGGAAAGACTTCCATAGGGAGCTCAAAGATATTCAAGAAGAGCAAGTAGTATGACTTTGGCCACAGCAAGTTACGTTCTGTCACACAAACTATTTAATCTTGCATCCAAATATACACCACTACTGCTGTCTAATCAAATACATCATTAGTGTTGTATCCACATGCCATGGCAAAAATAATTGGCTTTTGTTACAACCATAGCTGTCAGCTAATTTGTCTGTATCAATCTCTCTTCCTTAGGAATCTGATGCCTGCACCCAAGGTGGACCCACTTCATTCGGGCAACACCTGCAGCTCTGTCTGTCTGCTCACTCTGGGGCACCACTTCTGAGCTACCTTATGTAAAAGCCACGGAGAGAAATAGTTCTGTAACCTATGGCTCACACAACCTAAACAACCAGATAAAATATGGTGGTTATCAATGCTAATTAACACAGTAAGACTTTTGATCTCTTGGGAAGACTTCTTTATCCTCCTGTGTGCTTGTGCTGCAGAGGCAGACTCCAGGGAAGAGTAACTTCCAGCCTGTTAATATATTTGCCGGGCTTTCTTGCTTAAAACTGTTGCTATATAATGATTTTTAATGAGGAATAGACCTCGTCCTACCATTTTTTTTCCTAGGTCCTTTTAACAACCTACTGTCAAAAAGATTTTCATAAAGATACTAATATGTTCAAGCAACATTTTGTGCTTCTTTTGCAAATTTATAAACACCTCACATGTATTTTTGAATTTCAGTAAACTGAGACAGGTACAGAAGTAAAATAACAACAAATTTATGTAAAAAAAAAGCGTGAGAATTCAAAATGCCTCTTAGGAATTCCATTATCTGTAGAGTGATTAGTACTAAAGCAATCTAGAAGCAAGCTAACATGGGCTGGTTTTCATTACTTACTGTCATCATGCTCCCTGAAGCAGTAAATCATTTCCATAGTCTAGACTAGCAGTCTCCAAAGTGGGGTGCATGCAGGATGATGACTAACCCAATCTTCTTCAATGACAAGGTGACCCACTTAGTGAATGAGGGAAAGGTTGCGGATGTTGTTTACCTGAACTTTAGTAAAGACTTTGACACCATTTCCCACAGCATTCTCCTGGAGAACCTGGCTGCTCATGGCTTAGATGGGCATATGCTTTGCTGGGTAAAAACCTGGCCAGATGGCCATGCCCAAAGCGTTGTGGTGAATGGAGTTAAATCCAGTTGGCAGACAGTCACAAGTGTGGCTCAATACTCAAACCAGGGCTCAGTACTCAGACCAAATCTCTTTAATATCTTTATCGAAGATCTGGACAAGCAGCTCAAGTGCACCCTCAGTAAGTTTGCAGATGACACCAAGTTGTGGTGGAGTGTTGATCTGCTTGTGGGTAGGAAGGGACACAGGCAGGCTGGATCAATGGGCTAAGACCATTTGTATGAAAATCAACAAGATTCAGTGCTGGGTCCTGCCCATAGGTCACAACAACCCCATGCAATGCTACAGGCTTTGGGAAGAGTGTCTGGAAAGCTGACAGGTGGACAAGGACCTAGGTGTGTTGGTCAATAACTGGCTGAATATGAGCCAGCAGTGTGGTCAGGTGGCCAAGTGGATCAACAGCATCCTGCCTTGTAGCAGCAATATCATGGCTAGCAGGACTAGGGAAGTGATTGTGCCCCAGTACTCTGCACAGGTAAGGCTGCACCTCAAGTCCTTTGTTCAGTTTTGGGCCCCTCACTACAAGAAAGACATTGAGGTGCTGGAGCACATCCAAAGAAGGTCAGCAAAGCTCCTGAAGGGAGAACAAATCCTGTGGGGAGCATTTGAGGGAACTGGGGCTGTTCATCCTGGAGAAGAGGGTGCTGAGGGGAGACCTTATTGCTCTCTACAAATACCTGAAAGGAGGTTGTAGCCAGTTGGGTGTCAGTCTCTTCTCCTAACAAGTGACAGAACAAGAGGAAATGGCCTCAGGTTATGCTAGGGGAAGTTTAGATTGGGTATTAGGAAAAATTTCTTCCTTGAATGAGATGTCAAAGCATTAGAACAGGATGCCCAGGGAAGTAGTGGAGTCACCATCCCTGAAGGTGTTTTAAACACACAGAGATATGGTATTAAGGACCCAGTTTAGCTGTGGACTTGGCAGTCTTAGGTTTGCCGTTGTACTTCATGATCTTAAGGGTCTTTTCCAGCCTAAACAATTCCTGGGACAGAGGGAGAAAACATCCAAATATACATTCATGGGGAGTGTGTGTGTGTGTAGGCTCACTTGTCTACTCAAGACCTTTTAAATGATGGGGTGCAAAATCAGAAACTTTGGAGACCTTGGTCTACACTAGTTTTTGGGTTTTTTAAATACTCTGGCACCATAACTCTTTGATAGCCATATCTGACCATAGCTCAATAGTCTTTGAGTATTTAGCTCACAATACAGCGTTTCATTGTCAATCATGGTACTATGTCTATGTCATGAATTTCACATTATTTTTAACCCTGATATATTGTGGTGTGAGAATATAAATGGTAGAGGCTGGGGACACATCTACCATAGCCTGCTAGTTCAAAACAGCCCTCTGCTTACAAGACTTTGGTTCATATCACAAAGTAGTCTTTGATGGTATGAGCTGAAACACTTTCAGTTAATGTTGATGGACTTCAGGAGCAGATGTATGTAGTTCACAGAAGCATACTAGAAATAGTTTGAAATAAAATATATCAAAGAACATACAATGTGGATGCTGGACCTCCTGCACCAAATGCTTAACTTTACAGATAGATGCATTTTATTGGTTTGCATGACTTAGAGACACAGACAAGACTGGAGATAAACGTTCAGTTCTTGGCACTAGGGATGCTGGGGCAAAAGAAAGAATTTTTGCTTCATCTTCACACACTTTGCTCTGGTTTTGTTTAGTTAGAAGACATCATTTGTGGAAGCCTTTAGGACACATTAAGCCCACATTCTAGTTGTGTGCACTGTCAGAGATGAGATGAACCACTTACCCATCATACACAATAAAACACAGAATCCACTTAAAACTTTCCATTTTACATCTGTGCTCAGATTCAGCTCATCAGCATGAAATCTCATCAAGATGAATCTTGTGCATCTGATAAAAAATGCTTCTGGGCAAACAAAATGCCTCTAGCACTATGGTACAACATTTCTGTTAATACTATTTTACACCATTCTCTTATGATATTTCCTTAAAGGAAATTATTGGTTAGCTTTAAGTTAAGAGCATTTCATGTTTCCCATTCTATTTTAGACCTTAGACATAAGGTAGCTAACAGGATTAGGGAGACATAAAAATTTTAATCATCAGAGAAGTTTAATTAGGTGTAATCACACATTGAAGTACTAAGCATCAATCTATTAATAAAGTTTACAAGCTTGCATATCACAGGAAGGCATGAGTAGTCTTTGGTGTCTTCCTACTGTGTTCTTCCAATCAAGCCATTAAAACAACATAAACCAACATCAAGATAGAAAACATGCTATGAAAGCAAAATAAACTACACTATTTTAGGATAATTATCTGCAGTCCACCAGTTAAAAATCTTTTTAAAAAAATACAATCTAACCAGTTTCTGATGGAGAGACAACTGCTGTGTTGCAACCTTCAGCAACAGCTTCAGCAGTTTTAAGTTAATGTTTTCTGTTATTAGGACCTTTTTGTTTGTTTGCTTGTTTTACTTTTTTACCCCTTCTTCCCCTCCCAATCATTAGATTATCAACCAATAGAAGACATATAGTTAAAGCCTTAGTGCCTGGTTTCAGGCAGTCTTACAATTTGCATAAATTAAGCATGAGAGTTAATTTAAAACATGCAGGAGAAGTAAGTAAGAATGTTGCTGGAATGCAACCAAGTGTGCCACTTGTAGAAGTTTCTGCCTCAGTCTTTTTTTATCTGTTTCTCATATGTAAATTCTTCTATAAATTAGGTAATTTTTATAATCTGCCTCAATCTTTTTCAGCCCTACTGTATTATTTTTGTGATCAGGGGATCAGCCTTCCATGCACCACTGTATATGGTGGGGTACCAGAGGCTCCATACATAGCAGAAAAGGTTTTGTGTTCAGGTCTTGGTGGCTCCCCTAATAATCCCTCAGAGTTCTTTATTTCCCCCACACCCCATCTCACCACCTTCAGTTGCTCCTGAAGACTCAGCTAATAGCAACCACCTCAGCATGTTTCTCAGACCCCATTCTTGGATCACAACAGTCAGAGAGCCTTGTTTTATATGAAAACAGGATTTTTTCACACCTCCCGTACACATAATTTAACATTTACTTACCTCCACCCAATCACTCAGTACATCAATATAATTGGTTGCAGTTTTACTTCATTTTTCTACAAATAAACTTCATAATTCAATGACACTAGCTGTAACCAGCTTAGAACTGGGCTCTTTCTTTAAAAAAACTCAACTGAACTCCTATTTCCCTTATCAACACAGTACCAGTATTCATCTATTTTGACAACCATACAAAGAACTTTCAGAAATCTATTTACTACAGGAAAAGATCATACTACACATCTCCCTCAAATCCAGTCAAGCCCCTAACCAACTCAGACATCACCAGTTATAAGATAACATTAAATTTCCTTTATAGATATCAAAGAAGAATCACCAGAATACATTCTTATAGGGTGAATATAACCAAGCAAAATGTAATGTAACAGGTCACATGGAAAATTATTAGGGCTTGTATATAAACTCAATTTACTTACATACTTGCCAAAAGCTATTTGCTGCTTAATGAGGCTGACCTATGTTTTCTCCTCGCGTTCAGGCTAAGTGAGATTCCATTTAAGAACTGACCTTTCCATTGAGAAGGGAAGCCACTGAACACATGGCCCAGGAGACTGGCTCAGGTGAAACAAGAACTGTTTTTCAGAGCAAGTAAGAGAATGCCCCCAAACCTAATTAGGTTTCTGGTGATGACTTGTAGAAGGATATGCATGGGAAAAAAAGAAAAAAGGAAAATAAAAGAAAGGCAGGAGGAACTCAGAGAAAACTGGTTACTGCCAAAACAGAGAACGGCTGAGATTATTTATTTTTCTAGAAACAGCAAAAGATTTGAAATCTCTTGCTTGTTTCTAATTACTTACTGAAGAAAGATTTAATAGACAAACAGGATTGTACTAATAAAAAAATCTGATACACATTAATTTCCCCTCTTAAGTGCAACAGCTCTGAGAATGCTTAAAGTCTGGCTAACAAGAAAGGTTTGGTGGCCCTGCCTGTGGCAGGGGGGTTGGAGCTTTATGATCCTCGGGGTCCCTTCTAACCCTTGCCATTCTATGATTCTATGATTCTAAGGCTTGAAAGAGCAACATACTGGTTTGTCTTGTAGATTAACTTTCACTTTTTTTCTTTTTCCTCCTAAAGATATTTCTCCCTGCACCAAACAGCGACAGAACTATTTTGTTTACTTTGGAAAGTAAATAATAATACTACTAAAATGTTTTTGTGTCATCGGCAAGGCCTATCAACCTAAATAGTTGAACTATTATCCTGCTCTTCTCTTCCCCATGCTGCAATATTCCACGGTCTGCAAAACACAGCCTAAACACTTTTGGATGTTCCTAAAACCAAATTTCACAATATAACGTAAAACACATTCGTTTAAATCCTTCTCACATTAGAAAAGGAATTATCAATGGTTCAGCATCTTCCATATTCAAGACAGCTTATAAGAGGAAGGTAGCTTGGTAAAGTGGTCTCCTCTGTCATTTCTGCAGCCATGCAGTTTTTGAGGACTATGAAACATAAGACGGAAGACATAAGGAAAACAAGAAGCAGTAATTCCTATTTTCATGTGGAGAGTTAGTGAGCATACTTTTTCATCCAGACCATCTAAGTATTTGAGGTTCCCAACAGGAAAGCAGAGGGCTGCTTGCAATACACTCAACAGTCCTAACAGTGATCAGAGTTTGATCACTAACAGATGTAAAAAACCAAAAAAAACCTATTTGGGACACCCCCCAGATACTTGTACTGTCTCTTCCAAACTAAAAAACCAGACAAGTCATTCAGCCTCTTCAGTTCCAGTTGCCAAAAAGAGCGGATGCTCAGCTTTCCCTGTCCCAGTTGCTTGGTTTCCATCACACCCATCTCTTGAAACAGTTCAAAAGCAACAATGCAGAGAGAAAATACATGTCTGTAACACCCGGAATGGCAGCAAATGCCTGGGCCTGAAAGGAATCACATCAAATGCCAGGGAACATCCACAAGGGGAAGGCTGAATCCCATTGTCGAAATAATCAGGGAGCAGCAATAGAGACTATTCGGTCATCTCATTTTAGATTCTTTTTGTACAGTTGTTTGTTTTTTTTTTTTAGTTTGGAGGTCTGTGATTGCAGTGAGTATCATTCATCCACAGATGATGAGGGAAATAGATGAAAAACCCCTTCAGTAAGTACTCCCTAAGGAGTTTCTATACAAAATCTTGAGATGGAAACAGCTATAGCATGAGACAGTTGTGTTCAAGGGGATAAAAGAAAAAAAAAAAAAAAAGCAAACCTATCAGAGCACAAACAATCTAAGAGTCAAAATGGGGACCAACAATTATTACTGGCTTCATAGGTGGGGGAAAAAATTCCACCACAAAAACGCATTCTTAGGAGATAGTCTTATTTCACTGGTGTAACAGTGTGCCTGGACAGTGGTTCAAGCCTGCACAGCCAGGCTTGGCACCAAAATCCTAGATTCTAAGCCAGAACCCAATGCAATACAGACTGTGCTTTCCAAAAAAAAAGGGGGGGGGGGGAAGAAATCACTTTTAGAAGAAACAATCAACCTTCAAACAACAAAGCCCTAATGAGAAGAAAAACTGACATAACACAACAGATAATAAAATCATGAGCAAGTAGAAGCAGATTAGTATTTCCAGCTGAAAAGAGGAGTGCTAGAGTGACTTTGGTGGGCATCCGGCCTCCAGCCAGGGTCAACCCACCAGATAAAATACAACATATAACATAAATAATCAACTGCTGACATGAACAAGGAGAACAAGCTAAGAGCACATTATCAGTACTGTAAGGGGTGCAAATCTCTAGCCTAAGTGAATCTATACACCTTCTTAAGGCATGAATGCATGCATATACAGGGACAAACAACTAAAGGAAAATGATCTTTTGTTTACTATAATGTTTTTCACGATTTTGTCACATCATCTCACACATAAACATTTCATGGTCTCCAGCATGAAAACAACAAAAGCTGTCTTAATTTAAGGAGTAAGTAAAAGCCCAAAGTTCCTTCTTGTCCTCTAAACAATGCCATTTATATTTTTTTTGTGAGTCATGTAGCTTGAAAAAGACCACTAATCAGAGATTGGTTCTGCTAATACGGGATTTAGAAATTAATGTTGTAAGAAATCTGTGTGTCCTCAGGTAAACTTTAATTACAGGGAAATAAGATGAGACAAAATTGTTTGAGAATTGTAACTTATTTCAATTCTCAGAAGTCCTAGCTGGATTCATGGCCCTAAGAAAGTACCCTTTATGGAAACCTGAGAACCAAGTAGGAGATCCAAACCTCGGATATCAGGGCATCAGGGATTTCATAGACTAAATTGATATTTCAGAATATTGTCTATTTTTTGCTACTGGTTAGGACACTTGCAAATCACTTTAAAAGCCTTCTTTACTCGGCTGCGGGAGCACAATGAATCTGCCTACTGGAGGGTCAGACTCTTGACTGCCTGTTAAAAGAGTTAAGAAACAAGCCCTCAGTTTTACCCAAGACACAGCCCAGCACGACTAGCAATCTAATCATGGAAGAACACGTGATCACCACACATTGTCTCTAAATCTTTTTCAATTTGTATCCCTAAGCTTTGGCAATACTAGCTGCTAATACTAATTAGACATTCGATTAATAATCAGTAAGAGTTTTTCTGCCATGAGTTAGCAATTCTAATCTGAGAGGCAGAACAAAGAAAACATTGACACAAAAACTAAGAACCTGAATTGTGCTTCCTGCAAGGCAAATAGTAAAGCTTCTTGGTGGTTTATGGTTCTCTGTAATGAGACTGGTGAGGGTGCTTCAAAAAAACCTTCTGGCTGCACACAGAGGTTGTGGGAATTTCATCAGCTAATCCTGCTGGCATAACAAACAGATTCTGGCATACAGGATTATGTGTATGTAGGTATATGACACCACAAGGTCTACAAAAAAGTCTTGGAATTGACTGATTAATTGTAATCATTTCTAAAGATACGTATTTTTGATGGCAGACTCCAGCTTTGCTTTGAAATGCACTCATTGAAATCAGATTACTTTGTTCATTCAGGAGATGTTCCTAAATAGGATTGTGGGGAGAAGTTAAGATCTCATGAATTCTTAAGTTATCTAGAGCAACCAAGCCCTAAGAAGACACAGTGTTCCCCATTGCCCTTCTGTCTACTTTGCCCTCTCTTACATTTTTAAATAACTATCTACTTCTGGATCTTTATCGCTGGAGTCTGTTGCCTTCTGTAGACTGTAGACAGTCTGAGATGACAAGTGTTTCAGCTATTCATGAAAAGGATTCTCATCTATTAAATAAGTGAACACATACTTCCTGTAAAGTAAAAGAGAGCTATCCTATCATTATACAGGGAAAAAGGTCTGTAGTCTTAAATGTAGCCTTTAATACTGTATGCATGTGCTTTCATTTAAAAAGCAACTATAAAAGAATTACAGGTGTTCTTTGAGGAGCACAGAGTATCTCTCTGTGTGAAAGGGTGGATAACTAAGAAAAATTGCCATCCTCCTCCAAAACTGCTTTATGTCTAAATTTAATTTACAACCAGCACTAAGAAAAAATTCTAACAGGATGTCTGGAAATTAACTACCAGAGGAGGTAACCATTTAACCTTGTTCTCTACACTGCAATCTCTGTCTCATCCCACAGGTATTACAAGAATTAAATACAATGGCAGTGTCTTTCTTGTGTGTATTGCTTTTGTGAATTGAACACTTGCTGCCAAATTCTTTCCTGGTCTTGAGATAATGAGAAGCATGTATGTGTCTCCATGAAAAGTATACGGGGAAGCACTTAAAAACCCAATTACATTCCTTTCTGCTGATGACTTGCAAGTCCTAGCAAACTAACTATATTTAAAAAAAAATAAATCTGTTAATGTGTAGTCTTCTCATCTACCAAGTTTTCCTGTAGAATAACAATCCTTCGCATCATGTATTTCTTTTGCAATGACAGAATGCTGCAATAAAACCCAACACCTCCTATGGTATTATAAAGCATAAGAAGCTACTGTTGACATATAAAACTATTCACAGGCACATCACACAAACCTTCTCTCCTAGGTAATAGCCATAAATTGCTCTTTACTTTTGAGGAAAACTCCACACTGTAAATGAAATTGCATTTTGTCATGAATGTCATTAACTAGAAATAAATTTTAAGTTTGCTGCTATTCTCTTCCTCTCCAATGCAACTGCTTTAATTTCCAACCGGAAGATGTTCTTCAAAACCAGTCTCAACAGTCCCTATGCACATGAAATGGTTGGGAAGACCTCTCCTTTAGGCACAACATACAACTACAATGAACAAGAAGCACGGCTGAAACCTGCCAATGTGGTTTTGCAAGTTTGAAAAGCTTCTCACTCACAGGATGAATAATTCCATTGAGAATAGAAACCTAGAAAAAGTCCAAACAGCAACAGTTTCTCAGAAATATGCTGTAATTCCTATATTTACCATCTTCATCAGTCACTGCACTATTTTAAAATCAGCAGGTACTGAAAATGAAGTGGCATTGCTTTAACTGGTGTATAGAAATGACAGGAATGTAGATAGGAGTACATCCTTTTAGGCATTCGCTCAGGTTTTCCTCCTCTGAAAGCTTCTCTTACTGAAAGCATTGGTCCTGAAGATCCTGTGATAGAGGACCTTCTAGAAAAGATTTCAGGAGGGAAACCTGTGATAGTAATGGTACCTGTTGAGCGCCCTCACTTTTGGAACCTAAGCACCTACGACAAAAATCTAGGGAAGGTAAGCTACATCCCACTCTATTTCAGACTGATACAGCTGCTGAGGAAGCATAGTGCTGATTGATTCTACACAATTCTTCCTAACCTTGATAAGGTACATGATGGTAGTTAGGTAGCTGCTATCACTTCTGCCATAAGTACGCCTAATTCATATGCCTGTAAGCATGCCAGGCGCTACTTAATTTTGGCAAGCAAGCTGTACTGTATACCCAACAATGACTGCATAAACAAATTGAAAGAAGCAGGCACAACTGTGTACAAGGAATATTCTAGCTTCATAAATCATATATGATCTCACAATACATATATATGCATAGTAAACTCACTCCTGTGCAAGGATAAATATTTTCTAAAAACTCCAGATTGGAAACTTTACAAACACATTAAAATGCGCAGAGTGTTGCAACATGGACAAATAAATTCTCCTATGTATATTACATAGGTTATTTTTCAAATGACTAATACATTGAGAAACATGCATTTCCTCAATCTTCTGAAGGCACTTTTCATCCAGCAGGTATATTAATGCTTACAGTTTCTCCTCTTCCAGAAACTCAGAGATACAGCCCCTGCTTATAATGGCATTCTACCTAGGATGTAATTATGGGAATTAACAAAATCAACACATCTGTTTTGCTCATAAATTATCTTGAGCTGTAAAAGAGGATAATCTACCACCTTTTCTGGAATTTATGGAAATGCTGTCAAAGAGACTTCTTATTTATTTGTCACAGTAATTATTACTGATAAAGTACACTCCTTTGCCGTTCAAGCAAGCAGTTTACTTTGTAAGGACTACCAGAAAACATGAATATTCCAACTCCTGTGAACATAATTCAGCGACCTGTCAAGTTAAATCATGTAATAAAACAAGAGCTATTCTTCTTGCATAATTCATCAAATTAAACACCTTAATATTTCATGTTTAAGAAAGGGAGGGATAGTTGTGAGGAAATAATAATTCTGACCTACTGTGCACAGAAGATTCTCTCCACTCTGGAAGTAACATTCCTATAATCTCATTTGTTTTCTCTTCTATCTCCTCCTCTCTCCTTTTTTTTCTACTGAAATATGTTTGGAGAACCATTCAGAAATGAAGACTCCCCTTATATTTACTGCAAAGATACTGTCTCACTGTCTGCCAGCTACTATTCAAAATATACATGTACAATATGTTTCCATATTCAGTAGAGATTTGTCCATTACAGTCACTCCTAGTGCGTCTTAGCATCTTCCAATAGCGCCTTAATTCATATGAATAACACCTATTGTATTACAGCTTGAGAAGTTCAACCATTTGAGATGCAAGAGGTGGGCTGACTTCAGTCACAACCTAAAAAAACCATTACCTGAACATGACAAGACAGCTACCAGAAACAAGTAAAGGAGGTGGTTTTTTTCCCAAACACTTAAAATAGCCCTGACTTGAAACAACACAATCCTCCTTCTGCACTCACATGCTGGCACAACTGAGATCAATGAGTAATCCATCCTTTGCTGTTTCCTAGGATCTCAAGCATGTAAACACCAGCTGAGTAAGAAAGAGGTGAAAAATCAAAACAGGCAGGGTGGGGAAACACATTCCTTAGACTACTGATCTTGCCTAATACAGTAAGATCCTAAGAGTGAAATTACTTAGTATGTCCCAGCATTCCACTTTTCACTGAACTCGGTTTGCACAATGAAGCCAGAACAATCAGCTTCCCTTTCTCCATCTTCAACCTAAGCAAAATGTCAGTGGATCTGGATTTCTAATATTAAAGGAGAAAAAGATTATGGTTTAGGGGTTTTGTCATTTTTGGTTTTACAGTTTTGGTGCAGTTCTCTGAACATGAGTAATGTATTATGTAACTCTAAAAATTTTTGAAAATTCTTTCTTCTTTCTTCACATAACAAAACGGAAATATGTTGAATTACAGAAGTTTTTGGCATCAAATAAGCCCTACTGAAGTCAACTTCAGCTAAGATAAACTGTACTTGTAAAAATAGCAAAAATCCAAATTTAGATGCCTAAGTGGGAATCTAATACTTTTACTTTAGAGACTTTTTGCTGCCTATGATATAATTCAATGCAAGAAATAACACATATTTTAAATGTAACATTTCTGTGATTCTCCAAGCAAAGAAATTCAGTTTTGAAAGGCAGTAATACTGTACCTTGATTTCTTCTATTTCGTCTGGCACTATCTTGTATGCAGATATAGTCCCACCCAACCTGAAATCAGAAGAAAAACATTCTCAAAATCAGTAACACAAAGTGCAGCATATTAATGGTATCATGACTCGTTCCAAAACAAGGATCTCTTCTGCCAGTTTAGAGGTAAAACACCAAACACCAAAACAGACCCCTTCCTTTGTCCAAAGAAAAATCCTCATGTGAATAGCAGAAATATTAGGAAGAAGGTGTCCATCAAAAGCCTGAAAGATATGAATTTGGTCAAACAAGCAGAATTACTATTGCCAGGATAATATTCTTTATATTAATGGCCATTAGACATCATATTCTATGATTTCTTGTTTAAGACACATGGAGAAGTTTGGATATTTGAAGCCTGTTGTGCTTTGTGCTTGGTATTTCACTATGCTGCTATTGTCTTAAATGTATCCAAATGCAATTCCAGAAATGAGAACTTGTTAATTAGACATGCATGTACACACCTCACAAACCACACAGACTCCAGGGTTTCCATGTTTGGAAAGTCTCTGGAGTTCATGATGGGTAATAAAAAATGTATGTGCAATAGTTGGCACTGACATAGAAAAATAACATGCTTTGTTCCATACTAAACTTACATCCTGCAAATGTTTATGGTAAAGAATAGTTCACATACTGAAAATATACAAGTAGCACGTACTATAAATGGTGGTAAATATTACATTTTCCTTAGAGTCATGCAGACATGGCTTCTTTTCTTTCATGAAGTAGTATCATTGAGAGTGACAATTCAGACCTAAAAATATAACTGCACTTATGACCTCCCTCCTGGCTCTGCAGCACTAGTCATTTTCTGGGTCCTACAGAAATGAAAATCATATAAGAACCTATTTATTGTAAAGCAGTAGACAGCTATCACATGAGTATATGTATTACATCCTTGTTATTGTAATTTTTCCTTCCAATTGTTAAGCATTTCTACACAGATGTATTTCTTTATATTAAACCTTGAAATTATTACACAGATTATTTTACTCAACTTAAAAAGGGGAGAACACAGAAAATTTAAAGCTTAGGATTTTCACCATGAGTTCTGCCTTTCCACATCTCAACAAGTCTCTCTCAGAAATGAACTGTTTGGGGGCCTTACACAGAAGATGAAACCTGCACAGGAAAAGTCACATCTGAAGTTCACCACTGCTCCAAGTAATACAGAGTATGTTTCCCAAGGTAGAGACAGGGCTCTGACGTTAAAATATTCAAATCTGTCACAGAGTGTAGCAATCACTCTATTTCCTCTGCAACTTCGATTGCTGCTAATCAACAAGACAGCTGAGAACTAGAGACAACTGAAACTTTTTTTTTTTGCCCTTACAACTGCAAACATGAGCTTTTCTGCTTCACTATACTGACATTTGTTCAGATGGTGTTTCCAGGGATAGCTACAAGATTTTGGTTTTAACATCATGCCAAAGGATTACTTCATCCCACCGTGACAAGGAATGGCTCAGATCAGCACATATAATCACTGAACATGGCCTGTCCTAATGCCACTGTAATGAGCTACATGTAAACCATTCTGAGATGTAGTTTGTTCAGATCCATTCCTTTCGGCACTCTGGATTACCCAAAAAATAACTGCTGACTTTACCCTCTCACAGAAGGAGAGGACAGAGGCTCTGCTGCCAGTACTCCACCACCCCACAATTCCACCTGGCAGATTTCTTTATTTCTTTCACCCTTGGCACCACTATCAAGCACCTTCTTGGAATACATCAGAAAAAAATATTTTAAAATCAAAACAATTGACTCAGCAAACTCATCTGGCTTACTTAAGCCATGAAATACCATCATTACCTACAAATACTTCTGCAAAGTTCTGTGTCAAGAGTTTAACATGCTCTACATCTGCCAAGCTGCAGTTCAAATGTTAGCACATTTTACTTTAAAATGTCAATTACCACAATACTACATTTTTGAGAAAGATATATTGAGTTACGTTACTGCTTAAATAATCTCTCACTTAGAGCTCCAGCTCACCCTATCTGTCTCAATAAATTTTCAATCCTACACTGACAGCTTTTGCTTGAGAATCCAGATTACATACATAAATAATAACAAATGTGAATCAGAAATAGAACCTGCGACACATAAATAGACAAGTCTTTAAATGCCTCAGAGCTGAAATAAAGCTTTTAAGGAAATCTGTACTGTCTTCATTTCAGAACATTAGATTTCCTTCCATCTTGGAGAGATCCACCATAGCAGAGTGCCCATTAAATGTGGTACTGTAGAGGACATAACAAAGTCATCTGACTTGGTGTATGAGGTTTGGTTGTGAGCTTTACAGTTTAAAAACATTGCACGTATTGGGAGGATTCTGTTAACACAGTCTGAATTCTTCTAAGGCCCTAAGGATGATACATGTGAAGTTTTGTTTTTCCAAAACAAAACCCATGAGAAAAAAGGATTTAAGATGCCTATTTGTCAGCCTGTGAGCAGTCAACAGTAACACGCAGATTAAAATTTGAAAACAGTCTGCTTTTTCCTGACAAAATAACTTGATTAGCCTCAATGTCACGCTCAAAATATTATGTCATAAAATTCACTCAACAAATTAACTTAAGATGCAGAAACAGTTGTGAAACATTGCATACTCTTAATCATAAAACCCTGTTCATTCCACCCTCATGGCAAATACTCTCAAAAGAAATTTGAAAGCACTTAGTTTGGTGTTACCAAAACAGTATGGCAAACCTCCCACAGCGTCAGGGACTGCACAGTGTCACATACACACACAAGCTACTGAGAAACAGAAGAGTGTTGTGATGAATGGTAAGGAAGAACGGCAAAATCAAGGCCAAATGGAAATAAATGCATTAATCGGGGTGTCCAACTTAAGGAAAACTTTCTATTTCAAGTATTTCTCTGAATACAATGTAAATGTCACTATCAGTTGTGACCTGTCTGGAAGTTTGCTTGTTATTTTCCAAATACTTGATCTGATCACTGACGCCTGAAAGAACAGAAGCCAGACAACTACACGCAGGAGATGTGAGCCACAGGGTGTCAGGCAGTCAGAGAGAGGGGGCTTGCGCATGGCAGATGGTTTCTCATTTTCTTCAGAACAGCCTCTCTCCTCGGGATGGTTTTGTTAGAACATTTTACACCAACTTTTTTTGATCACAGTGTTTCAAGAAGCAGTTACACTGTGATCAGAAAGCAAAGGACCAACTAGCATGAGTACACAGCAATTACTCTGGGCTTTGGACACTAGAATATAATGCAGTAAAGGACACGTTATAAGGGCCAGGATTCAAGGGACCTAATTTTGTGCAGATTCACTGCTCATCCTTCACACATTTTAGTTTTAGTATAGATTTTATTATGTTTTTCTCCAGCTGAACACCACAAAATCCTACAATATAAAAAGCATCTTCTCTCAGATCAAATACACAGCCAAGCAATACCAAAGCTAAATATACAGCCAGCTACTTCCAGCAAGCTGAGAAGACAAGCACAAAATCCATCTATAGAGTCCTAATGTGTAAGGCCTTTCTTTCCCTACCTGCATTATTTTCACTCTACAACAAGCCACCTTATTTAAGTCAAATTACTTTAATTTTTCCCATATGTATATGTAATAGATAATCTCTGAACGGTCCCATAATTAATATTCAAATTTTGATAGACATCAGCCTCATCAGGTCTGTATTGTACTCTGCATGTAATACAGACACCCCTATTCTCTAACCAATTTGCAGATAAGAAGTGAAATTATTCCTTGATACAGAAATTAGGAACTGAACCACACCTTTTACTGGGTTGAACTGGTGAAGGTCTTTGGAGGAAAGAATCAGAAGATAGTGAAAGAAATTCCACCAAAATAATTAGGAAATAATAATCTCATATAACTATTTGCACAGAAGTTTGTGAAGAACAGAAACTTCGTGTGTCTTTAAGGGAAATTATTCCAGGAAAAAAGTGTATCTCAGGTAATGCATACCAGCCTTTGTTCGCTGGAAGTTCACAAAAAAGATTCAGGAAAATGCAGAAAGCAGGGTTTCTATAGCAACCTAAGAAATTAGCAAAATACATGAAATAAACTGTAGTGAGGCCAATACAGTTGTATTGGAACAGATGGAAGCTTTACTATTTCACAAATTAAAGCAGAACATCACTGAAGAGAGAAAAATTGAACTTTGTCCAAGTTAAGGAAAGTTAAAAAGCAGCAAGAACTGTGCTCAAAGGGAGACAAGAAACAACAAACCATGAACCACGACCCAAATGGGAAGAGTGCTGGAGAAGACAAAACTTATAAGAGAAATAAATTACTACTCTGTTGTAACAACAAACTACCCATTATTTTAACAAGTTATCCTTTGATGAACTGTTTGCTGTATGTTTCAATACTCTAGAACAGAAAAGGAATGTCTCATTTTTAAAACATTTATTCTGGATAGGTGGTTAAAATTATCACAGTGTTATTTTCCATACAGCTGCAAGTTGGAGTTCTGGCTGGTTTGCCTCTGTGCCCCTGTACGTATGCCTGTGCCAGTGGGCTCACTGGATTATCACAGCATAGCTACATCACAGGCAAGACACTTCTGCACTTGGACCGAATTGATACCACTTGGCTTGTATAATCTGAACTCTGACCAGAGAGATGAACCCAGTCTTTATATACAGTCCCACATTCAGTGACTGCCATAAGAAGCTGAGCTATTGATTCATCTGTTAACTTAATAAATGAGTCATACTGAATGCAGTGAAGTCAATTTTCTAAAAATAGCTTGTAGCCAGCTTGGCTGCTGTCATCTGCTGAAGTTCTCCAATGCCACTTTAATTAGCATTAATCTTTCTTCAGATAGATCACTGTCTAAATGACATCAAGTTGTCACTAAACCTCCCAGTGAAACTCTGCTTCATCTTTAAATGAAAGGAAAACTCAAAATCCGGTGCTCAACTTTTTTTTTCCCCCTAGATCCAACTCAAATATATTTGCTATCTACCATCAGGATACTCTATCTTTTGACTGATTTATAAACCAAGTGGAATATTCAAGAGAGATGCTGCTTGTGAGCAGATCAAATGACTGGGAGCCAGACTTGGCTACTTCCAATTCTAAAAGCATGTGCATTTTATCACAGGCTGCTGAATGAATAGACGTTACGACACTATTGCCAGAGCTAACTGACCAAGTCAGCATTTTTGGCCTACTCAACTGGGCTAGCTTCATGTCAACTCGTGAGCCATGGGCAAATCCTTTTGCCTTGGATCCTCACACACAGCCAAAATTCCACAGAGTATTCCATCGAAAAAGGTAGCAGAACTGCATGCCAAAGCAACTTGCTTCTCCGCTATCTGTAAGAGCATACATTAAAAGCAGAGAGGCAAAGTTACGTTAATTGATGCTAGTTTCTACTGACCTTTGAGAAATTGTGAAAGCTCCCTGAAGGGAGGTAGTAAGAAGGGACGCTATTTTGGGCTCGCTTCCTACACAGCAGAGCACTGGCGGCTAGAACAAGCCGGGCTGCTGCTCCTGTCGCTGGCTGCACGCCAGCCATGAATTGTGCAAAACAGCTTGCAAAGCGCTTCCTGCTGACAGCTTTGCTTACTCTAAGGTGTAGAACTACGTTTTGAAGATTCAGCCCATGTTTTTTGTTTTGTTTCTTATTGGGTCTTTTTTTTTTTTTTTAAGGGATTCGATAATTAGATCCTTCAAAACTTACTTTTCTTAGGCAAACTTCAGGATGCTGTACTGAAAAACCTCACAGCAATAAGTAACTGTGACATGGCCTCTGTCAGTTCTGTTCCTGAGGGACAACAGCTCTGTGATTAAGACGTTAACATTACAGGATTCTCCCTCTTCCTCACCATGTCACAAAGATTTATTGTGCACACACAGAAGGGGGGGATAAAATTAACCCAGCATTTCATAATATTTTAAAATAATTGTTATATATATAACCTTACCTTATTACCGTCTTAAGACTAACAAAACTCAAAGAACACATTTTTTCATTGCTTTCTGGCTTATTTTTTTAACAGGAAAAACAAATTACACAAACCTGTTATTTTTGAGGAAAAAGTGTTATTTTTGTCTTCAAAGACTGGGGTGGTTTTGGGTTTTTTTTACTTTACTAAAGGAAAATCAAGAATAAGTTAACCTCTTCTAACTTTTCACATACCTTCAGTAGGAAAATACTGTCACGATGATGATCTGTTATTAGGAAAAAAGGCAACGAGATCTTTGTCCTCAACAAATATCAGAAACTAGGGATGAGGTTATATATATGTAATTTGGCAACTGCATGACCAGGAGCCACTCTGCCCTTTTAGCAGAATAATTTATTTATTCAGAGGGGTGAGTATATGAACTTAAAAGACACCTTTATATAGTTATCAAGTTTTCAAAATTTCTGAATAGAATTAAATATAAGCATTATGGCTATTTATAACTTTGAATACTTTTTTAGGATTTTAACATTAACTTTAGCATTTAACAGTGTCAGACAATGTAGCAATCAGAACACTACACCAAATATTTCTTGGTCTATAATAGCCTAGTTATAACAAAAGAGAAAAGTGCTGCCTCTGAAATGGGCTGAGAATAAAATACTGAAGACTAATTTTGCACTCAGAAATTTCATTAGAGGTTCAGGGTTTAATTTCTAATTAAAACTGACTTTTAAAGTCTTCCTAAACGTCAGCAGAATCTGAAAACAATCTTGCCATGTGGACCAACAGCTAAAAGCACACATGTGAGATGCATGCATGCTTACAGTGCAGAGGAATGACTGCACTATGCTACATCTGATTGGTAATCTAACTATGGAAACGATACATTAAATCAAACAGACAGAAATGTCAGCTGGATTTAAGTAAAAATGTGTTCAGTGACTTTGAAAGTTCCCACCGGGGCATCAGATGCTTGACCAGCCAGCTCATTAAACAACATGAGCAAGATTTGAAATTTCCTGAGAGAAAAAATATGCAGAAGCAGACAAAAATTGTTAACGCAAAAGCAGACAAATTCTCACCATTTAAACAAAGAAATATATATTTAATATCCAGGTTGGAATTTAGTTGGCAGACTGAGGACTTTAAAACACTGAATGAAGAGAAGCATTTATATTAAGGGCCAAGACAATGATGAATGTTGATCTTGCTTTGTCCTATAGGATATGCTGTGGTAGGGCAAAATATGCATTTGCATTTTTTTCAGCAAGTACATACCTAGGAGAGATAGAAAGCATTTGCATATATATTGCTAGCAACTGCCTGTCACAAAATCCTCACCTACCTGAACTGAAAGCAGTGTTTTTGTGTGTGTGCGGGTGACTTTTTGACTATTTTGGAAGACACTGCAAATTAAAGGATTTAGGAAATATGATAGGGATTGCAATGATCTGCCTGGTGATGAAAGATCCCACTGTGAAATTACCATAACAGCTTGTAGAAACCTATACAGGTGGATAAAGCAACTTGCTGACAGTCCTATCATTTCAGTTGAGCTCTATTTGCTTCAAAAGAAAGATCATTGGAATCAAATGTTAAGAAAAAAGAGGTACCTCCTAGGAGAGTAAGTTGACCCACATCTAGTAAAAATGGTAAGGTTTATTTTCTTAAAGTTTAACCCATGTCACTTCTCACCCAGACCTCCGGTATCCAAGAAAAAAATGGATTTAAAAAAAATGGTCCTTTACCATGAACCCTCTGTCTTTTTGCCATGTATATGCTTCTCAAACCCTCCAACCTGGGGGCTGGTGCTCTATGATCCTCGGGGTCCCTTCCCCATGCCATTCTATGATTCTATGATAATATCATCATTTTCTTCCCAATAACTTTAGTGTATATTTTCCCTTCCATTTCTTAGATGCTCAAGTACGTGCGCATGCTTGACACGTGCTTGTGAAGCATGCTTAGACACATGAAGTTCATGTGCATGCCATGACAAGGCTAATAAATATTAAACATTTATTTTAAAAAGAGAGGAAGCTTGGCTGAGATACACAAAATGAGAAAATGGAATAATGGAAATGCAGGAATCCCTGAAGTTGGAGAATAAGCTGGAATGAAATGCAGAACGGAGCGAACAGTACTTTCTTCATTCAGGCAAAAAAGCATTCAGAGAATCTCTTCATCTTGAAAATTATAAACAAGGACTAAAGCTGAGAGCAGGATGACTCCAAAATTGGGAAGAATTAAATGTGAGGAGTATGTGGAAACAGGCTGATCATTCTGGACTCTAGATGAAATTTGTTCTTTATGGTATAAATCACAGGGCTTATGGAAGACTGCCAGAACTTTTAAAGGATTTGTTTAAAAGCAAACAAACAACATTCTGAAAGGACCAGAATGGCAGGGGATTTGAGGCAAGATGCATCCAGAATGGTTCCCACACGTATCACATGATCCTTCCCCTTCCCAAAGCTCTAGGGTCTCATTTCCTTCCATCACATTCCAGAGAGATATTGAAGTATGAGTACAATTGAGTACAGGATTAACAGAAGTCTTCTTATGCCTGCATTTCTCCAGACCGTTAAATTCAGAGGCAGAATTTGCTGTTGTTTTAATTTTTCCTTGATACATTAATGTGTTTGCATGTATATACATATATTGCCATGTATGGCTTAAACAGAAGAACTCAATTGTGTTTAAAATAGTGACCTGACTCAACTGGCTTTTTTTAGTGTTCGATATGTGTAGGGAATGTCAAAGGAAAAAAAATAAAATCTGTTCAGTCACTGAATAGAGTCATATGAATAAAACAACTCCATATCTGATCCATCTCTTTTCATACCTAGGAGGAACTTTCTATAGACAAATAGAATTACTGACAATGCTGAAAGTGAGATTTTATTGCATGTCTCTCAGTTATCTCAATTCCAGATAATTTACAGCTATTTTTGAAGCCATCACCCACACTTTACAGCTGCTTGTAAAATACTTCTGTAAGGTTCAAGCTCAAGTTAATGAAAAACATTTCTTTGTTTTTCATATATTATTTGCTATAAGGGTTTTATAGCACTCTGTTTTCTGTAGTTGTCATTCCCTTTTTTCTTTGCATCTGATCATTTAAATGTCAACAAAATGTTTCTAGATGAATTTAAAAACTACTGATGTATTGTCTCTGCCATTTATGTCACAATTCATTACAACCTGACTTTCAATATTCAGAAATATGGTAGGCAGGGGATACACAGATCTTTGACAACTTACAAGGTCTTTGATTAAATGGGGATTTGTGCTATTAGTTTCATTCAAGTCCTAAAAAAACCCCTTACTACTCTTAATTTCTAAATAGCTTGCACAGGCATAATACATGGGCAAAATGTAACTACTAACTTCTTATTCACAGCTTTAAGTCACTCTCATTATCAGCAATGTTCTCCTGACACCTATTCAGTATTATGTTCTCTTAAAAGTCCTAGATAGAAGAGACCCCTCCAGTTCCATTCTACCAAACCCTCCTTTTGTTACTGTTGCCCCTACGAGCATGGTATTTCAAAAGAAGAGTAACGCACCTCACAGTAACTGAAGATTGATTTGCTTTTCAAAAAGATATGACTGCACAAGGCTACTGAGCAGGTATGCACAGAACTTACTATAGTATACCTTTGGGTATGAACATGCCTGCAGCCATCCCCCAAGCTGCAATAGATAAGGTGAGCCTGGGAGTTTATGTTCTGTCAAATAATTAACTTCCTTAAGAGCTGTCACATATATTCCATGTTAGTGAGCCCTGGTCAATTTGCCTAGACAAAACCAGCAGAAGTGACAGAAGGGTATCTCGTATCTCTTCCAAAGCAGTTTAGTCTAGAAGTGTCTGTCATATAACTGTATTTTAAAATGCTAATTCTGTACAGGTTTAAAATATATTTTAAAAGCAGTAGAGACCTCCCATTTTCCAGCATGCCTGTGTTGGTCTCCCTTTCCTTTCTAGCAATCAATTCCATCTATCTTGAAAACAGTCTTAAACACTCAACCTGCAACCCTATGGGCAAATACCACAGATGTAGTGTAGTAGTGTAGATGTATTTCTATGCATCTGAAACAGCCAATATATTAACTGAGAGCAGAAGACTCACCTTGGAAAAAAATATGCACCACAGATTTTGCTTACACTATACCCCTAGAACAACCTTGTATTAATTATAAGGCTAAATACCTGAATATCAATAGCCAGATGACCAACATACTCCACACAGTAAGGATACTCATGATACCTGGAGTACTGTATCCAGATCTGGGGCCCCCAATACAAGAAAGATGTGGAACTGTTGGAGAGGGTTCAGAGGAGCCACAAAGATGATTAGAGGGCTGGAGCACCTGCCCTATAAAGAGAGGCTGAGGGAGCTGGGCTTGTTCAGCCTGGAGAAGAGAAGGCTGCGGGGGGACCTCATTGCAGCCTTCCAGTACCTGAAGGGAGCTTATAAGCAGGAGGGGATTCAACTTTTTTAAAGGATAGACAATGGCAGGACAAGGGGGAATGGTTTAAAGCTGAAGGAGGGAAGGTTTAGATTAGATATTAGGGGGAAGTTCTTTACAGAAGGAGTGGTGAGGTGCTGGAACAGGCTGCCCAGAGAGGTGGTGAATGCCCCATCCCTGGAAGTGTTCAAGGCCAGGTTGGATGGGGCCTTGGGCAACCTTGTGTAGATCCAGGCCTGAGGTTGGTGGCCCTGCCTGTGGCAGGGAGGTTGGAGCTCTATGATCCTTGGGGTCCCTTCCAACCCATGCCATTCTATGATTCTATAGTTAGGACAACACTTCCTGCAAGCAGGTATTGCAGACAGTACAGCATAAGCACGACCCTCACAGACATTAATATCCAAAAAGTTATACGAGGTTCATGGACAAAGATACCTGGTCTTTGTGCATAAACCACTGTAAGAAACTACCATTTTCTTGCCAAATCACAAATGTACAATCTTATTCCAAACCCACCTCTTCCTTCCAGAACTAGCACTAAACACCCTCACCCTTTAGAGAGTAACAGTAATGACAAAAAGCTGGGCCCAGAAATAATCCACATCTGTACTGAAATGAGTTTCAGAAGAACCTAAATTTAGGAAATGAGGTAAATTGCAGCATTACCACTGTAGACAATGTCAGCAGAACCCCTAGTAACACTGCAAAATCATATTATGCTGATGATGCAAAACATTAATTTCTTTACAAGGTTTTGTTCTATTTTGAATTTACATTTGTGATCATAGAGCATACAGGTGGGTGAGTAGCATCAGGCCAAGCCAGGAAAGGCATATCCTGAGAAGGCAGCTCAGTACATAGCCATCAAATCAAACAAAATTAAACTAATAGGGCCATCTCTTCTACTTATAACCTAAAAGGTGGATCTAGAAAGCAGGTGGACCAAAGACCATATACAAATGAAGAGAAGACTCCAGATTTTGTGTCCTATAACCCCCCCGCTAGACTTTATCAGGCTATTTTATCATAAACTGCATTGTCAGCTAAATTTTCATCTAAAACTTGTCAGTACAAATAGTGGTGCTACCCTTCCACAACAGCAGCCAACACTTTAGCTCGTATTTCCTCCAGCCATATCACCTGACTTTAAATGCTCATCGATGCATAATCCTACCCTAGATAAGTGTCAAGATACATTTCACAGCTGCAGTGCCTCCATACCTTAAGCTGCTAAGGCGGCACGCTTCTCCAAATTCAGGAGTGTTCTTCAAAGCTGAGAAACATGATTACCAGTGCACATTCAGTTGTCCTCATAAATCAGACAATAATTAAACAGCTTTAATTTAAAAATAAAAAATTGACTTCTCGTGCTCTGATGCTTAGATTAAAGGTGTTTCAGTATGAAGAGCAGAATTCCCTCTGTCATCTTAACTAAGGAAAAGTAAATATTCACTAGAAGTATCCTCTCACAAAGTGTTTCACCTTGGTAAGACTGTCTTATATAATAACTTGTCCAAAACCCACTTGTACTGAATTCAAAACCATTTGTTATGAACAAAATGTGGCAGAAGCCTTTTATAAATGCAAGTCAGAGAAAGTTGAGCACTTGATACCTAAAAATGTTCACTCCAAGTCTATCTTCCTGTCATGTCTATTGATTAATTCACAGTTCAGCCGATCTTTACTCCACAGCAGCCAATTCTTTACAGTGGAGCACAGTATCTCTAATTCTGCCAGATATCCCATTAACACATAAGATCTGCAGGTGGATTTTAAAATTTCAAGTAGAGTTTCCACTGACAGCAAATACATTAAATTTGATTTGTAAAATGAATCATGTATGAAAATAGAAGGATGAAGAAATCAAACACCAAATGTCAATAATATAACATTAGGATCTCTCAGTCACTAATTGTTCTGTGAAAAATAAGGCAGTGGAATATGGCTGGTTGGAAGGTACTTATTTTTGCTTTTAAATTTTGTTGGTTTTAAAACTTTTGCCCACACATGCACACACACAATCTAAGTGAAGGACCAAAGCAGGACAATGATACTATACACATCAAAGCTGAAGCAGACTAGACAGGCTCTTCAATCACCCCTGTCCCACAGGAACTGCCAAGAGGACCATTAAAAGGCAAATGTCACGCAGATGAGAGGCATTCCTTGTGAGAGAGAAAAGAGGTGAAGGGAGAAATACAAACGGAGCATGAGATGTTTCCCACCTCTGTGGACCTGGCTACAATTGCCCTGCTCCAAAATAGCTTCCAACTGTGAACTTTGTGATTCTCCCCCTGGTACTTGCTGCAATGAAGGAGTACCAACAAAATTTCCATCTCAGAAAAAAAAAATGTTATCTGCAGCTCGCCACCTTCAGCTTCTACAGCTGGATACTTCATCCAGTATTGCAGCTTTATTGGTCCTCCTACTCCTGCCCCAGCTCAATTTCCTCCTCAGAGCTGCACTGATATATGAGCACAAATGCAAAATAAAGGTTTCCTATCCCACTCAAGGTATTTTTTTCTCCAATCTTTCCACCTTCTAAAACTAGCTGAGTAAGTAGCTGTAATATAGAAATACTTCTGGGAGCTTGCACATTATTGGAGAACTTTGTTTTACAGAACAATTCAGTCTATGATACAGTTTTGCATTAAATTACTTTAAGGCAAGTATAAAGCACGAGCAGTCTTCTCATTAAAATAAATTAAAATAATAATCCTAACTGAACCACCACTAGTGACAGATACTTAAACGATGCGTGGTAATGCAAGCTTGCTACTTGGTTTTTAAAATGTTTATTACCTCTTCTTGTAGAATTCTCAGAGCTTTTATTAACAACTGAACTATCAAGCGTAGGAGATGATGGAAAGGAAAGAAAACCTCGGGTCTGTCTATGTGTTATTTTCAGAGCACTATACCAGCATCCCACATCAGATCACAGCCAACTCTGTACCACAGTTAGAGTGGCACTGAGCCACAACTAATAAACCACGCTGAGAGGCAAATCATGTTGGCTTGTACTCGGCACTGTGCTACAGACATCTATGTTACAACCAGCCAGCTCAGTGTACAGAGTACTTGCGCATCCTTAATTGCCAAAAAACTTTTAACAAGGCAATATGTAATTTATACAAACTATATGATTTCAACATAAAATGTATAAAATAAGCTGCATATTATAACAGTGTGATTCAAAACAGCGTGCTAATTGTTCCATGAGAATGATTTAAATGAATAGCTGTTAATAGCTAATATGACTCATTTATACCACTTCAAGATCTTTCATATAAAACTTGGTTAAGAGCTTCTTGATAATTTTCCAGTGAACCATTTTCACCAAAACACATAATTCAATTAAAATGAAAATAAGTTCCTCATTAAACAGTTTTATGAACATTTTTACATGAAATCAAATGTTACGTTTTTTGGTTTGACATTTTAATTCTATATTCAACATTTCACTTATTTTTACTGGTTACGTACAACATATTCATTGTGCAGTTCATTTGATTTCCTCTTCCTCGTGGACTTTGGGCTTGCTTGTGTTTGCTCAGTACTTTTAGCCCCACTTGATCATGCTGACTTACCAAATTTAACACTTAAGACATCCACTCAGTGTTCCTCCCATACATACAAACACAAGCCACTTTCAGACTTTTATATTAATACCCTTTGTAAACCAACATTTTGTCTTATTCCATGACAATACCTTTCCTTTTACAAACTAATCAACAGTACCAGTCACAGAACAGTTTATTTTCTACTACTTAAAAATATGGACCATAGCTGTGAAACAGAATGCTCAGAACTGCTCTAGACTAACAGATTCTGGTCAGCGTGACTCACTTTTAACAATTTCCCCAAGATCAGTCTCTCCCCCATGCCCAGCACAAAATCCTTCAACCTTCATCTTCCATTTCTCAAGGCTAAGGAACATACAGTACAGTCCTTTCTTCCTGTGACTGAGAGATTTTTCCTCCTGTAGCTTGCTACTGCAGAACGTGGCTTATTATCTCCCATTAGATTGTTTCAAGAGCACCCTCAACAGAAAGAAAAGAGGTGGCCCTGCTGCTAAGCTGAACACAGTAACATTAGGCTAATAATGATCAGTAACTTCAGCTAGCATTCTCTTCCATGTGTTTTTAAATGAAGCAGCAAGAGAAGCAGCTGTAAAATGTGAACAGCACAGAAATACATGAATGCATTATTTGATCCCTCAGCCCTATTCCAGAAAAACAGAACACCAAAAGCTTTTCTGATTAAGACTTTCCTCCAAGAGCAGCTTTTGCTGAGCTAGAAAGGACATGTACCAGCACAGAGTCTCACTTTGCTCAAGGAAGAGAGATCACCTATGGAAGCAGTCAAATGTATACAAACTACCTTGTCATAAATCACAGTCACTATGTTGGAAAAGACCTTTGAGATCGAATCCAACCATACCATCCTCTACTAAACCATATCCCTGAGCACCTCATCTACCCGTCCTCTACATACAGCCAGAGTCGGTGATTCAGCCCCCTCTCTGGGCAGCCTGTTCCAGTGTCTGACAACCCTTTTGGTGAAGAACTTTTTCCTGATGTCTAATCTGAACCTAACCTGGCACAGCTTGAGCCCATTCCCCCTTGTCCTATCACCTGTCGCTTGGGTAAAGAGACCAACACCCATCTCTCTACAACATCCTTTCGGATAGTTGTAGACAGTGATAAGGTCTCCCCTCAACCTCCTCTTCTCCAGACTAAACAATCCCAGTTCCCTCAGCTGCTCCTCATAAGGTCTGCACTCCAGCCCTTTCACCAGACTGGTTCTTCTTCTCTGGACACACTCAATGTCTTTCTTGTAGTGAGTGACTCAAAAATGAACACAGCACTCAAGGTGCTGCTACACCAATGCCGAGTACAGGGGCACAATCACTTCCCTGGACCTGCTGGCCAGGCTATTTCTGATACAAGCTAAGATGCCACTGGCTTTCCTGGCCACACTGCTTGCTCATATTCAGTCTGCAGTCAACCAACACCCCCAGGTCCTTCTCCGTCAGGCAGCTTTCTACCTACTCTTCCCCAAGTCTCTAGTGCTGCATGGGGTTGTTATGTCCCAAGTGCAGGACTCTGCACTTGGCCTTGTTGAACCTCATCCTGTTGGTCTTAGTCCACTGATCCAGCCTGTTCAGATCCCTCTGAAGAGCCTCCCTTACTCTCAGGCAGAGGGTGGTCTGATCTTTCCATTACTGATCATTCATTTGTTTAAAGAAACACATATTGCTTTGTGACATGGTAACTGGAGAAACTATGGATGCCTACTTCTTTGTGGACATAGATCACAGTTCTTGTCCAAATACATCGTTTCAAAACTTGTCCTTCATGTGAGTGCCTGAATAATTTCTAATTTACAAAAGTTTCAGTGATCTCTTACTTTTCCAATAATGATCCCAACGTAGGGTTTCTGTAAACCAGGTGAGTAGCATTACAGAGGACAGGGTGACACAAAAGCTTGCTATTAGGATAACTAATAATCTGGGGAAACTAAGCTCTGTTAAAAATACTCAGATAGTGTGTCCTGTCTTGTGCAGAACAGAAAGAGTACAAAGAAACCACCACTTTGTATGTTGAAGTAGCACCATGAATTCATGGTCCTGAGAAGGCTCTGTATATACACATCACTGCCTCGAAGGAACACAGAGGGAAAGACAGACAGGAAAAAAAGATGTAAAGAATAAGGATCTTCTGATAAATTAAGGAACTCTCAATTAATAAGGGTCAGCAGCTCTCATGAGCCTGTCTTTCCACAGAAAACAAGTCTTTGGATGGAAACAGTTCATCAGAAGCTAAATAGCATTAAGACCTTGTTAAAAACAGAAGTGCAAATTGATCCTCTGTTGGGAAACAAAAGCAATTGCAATCTTCAGCTAAGATGTCACTGAACCAAATTTTAAGAGAAATCATTGCTTCCAGGAAAAAAAAAAGGATGAAAGTATTTTTAAGTACTGCTAGCATGCTAGCTTTGTCACAGATTACATCTACTCCTTCACAACATGTCAGTACATTAAGCTGTGTGGAAATACCCAAGCTGGTGAGCTAATGAAAAGCTTGAATACTGGTAAGAGTCCAGCCATGGTGAAACTGAAGCCAAGACAAGGGAGTTCAAGGGCTACAGCGCTGACTCGAGCCTGAAGTTAAGCACAGAAGGCGGCAGGACAAGAGGAAATCCTGAAGGAAGGCAAAGGGAAAACCCTCCTAAACATAGAATTCACTACTACTACTGGGATTTCAGAGCAAAAACTTTAACTGATAATGTTGTGTTCTATCAGGCTTATAAAAACTTGGGTGGTAGTTTTGTTTCATCTAAGTATCTTCAATATGTTCTGCTCAATCACAGAGGCAGACACAGGCATACTTCTCCTTGTGTCAGAGACATCAGTGGAAAGGGAAGAAGTTTTCTCAGGTTTGATTTATGAAAAATACAGTTCACAATTCTTTCATAATATAAACCCGGACCATCTATATAAATGGAAATTATTAGAATTTAAAATAGTTCTGAAATTTACAAATCTTTACTACTTCATTTTTACGAATGCCTATATAAGCATTAGTAAAAAATGAAGTACACAGAAACTCCATCTATTGGAACAAAACATAACCTTTAATTCTTACCTAACTTTTGGTCACAAATTTATTCCTTGAGGATGTATTATTAATGTTGCTAGCTCTTGAAGAACAATAAGGTGTGGTCGACACCCTAGAAGGAAAGGAAGCCATCCAGAGGGATCTTGACAGGCTGGAAAAATGGGCCCAGGTGAACCTAATGAGGTTCAACACTGCCAAGTGTAAGGTCTTGCACTTGGGCCGGAAGAATCCCAGACATAGATACAGACTGGGAGAAGAGCTCCTTGAGAGTAGCCCTGCTGAGAAGGACCTGGGTGTCCTAGTGGATGAAGAACTTAACATGAGCCAGCAGTGTGCTCTTGCAGCTCGCAAGGCCAATGGGATCCTGGACTCCATCAGAAGAGGGGTGGCCAGCATGGATTGTGATTGTCCCTCTCTACTCTGCCCTCGTGAGGCCCCACCAGGAGTACTGTGTCCAGGTCTGGGGCCCCCAATACAAGAAGGATGTAGAACTTTTGGAGAGGGTTCAGAGGAGGGCCACAAGGATGATTAGAGGGCTGGAGCACCTGCCCTACAAGGAGAGGCTGAGGGAGCTGGGCTTGTTCAGCCTGGAGAAGAGAAGGCTGCGGGGGGACCTCATTGCAGCCTTCCAGTACCTGAAGGGAGCATACAAACAGGAGGGGAGTCAACTTTTTAAAAGGGCAGATAATGGCAGGACAAGGGGGAATGGTTTAAAGCTGAAGGAGGGAAGGTTTAGATTGGATATTAGGGGGAAGTTTTTTACGGAAAGAGTGGTGAGGTCCTGGAAGAGGCTGTCCAGAGAGGTGGTGGATGCCCCATCCCTGGAAGTGTTCAAGGCCAGGTTGGATGGGGCCCTGGGCAACCTTGTGTAGCTCCAGGCCTGAGGTTGGTGGCCCTGCCTGTGGCAGGGGGGTTGGAGCTTTATGATCCTCGGGGTCCCTTCCAACCCTTGCCATTCTATGATTCTATCATTCTATGAATATAAAGTCTGTCAAGTATGTTTCTTCACCCTCACATACAGAAAAGCCCTTGAAAAGCAACCTGCCTCAGGCTCATGGCACTCCACATTTGTTCTAAAGCCAGGAAGACAAATACAGGAAACATATTAACTGTGCGGTTTTGCTAGAAAAACCCAAGTTCTTGATTTCAAAAAGAACTCTACGCTGAAAGATTAAAATGCATTTTAAAGTCAACAATACCTAAAGAGTACTGTCTGAATACAGTACTATTAACTTATAAATTTTTTAAAAATGGTAAGTAGAGTTGCAATAAAGTAATGTAAGTAAAGATTCAGAGAATCAATTTAGTTACGTCTTGGGTAAAGGTATTTCTTACAGGTTGGTGGAAAGCAAAGTTTGAAGTTGCTTATACACACAAAGACAAGATGATCCACCAGTGTGAATGAATGGACAGGTGGGGCCAGATGGTTGCCACACAGGATATTTTCTGAGTTTTTTTGCTCATTCTGTGAAAACTGTTATAATATTTTGAGTTTTAATATTTTGAAAACTCAAATAGATTCTTGAATTTTTCTTAAGGGTTCGTACACTGCAACAGTAAAATGAAATACAATAGGTTGACAATCCTGAAGCCTCTCATTCCCATGCAGGTTTAGATTAAACCGTTATGATTGAATTAAAATTTATTCAAAACTTCTCTAATTTTCAGAGCACTGCAAATGCAGTAATGTAGGCACAATACATAGTCCTGAAGGAAAGGCAGACACAATACGGGTACAACCAGAGCTCCAGGCACAAAACAGACACAACAGCTGCTCCTGGTACCACACTCTGCTTCTCAGCCCTGAATCATGCAGCCATTCCAGAGCTATAATGGTAAAAATCTCTCAGTCATACTCCTCTGTATTCTCTTTGCCCATATATGAAAATGAATGCAATACATATTAATAGAGTCCCTGGATTATTAGCAATCTATGTGTAGTGAATGGCCTTCCAGGCTCTGCTAGAAAAGTGGGGGTTTTTTAACCACCTATCCAAAAATTACACCAATATCACTTAATAGATGAGATACAGTCTCATATCTGAAACTAAATAACCACTACAAAATAGAATTTTATTAGAATAAAAACTAGAATACAATGAAAGGGACAAAATTGGAGGTAAGAAGAGAGATGCTACAGCTAAAGAAAAATCAAAAAGCTTAAAACTGAATTAATAAGGGTGTAAGGGGAAACGTTTAGCCTTGTAATATCATTAGGTTGCTTTGAAATAACTATGGAAAATCACTTGAGGTCATTTTTGAACCCTTGATATTTCAGTTTCATCCACAGAAAAAACACGCATGTTCTGGTTATGCTGTAGTGATGTTTATATGTTGGCACAGGTAAAGGGGAAAGCACAAGTGAAGAATCTGTGGTAAAATTCAAGGTACAGTAAAAGAAGGTGACAAAAGCTTACATGAAAACAACACAAGAATTAATGTGGCATAACCATACTGTTACAGCTTCTTTCACATCCAAAGCTAGACGTTTTATTATTATTAATGTATTCATATTACTGAAATTTAATATTACTTATCTTTCAGCAGCAGATTATCCATTTCACTAACTTAATCTATAATAATGGATACATAAATAGCACACAAATTCCATAGAAGCCACCTCTAAATATGGCAATCTTTGAAGTATTTGTATCTTTGACAAAATCTTTCTTCTGCTGTAAAAAGACTCATGTCCAGGGGTCAGGTCACAATTGATTTTCAAAGGAGTGAGCATTTCAGAGGAGCTTTTAGCCATTTTAACAGAGAGACTGGAGGAGAGAAATTTTCTTCTGTGTAATAAATTATTACAACTCCTGCGTTGAGAAGCTTTTGTGCCTCCATTACTGGGAGTTTCAAATTTAAAAATTCAGCCACGTCTCCAAATTTAAATTCAGACATGTCAGGGAAGACCACTCAAGGTTCAAGGACAAGCGTTTGCTGACCCCCTGGGACAATGTTTCCAAGTCTCTATGTGCTCCACTATTTATAAAACTACTACTCCTAAAAGACGTATATAAAAATTGCCAGACCAGTTCAATCTTAAGGTCCACACAACTCAGTATGATGCTTACAGAATAAACATGAGATAGAGCATTTGTCCACTGTTACACACTTACTGCCTTTTCCCATCTTCAGTTCATGAGCTTTGCTGACCAAGACCCTGCCTGCAGATCATCTTTAACAGACATACTATGTCCAGCAGTCTAACACCTTTCTTGCATCTATCTTTTTGACTTCCAGATAATGTTCCAGCAATTATGAAATACTCAGTTCTGCTACACATGAGTAAGTATGTACTTTTACTCATTTTAAACCTGCTGTCTGATTTTTTCCTGTCACAACTTCTGATCCCTGAAAAACAATGAATAATTGCCTCTGACTTTTTTTTTAAATGCTATTCATTCTGTGTACCTCCACCATTTCTTGGTTAAGTCTAATGAACTTCTTTGTTTGGGGAAGCTATTCCAAACCTCTGCCTAATGTTATGATCCATACTCTACCCCTTTTATAAGCTAATACAGTTAAGAACTAAGCATATTCAGGTTTATACAGTCATATAAAGAGATCTTCTGTCTTGCTCTCTTTAGTAAGTACTCACATCTTGTTTTCTTGCCTGAGAGTATGGAAACACACAGTACACAATTGAGTATTAAAAGTTTCTTCTCAGAAATATCAGCTGATGCAGTTTAACCTAAGATCAGCACTGTAGACCATCCTGTAGATGCACATGATATGTTTCTTTGTCATGTCTACACACTATGAGAAAAAAGTCCCTTTCAATACCCAGAAAAGATCTGGACATAAACAGAAAAAAGCTGAGTCAGAAAGAATGAGGTGAGGTAAGAGTCAGGTCAACTGAGATTCAGGTGAAGCCTAGAAGTAGCAAAATGAGCTTAGAAGAAAATATTTGAGTTCTGAGGGTCCCAGATCCTCAAAGAGTGGAAAGCTGATGAAAATGACAAAAATGCAACAGAAAAAGACCCCTCCAAAAGATGCTTGAAATGAGAAGATGAGGAAAGATGACAAAAGGTCACTGAGATAAGACAAGAGAGTGCAACTAGAAGCTGTGGTGGATTTGCATTGAATGACAAGACAAAAAGGAAAGTCAGAGGTGTAGAGCATAATCCCTCAAAAAATCCCTAGCTTTTTACATATAGCTTTTAAAGAGATCTTGGGCTCTGAATTTAAAAAAATATATGGAGTATTGAACAAGAAGCTAGGCTGCTATGCCACTAAATTCACAAACAAAAGATAGGCTATATAATAATATTCAACCAAACAAACACTTTACAATCTAGTCCAAGCTATTCTTATCAATTATTAGTGCTAGCAACTAGAGAAAAATGTCTTCTGATGTTTAACTCAGAGACTGCTACGGCATTTGGTACGTACTCAATTTTCCTATCTTTTCTGTGTAAAGTTATTTTAATCCTGAACAAACCCAGACATAGAGGAGTCTTGTCTATATTCCTTCCAAATGCAAAGGAAAAAACCATAACTGTAATATTACTCATATGTGTGCTGGGTCTGGCTGAGATGGAGTTGTCTTTCTTAACAGCAGCTGGCATGTTGCTGTGCCTTGGATTTGTGATTAAAATCGCAGAACATAAAGAATTGGAAGGAACCTCAAAAGATCACCCAGTCCAACCCCCCGGACAGTGCAGGATCACCTAGATTACATCACACAGGAACACACCCAGGTGGGTTTTAAATGTCTCCAGAGGAGGAGCCTCTACCGAAAGTGGTGTTGATAAGATATCAATACCTTAACTATGGCTGAGGAGTGCTAGCGCAGCATCAAGGGCTTTTCCCTCTCTGCCACTCTACAAGGAGATTGCGGGTGCGCAAAGCCTTGGGAGGGGACACAGCCTGACCCAAGCTGGCCAAAGGGATATCCCATACTATGCCATTGTGCTCAGCATCTCAGAAATAAAAGCTCAAAGGAAAGGAGAAGGAAATGAGGTAATGTTAATTAATGCTGTGGTTTTGGTCTTCATAAGTGACCCTTCTGTGTGTTCAGGCCTGGCTTTCCAGGAACTGCCTAAACATCTGCACACTGATGGGAAGTAGTGAATTACTTAGTATTAAAGCTCTTATGCTGCTGGAGAATGTAAGGTGTGAAGACAAAGGGGTTTAAAAGTACCCACTGTGGTTGTCACTTAATAATCCAGTCGCTTCTAAATTTTTCCAGTTGCAATTTTTAAAATCAAAGATTAAAAACACACATAAAAACAACTTTTAATCACTTTTGAGAAACTGTTTAGATTGGATCTTGATGAACATATTCCAACCTACATCCTATGTATTTCTTTTCAGATATCAGATGGTAAATAGAGTAAAACCGACCAGAAAGGACACAGCTTTTCTTTAAAACCTTTCTGAAAATGTTTCTAGCATTTTCACTTCTGAAAAAAGTTTAAGTACATCTAATAAAAATCACAGAATCATAGGGGTTGGAAGGGACCTCGAGATCACAGCAGCTCCCTATCTCATATTGCACAGATAGGCATCCAGACAGGTCTTGAATATCTCCAGAGAAGGAGACTCCACCACCTCCCTGGGCAGCCTGTCCCAGGGCTCTGTCACCCTCACTGGGAAAAAGTTCCTCCGCATGTTGGTGTGGAACTTCCTGTGCTCCAATTTGCAGCCATTGCCCCTTGTCCTGTCTCCACAGACCACTGAAAAGGGGCTGGACATTTCCCCCGCATCCCATACTTAAGATATTTATAAACAATAAGATCCCCCCTTAGCCTTCTTTTCTCAAGGCCGAACAGCCCCAGTTCATTCAGCCTTTCCTCACAGGGGAGTTGCTCCAGGTCCTTAATCATCTTCGTAGCCCTTCTCTGGACTCTCTCTAGGAGATCCCTCTCTTTTTTTATACCAGGGAGCCCAGAACTGGACACAATACTCCAGGTGGGGCCTGACCAGGGCAGAGTAGAAGGGGAGGATCACCTCCTTGAACCTGCTGGCCACACTCCTGAGTGGAGTAACAAACTTTCACCCTGAAAATGAAGGCTCTAGTAAGTCTCCACAACCAACGATGATGTTTCTTATTTCAATGAACAACATATATCCATTTATAACTGTAAGTTCCAGAACAAGCCAAAGAAAACAAGCACTTTCAGACACCTTCATAAAAGAGTACAGTTAAAATACATGAAGTTTAAAAATTCCTAGCAACAAGGAGGATCCCTAGTTACAGACCCCATAAGTACAGTTCCCCGAACATATTTAGGTGGAGGTTCCTTAGAAACTTCAAGCAGTGCATCCCTGCCCCATAGATAAGTACTAGAACTAATTCTGAAACTAGTCCTAGAACTGAAAAGCCAGGTGGAGCACCCAAGCCACAGCTGCCATGCCTGTGAACAGCCCTTTGCCTCAGCAACATTTACTAACCCAGACGCAGTGCTGGGGCTGCACAGTTTCTAGTTCCAGACCAACTTTTTTTGTTACTTGATTAGCTCTTAATTACTGGCTCCTGCAGAGCATTGCAAGAGCAAAAGGAAGACAATTCCTTCTAATAATTTGGAAACTGTATTATGAAAGTAGACAACTTTGTTCTGAATGTAACTACTATTGGTAGGTAAAGCTAACATGGAGCTTTAAAGATGCTACAGGAGACTGCTTTGGGCCAAGAGTTGAAAGTTACTCAGTGCTTCAGACAGATATTTTTCTTCTGTTCTGCTTTGCTACAGACTGCTGCTAAGGCTTTGCTTCAGACAGATGAGGTTGTTCCTACAAGTTTATGAGTCATTAAGCATACAGAGCCAAATAAAAATGCCTGCAATATTAGCAATTTTTGCTACAAACTGCCAAGGAATCTCATATGTTGAGACAACTATTTTCTTGAAGCACAAGTAATAGAGGTCTTCAATGAAGCTGAAAAGTATATTTCCCTCAGATAATCAGCATGCCTAAACAGAGAGCCCCTTACAAAGTGCCTGTAAAAAATATTTAGGGACTTGTTCATACAACTGTAGATAAAAAATTGTTTGGCATGTGAGTTACAGAACAGTCTCTGCGACACATCTGAAGGAGTCTGGTTGTACTACAGAGAAACCAAACAGGGCAACCAGTCTGAAAAGAAACCTTGGCCACCTAAGGTAAGCATGTTTTAATTTTCTTAAGGGAGGGTAAATACTTCCGGCACATGCTTGCAGTTGAAGCAGGTAGAGACTTGTCTAACTCTCCCAGACTGATCAGAAACCATCAGGATAGCATAAGGTCAAATCTATTTATATCAACTTTAACAAGTGCTTATTAGATTACACTCATTATCATCAATTACTTTAGATAGGTGTCAGATCGTTGGAAGTTTGCCATGTACAACTTTTTCATTAGATGCTGTACTTAAAATAGGCTGCACTTTTGCTACACCTCAATATTACTCTTCAGCATAACAGTGCACTCTGGGCTACCATAGTGAGTCCTCCAGTTGTCCTGACAAAGATCACCTGATGAAGTCACTTGATGCTTACAGATGAGCTCATTAACAGGAGACAAGAGAACAAAGAGAAGTATTTGTAAGCCAGGCCTATTATGAAAAACATATACTAATATAGTCAAATAATGGACAAACAACTGAGCATGAACTCCCACTAGAATGCGGCTGCAAAACAAGATAACAGCAGCTAGGATTAGAGAAGAAATATTTCTTCTCTGTGCTGAATTACTGTGACTGACAGTTAAATAAAAGAAACGGGCATGACATTCATCTATTAGAACAGGCACTGAAAAACTAGAAAGGCTGCAAAAAGGGGAGAGGGAGAGAACTGGTATTGTCATAACATGGGATTTGTAACATCCACTAAAACAGACTATGCTACATTTTTTGATATGAGGAGTGAACTGCAGAAAGAATGTATGACAATGCTTCCAGTTATCCTCAACAACTGCTAGACATGTTCCTTCAAGTGAAGGTAGGCAATGTCAGATTTTACACCCACAGATGTAATGTTGTGTTTATCAGGTCTTCAATCCTCCAGTATACCTTATGTCCTCAGTAAGACACAAAAAAGAAATCAGAGCTTCTCAAGAATTCCTTCTTCACCTTCAGTCCATCATCTTCAGACCTTAATCTTAAGTGACAAATTCAAAAGCTCTTAAAATTACTTCCCAGAAAAAGTATCTAGCTCTTCCTTCTATGGTTGTAAAACCCAACAAGGCAGTGACAAAGATGTCTTGTGTCAGACTTCAGTCTCCTGTCATGGTCAAAGGGAATTTAAAGTTTATCCAGGAGTTTATAACACAGACCTGTTCAACTTGTGGATTCTAAACATTATGGTTGTCTTTCTAATAAATTACATGGGGAGTAAATAACATTTTCCTCTCACAACTTAAAAAAGCTTCTATAATACAGAAAGCAACGACTGATCTCCCATCAAAAACGTGTCCTTACCTTTTATATTTATCTACCCTCTCTAAATTGGTCAGCAAATCTGAAGGAGCCACAAAACACCGTTTAGATGTGATGTGATTTTGCCTAGAAAGAAGTTACTCAATCTCTCAGATCTTGTTCATCTCAATGAAGCTCTAAAGATGTTTCCAAAACAAACGCGTATCAGTGATTATGTGCAGCTGCAGCTGCTGAATTGCACAATGTTCAAAAGCATCTTCCCTTCTGTCTAGACAAGTATTTTATAAACTTTATGTCTATATACAGGCTACAGCTGAAAGGAACAACTTCTGAAGTGACACTAAGAGCTAAGATTTGAGAATGCCTACACATAGAACTTCAGCTTGAAAGAGGTGGAAGTGCGCCTAACACCACTGTGATCGCACGGTTCACGCTTGTCTTGCTTCTGACTAAGAGTTAATTTTCTTCCAAGGAGCTGGTGTGGGGCTGTGGTTTGAATTTAGGATGAGAATAATGTTGATAACACGCTGATGTTTTAGTTGTCAAGCAGTCAAGGATTTTGTAGCTTCTCATACTAGCCTGTCAACAGTGGGAAGGTGCCCAAGAAGCTGAGCCAGGACAGCTGACCCAAACTGGCCAAAGGGATATTTCATACCATGTAACATCATGCTCTGTATATATGCGAGGCAGGACAAGTTTGGAACTAGCTGAGCATCAGCTTCAAGTGGTAAGAAATTGTGCTGCTCATCACTTGTTTTGTACATTCTTTTATTATTAATCATCTCCTTCTGTCCTATTAAAAAACCTATATATCAACCCACAAGTCTCACTTTTTTCCCCTTTTCAATTATCTCCCACATCCCACTGGGGTAGGGGAGTGATCAAGGGGTTGATCTCCAGAGTTCATCTAGTCCACCCCCCTGCCAGAGCAGGATCACCTAGAAAGGCAGCACAGAGCAGTGTCCAGGCAGGTTTTTAATGTCTCCAGAAATGGAGGAGACTCCACAATCTCTCTGGGCAGACTGTCCCAGTGCTCTGCCACCCTCTCAGTAAAAAAAGTACCTCCTCATGTTTAGGTGGAACTTCCTATATTCAGGTTTGTGCCCATTGCCTCTTGCCCTGTCCCTGAGCACCACTGACAGCCAACATTGCTGGCTCATGGTTAGCCTGTTGTCCACCAGGACTCACAGAACTTTCTTCTACAGAGCTGCTTTCCAGCAGGACAACCCCTAACCTGTACTGGTGCCTGGGGTTATTACTCCCTAGGTACAGGACCCTACTTGCCCGTGTTGAATTTTGTAAGATTCATAAGATGCCCAACTCTCCAGCCCATCCAGATCTCGCTGGACAACAGCACAGCCTTCCAACATGTCAGTCACTCCTCCCAGTTTTGTACCATCAGCAAACTTACTGAGGGTATACTCTATACCTTCATCCAAGTCACTGATGAATAGACTGAGCAGGGATGGACCCAGCACTGGCCCCTGAACAGCTGCATGGTTGTTTTAGCTGACGGACTGGTTAAACCACAACTGCCCTTTTGCCACCCAGTGCTGGGCACCAAAAAAAGCCTGTCATGGTTTGACCCCAGCCAGCAGCTAAGCCTCACACAGTCCCTCCCCACTCCACCACACCCAGTGGTGAATCAGTGGAGAATTAGAGGAGTAAAAATGAGAAAACTTGTGGGCTGAGGTAGACAGTTTAATGTCTTTAAAGATTAAATCAAAGCAAAAGCCACACATATAAGCAAAGCAAACCAAGAAATTCATTCCCCATTTCTCACGGGCAGGCAGGTGTTCAGCCACCCCTAGGAGAGCAAGGCTCTGTCACGTTTAATTGTTACTTGGGAAGACAAACAACCAACATCATTCCAAACATCTTTCCCTTCCTCCTTCTTCCTCCAGCTTTATGTGCTGAGCATGAGGTCACGTGTTATGGGATATCCCTCTGGTCAGTTGGGGGCTGCTGTCCCAGCTGTGTCCCCTCCCAACTCATTGTGCACCCCCAGCCTACTCACTGGGGCAGGGGGATGAGAGGCAGGAAAGGCCTTGGCTCTGTGTAAGCACTGCTCAGTATGGTAACGCAGAGATGTGTGCATAACCAACACTGTTTTCAGCAAAAATCCAAAACACAGCTCCCAGTCACCCCACACTAGCTAATATGGAAAAAACTATCCCAGACAAAACTGGCACAGTGCTTCATGGGTGTATCTGAGTTAGTAGGAATTCAGTTCTTAATACTGGAGGAGTTTCAGGAGATAGCTGTATTGAATTCTACCTAATCCATTTCTCTCCTAACCAGAGACTGAGAATTAAGAATAGGGAAGGAGGAAGAAGAAAGAGGGTAGCATTCAGTCTGTTCCTGAATGAAGAGTTAAATGAACTCATCAATTTTCTGTCTTTCCTTGAGCACCAGCTTCAGAAGTTTTACCTTGCTAAAGAGCCTTAAAGTCTCCACACAAAAGCAGGATGTTGCTAGCATCTTAAGCTGTTCCACTGCATTTTACCTCAGCTGAACACAATCTGAAGAATATCTGCACCACCAAGACCCACCAGCCTCATTCCTCCAGTTATACATGCTGTCTGCTTGGATTTCTTTTCTTAAGCGTTTCTATTGTCAGGGACAAAGGAAAACACAAGGTCCTGATTTGAGCAGCACAGCTTTTATTACTGATGAGGAGAGAACCAAAAGCAGGTCAAGTTTAGAGAATCCAGACTGCTCTGGCTGGGAAATCAATTGGGGAAAAAAGACTACCCTGACAATGAGGCACACTTGATCTAAATCAGACACTACCCAAAAACTCTACAGTAATATCTTGATCAAGTTTTATTTCAATGTAAAAACGCTATTTCAGCCCTCCAGAAAACACCTTCTGCAATAACAAGAGAGAAGTTGTCTGTGATGAAGCTAAGATGCCAACGTAGCTTAGAAAACTGTATCAAGTAACTAAGACTCACAAGAAATGGACACCAGTACCCAACCATCCTAACCTACAAACTAAAACACTTTTTTGTATTACCTTCTTGGTGTATTACACTGTATTTCTACCTGTGCTGTTAAACCATCATCTGCTAGTAATGTGAACCCCTGCTAGAAGTACACACTGATTATCTATTAATATGCTAATGAATGTAAAATCTCTTGCACTCTCTTTGTTAAACTATTTTATTAGTGTCACACATCACAAATGCACTGCAAGCCTTTAGAATGACAGAGCCATTCACAGAGAAAGGATTTTTATGTAAATCTGATGTTGGTGTCTGACATTACAAAGAACAGAGGTGGCTCATCTACAGTCAGATCAAACAAGCACCAAAGAAATCCTAAACCATAAATATTGAACTTGTAAGAGGATGAATCAATGCTATTTTGTTATTTCAGGTATCACTATAGGTGAAAATCTTAGCCAAGTGCTCTAAAGATTTTAATTAAACTTTACTCTTGTTTCAAAAAAGGTTAAAACATCTCTTTGGCTGGCACAATCATGCTTTGGTGCCCCTGCCGTCCTCTGCATTCCTCTTTGCATAATAAAGCACTCTGGCGCCATGGGACCTTAAGAGTCACCTACAAAAGGCTGGGCTGAACAATACAGCCTCAGATTGTTTTCTCATTTTGGAGATTCACCCACTCTATCACACATTTTGCAATAACTCTTAATAGGCACTCAGTCATAAAATTGCAAGAATATCAATTAGAAAGACAAAACAAAGTCTGTACATTCCTATCCTTAAACTTTTCTTGCACTATAACCTGTCCTACAATAGAAGTGTCATGAATAGTCCCTAAGACCTAACAGAAGTTTTGAGACTTTATTTAATCTTTCAAAGTCGTAAGAGTGGTGACATTGCAGTCACTTATGCTTTTTATGCAATAACCAACAGAAATTAATTTATTTTGCAGATAGCACTAATTCATTACAAGTTTCCTGGACAAGGAAGAACACTAGAAGATTTCATCACTTTTGGTAAACAGCAAGGAAAGTTATGATTCTGTAACAAAGGTAATTCATCCTTTCTGAAAGTAAACTCCAGAGATGCAAACCCAAAACTATGTGTTATAGCACATAAGCCTACCTGCAGCTTAGAAAACCACACATAAATCCTAAAAAGAAAGGAAAAAACTCACAAATAAACAAAAAACCAACACAATAATACCCAAATACAACATTGGTTGAAAATTAAGACCTTAGAAACAGTCTTGAATTCAACACTTAGATAGCAATTATTAATGATTTGCATTCATTTTGTGAATCTCAAGCAACAGTTTTACTTGTTCCCTGTACCTCCACGGTTTCAGAAGTATAAATTATCAAATGTTGCATTATGTTAAAACTTCCCAAGAATGCTTGCATATATTCATGTATGTCATTTACCTGTAGCAATATGACAAAACAAATTCTGCATCTACTTCATTTCTAAAAATCCTCTGTAACTGAAATAAGATGTCAAATATATCTTATTTTCTACTACTTCCCAACCAATACTGAAAAATGTGCTCTACCAAAGGATCATTGTGCTAGGACCCACTGTGGAATGCACACTCATTCTTTACTGAGAGGGTGGTCAGGCACTGGAACAGGCTTCCCAGGGAAGGGGTCACAGCACCGAGCTTGGCCGAGTTCAGAAGGCATCTGGACGATGCCCTCAGTCACACGCTCTGACTTGGCTGGCCCTGTGTGGAGCCTGGAGTTGGACTCAATCATCCTTATGGGTCCCTTCCAACTCAGGATGTTCTACAATTCACGTTATGAAGATGTGAATTTTCCCCCTCTTTCCCTTCCCTCAAAATAAGCAGTACACTTGTGCACACTAGAGATATTTTCAGCTAGTACTAAAAGTTCAGTGAAAGGGGGAATGACACCAAAACCAAACAACAAAACCCAAACAAAAAAAGGTATGACATAATTTCAAGTCAGGCTCAGAGCTCATAAGGTTCAATTTTAGAGGAAAACAAAATACCAAGATGAAGAACACTTGTCTTGCCATGAGGTAAAAATTAGATCATATGCTCAAATACTTTAATTAAAACAGGTAGTGGAGGGGGAAATGAGTATCAGTTGTCGAAATGAGATACAAAGAAAAAAGATTCTACATGTTAAGATTACTGGATAATTATGTTATCATTAGTTATCTTCTAATTCATATGCATTTCCTCCTTAAACAAAGAGGGGTGATGAGGTGTATACTACTCCTCTATAGAAACACCAGCATGTAAAATCTGTTACCTCTGATGACTGATCTTGTGCCTGTTATTGTATGGGCTTACTGGATTTAAATTAATGAACAGAAGTAGGTAAAAACCAATGTGGTTTTAATAACATTTGTCTGTACTAAAGACTAATAACTTGGCAAGCATATTACCACTGAAGCACTAAGTGTACTTTGTCATACTATTTATTTATATAATTACAAAACTGCTCACAAGGAAATCATGAAGTTTTTCTTTGCTTAGCAATAAGAGCCAGATACTCACAAAGAAGGGTCTTGGACCAGATCTTTAAGGTTTATCCCACTACGATCCTCGGCAAGGTTCCTGAAGCAACTGTCACTCACTAAAAAAAACAGAAATAAAATTAAAACAAAACCAAACCAGAGAAACAGAAGAGGTGGAAATTTAAGATCAGAACACAATTATTTTGATTAACTAGAAACACTTTTTGTGTTGGGTGTCGTTTGAATGTTCATATATGAAGTCTGATTTTTCAGTGAGGTTTCACCTAATTTAATCAACTCCATAGAAAGTGATACATACTGTATCACAGATTACGGGGAAACAATCTGTTTCAGCTGGTGGCCTTACAACTCCACCACCCATGGCTACAGAAAGTCTCAAACACAACCACTGGATATGCCACTACACACAGACACCTGTTCACTTAACAGCAAAGTCTTTAATCGTGCCCCTGCCAGTACTCACCAGAAACAGTAAGAATTGATATCAATTTAAGTGCGCAGTTGTTCATGGGTTAGCAAAGGTGTTTAATATAAGCAACAGACAAACAATTAAGAGCAAAAATTTATTCCAACAGCTTAGAACTTGTAAAGTTCGTGTAAGGCAGTTATTGTAATAACTGAAATTACAGCACAGTAAATTTCAGAGAAGTTTAAAGAGTATTAGTGTGCTTTCATTGTTTTCACTAGTTTAGAGCATGCCATTTTCTTTTTTTATTTTTAAAACCTGAAACTCCAAGTCTGGTCAGCACACGCACCCCATTCCCAAAAGTGCGCTCCTATCTCTTAGAACAATGCCACACTGAATTTGAGGTGGAAAAAAAGTAGTGGTACATATGCTTTTAAAAATAATTTTAAAAACAGCATCAATTCAAAGGAATTACAGTTATTTCTGTCTGCAACAAACTTCCTGTAGGACACAGAGGTGGTAATATGGCAAAATCAGTGTAAGGATCAATTTGCCATGGCTAGGAAGACAATCTGCTAAGTAGAAACACGTTACTGCTCATCTTCGGACACAGAACACGGCTTCACATCTGGGGATGGGGATGTGTTTAAAGTCATCTGCAAAAGTAAGTGTTCCTACTTCTTTCTGCCTAAATGCAAGCTACTCTTTTTAATTTACATCTTCAAGTATTTGTGTGCATCACCACCATGGAAAAAATGCAAATCGTTCCCAAAAATGTGTTATTTCCAGCGACTACTATACATACTGTGACAGACCTACCTAGCACACTAAAAAAACCTGCAAAGCATTTTTACTGGCACCCCGTATTGCCAATGCATCTCACAAGCATGAAGCCTGTTAGTCTACTGGAAAAGAAGGACTGGAAGAAAGGGTGCAAGAAGAAGGGGCTCAGGTAGCTCATGGAGCAGGCAACAGCCCCGCTCTCACACAGAGCCTGACACCTAACAACACACAACAATAACAGCAGTATTTTACAAGTGTTGATAACATTAAGTTCACCCGCTTTGCATCTCAACACTGTAATACCCTAGGCTTCTAGTTGATACCCTAGGCTTCTCTCCTCCACTGTCTCTGAAAATGCTACCTAACAGTTGCTTCTCGGAGGCAACACCTGAAAGCCAAGCAGCGTATCGCAAGGAGCCTCCTGGCTTGGAGATAACTGCCACAGATCTTCAGACTGAACAGCAGCTACTGGTGCTACTGAAGCCCAGAACTCCTGGTTTGTTCCTCCTGAGACTATCCAATCATCATCTCAATATTAAACTGAGATTTAACTGCACTGAGTTGGCTAGAGTTATCTACTTTGCCAAGGGGAGCTCACTTTCAACACCCTGGGCCTTCAGAAACCTTTTATCTCCAGGTACATCTAACGCCCTGAACCCAAGACTCTTACATTCACATCTTTAACTCCTGAGCTAAAGGATCAATTCCAAGATCAGATGACTCTCAAACAACCTACACTCTAGATTTTATGGGAGAAAAAAATCCAGCTAAGTTGATATTTGATAGTTTATAGTTGTCTCTTGTCAAGTTTGGCAACAAACAAAGCAGTACACAGAACACTTTACCTACTATCTTGTCATAAATCCTAGACTAGTGTTGTATCAATGTAGCTCCTATGCCAACACTACACATAATGAGCAAAAATGATGGTCAATAATGTTTTTTCCACTACTGACAAATCAAACATTTAAGTATTATTTAATCTAAATAACACTGAACTTTTTCTAGTCCTCTCCAAGCTCCTCATCAAAAGTAATTATTACAATTATAAGTGAAGAAACTACTGTGAGTGTTCTAAAACTCTTTAAAAGGGAAAATGAAAAACAACATAAAGTTATTTTATCAGTAAAACTAGCCATTATTTGTCCATATAACTCATGAAGCTTATTAAACAAAATGTATTTTAAATAAATGCTTAAAATTAAAGCACAGATTTGCCAGACTGTCGTCATGTTACTTGTCTTAACAGAACTCTAATATATAAATACCCTTCTCATGAATGAAGTTGAAAATTGCAAACCTTCCTTCTAGTTAGCAGAGCAGGGCCTTACAAGCTTTTGTGAAAATGACACACTCAACAAATACACACAAAATTTGAAAAAGATATATTTTTTTCTTTTTCATTGTAGGAATCAGAACTCTGGGAAGCTGCAAAATTGCAAGCAAAATCAGAAGAAAAAAAAATACAAAGCCAGTTTTAGCAACCAATGCCAACAGTTTAGTTAATAGCCACCAAAATAAAATTTCTGAAAAATAACATCTGACAATAATTGCCAATTACATTGATAGCAACAGGAGAGTTTCCAGTGACAGGGAGTAATTCAGTGGAATGGGCTGGAATAAGAACCTCGTAGAGGAAGGCATTGGCACACTTTACTGACCCACACACAGGCACTGCCACCCTCCCTCCCAGCCTTGCAAACTCACCCAGGAAAGAAAACAAACGTTCAGTAGTAAATGCGGGGTGTAAGCGATCAGGCAGGGTAGGTACTCCATTTCTCACAGGTTAGCAAACCATACAGCAATACTCCATGTATTTTAAAAGATGGTCTACTCTGAAATGCAAGCTATTTATTTCAAAAAGCCCAGGGGGTGAAACTGGTATGGCAAATGGTATGGCAGAAATATCAGGATGGTGAACAGTGGTTTGAGAGAAGAAAAGGCAGAAGAAAACTTTGCATCACAGCCAAGAGTTGTAGTCTATGCACAAAAGCCATGCCAACTTCCTGTCTTTAAAGTACAGCCAAGGGAGACTTTTGCACAGGACATCTATATGAACACACTCCCCATTCAGGTTTCTATTGTCATTTCAGATTATTTTTTTAAAAAACAAACAAAAAAAGTTTGTAAAAGCTCGTATTTTAAGCAGTGTCGAGTGCATGTTTTACAGAGAGATACAGAACTGTAGGCTGCTCCCCTCTACATAGATACCAAGTGTCTGAGCCTCTGATCTATATTACAAGCCCCTACACATCCTTCCTTACAGAGGAAGAGAATCACAACAAAAAAGGTCCCTAAACACTTTTGCTCCATGGAGTGTTGTACATACAATGACAGTCTATAAGGTACTACAAATGTTTTATAAGAAATTAAATATTAGCACAACTATCACAAGCATGCACTGAACATGCTCCTACCACAGAAACACATAGTCTGGAAAACATCATGCTAAGGAGAAACCCCTAAACATTCATGAAACAGCTGGACTTCAACATGAGCTGCTCCATGTGTCAAGAGTGAAGAGGTCTTAGAAATAATTCCAATCCACCATTTGTTCTACTATGAGCTCCCAGTTTCCAATACTGATGTTCTGTTTCTTACCCTTGTCTACTCTTCTCCCTAGGAAGTAACTGGAGATGGGGAACCAATAAGGAAATATAGTTCTCACCTGTCAGCTCCACAGTATGCAAAATTCTGTATGATAAGGTTAAAATCAGCATTGCCATGCTAAAGTGCAAACATCTAGTTTACAACAGTTGTGAGGCCTTCCCACTTGGTGACTGTGAGCTTCTTAATCTGTCCATATGATATTTTTTTCTTTCCTTTAACAGAGACCATACTGAAGGAAAACGGATAATCAGCCTGTTGATTTCCAAAATGACAAGTAGAATAGGAATTATTTGAAGGTAAACTAATATTTTCTCTAAGTGGAGGTAGGTTATAGTCTGTTGTGAACTTTATCCTCTGTGGTTTGTTGGGGTTTTTTTAATATCCTAAAACTTGAAAACTATATAGCCCCTTAAAACTGTCAATTAATCTCTTATCCCACACAGCAAACAAAACCCCTTTAAGATTAAAGCAGTTCAGGTTCTATTGCTGTTAACAGTCATTTTCATGTCATGAGCTTCACAAAAGATGCAATCATTATCCTAAAAAAAATAAGGGCTATCTATAGTTTGGTAAAGCTAATTAATCATAGCATTTATCTCTCCAGTATCAATATAGGCAATTCCAGAAAACTGCTATTACCTGCCAGACTTCCCTCCTGGTTATATGAATTCAGATCTACTTTTAGACTAGTTGTGTTTACGTATTGATAACAACACCCCAAAAGCACAAATGCTACACTCAAAGACAGACACTGAGAGCTGATGCACTATTACTTCAAAATACATGGACTACTAAAACATTGAACAAGATGCCCTGAAGGAAAAGATATCAGTTTCTTACATTTTTGTCTTTTAGTGATAACATCTCCTAAATTCAGCTCTTTTTCTCAGCATTGCTCCAGTATTTCTGGCAGACTTTCCCTAGCAGGTCTCTCTTCTTTACCCCTCTTTTTATAGGATCTTTTCTATGTTGAGTTTTTTATGCTAGATTCACTCAACAGCTGATAAGCACAAAAAAATATTTAGCATATTTAGGATGTTCTGGAAAGTACCAGTCTGGCACAGCATTGTATTCTAGCCTGGTTTTGCTGGCAGTAAAGCTTTGTTCTGAAGTCTCGTTTCAGATTCAAGTGGTTCTGCTCCACACAGCGCATACAAATGTAGCGGGACTCAAGTATTTTGTTTTTATAGGCCCAGCCTTATGCACACTGTAGCAAGTGCTCACTTCTACCCACTGTAATTGTACATACTGTTGACTGCAAGACATAACAAGGACTCTAAGGAAGTTTAGGTTTTTGGATATAAGGTAACAAATTTTTTTTCTCTGACCTCAAGACACCTCTCTTCCAAAGTCTGCTCTCCTGCAGACACATAATTCCTTCTCTATGGGCACACTTTGCAGAAGGCCAAGGAATGGGATAGTATCAGATTGTAAAGACTGACTCTCTTAGTAGGTAAAATACCTAAAAACTATTTTAGCACCCCATGAACAATAACATCAGAGATAAATATCTTCTGTCTTTTTGCTGCTACCGCTGTACTTTTCATGTGCCTGCATGTCAACCAGCAAACATACATAAAACAGATGGCCCATTACAGACATCTTGTAGCACCTTCACCGGACCGATTACAGAAGACAGCAAATTAATTGTAAGAATGGCACATACAATATTTGCATATCTGCACACAAGTTTCTGACATATTTACAGAATAAAGAGGCCTACCAGTCTGCATGCAAACTAAAAATGCTTACAACTGCTAAGGAAGTAAGTTGTCTGTGACAAGTAGAAATAAAGCGGGTTAGTTTCCTAAGGATTTGTGATCTTTGTTCACTAAACACCATTTGCTATCACCATAATAAATCCTGATTTTCTTTAGACACCAGGATAAGGAAGAGAGCAAAAGCTAATACAAAGCCACACGAATTGAAGCACTAATTGATACTGAACTACGTTCTCCCTGTTAGTGGTAACAATCTGAGCCCCCTCTTTGCCTGGCTGCTAATTTTCACTTAATTTATAGGTAACAGTATTCTTAAAAATTCTCATTTTGTACCACTGCATTTACCATTTTATTATTCTGCAATCACAGTTTTCTCATATGTGGAAAGACTGAATGATGTCATTGTCTTATCTTTTGATTATATAAGCCTTGTTTTTCCCATGGCAGAGAATCTAAAAAACATTTTCAAAATTGCAAGGTATTGACACGTATTAAATTTCAAGGTAATAAAATGTAATGTCATTGGGCATTCAGAGCTCGTTGTAGGGTAAAACTAGTTGTAATTTCAGTTAATGTATTATAACTTGCTCCCACATATAAGTTCTTAGCAGATGAGCAGCAAGAACACATTTGGTTTATTCCCATTATTTCAATACACCAACATCCCGTAAGTCATCTCTTTCTCACCCACCCAGTAAGTCCTCTTGTGGTTGCTGGTGTGGCAGAGAAAGCACCAGGGGAATGCACTTGTCCCTATTTTCCTCTGACCAGGTAAAGACTGAGAACCATTCAACAGCAACTTCATTGATTGTAAAGACAGGACTGCAGTGATTACTAGGACTCCTGACACAAATACACCCCTCACACCTGAATCTGCTTTGTTTTTCACAGTTTGTCATATACTAAAATACTGGGGAAATCTAAGTATATTTTTTCAAGGCAACAAAATTTCATATCCATCTTTAAGAGTATCTTCAAACTGTGCTTTCCCAGATCTCAGAGCAGAGCAAGTCTTCTCTCCCTTTCCCTTCAGACGCGATGCTATGAAGTGCCAGAATGGTATCCTCAAAGATAGACAAAGAAGCACTACTATAAAAAAAGGAGCTAATCTACTGGGTAAAGAGCAGGAAAATTCAGGTGACTTAGAGAAAAATGGGATGATCATACGCCAGAAATACAATCTAGACACGTGAATCTCTGATTTTTTCCAGAAAACACAGGGAAGCAGTAATGCCATCTGTAAACCAGATGTAAAGGAGGGCAATTGCCATGATAAAATAAGACATCTTAGAGAAGATGAAAAGAGCTTTAATTAGCTTAGCAAAAGGAAAGCATTATATGGTTGCTGGTGGTGTGTTTATATAAATACAGCGGCAAAATAAACATAAGAGGGAGAAGAGGTGAAGAGTAGTGCTGCACCAGAAAAATAACTGTGAGAAAATCATAAGAACCAGCAAGTTTTTCAAGAGCAAGAGTTGTGAAACTTCACAAACAATCTTTCTGTAAGAGTAGTGAGGGCAAGCAAAGTGTGCAGGCTGGTTCTCAACAGATTTAAGAATAGATTAAATGGCACAGGAATTGTTCTTGAAGACAGGAGGCTGTCTGTACCATAGTTGCTGTAAAATTTATGTTAGAGCTTCTCTGAAGGATATGAACTTCTAAATCCCCCCAAGGTTTCTCACATTTTCTAACAGCAATTAAATGAGCCATTTTTTCTGTGTATCCACTAGTCTATTGGGATATATGTCTTTAAAATGATTTATCATCTAAATTTTACAGTATTTGTGGGGCTTTAGGCTGCAAATTCTACACTTAGTTTTAGTCTAATAATGTAACAAGCTTGAGTTTCAACTCAATCATGCTGTCAGTTCAATCATGGCAGTGACCAGGTAAACTTCAGAAGAAAAACATCTAGTCATTAAAGACATTAAAATCTTTGGAGATGTAGCATTATAAATACTCCTAATCATTTGTCCCAGATAAATAAATTATTTGAAGCTATGAACACCAAATGTTTGACAGAATGTTTCCTTTGGCCTCTTGTTACTTTCATTGGAAATAAATGTTTGGGTTTTGTTTTAGATTTTTTTCCAACATTTTTCAATATTTCCAGTAAGGAGGTTTTCTTGCACCTCCATTCACTGTAAAACCATAAAAAATTCTAGGACAGGAAGACAAAGGATAGAAAGTAAGCAAATCTAAGAGGAAGAGAAGAGTAAAAACAAAAAAAGCAACAAAAAGCAGCTAAGTACTTTTGATGAATAATATCTCCTTTTAGACTTCTCTGAAATTTTTAGTTTCTATCCTACCTAAGAACAGCTGTACTTAGAGCAGCTGCCAAGAACTATTCCTTTAAAGGCCAGTCTTTACAAGGAGGTCTTAATTTTCAGCTATCACAGAATCACAGAGTTGTAGGGGTTGGAAGGGACCTCAAGAGATCATGGGGTCGAACCCCCCTGCCAAAGCAGCTCCCTAGCTCATACTGCACAGATAGGCAACCAGACGAGTCTTGAATATCTCCAGAGAAGGAGACTCCACCACCTCCCTGGGCAGCCTGTCCCAGGGCTCTGTCACCCTTGAAAAAGCTATGGTCAATTCTTCTGAGGATGTCAGAGATATTTTTTTTATTACTCTAAAAAAAATTCTTAACCCTAATCCTAGTTTTTCTTCTACTTCATTTAGTTCAGGAAAAAGCATACTTAGTTTCTTAGCTATTCACATTATCAATTCACATTACCTTACACAGGCCTAGTATAACAGCTTACGTGGATTCCTGGTTGCAGACTAGTCTATAACCAAGCTCAGCCAGATGTACTTTTAAATACGACAAAGTATGCCTGTGCTAGGTGCTAACACAGGGCAAATCTTACCCACCAGCTTGATTACAAAACACAAGCACCACAAGGAAAACTATGCTTCACTATCCTAATGACACAGTCTATTCATAAACCCTGCATTTATGGAAACCCTTCCAGTGACATCCTCTGTCCCCAAAACACAAACATCTTACTATGGACCTGTGAGCCCAAATTCACATGATCAATTAATGACAGGATTCAAGAAACCACACTTCACATTACAGCACACAGCAGCACCTCCCTTAGCACTGCTGCACTGACAAAACATACAAACCTGCCAATACCTAGATAATCCTCCAGAACCATCTGACGGGCCCCAGGGCCTCAGCATCCTCTCTTCCCTCTGCTTGTGTCTCATTTAGCCCCACACACCAGAAATCATGTCATCCTCGAGAAACCTGAGGTATTTTCTGCACAGTTCAATATAGCCTACCAAACTCTGTTAAAAAAACACCTCAAAAACACACAGTAAATAAGGATGGGAAAGAAAACCCAACACCATTGCTTTGTTAGGTGTTACTCAGGCCATTGTCCAGCACCTGAAGTACTTAAAACTCCATCAGAAGGTGACAACTCCAAACTTGAGGATACCCCTAGTTACAGTATCCATGGTTTGAGAAGATGCCTTCCTTGAATCCAGACCTACAACCCCACACTGCAGGGCTTCCAAATCAGGACAGCATCAATTTCAAATTACAGGAAGGGGTGAAGGAAAGACAAGGCACAGAGCTGGAGGAGATCCAAGATCAGACCATGAAGCCAGATACTTAGTGAATATTTTGGATTCATCTTCTGAGTTCAAGTGACAGCAAATCCAGCTCATCCACAGTACTGGACATGTGGAATGACACAAACTGAGATTAACAGAAATGAGGAGGAATCAGAGCTGACAATACTAAATGTGCTAATGAACTAATAACATTGAGGAAATCCCAATGACAATCAAGTGCAACTGCAGCCTGAGTGAGAGTGTAAAATCATATGCAGCTGTAAGATTTCAAAGCCTGAAGGTGTAATCATAGCAAAATAATGCCAGTCAGCACATAAACCAGGACATAAACATGAACTGTGCACAAACAGCTCCTCTACAGGCAACAACGTGGAGAAAAAGACATTCCCCCCTCCATTTCCTAGGCAGAATTAGTACATGGACTCAAGTGTGTTGTGCCTGCCCCTTTTGGTTTGTACACCTTGCCCAACATATCACCTAGAATAGAAGAGTGTCTTGTAAGCAATCACACAGTAACAATTTCTTTAGCACAGCTCTCTATGCAAAGCTCTGAACAGAGGCCCTGTAAGCACCACACTGAGCTATAAAAGGCATTATTTTCTTCTGGTTGCGGAGATAACAAAAAGATGCTGAGACTAAAATTCAGTTGTAGCCATCCACTTTATTGGGTATTAGGATGTCCATTCCTGGAAAAGAATCTATAAACTATTTTCTTTAATCATTAGAAGATTAAATCTTTAAGCAATACAACTTAATACTATATGTTGTGGTTTTGCATGGCAAGGCGGCTGCAGGGTTGGCTTCTGCAAGAATCTGCTAGAAGGATAGGAGTTAAAAATAAAATTTGATTTAAATATTCATATATTTACTATAAATACACTACCATCTAAACAATATTTAACTATTTTAGATTAACTACTTTCCTCCCAAATCTAGTTTTGATGAATCACAGAATCACAGAAGTGTAGGGGTTGGAAGGGACCTCAAGAGATCGTCGGGTCCAACCCCCCTGCCAAAGCAGCTCCCTAGCTCATATTGCACAGATAGGCATCCAGATGGGTCTTGAATATCTCCAGAGAAGGAGACTCCACCACCTCCCTGGGCAGCCTGTCCCAGGGCTCTGTCACCCTCACTGGGAAAAAGTTCCTCCGCATGTTGGTGCGGAACTTGCTGTGCTCCAGCTTACAGCCATTGCCCCTTGTCCTGTCTCCACTGACCACTGAAAAGGGGCTGGACATGTCCCCCTGCATCCTATGCTTAAGATAATTATAAACACCAATTAGGTCCCCCCTTAGTCTTCTTTTCTCTAGACTGAACATTCCCAGCTTATTCAGCCTTTCCTCATAGGGGAGATGCTCCAGGCCCTTGATCATCTTTGTAGCCCTTCTCTGGACTCTCTCCAGGAGATGCCTGTTCTTTTTACACCAGGGAGCCCAGAACTGGACACAATACTCCAGGTGGGGCCTGACCAGGGCAAAGTAGAAGGGGAAGATCACCTCCTTAGACCTGATGGCCACATTCCTCCTGACACATCCCCGGATTCCATTGGCTCTCTTGGCCACTAGGGCACACTGCTGACTCATAGCCAACCTGTCATCCACCAGGACCCCCAGGTCCTTCTCCACAGAGCTCTTCTCCAGCAGGACATCCCCCAGCCTGCACTGAAACAAACAGTTGTTCCTCCCCAGGTGCAAGACTCTACACTTGCTTTTGTTGAACTTCATTAGGTTTCTCCCTGCCCAGCTTTCCAGCCTGTCCAGGTCTCGCTGGATGGCAGCGCAGTGTTCCTGCGTGTCAGCCACCCCTCCCAGCTTTGAATTTTAAATATAGAACAATCCCTCTTTAACCAAAACATATAGTTTTTCTTTAGATGAGTTTTTTGCACCAGCACTCCTTAAAATACATGGTAGCACAAAATGCGCTGTTTTAAAATAGAAACACTTTAAGGAGAAATTTTCAACTCTAACTAGAAAAACCAAAAAAACAGTAGTGGAAGTGGTCAAGAAAAAATTGCCTCAAGATAAAACCTACAGCTTGCTTGCAGAACAACTACCACCATATAGTCTTCCTTTTACAACCAGCCTTCCATTATTAGCGGTAAACGAATACCTCAGGTAGCGGAGGGAAGCACCTCCGCATGCAGACTCCTGTGACCACGTGGTGTAAGACACCAAACACCACAGCCCATGTGGGTTCACTGGGTTCAACCCAGGCTACCACATGCTGTTTGTGGTGGTAGGTCTCACTTGCCCAGCTGCAGCACTGCACATGGACTTACTGAATCAGCAAGAGCTCAATGCGCTCTGCTACCTCTAGACTATAAGCCTGAGATACCACACTAGTAGTACCATTTCCAATTTGGATACGGCAGGAGTAAGACTGAGGCATATATATATATAAAATCCTGATCGACTTTCACTGACTTAATACACTCTGATGTCAGTACATAAGCTTATGTCAGGAAACACCAAGACAGATACATCTAAGCTAACCTTACGTGGTGCCAACTCAGCCCGCAGCAGGGTTAATCAGCTCATATTTGCAGTGGCAAAAAGACACCTAAAGTATGCTCAAGCTCTTGGAAGAAATAGTCATGGTCACACAAAGCTGATCTAGTCACTCTGTTTCAGATTTTTGCTTACTTCCCATGGCTCTGCAATTATCACAAGCTGTGGGAAGCTGTGTGTATTCATGATGGTCTGGAAATAAACCACAGGTCTTTGTAGAACACTGAGCAGCCATTTTGGAGCAGGTAACAGATCCCAATACACCCATCCCTGAACAACTGCTGATAGCAAATCCTACAGGGGAAAGTACAGGTTCTAAAACCCAGGATCTTCAATATTGTTTATAGTTAGTTCACTGCAGTGGTGAAGATCTCAGTGGGGCAAGTTACACTCAGGTGCCATGGTAGGACAGGATATCTCACCAGAAAGCCTGCATTTTATGAGACAAAGGACTCTAAACAAAACAAAGATTTATTCCTTACCCCCAGTCTCTAACTCAGAAAAAATTTAAGATATGTAACTTTTTCCCTATGTTTTGCTTATTCTAACTCTACATGTGTAAACTGTGCCTGTTGTATACAGCTCTGGAGCTGACCAGTTAACTGGTACCTAGTACTGACATTGGGACTCCTTCATCCCATTATTCATTAGTTTCTATGTGTCTGTTCCCAGCAGTTACTAACAAGCTTTGAAAATGTGAACCAATGTCTCTTGTCATTTCTCCCAACTAGGAGGATCCTGTAAAAGCTTTAAATAGTTGGAACTGAGACACTTATATCAGTGAGCTGTGAGGAACCTGAAAATTATTTAAGAAGTTAAGTGTTGATAGCTTTACCGCCCATCACTCACTCATTCAAATAATAACTACAATTACAATCTCAAATAGAGTAGTAAAAGTCATGCTTCATGTATCCACTTGAAACAGAGGCTCCACCAAACCTGACATATAAGATACAATAATACAGAGACTAAAAATATACTAAGAAATTATAACAGGCATTTAGAATTGTGTACCTTTGTTTATTCCTACTTCCTGAGCTGCAGAATTCAAGACTCTTTATGGAGCCTTGATTGCCAGTCTTTGATCTCAGGTCCTGATTACAGGGGGAAATATAAGAGTTATTTCAATTTACTCTCCATTCCCTTTAAGGAATCTTGCTATGCTCTTACTATTAGCATTTTCAAACAACAATTTTAACAGACAAATCAGGAATTACATAAAGAGTACTTTATTAGTTTAAAATTTCCTTACTTATAATTGCAGGTCTTTGGCCAGCCTTATGTTTAATACAGTAAATAGGAGTGCTTTCTAGCCATATACACAATGACATTAAAATCCCTAATAAATTAAGTATCCTAGATTATTTCTCCTGTTTGTTTTAGCTACCTAAACATGATTTTTGTCATCATCACATCATTCATTTAACCTAACTAACTTTGTCTCCTCTCAGGGACTCAGTCATTTCTACTCCTAAACACCTTTGCAACATACAAACACTGTATTCTTAGTGCTGACCCCATGTACTGTGAATAAGTACATCATCTTTTTCCCTGCTCAACAGAAAAAATTATATCCCCTGGAGATAGTCCTGTCACGCTGATGTTTGACTGCTTCCTCTTAACCATTAGTTCCCACTCTTGGAAGACTCCAAACATTTAACTCGAAATCTACAGTGAGACACAAAATGGGAGAAGTCTTTAAAACCTATACAGCCTGTCATCTCTCATATGTTTGCTTATACAGGCAATGAATCAAATTAATCACTCAGCTGTCAGGACCATACCAAGACATTCTGGCATCTGCAGAAGAATGACACTCCATGTAAACACTTGCTCCTCTCTATTTAAATTTCTTACAGCTCAGAAGAAACTCAGCAGTTGCCACATTTGTAACATGGCAACATGGAGCATCCTGCCAAGGGTTCCCCCTCACTAGCTTCTGCCCTGCACACCCATCCAAGGCAATCATCCTGGAAATGAGACACACAGAGCAGCAGGAGAGTATTAAGAGGTTCCCGTGGATAGAGCCCACAGACAGCATTCCCTAGCAATTGCAGACCCCTCCTCCCTGACTCACCACCTTAGCGTTTCTGCCTGCTGCCATGCCACGGCACTTGGCATTACAGGCTCTGACACACAACCTCAAGCTGTGTGCCTGTGTTAACTGTCTCAGTTAGGAAGGCTAAATAGGTTATGAGCCATAGATTAGCTAATCTCATTCCTTACCACTCTTACAGCCCTATCACGAATAACATGTTCCTGTGGCCCTTTTGAAACTCCAAGTCATATATGTATACTGGTTTTCCTTATTTGCTCTGAGTAGTCCCTGCTCAATCAACAATGAGGAGGAGGATGACAGAATTATTATTATTTACTGCACTATCAGTGATCCTCATGGTTCCCAAACAACCAAGAAAAATAGATTCCAATGGTACATGCCAGTGAAAAGTTTAGTATCTCTTGTTTCCTTATAGAATACTTCTGTTCTTATAAAGACAGCACGCCTACCATCGGAAAGACTTTCAAACAACAAGATATTTTCATTTTTCAGAATTTTCTACTGAGAAAGTATGGTGGTTCAGCCCCAAGCAGCAGCTGAGCACCACACACCACTTGCTCACTCCCAAAGAAGAAACAGGATCACAGAATCACTAGGTTAAAAGAGACCCAACCATACCTGTCCACTACTAAACCATGTTCCCAAGCACCTCATCTACCTGCCTTTTAAATACATCCAGGGTTGGTGACTCAACCACCTCTCTGGGCAGCCTGTTCCAATGCCCAATAACCCTTTCAGTGAAGAACATTTTCCTCATGTCTAATCTGAACCTGCCCTGGCACAGCTTGAGCCCATTCCCCCTTGTATATCATCGGTCACTTGTGCAAAGAGATCAACACCCACCTCTCTACAACCTCCTTTCAGATAGTTGTAGACAGTGATAAGGTCTCCCCTCAACCTCCTCTCTCCAGGCTAAGCAACCCCAGTTCCCTCAGCCACTCCTCATAAGGTTTGCACTCCAGCCCCTTCACCAGCCTGGTTCCCCTTCTCTGGACACACTCCAGGACCTTGGTATCTTTCCTGTAGTGCAGGGCACAAAACCAACAGAGCCACCTAAAGTAGGCTGGTGTAAGGACAGTTTACTTACAAAAGCACAGTGAAAGGTGAAGAATAACAGCCAGTGGCAAATTACACTCACACCCAGTAATAACAAAGAGTGCCCTACAGATCCACCGTAACACAAAGCACTGCACCCAGGAGGCCCAATCAGCCCCTTTTATGGGGAAGGGAAGTCAGCTGGTGTGGGAAACAGTCAGGGCTAACTCGGCTCACCTGGGCTGGCAGGTGAACTCTGGCCTGGCCTGAACCAGGACAAAAAGTAACTGGAGACCTTGATAATAAAGTGACTCTTCCTTGAACACTCCTGGTTTATTATGCAAGCTTCCCCTCCATTTTGTATAGTCTACTGCATTTTCTCCCTCACATTTGAAGCATTACAAAGACATCTGTGGAGAGAAATGAAAGTGGTATATAAGCATTTAATTAGAGGCTTCTCACTTCCTATTACCACTGGGTAGAGGTCCTGTCTTCAGTCTACCTGTTCACTTTTGTGTCCTGCCCTTGAGGCAAGAGCAGACAAACATCAGCACAGACCAGGCAAAGCCACTGCTCAGAGAGGCATGGAGGGGCTTGGCTATGAAATACTCTCCTCTTCAGAGGCAGAGGCAGGCTGGCAAATATTTTTAAGAAGCATATAAGCTCATTCTGCACAGCAGGACATACACCCTTTTGCTATTCATTAGCATGCAAGGCTGTTAAAATATTTGACGTTATTTTTGTTAAGAAATGGCACTTTGTGGCATTGCTGTTTAATTTGCTAACTTTTCAGCCCACAGAAAGATAGAGTTTCTGCTCCTCACAGCGCAGAACAGTTTAAAATGCATCACAGCTGCTAACCATGCCACAATGGGGGCTTCTTCACTGGGAAAACAATGATGTCAACCCCAATGATGTGCGTTGTATCATTCTATGATCTGTATTTTGATATGGTTTGTGTCTTCTGCTGAAGCCCATTGGTAGGGTCGTCAGCTGATACACAGAGAACATGTGATGAAGCACCAAAGAGAAGACAGCATTGCACTGAGAATGAACAAGTGTCTAAATTCAAATGGGATGTTGAAAGATACTGAGGACTGAGCGGATGATGAGCTGCAACTGTCTCAGCTGAGCTGTCCCTCCTTCCTTGCCAGCCAAATCTTTGTTTGCTTTAGCTATGCAAGAGCACACAGAAAATCATATCAATTCTGAAGTCTGCAAATTCATCAAAATGTTACTGTGGCAGCTCACCCTGGTGACATTCCTGGGCAATACCATTTCCAGCACCTGATTGTGCAAGACAGTGGAGAAAAAGGGGTGCAACATGGCTTTAAAATAATCTGTTCCATGTGAAAGCTTCATCTCAGTTTCTACTAGTTAATTATTACCCTAATGGAAGCATTTTAAAGTTTTCTGATACCTTCTGAGAATCAGCTACAAGATTTTAAGATTTCAGTGTTGCAGAGAAATATCAAGGCTCTCTTCAAATTTTTCTAGATTCTGTCATGTCCCCGCAGAGGAACTGCCTCCATGCTCTGCCAGCCACCTCACACGTGGTTATCTCATGGTGGCCCTCACAGAATGAGGTAGTGTTGACACGTGGGACAGATGAGTCAGGGAAGAGGGGAGATGGACAAGATGACCTCCCACCCAACCTCAGCTTTTCTGTGACTCTGCAAGCAGCATGAGCTGTTGCCAGTTATTCTGGCTGACACAGTTTTTAGGACGTGATTATACCCAAGATGCTGCTCATTAACTCTCAATCTCACCATTCTGAATGGATCTGTGGGAACCAAGACACTGCTCTGAAAAATTTCTCTAACACAGTTATACTTATGAGCAACTAAATTCTTCCTCCTTCCTTATTTTGTCTTGAAAGGTTTGAAAGTGGAACTATTTTCTTCCCAAACTAGCTCTAACCTATTATGGCACAGACGGTCTATGAAACCCCATCTAAGTAGGTAAGTTGGCATCACAAGTTGGGGGGGTGGAAACGGAAGAATATAACCTACATCGAAATGGCAGTGGTGCAGAATAATGTTTTTTGTATTTCTATGAAATGCTGGGCCAAATTTGAGCTTTCTCCTCTAGTCTTGAGGAATATAGGTTTGAGGAAAACAAAGAAAATAGTAATTAAAAACCTCCAGAACCCAAACTACAAAGATGTGTGCAGAGAAACCTAATCCTTTTAATACACCTACACACTACAGAGGCAACCACCTTTAAACTTACACCAGAAACATTCTAAGTAGCTTGAAAATACTCTCAATGCCTTGCTTAAAACTATCCACATAAACACTGTTAAACAACCCAAGTCTGTATTTGCTACTTCAACAGTTTATTGAGAAAGGCCATTTTGCTCCTCCAAAGAACTGTTCCATGAGTATGGGGAAGGTAAGCCACTAACATTTTTAGTGTCAACATTTACACATTTTAAAAGTGCTTAAAGCTTTCAGCCTTGCTGTGACAGAACTCTGACTGCCAGACATACACACTAAACACAACAGGTTATAAATTCTTCAGTAAAGACACTCGTTTTTACTTATGGAAATTACTGAAATGCTGCCCATCCATTTCCCTGTGCCCATCTCCCTTCTCCCTCAGGTTGCCTTCCAAGTACTTTTTTTTTAACCTGATGACCCACTTCAAGTGAATTTTACAAAATTAGAGATGTCAAAGCTCATAAGTCATTACATAAAATTAGAGACATCAAAGATAGTAAAATAGAACATAAGGAAAAATCAATGGTTGGAGAGAGGAGAGGCCAATTAGCGCCCTTAGGAGGAAGATAAGGCTCTTATCCATTCTGGTCCATTAGCAGCCAGTCAATCAAGGAAAGAACACGTAGCCTTGAATCACTTTGAGCAGAGGATGGATCTGGAATTACCTACTGTGTGACTGTGTGGTACCACTTCTCAGCTTGCTGGTGTATTTATAATTTAGTATTTGACTAGTTCCAAATGAAGTAATATTTAGAACAATGCAAAACAACTAAGCAAACAGAAGACACAGACAACCATGTTCTAATGTTCAATATCCCAAAACATGTTGGCATAATTATGAATGTCAATGTTAGTGTTACACTATTTAATGTATGAAAATACAGTAATATATTTTTAAAAAAACACTATTAAAATGAGTTTCATTCAAATTTCATTAAAATGCATTATGGATAACGAAGAAAATTCTAAGCTGAGAGACAAGCAGTGCTATTTTGGGAAGTGAACAGATGGCTACAGAAGAGCAGACTCAGAAATCCAGAACAATATAAGGAGTCAGAGCAGGAGGGTTGGAATGCTGTGTAACTAAAGAACTTGCTTTTCTTGTTTTACTGCATACACTTTCTGATAAGCTCAAGATACTAAGAATCCACAGTAGAAAAGGTATTAATTACACTTCCAGTTACTTACAGAGCCATTTTGGCTATTTCCTCACCACCACCACCACCTCTGTAAGCACATTCTCACACAAGCATTTAGAAAATCTCACTACCTGGCAATATTGTGTGCATATTTAATATGATGCCTGAAATAACAAGGAAACTAAAAATTAGAAAAACAATATAGCTTTTTGCTTTAAAACATTTCTATACATGAATTTGTATTACAAACTTTTAAAAATTTTGTTAAAGCCAAAACAGTACATGCAAGCTTTTTAAAGAATACCACATTTTTGGCCCACTGTCACATCTGCAATTACAGACCTTTATAATTTGTAGAAGCTAGGAAAAGATCAATGAAATGTGCAAAACATATCCCAGTTAAGCTCATCTCCTATTTGCAAGAAAAAAGGCAGCACTTCCACTTCTTCACAAATATGAGATGCAGCCATGACTTCAGTTTTAGAGTACAGGATATCTCAACAGATTTAATTTAAAATCCCATTAATTCAAATTTAAATTTCCTTGGGGAAGTAAATGATCTTTGTGTTGTTTTGTGTTGATTACTACTCTGATCGTAACAATAATTTCTTTGTTCATACCTGTAAAAGGAAAACAAGAATTATTTTAAGAATTGCATTAGGATGAAGAAAGTTCTTATCCAAACCCAGTAGGTCTGGATTTCAGACACAAACAGGGTAGCTTGTTTCTCCTCAGTCAAGGTTCCCCTGGATGGCAGGAGGCCACTGATTCCAGTCCTGTGTCATCTGCAAACCTGCCTTCATTAATGAAGATGTTAAACAGGACTGGACCCAGTATTGACCCCTGGGGTACATTGCTGGTCACTAGTCTCTGACTAGACTTCATGCCACTGATCACTACCCTCTAGACTCAGACATTCAGCCAGTAATTTCCATATACTAAGGGCATTAGTTTCTGTCTTTCCATTTAAATTTGGGTGAGGAGAGGTTATACAAATCTTCAGATCTCCTCTAAAAGGTCTTATTTATTTTCTTTCTTTTTTCTAAAAAAACCAGAAACAATCCAGAGAAAATTGCTGTTGCCAAAATCTCACTATTCGGTATAAAATGGAAGAGATGTAAGAAACATTCAAAGAAATATTTTTAGGTGACTACATGGAAAATTGCTTCTGGCACACAGGTCCAAAATCACTAATCCTAATCCATGGTTCATGATCAGTAAATAATGAAACTAACCCAAAACCTGGAAAAGAGACAAACAAAGCTCTCTGTGAGGCAGAAGCAGGTAACAAAGCCTACTTACTTCTTGAAAGATGTCTTGTGATGATCTACAGCATATTACATACACCACAGAGAAGGAGGATTTTCCCTTTTGGTTCTGATGAAGTTTTATCACCAAAAAACGAGCATGTGATAACATATTAAATAAGGTAAAAGATACCATTTTTGCACTGATACACTGTGCATTTCTCAAACACTGCAGAAAGGATTACAGCAGCTTCCTGCTGATAATTTAAAAATCTAACAGAAAAGATTAATGAATGTATGTGAACACCTCTACAAACACACTTCACTCATACCTTTGAACTGGCCGGACACAAACCAGACCTCCGCCAGAAGTCAGCCAGCTCCACTGAAGCTGTGCTATGACTGAGCTGAGATGATGGGTCTGCCAAGGTCAGCTCTGGAACTGACCTACCACGTTAACATGGCTTCTAGTTCAAAACTCACATCAGCTACCTAAACTCAAGTACTGGCAAAACAACTGAGTTGTGCCTACAAATAAAAACCTGAATATATCCAGTACAAATATTCAGAATTAGAGTGACACTAATCAGATGCCTCTGTCACAATGCTCAAGTAATAAGTGCTCTATTTTTCCCATCCAGCAATTTTCTCATGCAACAAAGCTTTTTTCTTTGGCCTTGTAGAAACAAATATGTTTCTCTCAGCTTTGTAAGTTCTGTGGCATATCCATACTTGGAAAGAATGAAAACCACCTCTGCTTATTATCTGCCTAGGCATATTCAGGGTTTTACGGGTTTCCCGACTACCAGCCTGTTCCCTTTGTTTTTATTTTAAGAACAGAGCTGTGAGAAAAAAAAACCTTCTTCCAAACAGTTATCAGAATTACAATGCTTTTGACGCTTCTTGATGCTATGGTTAGATGAAAAGCCAGTACTATACAGGACAAGTAATTAAAAAGCTCTTAAAGCAGGAATTGGCAGGCAGCTGGGAGGGAGACGGCTGTGCTCAGCATCCCAGCTAATGCTCCGAAGCAGAAGGCAGCAGACAGTGGCTGCCAGAGGCAGCTCTCACTGAAGAGATACCATTCTGAGACCAAACCCAACAAAATTCTGCCATTAAGCAGAGCTAAAAGAAATGCTAAACTGAGGAGACAGCTTCTGGCTTTCCCCATGTATTTTTGGAGGGCTCCTTAGCCTCCAGGGCCAAAGGCAAGGTGAGTACAGCATGCTGGGAAGCCAGACATCCTGGGAAGCCTGAAATCATTAAAACACTGGTTTACACAGGATGAGTGAGTACAGATTCTATGATGAAAAAAAGAAATCCTCATTTTATAATAATTCGATTACTGCAACACCTATTCACCTTCCAAAAGTGAAGGGACATGCTTTAGATACTTCCTCTTTTAATCCAAACTTCTTTTTTTTCTCCTCAGACATTATGTAGTTTTAACTGTCCCTTAAGACCACCATTCTCCTCGTAGCCTTCATTACAAAAGAAAGAAAAATACCTTCCAGTTTAAACAGAGAATGGACATGTTGCTCTCTCATTTGATAGTCTGCTTCATGGCCTTTGACAAGGACCAGAGAAAATCCTGTGTGTGCAAATAAGTTTTATCCTTGCTGTCAGCACTCCAGCGTGTCACAGAATCAGTTATCGACCGTATACGTTATTCTTAAATTTCAGATGACAAGCTAGGTGTGCTGAGCTCACTTTCTCTAGCAACTTCAAGTTAAGAGCCCAATTTAGATTTTTTTTTTTTTTTAAATTTGGAGACTCCTACAGAGAAGAGACAGAAAAGAATGACTGTCCCTCACAGCCTGCACTGCGTTATTAAAATGCTTTACAGCAGACTTATTTAAGCACTTATGTCTAACTTACCCAGGTATTATTAATGCAATCTTGATACTTAGCTACATTAGGTTTTTACTATTAATTAATACTATTAGTTATTTAGCCACATTACTGTTGCCAGGACTGAACAGTCTTCTTACTGATGGGATATACTAGACAACATTAATGGAAGATTACAGAGATCACTAAAAGGTATACTAATACTTCCTAATGAGTTCTATATGTAGCATTCAGTCAGTAGCATCTCTACTGCAGATGCAAGCTCCCAAAAGCTTTTGCCTCTGCCAGCTTTTGTATCACTTTTTTTATGCACTGTTTTACACTGGTTTTCTGTAATCTGACACCCACCATACTGATTTAGCTGTTTCCTGAAAATGGGAGGTACAGAAAGAGGAGGAAAACTGGAGATCAGTGCGACAACACTGAAATAATTGCATAACAGAGGGGGGGTAGAAGCCATAGTAGTGGCTTGGCTTTGATAGGCATATATATATACATTTAATAAAATGATTTTGCACAGACTGAAATACTGCCCCTGGACTACTTGAAGAGCAGAAGGAGTCACATTTCACTAGGACTTTAAATTCACCAGAGCTTTCAGAAGCACAAAAACAGTCTAGAAAAGTCAAGTTCTGAAGCACATCTTTAAGTAACTGCACATGTAATGAATGTAGCACAACTCTCCCTAAGCTCCATGCCTACAAACAGCTCTACGGATCAGACACTAAAGTAAAACCAACTGGGGGACCCACACCACACAGCCAGTGACCTATTGCTCTTTGTTTGGGATTAAGTTGTCAGAGTTGTAGAGAAGTTTCGTTCAAATCTGTATAAACTTATAAACAATATGTATACCTGGCAGACAGACCAGATCTGTCTGTAGCTGTATCTGAGGAGGACCAGAGGGAAGCTAATGCTGAAGTGCCAACAGAGGCTTTTTCATCCTCTCATCAACAAATGTCTAATCCACTGCAAAATAAAAATCTCAAAACACATTGAAATTGGCTAGTTGCACCAAGATTTGAACTTGGAAAACTGTGACTGGTCTTTCCCTGAACATATCCTCCTCATAAATCCTGCAGAGTGGATTGTCCTCTTGCCTGTACCATGGGAAACACTGTATTGGGAGTCTTGTGGAAGACAGTGTACTCAAGGATATAGAGATCTTGAGCTAGCCACGCACACTGTTGGGCCTTGTACTTAGTTAAGGCTGGAGCAGCCCGTGTTTCAGCATGAGTAGGACTGCAAGGGAACCTGCTGGCAAGGCTATAGTGGCACTGTGGATGCTATGACAGAGATGCTGTCCCAAGCTCCCAGGAGATGAGAAGTGACTGCATGTTACACAAAATAAAAAGCACCAGGGGAGGAAAGAGGAACGGCTCTACAAGTAGCATCTGGGCAGCGTGCCATGGGAAAACCCACCTGGAGTCCATACGATGCTGCACGAACGCAGGGTTCCCAATCTCTGAAGTGACATAAGATTCAATCACTATCAGTCCTCCTCTTTTCATTCAGTCTTATTAAAATGGCTATTTTACCATGCTGCTTGCTGGCTGGGCTTTCTTAATGAGATCCAGAGAGAACCCTGCACTGTCTGTCTGTCTGTCTCCCTTCCCTGGTGCGGAATTAATGCAAAAAGTGAACAAAAACAGCTGAGCTACACAGCCCACACATCTTTTTTTAATATTTTCATGAGGTTTTTTTCCCCACTCTGCACTCACTTAAAAACTTCTGTGCTCTCAACTTTATATACAGCATTATACATAATTTTAGATATGTTGTACAGATAGAATCTTTATATAAACTATACAGATTAATGTATAGCATTACTTATTCATAGCTATATCATTGGCTGAATGTTCCTATAATATGGAAATACAATATTAAGAATTCTATCAGTAGTTATAATGAAGTGGGAAACAGCACTTAGTACAATCACTCTAAAATATAATCAGATGTGTAGCTCAGCTGTTTTTGTTCACTTTTTGCATTAATTCCGCACCAGGGAAGGGAGACAGACAGACAGACAGTGCAGGGTTCTCTCTGGATCTCATTAAGAATGTTCATCAGAAGATCCAAATCACCCATCATTACAACAAAAAATCTAAAATATTGGTGGAAGGGAGGAAACAACACCTTGATATTGTAACAGAAAACTGGAAAACGTCTCAAAAGAAAAATAATGTCAGCTATAAAAGTAAAGGGCACACCTCACATGAGACTTTCAGGATTTACAGGCTCTTAAAAAATTAAGCTGGTAATGTTAATATTGCACATCCAAACTTGACAGAAGTGAAATCTGCAACCAGAACTATGGTTACAACCTGTGTCATGAAAGGCACCAGAATACGATTTCCAGGAGATCAATACTTATGAATCTTTTAAACTGGTAATGGGGAAAAAACCCAAAGGAAAAACAGTGGCAGCAAGCACGTTCCTAAAAAAAAAAAAAGCATTACAGAATCACAGGGTTGGAAAAGACCTTGGAAGATCATCAAGTCCATTCGTTCCCATTCTAAGCTAAACCATATCCCTAAGTGCCTCATCTACCCGTCTTTTAAACACATCCAGGGATGGTGACTCAACCACCTCCCTGGGCAGCCTGTTTCAGGCCCAAACAACTCTTTCAGTAAAAAATTTTTTTCTAATGTCTAATCTAAACCTGCCCTGGCACAGCTTCTTGCCATTTCCCCTTGTCCTATCTCCTGTCACCTGGCTGAAGAGACCATCGCCCACCTCTCTACAACCTCCCTTCAGGTAGTTGTAGCTGGTGATAAGGTCTCCCCTCAGCCTCCTCTTCTCCAGGCTAAACATCCCCAGCTCCCTCAGCCACTCCTCATAGGATTTGCCCTCCAGCCCCTTCACCAGCCTGGTTGCCCTTCTCTGGACACACTCGAGGACCTCAATGTCCTTCTTATGGTGAGGAGCCCAGAACTGGACACGGTACTCAAGGTGAGGCCTCACCAATGTACAGGGGCACAATCACCTCCCTAGACCTACTGGCCACACTGTTCAAGCAAGGCTGCCATTGGCTTTCCTGGCTGCCTGGGCACATTGCTGACTCACATTCAGCCTGCAGTCAACCAACATCCCCAGGTCCTTCTCTGCCTGACAGCTCTCCAGCCAGTCTCCCCCAAGCCTGTAGCGCTGCATGGGGTGGTTATGTCCCATGTGCAGCACGCTACACTTGGCCTTGTTTACTTCATCCCATTGGTCTCAGCCCATTGGTCCAGTCTGTTCAGATCCCTCTGAAGAGCCTCCCGACCCTCAGGCGGATCAACACTTCCTCCCAGTTTAGTGTAGTCTCCATTAAGAAGAGATAGGGAAGAGGTAGGAGAAAGAAGTAAAAAGCGGGCACATCAACTCCAGAGGATGTTTTTGCAGAGAAACATCTCACTTTAAAGCAGCTCACCTTAAAATAACATCAGAGCTATTTTTCTCACTCATATTCTATATGAATGACAACACTTATAATCTTCATTTGCATAAACAACCCCACTGAAGTCAATGGTAACTTCTCTATTTCACTCCAGAAAACGACTCACAAAGCCCAGTATTATATGTTGATATTTAAGACTACTCAAGAAGAGACTAAGGATTCACATGGGCCCACCTTCCCCAATGCTCTAGAAACCAACAAGCTGAACCTCTCCTAGTCTTACAGTATCTTTGTTTTTTAGAACTTGGCAGGAAAAAAGGGGTGGAGGTTTCCAATCTCTCATTTGGTTACAATCAGTGTATTTTACATCCACAGTCATGCTGCTGCGTGACTGCTCAGTCTGTTCCCACACAGGCAGTGGTATTGTTCTCCATTAAAAACCCTGAGTGACAGAACAACTCAGGAGCATTCAGGCATAGCCTGAAATAATGGAAAGACCACGTAATTTTTCTTAAGGCGTGACTAAAATAACATATGATTGGTTCAGAAACAGAAGTTAACTCAATTTTAGGTGAAGTGCAAATGTAAAATAAGATAGTGGATCAATTATCAGGGGAAAAAAGGGATTCTGGCTGCAGCGATAGTTGTCAGGTATATCTTGTATGTAGTAAAATGTGTAAGCTATTGACATCCAGTAATGTCAGCGAAAAACTACAATAAATACTGCAGGCAAAGTCAATCCTGCCTATTTGTTCTGAAAAAGAAGCAGCTTCTTTCAGGAAGTCCATCCCTTCCTTCTCCCCATCCCACTGCCAACTGCTGCTTCTTCTGGTACTTTCCCGCCTAAGGGTACACAGGAATGAATACATTTGGACTCACTCCCCGAAGAATCAGACAACATCCTGACTGTGTACACGAAGGCAGCCAGCTTCAGGCGACTTCCAGGCCTCAGCTTGTGCCATGTCAACCCAGGTGAAAGACAGGACGGTTTGCACTGGCTGTAGCACAACAGCCCAACAATAATCCAGGCAGACACAAGGCCAGTGATGCAGCCCCCAAGTGCTTAATTATTCAAACCAGCCACTCTTCACACCTTCCCTCCACCCCCGTCCCCTTCTTTATTGTTACTTATATATACTTCCATTTCATTGGAGTTTGAGCCCTTTGAGCTTTGTATTTAAAATTTCTTCATAGAAGAAATGGCTGGAAATATTGCAACTTTACAAATTCCCCCATGCTAACACAACTCCAGACATAGGTAGTTAGAGAAGGCAATGTCAGTATTTCAGCAGTTTATTGAATATTATAATACCCGATGTCTACCATTTGGTGTTGTAACACAACCAGAAAAACAAGTAAATCAACACAAGATTTAATAAACTTATTATGCTCATTTAATCTAAAACGATTCAGCGTGCCTTACTGTTTTCAATCTTTTCATAAGCCTCAACAATTAACCAATCAGGAAAGCAATTTATCAGACCCAGATTTTGGCCCATATAGCATCATCTCCAACATACAGTGAAATCAGTGTCTCTACAACAAACAGAATGCAAAGAAAATCTATGTGCAGTTGTAGCTCCACTGCAGTTTTCAGTTATTTCCTAATGGAAATGTTTGTGTATCCAGCCTTCTGTCTGTATATTCTTAACAGTCCACCTCAATTTTGTCTTTCATAAGAGAACAACAGCCACCTTTAATTAGCTAAAATCTTTGGAACAGTGATACTATGTCCCCCAAAGTTATTCAGATTAGTATGTGTATTATTAAGAGATAAAATATTAAGAGTAATGGTTATTACAGTTAACAGATATGCTAGACTATCTCCATATATCTGATAAAGCCATTCAGATAGCAAGAGTTAAAAACAAGCAGTCTACAAATCAAACTAATAAAAACATGGTTACTGTACCATGCACTGTACTTTACATGGATATTTATTTCAGTTTTATTGTAAATACAAGTTAGTAAGTACATGTTTCTAATACACCAATTTGAAACACTCTTTGTAATACCAATTTTTTTCAAATTTCAGTATCTGCAATACATCTTTATCATTATTACAGGATGCTGTTCCTAGTACAGTGTTTGTTAGGACTCTCACAAACTAATTGGCTGTAAGAATGACAGAAAAAGAAAGAAGCAGAGTTTGACTTATAGAATTCATATATAAATTTGAGGTAAGAATTATTTTCAATCATGGCACTGATAACTTTATGTGCACTGTTAATAGTGTTAAGAAACCTGTCTGCTTCTCATAACCTTGTCTGTATTCAGGCATCTGATGATTTCCCTTTAAAGATTAAATCATATAAAATTTACACTTGCATACAAGAGTATCAGAAGTTTTTAGAGGTAGCTGAAGATTATATAAGAATGGGGGCTGGATGCAGAACTCTACCACAGGAAAACCCTACCTCCAGCATTCAGCTTTTTCAGTTCCTACCGAAGGATCCTGCATAACTCAGATCCTAAACTCTGAGCAATAGGAATATGCATTAGGGGAAGAGGAATTACAAAAGCAACAACAATTCAAAACACTTATTTCTTTCAATGGCAATAGATAATTGCCAGTGTGAATCCTTTCCTCATAAGCTCATATACATCACTGAATTACAGCCAGACAGCTTTCGGAGGACTCAGTGAAACTGTTCATAATGAACAAACTTGATTTTGAAGAAATTAACACTTTTTCCCAAGCATTGACAAAATATATCTTTTTGATTTACATTAGGGTATGAAATTGCAAAAGAATGAGCCTATTGTGCAATATTTTGAAAAAAGCTTCTAGAAAAGCAACACATACAAAAGTATTACTGCATACATCTCTGTCTCTCTTACCATAAAGCCTACTTCATTATATATGGCAGTGATTCTGCAAAAAATAACAAGAAGAGAAAATTATATCAAATATGTATTCCACGTCTAGTAATCATCCCAGAAGAGAGCATACAGTTAGGAGAGCTATATTAGGGAAGTAAAAATGAGAGCTTCTTCCTGCCCTTAAAATACAAAATGTTCCTGAAGTTTAACAGGATTGACCAATGAAGTTCACACCTTCCAGATATTTACTCATCTCAGCTTTCCTCTCCTTGCCAGAAATTATTTTGTGGAAATGGTAACAGCCACAATGCAGTAGCGTTTTCCAGACATTCAAGAAGGGATGGTCCATGCCTTGGGGAGCTCACGCTCTGAAGATGGACAGGTAGACTGAAGTCAGGGAAAACAAAACTAAAAAGTTAAACTAAAAGTTAAAACAAAACAACTAGATTCACTATGGGTATTGCAGCCAAAATTGACCTGTAAACTGTGAACACAACAAGCTAAAAGAGCAATGGCTGGAGGGGAAGAACCAGCAGATCAATTCTTCTAGGATGTGCCATGTACTGATGCTGCAGAGCAGAAAGCAAAACCGAGTGTGCAAAACGCTGGCAAACAAGCAAGTAGGAAGCTTGACAAGAGAAACGTAAGCAGCAAGTCATAGCTGCATATTGTCTTTCATGTTCTGTCACTTGTTAGGTTCTAAGTAAGTTGTTTTATTATGGTACAAGGGCTTTACTAATCAAATCACTTGGGTTCTGTCAACATTCTCAAAACATTAGTTTGTTACATCTCGCCCACAAAAGGCCGTTCTGTTTCCTTCTCTGAGGGTATCCTTCGAAGAATGTATAGAACTTGAAATGCAGTCCCTGCTATGAAACAAGAAATGGGTAGTAAATGTTATTTTTCTCCAGTTTTCTACTAATTTAATAGGTTGAGTGTTACACAAACATTCTTATTATTCTACATAGTGATTTTACACACATAAGGTTTTCACAAAGCAAAACTGTCCAAAGCCTTCAGAGAGCTAGTAGCAAGGAGCCACATGAATACTAGGTTTCTATCACAAGTAAAGACTCCCTGTTTCTGTCCTTAATTTCTCTTCCTTGTGTGCACGACACATTTTTGGCTAGCCAAAATCTGTAAATCTAAGCAATTAGCTCACCAAAAATATTTAAAGTGGCTGGAAATACCTTTAATTATTTTTTTTTTAAACAGAAACAACTTTAATTATTCTCCTAATCTTACCATAGTTAAGGACTACTTAACCATCTCCAATTCCATTTCTCCAAAATAATTGCTTTATTAAGATTTTTCAATTTTGCTTTGTGAGCATCTAAACACCCAGAACAATGAATCATTACTTAATTCTGCCAATACTTTTGTTGTTTGTTGCTTTTTTTGAAAATTAAATATTGTTGGGAGAGAAGTTGGCTCTGATCCAAAATCTCTGAAAGCTATTTGGGTTTCCATAGGATTAAAAATGTTGTCGTAACATGTAAGGAAGACATTACTTTCCCTCTGAGGCTGGTAAGGCCTTGGCACAGGCTGCCCAGAGAAGCTGTGGCTGCCCCTGGATCCCTGACAGTGTTCAAGGCCAGGCTGGATGGGGCTTTGGGCAACCTGGTCTAGTGGAGAGTGTCCCTGCCCATGGTGGGGAGGGGGTGGGGGGTGTGGAACTAGATAATCTTCAAGGTCCCTTCCAATTCAAATCATTCTGTAAGTCTATGAAGAACTTTCAATTTGAGTGAACAAGAGAAATACCTTATAACGATAAAAGGCCAGTTACAGAAAATCATACCATATCACAGAATGCCTGAGGCTGGAAGAGATCTCTGGAGGTCATCTGATCCAACCCCTCCTGCTCAAGCAGGGCCATCTAGAGCCACTTGCCCAGGACCTTGTCCAGATGGCTTCTTACTTTCTCCAAGGTGGGAGAAGCCACCCTGGGCAACCTGTGCCAGTGCTCAGTCTTCTTGCAGTAAAAAAGCATTTCTGGGTGTTCAGAGGGAACATCCTGTGTTTCAGTTTGTGCCAACTGTCTCTGGCCCTGTCACTGGGCACTACTAAAAAGAGCCTGGCTCAACTTGTTTGCACAGGCCCTTCAGATATTTATATTGAGCGTTCTCTTCTTCATGCTATACAGTCTCTGCTCTCTCAGGCTCACCTTACCTAAGAGCGGCTCCAGTCCTGTAATCATCTTTGTGGCGCCTTTGTTGGCCTCTCTCCAGCTATGTCCGTGTTTCTCTTGTACTGGGGAGCCCTGAACTGAAAATGGCACACCAGGTGTGGCCTCACCAGTGAGGTGAGTAAAGAGGAAGGATCACCTCCCTCAACCTGCTGGCAATACTTTGCCCAGTACAGCCCAGGATAACATTAGCTTTCTCTGTTACAAGGGCACACTGCTGGCTCATTTCGACTTGGTGTTCACTAGGACCTCTGGGTCCTTTCTGTTAAGCTGCTTTCCAACTGGGCAGCCCTGAGCATGTCCTGCTGCCTGGGGTTGTTCCTCCCCAGCTGCAGGACTTTGCACCTCTCCTGTTTGAATGTTGTGAGGTTCCTGTGTACCCTTTCTCCTGTTGAGGTCCCTCTGGATGAGCAGTATGACTCCTCGGTATATCAGCCAACTCTCTGCAGTTTTGTGTCACATGCAAGCTTCCTGATGGTACATTCTGCACCACTATCCAGACGATTAATGAAGATGTTAAACAGGAGTGGACTCAGTATTGACCCCTGGGGTACACTGCTAGCTACTGGCTTCCAACTAGACTTTGTGATCACCGGCTGTTCTACCAGTTTTCAATCCTGTCATTTCACCACAGAAGTTTACCACTGGCCAAGCATGCCTTCCCCTTGGTGAATTCATGCTGACTACTCCTGATGACTTTCTTGTCCTTCATATGCCTGGAAATTTCAACTAAACTCTCTTTACAGATCCCCTTCCAGGAAGTCAATGCAGTTTGAATACTAATGTACAAGATATACCTGTGAAGCTCTATCTTTAGAGCAGCCAAATGCAAGAAGCTCCACGCATTGTGATGCAGAGAGCAATCCTAATGCCATGCTCTGAATTTCAAAGGATAACATTTGGCAACAGGTAGCTGGGCTGCAGTATTTGTTCAAAGCCAACCAAAGTGTAAGGATTATAGACTTCTAACCAAGTTTAAAAGCAAACGGGTATGTTCATGTTCCAGAAATCCATTTTCCAAAGGCCGTGAGCTACCAAGAACTGCTCTTAGGTAAAAAGGAAGTTAGACCCTTTACCAAGATTCTTTTGTTGACTGAACCTCAGGTTTCCTGCAGTGACTTACAAGCCATCTCCCTGCTCTCTGCCTTGGCTTCCTGCACCCTACTCCTTCCATTCTATTTTCAATTCAAGCTCTTCCAGCAGAGATCATCTGCCATGGAAGTTTGTTTCTGATCTTAATTTGAACCACTAGGTGCTGCTGCAACACAGATAATAAAGAGTTACAACAAGAACTGTCCCATAAAACTATCTGGGATCTACACGGTTAGTGACACGGTTAGAGACTGACCTTAGAACAGCTCACAAGAACTGGTAATGTCATCCTTTTGCCATGCTGCTACAGTCAATGAGCAGTTTCCAGCCTGGGGAGTGATCTTCTGTTTTTCCTGGACTACAAGCTTTATTCACTGGTCTGTGATTCAAAAGCCACACATGAAAATTGAGCATAGATCAGGCTGTCTGCCTTTGTGCTCTCCTTCTAAGCTAGGTATATAAATGGCCAGAAATATGCCAATGCTTGCTCTTGGAAGTGAAGTTTCCAGCTGAACATGTAGCCAGTATGACTGTACTCGCATACTTGCTTGTCAAGGTAAAACACCAGTAGCCTGACCGTCAGCCAGGACCCTTTCCTTGGACCTCCAGTCTCTGAGAAACCCTAGCTATCTCAACTCTTCCATAACAGAACATTTGTAAGCATTATTAGCTTATCACAGTTCTCAGGACAAGGAGTCCCAGGATGACTAGTTGTTCTATTTGCTTCCCTTGGGCCATATCAGGTATATACGGCTGTTAGAAAGTTTAGAAGTCTCCATCTGCTAGAAGATACCAGACTGGTCTCTCCAAGAAGTTGGTATGATGTGACAGAAACATTATGACACTGATATAACAGATATGCAAATCAGATTTGTGAACAACAAATATAGTTGTAACCACACAACTCTGCTCACACAGACAACCCAAACTATTATCTTTTAATTTCTGCTGCTCTTTTTGCCAGAAGAGCTGTATTCTAAATTGAATTTGAAATAAACTGATGTCTTCTGTGGGAGACAAATTACAGGCACTAAGTTGATTCTTTCAGTTCCATAACACAGAGTGCTGACACTCTCCAGAGGTCTGCTGTTCTTCAAACAAAAAACCTTAACTGATGCCTTAATCACAAATATTTCTAATGTTTTAAATAGTTGTCTGGGTGCATATAAACAGCTTACAGAAAAAGCCTGCCATATTCTACTGTCACCTGTGTTAAGTTCTTTTCATCATCCAATTTTGAATGAATTCCTGGAGGTCTGGGAGTACTTAGTTTCCTCCTAACATCACAAACAACATGAATTTCTTTATTAGGAGGGATTAAACTCTTCACTGCTGCTACCACCACACTTAGAATCTTTCATGAAAGGGAAAACACTGCTGGATTTTGCTTTGAAATCTTCCTTTGTATCCCAGCGAAAAGGTGCACAGCCACATAACCACAGTGTCAAAGGCCCAGCCAGGATCCCTAAGAGGAAGGGAAGGTTGGAATGCCATTAGTGACACGCAGCTGACTGACTAAACTATGGTGCTGCATAAGCCTTTGGGTTTAGGTGACAACTGAAACACATCTCTCATCTTACCTGCTTCCAACAGGAATTATGCTGCACAGGAAGACTTGAAGTCAATTGTCATTTCTGACTCTGTATCAATTTGTATTATTTAGTTTGACCATTTTACAATACAATCCAAACTGCCTCACCCAGTAATTCAATTAGTCTGTCAACAGGGATCAATTGACCAGCCTGCAGAACGTGGGCCACAGTTCTCTTCCAAGAACAGGCAACGTTGTTATTTCAACAATGACAAATGTAGCCTGAACAAATGAAAATCTCCTGCTGCATCCTCAGTCTGGCTCTTACAGCTGCTGAAGAAGGACCATGCTTTCAGTGGGGATACCTACCCTTTTCTTGGAAGTCCTGACAAAAGTTATGCCAACTGCCAACTAATCCGAGTCCTCCATATCTCACTCACGATGCAAATTTGTCTGTCATTTGCTTATGTTGACTCCCGATTCACCATGTATCTCTTCTAAAGGAATCCCACAAAGGAATTGGGAAATACTGACCCAGGAGTACCTGACTACCATGCTCAGTACAACTGTCAACTGCCTGGTTTGGGGGTTGGAGTTGGGCTTTTTTTCTTCCAAGACTGGGACAAAATAAACAAAGGGGACATGAAACAGACTCCATTTCCTAAGGCTTTACAAGAAAAGCTTACCACAACCCAATTTTTAAAGTTTCTTTTTCTTAGCCACATCATACTGACAGTCTACAACAACACATGTACTCCTCAAATTCATTCTTCTCCACCATTTTCAGCTGACAGAAGAAAGTTATTGCAGTATTTTTCTAGAAACAAGTATGCAAATTTGCATTGTGCATTGTAACACTTAAGCTTTCAAATCAATCCAGCCTCACTTTCTTTCACACTGCCAAGTGTAAGGTGTTGCACTTGGGCCAGAAGAATCCCAGACACAGACACAGACTGGGAGAAGAGCTTCTTGAGAGTAGCCCTGCTGAGAAGGACCTGGGTGTCATAGTGGATGAAAAACTTAACATGAGCCAGCAGTGTGCTCTTGCAGCTCGCAAGGCCAATGGGATCCTGGGCTCCATCTGAAGAGGGGTGGCCAGCAGGGACAGGGAGGGGATTGTCCCTCTCTACTCTGCCCTCCTGAGGCCCCACCCGGAGTACTGTGTCCAGATCTGGGGTCCCCAAACCAAGAGAGATGTAGAACTGTTGGAGAGGGGTCAGAGGAGGGCCACAAAGATGATCAGAGGGCTGGAGCACCTGCCCTACAAGGAGAGGCTGAGGGAGCTGGGCTTGTTCAGCCTGGAGAAGAGAAGGCTGTGGGGGGGCCTCATTGCAGCCTTCCAGTACCTGAAGGGAGCATACAAACAGGAGGGGAGTCAACTTTTTAAAAGGGCAGATAATGGCAGGACAAGGGGAAACGGATTAAAGCTGAAGGAGGGAAGGTTTAGATTAGATATTAGGGGGAAGTTTTTTACAGAGAGTTTTTTTTACAGAGAGAGTGGTGAGGTGCTGGAACAGGCTGCCCAGAGAGGTGGTGGATGCCCCATCCCTGGAAGTGTTCAAGGCCAGGTTGGATGGGGCCCTGGGCAACCTTGTGTAGATCCAGGCCTGAGGCTGGTGGCCCTGCCTGTGGCAGGGGGGTTGGAGCTCTATGATCCTTGGGGTCCCTTCCAACCCATGCCATTCTATGATTCTATGAATATTCTGGCTTACATCAGTAAATAATAGCTTCACAGCTATTACTATCCCAGTGACAATACTATTAGGATGTTCTTCTAACATTCCAATAAACCTGTGCTGTTCTATTTCTGTCATGTTTAACTAGTGTTCTACAGGACATGATAAATCTTACAAACACATTCAGTCATCATATAAATTTTAAGTTTTGTATTTAAACATTGTAAAGACACAGTAACCAAGGAGTTCTGTAGGATAAAAGGCAGTGGTCTAAACCTGACAATTTTAACTTTAGTTCCCATGTACTACTGCTATTACTACTTATTTGACTGAAGATCAGCCAAATTAAATCTAAATTAACACTGCAGGGAAAAGAAAAACCAGTCTACTTAGCAAAAGAAAGTTTAGCCTTAGCAAAAATCTACTTGTCAATGCTGAATTTCATGCTACTTTTGTTTGCTTCCCTATTTTGAATTATTCTTTCATTAATATTTTAAGATTATTGCCCCTTAGTCAAATGCAAATGCCTGGTAATTCCATCCTTACCTTAAGACAGGCATAATAATTTGCTATTTTATAGTTACATGGCAGTCTGCTGAACTTATTTAAAAATCTCTGCTACCTACATACAAGATTGGTCTATGCAGAAAAAGGATTCCTCTACTCCAAAAGAAACTCCTGGGATAAAATTCATATGCCTAGGTTGCAGACTCATATCAACGTTTGGGTCTTAAGCATCTCTTTCATTATCTTCATTCTTTTATCTAAAATGGTAAGCTGTTAGATGTGATGCAACAACATTTCAGTAATACAGAAGAGCTCTCATGGATCAAAGAATTTGCTTCCTTGAAGCATTTCTTACTATCCTTGCCACCAACTAGGTGTATGAATCACTGGGCCAAATTGCCTTCCCTTTCGCGTCTGACACAGGCATCCCTGTAAGCAAGTCCTTAATGGCCATGTGCTTCCAACAGCTACCATCACCAAGGAATGCTGAAGAAATTATATAATGCTATTAATATGAAGAATTTAGAAAAACAGGAGGTTTCAAATCAGGCATCAAAATAGTATGACACTTTTGACCAGATAAACTTAAATCTACATTCCTCCATTTGCCATTTGTGGAAAGTAAAAACACTTCCCTACACTGGAGAAGATAAATATATTCCACTTTCCAACAAACTGATACGCTGAGATCACAAATTACAGGAAACTTGGCAGCAAAATTAGTTACTTTTTATCCATTGTACTCCTGGGATGGGAAAGAAGACTTACTGTTCACAAAAAATGATGGAGTTATAAAGAAATGCATAGCTACACATTTATAGCATTGATGAACAAAGTTCTCCATAGAAAAGGAAAAATTTGATGATTACAGCCCAACATGATGTCTTAAGGAGACAGACATTTTAAATCCAGGCTCTTAGTAATTTTTTTTCCGGGTTTTCTGCATTACTTTTGAAATTATAAACAGAAAGGAATCCAAAGAAGCCTTACTGCTTTTGACTAACATTCTTCATGTAAATATATTATACTAACATGTAAATATATTTCTGGCACCTACCATAATTTTACTGTTATCAATATTCCTTGTACAATGTTCTATAGCAACAGATACTTTCATTTTGTCCTAAAGAAAATTGGAATTTCATATTCAATTTCACATTATCTTCTAGAACTGGATTCTACTTTAGAAACAAACTCAAATGACTTTCAGAATAAGACTATGGATAAGCCTAGTACAGAAAACTTCCCATTCACAGTTTACAAAAGACAGCTGAATGAATACCCGGGTGGTGGGGGAGAAGGGGGATCTAAATGAAAAGTGTTGCTAAACAACTGTTATCTATCACCATGCTATTATTTTCCCCATATGCTTACACATCTATTAGAATGATTATTATTTCCTGGAGTACAAATTTTCTAAGTACCTATCCGTGTCTTAAAAGATATGTTCCTATCAAAAGAAAAACAATTAAAAGCTATTGTTGCAAATAGGCAAAAAATGTTCCCTATTGTCTTCCTGAATGTTTTCCTAACAGCACCTGCTAGAATATTTTGTTCCACAGAGAACTCTACTTATCAGCTCCATCACTGTCACTAGCAACTTTGTGCAGCTCTCCGTTTATCTCGTGCACACAGCCCTGGAGAACAGTACCGCAAGGGCAAACACGGCAAGAGCAGTGCAGGATTTTTATTCCAAGGACTGCCCCACAGACCAAACGTCCTGTCCTGTCTGGAAACACTCTCAACACAAGTAAACCATTTACTCACAATACCTCAACTAAAAAGATCCCCAATCCCAAGGGTTACAAAGAGAGATTAACAAAAATTCTAAAAAGATGCTACATTTCTGACAAAATTAGATTTAAGATTATTCTTAACCTTGAAGCAAGGCTCATTCTCTGCACAATGAATCAGGTGTCAAGACTCTTCCCAGCCACGAGCCATTCTTATGCAAGACTTGTACCCTTATTTTAGCTGAGAAAAGGATTTGGGGTATTGTGATAAACACACACACATATTTCCCTTCTGTTTCATTTGGATTCAGATCCTCACTCTCTGTGTCCCATCAAGATTACTGATTACTGATTGACAACTTTTTCGGAAGCAGTTTCGAAACTCCTCTCCTGGCTTACTGAGTGACTTAAATTCTGGAAAGAATAATTACCTTTTGGAAGTCTGGATGCGATTGCCTCCTGTCCTGACAGGAATCAGAACCTTTTCATAAATATATTGACACCCAACTAGATACAACCATAAGTAAATAGTTGCTTTAAAGTAAAAAAAGCGCTGTTTTCTTGTCTACTGTGGCAATACTAAAACCTTTCTCAGTGTTACATTTCTTAAAATTTGATGTGTTTCTTACTTGTATTTAATATAAAACCTTGTGTAAATTAACAGCAGACTTTATACAAACCTAGAACAGTATTAAGGTATGCAGGTTATCACTGGATTATGATTTCAGCCAATTACAACCAAAATCTCTAACTTCAGATTGGTAAAGAGGTTCAGGTTTATGGACTTTGAGGGATAATATAACAGATATTAACATCTATCTTAGAAAGAAAATAAGAGAAAGAGCTAGAAATGTCTTTTAGCTGCACTCATTTGTATAGTTTGAAAATGCTGTACTGCAAACAAATAAATTACAGGCCCAGATAATAGTGCCCTCATGCTGAGAATTTCAAATTCTATTCACCAGTTTTGAACAGATATGAAACCTGCTATGACCAGTTAATGAGTCTTCAAAAAATGCGAGATCGTTATGTCTCATTACGTTGAGACATCTTTGGGTGAATGAGTGACCACTCTTCTAACGTAGAACATGTGCTCTACATGACCACAACACTAAGAAAACATTCATATTTTTTCTATTTACTATTGTTGTACTACTGTGAAAGAACCTAAACATCTCTATTAATCAGAAAAAACAGAATTAAAAAAATGTATTCCTGAGGTTTCCCACCTGTAAACTGTTATACCAAAACAGATATTGAAAAGATGTTCTCTTTGAGATAGCAAGAAGATTTTCTTCAAAGAGGAAAGAAGCCAGCACTTACAAAATCTTGCCTTTTCCAAACTCCACTTCAAAAGGAGCTGTTTTCAGAACACTAATAAAGTCAGTTCTAAAAGCAAGGTATCAGTTTCAAAATAACACACGTGCTACTACGAACAAGGTTCTTGGCAACATCAGAATTGTCTGAAGGAGAGCAATCCTAAATCTTTAGAGAGGAAGAAATGCAAATAAGCAATAGCTTTCCTAAGGGAACACAACCACCACATCACTCCTGCTCCGAAAATCCTTGCAGGGTTTCTTCAGCTCAAAGAGATATGAAAAGGCAATGGTCCCACAGGAAGCAAATTTTCCTGAACGCCATGATGCTGTTTTCATTTTCCTTAAATAGGTTTGCTTCCATGGTATAACAGTTCCATAAATAAACCCTGTCTGGACTGCAGAAATGGAATCAGACACATATGTAATCCTGCCCTCCTGAATCTGTGAAACAAAAATAAATTACTGCATTATGTTAAGTGAAAATCATATGTAAGGAGAAAATACTAAATTGTTTACCTCCCGTATACTCACACCCTAGCTTAACATACACCAAGAGGAACTCTCTGAATCAAATACTGTATCAGCTATGAGACTGACAGCATGGTGAAAGAAATTCAGCCTTCTAGTTAGGAAGTATCTAAAGCCCTAGCAAAATGTTCGATCCCAGACTTCACTGAGCCCTTGCAGTTCACTGTTAAGACAGGCAAGACCACGTTCAGTGACTTGGACACATACATAGAAATTTTCTTCTAAATAATAGTGATTTTTGTGAATGAATACTCAGGGAGGGGAATGTATCACCACAATCATTTCAAATAAATATCAGAGATAAAGAAATGGCAGGACAAGCCTGGGTTATGTCTACAGATTGACACACTTTAAGAAATAGTAGATGACTCTCTGCCACCTTGTTCCTCATTAATAATTTAGCACTAACTGAAGACATACAAGCAGAGATGGCACATGCTGTGCTTTCTGACTGGAAGAAACAGAAGACTATTACATTTTGACATTTCCTATAAATTTAGAGTACTTCAGAATAATGAAGTTAGGTTTGTTTGAAAAGGATTCAGCTATCTTCATAATACATTTTATTTCTCTTCACCACACAGACAAAAAAAATGACAGAGCTGTTGAACTAGGGTCAGAAAGACTAACAAGGGTTTACTCATTCTCCCACAGTCTGACTAGTGCTCCTCCTACTGCTGAAAATTAAATCAATGAAAATTAATTTTAAAGCATAAAGTGAACTTAAAGAGTTTAAGAATTCTAGAACAGCCATAAAGAAATACTTTTACATCCACTTCACAGCTCTGACAGTCAGAAAGCAAGGAGATTCAACTTCTCTTACTCCTTCACTCTGGAAGACACTGTTTCCAGTCCTGAAAGTAAGCATTTATTAAACCAGCAGAGGTATACACCTTTTCCATTGCACGAGACTGATCAGGGTTACCACTTCCTGGAAGTTCCATCAAATTTATCTCTTGATGACTATACAAAAAGGTTCAGATTCTGCCTATGAAGGGATTCTAGGCTGATCACATACTGACAGGATGAAAACTCTATTTATTATGAATCATGACATTCTCATTTCCATTATATAGCTGTGTCATGGTTTAACACAGCAGGCAGCTAAAACAATCACACATCTGTTTGCTCACTTCCTGCTTCCCAAGGAGTTGCAGGAGAGAACTGAAAATAAAATTTTTAAAACCTCGTAGGTTAACATAAAGATAGTTTAATAGGAAATAATAATAATAACAATTACAATAATAACAATGATAATATCTAAAACCCCCAAGATAAGCACAGCACAATTTCTCACCACCCAAAGTTGATGCTCCACAAGACCCCAAGCTGACTCATCTCTTGGCCCACACCCAGTTACATACAAAGCATGGTGCCACTTGGTACAGAATACCCTTTTGGCCAGTCAATGGTCCTGGCCACATCCCCTCTCAGCATCTTGGGCACCCCCTGCCTTCTAGTTGGAGTGGCAGTATGAAAAGCTGGAAAGTCCTTGGCTGCTGGTCAACAACTAAAATATCAGTTTGTTACAAACATTATTCGCACCCTAAATCCAAACCACTGCACTGTATCAGCAAGAAAATTAACTTTATCCCTGCTGAAACCAGGACAACCGGCTTGGCTAGTCTTTAAATTCCTAATAATAAGTAAATTCCTAATATATGTAAATATTGTGTAGCTGAAGTCCTTCTCTTGGCTTTACTAACTGATGAGGCAGGATATTGCATCTGGAAAACAACCATCTCCCACTGACCAGACACCACAGACTGCCAAGGTCAGCTCCATATGCAGGAACAATTCCTTCTTAAGACCTTCTTAATGGCAATAAAAAACATTCTCTATTTCTAAATATTTCCCTGTATTGAGGTAGTTGAAAACTGGAGAGAAGATTTAATTTAGGACTGCACATACAATTCATAATCACAAGGAAATTAAATACACAAAATAGTCTTCTGCTTCCCAAAGTAGGACAGGTGGATATACTACCCTTTAACTTTAGCCTTTAATATCCTTTCCGCTCTCCCACTGCATGCATATAGTTTTGTGCTAGTGGTTAAATATTCATTGGGGCATACGCTAAGAGAGGCTGACTAATGGTAATCCCTCCTACTCTGAGTAAGATGCTGGACACTGAACTTCCAGTCCCCATTTTAAGTACTTATTTTCACAAAACAAATTAAACTTTTACATATAATTATCTATTTAGGGTATCTAATTTTTACTATATTACCTATAATTCTATTTTTACATAATTTCAAAATCTGACTCCAAGAAGTACAGTTCAATTAAAATACATATTCCCCAACTGAATAGTTTTTCAACTCAAGATACCTTCCTGTTTATTTTAGTACAAAGTTTTATTTTAGTACCAACACCAGAGCATCCTCCTAATGCCCAGTCTTATCAATATGGAAGAAAGGTAGGCTAGGACTAATTTAAGACTAATAATTAGATCCTTAGCAAAATTTCATGGTATAAAAAGTTAATGTGATTACAGAATCAATAATAGGCATTTTCTGATGTTGCTGAATGGCAACATTGGTTTTGCTTTTAATAATTTGCTGAATGGTTGCAAGCGGGATACACTAAAAAGACCCAAACATAAAAAACACACAGACTCAAAAATCCTCATGCTCTCTCTTTCCAAAGCACATCTTGAACGTAAATAATATATTAAACCAATTTCAAACTCAGTGAATTCAGCCAATTTAACAAGCATGAAAAAGAGAGAACGTGGGCTTTGATAAAGCAGCTGGCATTTGCTTCAGAAATAGCAAAACTATGTGTAAGGAAACAAAATTATCTTGGTTCCTCAAAATAGCCTACTGCTATCAGACAGGTAGATCACAATGTACAACACATAAAACATTCTAGACTGAAAGAATGCAGGAAGATTTCACAAAAAAGTTATTTCTACACTCACATACAACCCCCACCCACCCACCCACCCCTTGAATTTGCTGAATTCAGGAAAGGGTATGTGTGCTGGGGAGAGGTAGCAACTTTCTAAGTTGGTAACTTATTTACAAATTGAAAGAGAAAATACCTGAAAGGACAAAGAGGAAAATACATTGAAGGACAAAGCAAAAGGGAAAAACATGGATTTCAAAGGTAAAACTACATTCTTGGGAGTGTATTTCAAGAAGATTCAAGTTGCACTTCACCAAATGGCATTGTATCTTCACCTGTAAGTTGACTCAAGATTTTCTCTCTCCTTCTCACATTCTTCTTCTTTATTATGGCTTGTTCTTGCTTTTCAAATGTTTGGCCATGTAAACCAGACATATTTGTAGGAGCAGAGCAAAAACATACTAATGTTCACCTCTGATGGAGAGCGGTTACCTTGAAACAAGTGTGCATCATTTGCGTCTTGTTCTTGTACCTATTACTCCAGCCAATAGATGGTTAAGTAATGGTTTACTTTTAAATGTAATAATGCTAAGATTTTTAACATGGCATGGGTAGAAAACCTTGCAGAAAAAAGCACTGCAAAAAGAAGAAATCCCCATAAATGATCAGGAAGAACATGAAGTGGCTCCCTAGCTAACCCTGCATGTCGTCTCTTCGCTGTCTGTCACAGTGTTTTAACTGAACAGAATAAAGGATCATTACCTGCTGGTTGCAGGGAAAAAAATTCCAATTGCTGTTGCTAAATGAGCTGTACTGAGAACGGTATGATAATGATAGTGATAAGTTTTTGTAATTCTTCTTTAACATCAGATCAAGAGTATTTCACAGCATCAATGCAATCGCTGTTCCCCATGTATTTAAATAACCTTGTATTAAAACCACAACTGTGCTGGGTCAGATAAATATCTGTTGAGATCAGACTCACTCTCTTAAGGTGCCAAACAGAAGACACCCAAGAAGCTTTAAGCCAAGCATGTAGTGATAATTATACAGAACACTCCATCAGGGCCCAGCTTCTCAGAGTCTCTCAAGACCTGAAGCAGCATTTAGCCTTATTTTGTCCAGCGAATGCTTCTTTCATTAAGTTCATGAATGTCAAACATTTAGTATCCACAACACTGTACAGCAAGAAGTTACATACTACTTTGTATGTAGAGAACCATCCCTATTTGTTTGATAAATCCTCGCTTCATTTGATGGTCCCTACTTCTTGAGTGAAAGAGGTCTTGCAAGTCAGAGCAATGACCTCCCCAAGACGGAGTGCGGTCCTGTAGTACTGGAGTTAGAGCAGAGCATGTCTGTGAACAGCAACCAGGCTTGGACACAATCTGCATCCTGCCCAGCTGGACTTACTACAGGCAGCCAGGCCTGGAGTGGGTGCAAAAGTGGTTGCAAAACCTGTTCTTGCAGCCAGAGCTCCAACCCAAGAAGTAGCAGCGAGAGATCACTTTCCTCTGTCACAGAGAAATCATCAGGAAACAGCATAATAAATTGGCAGCCTGTAATAAAATGATTATAGTCAAAGGAGCCAGGAGAACATAATTAGCATGCATGGTTTGAATGCTGAACTAAAAGAGTGATTATTTAACCACTGGAAATTACAATTTCTTTTATCTGATTTATTTAAGGTAAAAACTTGCATCTTCTGTGAAAGTTAGGAGTAGAAATCCTCACATAGGTGACCCAAACATGTTTTCCAAACACTAGAGACACCTGAAACATCATGTGGAAGACTGAGTGTCTTCTAGGAAAACTAGAGTATGAATCAATCCTCAAAGCCCATAATATGAAAAAGCAGAAATTCCCTGAGACCCCAGATATACAGAGGGCTAGACACCATGGTTAGGGTTCCTGCTGAAACACCCAAGACAAAGCAACATGTACCAACGCTGGAGCAATACTTTCTCCCTGACTCACTGACTTACGCTGTGAATTTACTCCTGGTTGCAGCATCAAAGAAAGAACTGCAGGAGGGAAACCACTAGGTGAATAAGCCACAACACCAGACTATGTTCTGTCCACACGTTTTATGGTCACCTTCACCACAGCGCTTTCGATCAACAGCACTAGGCAAGCACATGCAGCAAACCCGTGACAGAAAGCTTTGTTCCCCAGAAGGAAATCACTGCAATGCTTGGAATATTTCAAAAGCATTAGCATTTTTCTTAGTCCCTCCAATATTCATCTCCATACAGTAAGCAAGCCTAACCTACAGAGATGGGAAAAATAAAGCTAAAAATAACCTGTTTGAATTGTAAAGTCAGGGAGAAAACTGGAGGAAGTATTTGACATCACCCAACAAAATCAAAGTGGTTTTCACTTAAACCAAAGCAGCATTCTGAGCTTCAGATATTCAAGCAATTTTTGAAGAAGAATTTACAAAAGTAAAGGCAGTGACTAGATTTTCCTCCCATGCACAGCTGGCAGCAGATGTAATATATACAGGTATTTGAGAGAGAATCTGACCGTTTAGTAAAAACCCAGTAAGGTGGCACAGACAACATGGGAGCCTGTATAAGAATAAATCACAATGGAAAGGGGTAGGAACCCCAAATCTATTATAAAGGAATATGTAAATAAGATTAATTTCTTGCACAGCAATATGCTTCAGAAATGTTTGTTTTTCTCAGCATGCTACTTCTCAGTCTGGGGTTTTTTTCTAGATATTATGAGAAATATAAAAACTAGCTAGAAATAGTATTTTAATTTTAGAAATTTAGACTGTGTGCTGAGCTTTTGGTTTCTGTTTAAATAACCTGTGACTTTTTCTAATAAATTTTAGTGAAGTTGGTCATCAGTCAAGCCTAGCGACAGTAACATATTAATCAAATATAATCTAAACTCTCTCTTACCTGTCAGATCTTAAGCTTGTGTTTAAAATGATGACTGGATAGACACAGAAATATCAGAGACACTGGGTTATTAGTTTAGATGAAGGAGTTCATTCATCAGTATGTTAAAAACTATCAGCATAAAGGTAATAGTCACAGATAATTATCTGAGCACCTTCCCTGTCGCTGTGCAAGAAAAGACCTGGTAAAGAGGAAAAAAAATTGAAAGAAAAGAATACAAACTCAGGGAAGATGTACAAGACATCAACAAATCACCTGCAAGGATTCTAAGTAGAAGAGAAACACAAAAACAAAGGAAAGGCAACAGTTCAGAAAGCAGAAAATCATCAAAATTATCAGATACAGAGAGCTCATGGACAAGAAAGAGATTGAAATTTCACAGAAGAGAGGTCAGAGCTTTTGAGGAAATTGCTTTGCAGAGTTTCTTTTAGAATTCACAATACCTGAACATCTGCTAGTGAAATTTTGCAGGATTACTTACTGGCTTTGGCTAGTGAAAATCTTAGAAGAATGAAGTAAGTTCCAGCTCAAATTCTCCTCTTTCACCTAAAGGAATGGAACAGCATATCGGTGCTTTTTCTTTTTCCTGGTTTAAGTGTAAGATAGTGAACAGCAAAGCCTCAAGTATGAAGTAATTTATAAACCTATGGCTATGTCACTCTTCTAACTTATCCTCTAGGGAAAGGTAGAAAGTGCGAAAGGATGAGACAGGGTGAACAACTGAGTTTCCTTAATGACGAATACTAAGCATTATGGTTATCTTTGCCCCTCTGCAATGCAAACAGTTGTTACATTCCAACACCACAACTCCTAAGAGCAGTTTGACAGCATACTTTTTTTCCTGGCATGAATGGCTAGCAGTGCAGTTTGCAACTGCCATGCTGTGCTAGAAAACATACCCAGCATATATATGCAGTTCTGTCAGCAACGCTCTGCTTTTGCCAACACCATGAGATTTATTTTATCAAAGTAAATGAGCAAAATGGTTGAGATAGTAGAAACTGCATCAATACTGGAGGAATTTCCCACATGCAATCTGTCACCAAAGTCTTACTGCTTTTTCTACAACTGTTGCACCACAAAGGAGCTTCAGATCAAATACACTGAACATGATGCATGTTCCCTGAGCTGCAGAAAGGCAAAAGAGAAAAAGGAGAAAGATATAACAACTCACCCAAAGACAGGAGAACAAATTAACAGAACACTTCAGCAATTATACACACTGCAGGGTTTGCTTAATGCCCACAGATCATCACTTTTTTGTTGCTGTGAAGTTTTAATGCACGACATTTCTTTATATACCATTTATGGACAGGCAGCTGTTACATGAAATTTTATTCTTCAGCTCATTTTTGAGAGAAACACAGTTAAAGAAGTTGTGCTTCTCACCACAATGAGGAAATATGTGAGTCAGTCAGATTGAAACATTTAAATTACTTGTTTGAGGTCTGCTACTTGCCAAGCCAACTCCCACCCATTTCACACCAGCCTAAGAATGAGTGGCACTCAACTTTTTGCCACCCTAGAAGGCTGAAGGCATAGCCCTGGCACACCCATTACACACTGCCTGCTCTTCTGACAGGCTAGTGACCCTGGAAGTGATTAGCCTCCTCCTAGGCAAATTCTCTCACGTAATAAGGACCCAAATTCACTTCAACTGAACAAGTGGAGACAGAGGTTGCTCACTCCCAAACTATTCCAAGTTCTTGATTCATGTGACTGATGGATAGTGGCAGTTCCAGCCACAAATCACAGTCATGCTATTTTGGGGAGGACACACACAATGAAGAGTAGTACATGGAAAAAATGTTATGCTAATTGTAATTACTGTTTCTAAATGGAGTTGCATTAGAAGCCACAACCTCAAATGCTCCTGGTCAAATGAGTAAATAACTTTCTGCAATGTCAGAAGATAGCAGGCTGTTGGAAGAGCTGCAGTTCAAACTAAAGGCTGAAATAAGAACCAATGGCAGCACTGTTCCTTTGTTTATGTCACCTTTTGTGTCATCTTCTGTCTCAGTCCTGCTTTTTCAGTCAAGAGCCACTAAATGCATTTGAAAGCTGCTGCCTGCACTAACAAGGACAGAGCATCTGCTGCTACAACAGATTCCTTTCCCTGCAGTGAAATGTTAAAGATTTCTTTTTCAAAAACAGCAAGATGACTAATTAGCAAACTTCTCAGTAAAAACGCTAAGCAGAAAATGTTTACACTGTTACAATGGCTAACACTTCTCTCCCAACAGGGTGTAAAAAAAACCCCAAACCCCAACAACAAAAACCAAACCCGAAAATCAGTTCTACAGATGTGAGATGGATCTTCTCTGCTTATGACACAGCTGTGATTTTTAGCAACTAAGTTACACAACAAACGCATACTGCAGTTTTCTTCCAGGCTCTGAGAAGAATATCGACATCTGAGAGATGCAGCTGTTCAGCATGACAGCTATCCCAACATCCCAAGAAATTCAGCTACCCACAGTGAAGATATACAACAGGGAGATACATGATGTCCACTACAAACACATGCAAAAAACTTGGATGGTGACTAGACTTGAAACCGGATGAGATTAAATCTTCTTTTAAAATAGATGGGAATGTACAATTTGAGATTTTCAACGCTTGCTACTCTAGAGAATCTGATAAAAAAGCTTCTGAACTCTGATGGCAAGACCACAAGTCAGTCAACACTTTGAGACATGACTTGCTGAATTTTCTCCTTGAAATGAGAACAACAAAACCAAAGCAAGATCTCTGCATCTCTGAAGCCGCCTTTTTTTAAAAAAGAATATAATCTATAACAAGGAAATTTTGAAATACAAAAACTCTGATCTGCTGGAAGAAACATATTAAAAGCAAAGGGTTTGATAGCAAAAGTCTTTGAAGGGATGAGGGTCTTCTTTTCAGCTTTTTGCACAGTTTGGCAACTTCCATCCACTTCTGGATTGAAACAAGTACCTCTGAGATGTTCCAGGAATTCAGGATGCCTTAGCAGCCAGGGGAAGGTTTGAGTTATTTTTCTGAGCCACACCAGCAGTCACTCATTAGCATGCATGCAACTGTTCACTACAATAACTAAAACAGGATTGGGCATTCTCAGATTTCCTGCAGCAAGCAAGCACATCAACAGCGGCTGGATCCTGAGCTTCACATTTATGAGATTATCCTTTCGTTTCAATCTAGCACAGCAAGACCCACTTCAGTTCCACAACAATCCTGATGGAGCACTTAAGGCCTTGGAAATAAAATATTTTGGTAATAATACAGAATACAGACACAGCATCTCCCCAAGATCAGAAAATTTCATCTAGGCATGAGGGGAGTCAAAACAAATGAGAATACATTTCTTTTTATAAGCTACTATTAATAGAATGAAGCATTACACCAGAGATAAAAATTAATAAGGCGCAAACACTGTTGTCATAATATGCAGAGTAGCAGGATTTACTTGGCCATTATTCTATTAATGAGATGTTGGTGACTTACCATTGATCACCATAAACCTGCTACTCAGAATTCATAGTTCACAGCACTAAAATATCATTTGTCTTTTAAAGTAAAAGAGAGTAGATTTAGATTAGGCGTTACGAAAAAAATCTTCCCTGTGAGTGTGCTAAGGCCCTGGCACAGGCTGCCCAGAGAAGCTGTGACTGCCCCTGGATCCCTGGCAGTGTTCAAAGCCAGGTTGGATGGGGCTTTGGACAACCTGGGCTAGCGGAGGGTGTCCCTGCCCATGGCAGGGGGTTGGAACTAGAAGGTCTCTGAGGTCCCTTCCGACCCAAACCAGTCTGTGATTCTGTCATCTCAAAAACAACTCACTAGCACTACAGAAATACTACAAAAAGCTTTCTGCAGGTGCTGATAAGAGTTAAAATAAACAAACAAATCCCTTTGATCTCTACTGTTATTTCACTCTTAAATGTCACAGTAGCTAAAACAGTGCTCCAGTTAACAGATCTTCTAGAACTGTTACAAATCTTAATGAAATATTGTACTGCTTTCCAAATACCAGTTGAACAAGTTAAAAAAAACCCCAAAAACCTAACCCCAACACCAAAAAAAAAAACCCAAAAAAACCAACCCATGTCCACAAAGGATTTCCTTTTTCTCTTCATGGGGATTTCTCTTCCTTCTCCTCCCTCCCCTCCAGTGACTAAAATTCTTTTGAACACATTAAAACAAAAGCACAATACAAAGACTCGTTTGTTGTAAAACCATACGCTACCTGTTGTCCCATAATAAAATCCTTAGTTAAGGCTTTTTTTTTAAAATCTTATTTCCACTATCAGCTACTTGTGATAAAATCCTTATCTGTCGATTTCACTGACCAACTTTTGTCAAAAAGTCCAGATAAAAATTATGCCTAATATTTGATTCACCTTGTACATGATCCATATATTCCAACACTTGACACATGAACGTTGTATGCTGCACAACTTGCATTTCAAACATAAAAAACATTTGCACATCAGTAGGCTTGCTTCCTAAATCCTGAAATAATTTTTAAGGTGCATGTATCATTGTGGTTCTAGGCACAGGAAGCAACTGATAAATCCAAAGGAAAGATACAGTTTTTTTTCTTCTTTAAAGATCAGCTTGCACCAGGAATAAAGGCTTAAGTCAGTTGATTTTCTGCCATCATCATGCCTCCCCAAATATTTGAATACCTCTACTTATCAGTAGTCCTGAGGTAAAGACAATATATTATGCATTTTTCCAAGACATAAAAACTTTGATGAAATTCCATACATAAGTGGTATATATTATCAGAATTATCATTATTGTTACTGGAATCCTCTCCTATTTCAACCTGTTGTATATGATTGAGAAGTCCGCCTTCTTCCTCTTGCCCTGTAAAGTCCATAAAAGGAAGAAGCAAAAGAGAGTCTATGCAGAAGGCACATTCACTGGCAGGCTGGTGTTCTGAATAGAAGTTTGAATTATGGGGTGCAGTGGAAACATTCAAATAATTTCTGTTACTGTCCAGTCATCAACACTGGCAACTCCATCTTATCTTCAGTCAGTCTACTCCAGCTCTCTATACTGTATTTCATTTAAAATACTGCACAATTGAGAAAAAGAGGGTATGTTTACCATGTCTTGGTTGCTGCATTCTGGCTCAATTCCAGACTCTCCAAGAGCAATTGGGCTTGGTAAGCTCTTCAGGACCTTCTCAGTAGGGGAGGAGAGCTGCAAGGCAGCAGAAAAGAATGTCTATGGGCCTGCCGGGAGCCAAGCAGGGTGCCTGCAGGAGGTACACAGATCAGAAGACTTGCAAGAGGAAGATAAGGCTGTTCAGAAACAGCCCCAGATGCACACTGAATTCAAGTGGTCATGCAACCATTGCCTCTGGCTTCCATCACAGCATGATTTCTTTACTAAGAATAGCTGTAGTGGTCAGAGTAAAGGTTGTGATTCTGTGTGATCAGGTGGCTCCTCAGACCCTCGCCAATAACAAAAACTGAAGGCGTGAACACTGAAACCACACCACACGGACCTTCCTTCCCACAGCCAGGGCTGCAAGGAAACAGCCAGGCTGCCGACTCAGCCCAGGCCCGGGCTTACGCTAACTGAGCCGGACGCGAGACACTGCTGGATGTGACAGGTAACAACGTGAGAAGTGACAGAAATCACAGACGGTGCCACAAGGAACAGTTGGATTTCACAGCCAGTTATGTGAAAAACAACCAACTTTCAGAGCTGAAGAGGAGGACTGGGGACCTTTTGAAGAGCAGGATCTTTCCAGGCCTGCAACTGATAGCTGATCGTATTAGTAACACCGTAAAGTTGAACTTCCCGAGACAACAGTGTCAGAAACACCTGTCTGGGTACTCATGTGTAAAAAACAATAATGAGGAGAGAGTAATTAGGGGTGGGTTGTTTACTTGGAACAAGGCTGAGCTAGAGAGGTACAAGAAAGTGAAATGGAGGGTCAGAAAACAGGAGAAACTATATCAAGGTATGTAAACGCATGATCACTATTGTCTGGGAATATATGCTATGTGGATCTGCACTTGAACAATATCAATCAGAACAAACCTAACATTGTCCTGCCTGTTCCACATATTGTGAAACCTGCTTCCGTGATCAGGAAGGAGGGAACAGGAGCTTTCCCTAACCAGCAAGGTAGAGCAAGTCTCTTGGTACCACTGTGTCAGTCCTCATGCCATACCTGGTGGGCATGAGTGTCTACTCAAGGCATCCTAATGCTTCCAAGAACACTATCTCAGCTTCTCAACCTTCTGGTTTATGGAATTTATGAGCAAGAAGTGGTATCTGTGTGTTTAACCGCACTTGGGGATTTTTCCTCCATGAATTTCTAATGATGTTTCAAGTCATATAAAACATTAGCAGGTGCAAGATCCTGTGGAAAAAATACCAGGAATTCAATCACAAGAACTACAAAAGCATCCTAAATCTCTAAGCAAGCAAGGTGAAACCAGCATGAACGCTGATGAGTATAATATATCCATATAGGAAACCGTTTGAGGGAATAGTTTGTCCTTCTACACTGTACAAATGCCAAGCCTATTTAAGAAATGTGCTACCAGGTTCCATAGCTGCTGTTGATAATCATCTGTGGAAACTGACAACTGGTCTCCTGGGAATGCCAGTTCTGTAGTGGTGGGGATATAAATTCTCCTTATCTGTTTTACATTCCACCTCTGCTAAACTCTTCCTCCGCACAAAAATGGATATAAATATAACCTTTTAAAAATTATCCCCCCTAAAAATAGTTAAGAATATTTATCTATAGATTGGTGAAACAGCCCAGCTGTACAGTCCAGCTTGCAAAAATAACTCCTGATACGGCTTGAAGGATCTTGACTAGTAAGTGAAAATAGAAGTATGATATTTAGAAACCAAGAGTTCTAGTATTCTGAGCAATATGGACTAACTTCAGATTTTGAAAGTGCAAATTGCTAGGCATCCAGCTAAGGCCTGAAAATATGCATAGTCTGGGTACCTGGAATGAACATGAAGAAGTTGTCTGTACTTGTTTCCACAAGTGTTAAAACTAGGCTGACTAGGACCTAGGTGTCTACTAAGCATCAAAAGAAGACTTGAAATTTCCTTAATAGTTTTACTCTCTAGCCCCTGCCTCGTCTCCCAAACAATTAACAACATTACCAAAGGCATTATGAGTTTCACACGCAAATACCCAGCCTCTTGCAGGTCCTACAAATTTATGCAGTGTGGGTCAGGTTTTAGACATATCAGCAAGGACAAAAACAGGCAAATATGACGAAAGAATAATAGAACTCAGTCGTTCAAAGAGTTCTGATTTCTGTTTTTCCATTAATCATGCCAGTCTACAAGGTGTGTGAGTGTTTTCCCTCTAAACTCACCATGAATTTCACATTTCATTCGTTGACTATTGTCACTACTCATCTCCATGGCAACAGCTGTGATGGGAAAAACTGGTATACTGTATCACTGCGTGAATCAGACAAGACAACTCTAATTAAAGAAGACTCTTTCTAAATATACACACAGCTTGCAAGCCAGCAACACTAATGAAATATTTTTAATAGTCCTAAAATATAGACAAGAATTTTATTAAAACTATTAACACAATCTCAAGGACAGTAGAGAGTACAGAGATAAAAAACCCTGCTTTGCTTAAATCAAAACACTTCAAAAAATTCTTGCTGACACAATGTCTATTACATACATTTTAAAATGACAGCTGCCAAGCAATACCAATTAACCACCAGAAACTTGTAAATAACTACAATGTACCACACAAACCTGCCATGAACAATAAGACTCCTACATTTTTTTCAATTCTTGCAGACATCCCATGACATTTACTACTAATAAAAATTGCAAATACACTGCAGAAACACGCTCACAAATTGGAAATAGGCCCTGTGTGTACCTCTGTGCAATTATAAGAGTTTGCTGCCATGAAGAGCCCTCCATACAGACATGCTAGCTTTTCTCTTAAGATATTTTCACAGCTAGCCAACTGTTCTTTAAGCCATTCACTTATTTCCTGTGGTATTCATGTACATTCATAAAACTCTTCAAATATGTACAGGCATGAACCAAACCCAAAAATCCACTTTGGAATTCTCCTATCACAGTATCCAGTTTTCAGTAGTCACTCTACATATTAAAGTTCTACTTAAGGATGAAAGGTATTCCAGAATTTCAGGCAGACAAATAATTCCCAAATATCTCCGTAAGCACTCACTTCCTATTTTTGCTTCTATGTTAATCGGGAGAAATAAAAACACATCATAAATTATACATTTGACTTTTTCTTTAATGAATATGAACATTAATGTAGAGGAAGGAAGGCAAAAAAAAATCTTCACTTAAACTGAAAATCACATCAAAGGTACTGGACATTTCAAGGTCCAAAAAGTAATGCGTGAAGTTAGGAGAGAGGGAAGGTGTCATACACAAAGAACCCTTCTTCCCATGGCCTATATTGGATGCAGTAGGACTTTGATAGAGTATCTTCAAACACAAGCCCTTTGTTATCTCTCCTGGAAAGGGCTTCTCACCTCAAGCACAGAGCCACGCTAGTGCAACTGTACTGCTCCCAGGCCTGGTGCCAGCTTTCACTCCACGCTTCTGCCACTTTCTGTACCATACCATTCTGCACAACATAAACGTTCCCTTACATGCCTGCAGCAATTTTTAGACATGCTCTAAGAAAATACTTTTTTATTAATGCAAAATCAAAACTCAGCTCCAATTCAAATGTGGTATCAAAAATTCACTTTGGGGGTTCATATTAATAGAGATGATACCACAGATGTAGCAATTATCAACAAATTCATATTTGGAATCTAACATACTAGTTTGATGCAGGACACTAAGTTTTGGTATGCACAGTAACAGGGTAAGAAATCAAGTGTATATGTAAGCAAGTTGTTTGAGTAATAAACGTGCTTCAAATTTGACAGCCAGAAGAAAAGACTACAGGGAGGAAATACCTTTTTCCTGCTACTGTGTCAGAAGGGACTTAAAGCTTTTCTGCATGACTATCTTTTCCATTCCTATTTCTATTAATTCTACTAATTTAAAGGGTTATTTATCAGCTCAAAAGTAGGCAACCTTTACAAATAATGTGAAGCATTTACAGACATGCAAAATTAAAAAACTGATTTCCTAACCTAAGTAAAATTCAAAGCAATTACCAATGACAGGTGCGACTGTTTTGTTGCAACACCAGTATAAACATGTCCCCTTTAGGTGCTCTAACAACTGTGCAGAGTTTATCCTTGCAAAAACATGTCCAAATTTTTATGAAGATATTATAATTACTGAAAAGGAAGTGAATAAACCTGGATATGAACAAAGAGAGAACAGAGTAACTCATATCTCAGGTGCTTCCCAACTACTGTAAAACATGACAGATACATTCAGGAAGACAGCAAATTCATACACACAGAAAGGAAGTATCTCCACATGCAATGGGATGTCAGTGCAGAAGCTGTCACAGTGCTAACCACTAACCAAAGAGAAAAGCAACTCTGAAGTAGTTTGGTTTTGTTGCAGCAGCCAGTTAATATATAGATCTCAAAATTAACACGAGTAATTTTGGAAAATGTTTCAAAATACATGCCAACATCCTAGAAAACGATCACGTTTGTGAAGAACCAAGGGACTAAACAACCTCCAGACTTCTCAAACACATGTAATGAATCATTCTCAGGATCAGGGCAGACACTAGAACTCTTTGCTAAAATCTAATGATTTTATATTCTTATTTAATATTAAATTATGTCCGACAGGCAGTAATTCTGTATCACTTAAAAAATTAGTTCATGTAATTCTGACTCCTAATACTTGATTGTTTTGATGTTAATACATTGAATTTTCTAATAAATATTTTATGATTTATTTCACTGAGCCTTTTACATCGTGTTACAAAGCACAGAGCAGCAAAGTTTACTCCAGAAGTATGCAAGCTTTTCTGGATCCTTTATAATTCATTATTCTCTATATTTTTTAACTTTTGTAACATTAAACATTACACGTATTTACTATGCACTACAATTTAACACAACTGCATTACTCAAAAGAGTTGGCTTGCAGTGTTATAAACAAAGTTATTGAAGATTATTTAGTTTCAAATTAAATATGAGCACATTTTTTTAAAAATTCAAACAAGCAAAAAAATAACCCCAACAAGAACCCACACCAACACACAACTAAGGTGTGCAGAAAGCTTTTTATGACTTTGCTATCCTACCAGACACCGTCTATTCTGGGATGTTTATGCACATGCACCATATTTCTAAGAAAACACAGTAAAACCACTAACAATGTAAGAGCCACCTTTTGCTTGACAAGAAGTATGAATCCACATAAAAATTAAAGACACTTTGCTTTACAAGCCTAATGCTTATTTTGCCAAATGGCTTAAGCATTTTGATAGAATATTCTTCTTGCTAAAAAAAATTCTAATATTGTACATACGTGAAATGCTGATTTAAAAAAAAACAACCAAAAAACAAAGAACCAACCACATTATTACAAGCCTTGCACAATACAGTTTAACAATGCATCACTGTAGCTTTAATAATGAGCCTCATCAACAGTTGCCTTCAAACTCTCTTTTTCATCCTGTTCAGCAGGACTTGTACAGTTTCATTTTTGGTAAATGCTTGCATAAATCAACAGATCAAAAGTCAGAAGCCTAAGGAAGAGAAATGGCAAATTCTAATTAACTCTATCTGAACAGAGTTAAATAAAAATTAATTTGCAATTACAGTAGGTCACTGCAATGCTGAATTGTCCCAAAACATAACCATATCCTAATCTCACTTTCTACAAAGATCATGTAAATTCCCCAGATCAACAACTACCTTTATTATTTCATTTTAGAAATGGAGAAAGGGCATCCTATGCAGCACCCTTCTTAATCTTTAACAGGGTAGATATACCATCATGATTCCTTATGTGTTCTTTTCTGCATTCATAATGCCTGCCTACACTGTGGGATACAGACATTCTTGCAATCAGGTCATATCCCAAATTCCATGGTAAGCAAGTTATCACTAGCACCAATTTTCGAGAATTCTCTTCATGCCAAAATTATGACATCTGGCATATCTACAGCTTACTTATGCAAAATATAAATATGTGTATACATAAAACTATACACACAGAAGCCTCTCAATAATATTTCACAAGCAAGAAAATTTGGAACAAGTTTAAGGATCTACAATCAACTCAAGGATTTTGGTTATTTCAAACTGCAAACAGCTTTTTCAGCCACCTTTCCAAAGCATACAGAAACCCATACATAAATATTGGCAATTTTACCCTTCACAAATAATTAATTTTCAAAAATATAGTAAAGCATATATATTTACTGTCCTCATGTTAATAATCATGACTCAATTCATGAGTTGCCAGCAAGGGACACTTCCTGATATCAGTCAAGTCGTAGCCTGTCAGTGGCAGTCATACAGCCTCTGTAGAAACAAAGCAGATCACATCTGCCTTGCAAATTTTTATGCTGCATTATCCAGGTACCTAAAGATATTCACCTGCATAGTATGTGCAGTGCATTGACTGGTGTTTGCTGTCATGCTATGGTAAGATGATGCTAAAGCAAAACAAACCAAAACGACATCCAGTTGTTTCATGGTAGTCTTGTAGGTTCTCTCCCCCTAAACCTCCTTCAAAACTGCAAAGAAAGTGAAGCAAAATATTATCCTACATCCTTCTTATCCAAGACCTGTTCCATGTTATTTATGTCAGTTAGAGGAACACGTACCATCACTAAATACCTCAACAATGTAAAATGCTTATTTTAGCTTATGCCAACATATGTATTGCTTCCTTTAAAAATTCTATGGATTACAGGGAGATAGAGATGGATGATAGGAGGCTTAGCAAGGAATGAAAAAATTGTTACAGTAAATAAACTCAATAGGAAATAAGACTGACTTGTAATCTCCCTCAATTCCAGTTCTGAACTGTTTAAGGGAACAGCATTAACTTTTCCTTGAGATCATCCACTCCAAAAAACTGTCAATCAATGAACCCTTATCATGGCCACAGAATGGAGAGAAAATGGTACCCAAAGAGCAGCTAGGTATTTTTGGTAGTACTCAGGAACAAAGGTTTCATTTCCCTCATCCCTATAAAAGAAGTGCCACCAAACTGAAAGGCTTTTTCAGTTCTAGGATCAGAGAGGTTTAGGAAAAGAAAGCAATGCTGAAAACTAGACACATTCTGGAAAGAAATAATACAGTTAATTACGTTTTCCTCAGAAGACCCTCTGAGCGAGGCATGAGATCAAAAAAATCCCCTTGTTTTTGGGAAACAGACAAAGCAGGGAAGTCGTGAATAATACAAACACCTAACTTCTACTCACAACATTAGGCCATGTTGCAGAACAGAAGGGAAGGAGACCTGCACGATTACCTGAGCAAACAGGTAAAAACAGCTTCTGAAATGTCAGACTAAAAAGACACATCTCTAAAGTGGATTTAGAAGGGTAGAAAAGAAGTTACTTAATATGAAAAAGCTTCCATGGGGCAGAGACTGAAACACACAGGGACAGCTACCTCTTTCTTTGGCAGATGTTCTCAAACATCAAGATTAAAACTAGTATTTTAATAATACTTTAAATAAAGTATTCTGTGCAAAACCTGATGAAGACAAGTTTCTGGCAGCAACCATGTGGCAAAACCCAAGTCACTTAGAATTAATTTATTATAACTTGTTTCTGTTTTGCTTCATAATTGCTTGTTTCTGATAAAAAGCCCTTGGAACCAGCGTATTTATTTATGTGGAATCACCAAGTACCTGGAGCTTACAGACAAGCATGTTCAGCAACTAGTTACACTTGTATCCAACAGAAAAGAACAGGTTATGTATGTATTTTTGCCATTTACATTTCAGACATGGTTCAACTTTAGTCGGCAGCAGATCTACTGCTTTGGGGGATTTTCTGAAGAAAAAAGGGAGAAGATTGCAATTGCTCAAGTGCTGTTTAAATATAGACAAAATTTGGCACATGCTGTGAGATTTTTACACATCAAAAACGTACTCAGGATTCACCATCACAAATGAATTAGTGGACATTATTCTACAGTGGAGTTTTCAAATTAAAAGAATTCTCAAGAGAGACTTGACTTCTCTGTATTTCAGACCTAAGAGGGAGACAAAGCACTGTATATTTAAACTAGGTTTTAAAAGATTACATTTCTAAAATAAACTTCATAATGCGTAATTGAGTTTCTTTACTGATCTCCGTCCAACTTCAAGTTTGGTCCTATTGACCTATGGCTAATTATTTGGCCATTTTATTTACCATTTGCTATTCGCTTCTCTATTTACTTTAATTGACTATTTTTTTCAGACATGTTTCTTGAAATTAAAGTGTGAAAGTGTTAAGCATTCCCAAAGGGAAAACAAGAAATGTTCAAAAGCTGCTTTGTTTTAAACATATTTTCTCTTACCACACTTCTACCCATTATGCACAGCCCTGACTGACTGGCATAAGACTACAGATGCCACGATTTCACACCAAAAGGAAAGAGACCAGTGGGGGAAAAGCATCCATTCTACACTAAGACAGGTAACAGCCGCCACAGCCCTAGCACCAAATCATGTAACGAAGCATCAGTTCTTTGCACCACTCAAGGACCAATTTTGATGCATCCTGGGACTGGCAGTGTATTTCCAGGGGCCGCATACAACAGCCAGGAATTGCTAGGACACTATAATCTCAGACATATTTCTTAAATACATCGAGAGAAAAGTAGGAAATGGAAGACACCACAGAAAGAACTTCTACTATCAGATAATGCAGCTTGTAAGAGCTTTGCAAGGTGACCACCTGGGAGGATGGAAAGGATGTAATGAACAAACAGATGCCCTTCTTGACATGCTTTTCATGTGTGCATTAACCAGCAAGATTGGTCAGGGACACCCACACCACAGAACTTAAATAATTATCACTCAGAATATGTGCAGGAAGAAAGTGTTTTAAAATTTGATCAGTTTTTTTTAAAAAAGTATTATGGAGCATCAGAGGTTTTGGGAAAGATTTTATAATTAGTTTGAAGTAATGGCTTTCAAAGACAAAGAACAAAGGCATGAGTGCAGCACGCATCTTAACTTAGCAGAAATGTCAGCTTAGGGTTTGAAATTCCTGCCTCTTGCTCCCAACCTACCTGTCCCTCTGGCTGTGACAGCAGAACAATTTCTGCAGCAAATTTATAAACAACCATTAAGCCAAACAAGTCATGAAGCCATCAAAAAGAGTTTGTTGTGGGTTGTTTGGGTTTTTTTAATCAGAAACAGTAAACAAATCCAACTTACACTTCAGCTCCACAAACTGCTGTACCGGCACAGACAGGGCCGTAGCCTTCTGCCCTGGTCAGGCCCCACCTGGAGTATTGTGTCCAGTTCTGGACTCCCTGGCATAAAAAGGACAGGGATCCCCTGGAGAGAGTCCAGAGAAGGGCTACAAAGATGATCAAGGGCCTGGACTATCTCCCCTATGAGGAAAGGCTGAATAAGCTGGGACTGTTCAGTCTAGAGAAAAGAAGACTAAGGGGAGACCTAATTGGTGTTTATAATTATCTTAAGCATGGGATGCAGGGGGAAATGCCCAGCCCCTTTACAATGGTCTGTGGAGACAGGACAAGGGGCAATGGCTGCAAATTGGAGCACAGGAAGTTCCACACCAACATGCGGAGGAACTTTTTCCCAGTGAGGGTGACAGAGCCCTGGGACAGGCTGCCCAGGGAGGTGGTGGAGTCTCCATCTCTGGAGATATTCAAGACCCGTCCAGACGCCTACCTGTGCAATCTGTCCTAGGGAACCTGCTTTGGCAGGGGGGTTGGACTCAATGATCTCTTGAGGTCCCTTCCAACCCCTATGATTCTGTGATTCCTATGAGAACAAACATCCGATAGGGAGAACATCAATTGCTACAAAAGGAAACACATCTCTTACATCATAGTTTCATGTTCAGTCTTTCCAGATAAATGCTGACTTATCTTCTGAGACAGCTCCTTAACAAATTGCAAGCAAAAGAGAATACATTTTAATGAAATAAGTAATACAGGAGACAGTCAGTAGTCGATAATCTTAGTAAATTTTGAAAGAAAAAAAAAAAAGGAAGAATATGGAGTTCTAAAGCTGACTTTACCCACTGTGGGATGCAAGAAGCAGGGTTTATTATTAAAATATGACTCAATGACCATGGGGATATTCTGTATAAGACATGTCATGTATGCTTGGAAATTCAGAGCAGAAATACTAATCTCTATACTGAAATTGACTGAGCCTGATTCACATCCCTGTTGTGTGATTTCTAGTCCCACTGCCATTAAAAAATTAGTCATGTCCCTGAAACAGTTTGCAGGTTGTGAATCCTAATTTACTATCTGTAATTAGAGCTTTGCCCATTTTAGTCAAGATGTAACGCCAGGCATTAGAAAATGATCCTGGAATAGAAAGATTTACTTGTAAGGATCTCTGAAATAAAAAGATCCACTTTGAATATTACGTAAGAGGAAACAGCAGCTCTAAAAACTGGAGTTACTTCAGAAAAAAAGTCCATCTGAGTAAGCCAGAGAATATAGCAAAGGCTGCCCTGGACTCTGAACAGCTCCCTTGACAGTCTGGCATCCAACTGCCACTCCGGTCTCCGCTCCTGCCTTAAAAAATTTCCAAAGTAACGCTCCACAGATCAGAAGTCCAATTCTGTCCTTGCCAACCACTTCAATGAATGAAAGAGCAAAATATCTGAGCTGTTTAAATTTTGTTGCCACATTAGAAATGGAGAAATAGACCTAAGGGAGTCTGCCTGCTGCAGAAGGCAAGTCTGGGAATTGCAACGTTTTAAGTACATCAAGAACAGCAGAAGAGACAGAGGCAGAACACAGCAAAAATAAAGATGGTAGAAACATGTCAAGAATAAATAGTTATTTGAGGGGTGGGGGGGTGGGGGTGGAGGGGAATCCTTATTCAAAATTATTTGTATCATGAAGGCAAGAGAATCTGTAACTCAGATTATCAAACTGCATATTATTAAGACTTCATCAGTAGGAAACTGAGTTGCCTGACCATCAAACATTCCAGTTTTTTAAAAATATTTTCCACAGGTGTCATTAAATAGCTACTCAGCATAAAAAAATCATTTTACAGCTGATTTAAGAACTTCACTAAAGCAAACTAATTTCCTGAATATATTTTTTCTCCACTAAAAATCTCTCCAAGCCTGTCCCTCAAGGGCTATATACTTGGCGGTCTCTCATAAATACTTGAAAGAACTTTTTGACTCAACAAGTAGGTATTTTATTTTTCACACAAAAAATAAACAGGTTATCACCAGTGGGATTTAACCAGTAAAGTATACAAAGGAAGGCAAAATTCAACATAAATTCTATGTTAAGAAAAAAGATTACCACCACTGATGACCAAAAAGTTATGTTTAAATAACCCCCCTGCTGAAAAGAAGATGAAAGAAGCCACATTGCCAGCATTGTTTTTTAATAAGTGTATTTTTAGGATTCTTTATTTTTTTCCACGCAATATATACCCTGGCCATGTAAATACCATGGCTCCTAGGGACACAGTCCAATTTTTGTCTGGACAGGTCTTCCCATCTATCTGAAAAATACCAATTCCCCCAAAACTTCCTTGTCCACAGCTGGCAGACAGATAGAAGTGCTCCGGTTTGGTCCAATGAAAGCTTCTGGTGCTCTCGAATCCAACACTTGCTTGTTCTGTGGGTGCTCTAGGCAAGGACAGGAAGTAGGCACTAGTCTTAACAGGAACACGTAGTCTACTGCAGGAAACAAAGATCTAGGGGCCTACTGTTATACTGTAGAAAGACAATTCAATAGTTAGAATTAATTTTTCTAAGGATAGGTAACACTCATGTGTCAGGGAGAGTTCAGTTCATGCTTTCAAGATCACACATTTCCATTCTCAGAAAGACTGACTCCTAGAGCCACTGATGCTGAAATAGGATCCAGCAGCCAAGCACAGAATGTTAACATTGTCACTGAAGCTTCCTCCTCACTTTATGTCTCTCAAATGCCATGTTATAGTCTAACAATTACTGGTACTATGCAGCTGAAACAGTAAGTTCAGATTTCTTCTAGTTAGAAGAGGAAAAATGATGCCCATGACTGACTAGAAACACAAGTGTGTTTGAAATAAGCTCTACACATCTGCATGAGTAGTATGAGCTACTGGAGATACATTTTTTAATCCCTTTTACTTTGTTATATCTTGTTCGTTTCATTCTAGACAAGTGAAATAAAATATTTAGGGATAGAGAAAGCAACAAGAAGATGGCAAGAATGAAACATCTAAGTAGAAAGAGGAACATGCAACAAGGGAAGAGAATAAACGCATTGCTCAGAGATAAGAATTAGGAAAGGAGTCAGGAAGACTTTTCTTTTTGCTCCTGAGGATAAATGATGGCAAGAGGGGGGAAAAGGAGGAAGTTCAAGAAAACAAGAGTCTTTGGATGAGTACAGAGAGACCAGTATAGATAACACCAAAAAAAGACTGAAATACTCCATGCCTCTTTTGTCCTGTTCTGTATGGACACAGTTTGCTCCCAGATGACTGGAAGTACCAACTGGGTTGGGAAGAGTGGGGAAACCAGCAGTATGTTGTCAGGAAGCTGAGATCTTGTGCTGGAAGAACAGACTAAGGTAAACTGAAAATTAGTCAGACCACCTAAATCAAAAAGTAGTAATAAATGACTCAACATCCACTTAGCAGCTTGTAAAGACCAGAATACCAAAGGAGTCAATACTGAAGCTCAGATGGTTTCATTTTCTTAATTATTTTTTTTTTCCAATCAGGAACCTGAATAATGAGACAGCCCAGACTCCAGGAAATTTGTGGATGGCATTAAGTTAGAGGGAGTAACTGAACTGATGAGCATCAGAGATTCAACCCAGAGACCTTGAGAAACTTAAGGACTGGACAAAATTAGAAGGGTGCCCAGCAGACTCAGTCAAGTTACTGTTCCCTTCTACTCAGCACTCGTGACATGGCACCTGGCACAGTGTGGTGTGTTCAGTTTTGGATCCCCTACCTTACCAGCATTGTTGAAAACCAGAGAGGGTCTGCTAGAGAGCGCCACGTGGTCAGGTGCCCAGATCACACTCACAGAGAAGGCAGACTGAGGGAGTTGAGCTTATACAGTCAGGCAAAGAGCTGTTACTTAATAGCAACTAACAACCTGAAACGGAATTACAAATTTGATGGGGCAATGGCAATAAAAATATGGCTTAGCTGTTCAGATAGAACTTAAGACCTCCAGAGGTTCCATTCAGACAATTCCTATGATTCCATAGGACAGCTCATTGTTCTACAAAATCTAGACAGAATGATGACTTATTTTTTAAGGTAGGAAAGATTTTTGCCTCTACAAATGTTTTCTAGTGGACAAGTAACTTAGAAAATGCACCCACTGTTAAGGTACTCGGTCATTATAGGTAAACATGTTAACAAGAGTTGGGCTCAGGAGACTGCAAACAGAATTTTTTTAAACCAAGAAGCATTTTTCTTACTCTTCTCATCTTAAGAGTCATTATATGGTACTCTTTTAGACATCCTAGTCTGAGATCTGTAACAAGCACAAGTATTTCTGTGTTACAGCACGAATAAAATTCCAGTGACACCCTTTGTAACTGCTTACCATAAAATGACTTTCAAACATGCAAAGCCATGTTGTAGCAAAAAAAATTACTTGTTTAACAACATAGAAGATGTAGTCAGCACATTCAGACAGGCCTTTCCATAATTTATAGTAATCAACTGTTATTACTAGGGCTGGGGTTTTTTTAGAATAATTTGCTTACAGTGAAATCACAGGTCTGAGCAAAAATTCAGCACTATTGCAGACCTGGAGCAACAGACATGCTCCTTGCCCTGAGCAGCTACTGACAACAGCATGCAGTTCAACCTTCAGTAATTCCAAGAAAGCTGAGGGAATAAAGTAACAGAAATGTCCAACTGTAATCCATTACTTCTCATAGCATTACTTGTTTGTGTCTTGTCACCTTTAGACTGGTTTGATAATATTTTATATTGTATACAAAGGTACTGCAAAATGCCTGCATATTTATAAGGGTTTTTTTCTAAAAACTACCACTGCAAAAATGTAAAACATGCCAAAGGCACACTTAGCATTGTAAGAAAAAGTTCTGCATCTCACACATGCAGATGTCTCTAAACTGTCTTTTAGTATCACCTCACAGACTAACTGCAGCATTCTCAGCAGAAAATGAGCAGAACAAGGGGTTGCATTTTTTAAAACCTATGCCCTATGCCCTTCATCATCTGTAGCACACAGATCCTAGAGTAAGTTTCATAAAAAAGCATAACAAGCAAATTGCAGCATCTAAACAGTATGTCATGAAATAAGAACACAGCTTTGACACCAAGAAAGCACAGGTGATTTTCTGGCTGTATATACTATAGACCTGTGTATTACAGATCTCTGTAATCTGTGTATTACAGATCTCCATGGCAGCACTACCCCTCACTGGTAACAAAAAGCACCTTGCAAAATAAGCCCAAACCTTTAAAATAAACTATAAAGCAAAGTAGACTGATTTTCTTCAGTCTCTTGCATAGAACCACAAGCTGCCACTCTTCTTGAACAACAGCAGCTCCCTTTCATAAAGCTACCCATACCCTGCCAAATTTATGATAGCAAAATTTCTTACAGAGTAAGAATGAGACCAACTTTGTAATCTACAAAGAGAAAACCGTATCTTTACATGTAATCTAAATTGATGTAATACTGGAGATTTATGTTCAAGTAAAAATGCTGAAGTTATTTCAATAAAATGTGTGTCTTGAAAATACTTAAACCTGCTGCCCACTGAATAATATCTACCCTAAGATATTATTTTCCCATGCCTAGAGACCAAACTGTAGTAGAATGATGGCTATATACAGCATGGAAAGATTATACTGCCAAAATCTCAAGGCCAATATTGGAAGCAGGGGGAATGGGCATCAAGAATAGTGCCAAGCCTTCTATCCATCTATTGCTAAACTGGCAAGAATTTCTACTACTTGATGAAAATAAAACTGAACACTTCTACTTCCTTGCCAAAATTAGGGTGAAGTCTGTAGCAGGAGGCAAGAAGCCAGTGTTTACAGATGGCAAACATGCTGTGCAACCCTGTCCTGATTAATATCTGCATTTTCCTACACAGTCCTATGAAAGAATGATGCTATGGATGGACTGCATGAGCCAAGGTCTACCTTGGGGTTTACAAATGCATAGCTAGAACAAAGACAGTACGCCAGGTTATTATTTCTTTACAGGTATTTCAGACCACATGAAACCTGCAATGGGTATGAGTTGCTGAGTGCACACTATGCGCATACCAGCCTCCAACACAGATCTTTCACCAGATACAGGTGTGTCAAATGCCTTATCAGAATTGAATCTAGGCTAGTTATGGCACAAATTCTGCCTTCCTCTCTAAAGGCAAAAGAGTAAGTGGGAGATGCAGGTGATCATCACACTCCATCCTCACACTGACTGTACTGCTTTCCCCACCTTTACTGCAAAGAGTTTCATATTCAAATCAGATCATTCCTTTGTGGAGCACCAGTTCCCAGGTCCAGTTTCTCTAGCTGCTCCATAACCAGGCATCCTTTCTATTTCCTACTCCTGATTTTTGACCCAGATATGTGACTCTGGTTCTAAAAACACATACATACTTCTGATCTACAAAGGTTACCAAGTATAAATTCAATCAATACCAACTATCAACAAGTAGCATAGCGTAAGACAGCAGAGTAACACTGTACGAGCAATTAGCATACTAGGTAAATGACTAAAGAGTTTACATGTTCCTTATCTCAAAATAGCTCACTTGATATATTTCCAGATCCCTATATATATACTCAGGATCTTTTAAAATATCAATAAAATCTTAGGGTAATGGATTTGCAGCTAAAGTTACATATTGTATTTACACTGTATTCAGAAGATGCATCTCTGTTATCATCTGAAACTAGTTTATTTACAATTTAAGGAACAAGGATGCTAGGTGTTAGCTCTTCAGGTCTTACAATGCAGACTCTTTGCATGCTCTGACCACTGACTCAGATACACATGTGCTGGTGCTCTGCACTCTGCCAATAGCGTTCACTTGTTGCCTCGACACTTAAAGTGCAATCCTATGAAGACCTACATATTCATTTCCCCTGAAAACACCAACCTGTTGAATTGGAGTTAATGGGAAAATCCACAACACAACGTTAAATATGTGCAAGTACTAAGTCTTCACAAAGCCAATGGGATACTGGGATGCATCAGGAAGAGTGTGTCCAGCAGGTCGAAGGAGGTGATCCTCCCCCTCTACTCTGCATTGGTCAGGCCCCACCTGGAATACTGTGTCCAGTTCTGGGCTCCCTGGTATAGAAAAGACAGGGACCTTCTGGAGAGAGTCCAGAGAAGGGCGACAAAGATGATTAGGGGTCTGGAACATCTCCCCTATGAGGAAAGGTTGAGTGAGCTGGGTCTGTTCAGCCTGGAAAAAAGAAGACTTAGGGGGGACCTAATTAGTGTTTACAAGTATCTTAGACATGGGTGGCAGGGGGAATTGGCCAGCCCCTTCTCAGTGGTCAGTGGGGACAGGACTAGGGGCAATGGCTGTAAGCTGGAGCACAGGAAGTTCCGCACCAACATGCGGAAGAACTTTTTCACAGTGAGGGTGACAGAGCAGTGGAATAGGCTGCCCAGGGAGGTGGTGGAGTCTCCTTCTCTGGAGATATTCAAGTCTCGTCTGGACGCCTATCTATGTAATATGAGATAGGGAGCCTGCTTTGGCAGGGGGGTTGGACCCGAAGATCTCTTGAGGTCCCTTCCAACCCCTAAGATTCTGTGATTCTGTGATTCTGTGATTCTGTGATTCTTCCACTCCTAAATTTAAAAACACTTAGACAGCACTTTTTCTAGTATAAATATAACAGTATTTACACATTTTTAAACAAATTAGACAGTGATAGTGTTTCCTGATTCTAAATATGACTTCCATTGCAATAGCAACTGGTGATCCCAATTTAGATTAGGACCTGCAACCTAAAAGGGCAGACAAGAAAGAGACAGACAAGTAAGCAAAAAGGGTTGTATTTATTACATATAGAAGACTGAATAAAGAGTTTGATATTTTGCATTCATATGAATCCCAATATGGGGATGGTAGCAGGTGGTGTTTATTAGGAGATTCTTCTACAAGGAGTTTAGAAAGCAGCGTAACAACACTCACCATCCAATCCCTCACATTCTACTTCTGCCTTTGACTTGCACCAAGCATGCAGCCTGTTCTTAGACAAAAGCAAATCCAGTGATTCTGACAATCCCAGGAAAGCAAACCACAGCCACAACTGAAGTCCAACTGTTTTTAACCCAATCTGCAAAATAATTCCTTCCTGACCCCCAATCAATGACCCTGAGGTTAAAACTAGGACTACCAGTACAGCCACAGAGCCTTTGGAATCACTAAGAGCAACAGGAAATTTCTGGGTTTAGTGGCAATCAGAATCAAATGTATTTTACAGAGTAAGAAAGTGTTTTTCAGGATCTCAAAAAGAAATCAGTAAAACCTCAATATTTGCCATTTGATGATTTTTTTCTCATACCCTGGCAAATATAAGTGCTAATTTCTATAAAATTATGTAAAAATATATGAGGCACATACTACTTTGATTCTCAAAATGGCAAGCCAAGTCTTTAGATACCTGCTGTATCAAATTACTTGTTCACTACCACAGACTATTACTACAAGAGTAAAAGTACAAATTTTACCTGAGTATGGGTTAACTTTGAAGGCATTGGAATGATATGTATAATTAAAACCACTAACTCGTAATTTTATTTATGCCTCCTCCTACTTGCAATGTGAGAAGCAGTAAAGTAGTACAGAAGCTGTTTTGTATTCTCTTATATCAACCATGACAGCTTGCAGAGCAGATCCCTACAGGATTCTGTTGGTAAATGCCTCTACAGAGAAGTCTGACAATTCCTACACTTTTCTGATTATCAGCCAACTATTAAAAAGTGGAAGGACTTTGCTTCTAACTGCAGGACAGTTTAAGAGTCTTTTGAAGCATTTTGAAAATGAACATTTTTTATATCACTCATATTGAAGGCATCAAGAGACATTTAAAAACCTGCCAGCAGACCAACCAGAAAAAGAGAGGCAAAAAAAGGGAAAAAAAGCAAACCACCAACCAGAGGAAAACAGGAAAAGGTGTTCCAGCTCTTCCTTGATGTACTAATAAATATACTGAACCCAGCAGCCTCTGCTACAGCTTCTGATGTGTACTCAATGCAGAATTCAGATTTCCTGGTCTGAAGCTGACGAGTATTCCCCTAAAAACCAACCAAACAGCACTTCCTTTCAGAGCACTGTTACTTCAGAGTTGGTGACTTCAGCTACAAACCTTCAACCTGAGATTCAAATCACATTTTCTTAAAAACAAAAGCAAACAAAAGCTACTGGCCCTATCAACTCTCTGATAAGCTGCTGATATATATGAACAATGGTTATTATTAGGCATTATCCCTTTAGCAAGTTGATTCTCAACCAGCCTTTCTTGGGCTTGCTTTATTTAGTTCCGCATTTAACTTGACAGGATCTCTGATCTATTTTCCCCTTCTGTACTACATTTTCTTATTACTAGTAACTTCCTTTCTCCTGCAGTTTCAACATGTCTGTGGTTTGAGGGGGTTCTTTTTGTCCTCTGACAGTGTATCAAAACCTGGGGAAACAGGAGAGTACTTTGTAGTTCTTCCAAATGGCTCTCAGAACAGGGACTTACCAGTTCCACAGAGAAGGAAGCACAGGAACACTCCACACCTTCACAGCTTGGTTTCCACAGAATGGAAATAAAGGTACAGAGGCTGAATGGCAGGTGCAAGGCACTGCAACAGTCTTCTGATCTCACTAAAACTGAGACCAATACACTGCACCATTCAAAGTGGCTAGAGGGCAGCTAATTGAAACCTTTTCTTTGGAAGCACGTTCCATTTCTGAGTCTAATACAATGCCTTTAAACAGACTGCACAGCATCGCAGGCCATTCATCTGCTCTGACATTCCTTTAGCTAGTTGCCTCACTTTTACATACTCTGGTTCGAATTTTTTAGGAGATTTTTCCCCTTTTATGCAAGCTGAACCTGACTACACTATGGTAAAAATTACAGAGTACATCTTCTGTAGTAAGCAGATCCTAAGTGAAAAGTTCTCCTCCCACAGTTTGTGAAACTACTTTTTCCTAGAAGCACTGACTATAGCTTCTAGAATTTGGTCTCCACATTCTGCACCTATGTAACCTTAATTCTGTTTGTATGGGAGTAATCCCATTTCATTTTACAACTGCTTTTCCTACATGTCTGGCCCAAGAGTAATTGCAATGGGTGAGGAAAAGGATGAGAGTGTAACAGCAGGTTATTGCTAGGGTTGGGTGAGGGAGAGAATAATGGATGTGAGCATGGGAATCACTGGGAAGCTGTTACAGTCAAATAAAAAAGCAAGATAAAAGCCTGATGTTGATATAACTTGAATAAAGTATAAAACATTATCACTGCTGTTCAACATTAAGAAACTTCTATAACACTTTTTAGAATACAAAGTGGTTTTTTAGATCATCATCTACAGAAAATACAGCATTATGAACTGCATAATAATCAGCTCTTTGACACCTGCCAGCTGCCACTCAGTCTTCACCTATTTTTTGACCATGGACATTATGTGGCAAATAATTTAAGAGTGTCATTTTCAAAATTAAAATCCACTTTTGTCATAGTAATGAGAGCAGTAAACTAAGAAAGCCAGACAAACCTTGAAGCATTATTTTTGCCTTTAATTTTTTAAAGTACAACATATTGGGATGGAAAAACTGTCAGTTCCATATTTAGGCAACTTCAAGGAAAACTCATGAATAACTCATTGTGCAAGGAGAAACAAGAACTGGAACACAGAGAGTATAATCCTGCACTTGCTCATTCAATTTCCTTAAAGTTGTAACAGTATGCAATCCCCCAGTGTGGTTCATAATCCTTTACTGCAAAACCATAGATCAGACCTGACATTTAGTTTTGGAGAAATATGTTAACTGCTTACTTTCAGCTCTCTCATGCCTGAGTACCTAATTAAATTTTTAATGGGAACCTTTTTTTAAAAAAAATTTAAATCTCACCACTTGTGCCAAGACGTGGTTGTCTCCTGCTTCATGGTACAACATCTCTTCACTTACAACCCATTTTCATTCTCATTCCATACTGCAAACTGATGAAATGCATTCACAGTCTCAGTCACATACCTTTTGACAGCATAGTGTCCTGCAACTCAGTGTCCTGTTCCAAAAAAGTCACTGACAGAATATGCCACAGAGATCAAGAGCTCAGTGGGACCAAAAAGCACAAGCCAGTAATATGAATAAAGGGAGCAAAACTGTATCAAACCCTGGGCACACGCACACCCTGCGCCAGTTCACTGTCCTTCTGAAGAATACTTTCCCCAGATGGGATCTGCCAGTAACTTCAAAATGTTTTGTACTGGCCACTGTCAGCAAGGAAACGATACAAAGATATCTATCCAGCTCACACGCTGACCTAATGAGAAGCAACAAGGAAAAGAATACACACAAAACAACCCAACCCAGATTTTAATCATCCGTGTCGCTACTTTCAGATCTGTTCATTCACTGAACAGAATTTCCATGCATGATGGAACGAATAAAGTATCATTCCCAGGTGCTGTTAGTGGAATTACCTGCTGTCTGAGAAGGGATTAACTCACACAGGAGGGTTTTTTCTTTCTTTGTTCTATAGGCACCTAAAATTTTCAATATTGCTATCCCTCTCTAAAATTTGATTGAAAATAACAAAAAAAACCTCGAAAATAAGGTGACTGCATAAGAGTCTTTGCTCCGGGAAATACAAACTGAAAAAGGGAAGACAGCTTGCCTTTAAGCATGCAGAACATATACACAGCATTCTGTCACGTTGTAGGCTAATACCAAAAGAATAAAAAGCAGAAAAGTCATAGAGAACTGTAAAGACGAACACCTCATACATACCCCGTACATTTGTTCCTCAATGTCTCAAACACATCCTAAGAACAAAGATACTTTTAAAAAAATATATTTAAAGAGTATCTGAAGTTCAGGAAACCTCAGTTTCCTTTATGTCAAGTGAAAGGAAAAGAAGCAGGAGAAAAAAAAAATCACTCCCAAGAACCACACACAACCCATGAAAAGCCTAGGAGTGGATACAGACAAACGCAAATTTTCATTCCCATCTGTCATTTCAGGAAGCTGTACACAGCTATACAAGTAGAAACCTCCTTTTGGGACACTCCACATCTCTGCTACAGGCTCTGCATGTATACTATGCCAGCCAGGCAACTGTGGCACAGTGACTTCTCTTTGAAGAGAACAGAGCCTTCTTTTACTGCTTTACAGTGGAGAACTTTAAGTGATTTTATTAATTCTAAAGAAACTTTCATTAAAAAAAAAAAAAAAACAACAAGAAGTGCTGATGAATCACACAATAAAGACTAAATTCCCTGTATCCTAAATCTCAAAAGCTAGAAATTAAGCAAAACAATTCATGAAAAAACACATAGCTATGGAGATATGTTAACTTATATGGACCTGTTGTTGAGTTACACTTTTGTCCTCGTGTATCAGCAAAGTAGCATATATTGCAACCCCAACGCAGCTGATTTAGCATTTCTGCATGAGCTGAGCAATTTCAAAAAACACATTAGAACATTCTTCTAAACAAATTATAACTGCCTTCTTTAATTAAAAATGAAACAGTTCTGGAATGTTGCACTACATGTTTTCTAATGCCAATAGTACACCTTTTAACTGACCGACAGTAACTAAATGAAACCTGCTCTTTACCACCAGGATTTTTAAGCTATACATCTCCTAAACAAGTAGTAAACTTCAAAAAAAGATTAAGTAATTTTCTATACAGAGCATTTACAACAACAACAAAAAAGTGACAGCAATATAACCACTACAAAACAAATTCAGAAACAGAAGGAAGTAAGAAATTCTGACATAAAGTGGACTAAACAGCTTGACTGAGATGTCACAGGCTCAGGCATACATTGCTGTTGACTCACATTTTAGGCAACTAATTCAACAAGGCACTGGTTAAGAAGTTGATCTCATAAGGATTCACTAGTTCAGACAGGTCCCATTTCACACAACCCTCAAATTCATCTGCAACTGAGCTTCAGAATTGAACCCCCACTCAAAGAGTCAGTAAACAAGCAAAGTTCCCCCAGCTACACTGGTACTGAAGACCAAAATGATGATATTTCCATCCCTCAAGTAAACCTGAATGGATTAACTGCTTAACAGAACAAAATTAAATATTCTGCACATTAAGCAAAGCAAGTTATTTCACTTATAGCGTATCTTCAAAAATATCATCTCAGGCTTTCATTTGTGTTCAGCTCACATGAAATTCTGCCAGCCATGAAAGAACTGTTACTCCTTCTCTTCACACTTTTCCTGTGAGGTAAGCATTTTGTGAACACTCTTTCGACAGAAACCCAAGAATTACCCCATAGGCTACCTGCAAACAAAACAGTGGTGACCAAAACACCATACTATTTGGAGACCCATGAGAAACTGCATCTTCTGAGTAATTTTTAATTCCTTGCTTGGTTTGAATCAGTATGCTACCTCCACCAGAATTACACTTAACATGCTATGCCTGTCACTAGGAAAGACCTTCCCAAAAAACATACCTTCTCCGTAAAAGTCAGAATTCCAGTACTTAAAGAGTACTGATAAGATTATTTTAAGATCTTCATGTATAGAGCAGAATGCTTTGCAAAACTGGCATATCAACTTCCAGCTGGAGAAAGACCTCTGTTTTACTCACAGCAGATCTGCATTAATTAAACTTTAAACATAACATTGCCCCGTAGGTCAAATTTCTTTAGGAAGTTTCTGTGTATCTCAAAATCAGTTATTTCCTATGTCAGAGGCTGGGTGACTCTGATACTTTGGGGTAATAGCCTTTCAAATTTATTACAGCAAATTATTTAATCATGCAATTCTAGCTACACACATATTCAGTGCACTTGTTCATTAAATACAGTGTCCTAATTTTGTAACACAAAATGGCAGAAACCTGAAGATGTCTCACCTATGCTTTATTCATGTAAACGCAAGCTAGGTAAAGTCAATCCCCCCTGTGCCCCATTTCCCAAATTCTGATAATCTCACAAGCCACTCAAGAAATTGTGATATGTTAATAGGACACTGAAATAAGTTAAATGCAGAGACTAGGAAGCTTGAGGAAAGCAGAACAGCAAGAAGGGTAAAAATACTCTGGTCCAGTAGGAAACGTTGTAACTCATGACTGAAAATATTTGATTTAGCACTAGGCTTTTCTTCTTGCATTACTGCTAATCTGTATTATGGAAATTGGGGGTTGGACACGATAATCCCTCAAGGCCCCTTCCAACTCCTATGATTCTGTGAAATGCACAACTGTCTGGTTTCCTAAGCGCAATATAAAGCAGCAACAAAAGGTTTTCTACTCTCAAATCATTTCCAGTGTGTGTAGCTGAGTGGTTTATATCTTGAGTAAAATACAGCTAATCTAAACTAACGGGCTTATAAACACCTGTACTCACCTTACTAAGGTCAAGTCAACAAACATCAACTGTATGAAGTATCCTGAAAAACTTTCAAGATGCTTACATTCTGGGAAAACACAGCTGTCCAGAGCAGGTCAGTATTTGCAGCTTACTGAAGAGTTCTCACTCATTTAAGACTCATGACAAATGAATGACATTTTCTTGACAAACTGAAGTAAGTGTCAAAATAGGAACCTTCAGTGAAGAGATCTGCGATGCTTCAGTATTCAGAAGATTTGATCATAAATTTCTAACAGCCACTAGAGCGCTAAACTTAAAGTCTTTGAACGTTCTCTCTAACAAGATGGGCCACTCATTTCTTTGAAGAAGCTTTTAGTCTTTTGTCTGTTGTTTGGATCTGTTATATGGACAGATGTACAGACAAATACAAAAAAACCCAGAGATTACAGTGTTTTCTTTCTTTTTCAGCTAAGCTTTATTTTACCATACGGCTAAAATAATTACTTTTCCATTAGTTGTCTTTTTGATTTAGAGAACATCATTACTTTGTAGACTTTCTTCACTCTAATCCAGTATTTTTGAGCACAAGATTAATTATAAGAAAGTGCTTCTGACATTTCTTAAAATAGATTCTGAGTGGGAGCACATGCCATCATGATGCTGTAACTCATCAGGAAATTATGATGCAGTACCGTCTTATTCTAAAGGCACCTGCTAGCTAAGATATGGCCAAGGTCAAATCAGCACTGCTTATGTTTTTGAGGATTGTTTTTCTTATCAGATTAAATGAAATCCAGCAAACAAAGACACAGTGTGTTGGGGGTTTTTTTTAGGAAGAAACAACAAAAAAACCCCCAACCTTAATGCCAATCACTTTGAGCAGCTTCAATTTCAATTTTGCATCAAAGCACCACTACCAAAAAATGAAGACACAGAAAGGTAACTGCAAAAATAGTAAGTGTAACTGATTAAAAAATGCAGTGAACTACACTGAGGATTTGTCAAATAAAGCAAAAAAGTCAGGTGAGGAGAACAGACTTCATATTTTATTTCTTTGCTCATTTTTTAATCACATGATATGTAAATAAGGGGTTGGGGAAGAAGGCTGGGTAGAAGAGCTCACTCAAACTTTCTTCTCTTGCTTGTTACAATCTTCTTAAAGCCTAAACAAGTCAACTTTGTTATGGCAACATACACAAGACTACATCAGGGAAACCACAGAAACAAAACCTTCCTAAGTAAAACAGGCAGTTAATTTTTCTTTTCTTTCAAAAATCACTTGTAATTATTTAACATTATTATTAACAACTGAAAGGAAAACCTGATTGTCCAGCAACTTTGCTTCTTCAGGTGTACTAAAAAAGCCTTCAGGATAGTTGATCATAGAAATTTCTAAATAAAGATATTTTCAATAAAATGACAACAAAACCCAGTGCTCCTGCTGTTAGAGTATTCAAATACTTCATAAGTATTCTTGATATGTTTCTCCCCATCTGCATGGCTCCTGAATCTATGGTAGCATGTAAGAAATGAATTTTTGCATACAAGTAAAATGTAGGCCTTCAAGTCCTATACAAAGCAAGCCAACAAACACCACACTTTCCCTAGAAACAGAGCTAATATATGCATTTAAATTTTCTGGTGGAAACTTTCCTCAAGACCAAAGCTCCACCAAGACCTATGTATGCTAAGAGGCTCCTACACAAGAGTTGACACCTGAGGCAGCGCACAGGCACCCTGTGAAAGGAGGGTGGCAGATGCTGTGTAAGAGCACTGCAGTGTGCTGCTGCGCAAAGGTCTACAAATAGCTTGGGACTAACAACCCCAATTTTTCCTGTAGATCCACAGCGGATTACAGCAAGTACCACAGAAGCAAGGAACTCTGGTTTAATTCCCTGTTAGCCCATGGGGATTCACACATTTATTTCCCAGAAGAGTGCTTTAATTAAGGAATTAAAAGGCTGGATGATGACAAGCTTCTTATCGGCTAAAGCTAGGTAACTGCCCAGCTAAGAATTAAAATGCAGTGGCATCCAGACAGTTAGCAACAAGGACCACTCTGTAGCCTACCAGCTGGGGCTCTCAACTGGGAGAGAAGGCCTACGTTCTAGTCCCTGCTCCATGGACTATTTCTGTTTTGTTACTTGCCCTCTAACAGAAACAAAACGCAACAATCGGTCAAATTTCAGATTTGAACCCTGTTCTCTTCCCTCCCACTGCATGGGCCAAACTGCTAATTTTAAGATACTGAGGCATCACCACATCTATGTCTCTTTTTGGATCTAGCCTATGAAGTGTTACAGAGACTAGTTTGATTGACTATTTATATCTCACTTCAGAAATACAAGACTTCTTAGAATTTGGGCAGCTCTTTAGCCATGAAGCTTTTTTAATTCCAGAAGTGTATGGTGAGGGATGTAGCTCCTGACAGCAATGGTACACACAGAGAATAAAGGCAATGCATTCTATTTTAAAGAATATTTAAAGCTGCTTCTACTGTTAATGCAGCATTCACTGGAGCAACTATAATATCCCCAAATGAGTATTTGCAGAACTTGATCAAAAAAACCCACTCTCTGCTCTCTGGAGCATACAAACTCTAGTAAAGCCACCTCGCAAGTCTAAAACAATGACTCAACACCTTCCTGTGCCCCCGACATTCATCATCACATTGTATGTTAACATAACACTAACCTTCTTCTGGTGTTAGCTGTAGCTTTTCTTCCATTGTTGTTTGTCTGTTTGTTTGGCAATGTGCATGTTTTGGATCACAGACTATTTTTTCCCTCCATCCAAAATACATGAAAAAAAATTGTCAATCCACCATTAAAATACACAAGAAAGGTAATGTTCACATAGGTTAAACTGGCTGCAATGTACTTTTTCTTCTTTTAGAAAATATTATATGCTTTTGAATACCACATTAAGTTAAAACCACTAATGGTGCTTTGCATCTTCAACTTATCATCCCAAATTCTTAATCCCTAGGGGAAGGAAGGATGCAGTCAGAAGTAAAAGCTCAGATGTAAGAGGAAGGCAAAATATTCCACGTATGTCATTTCCAGCAGATTAGCAGTGCCTCAGTAAATTAAGAGGTTTGCAAACCTTAATAATTAAAGATTAAATACTTATTACTATTAAATAGCTGTTCTTCTTAGAAAACTATTTTTACTGCAAGTCTGTCCTTTAGTTTAGTGACTCCACTGCAGCCTCCATTCAGAAAAGTAAAATTTTGGTGATGCTAATCATGACAGACTATGAGAAAAAACAAAAGCCTCTCTTGACATCGTTAGAACAAAGTATACAATAAAAATACACATTACTTACATCTAATATGAAGAATTGTACTTTTCAGAATTAGCAAATTTGAACATACTGGTGAACTGATGTGGACCTTTGTTTACTACAGAACAGACAAAATATTTCTACAGAATTTTAGCTATTCAGCTAACAAATTCTATGCTAAAGTATTCTACTGAAATACTAAGGAACCAGAGAATGAGACCAAGGCCAAAGCTGTGCCCATATAGTGCTTTCAAGACATCTCAGCCTGGTTATTTAATGTGAAAAAGCTGAGTAAGAAACTATATTCAAGCACAGAAAATCACAGAATCACAGAATGTGCAGAGTTGGAAGGGACCTCGAAAGATCACCTAGTCCAACCCCCCCTGCCAGAGCAGGATCACCTAGACTAAAGTGAAATAAAATTATTACATGTGTTCCAAGAGCACTTCTCAACTGTTAAACTTTGTTTTTTAAAATTACCTATAGCCCTTGGATGAACATTTAATGAATTATATTTCATTTAATAACCAAATTGACTGTGGTCTATTAGAATCATAGTACGGTTTGGGTTGGAAGGGACCTCAAAGACCATCTGGTTCCAACCTGGATCACAGCATCTTCTGTATATCTAGACCTGCTCTAGTGTGGGGCCTCTCCACAGGCTGCAGTTGAGATCTCTGCTCCCCATCATCTTCCATGGGCTGTGGGGGGACACCAGCTCCACCATGGGTTTCTCCATGGGTTTCTGCAGGGCAATCTTTCTCTCTGACGCCTGGAGAGCCTCCTCCCACCTGCCCTCTTCAGTGACCGGGGTGTCTGCACAGTTTCTTACATCTCACTCTCTTCTCTGGCAAAAAGCAGCTGCTTGTGGGGTTTCCTTCTTTCAAATGAGATTCACAGAGGCACTATGACCATGGCTGATTGGCTCAGCCTTGGTCAGCCACAACTCCAGCCATGAGTGAGTCTCTGTCAGGCCTACAGAAAGCTTCTAGCTGCTTATTGCAGAAGGCACCCCTGCAGCCCCCTGCTTCTCCACCAGAACCTTGCCACGTAAAACGGCAACATTACCACACAGCTTGGTGTCACTGGCAATCCTGCTGAGGGTGCAGGTCACCCCACTCTGCATGTCACCAACAAAGATGCTAAACAATGCTGGTCCCAATACCATGTTGAGGAATGCCACTCATCTCTGGTCTACACTTGGACGTTGAACTGTTAACTGCACCACTGAGTGTGACCATCCAGCTAATTCCTTTTCCACCAAGTGGTCAATCTGTCAATGCCAAGTCTCTCCAATTCAGTGACAAGAATGTCACCCAGGACAGTGTCAAATGTTTTGCACAAGCTATGTAGCTGATGTCAGTTGCTCTTCTCTTATACACCAAAGCTGTAACCACATCAATAAGACCACCAAATCTGTCAGGCACAATTCATCCTCAGTGAAGCCATGCTGGCTGTCACCAATCACCTCCATATTTTCTGTATGTCTGAGCATACTTTCCAGGAGGATTTGCTTTATTGCCTTGCTGGGCCCAGAGGTGAGACAGACCTGGTTGTAGTTCCCTGCATCTTTCTTTTTTATCTTTTAAAAAATGGGGTTTATGTTTCCCCTTTTCCAGTCAGTGAGAACTTCACCAAACTGCTGTGACTTCTCCAATCTGAGAGTGGCTTAGCAACTTCATTCACAAGTTCCCTCACAACTCATAGATGCATCTCATCAGTTCCCACTGACCTGTGCACCTTCAAGTTCCTTAGATATTCTCAAACCTGATCTTCTCCAACAGTGGATGGTTCTTCACTCTCCTAGTCCCTGCCTACTATTACATTATAATAGTTCTACAAGTAAGTCTTCAAATATCCATTAGGTGTGTTTTACTAATAAAATGTATTTTAGAAGTCAGGCTGAAGTAACCGAAGCTAATTACAAGAGTGAATCCAAGCTAATATAAGAATCCAAGTTTATTCAAGAATCTCATGTATCAGTTTAGTATCAGTTCTTGTTCTCAGAGTCCTAAAACTTCAATTTTTTTTCTAGTGTGGAGTCTATCTGGTATGTAAGTTTCAAGGTTTCCTTTTTATCTGAGACTTTGCAAAGTACTTATATAAAATAAATCTGGAAATGTATAAATAAAAAATAACATATGCTGGCAGAAAGAACTTCAGACGGCTTTACATAGCAAGCAATGCTAGCTATCAGTCACAACACAATACCTGAAATTACATCAAACTTAGAATAGATCAGAGAACAGTGACAAGCCATGCAGTTTTGAGAGCTTTAAACGTCTTTAAGCAACATCCTTACTCAAATGATCTCATCTGGACACCCAGTAAAAGGATTTTCCTCAATTACATTCACATAACATAGTTAAAAACCCAATCTGTAGCTTCAGAGGCATCGTCAGTGCATAGCAAGTGACATTAGGTAGCTGTGTAACAACCCAGAGGAACATTACAGATGTATTTACATTGACTCAAATGGAATTAACACAGTTAAAATGTATAATTTTTTTTTTCCTACGAAGGAAACTCCTTGAAAGTATGGAAGCTGCATTTCCATTTCTGATTCCACTGAAGGGACAAGAAAAGTAGATGAATCTCCAAAGGCTCCTAAACCACTAGAAAAAGCTAATACATGTGAGAAATAAAAATGCTATTTGGCCATTGTAGGAAAACAAGTAGCCAAGAATGCAAATACACAGTAAGTCTTTCCTCATCCTACAGGTTGCGTACCAAACCTATGGCAGATTTTTACAGTGGAACATTGTATCCTTGTACTGATCTACAAAGTATCTGTATTTCTGAAGAACAAGGGCAGATAGATTAGTGGAACAAGATATAAAATTTCTTATAGGCACGTTTTACCTGGCAGAAGGCCCCACACAAAGGCAAACTAGTCTGTTCTACCTGTCTGATTAAACATGTAGACAAAAAATTGCAGCAGAACACAGCTCTCAGCCTAACAAAATCTACTTTCTACAAGGAAATGACTGGCTTGGTGGGGGGAGAGCAGTGGATATTGTCTACCTTGACCTCAGTAAGGCACACACAGAGTTTTGTTACACTTATTAAACTGTCTTTATCTCAACTCATGAATTTTCTCACTTTAGCCTTTCTGATTCTCTTCTTCATCGTGCTTGAGGGCAAGGAGCAAGTGTCTGGGTGGGGGTGTAGCTGCTGGACAGGGTCAATCCCACCAAAATCACCTTCAGTGATTTCTTTCAGTGACTTCCTTTGTACTGCATTAAAGCACTACATGCTCCAGATACTTTCTCCTGGACAAGAGACTACTTGAAAGGTCACTGGCTGCAAAATGAAAGAAACAAAGGAAGAAAAAAAAAGAAGCCTTGAAAGAATCAACATTAACACCATGGTGAAAAATGATCATGTCTACGAGCAGTTATATATGGAAAACACATTCTTCTCAGGGCTATACTAAGAAAGGAAAAGATGGAGTGAAGGAAATATAAGTATTTCATCAAGTTGCCTGAGAAGTCATTCAGGAACACGAGGCAAAGTGGTAGAGATGCTTTGCCATCTGTCAGATTTAAGGAAATTTAAAAAAAAAAAAAGGAAAAAAAGAAGCTCCATGAAAACAAGCACACGACATTTCTGTAAGGAAACTCTGGGTACGGTTGCATTCAAGAGGTTGACTCCATCTGATCCACAAACTCTGTATCAAGGCACATGCACCCAAAGGAAAAAAAAGAAAAAGTTAAAAAGTAAACAACACTGCTGAGAAAGATTTCAGTGTAACTTGTCATGTTACAGGCAACAAAAGATATTATTGTTAGTCCCAGAGGAAGAATGCCTTTTCAATTCACAAAGAACAAGACTTACACAAGAACAGAAATAACAGTAACTGAAATGTATTTTCAATACAAAAATAGCAGAAAATCTGTTGGTCTTACTTCATCTTCCATTGTTTTTCAAGAAGAGCTTAGTTGCTTTTTTCAATGCTTTACTCTCTTGCAAGCATTAAGTAGTGTGCTCAAGCATTTTGCTTAACAGTGAGGAGAAGGGAAAGAGAAGCTGCTGAAAATCCTAGGAGTATTTCCCCCTCTCTCCTTTTTTCAAACAGTTTCTTTTTTATATCAGTAATAATGTGAGTCACAATGAAATTCTGAAACCTCACCAAATACCCAATAGTTCTATACAGGTTAAGAAAAATAATAAACAGAATCTAATATTCTCCCAAAAGAAGACAAGACATTAGTAAAGTAGGAGCAGCTTCACAGATCAACTGGACCATCACCAGAAGTAGCACAATCACTTCAGAACCAGGAAGCCAATCATACAGTATCCCAGAAAAAGAGAAATACCCCACAAAGAAACAGCATATGCTTATCTAGCTGGAATTAATCTCACCATTAATAAAATGGACTAAAAGACAAATGTATTATAAAGAATTGCTGAAAGATTCAGAACTCATCAACTCAGTGAGGCATTTTTAAGGAGAGACTATTAAGATTCCAAGCATTTGGTATACTGTGTCTATTTCTCTATTCTTTTTATAAACACATTTTTTAAATTTTGCCTATGTTAAGCAATGTGGTAAAATCTTCTAGTGAATGGGATGTTTGAAGACACCTTCAGAGGTATAATCATGCAGCACACAAATCTTCTGCCCTCTGTAGCTACTCTGCTTGCCATTAACACTTTTCTTCTATAACCCCAGTCTATACATTCTTTGCTGGAAGCTGTACTTTATTACATGGTTTTGATTTAAATAATGTGGCTGCCAGTCTCCTCTATACTTCCTTTTTCTCCCACATCCCATAGAATTCCATGTTTATTATTAATTTTAAACCTTTGCTTCTAGAAGGGGGGATTTTTAATGTCAGGATTACTTTCTTCAGTGACTACAGCATTTCAGTACTTCCTGCTATTTCAAAATCACACTTCCACCGCAGATGTATCTTAATACTGAAGATGCTACTTACCCTGCAACATAGAAAACTCTGCTTAGCTAGCTAACTTTACCTCCAAGCACTGCATCAGGATGCCAAAATCATAGTCAATACATAATTAGTAGCCTTGGAGACCATGGAAACATTCAATATTGGACAAATGCATGGACCAGCAGGCTTCTGAATTTCTGTGAAATAAGGCCTTCAGTAAATACACATGGTCCCCCGTCCACAACTGAACTATCTTCCTTCTTCATCCCAAACTCTCTCTCTTTTTAAGGAAGTATCAAGAATCCCAAATCCTGACTTACCCAACTAGCTGATGCCTGTGACTGGTTGTTCCAGTTACCCCCATCACATGGATGACAGTCCACTCAAGAGAAAGGTAATGATTCTGTTCAGGTCAGCAAGAAGGTATGCAGGACAAAAGTGAAATTAGGAAATGAACTTGCATGCAGATGTTTTAAGTCATGTGCAGGCAGGTGTCCAACAATAGAAAAATAAGTCAACAGCATATCAAGTGCCATTTAATACATACCAGGCTGGCATATTAGCTAGTTTGACTGTTAAAGATATGCTCAGAAAACTATACCAAGTGTAAGAAAGACGACAGATTGAATGGTGCCAAAGAAGCCTCTAAGGCAGAAGGTAAAATGGCATCTGGTAGAAGTCGGCCATTTATCATATATATGTATATTTTTAATTATATTTTATGTTTCTGTGTATGTATATAAATAATATGTACGTAGTCTGCAACTTAGTTCTGTCAGGCACACTGTAGTCAAGATAGTAAGTTACAAAAACTAAATGTTAGAAGTTTTGACTATTGAGAATTAACACATTCATAAAAATAGCCTACTATAGCCTACATCACTATAAATATGTAACATGGTGTTCAACTTTTCCCAAATTTAACGCTGCAGAAGTCTGATGTTCAGCATTTCTAGTCACCTAACGTATGTGAGTTACCTCATATATGTAAGTGTGAGTGTGAAGTGAGCTCTTCATTACACACAACTGCCTAGCATAGCCATCACACTCACCTAGATACAACTCACATGAGTCAAAGTTTATGTACAAAATGGGAAAACAGATCTTGACTTACTCCTCAAAATTATTTCCTGTAATGGGTAAATCCTTGTTTGGTTTTTATCCTGCTTGCTATTCAGTAGAGGCAGTGTCCTTGCTTGTCAATCAGGAGAAACTAGCAAGTGCGGCTGAGGGGATACATGGCCTGACAAAGCAACATTTGCAAGAAGAGACAACACTTAGTTAGATAAAGGAGCATCAAGCCTATCTTCTGAATTAATGCAAGTGAACTACACAAGACCAACACACAGTTACATCTGTTTGAGCCGTGACCAGAAAGCAGGTGTGTCTCCTCCCCTTACATACCCCTCCCGTGCAATGCAGCCCAGTCCTCACACTGGCACTCCTGAAGTCCCTTGCTGAGTTGATTCAATTTGTTCAGGCTGCACAAAACTAATGTCTAAAAAAGAAGAGTAGTTTTCCATTAGGCTAGCCAGTTAAATTTGGTTTGCAGAGTAAAAAATGGCAGGATTGTAGAGCAGTAAAAAAAGAACAGAGCCTAAAAAATTTGACAGTAGATGGAAAAAATTGCCAGCCTTGCTCACCATTCACCCACTGGAGTAGAAGTCTGCAGAGCTGAGTGCTGAACCAGATCACACAGCTGATTCAGCTGGGAAGGATCCCTTTTCTCTGGCAAGTTAAGTTTCAGCTGTTTCAGTTCCCCGCCTGCACAGCCACACAACAGGTTATGCCAGCACAGCATGGGAGAGAACAAGCAGCAGCGATGACAGAACCGTGACCAAAATTCCACGGGGTGTAAGATTAAACCTGGACAGAATCCTGTTGGGCTCTAAAGCAGTGACCATTTATAGCAGACTGCGTGGTACACCAGAAGAAAATTATCCCTGGATAACACAGCTTGAGATGTAGTGAATGGAGGAAGATAAAACCCCTGACAAAGTGCTACATGTATTTTCCCAATGGACAAGCCAGCTAGGTACAGGGAGGGCCTGTTCAAAATAAGTATTGGTATAAAAATGCTTTTTCTGTCATTTCTTCATCTACAGCCTCAATAAAATTTGTAATTGTGTGGCTTATTTCAGACATTTGAAATACTTCTACTTTAGGCTAGCTTAAGAGTAATTGCAAGGCTGGTTAACAAAAGGCATTTCTCCAGGTACTTTCTCCAGAATACCCAAAGGATATCCCACAGGATATGCCCTCACCCACATCACACACAGAAAATGCCTAAAAACAGTCCAAGAGCTGTTTTCTTTCCAGATGCTTGTCTCCATCAGTCAAGTCTCCTAGGCATTCCTCACTGGAAGACCTCTGTGGCATGCAGAAGAATTGTAGGAGGCACACACAGTCCTGTGGAGGCAAAACCCAGTGAATAGTGTGCCTGCATTAGTGCTTCTGTTTGGTTTGAGGGTGTAGCTTTCAAGCTATCTCCTGATGGTCCCCAGTCACCATACTTCAGTTCACAGTGCAGACAAGGATCAAAGCACAAATGCTGAATTCGCTCTGGACAAAACAGAGCAAGATGTACTGCAAGAGTGCACCTAATGCACTCCAGCCATAACTGAAAAGGTTACTTGCTCCATGGGGTTTGAGCTAGTGTGAAGCAAAACAATGGTGTAGATGTGGAGCCCCCACTACTAAGTGGTTTGTTCTATAAAGATGCTTCTCCTAGGCTGCACTGCCTGCTAGCATAGACTTTCATTAAGTTGAGATGCCAAAAGGTAAATAACTTACAGAATTACAGTCAGAAGGCTTATGTAGGTACAGCACGATAGCAATGTGTTTTTTAGAAATTGTCTCCTTATCCTTGAGGAACTGAAAGAGCACCTAATTACCCACATCTAGAGAATGTCTGCATCTGCCCCTTTTTTCCTGCAATGGCTGCCAGTTGGAATCTCAGCATCTAGGGGTTTAAGTTTAAATTTATGCCGTGAGTGAATTATAATATATATTTTGCTACTGCCTTAAATGGCTCCAAGCTGATGTTTTCACAAGATCTTAAACACAGAGGAAGGCCCTGAACATGCCCTAATTGTTAGATACTTTCTAGATGCTAATGAGATCTCAACTGTTCACTTAAAGTGCTTTTTTTCAGCATATTTTTCATATGCACAGCTGAATTTACTTTCCAGAGGCTGAAGTACAGGTAGAACATTTTTTGCAGGTGTTTGCTTGGTTCAGAAAAAGGATACTAGGAATAATCTGAAGACTTGCTAAAATTATTAAGGAAGGTACCAGAAGCTGTTACTCTTCTGGCAAGGAACATTGAAAATTATTACTATTTCTCATCCAAAATCTCCCCTAGGATTTGGTGGGCTCTCACAGCATCTTGCACATAACAATAACCAAATATAAGAAAGGCTATCAAGGAATTAAGAGATTTTGCTAATATTAAGGATAATCCATGATGTCCCAGTTTAATGCTATACAGAAATTTGCCTCAGATGCCTTTTCCAGAAAGATGTTCAGTTCATCAAAGCACTCAAGAAAAGTCTACTTGAACCCTTTTCTGACAAAACAATGGTGAAATGACAACTAGTATTTTCACTAATTCTCTTTGATCAGCTGCCAAGCCAAAGAGAAAAGTCATGTACTGAAACCATTGTGCATAAACCAGAGCTATACCCTTTGGAATAAAGAAATAGGAACAGGTAGGTGAGCATCCTTGAAGCTTAACGATCACAGGAAATTCTTCAGCAGGTTTGGGGTGGTTTTTTTTTTTTCAGCAGTTGCTTTTAACATGAACTTTAGAGTTCCCATTTTGATCTTCAATGCTTAGGAAAAAAGCCTGAGTCTCACTCAGATAAGAAAGTCCCACACACTGGAGACACTAGTGATAGTTTTAATTCTTACCCCACTGGAATTTAACTGGCAAGATCAGACCTAAAGTTTTTGCAGCTTACCTCCCTGCTGTGGAACAGAGCATATTCCTAAAAAAACAGATGTCAGAATAGCATTAGTTTCTGGAGCAGTTTAAATATACCCAACTCAAACCGTGAGCATCTGAGTAACATGGCCATTCCCAACTTGTGGAAGCTCTGTGTCTTGCCTTCTGTATTATCTACAGAAACACTTTGTCCATGCACAACCTTTTAAAGAGATGCTTCACAGTATCTTTCATTGGTATGTTTAATTTACAGCTTCTATTTCCAGGGAACGTGATTTTGAGGATACTTGGTTTGCTGCAGGCTTATTTAATGTGTCCCCTTGAGTATTCAGACAACTAAAAAGGAAACTTAAACTAAAAAAAGAAAAAAATGAGAAGTACCTAGTCCCTTTAATCTTTGGGTTTTTTCTGCTGCTTCTGGAAACAACAGGCATTTTTCTCACCAGATATGTACTCACTTTTGGGCATCTCACTGTTTTCTCCTGATTTTTTTCTAATATGAAGAACTGGACAATGGACAATACTCTACTATGCCACTACTCTACATCATACAAAAGAACCACGACAGTGGGAACCTAACCGGTGTCGATTTGAATTCATGGAAATTTTCTACTTCCAGAAACATACTCTGCCACTCAAATTTTTCCAAGACAAGATTTACATGTACCTAGGTCAAGAGATACATACCTGCCTGACATCAACATCTTCTCTTTTACAATCTGGCCTATCTTCATAATCACATTAAAATTGTTTCAGGAAGGCATAAGAAGAAGAGTACAAGTATCCCGGTTTGCCAAATTCCTATCCAGTGCCACGTTCAGTGCCTCCTCAAGAATTACTGGGTGAAGGTTTTACAGACTTCATCTCAGGCCTTACTATAAATCACTCCCTAAGCATCCTATCCCAGGACATTAAAAACAGCTTGCTAAGAAAAAAGGGGATGTTCTTTTTCTAAACAGCAATCTCCGATTATTCCATCATTTAAGTGATACTGGGCACCTTCCCCTCCTAAGTCAGACCTGCAGGATACTTCCCATTTAATTCCTGAAGAGTGCGTATTGTTCTTCATCAATACAGCTTCCCATCAAATGATTCTGCAGAACAGCTCACTCCCTAGATTCCAGCATGAATTTAAATCCCCAACAGCATACATTAAAAAAAAACCCTCCAACAACCCCTCAAAGCAAAACACCAGCCAAAAAAACCCCAAACAAAACCACACCATATACATAAATTTCTACTTCCCAAAAAGGTCACGTAAGATATAGAGGAACACTGACAAAATTAATAAAAGAAAATTTTTTCAAAGTAAACTTATACCACACAGATTTTTAAATTCCCTACAATATATAGTACAATGAAGAAAACTAAAACTTTCATAACCACACAGTAAGTAATGCAAAGCCCAAAATATATTATAGTTCAAAGCCCACATGCATTCTGCTTCCTCACTCTACTACATAATAAGTGATATAATTTAATTAGCAAAGGAAAAACTATAGCTGAGAAACAGGTATTTCTAGCATTGTGTCCTAAATATGTATGCCATACTTAATATATTACTATATTGGTCTACTAATGCAATTTGTATGTTGAATACATAATGAAGTGTCATAATAAGTACAAAACTATTAAAGATTGCTGTTCCGGGTAACTCACTGCATATGGAGATAAATTAAAATTGAGTCAGTTCTTTCTGCTCTTGGTATACATCAAAAAAATGCCTCACTGCTCAAAAATAGATTTTCTAATACATAGCTATTCAATAAATCACTGGAGTCAGCCAGTGGAAGTTTTGCTATTTATCTCTTAGTAGAAAGAACAGTCATTGCATTTTACTCCTTAAAAAATGTCATTAATATCATTCACCCACCTTGTAATTGTAGGATAGAGCCCTGTTTTGCAGGGTTTTGCAAAATGTATATAGAAGAACACTGTTCTCAAGGGTTTATGCTCTTTTTTTTTTTGAACTTGATAAGTTAGGCATAAAATAGGCTTTAGTAAATTAGTATGAAAACAAAACAAGTAACAAAATATCACATACAAATATCTTACTTGCAAAATGAGATTTTTCTAAGATAATTGCCTAATTAAGCCTATTTTCCTAAGCATTTTTTAGGCGAGTAAAAAATTCCTTGTAAGCTTCAAGTTACTTTCTCAATTCTTTTTTGATTTAAAAAAGAACCAATAAATCTAAAAGGCCATGCTACTTTTTTATTAATTAAAAACATCCCACATAAAACAGCTGCTACCTGCTCATTTCCCATAAGGCTGTTCATTATCCTCCTGTTCTCCAGGAACATTTTTTTCAGTCATTCTGCTAAAATTTCATGAAGAATTCTGTCATAAAACCATTTCAGTACAAGAGGTAGAGAGTTGCATACTGCATCGACATATAGGATCAGAATGTAAATTATGGTTTTATTTAAGCCACACTTCAAAACATACCAAGGGCTAAAATTTGTTCTCATTTTACTCATCACGTCCTCTTACTGCATAATATCAATCTCCTGAATTGCAGACAACAAAAACTACACTTATTTATCCCAAAACAATTTTAAACCCTATCAGCAAATCTGTTTCAATGATCAGAATAAGAAAAAAATATTTTCCCACATATTCATAATAAACTTTTTTCATGTTGAACAACTGAGAAAGCAAAGTGAAAATCTTTAACTTCTACTTCACAAAGGCATCTCACAGCAAAATTCTTTGCTGTCAAAGTGTCACAAATTTCAAAACAGACATTTTTGGAAAAGCTATGGAGGAAATCCTGATAGGAAATGTAAGCACCTCTCAACAAAGATGCTCTACTCTCCTACTTGAAAAAACAAGCAAGCAAACAAACAGACTGGCTAAATCACCACTTAAAAGGCAAGAAATTCTGTGTTTGCATATCAGGCCTTTGTATGCTGGACTCTCTAAGGCATGGACTGATAATCGTATATTCTGCTACTGTCCAGCTAATGAAGCCAGCAAACCAAGTAAAGGATGGCCCAGAACTACTTTACCTGTCATGACATTCACAGTCAGGCATTTTTAAGGTATACGGCAGAGCAGCTTTCCTACAGTACTGGAACAGGGGACAAATATAAACCCAGAAAAGTAAAGGAAGTACAATGTAATGGATGAGTTCTGCACTGCTAAATCTGAACTACAGCCATGGAGCACAGGCAAACATGGAAGTCCTTCGACTGTATTTGGTTAAGTAAACTCCAAATCAAGAACTGCTGATTAGGAAAGACTTCTCATCCCTGCTCTGCAAGAACACAAAAGCCTCCAAATTAACGGCCATTTCTTACATAAGTAGGTGTTAATTAAAACATCCATGGGTAGTTGGGAAATAACCTCTTGCTTTACACGCTTCAACTTCAGTGTTTCCACTACTTTTAGTTCAAAAGAAGCAGTGTAGTAGCAAGGAAATTAAACTGTAACTAAAGAGTCTGCTCTATCAGTGAGATTCCAGTACCCAATTTTTGTTTCACGCTGCACATATACATATACAGGGGGGGAAAGTCCAGGATGTTCTTCCTCTTTAGCTACGAAAGGTAAACATTCCCATTCAGCATCGTTAAACTATAAAAACGAAACTGAACAACTGTATGGATCACATTCACTAGACATAAAAGCTTTTCATTGTCATCATATTAAAAAAAAAACAATCAGAAAGAAATGCTTTTCTGGCCACAAAAGGCAAAGAGGGAGACCTCCCATTTTCTACAGATAAACTAAACATTACGACAGCATCTCTCTATTTCTAGAATTCATTTGCTGAACTATGCTTTTGGAAGAAAACTAAGGCTCCTAGGAAATGCTACTGGACTTGACTCCTGTATTTTGAAGATGAGGGCCCAATAAGATGCAGGTCTTGAGAGAAAGGCAGATCACATGCAGAAAGCTAACCAACTTCAATTCAGACAATTAGGGCAATCTGACAATAAATTCCAGCAAACTTCATGTCAGTCCTTACCCTTCCACACACACCTCTGTAAGAAAGTTTACAAGTTTACCATAACTTCCAATGCATGCCCCAAACAGGAATAGCAGCACCACTGAGAAATGATCCTGCAATTTACATGCTATTAATGAACAGCATGAGAGGAAAGTATCCCACAAAGTAGGAGAAAGACATAGGAATTTTTAGTTGGAAACTCAACAGCATGTATATTTCTAATGCAGTCTGACCAGCAACAGTGACACCTTCAGTATTTTGTACCCCAAAAATACTTTCTCAAGGATAATTTCTACAAAACTTTTAGATTGGTGACCTCCTGATCTGCCAGATACTCTCTTTGGAAAATACTCTCAAGTAGAACAGTGCCCTCGCTATCCAAGAAGAATGCTTGCTTCAAAGTGATATATTCAGATGTAGTGTATACACACACTTTTATTTCAACAAACACAATGGTCTGAGACAGTTAAAGGTGCCAGGATAATCTTTCACATTACAGTGTCAAGAGGCTAAAAAAGCTCTGAGGTCACAGATTCAGAATCCTTAGTCTGTTTAATTGCATAGGCCCATGACAGCAACTAGCATTCGTAACGGTTAAATCCTTACTTAGAAGAAGAATGAAGTGCCTGAAGAAGAAATCATTGGTGAAGGGCTGCATTTTGCAAAAACCCCTTACTCCCTCTAACTGTAAAAATGTTGCATAAAGGTGAAAAGCTGTATCACCACTTTTTAAGCAATCATAAATACTCTAAAACTATCATGGAAAAGAAAGCTACTCCAAGGTTGGTTGGTTGAGGTTTTTTTAAGCAAGGAACACTAGAAAAAGAGGAGCAGAGAGAGAAAATGCTGTTTGTGTCTGGTGATGACTCTTCCTTACAGACCTACCTCAAGAGCAAACGCTGAATGAAGCTTTATTACCCAAACCCAAATGTGACATTTTATTATCAGGAATATTCTGAAAAAAAACATGTAACAAAACGTTACGTTTTGACCAGCAACACTAGGTGCTTACTTGACAGAAAACAAAAAGAAATGTAAATAAGAAGAAAATGGGAGTGGAGAAGAAAAAAGGGCAAAATAAAAGAGCAACCAGAGAGAATCAGACTCTTTTTCCCATCAGGCTAGTGGAGATGGCAACACTGCTTAGATCTCCCTGGACAGGTCTAGTCGAGGGTTTGTTTAGTCCCTCACATCACAAAAAAGGTCACAGATTATGTAACTTTCACCAATGTCACCACCAGTGAAGGATGACCTGGTATTGATTCAACTGCACATATTTTCTTCCCTTTTCTAGCCAACTTCAGCATTACAAAACTCTCTGTACTTGGTAATCCAGGTTCAATGTCCTTGACATCAATGGTAACTGATTAACCACCATTCTGCTAGAGACATCCCAGACATGGAAGGCTTGCAAGGGCCAACCAGAGTAACTCCCTATCAGGATCTGTATTTTACTAAGGAAGCACTGGTGGACAACACTGCAGACAGGACATGCACATAGTCAAACCCTTACCATAAATGCAAACATTTTTCCTCTTTTTCACTTGTCTTTTACCCCACATTTCTAGTTTCTCTGCATATGATTCTTTGTTTAAAAGAAGATGTCTGGAACACTTAAATTACATTGTTGGCCCAAGTCTGCTATCTCATTCTCCAGCACAAAAATCTCCCAATCTGACAGGGAGTTTGCAGCACAGACCATTTAAAATGTATTTTACCATACTTGTAACCTCATGACAACATAAAACTGAAGGTGTACGATCAGTTCAAGTGCCTGGACTATGTATAACAATGATGTTTGGAACTTAAGCGAGCAGAATCTTTAATCTGAACACTTCATTAAACACTGGGGCTGAATATGACACTTTCATGGTTGCATCCCTTCCACATGTTGCAAAATGTCTTGAAATGATCATGCATAAAGATTAGAACTCAACGGCCTATCCACAAACTAGGGAGACTTACAATTCACATGAGACATAAGAGTCTCGTTTACAACAAGTTTCACAGCTTTGTAACCCATCATTCTATTTCCCCATTGCAGTAAATAAGCTTAACTCTACAACTTTCTGTATACAGACTCAAAAATAAACATGACTGACATCTGCAAATCAGCAGGTGCCATGTATATATACTAGAGTACTTTTCCAGATTTCAAGAAGACAGTTCTTTCATGTTGAGAAAACGGCCTAATTATGGACTCCATTCCTTACACTGACTCCTAACTAAAAGACCTTGACAGTTTGGATATAAGAGAAGTTAACAAGAAATTTGCTTTAAAAAAAAAGATGCTGCATTCCACATAATTTCACATTTGAAGCTACCAAGTTACTCTGGCTAAACAATAAGCCAACTTTCAATTTCTCTAACTTATTGTACCCATCTTAATTTATCACAAAACTAGAAATAAGCATTATTCTCTAGATAGGAAACTAACAATACACACGCAAAGTCTATTAAGCAAAGCTAAACATAGTAGCTTACTCAAAATGAAACTGAATGCAAGGAAACTAAGCTACATGTATTAATACATTCTGGAGCCATATGTGTCAATCTCGACAACAGACAAAGACTAACAATGTGCCCAAGTCATGGTTTTTTTATGTCTTCATTTAAAAATAAACATACAACTTTATTCCAAATTAATGCAAAGGAGTTACTCCTAAGTAAATTTAAATTCCATCTGAATACTACCATAAGGTGCGATAATGGTACTTCTAAACTAAGTATACCAGGTCTAATAGGAACATAAATCTATGAGCCTCTGCTGACAAGCCCACAAGTATATATTACTAACAAAACAAACATATGGCTATGATCTTAATTAGAAAAGCTAAATAAGTCGTGTTAATTATCTATCTTCTGATCACTGAGCTACTCTCAATGATTAAACCAAAAAACAGTGCTCATACCTAACCTTTCCGTTCCTACACATACTCCTTCATACACCAGCCAAGAAGCAATTATTACCTCATTTCTATGAGGAAAATTCAGAGGAGTAAATTTTTTAATTTGCTGTCTTTACAAAGTGGAAACAGCAGAAAGAATTAGGGGACCCAAGCCCCCTCCAAAGTACAAATATTCTCTTTCAGGAGCTGAAGGAAATGCCAGAGTGGAAGATAATTATGTTTAGCCAAATATATGATATTAAAGGAACACATTTATATCAAATTTTATTTCCTGTCTACAAACATACACAGAAGGGGGGGGGGGGGGGGCAAGAAAATTGTTAGAAACCAAGATGTCCCCTTTCAAAGTTGCAAAACAATGCCTTGCAAAATTTCCTAGCCTGCAATCCCAAACAATGGGAGTGAGGGGGAAAGAGATAAAACTGTTGTTCACTTATGTCTTTTGGTTCTCCCTTAAAAAAAAATTAAAATCAGACCACGTGCTCTTCTTAATGGTATTGAAAATTATAACACAAAGTTAAAGGAGTTTAATAGCGCTCAAACAGGATTTATAGTCTAAAGTAAAACCCTACATCTTCTGATAAATCATCTGAATCTACTGTGGGCTTTAATCATTGCTTAAGGGACTGTAACACCATGTTTATCTGGTAGTGCACTCTGGGAACATTTACAAGTGAAACTCACCGATCATCATAAAATAATAATCCGAGTTATGCAGCATCAAGTTGGACAAAATACGCAATGGGCATTCTGCTAGCAGGCATCTCCTTCTCCCCTGAACTTGTACAGTAAGGTGGAATTGCAGGCAGACCCTTGCTTTTGGGAACAAAAGCTTCAAACTCCCCCAATTTGACTTGTGCACCTGTTCGAACCCGCTCGGTCCTTACTAAGGATACGACGGTCTGGAATCCGAGAGCAACGTCCACGCCTATCACACCGAGCTCTTCCAGAGCTTCATCGTCAAAACAACGCTGCAGCGAGAACCCTCACGCTCCTCAGGGAGGGCCGAACTGCCGCCCCGGCGGCGGGGGTTCAGCACCGGGCAGGGGACAGCGCTCGCCGCGCCGGGGCTCCCGCCAGCCCGCCCGGCCCAGCCGCTGCCCGCGGGCACGGACCCGCTTCCGAAGGAGGAGCGAGACGGGGGCGTTCGGGTTCAATATCGCCGGGTTTAATAAATAACCTTCGGTTTCACTCCGGGTCCCCTGTCCCATGAGCCGATGTCCTTTCACTCCGAACACCTTCCGACGCCCGAGCCCCGCTCACAGCGCTGCTTTCCACGAACAGTCACGTCTGCCCGGGCTCCCGGAAAAAGCTCCTGAGCCTGACGCGCAAAAATGCCACTAAAACCTCTCGCCCCCTTCCCTCCCCGGAATCGCTACTTACGCCTGTACACGCTCGAGTCCCTCGGGGCTTCGTTTCTGGGCGTGCTGAGCTTCCACCAGCGCCGGGCCCCGGGGCACACACCACACTAGCCGCCAAGGCCCCCCCGGAGGCCAAAGAAACCCCGAACCCTGCAACACACCTACCGGGAACCACCCTGAGCAAACCTCGCGTGTCGTGTGCCGGGGGTTCACTGAAGGATCACCCATGCGCTATGAGCAGCGGCAGCAGCGTACATGCCCTCCTCTCCCTCCCAACAGAAAGCACACGGGCACACGCGTACCCCTCCCGCACCCTCCCCCTCCCCGAAAGTAAAGGCTTGGGGGGGGAGGGGCAGCAGACATCCTAGAGGTGTTCGCCGCGCGGAGCGGGCCACGCTCCGAGGCATCCCCCGGGGCAGGGAGCTCAGGCCGCCTCCCGCCGCCGCCGCCTGGGGAAGCTGGGCCCGGCTCCCGCCGGCCCGCAGCCTGCGCCGACCGCAGGCTCCCTTCCCAAACGCCTTCGCACTCACGACTCCGCGGTGCTCGGAGGAAGCCCGGCCACGTCTCGATCCCCCGTCCCCTCCGACTGACGCCCCCCCCCCCGAGCCCCGTCCGCTCCGGGCGGGTTCCTCCCGGGCCGGCGCCCCGGGCCGCGGCGCCCAGCAACCCGCTCCCTCGCTCGCCCGCAGCGGCGGCGCCCAACGCCGCCCGGCCTCGCGCACACGCTCCTCGCCGCGGCGCCGGCGGCCGGAGCGCCACCCCCACGTCCCCGGCCCGTGCCGAGGCCTCGGCTCCCGCCCGCACGGCGGAGCAGCGGCTCCCTGCGCAGCGGCGGCGCCGCCACCGGAGACGGCCGCCGGGGCAACCCGCGGGGCGGCCTGACGGCGCGCACCGACCCGCGGCCGCCTCCAGCCTCTCCCCCCACCTCTCCCCCCACCTCTCCCCAGCGCCGTCCCCGGCCGCGGCCCGTTACCTGTGAGAACCCCGACGCGGATTTGGTGGTCGTGGTTCGTTAAAATCATCCCCTCCGACGCCATGTTTCCCGGCGCAGCCACCGCACTGACAGGGAGCGAGCGGGGGAGGGGGCACGGGCGCGAGAGCGGCGCGAGCGCAAAGGGGGCGGTGCAGGGGCGGGCGGGGCGGGGCGAGGGGGCGGGGCCAGCCCCTGGAGGGGCGGGGCCAGAGCCGGGCCGGGGGAGCCGATACGACCGCGCGAGGCGAGGCGAAGGGATGGGAGGGGCCGGCGTGACTGAGCGCGAGACTGCCGTGCGGCGCGTGGCCCAGGCAACACCAATCTAACGCCGAGAGCGCCGGGCCTGGCGCCGGTCGCCGCCGATCGGGGTCGGCGCGTGACGCCTGGCGCGTCCCGGGGGCGGTGCCGGCCCGGGCGGGGGAGCGCGCGCGTTGCCTGTGCCGCGCGGCGCACCTGCTCGTTGCGGGCCTTTCACCTCGCGCCCCGCGAGCCGGCGGCGGGCGCAGGGCAGCCGGGCGGGCGCAGGGCGCTCCCCAGCCTGTCCCTCTGCCCGGCTTTGCGCGGCAGCTCCCCCAGTGCCGCTGAACTCCAGCGCTCCTTTTCTTACTGCCCTCGCCTCGGGTGCCGGAGGAGGAGGGCAGGGCTCCCGGGCCAGGCGGCTGGCGCGGGGTGCGCCTGGCGCGAGCCGCCCGCCAAGACGCGCGGCCGTGCGCGAGCGAGTTGCCGTCGGGCGCCCTCGTGGCGCGGTGACGCCGGGTTAGCAGCTCGGGTCTGCGGGGGGCGCCCCGCGTCCCGGGGCAGCCGCGCTGGGGGCACTCTGACGGGCGGGGCGGCAGGGCGCGGCATCGGCGCTCCGGCGCTGGCACAGCGGCTGCCGGGCGCGCAGCCCCGGAGGCTGAGCGCTGGGGCTCCGGGGAGCTCCGGTTACGCAGCGGTAGGGCACGGCGCCCGCGGGTGGGTGTGAGCCCCAGCCCGAACAGCGCTGTCCCCGCGCGGGGCGTGTTCTGCCGCAGGCGGCTCCAAAGAAGAAAGCTTTCTTCAGTTTCCCCCCTCGAACGTATCTGAAAATGCCCCAGGCACAAGCGAGCAGCGCGACCTCTGGTGGGTCCCCGCGGGTCCCCCGCGCTGTCCCCCGGCGGGGCCTGGGAGCCGCCGCGCTGCGGGTGCTGAGAAGGCGGGGCGGGATCAGACCCCGCCGCTAGCACCGCCTCGACGCCGCCTGGCTTGTCCGGGCCTGCTGGTGGGGGTTGTGTGGGCTTTCCTCGTTTCGTGTTGGTGCCGAAGTGTAGTAGGGGAGCGCATTAATGTAACAACAGCGGCAGTTCACAGCGCTTCAGAGGAGCGAGTCCAGAAGCAGCTGGAATCGGAAGGAGGGGGCTGTTTCCGTGCCATGGAACCCCTTGCCAGCCGGTCTGTTTAGGCAGTGGTAGGTCCGTAGGAGCTCCAGGGCAGGTTGTACGCAGGATGGTGCCCCGCAGTCCAGTTCTCGACAGAAAACAAGTGTGTATGAGGAAGAACCCTTTTCAGGCAGGGAGGTGCTGCAGGGAATGTGCTGGCCGCCCATCCCAGAGTTCGGGTTGAGTCTTCCTCATCAAAGCCAGTACACAGCTGATAGTCAGGTGTTTGCCGTGCTCCTGTCAGCACCGAAGTATAACTCAAATCAGTGACCTCTCAGAAACCCTGTTACCTTCCGCTACCTCACCTGCCCGCTGCTAATTATCGATAGCTGTCCGTTAACAGGGCACTGCCCTCCCGTTCGGCCTGCTCTTCCAGCCAGGTCTGTTCCACACAGCCTGAGTCCCCTCGCTGACAGAGTGGGCTCTTCTCTTTACCACCAGCACTATGGAACAGCGTGCTTTAGTTACTTGTGTGGGTGAAACAGTTTGAGTTCAGGAAGCACTTACTTAGTTACCTGCAGAAATTCTGATGAAAAAAGGGAGACTTCAGTACGATTATGGGAAGATACCAGATTTTAAAACCCTCTGAGGACTATCAGAAATGTCACATTTACAATGGGTGCTCAATATAATTTCTATAATTTTGTTGTCACACCCCCTCAGTGGCTCGTTAAATGTAATTACTTAACTCTATCCTATTTCCTTTTGAATTGGTTGGCTAGCTGGATCAGCAGTGGGACACGGTTCTTCAGCTCTGTGCCATTGGTATATGTCCAGCTGAAGTCATGGAATAGCTGGCTTAATGATTCATTAATGGAATTCAGAACATTTTATTTGTATTCCACTGGTGCAAGTCCAAAAGGGTCAAGAGACTAGCTGGCTCAGTAGTTCAGCAATAGGAAACAGACTTCTACCTCCAGCTTATTGATGCAAGTCTATAAAGGGTCAGGAAACTCCCAAGTTTTGAGCCATTAAAATAGAAAGCTTTTCCAACTTAGCTGTTGATTTAAAGTCTGTCTATTATACATGATTACATTTTGATATGTTTCAATAGTCTGTATTGATCTATATGCTTCAGAAAAATAATAGTATAAACATTTTCTGTGTAGCCATTGATGGAGCACAATATTCATCACTCAGAAAGAAGGTATAAGAGGTGATTTCTCCAAACCATCCCTTCCCTCAGGCAAGCATCTAGGGAGTAGGTGGAACATGCACCCCATTCTAGCTATGCCAGGCTAGCAAAGCATCTGAATGGCCTAGTGGTCTAGACAATCCTTGGCACACCATCATTGCCAGAAGCCTCTCTGGGTTTACACCTCCAAGTCAGGAGTAGGAACCCAGCTTCGGTGACTGTCTTATTTATTAGTGGGAGGGAAAATGTGTTTCACCAAGGGTAGAACTGCACTACTCCATGTGCTGTACCAATGTTTGCAAGGTCAGACTTGTCTATTAAGCAAGTAGCCTACATCTGTGAGATTACAAAGTGATGGAAGCTGTTAACTTGTCCACTTAGTAACAAACTATATCACAACTTGGCTGATGCCTGGTTGCAATATGGACATTTGCAGCAATGACAGGCATGTGGAAAACTCTGAAGGAAAAGTGGCCCTGACAGACGTCCATGCATACAGCCTCTTTCCCTCGCTGCCGCCTCCTACTCAGCTACCTACTGTGGTGTAACTTTTGAAATGGCACCATATGCTCAAGGATACAACTTCACATATATTCTCAGAAACAACAACATCTGTAAGAGTGAAGTTTACCAAGCTTATATGGTATGACTTTGATGGCTCTGTGATAGTGACAACCATGTGAGCTGTCTCAAATCCAGTTCCCTTGCAGCCCTTTTTTTCACTCTCCTCCTCTGGTCAGACCAGGAAAGCAAAAGCTTTTCCTTCCCTGTCATCCTGCCCAGGAAGAAGGCCACAGTAAAACCTTGTCTTCTAATTGTTTCATGCACAAAGCAGGTCTGTCCAACTTGTCTTTTCTCCTGAGATTCCAGATGTTGCTGTTTTGCTGCTCAGTTGAAGAAATGCTACTATCTCCACAAGCCATTGGAAATTAATGTTCTGTAGGTTTCTGTTCAGGGCACGTGGGACACATCCATAATTCTGTCCAGACCATCCCAGACAGAATTCAGGAAGTGCCAGGCAGGGAAACTCCAAATTGAAGTCTACCCTCAGCTTGGCACCAAGGGTTTGAATCCATCACTAAAGAACAGTGAAGATCCTGTGCAAATGATTGTCTTTTTTGTTTGTCATCGTTTTCTTTTTGTCTATCATCCATTGAGCTGGTCCTACTACAAGCCTTATTTCTCTGTACCACCTTAAAGAAGATAAACCAGACGTCTAATCAGCCAAAGTAGGCTTTTCTTGAATAACAGTATCCTAAAAAAGGGCTTACATTCTTTCAGAATACTTTGGAAATGGTGCCAGCTAAAGGTAATCTTTGGGACCTTTGCAGTGATGAGAAGCCAGTACCCGTTTTTCTGGGTCACTGTCACCCTTGCTGTCAATCCTCTAGTGCACAACCCGTCTGAGAGCAGAACCAAGGTCTTGGAGATAGGTATGCAATACGTGTGACATCTGGCTACAAATGCAGTTCAGTTGATTCACTACTAGTATGGGTGCCTGACAAAAATAAATGAATCTTAGCATGACTCCACATGAGTGGTGTTGACACATTCAATTGTCTGTGCTTCGTTTGCTGCAAAACAGTAGCTATTTTAGAAAAGCAGTTGATGAGTTTAGCATACACAAAGAGTAGACAGATTTAAAAGACATCTTTCTGGAACATTCTATTTTTGAGATATCACTTTGACAAAACTGCCTCATTAAGGACTTGGATATGAAAAGCAGGAAAATGCTTTTGGATCTCATGTAAACTAAATTCAGAATTCTGATGAGCTGAATCAGTTCTTTCCATACATTATTTTCCTTTATCTGTACTTCCCCTTGTTTCCATGCAAGAGATGAAATAAAACTTTAAGAAATCTTGGTCTTTGTTAATAAGCAAGACAACTCTGAAATGCATGAAATAAGGCAGAAAGAGAAAAGAGAAGGCAAGTATTTCAAACCCACAAATTATAAAATCTCAAAATTGATCAGCCACAAATGATCGCCGCATATTGTGGCCAAAACTGAACAAATGGCAGCTGCTTCTACAGGAAACCCCATTTTGTTGTTTGTTTTCACTTGATAGCATTAAAAATACCAGAACAGATCCTCTAAAGAAAAGGAGGATACTGTATGGAAAAGGGCAACTGCAACCTCCTATCAGCTTGACCGAAAGCAAATTCTCCAACATTCATAGAATCATAGAATGGTTTGGGTCGGAAGGGACCTCAGAGACCATCTAGTTCCATCCCCCCTGCCATGGGCAGGGACACCCTCCACTACCTCAGGTTGCCCAACGCCCCATCCAACCCAACCTGGAATACTGCTAGAGAGGGGGCAGCCACAACTTCTTTAGGAAACCTGTTCCAGGGCCTCACCACCCTCACAGTGAAGAATTTCTTCTTAATATCTAACCTAAATGTACCCTCTTTCAGTTTAAAACCATCCCCCCCTTGTCCTATCACTCCATGTCCTTGCGAACAGCCCTTCCACAGCTTTCCTGTAGGCCCCTTTAGGTACTGGATGGCTGATATAAGGTCTCCTTGGAGCCTTCTCCAGACTGAAAAACCCCAACTCTCCCAGCCTGTCAGCATAGGAGAGGTGCTCCAACCCTCTCATCAGCTTCATGGCTCTCCTCTGGATTCCCCCAGCTTCATGTTGTTCTTATGCTGGTGGTCCCAGGTCTGGACGCAGTACTTCAGGTGGGCTCTCAAAGGAGCAGTGTAGAAAGGGAGAATCACCACCCTCAACCTACCGGTCGTGCTGGTTTTCATGCAGGCCAGGATGTCATTGGCTTTCTGGGCTGCAAGCACACACTGCCTGTTCACATTCAGCTTTTCATCAGACAACACCCCCAGGTCTTTCTCCTGGGGGCTGTTCTTAATCCATTCTCAGCCTAGCCTGTAGCTGTGCTTGGGATTGCCTCCACCCACGGGCAGGACCTTGCACTTGTCTTGTTGAAGCTGACGTGGTTCACAGGGGCCCGGTCTCAATCATGTCAAGGTCCCTCTGGATGGCAGTTGAAGGATTGGAGAATATTGCATTTCAGCTCTGCATTTCAACATGCAGGTTGGTTTCAAGGGGTTTCTCAGCTTTCAGACATATGCAACAAGAGAAAAAAAAGTTGAGCAAAAAGTGAGTAGCTGTGCCTTCCCCAGAAATATTTTTTTCGTTGTTGTTATCCAGAGACTATGGCTACAAAACTAGTCCCTTGTACTATCCTTGATGCCTAGTCAATGATAGTGTGAGAAGTTTGGTCTCTGTTAATTTTCTGAGTTCCCTTAGTGTTCTGCTCCTCAGGAACAAAATCAGAACCTTATTTGCTAATTCTGCTTATGCATCTTTCCAGAGCAGACCAGTAAAAGAGGCTTGACACCTGTGCACATACAGATTGGTAGATGAAACAAATGTTATTGAGCCATTATATGTAGTCATATTAAGTGCAAGAAGCTTTTAATACACAGCCCCCGTGTATCATTAGGGCTTGATATATATTTTTGCTTACCCAAGGCTAGAATTTTTGGGATGCATTTTGTAGTAGCTTATTTAGCCTTGGTCTGGAACTCTGGGCTGCCTTAGCTTCATCTCAGACATTTAACTCTTGATAGAGGCAGTTGGTATCACAATTCTACCCCTTCCATGATTAGTCAAAGTTCAAGCAGCAAAAGACACAGAAAAACAAGCTTTCTGTTAGCAGACCTTTCTTTATGTCTTTTCATTTCCATGACACTCTTTAGTCCCATATAGGCTTTATTTCCATCTGCCCTTCTGCACTGTTTATTTAAAATGCTAATCAACAGCTACTGCCTTTGTATATCACAATCAATGTGTTTATCCTGGCCAGGTGTGAAAGATGAGACACTCTTTCTCTATTTTTTTGTTTTGGTTTTTTTTTTTTAGAGAGAGGGGTAAGAGACCTGCTGGCTGCATTACAACCAACTTGCTGATGGATGCTGTGGTATTCCAGTTTCTTAATTAAGGACTTGTCACAGTCTCCTTGGCTCCTGCAGAAGCAGCAGCATATGGACACACCTTCGGCTCTCACCTCAATAGAAAGACAAAGCTGGACAGGGCATTCAGCTGGGACCTGGAAGTTCAAAACTGCTACAGATCTCCAGTTAAATACTGTCTGGAAATCTGTATTTAAATCTAAATCTCTGAATGTACTGGGCAGCAAGTTGTCAGCTGTTCTGGGTGGGTTAAGGCTTTCAAGTCCCTCTTGTTTACAGGGTGTGTACTTTGAGAAAATAAATAATTATTCTTAAGCAAGAGGGTGAATCCTCAAGTGTGTCTGACTATTCATGATACCCAGGAACTCACTTGGGAAGACCCAGGGAGACCTAGGTTCTAAGCACAATTTTAATCAGCATTTAATCTGAAACTGTAACAGAGACTGGAAGTGAAGCATTTCTGTGTCCAGATCCTTGATTCTAAGTAAGGGAATCACATTCATGACCTCAATTAATTTTTTTCTCTCTCCCCCCCACTTAACTGAAATCCTTCTGTTCCATTTTTACTGTACCTGTCAATACTGAAGTTTAAAGTCTAATCTATATAAAGTCTCACAGAATCAATCCATCTGATATAATTTTGGTTTGCTTTGTTTTGTTTTCTGGCTAAACAGAGAAGGTTTTAATAGATCATTCATCCAATGCAGAAGTTTCCAGGCAAAATAATAAAGACTAAAAAGTTACTTCTGCTGAATATTCAGCTCAACCCCAAATGAAATATTATTTCTCACTTTTATTTTAGTTTAGATCTTATTTGATTGACTTTCATTAAGCCATACTGGCAATTTCCAAAGAGGAAAAAAATTGCTGAAAAGACATTTCAAAATGTCTTTTGAACACATCAGCATTTCAGGTCCTAATGTACCTAAGAGAGTGGCTTTAAAATTGCAGGTGCATCACTGCATCATCGTACTGCACTCTTCTCACTCTCCTGCCCCCACACCTTCTCTCCACACCTGATCCTTACTCCTCTCTAGTGCTGCACTCACGAGGCTCCTCCATCAGCTAATGCGTTTCACTCCTATGGCAGAAATCTGCGTAGGATTTTAATACGGTCTGGCAGGAAACTCACTCACAGATGGGTTTGAGGAGTGCCAGAGACAGCACCGCAGTTACCCTGAATGGGAGGCAGGGGTCAGTGGAAACTTGGAAAGGTGGGAAAGGACCTTCCTCTCTGGTCTGTTTTATTGCCTTGCCACACCTCCTGGAATGGCATTCCAGAAGAGACCAATTCTGGAAAAAAAGGTGGCATTTCTGACTACACCAACAGTTTGCATTGTTTAATTCCTGCTCCTTTGAGCCAATTTTACTAGAAAAAAAAATGGGTATTTTACCACTTAGTACAAGCCTTGGTTCATATTTAGTTATAATACTTCTAAATTTTTGTCTAATTTCCTGTGGCTGTAATGACTCATCAAATTTGAAACCCGGGAACCATTTGAAATTATATTTTCCAGCAAGTAATAACTCATTCCCAGCAAGTTTCATCTAGAAACAGGAGTGACAAGAAGCTACTTAGTTAACGATGTGTATGTTTACCTTTGTAATAACATTGTATCATTCTGCTGTATAGCTTTTTGCCTGCATGTTCTGCAACAGTTAGGAATCAATCAATTAATTAATTAATTAGCCTTCTGTTAAAGATCATAGAATTATAGGGGTTGGGACAGACCTCAAGAGATCGTCGGGTCCAACCCCCCTGCCTAGCAGCTCCCTAGCTCATACTGCACAGATAGGCATCCAGATGGGTCTTGAATATCTCCAGAGAAGGAGACTCCACCACCTCCCTGGGCAGCCTGTCCCAGGGCTCTGTCACCCTCACTGGGAAAAAGCTTTTCCACATATTGGTGCGGAACTTCCTGCGTTCTAACTTGCAGCCATTGCCCCTTGTCCTGTCTCCACAGACCATTGAAAAGGGGCTGGACATTTCCCCCACACCCCATACTTAAGGTATTTATAAACATTGATTAGGTCCCCCCTTAGTCTTCTTTTCTCCAGGCTGAACAGTCCCAGCTCACCCAGCCTTTCCTCATAGGGGAGATTAGAAACTTGAGTCAAGACCAAGTGTGTCCAGAAATCTTCAATCCGGGTCAAGTAGCTCTTTAGGCAAGCTGACTCTTCCATGCCACTTACAGAAGCTCAGAATAACACACATGGTAGGCCCTGACTGGAATCACAGGTTCATGGATCAGAAGGTCTGGAATATACACAGTGTTTGTAATGCCTCCCTACACGGTACATCTACTCACCTGTATTTTACCCTTTTCTTGGGATCTACCATTCTCTTCAGTGTACCGAAATCTGTGAGGCTGAATACTGCTCCATAGTCAGGCATGGGCTCACCATGACACTGCACTGCGTAAGGGACTGCTCCTCTGGACAGTAGCATACTGCTTTAACCTGGTAGCTGCTGCTCATTTTACAGAATTACTTGAGTGAAAAAAGCAAAGTAATTGGTAATTGTATTCCACCAGGTTTCCAGTAACTCTGTGTAGAATAGATGGCATTAACATATTCTTGAAATAGCTTTAGATCAGTGCTTAAAATTTATAAGTTAGCAGCACAAATATGCTTTTACCAAAGCCTTAACTAGTAAAAATAACTTTGTACAAGTTACAGACTTTTTCTAGGACATCAGCTACACTGTTAGCCTCAGTAAAATATGTTAACCAGTTACATACTACCAATGCCAAACAGATACCATAGAACACTCTTTCTCTTGTATTCTACTGTTAACTGTTGATAACTTTATTTCTTCTTATTCAAACACAAGGCTTTTTTTAAAAGCATAACTTATAAGTAGGCAATAGATTGGTACTAAGAGCACCTTTCTGAATATGTTACTAAATTGTCTCTCTGAAACCAAAGAAACTGTAGTGGAGAAGGCTTTGGGGTGACCTAATTGTGGTGTACTGATACTTAAAGGGGTCCTACAGGAAGGTGGGAGAGGGTCTATTCACCATGGAGCGATAGGGCAAGAGGCAATGGCTTCAAGGTGAAAGAGGGTAGGTTTAGGTTAGACATTAGAAAGAAATTATTCACTGTGAGGATGGTGAGGCACTGGAACATGTGGCCCAGAGAGGTTGTGGAAGCCCCATCCCTGGAAGCGTTTATGAACAGGTTGCATGGGGCTTTGGGCAACTTGATCTAGTGGAGGGTGTCCCTGCCCATGGCAGGGAGTTGGAACCAGATTACCTTTGAGGTCCCTTCCAACCCAAACCTTACTATGATTCTATCAATTTCCATTTTGGCTAAAAATAATTTATTGGGATATTTACATACTGTCAAAACAAACAACTTTCTTATTTCTCAACAGTAGAAAGCTCAGCCTGTCTTACAACGTTGGTCCTGCCATTTCAGAATGCTCACTCTGTTGCAGTGTAGTCTGCTTCTGCCAGGTAGCCTCCTCTCTGATTACAGTATTAGCAACCTGACACCCATCAGTCTGGTGGATTAGGCTCTTAGAGAAAGAAGCATCTTTCACTTTATTTCCATCTTGGACACAGATCTTCTTATTCCCTAAGAGAGCTTTGCAGGTGCTCTACTTAATGGATTCATTATTTCTAAACCATTGCAGTTTTTGAATCATCATTGCAAAAAAAAAAAAATCCTATTCACACAGCATTGCTTTTTTTACATTCAGGGCCTACGACACAAGACCTTGGAGATCCTAAATTTGGATACCATAAAGAAGTGTGTCACACAACTACTTAGCCCTTTTTTTATCTATCTGACCTTTCAGTTTGTCACAGCTGGCAAATAAATTTGTTGTGGGAGTGTGGTGTCCTTTTACTTTTGTGGCTGTTCTTAGATCATACTCAGATTTCAAGTGTCTTTAATTTCAAGGGTGGCATTACCTTGAGCAGTAATCCAGATATTTTCTCCCAAGTATTAAAATAAATAAATAAATCCAGTTTTATTTATGACAGCATTTTAATGAAGTATGAAATACTATGTTAAGGGCTTAAATCTCATTTTCAGTTAGAACAATGTCTCTGTCTATATGTGGACATGTCTAAAAGCACGGGTGTGCTTGTGCATGTCTATTTTATTTTATTTTTCAAATTTCTGTTATTGCTTATTGTACAAACAGTGAATCTGAAGAGTCAGGAGCTGTGGTCAAAATTTCTGCTGTTACCAATTTTGATGCAAGCTGATCACCCTGAAACATAAATGACTTTATGAGATGTTGAGCAGCCACCCATCAAATGTGTAAATGTATTTTTGGGTTTAAAGCTCTCAGTATCAGCAGACACCTGATGCCCTTGCTTTGTTTCTGCCTTTTACACAATATTGATCGTTTTAGTGGAACAGATATTCCCTAGCTACATTTAGCACAGAATTTTCCACAGTTCTTTAGCTGAGATGAATTCATTTCTCTCTGTGGATTAGTTGAGTAGTGATTTTTCAGGGAACTGACTGAGAAACTTTCTGCAGTTACCTCAGAATTGCATCCATTCCACCTATCCTTTCCACCAGTAAGTAAAGCCAGTTGATCTACAGCTACGAATTCAGTATTTAGATAAAGCCAGGTAGTACATATTTGTTTTACTAAGGGGCCCATCTCAAATACACTTTTCTTAAATGTGTCATTCTTCCTCATATTTAGCTTTGGAAGAGATTGTTTACCATTCATTTTCTGTATGTGCATTTCAGGAGAAAATCTTCTGTCCCTGGAACTCTGTTTCCAGTGGTCAGGCTGCAGTATAACCAAAAAAGTGCAGAAGAAATGCCTGTTTAGTAGCTGAGATGTCTGGATGATTTTCAGCTTAGCTTTGTAGAAGCAAACTGAGTAATTTGTTCCCTGTTACTATTACAGTGCTAGAACTAAGAGGGGTAGTCTTTTGGGGCGAATAGAACCTGGTATTTCTTCACTGTGTTAGCAGTTTCCCTGCAGACATACTGACACCCTCTAAACTATGCTCCCTGTGCTGATACAAAGCACAGTTAATACTAGAATTCAAGTACAGATTTATAAGCTGTTGCTTTATCAGACATGCTAAGTGCAAATACTATATGGGATCTTGAGTTTCAGCCATTGGAGATAATTGATACCTTCTTGTGTTTAAATTTAACTTGTGCTAAATTGACATAACGTTGCTGATGGTGGAACAGATTTTTGTAAGGACAGTTGAAATTTGCAACAGTTTGGAAGTGCTTTTGTGCCCTTTGCTGCCTCTGGCATTTAGGGAGGACTTGGTAGAGAGTTTCAGGGATCCTGCTGCACAGAATGTAGCAGAGCACACTGCCTTAGGGTGTGTGGCAGTACTGCAGCCCCGAATCACAGAATCACAGAGTTGTAGGGGTTGGAAGGGACCTCAAGAGATCGTCGGGTCCAACCCCCCTGCCAAAGCAGCTCCCTAGCTCATACTGCACAGATAAGTGTCCAGACGAGTCTTGAATATCTCCAGAGAAGGAGACTCCACCACCTCCCTGGGCAGCCTGTCCCAGGGCTCTGTCACCCTCACTGGGAAAAAGTTCCTCCGCATGTTGGTGCGGAACTTCCTGTGCTCCAACTTGCAGCCATTGCCCCTTGTCCTGTCTCCACAGACCAAAGAAAAGGGGCTGGCTAATTCCCCCTGCACCCCATACTTAAGATAATTATAAACATTGATTAGGTCCCCCCTCAGTCTTCTTTTCTCCAGGCTGAACAGCCCCAGCTCTCTCAGCCTTTCCTCATAGGATAGATGTTCCAGGCCCTTAATCATCTTCTTAGCCCTTTTCTGGACTCTCTCCAGGAGATCCCTGTCCTTTTTATACCAGGGAGCCCAGAACTGGACACAATACTCCAGGTGGGGCCTGACCAGGGCAGAGTAGAGGGGGGGAGGATCACCTCCTTTGGCCTGCTGGCCACACTCCTCCTGATGCACCCCAGGATCCCATTGGCTCTCTTAGCCACCAGAGCACACTGCTGGCTCACAGCCAACCTGTCATCCACCAGGACCCCCAGGTCCTTCTCCACAGGGCTCTTCTCCAACAGGTGCCTGATTACACCAGAACTCACTCATAGTCCAGAGTATTTAAAATAACATTTTCTTTTTCCTGTTTAATAACTGTCACTAGCAGCCAGCTGATCATAAGGCTGCAGCAGATCCTGCTTTTCTCACCTTTCCCAGATGTGTTTCCCTACCCACACCCTTGCATCGGCCCTAGTAACTGCATGTCCACAGGGAGCATCAAGGCCACCAGCCTGCACCGATCACAGTGTTCTTTGGGTGGCCCCATATTCTGTTGTATCGGCGAGTCCACCTAATACCTGACTGCTGTCACTAGGAAAGGAGCACATAGAAAGGAAGAAAAAGGTGCTGGGAGGGGTGGAAGAGTCTGGGAAGGACTTGTCCCCTTCATCAGCAGCACAGTGTGAAACTACCTCTAATGAAACCTTGTGACAGCCGTGCTAGTTTTAAACTTAGGACTGTGAGAGAATTATTGCCATAATGGGAAGCTGCACTCTCGTGGTGTCCCTCCAAACATACAGTTCCTCAGAACCTTTTTGTTTTAATCCCTTTCTTTCCAAAGTGCCCAGTTTTCCTTTGTTGTGGGACTTCTAATGTAATTCTGTTATGACTTCCAAGCTGTAACTCCCTTTTGACTCCACAGACCCTATAAACAGATGATCTTTGCAAGCACTTGGCCTCCTTACTCTCCCTTAATTCAGATTCTAAAATGAGATTCTTTACACCTTTGAGCAGAACCGTCACCATCTGCCTTCCTAAATCAGTAAGACTCACTTAAGTGAACTAGAAATCTGTTCTCCATTCTTCTGACTTTTGGAACCACAGAATGGTTGAAGTTGGAAGGGATTTTCCCTGTCCATTGCAGGTGGGGGTGAAATTAGATGATCTTCCAGGTCCTTTCCAACCCAAACCATTCTATGATCTCTGGAGATATCTGGTCCAACTTCCCTGCCCATAGCAAGGTCAGCTAGGGCATTTTGCTCAGGAATGTAGCCAGTCAGGGTCTGAATATCTCCAAGGATGGAGACCACAACCTCCCTGGGACACATCTTCCAGTGCTCAGCCTCACAGCCAAATATCTTTTTCAGATGTTTAGTCATCCTGGAGAGATACTCCAGTCTCCTAATGATCTTCAAGGCCTTGAGCTGGACTCTCTCCAGTATGTCCATGCCTCTCTTGTACAAGGGAGACCAGCACTCCAGGTGCATCTCCCCAGTGCTGGGTAGAGGGGAAGGATCAGCCCTCAGCCTGCTGGCAATGCTATGCCTACTGTAGCCAGGGATACTGTTGCCCTTTGCTGGAAGGGTACGTGGCTGGCTGAGTTCATGTAGTTGTAGTTGTGCCTCAGGTCTCCCAGGAGTTTTTCTGCCAAGCTGCTTTCTAGCCACTCAGCTCTCAGCCTGTCCTGGTGCCTGGGGTTAGCTGAAAGCCCCAGGAAAGTTTGCATTTTAAAGATAAGGTAAAATATTTAGCAATTAAGCTATTTTTTTCCCCTCATTGTTCTTTGTGTTGTCGAAATAGTTAGAAGCATGATGGTGATACTCTGGAGGCAAATGCACACTTCTATAAATAAAAGTTACACTGGAAAGCAGGCTAACAGCAGCAGTTAGATGTTCTGTGCCTCAGAACTTGGCCATTTCTCACAAAAAAATATTCACTAAATGCATTTTGGAATATATTATACATAAGTTCTAGAGGCTTTTTAGGCAAGAATGTTTTCTGCCTAATAAACTATTCAATAGCACTTTGTATTTCTTGAGCTGGCAAATAGATATAAATATACTTGGTCTCAGAGGGAAAGCCTGTCTGATATGTACACACTGTAGAGGATTGGGAACACTTTCATGAATAATCCAACTGATCTCTACATGGCAATTCATATAAATAAATGCTATTCAGTTTTAGGGAAGATTGTAGGACAGCAGAGATGGCAACCATGGCTGTTTCATCACAAATCTTGTGATATTTTATTAGGTTCCCAGCTCCAGGAAACAGAATCTCTGTTTTACATCCAGCATTCTTAGCTGGGGAGAAAAGAAGAAGTTGAAGTGGCATCTGGAAAACAACAAAAGACAAAAACCAGCTTAATTTTTCCTTCAAGGTGATAAACCAAACAGTTTCTCAGAACTTGACTTCTCAGCTTTGAAATATTCAGACTGTCACTACTGGAATCAGATTGAAAGTTTACCTCTGCCCTCTTATGTAGGACCATCCACAACATCACTCTGAGGCCAAATCCTCTCATCGTGGACAGCACCACCAGAGTGGTCATGATATATAATGTATAATATCTTCTATGTCTTAGGCCTTGGAACACCAGTCTCATCACTCCTTAGATCCCACCTCTGTTGTATTCTACCTTGTGTTGTATTCCAGGAGCCAGTCTGTTGGGCAGCAAACACAGAGGAATGGGTGCCATGCTCAACACCATCCTAATATTGGAGCTCTATGATCCTTGGGGTCCATTTCAACCCATGCCATTCTATGATTCTATGATCCCAGAGCAGATGTTCAGGGTAGTCCTTATTGTTCTCTACAACTACCCTAAAGAAGGTTGTTGTGAGCTGAGGGTCAGCCTCTTCTTGCAGCTAAGTAACAACAGGACAAGAGGGAATGGCTGCAAGTTGTGCCAGGGGAGGTTCAGGTTAGAAATGATGAGAAATTTCTTCTCAGAAAGAGTGGTTAGGCATTGGAATGGATTGCCCAGGGAGGTGGTGGAGTCACCATCCCTCGAGGTCTTCAAGAAGAGATTGGATGAGGTACTTAGGGACGTGGTTTAGTTAGTTGTATAGGTGGTAGGGAGATGGTTGGACTAGATGATATTGGAGGTCTTTTCCAAACATAATGATGCTGCTGTGCTGTATTCCATTGCTGGGGTGTTATCTCCTTCTTCCTCTGGATATACTAATAGCAGGAGCAGAGTGTGGCATTCCTGTCTCCCCATAGAGGTGAGTGTGCTCTGGAGAGCACGTTTTTTGTAGGGTGACCTGCAACATACATATCTATGAATAGAGGTGGTTGTCACAGCTTACCAGAGAAACTCTTGGAGCATGCAGGCAAAACTGTGTTATAAACCCAAAAGAAACAAGTAACAGGGCCAGTACCTCCAGTAAGGGAAGTGGGATGGCAGGAAGCAATCTTGAGAAGGGTGCTGGGTTCCTCCCCTTGGGCTTATTCTAGAGTTAAGGTACAGTTAGGCTTATGGCTCTGACAACGAGAAATGGGACACATATGGCAAATAAGGGACTTCAGTGGAAGCTTCCAAAGACAGACAAGGACTGCTTTGGGAGTTCTTCCCTGAGCAGACCTTAGCCAGGGTGCTCCTACTGTCCTGTGGTATAAATCTCATCAGAAAGAGCTGGGATGCAAGAAAACATAATCTGAGACATGACTAAGAGTTGGGCTCACTGGGGATCACACAGTTATTGGAGGGGGCTTCTCCCTGCAGCACTAGCTGGCCTGTGGTCTTGGGCTTTTATGCAAAGTCTCAGTTGTGAAGCTTTAGTTACAGAGGCTTCACCTACCCCTAAGTGACAGGTACAGCTGATAAAGCAATTGAAGGGAAATGAGACAATTTTTCCCAGAAATTTTGGGATGTTACCATTCTCAAATCATCTCAAATGTAGGCAGGTCATATTCATTTCATTTTACAGTTGAGGAAACAAGGAAGGGCAAGAACAAGTGACATTCAAGGACATAGAAATAAAGAATTTGGAACTGACTGAATGCTCTCAAAACTCTTGTTTCATTTTCTTGCCTATAGACTGTATAGGCAATAGAAGTATTTCACATTCATTAGTGAAATTTTTTTGAATATGCCCTATAGTCTAAAAAGAGGAAAGGGCTTCCCAAATCAGTGCTTGAATTTAATGGGTTTGGGTTACATAGGCAAATGAAAAGACTGATTACATGCCCCACAAAGATGTAGGATGTCCTTTCTCTCCAGTGTTAGGACACAGGTTAGTTATTTCTAACTATTTTTGCTCATCTTGAGGGCAGAGGGAAATAGTGGGACAGCTGCTTTTTCCCTCATCCATTCAAGCACAGCATGACACTGTAGGGAAGCAAGACTAGTTCCAAGCACTCTATGTTTTTTAGGAGAGGTTTCCTTCTATAGGTATTCTAGTTCTTCTTCAACATGCATGTTGCCCTTCAGATTTTCCTTGAGAATAATGCCCACTGGTTAAGACTTGAAAGTTTTGGGTCTCCAAACTAATTAGACTAATTCAATTTTTGATTTTTTTTCTCCAGAACATTATGGATCATGGAGAATTGAAGTGAGAAAGCAGGCTATGTCTTGTGTATCCCAAAGGAGGAGATGGGGAGCCATGGAAAGGTAAGAGGAGTTACGAGACGATTGTGCTGTAAGAACGGAACCTGTGATCTGGTTGCATGTAGAAAGAAAAGAACCAGAGGAGGAGAAGAGGGTCAGGAATGAGAGAGAGGAAAGGAAGCAGTGAGGATAGTAAAGAGATTGTATAGTCTGACAGTGAAAAGACTGAGCAAGAGAAAAAGACAGCTGTATCACAACTGAAAACTGATGTGAAGGGAGAGGTGGAGGGATGACGAGGAAGTGAAAGTGAAGAGTTCTGCTATCACCTTCTGGTCAGAATGTAAAAGGGAAGCAGCCAAAGGAAGCAGGTTAAAATCTAGGAAAGATTTTAAATTGTAAAAGAGGCTGCTATGGCTGGAGACACAGGAGTCTTACCAGAGCAGTCATTTTAACTGCGGCCTTGCAAGTTAGTTGTAAATAATGTATATTGCTTCTGTGAGTGAAAGTATGTTGTTTCCTATTGATGGCATAGGGGATCTGCTTCTACAGTTACTGCAGCAATACATAAGAAGCAGTTTTATAAGTTAAACCTTCTCTTTGTTATGTTCTGCCTCTTTTTACCACTTACAATTTTACAGATGCAGGCATCCATTTGACACAGTAAAGGAAAAAGACATACATAGGAATTCATTCCTCACTGAATGAATTCAAGAATTTTGATGGTTTTTCTTTGTTAAGAAACCCCTTTCTCTGTTTTAGGTGGAGTTGCATAGATGCTATTCAGTAGTGATTAAACCACATCTGTCAAAGAAAAGCCTCTTTAGCTGATGTGGTATAGGTCATTGTGCCTGTAAAATACAGATAGAAACAGATCAGAATATCCATTTAGTGCTTTTTTTTATCTTTAGCAGAGGAATTTGTAACAAGTCTCTGGTGTGAAGAACTGTTTGCTATACAAAGAAGTCAAGCCAGAGGGTGTTTGACACTGGAAACTAATTTTGTTCTGAGGTGTAAAATCAAAACCCTGAGAAGAGGAGGCAGCTGCTACGTTACAAGGCACTTGTACAGCATCACCTGGGTCCTGGCTCACAACCGAGTAATCACCAGCATACACGGGGGTGATTTCTGATGGAACAGCTGGTGGCGTTCAACTTGGAGACTGTTTAGAAAGTCGAAGGAGCCTGGTTCCGACCCAGGTCATCAGCTTTGATCTTCAGCGATGTCGCTGTTTCACAGCTCTCTATCCACTCGCCAGGAACCTGATGGCTGAGCCCCTAAACGGCCCGTTCGCTTTACAAGCACAGGCCAGGCAAAGCTGCCCGCTGCAGAGATGAGGCTCCTACTCCCTCTAGCGCAGCAAGCCCGCATGCAGGCACCGCGTGACGTCACGTTTCTTAAAACGGGCTCAGTGACCTAGAAGAAGTTAAGGAGTAACGATCCTCGTGAAAGGAATGGAATTCGTTTGTCTGGTGATTTACCAGGAGTTCAGGCAAGCTGTCACCACGACACCGCTTTTAAACTGTGACATGGTGTGAGTCCTGTGGTCCTTCAAGGATTCACACAGGCCTAGAGATGCCAGGTGAGGTCCTGCTGAGAGCCAGGCCTGAGCAGGGTGAGTGGCTTGAAGTCAAGTTGTGCTTCTAAGGTTCCATAACTCGGGAATTACAAGTCAGATGTAGATGCCCTGGTTCTCACTACGGAGAGCAGACGAGAGACCAAAGATGCAGTGGCAGGAGCGGGAAGCTGCCTGCAGCAACCAGGGCAGATTTGGATTTTTAGGAAGGGGAAGAAGCACTCTATGCCCAGGTTTAGCTGGAGAAGCTCAGGGCATGCTGAAAAGCAAAACTACAGGCATCAAAGGAGTGTTCAAGATAAAAAGGAAGCACCCACAGAGCCAGTGCAGCTGCAGATTGTAATTTCCAGCTTAGGCAAATAAGTGTGTCTGTCATAGATGCTGGGATTTCTGTTCGGGTTTGGCTTTTAATTCTTTATTCCATTCTTATCTTCTAAAAATAACTTTCACTTTCCAGATAAAGAAATGTTTGCTCTTTTTACTTCATGGGAGAGACGGCTACTGTACTTCAAAATGAGGTGAACTGCATCTTGATTCTCCAACACTAATTGCAATTAGTGGTTGAATCCAATGCAATCAGTCCACTGAACTAGAACCCATTATACGTAACTCCTGAAAATTACTTGAAAGCTTTAGAACAGGAATTTTAAAAGAGCCTATTGACTGTTTTGTGCAAAGCTGTGTGGTTTTGGCTAAGTTTGTCTGAAATAGCAAGCCCACTTTGCAAATAGTGGCACAAAATTTACACTTCAGAGATGGGGATGTATCACAGAATCACAAAATTGTAGGAGTTGGAAGGGACCTCGAGAGATCATCGGGTCCAACCCCCCTGCCAAAGCAGCTCCCCAGCTCATACTGCACAGATAGGCATCCAGATGGGTCTTGAATATCTCCAGGGCAGGAGACTCCACCATCTCCCTGGGCAGCCTGTCCCAGGGCTCTGTCACCCTCACTGGGAAAAAGTTCCTCCGCATGTTGGTGCGGAACTTCCTGTGCTCCAATTTGCAGCCGTTGCCCCTTGTCCTGTCTCCACTGACCAAAGAAAAGGGACTGGCTGATTCCCCCTGATTCACATGCCTGATGGCTGATTCACATGCCTGTGGGTCACTACTCACATACCAAAAACTGCAGAGCAAGGCCTCTTCTACAAAAATCTTAGAACGTACTGGCTGAGGTCACATGTTAATCACACCTTCCTAAAATGGAGAATATACCCAGTACTGAAAGTAACTCAGGAGAAGGTCAGGATAGTAGTTTGGAAGTTTCTGAAAGATGGTGCAAGTGCCAGGTAGCAGCTCTAAGTCCCGAATCCATTCAGTCCTTTGAAGACACTGATTGTTCTCTGTTAGTGCTGCTACAAACACCTTCCCTTTCCACAGCACCTACAATCCCAAAGAAGTCCCAAAAGTGCTGGTATAAGTGTGGGCAGCAGATCAGCCAAGAGATCACTAAGAAAAACCATTTCCTTTCTTTATGTTCTGATCATAGAGTACCTACAGAAAAACATTCATATGGAAGAGTTATGTCACAAAATATTGATACCTCTGAACTGTGAAAAATATTTTGCATTTCAACCCCAATCAGGTTAACGTTATCCTCATCTTTCATTTCCTTAGTTTAGTTCTTCTGTGTCTCTATAATTTTCTTCCTCTTTTTCTGCTCTCCACCAAACTCATGTCCCTGGCATCTGGTGGCTGCCTGTGGTGGACACAGCAGACACAGACAGGTTTTGTTTTGCCGTTAGCTGTGACCTTAAGAGTGATTACATTTTCTTCTCCTTCTATTTTTAAATTGTCCCTTATCAGAGGGTTTGTATAATTTATATATCTAATCCCTTCTTAGAGATCTATTTCTGACTGTTTAATATCATATGACATTTTAAACATATATTCTGTTAAATTAATTCTCTCCTACCAGTTTTCTGCAGTGGTCACACGTTATGCGTTAGTAATACAGATGATGTCATTGTTACAAGATGCTTGGCTCAACTGCTTTCTCCCCAGCTACTGCCAGTAAAAGAGACCCCACTCTCCCTTACAGTAAATACTGAGTCACCTGCTGCGTCACCTGTAAGGACGTGCCCCAGAGGATGTGGCTATGGTGCTCCCAAAGCTCCCTGTGCATAGCTCCTCACTGGGATTCACTGGTGGGAAGGAGACAGGGTGAGACAGGCAGGCCTAGCTCATCGTCAGCAACGTGGCATTTGGATGACAGAACAAAGAAAAGGGTTTTTTTAAATTATAGTGTTGTGGTGGTCATCATGGTCTAACTTGTGAAGAGAGACAATATCTTTTATTAGATTGCATGAGGTAGCTGGGAAAAACAGATGGGTTTTAGACCACACAGCTTAGTAATTAGAGGCCTAACTTTGGGAACCATTTCACAAATTTGGGAGCCAAACATTAAAAGAGTAAAACAAGATAGAAAATTAAATGAGAGCTTCAGTGTGGCAGACATGTTCCATTCCACCTGCTTAGCCTCCCTCCAAGAATTCCTGATGTGTCCTCCAGGTCGTCTCCAAGTGTGGGGCTGTTCACAGCAACAGCAGATTTCCAAGTTCTTAATTTCAGTTCTTAGTAACTTCCCTTTCAGTTTGGGGACTTTGGAAAACAAATGCAAATTACATAGATGGCTGTACCTGGAGCCAGGCACCTGGACTGACTCCTCTCTCCAAACCTTTCTTCCTTAGGGAGGAGGAATATGTCAGCTGTGCCAGTGTCAAAGATGGTTCTCATCGCTGTCACGAAGAGCAGCAGCTGAGTAAGATAATTGCATGTGCAGGCAAATGGAATCACAGCATGGCTGAGGTTGAAAAAGACCTTCAAGATCATCAAGTCCAACCGTCAACCTAGCTCTGCCAAGTCTGCCACTAAACCATGTCCCTAAGCACCACATCTACACTTTTAAATACCTCCAGGGATGGCAACTCAACCATCTCCCTGATTCCAGTGCTTGACTACCCTCCAGAGAAGAATTTTTTTCCTAATATCCAATCTAAACCTCCCCTGGTGCAACTTGAGGCTACTTCCTCTCATGCTATCACTTGTTACTTGGGAGAAGAGACCAACACCCACCTTGCTAAACCTCCTTTCAGGTAGTTGTAGGGTGTGATAAGGTCCCCCCATCAGCCTCCTTTTTTCCAGGCTAAACAACCCCAGTTCCCTCAGCTGCTCCTCATAAGACTTGTGCTCTCTTCGTCAGCTTTGTTGCCCACCTTTGGACACGCTCTGGCACATCAGTGTCTTTCTTGTAATGAATAGAAGCATTTAAGCAGACAAAGAGGTTGTCTTGGCGTGAGCGGTCTGGTGGAAGGGGGAAGAGGTCGAGCTGCTCTCACAGTTTGCTAGTTTTTCTCTAGGTCCATCTTCTGTATTGGCAAAGCATGAAGCCGCATGAACACTGCAGCTAGGTGATGAGAAGAACTGACAAGAGGAAATGCTCCTTTTTAGCAAGAGTGGACTTCTTCCAGCTTATAACTCCTGTATAGTCATGACCTGAGGAGTTTGGTGTAACATTAGTCAGCAATTAGTCTGTTCTGTCCATAAATGCTTACACTGAGAGTCCCATAAAAAGTGGGCAGTAAACACTATCAGTTGATAATCTTGGTGGTCTTTCCAGTAACTAGATAGCTGTTAACAAGTCATTGAGTAGAAGCCCCCAAAACTTATCAGATGGCAGTTATCTTTGTTACTTACTAAAAAAAAAAAATGCCTTTCCTCAACTAAAGGAAGCCCAGTATATGTTCTACACTTTTCCAAGTCCATATGTTAAGTGGTTAGCAGGGAACAGAAGGTTGTTAGACTATCTGAATTCTTTCTATAGTAGGTATCATCTGGCTTAGCCAGTGACTTGGTGTGACATACACTACTTAGATGGTTTGTCTCGAGCTGGTCATACTGCAGCCCAACATAGGCACTAGCTCTGGGCTGTTCTGAAGACCTATTATACATTTTCTTCCTTGCCACACTCATTACCTGACAGGTTCATCCCTTTTTTTAAAAAACCTGAAAAAACCCAGAAGTCTTCTAAATTTCCATACAATCTGTCATTCATTTTCCTGTGTACACATCAGCACCATGGCCAGATATTTAAAATAAAAGGGATACTGTGAATCTACAATTTCCAGGTGTCCCCAGAAACTGCAGGTATTTAATAGCTCAAAATCTGGGCCATGACTTCTGTGTTTATGAGATTCAAAATTCTCTTTGAGTTTTTAACACAACTAAATTGTGTTTTACTGCCATCAGAATCCACTGTGATAAAGCAGGATCTGATAAAGCACCAGGAAGTTTTCTCTTTGTGTATAAATATTTATGTATGTAAATGGGTGTATGGTTAATTATAACTGACAAGAGGAGACTGACACTAACTCAGATCCTCTGTCCCCACAGAGAGATACAACTTGCTTGTTGAAGTGTTGTGGCATATCTCATGGGCTGTGTACTGAATCATTGATTAAATGCTGCAGCATCTGGATAGCTAAAATGCCAGTGACTATTGAAGAGAGAGGAAGGAATGTGCACTGAATAAGAACACAGAGAGATCATCTGCTCTCTATTTCTTGATATTTCACAAACTGTTCAAGACCCCATTGTTTGGTTTCCCTTTACAGTTTGCTAAAGACTGGAACGACCAAACTCTGTACTGAAGACTGCACAGGCTCGCAGCTGCACACAGAACACAGACCCTTACCCAGGAAAGAGTCAGAAATTGATTCAATAAGGAGATAGGACAGGCTGCACTTGACAGGCACGGGGCAATCTGAAAACAACCCCTGCAATTAGCTCTTTCAGCATCAGCAGACTTCCTCAATCTGCTTATACATTTGGAAAAGGTTTGCATATAGCTAACATTTTTGAATGAGATTTCAATATTTTTAGTTTTCTGGGTTTTTTTCCTTCCCTCTGTAACTTTTGTTAGTGTGTTTTGTTTGCAGGGAAGCTGTTGTCAAAAGGAGAATTTCATTTTACTTCTGCTTTTACCCTTTCCTAGACTTATAGTGCTACTTGAAGGGAAAAGAAATGCTTGGAATCATAGAGGGATGTGTGCATTTCTTTCAAAAAATAGATCTACTTAATAACAACATGAGTAAATGTATAGAGATGTGCAGCTGGAAAGGCAGAGTACTTCTGCATGACATCTTTAGAACATGGAGGAGAGAGATCTAATACTTTGACTTGCTTTCCCAGCATGGCATCACACACCACTTGTGCATTCCTTGAAACAGGAATGTTTTTAAGTGTGCTGCATTTTGTTTTTATTTTTGTCATTTCATGATTAAAGGCTGCAGGATTTCTAATGTTACAGTATGAGAGTAACACACCATCATCATTATATGTGTTTTCTGCAAAACATTCCTTTATTGGACTAACACAGCTACTGATGGCATTTTTAGAGTAACAGTGTGTCCTGTGGGCTATTTCTGTTTTGGAGAGGAGTCTCAACAGTCTTTGAAACCCTGCTTCAAGGAAATGTGGAGAATGAAAGACTGTACCAAAACATGCTAGTGTGAAGTTTATTCTGGAACTAAACCCATGAAGCTGGTTTGAAATGCATTGTTCAGCAAACATACCCTGTGTAACATCACACAATCAGGTAGGTGGTTTGCCTTACACTGAGTCTTGTGTGTAGCAGCAGAGATGGCTACTGGCCAAGTTCATGGTGCTTTCTCCTCCCTTTCTCCATAGACTTTTCTGCTTATTACTTCTACATGTGGCAAGAGACACACTCAGCAACGGGTTTTCTGGGGAAAAAAAAAGCAAACCAACCCAAACACAACAGAACAAAAAGACATCTAGCAAGAAAATCAGCTATTGCTCTTACAGATCCAAGATTTTCCTTATGCTGGGTTAACAATCTGCATGGTCTCAGGTACAAGGAAATTGCTACCTGAGTGCTGACAAATCACAGGAGTGCCTGACAGGATAAAGAAAAACATTACACTGCAGTCATTGTTCATGCTTTGTGGCTGACTCCCATTTTTTTCTTCTACTTTGAACTTTCTTTTCCTTTCTCAGCATTACAGCAACTAATTGCCAAGATGTCTTTTACAAATTTCCTCATGACACCTTTCACATTATTTCTTTGCTTCCTCTGCAGTGTATTGTCAGGTTCATTCACTTATTGCAGATGCAACATTTTGTACATTCTTTCTTACTCCAGTGGGAGGCCTGTGCATACCAGCTTACACCTTCAGACTTTGCTGAAACCCTCCTGGGCTTAGAAAGGCAGAGCAACCCTAGCATTATACCCTACAAGATTCACTCTTTGTAAATCCAAACTGGTACTTTATGGGAAAAAGTATTTGCAAGGATGATGGAAGTGCAGCTGGTTTTGTGGCTGCTACTCCAAAGCTTTCTCCTTGCAGCCCACACTTCTCACTGCACACTTGATATAAACTGGGACATCAGTCTGTCTTTTTTGCATCCTTCTTGAAAGTCTTTTTTGGGTTGGGTTCAGAAGTTACTAGTACAAATTTCACCCTTGAATGACTCCTTTAGTTATCATGACTTCCAAGGCAATCTCCTGGTTTTGTTACTGCTGTTAACAGGGAGTTTATGCCATGCTTTTACTGCCACCTTCTCTTGTTGACCTTTTATAGTCTTATCAGCCTTATTTCTTTTTACCAAGCCACTTGATGGCAAAAGCCTTTTCTTTCTAGCCCTTGCCTTCACATTCTTCTGCATGTAACCTGTTTGCTTCTATTACATAACTGTCTTCTAGAGCATAGTCTCTTCTGCTGTCTTTAGTGGGTAGCTATTTCATATAACACACAGTTCTATTACTACAACTTGGATATTATGTGCTGAGTCACACTGTCTCATGTGTAGTTTATTTAAACTGGAATCTGAGAGGAGACACACACAGGGTAGTTCATGTTTATTTTTGTTGATTTTGAAGCCTCCAATTGTAATCTACTTAATTGTTCCCTTTGTAGACAGCAGTCTTGTAGAAACTTATACACAGGGTATAGCCAAAAGGCCTTATGAATCTTGCCCATTTTAGGAATTTGCATTAAAATATTGTTATGGGAATTCAAAAATAATTTTCTAAAGCAAAACTATATCAAGCCCTTTGTTGCAGGTCAACCCCAGCTTCTATATCTGGTTCCTTGTTGTCACATACAAATCCTTCACTGGCATTTATATAATTCCAGCTGTGCAACATATGTATGAGTGTTACTAACTAAATTTCCTAATAGATTAAATGGGTTTTAGAACAGTTATAAATTATTGCTGAGGGTAAAGAGAGATAAAGAGATGTTGATCCATGGAGTAAAATCATTCATATTGGGGTAACTGCTAGACTCGATGTGTAAAAACCCAAGTTCAGTACTGTTTTGACTGTAGATGTACCAGCTACACAAGTGCACTGCTTAAGTGCACAACTAAAGCTTTATGACACCCCAAGTCTTGAATAATGGAGAATATTGCAAGATAGGATTGAGGTCTATGATCAGAATATGGTCTACGACTTCCACAGTAAGCAAGGCTAGGTGGGACAGGAAAGTATTGGCAATCAAATGTGGAGACACCATAGAATGGCATGGGTTGGAAGGGACCCCAAGGATCATAGAGCTCCAACCCCCCTGCCACAGGCAGGGCCACCAACTTCAGGCCTGGAGCTACACAAGGTTGCCCAGGGCCCTAGGTTGACCAGAATGTGATGAGCAGCTGCAAACTGAAGCACCACAGCAAAAACGCAAGAGGAAAAGCACCAAGCAGCATAGCTGTGAGGAGCCTCTGAGCCCAGGCCTGGAGGGCCAGAGATTGCTGCAAGTTTAAGATGCATTAACAGAAAGTGCAATTTTGTAATGCCTGCAAGTTGGAACTAATGGATGCTGTAAGGTTACATTTACACTTTCATATTTTGGAGTTTTAATCCATCCTTTGTGACCTAAAAGGAGGTCTCACAATGGCTAAACTGGTTATTGGTACTCTTGCCTAATAGTGGGATGCCAGCGTGCTCTTGGGGCCAAGAAGGCCAATGCATCCTGGGGTGCAATGAGAAGAACACAGCCAGCAGGCCAAGGGACATTATCCTCCCCCTCTGGCCTGGTGAGGCCACATGTGGAATATTGTGTCCAGTTCTGGGATCCCCAGTTCAAGACAACGAGCTACTGGAGAGAGTCCAGCAGAGGGTTACAAGGATGATGAAGGGGCTGGAGCATCTCTCATATGAGGAAAGGCTGAGAGAACTGACAGTATTTAGCCTGGAAAAGATAAGACTCAGAGGGGATCTGATTAAGACTTATAAATACCTAAAGGGTAGATGTCAAGAGGAAGGGGCCAGACTCTTCTCAGTGGTGCCCAGTGACAGGACAAGGGGCAACAGGCACAAACCAGAACACAGGAAGTTCTATCTGAATTTGAGGAAAAACTTCTTTACCCTGAGGGTGCCAGAGCACTGAGACAGGCTGCTCAGAGTAGTAGAAACTCCTCTGGAGATATGCAAGATCCACCTGGACACAACCCTATGCAGCCTGCTCTAGATGATCCTGCTTTAGCAGGGGGCATGGACTAGACAATTGCCAGGAGTCCCTTCCAACCTCTACCACTGTGACTGAACTAAAATAGCTGTCAGTCAGAATACTCGAGCAGTTCCTTTCTCTTACAGAAGGAGTACCTGCTACCTGCTTTACATCTGTTTAATATCCACCAGCATCCATGTATTTTAAAACCAAAAATAAGTAGCCACTAAATTTAACCTGCTTTTAACAGTAAAGCAATTAGTAAGCCATTTTGATAGATGTGAGACAGACTACATTTGAAATAAGTTGTAGGCTGCTCTTTTTACTGCATTCCAGAACAAAACATATAGAAAAGTTTTTCTTTCATTCTGATTTTTTAAAATACACCGTTTTTATCACAAGTCTGTTATTCTTTTTCTTTCCCTAAGAAAAGTACAGATGTCAGCTAATAACATGCTAATAAGATTATTTTCCCATGTCTGTGGGTGTCAGATTTGTGTGAATAAAAAATACACTATATACCCTTGGGAAATTTATCCCTCTACTCTTTTGGTGGGGATGTATTTATAAGAAGTGATGCAGGAGTAATACAGTTTGTTTAAATTCACCCATATTCCTCCACAATCTTTTATTTTATGCTCTGAATATTGTAAAACTAGTAAGTCACTTCACAAGACCAAAAGGATTCTTTAGTTTGCATACATGTGAAGCATGTGCCTGGCTCTGTTGCTACCAGACTGGCTAATTATTAGGTTTTGCACAGTAAAGGATCTTGTCTCAGGTACTTTATGAAAACTGTTTCTGTTCCAGTAACTTCCTGTTCAAGCTCTTTTTAAGAGAGATGTAAACAGCCTCTTCCTCACTATGCAGTTCTCTCATGAGAGTTGTAATTTAGGGCAATAGCATCTTTGGATATCAATGGATGCTTGTCAACTAAAAATGAGGTAAGCTTAGGTTCTCAATTTTTTAGATCACCTAACGTTTTGGCTTAAATCATTACATGAGTGAAATGCTGGTTCTTGTACTTAATCCTATTACACTTTCTGCAAGAATTGGATCACAAAATGAAAAGCCATTATCTAGGCTAGTCAGCACACTGTTTCCTTCTGCTCACAAAATACTCAGGAATTTCTCAGATTAATTTACTGCATGTCTTTGTGAATTTATTTGGAAAATGTTTTCACTAGATGAGTATCTTGTGACCACTGTGTTGTGAACATTTAACTTCTACATCAATTCAGTGTTGGTTAGTCATGTGAGTAATACAGTTTCTGTACTGAGTTACTTTTGCATCTAACAAATACATTTCATATTTTCACATCTCATGTGAATAATTAAAGTCAATATATATTTACTTTGCTTCTTAATCTTTTGCTTAAATTCACTATTGCAAGTGAAAGTAACCCTTGACTGGTTTTGAGCTCAGATGAATATCCGTGGCATTCTTCCCATCGCTCAGTCAGCTCAAGCAATTGCATTCTCCTGACCCAGCTCCTCCCTGCAGACTCAGGTCAATACAGCTTTCTTCACTCAGTCTTTTACACTGCTGTGTAAAGTCCCTATGGCCTGTGAAGCAGCTGTCACAGTTCACTCTAGAATTTGCTTCACTGCAGTGAAATGCATTTATTAAATCCTATGGGATCCTCTTACGTAGGGCCCTGAGATACAGAGTTCCTTTCATGCTCTTCACATTGAAAAAATACAATCGAGTGGTGTGGTCGACACCCTAGAAGGAAAGGAAGCCATCCAGAGGGATCCTGACAGGCTGGAAAGATGGGCCCAGGTGAACCTAATGAGGTTCAACACTGCCAAGTGTAAGGTCTTGCAGTTGGGCCGGAAAAATCCCGGACATAGATACAGACTGGGAGAAGAGCTCCTTGAGAGTAGCCCTGCTGAGAAGGACCTGGGTGTCACCGTGGATGAGAAACTTAACATGAGCCAGCAGTGTGCTCTTGCAGCTCGCAAAGCCAATGGTATCCTGGGCTCCATCTGAAGAGGGGTGGCCAGCAGGGACAGGGAGGGGATTGTCCCTCTCTACTCTGCCCTCATGAGGCCCCACCGGGAGTACTGTGTCCAGGTCTGGGGTCCGCAATACAAGAGAGATGTAGAACTGTTGGAGAGGGTTCAGAGGAGGGCCACAAGGATGATTAGAGGGCTGGAGCACCTGCCTTACAAGGAGAGGCTGAGGGAGCTGGGCTTGTTCAGCCTGGAGAAGAGAAGGCTGCGGGGGGGCCTCATTGCAGCCTTCCAGTACCTGAAGGGAGCATACAAACAGGAGGGGAATCAACTTTTTAAAAGGGCAGATAATGGCAGGACAAGGGGGAATGGTTTAAAGCTAAAAGAAGGGAAGGTTTAGATTAGATATTAGAGGGAAGTTTTTTACAGAGAGAGTGGTGAGGTGCTGGAACAGGCTGCCCAGAGAGGAGGTGAATGCCCCATCCCTGGAAGTGTTCAAGGCCAGGTTGGATGGGGCCCTGGGCAACCTTGTGTAGCTCCAGGCCTGAGGTTGGTGTCCCTGCCTGTGGCTGGGGTATTGGAGCTCTATGATCCTTGGGGTCCCTTCCAACCCATGCCATTCTATGAATCTACTAACTCCAGCAAGGGAACACTGGGTTGGTACTCGCCACTACCTGCAGCTTTTTTCCTAGAAAATGTTTTTCCTTCCTCTTAAACCAGGGAACTAACTCTGGTAATCCACAAACAGATCATCTGCAGACCACATTAGAAAAGCTTAACCTCCAAGGATTTTTCACACCATAGACCACTTGGCAGCAAAAGGCATAGAAGAGGGCTACACAGAAAAGAACAATCCAGCATCACTCATAAGACCAAACATCTTCCCTGCCAGAACATTCACATTGAATGAATCACTGTTAGCCACAAGCACACCAAAACCACTTAGTGCTCAGAAGAGAGTCTGCAGAAGACACCAGAGCAAGTTATGCTCCCATGAAAGAATTTTTCTGTGTGAGGACATCCATGGCCCCCTGAAGCAGCTATTCAGGTGGCTCATTTTATTAGTAGATAGAGAATAACATAGCCAAAGTTTTTACTAACACTTTTGAGTGATGAGACTTTCACCGAGAGTCATTTTGTGACCCTGCAGTCTTTTACACACAGCTTCTCCCCAGATGTTTCTCCATGCCCTTGGGTCTGAATCTGAGTGCAACATCATGGGGAAGCTCACAGAACATCCCCATGAAGCACTGACATCCAGAAGCTGACTCTCCAGATACTAAACATTAATAGTGTTCAATACATCTATAGCCCGCTTACACAGAGATGTTTGTATACCTCTTCTCACAGGTACTTTATGCAACATCACTCCCATGTCACTACTTCTAGTGCTGTCTCAAATCCAGTTTTGAATGCTTAAGTCCTTTTCAACATACTGCTTCTAAGTACAAATGCAAAACCCAAAAATATACAGTTCTCAATATTTGATGGCATTTCCTTATACATACCTATATTTCCAGTTTGTTTTCCTCATGCAATTTAACTTCCTTATTACAAATATCAGTTTTTCTGTGCCTTTTTGTTTCTCCATATACAGAAATTCAAAAGATTAGAACTGCCACAGCCTCCTAGTTTGTTTTATCCTGGTGCAATCTTATCCACATGCTTGATATTTCTGGGCAGGGGTTGTGATTTGAGAGAACCTCCCTCACATTTCTCAAGTGGATGGGGACACACACCAAACGTTTCCATCAGTCTGAGAGAAACCCAGACCTGAAGGAAAAAAGTGGACAGCTGACTTAGCATGTCTTGTCAAGTTACCCCAGTGGAGTCAGCTGGTGCATATACCTAGAAGCCACTCAGAAAATCAGATTTACTTTTTACTTGCCTTTTTTTTGGTAAAGGGGTATGTTTGCCCCCTAGCCCTACCACACCTCTGTTCTGGTTCAATCTATTTCGGACCAAGCTCCACATCATTTCAGTATCACTTCCATTGACTGAACAGACATGTTTATTCAGTTAAGAAAAGTAACTATGATGAAGATTAAAAGAAACAGTGCAAGAGTTTCAAGTAGTGGAGACATTACAAATGGGGAAAAGCTGAAGAGGAAAAGCTAAAAAGAAAATGGGAGCAAGATACACATGGCCACTCATCTTCTGCTTCTATATGGTATAACTTTCCTGTGTTTTTATTTTTGTTTACTGAAACACAGTCCATCTTGGCAGAGAGCTTTATCTTCTCTTTTAGCAACTCATGTAGTATGAAAAAAGTCCTAAGCCAACATCAATATCTTACACAGTGAAACTCAGACAGCACAGCTTACAGCATAAACTCTTGTAATTTTTACCAGAATACAAGTTATTTTGGAATGCTTTATGGCCAGTGATTCTGTTTTAAAAACAGCCTGTGCAGTTATTGATGCTTGGCTGGAACTGTACAGGGTTCATGGGAACTGCATGTATTCAAAGGCAAGAGCAAACCAGCAGCTACTTGCAACAGACAGGAGGAGGAATCCCTTTCAGGTTGTTAGCTCTACAGGTCACATCCATTTAGGTGTTCCATCTGAACTACCTCCCCCAGTCCCACAGCAGCACATGTTCAGCAAAGTGCAAAACCAACCCTCAATTCACCCTGTGGAGGCTGTGCCCATCATACACCCAGCTGCTCTGTGGATGGAGACAGAGCAGCTATATATAGGGGTGGCCTGGGGCATGAAGGGGGACTGCATGCAGGCACAGTTATGCTCCTCAGAAGTCAGATAAAGCATCTGCCTGCATGAATCAGCTGGTGAGTCAGCAAAGCCTTTGCCAGGAGAGCAGTGAGTACAGCTGTGGTAGAGGTACCATGGTTACAGCACAGCAAGAGGGACCCTAACTGGGTCTCCTAAGTAATAGCTTTTTGCTGTATCGTTTGGGTTGCAGAAGCTGAAGTGTGTATGATTTGTTGTTTCGTGGGGCAATTTCACATTTGACCTGGCAAATTCTTCAAAAATTTGAGGAAGAAGTGATAAGTGAAAAATGTTGCAGTGCTCTTAGTGCTGTGTGAAGTGCTGCTCCTGCAAAGGCATTGGAATGGTGTCAGGCACACAAGATTAGAAGGGTTTGATTTTTTTTTCATTTTGGAAACTGCTGGTAGAGAGACATGGAAAATAAGGTGGGTGCTCTGGAAGTATGTACACCCAGGGCAGATGAGACTGACAGCTAAGAGCAGGATTAGTCAGGAAAGCTTGTTTTTTTGGGAAAGGAACATTTTTCCCCAAGACAGTGTCATGATGCTGCGAACACCTGCTGTCCTAGCACAGCTCATCCATTTTGTCCTCACAGCTTTGATTCTTAGAGAAACCAGGAAATAAAAAGTAGAATTTCCATGGCTTTTTGCAAAGACAATAAGCAAGGAAAGAGCTGTTGTGCTGTACTTACATGTCTAACTGCCTGCAAGAGCTGTCCTGACCAGCTGTGGGAGCTCAGTTTAGATCCCATGCCCATAGAGTCTGCAGAACAATTCCCCTAGCTTTTGGTCTCCTTTTCCACCCCTCTTTGCTGTTACTGGGAAAGAGACTAAAGAGTGGGTGATTGTGGCTAATGACCACATCCTGCTCCCCACCTATTATTTTGCCAGGATGCCCAAATGCTTTCTCCAGCACACCAGACCAGCTGCATTGAAGCAGCGCAGTACACGAGCATAACTTTGCCTCTGCCTCTTAGATCAGAGAACAGCCAAAAAATTGGCCACAAAGGACAAAGATGCACAAAACTTCCTCACACCTCTTCCCTAGATTAGGCAGGGATGCATCCAGCACATGCATAGTAATGGTCACATGTTCAAACAGCAGCAGGTGTAGTAACCCCACAGCAAGTTCAGGCTCACGGTAGAGGGCAGTGAGCGCTGGGGTCTGTGGTTCATCTTGTAGGATAAATAGAGGCAGCACAGGTTAAGAGGACTGATCATTATACTTCTCCTGTGGCTGTAAGAAGATGGAATTGGCTTGCTTGAATTGTCAGTTGTGTCATTAGCAGACATGTACCAGGAACCTTCCCAAGCTCATTAAACTATACCCAGGACTTGCATAAACACTTAGATTGACTGGAAAGAACACGTTTTAGTTACTGGAAAGTAGTAATTCAAAGCTGAAACCACTGTTCAGCTGCAGACATTGTCATTTTTATTTGAAAATAATGACATAAATATCATTGTTCCAGTGTTCTTTAAGAGAAAATGCACAATATTATTTCAACTGAACATTTGGGAAGCCTGCCTAACATGAAGCAGCAAACCATTTCTGCCTGAAATAGATTGTTCTTTAAAGGTCCAAAGATTGGAAAGAGATTTATTTTCTCTTGGACAGCTGGTACTAACTACACAGATGGCAAAAATGACTTTATTTTTAGAAGAAAGTGATTGCTAAATAGTCTGAAGGCTTGAAAAAATAGAACAGAGGTCTTCAAATGTTTGCGTTCTGACCTGAGATATATTATTTTGCTTAATTCTGGCAGAAAGCTTTACTGGCATTGTTATTTTTAAACAATATGATTAATATTTTGTAGTTCTCCTGCCCACTGACTTGTAAAGGGGATGATATTTTATTTGGTTTATAGAGATTCTGAAGAACACAATGAAAGCCTTGGGCAAATTCTGTAGAGCGCAGGGAAACACCTAAGCCTGAACTTGAAAAGGGTGTGAAAAAGGGGATGGCAGTTAAACAGCTCTTGTTGCTTTATGTGAGGAAGTAGAAAATAGCAGTTAAAGGCAGCAGGGGACTGCAGCAGAGTGTGGGAGGCAAGAGCAGTCTGAGAAAATGGACACAGATATGGGAGTACTGAAAATAGATACTCGGGATGTTCCTTGTCCTTGGATTAGAAGCTGTCAGGTGTCCATGGACAGCTTACCTGCACTGCCAATTAAACCACAGATTTGAAGGCACCAGGTCTGCAGGTACAATCAAACTAAAAATTATCAGAGCAAAACACCCACCAGAACCACATAGACACACACTGCTGTGGCCCACACTCCAGTGTTTGATGTGTGCCACTTAGTAATACTATGGCAGAGATGAACTCCATTTTCCAGTGTAACATAACTGCCCAACCAGTGGCTATTATTTCTTCATCTTATTTCCACCACCACCCTTTGTTATCTTTCTCTAAGGCAGGCACAACATTCCCCAGACAGAGCTCCCTCTGCTATATAACTGTTATCATCCCCAGAGCCTAAGTGCCTGTGGAAGGAAAACTAGGCCTAGATTAATTTTACAGCTTTAGATATGTATTCATGTGCTTTATGTACAGCTGAAGTGAACTCTATGTTGATTTATCTAATTGCTCACTGCCCAGTTCTTGGAAAAAGCTGAACCAACTGGATTCAGGATCTATGTTTACAACAGTTGCAGCCCAAGGCTGGCCTCAGTCAAATGTGGAGCACAGTATGTGTTCCAGACACTGTAAAAGGCAACAAACTGCTGAAAAAAGTCCTGCCAAAGCAACAGCTGAAGCAGTAAGAGCTTTCAGTTTCTTACAACCCATTTAACTGTATGCTCAGGAGCAACTCATTAAGTAGCAAGCAACAATGCAAGGGGATGCCAAGGATTAAAGGGATCCTGTTGTGAGATAGCAGTGACATTTGCCTGCTGCCTTCCAAGTGACAGTGCTTGCCAAGCCCCAGGGAAGTCAGTGACAGCACCACAGTAGCAGTAGCAATTTAACCAGCCGATTGGCAAGAATGGGGCCTGCTTTGAATACAAGCCCGCTCTAGCCATACTCATGGCAAGTCCAATTTGTGAACCCCATCAGGGGAAAGAATTACAGAAATCAGTTATCTTTTTTTACACACATTTGGATGGTTCTAGCTCATTCATTCAGAAGCCTGAGCTGGTGTGTCAGCCCCTGTGGAGGCAAACACAACTGACAGGGGTAGTTGTGCTACATTGTCTCAGGAGTGAACACAGGCAGCAGCCCTCTCCCACTCCACAAGTTCCCAGTGACTGTGGTGACCTGATAGGAATATGAAGGAGCTCTAAATTTCCCATCTACCAGAAGATATCCAGTGCTCCAGACACCAGCAGATATCTAGAGGACATCAGCCCTCCAGTTGGCTCTGACCTCTGGGATTTCACTGCCTCTTTGGCTATATGGCTGTGCAGACACATACCAAAGTCTGTGGTGCCTGTTGGTCATTCTGATAATCCAGCATGCATTGTAGTCACCTTTCATCCAAGAGGAGAGCACAGCAAAACAGGATTTAATTACAATGAAACTGTAATTAATGGGCTCCATCAGAAGACGGGTGGCCAGCAGGGACAGGGAGGGGATTGTCCCTCTCTTCTCTGCCCTCTTGAGGCCCCATCTGGAGTACTGTGTCCAGATCTGGGGCTCCCAAAACAAGAAAGATGTGGAACTGTTGGAGAGGGGTCAGAGGAGGCCACAAAGGCCTCCCTACAAAGAGAGGCTGAGGGAGCTGGGCTTATTCAGCCTGGAGAAGAGAAGGCTGTGGGGGGACCTCATTGCAGCCTGCCAGTCCCTGAAGGGAGCAGAGACACAGGAGGGGATTCAGCTTTTTAAAATGATAGACAATGGCAGGACAAGGGGGAACGGATTAGAGTTAAAAGAGGGAAGGTTTAGATTGGATATTAGGGGGAAGTTTTTTCCAGAGAGTGGTGAGGTGCAGGAACAGGCTGCCCAGAGAGGTGGTGGATGCCCCATCCCTGGAAGTGTTCAAGGCCAGGTTGGATGGGGCCCTGGGCAACCTTGTGTAGCTCCAGGCCTGAGGTTGGTGGCACTGCCTGTGGCAGGGGGGTTGGAGCTCTATGATCCTCGGGGTCCCTTCCAACCCTTGCCATTCTATGAAAACTTGGCAAGATTGTTGTGTGTTCAATTGTTCCTCCCTGCCTTCCCCCAAGCACTATGTAGAAAAGCCTTGCACAATTTGAGGAGTACAACTGCAAGGAAAAGCAGTAAAGCAGACAGAAAAGCAAAGCTTTGCATTCTAATTGAGATGTACTGCTCCAAAGAAACAAAGGCTCTGAATATGGGCAATTGCCCATATCAAGGGGCAACACGGATTCCAGTAACAGCTCTAATTCTAATAACTTTTCCAACACTCATAGTACTCCTAACCTCTCTGCTCCAGTTCTTAGGCACTCTCAGGTATTTTTAAGGATGTCAGGTGCTCAGGCCCAAAGTCCAAGCACTGTGAAAGAAAGGCCCCTATTAGGTAGGAGTTCTTGCTCTGTGCAGCAGAAGGCATTAATTTAGCTCAGAGCAAGAAAACTTGTAAAGAGCATGGGCTGGAAAATAAAACCAAACTGCACAGTTGATCTTTAGAGATGATATTACTAGTGATATTACATCTAGAGATGATACTACTAATCTTTAGAGATGATACTACCACCTGGAGAGTGAAGACAGCTACTCAAAGCAAGGTGTTTGTACAAACACCAGCATTCCCTCATTTCTTTCCTGGTACCTATTTTTCCTGTAGCTTCCCTACATCTTTCCCTTGGATTCTCAAAGTAAAGATGTGCCAATTGACATCATGGGACAGTGTAGACTAGTGTAGTCCTTTGAGAATTAGCAGATGGAGCTAGCTCCTAACTTCTAGAGCTCTTAGTTTTGAGGTCTCTAGAACACTTGTTTTATTTCTCAGCTGGTCAAAACAGATGTCTTAAGCTTTAGTTAAATTTTTCTGTATAGATAAAACAGACCCCACACTTTTCCTGTAAGAGCAAAAAAGTTTTCTTCCCCTCTGTAGCAGCAGTAGCATAGATAAGTACTGAGGTATCAAAGAAGCCCCTGAGGATTGCTTTGGTCACCCAGATAAGAGCAATTTATCCCCTCAAATAATGACAAAAGTAAATGTATAGTGCTGGTTTGGAGGATCACTGTTTTCTGGAAGGACACATCATCTTCTGGATGAAAAGTGCAATGTAATACAGCTTCTCAACTAAGAGCCACTAATCATTTCTTTTTGTTTTACATGACAGATAAGGCAGTTTGAGATTTGTTTCTGCATTCACCATAAATTTAATTTGATGGAGAACAGTTCTTTGTCATATGTCCCAAGTTAGCTCTGAATTTGTGCAGTAACTCACAATGGCATTCCTGCTGACAAATGGGGGCTCCATTTCAGCAGCACTTCAGTAGTGGCTTTTATTCCCATGTGGGAATTGACCCCATCTGTCTTCAGGCAGCACTTCAGTGAGGGCTGAGTGCATGAGGCAATTTCAGGATCAAGACAAATACCCTGTACACCCAATCTCTTTTCAGACACTTCTGAGTGCAATTGCAACACATCCATCTTCACTTGCAAATTCACTAGGCAGGTATCTAAACACCCACAACAGCAAGCATGTGCATTTTAGTCAATAATGTTGTGCTGACCAGTAACTAATGGAGACAAAGTGGTCCAGCCTTGCTTTGGACTCAGGTAATTTTTACAAAGAAGTCACAGCAACATTGTTGGGCTTACTTCAGTCACTTAAGAGCTCTGCTGATTGTATTTCCAGTAAACAGGGAAGGGTTATAAGGTTTGTCATTCTTTGTTCAGCAGGTTCAAGACTGCAGTGCCTAGTGATTACAGCACACAGATATAGACCTGCAAATTGCTCCTTAACATGAGCTTCTCAAGCTTATTAACATCAAACATTCTCATAGCTAGTTTGCTACAGTCACAAGCAGCTGTTTATAAAACTAGGCCATTTTGAGAAGCAAAACAGTTATACAAAAACAAATGTGGAGGTGAGAATTGCTTTCTAACCCCCTTCAGTTCATCCAAAGAAAAGTATTTTTCTGCCTATCCTAAATAATCATCTCTGATGTGAAAGTGAGCTTGTACCAAATGTACAGTAGCTGGAGAATCCTGTCAAAAACATCAAGAAGAGACAAAGTGACCTGAAGCTGAACTCTTCAAGCAAGAACCAAAACAATCTGTTAGATGCCAAGGAGAAGCCTAGGTGGAGTCAGTAGTTCATTTGTCTTCTGTGTTTATTGTTCAGGATAGGAAAAATTGGATCTCAGCAACCAGTACTTTCATAGCAAAAGGACAGATACAAAGCTAGAGATGTTCTTGGTTGCCACACTAATGGAGACTCTCCATCACTTATTTCATCTTTGGACCTTGACATAACAGGGTCATGTCTGAAACTCACACACCCCCAAGTGTTTGACCTCACTATTTCTCATTTCTGTTACAAATGCCTAGAAAAACTCTGACAAGCAAGTTTTGCCAAGCCCTAATCTTGGGTCTGAAGGATTTCATGACTCCTTGCCTAGAGTCCTTAACTCCACGCTACGCTGAAAACCCCTGACTGTGCTACTGAGTCTATACCAGGGCTGGTGGACTTTGCCTTTCCAGCATGCACAGTTGCTTATCTCATTCCAGTATCCTACAGGTTTACACCTCACTCCATGACTGATTTACATGCAGCTCAACACCAAATACTCAATGCTCTTGTTTTCCTCACAATTGCCAAGCTTCATCTGCCTTAACACAGTCACAACCCTCACACCAATGTTTCCCCACTGCCTTTGGTATAGGCACCCAGCTCTACTTCATCATACTCAATGAGCTTACACCCCTTTACAAAGGGGAATGTGATAGGATTGCCATGTACATTTGTAAGTACAGACCCAAAGTCCCTCTGAAATATGGTTGAAGGTTTTAAAGGTGCAGGGGCCTTTGTAGCCTGAAAGTGTCATACACAGCAAAAAGCAATCATTATGGAATCTGACATGGCTGATAGACAAATTTCTGGCTAATAGTCTGTTTCTGACAAGCTCAGCAATAAAGAATTGAAAAGACATCACAAGTTTAGCCCCTGCAGATGGCAGCAGTACTTCAAATTTCAGTGCCACAGCACTGGATGTGGTAGAAGCTGAGCCAGATTCCCATAGTGACAGTACTGTTGACTGTCAGACTCCTGAAGTGAGATGTGTTGCTACTCATCAGCAGATTACTGATGCTTTTTTCCTGTTGGAAGGAGAAGACTTCAGCATTTGCCAAGTAGGAGAAAGATATTCCTGAGCCTTGTGGAATCCCTCTTGGTTCCCAGCATAATCAGCTCTTACCCTGCTTTTTCTCATATACTGCACGTATTATTTTCAAAACAATTTACTTCCCTTGTGTTTGCAACAGTGTTTGACTGCATTGGCTTGGAGGAGCACAGCAATACTTCAATGGCAAATTCAGCTGTAGCAAGATGTTAATGCTTACATAAAAAAACCCTTTCAGTGGCAGACAGCTAGTCCTAAAGACTGCACAAGAGGCAGAGTGATCAAACAAGACCAAAGCACCTCTATTTATAGTATACAAAAAAGGTTTTAAGTACTGTAATTAAGCCATCTGGAAGTTTGTGCTCTGCATGGATCCTAAAGAGTCCAAATTTAGATGTAAGCAAAAACCCCAAGATTAATGTTTACATGAACACTTTTCAGCCTAAGCATCTAATTAACAATGGATTGGGGTTTGAGTAGTGCTATACTCTTCTCCTTGGCAGCAGGGAGACACAATGCCAGTTTCCTCAATGGTTCTGGAGAAGGACAAAAGAACTCCTGCATGAATCGCCTATAGGGCATGATTGTGAAAAACAGTTTAAGTGACCTGAAGTTAGTGGTAGTTACCCATATATAGGAGCTCTGAGTCCCAGCAGCCTGTGACGCACATCTTGGAAGCAGCCATTTCATTGCCCTGAGCTGCCCCAGGCAGCTTTCACGGCTGTCTGCTGCTATTAGACCAGACCGTTCAGTTGGAAGGGACCTACAACAATATTAGCTCTCATTCGGCTAGAGATAAAGGAGACCCCTTAGAGCAGGGCAAAACAAGAAATTAGGGTTTCAACTCTGCATCCTTGACATATCCTTACTTATCAAATTGAATGTGAAGCAGTTTCCTTTATCTGGCTCTGTTGACCTAAGCTGGCATCTTCCACTTGTGCAGTTACATGGGCTCTTCCCTGCTCCTTCATCCATCTCCTTTTTGTTTTTCTCTCTCACTAATAATAATTTATCCATAATTTTTGTTTCCTACTTTTATTCCTTCATCTCTGTAGTTCCTAGCTGTAAATTTTACTAAGCTACAGACAATCTGGAACAACTAAGCAAGCAACATCATACAAGTAAGCCTCCTCAGGCAGCCTTACAATTTCTTTTATCAGATTTCCTCTACCTTTAAGACAAGGATTTAATTTATATCTACTGATCTATTTACATGCATTGAATATTTTGGCTGTAACCTTTGTTTTCCTTCTCTACCTCTGCTATCAGTAGCAGTGAGCTATTGTTTCATCTAGCATTGCTTTATGCACCTACTTATATTGCAATATATCTAGGGCAAGGCTAGCACCTTATTTTAGGCACAAAGTCTTTGCACAGCAAGCCTGTGATATATGTCCCTCTGATTCGTGTTAATATGGAATAATGTTGGGGTGCATAATGACAGACCCTTGTATGGTCACAGGCCTGGGAGGGACAGTTGGAGATTTTGCATGTACTAAATGAAGTCTGTTGAAGCAGCAACAAACAACATAAAGGATGTGGAAATCTTCACCTAAAGGACCACACTGTAGCACTTCGTGAGCATTGTGATACCTCTGGAGAAACATCTCATCTCTGAAGAAGAAAGTGATGAACAGAGGCCCCTGAACCCGCAGAACCAGCTGCCCAGCCATTTGCAGGACAAAAGCTACAGGATGTCTTGTGGGGGTTACCTGGCCCGCACTCCAGCTTGTTGGTTTAAGATGTATATGGCTATGTCTTGTGGGGGTCGCCTGGCACCACTCCAGCCTGTCAGCTTACACCGGTGGGCTGTGTCATCCCTGGAAGGTATACAAACCAGGGACTGGAACTGTTCGGGGTGTGTCTTGGTGGGGCAGAGACTCCTGGCACACCCGGTGCTGACCGTGCCCCCCAGCACTGTTTGCTGCCTTTATTCAGTTAATAAATTGTTCAATTTGGCTAAAATCCTGTTTGGGATCAAATCATTTATAGCAAAGCCCAATGGCATGGCTGATCCTTACTGGATGGTTGTCTATTTCAATACCATTGCTGAGGCTCATGACACTTCCAACTGAAATCAGAAGAGGACACAAACACATTAGGAAATCATTTCCTAGCAGGGTAAGTGGAACCTGGACAGTGAAGGTTGAACTTTTGATTGATGCATTGGGGCTTTTTTATGGTCATTTCAAAATTGGATACAACAGATTTGTTGGGTTATTCAAAGATGTGTGCCCAAGGGTGTAGCTTCTTGCCCACCAAGATCTGTTCAATAAGCAGGTATCTGCTAGCTTAGTTTGGGCTCAGTATTTTTGTGTTCCACCTCCTACCTTATACTATTTATAATGTTGTGTTTTTAAAGATTGTGCTTTAATAGTAGGGGAAGCTCTCCCTGTAAAACCTTGGAATTTGTCAGGATGAGAGGTGCTATGTAACTAGTTATTAGCTTTGCTGTTTAATATACTGTGAACTGATGAAAGACAGCAAGGGAGTGATGGTTACCTCTCAACATAATATAAAGCTTGCCTTAGGTGGCAACACTGTTTACTGAACACTTCACTCACCCACTGTGGAAAACCAACGATGGCATTTGCTGTTTTCATAACAACCCAGGAGAACACTGACTCTGACAGCCTGCTACCCCCTGATGGCTAAATAGCAAAGGAGAAGTAATGTGAGAAACAGCTCTGCTGAAAATAACTCCAGCCAGTCACTGAAGCACATGGACTCATTCCTGTCACAGATCTGTTTCCCCTGCAGCAAATCCCCACTTCCCCTCCTATAGTGGTAGGTTGCTGCTCTGGCTCTCCTTAATATTGCCACTTCCTCCCCCCATTCCCTTTTTTCAACTTAAACCACAGAACAAAGAGAAAAGGAGGACCTGTCAAAAGCAATGTGCCATCCTGCTGCTGAACTATTGAGCAATGGGGATATTAATAAAGCTTAGATGCCTAGATGTTCTGGAAACCTAGTTCAGAAAACTGTTCCCAGTCTATTTCCACTTGGGAAGTCAGAGAGAACTGCACTGTCACTACAGCAATGGAAAGACAAGCTGAAAAATGAACAAAAGCAAGAAAAAATACATTGGAAAGCTACATGGGACTAGTAGCACAACCCAACAGAAGACAACATTTATGTGTAACAGCTAATTCCAGGAAAACCTACATAATTGTCTGCACCAGTCAGTCTGCAAGTACAGAACTAGATGAACCCCAAAATCCAGAACATGCTGCAAAGTAAAGCTGTGCAGTGGCCAAGAAGCCTAACAACAGCTACCAGAATTGAGAAGTTGTCCTAGTAACGGTAAAACCCTTTTCAGTCAACAAGGATGGAAAGGAGGTGCAGGGAGTTTACTTAGACTGGGTGACTCCACATTGGTTATTACATTGTGGAAGTGAGTAGCCTTATGTGTTCAGAGTAATTGAACATTTCCAATACATCAAAACAAGAGTCATAAGTGGAACCAAAATAGCTTCCACCATCTGAGCAAACAGTTTCTCTTAATTCTAAGAGAATATAAAAACTGGCAAGCATACCCAGTAGGAATGCAAGATCTGAAGGTATTCCTGTGAAGCCACCTGTCAGTGTGGGCAAGAGTGATTAAACTCAGTAAGATCTGTGGCAGGCTTTTCAGAAGCCTCAGCAATGGAATTTTGCAGACTGGTGTATACATGGTTACATACATGTATTATCCTTACTGGTACCCACCATAGGATAGCTGGGAACATCCCCAAAATGTATGGCATTGGAGTCAAGAACTAAAGCAGAACAGGGCTATACTTAAGGGCACAGCTTTCAGGCTGACATTTCCAGTTTTTAAAGAGAGCCTCCTTATGTTCAAATCATAGTTGCTTCTCTGAATGAAGAACATTAATGTGTTTTGCCACAGGTATTTTGAAAGTGATTCATGGGAGGGAAGCAGTAATACAGGTGGAGTGGTTGGGGTTTCTTTTTAAATTACTATTAAGAATTTATTTTGCTTGGTGCAGAGACTGTAGAATTTTATTTTGGCTGAGTTAGTCCAGGAACTGAACTTAACAGCCAAAGGATAACCTGCTTTTGGAACAAGAAAAAAAATCCCTTGACTAAGTTGTTTACAGTGCACATTTCCAAGCCAAGAAACACAGCTGAGCCTGATACAGGCCATCTGGTGTGCTACAAGAATCACAAACATCTTTAGAGAAAACTGTGCATCTGGGGTATAGTTAAACCTTCTGAAGGGGCAAATGGCTTCCCATCAAGTAGAGTTAAAAAATCCATTGCTGGACCATTGGTCTGATCCCCACTTGATTATTGTCAAAGTTGACTGGCTTAAGGTTGCAGAAGGAACACACACTCATGGAAACAGAAGCAGCTGAAAATTTTAACTCAAGTGCTTTCCAGGTGTGGTAATGGTCAAAGCTGGAGACCTGATAGAGTTCCAATTAGTGTTTTTGAAGCTGTCAAATCTGAGGCAGTAGGGTTTGTCTGAACTACTAGTCAAACCGCTAGTTTCATATAGTACTAAGTAACCCTATTTCCTATACCTCCTCTGCATCAGCACTGCTAGAATTCCTGAATACTTCATACTAAAAAGTTATACATGTTGTACCATCTTCTCTGGAGAGGAAGAAATGAGGACATGTGTCAGGGAAGGCAGCAGGCCTGCTAGCAGCCTAGCTTTCTTCTCCCAAGATTTAGGCCCTGACAATGTTCTTCTGTTCCCATGAGACAGGAAAAGTTACTCACACAGAGAGGATCCTAATAATCACATTCTCAAAACACAGCGGCCTTGCTGATAGGTGTTCAGGCCACCCTAAACCAAGAAGCAGTTATGGGAAGGTATTTGGGAGTAACAGAACATGTTAGGAACCAGCCATAACAAGATGGTCAAACAGGAGGTGTGCAGATGCTTTTAGGTATTAAAGGTAAACTAAGAATGTTTAGCTATAAGATGGGTTTATCAGAACTCGTTATAGTTACTAACCAACCAATATGGTGTGAACAGTGTGTGTAACCAATTAGCAGTTTTTTAGCTTGCCATGTTCACAGTAGGAAAGGTATATAATCTCTGATTTCACCTAATAAAATGGATGGCTTCATGGCTTCACCTAAAATTCATATATTGAATTGTGTGTTGCTCCCTGCTGGACACCACAGACATGTAGAAAAAAGGGAACAGATTGGGAAATAATTTGAGTGACTGAGTAAATTCCAGAGGAAAAGCACTCAGCATGCCAAAGTGACAGCTAATATTTAAGTAGCCCAAAAGTTACTTGAGAGAAATTGGTGTTGGCCACAGGGAGGCTGCAGTGTCTGACAAATACACTGCTGCTGGGTGTTTCTCAAGAAAACTACTAGTTGTGTTACTACACAACTAAGGGCAGGAGGCTTGATTCGCATCTCTTGCTCAAAGTAGAATCATTTAAACTTGTGTAGGCACATACAAATGGGCTCTAAATACTCAAGTGTTCTATCTTACATCAACATGCCCTTAAGTAAGGAAAGCTAAGAAGGTGCAGTGCAGGCACTAGTGTGCTGCTAGAGAGCCACTGAGAATGGAGCAGAAAGGACACAGGGAAGTTGTCAGAAGACTGGGAGGAAAGGTGGTGCCAAGGAAGCTTTGGCCATACAGCACAGGAGAAAAAAAGCTGTAGGAGTCAGATCCCTGGGAGCTCTACTGACCACAGCTCTTAGCTGTTCAGCCATTCTTCAGTGTGTTGCTGACCAAACGGGGACAGCATCATCTTGGGGAAACACTAAGATTTACCACAGCTGTGGGCTCCTTCTGCTCCTCCCCATTTCTCATGTAATCTTTTCTTGCTTTCTCAGTCCTTTTCCATTCCCTTACCTGGTCCAGAGATTTCCTGTTGGGTGCCTTCTTTCCTTTACTCATACCTATCTGCTAGCCATTGACCTAAACTTACTTAAGAATTCAATAATTTCACCTGGAAGGTATTCCCAGCAGTCATCACTTTCAACCTTTTGCTCAAAGCAGGACTACCTCTGGTCAAATTGAAAGACTTTTACAGTGTCCAACAAGGGAGGCTGTACCCCAAGCCCAAAGAAGTTGTGCAATATCTGATCACACTTACTGCAAAGCCAGCTAAAGCTGGACAGGCTGGAACCAGATGAGGTTCAACAAAAGCAAGTGTAAAGTCTTGCACCTGGGGAGGAACAACTGTTCATGTCAGTACAGGCTGGGGGTTGACCTGCTGGAGAAGAGCTCTGTGGAGAAGGACCTGGGAGACAGGTTGGCCATGAGCCAGCAGTGTGCCCTGGTGGCCAAGAGAGCCAATGGGGTCCTGGGGTGCATCAGGAGGAGTGTGGCCAGCAGAAAGAGGTGATCCTCCCCCTCTACTCTGCCCTGGTCAGACCCCACCTGGAGTATTGTGTCCAGTTCTGGGCTCCCTGGTATAAAAAGGACAGGGATCTCCTGGAGAGAGTGCAGAGAAGGGATACGAAGATGATGAAGGGCCTGGAACATCTATCCTATGAGGAGAGGCTGAGAGAGCTGGGACTGTTCAGCCTGGAGAAAAGACAACTAAGGGGAGACCTAATTGGTGTTTATAGTTATCTTAAGTATGGGATGCAGGGGGAATTGGCCAGCCCCTTTTCAGTGGTCTGTGGAGACAGGACAAGGGGCAATGGCTGCAAGTTGGAGCACAGGAAGTTCTGCACCAACATGTGGAGGAACTTTTTCCCAGTGAGGGTGACAGAGCCCTGGGACAGGCTGCCCAGGGAGGTGGTGGAGTCTCCTTCTCTGGAGATATTCAAGACCCATCTGGACGCCTGTCTGTGCAGTATGAGCTGGGGAGCTGCTTTGGCAGGGGGGTTGGACCCAATGATCTCTTGAGGTTCCTTCCAACCCCTACAATTCTGTGGTTCTGTGATTAGCTTCCCTTGGAATTGCAGCACCTCCTACTGTGCTTTTCCCCAGAAACCTTTGCTAGAAGGACCTGATGCAGTGTGACTGGAAATCATTCAGGTAGGTGTTCTTTTTGGATTTTGCCTTTTTTCAAGTTTCATGATGCATTTTAGTCTCACATTGCTTTGGCCAAGTCTAAGTATACAGTATTGTAAGGAGGGAAAAATATGGCCTATTGTCCTTTATGCAGTTTTACCATAGTTGCTTTAAAACTTGCAAAAGACTTTAACAAGCTCTCATCACTTTCCAGAGCACTAAGATTTTAGGGCAGGAACAAGTAACCCCTTTTGTGCCATGCAGAAGCCATCCAGAAACACTTTTCTGCCTCAAAGTGTATTCTCCAGTACAGTGTAGTGCCTTGGGCTGTGCCAGACCTTCTGTAAGTAGCACAGACACAACCTGCCTCCCAACATCCTTCCTTGTCTACTAATTAGCTAGAAGAGTAGGGAATCTAGCTCCAGCACTTCTGGAAACTGACAAACCATGCTCACTGCCCACTCTGTGGGATGACTATGGATGCTGATGGAAATAGCAAGTACTGATTTTAGCTGACATTTTAGTCCTGGAGCTTTATGTGAAGGCTCTCACACAAAACAGAACTTGGAATTTGGTTTTTGGTGAAAGTATGGATAGCCCTGCCTGGTACTGAGAAATGTTGGCATTTTGTTATCTCTGAAGCAGATACTTAAGTGTTGTAAGTCAACCATGATGGATTATATGGTAAATCCTCAAAAAATGCTGTCCCTTTCCTTGTGCTGGTATTTTCCTTATGTTCTTAGAGCTCAGATCAACTATTTCAATACCTCTCATACACATGTCTCCTTCCCTTTTTGGGATCAGCTGCCCTGGGGAACCCCATTTGTTGAAGCATTCTTTAGGACAATCACAATATGCTGTCTCAAGAATTAGGTACACAGTTTTAGTCAATGAAAGTCTCCAATAAGGCTGAATTTTAAAGACCAAACAGCTTTAGCTAATTACTGAACAGCCCCTCAGACATCCCTGGCCTTCTGTTTTGTTTCTCACTATCTACAAGAAAGCTTCCTTCAGGTCCTTCCATTGAAGGAATAGCTAAACAAAACACTTTGGAACAGCTCTCCATGTTTCTATCTACTCCCCATCTCCTAGGGGAGTACATACATACCTGATGTGTTCTATGGCACCCAGATGGTGAGCTATTAATGCCAAAGAAAATCTATATAAATTAATAGGGTAAGTGATGCCTTGGAAAGCCAGTTGTGACATTTAAAGATCATGTCTAAAGCATGACTTTTCTTTAGCTTTTTTAATTCTACTTTGAGCACTACCCTTCAACAGGTTTTAAGACAAGGTTAATATAGACACAAAGCTGCTGCTGGCCAGTTCCCCACAGTCTAGCCCAAAACACAGGGCTATGGATTGTGCTGCCCCCAAGATCTTTCCTCCCTCTATCAGTTTCTGGGGCATCTCATTTACCAATGCTTCCAAAGTCCTTTCCAAGTTCCTATTTGGGTCTATTGATTTGGCCTCCTCTATTTCACTTATTTCTGTGATTGGAGCCACATGCTGATGGCCTCCTTGCTTGTGAGCTAGTCAGAGCCACACATCCTACTGCAGTTGTGTTAGAGGAGTACACAAATACCCAGGCAATAAATACATGCAGCTCCCAGTTAGTTCAGCTTCTCTTCTCTTAAATGGTAGGCTGTCAGTGTTCAGCCCTCTAAGAAAATCTTCCTGCACAAGCTAGCTCCAAGCAACAAGAATGCTGCAGAGACCATCCACATCAAGCAGCATTTGCTGAAGTTTCCTCTCCCTGCTAAGGGCTTGTCTAGGAGTGGAAATTTACTACACTTGGACATTCTGAAATGGCTCTTGGTGTGAATCTAGGCTTGTAATAGCTGTAGGCATATACCAAAACAGTTATCCTCTAATGCCTGTCCTGATTATTTTAAGTACAGATGAACTGTAGCAGTAGCTCAGCCAGAAGCAGAAGTGCTGTAGTAAACAGGGTGCTGACAGCTGCTGGTGTTTTATCCAGGAGGTCAGAGAGCCCTACTTTGAGCTGGATTGCTTTAAATGTTAGTTGCTGTCTGGAGCACTGTTTATAGTAATGCTCCCTCCTCCAAGGCAAACTCCTGTTAGCAATAATGGAAAATTCTAGTTGAAAAAATTAAATAGCATTAGACACAGCTAAAGAAAAGCTGTTAAAGGAAATTACAGTAGCAGTTTCACTTTTAGAGGAGCACCATTACTTGGCAGTGATGTTTGTACAGATTAGTATTTACATTGAGTTACATAACCCCAACTGTTATTTCAAGGTCAAGGATAAGTGTAGTTTATCTACATATATTTTAAAAGCAAATGTATTACCTGATGTGACATTGCTAAGCTTATTGTTCTATCCAGTTTGCCCCTTCCTAGCTTGATGTCTTTCTAAGCCCAGGTGCTTCCTCAGCAGGGCTGTCAACCCAAAGACAAAAGTTATGTCCCTGAGATCTTGCCACTGAGCCCTCCCATCATCCAGAGCTCTTGACTCAACTGCCTGGGGCCCTCAAGCAAGTAGCAGCTGCCCATGGACCCAGTTACCTTATGTGACACTTCAGAATGTCACACAAGAGCATCTCAACCTTCACCATGTACAGGTGGGCTTGCCCTGCAGCTGAACTCCCCTCTGCTTTGATGCCAGGTTTAGTTCTGGCCCTCACAGAATTGCAGCTCTGCTCTACTGCAACAGTTCCCACAGAACTTGCTCGGTCCCCAGGCTGAACGATGCAGTGAATGGATACTTTTTAAAGCCTATTGCAGCGAGTCAGGCTTGAAGAGGTGGAGTCTGAAAATAATTAGGAAGCCTTCTCTTTCCAGCCAAGCTTTAAAGAAGCATACCTTAGAGAATGGGAGCTAACAAAGTTAGGATTCTACAGGAAGGAAGTGGCTGAAAGGTTCTACCTGAAAGCCAGGAGTAAGAAACAAAAGACTTAAGTCCATGGAGATTCACAAGAGTGTATCCCATAAAGAACAATATCACACTGCATTTGGATATAGGTTGTGACATTGCATCTGGCTTTATGACGACAGTTAGCTAAGCCACTGATGTGTAAGGACTGCAAGAGTGGGTTCTCAGAGTCACAATACAGAAGGACACTGAAGGTTTGTTTCCTGTTTTACTAGTAGTGATTCAAAGGTATCTCTGTTCCCAGCTAAGCTTATCAGGCTTCCAGCCAAGTAGACATCCTTCTTGACAGTATGTTTCCACTGTGACTGGGTCAGCTTTATGGCTATATCACTGGTAAGCACCATATGGGACAGAATGAACCAGTCCTGTTAATCTGTGTATCTTCCTAATGAAGATTTGTTGCCTAAGCCCTTGGCTATGGGGCAGTAGCCAGAGTCTGGTAAACACCTAGTTATGAAAGATCATTCTCTACCCAGACCTAGTTTTGTGCCAGTAGTACTTACTCTTGTGCTATCAAATTACACTGACTTCCATTCAGTTTTAGAGTGTTAAGGAATCTTAGTGCAAGAGTATGGTTTAAAACCATGCAGGCCTCCTGGAAGGGACAAATCTTGTCTACAAGCAATTAGTCAAAGTAAACATATTCCTTCACAAGATAAACCTATATAATCACTTCCAAAAATGCTCTTTTCTGGCAGAGGAGATTCAGGTTCCTGCACACTTAGACTAAGTATTTACCTGCTTTCTTTCTGCCATTAAGAATGACTGGAAGACAATCAATACAGACTGATCATAGAATGGCAAAGGTTGGAAGGGACCCCAAGGATCATAGAGCTCCAATCCCCCTGCCACAGGCAGGGACACCAACCTCAGGCCTGGAGCTACACAAGGTTGCCCAGGGCCCCATCCAACCTGGCCTTGAACACTTCCAGGGACAGGGCATCCACCACCTCTCTGGGCAGCCTCTTCCAGGACCTCACCACTCTTTCCGTAAAAAACTTCCCCCAATGTCCAATCTAAATCTTCCCTCCTTCAGCTTTAAACCATTCCCCCTTGTCCTGCCATTATCTGCCCTTTTTAAAAGTTGATTCCCCTCCTGTTTGTATGCTCCCTTCAGGTACTGGAAGGCTGCAATGAGGTCCCCCCGCAGCCTTCTCTTCTCCAGGCTGAACAAGCCCAGCTCCCTCAGCCTCTCCTTGTAGGGCAGGTGCTCCAGCCCTCTAATCATCCTTGTGGCCCTCCTTTGAACCCTCTCCAACAGTTCCAGATCTCTCATATTGGGGCCCCCGGATATGGACACAGTACTCCAGGTGGAGCCTCAGGAGGGCAGAGTAGAGAGGGACAATCCCCTCCCTGTCCCTGCTGGCCACCCCTCTTCAGATGGAGCCCAGCATCCCATTGGCCTTGCGAGCTGCAAGAGCACACTGCTGCCCCATGTTAAGTTTCTCACCCACTATGACACCCAGGTCCTTCTCAGCAGGGCTACTCTCAAGGAGCTCTTCTCCCAGTCTGTATCTATGTCTGGGATTCTTCCAGCCCAAGTGCAAGACCTGACACTTGGCAGTGTTGAACCTCATTAGGTTCACCCGGGCCCATTTTTCCAGCCTGTCAAGATCCCTCTGGATGGCTTCCTTTCCTTCAAGGGTGTCAACCACACCACTCAGCTTGGTGTCACCCTCAATGGCCACCCAACAAATCTCCTGACAGTTTGCTTGGGGTGGAAATGTGAAAAGCATCTATTGGCAACTTCTGTTAATATGTTATCACTCAAAAGTCACTAAAGCATAATATCTGAGAGTTACATACCACTTGGGTCCTTGTAACTTCATGAGTGATACTTCCAATTTTAAATAAACCAGCATCACACAAGTTCTGAAACTTCAGGACTCCAGCCTGTTTACTCTTCCCTTTATGGATCAGCTACCACTTTTGCCACATCTCTGCTTGAATTCCTACAGGGCAGAGCAGAAGTTGCCTTACAATAGTAATAGCACTGAAGAAACTGGAAAATGTCCACTATGTTGTTCTTTACTCATCAGCTGTAGTTTTACCGAAACAGATGTTGAGGTCCTAGAACAGCCTGGAATCCCAGCTTTCAGTTCAGGAAGGGGAAAAGACAGGAGACTAAGGCTAAGAACAGGACAACAAGCAGGGAAAAAGCATCATCTTTCCCACCTTACACTCACTAAATATGAAACAGCCTAGTGCATGCCAAAGGATTGTCATGGGCAGGGACACCCTCACCAGACCAGGTTTCCCAAAGCCCTAACATGGCCTTAAGCACTTCCAGGAATAGTGTTTCCACAACCTCTCTGTGCCACCTGTTCCAGTGCCTCACCACCCTCATAGTGAAGATTTGCTTTCTAACATCTAATCTAAACCTGCCCTCTTTCAGCATGAAGCCATTGCCCCTTGTTCCATCACTACACTGCCTGATCAACAGTCCCTCTCCCACTTTCCTGTAGGACCTCTTTAAGTATTGGTAGGTTGTAATTAAGTCTCCCCAGAGCCCTCTCCTCTCCAGGCTGAAGCCCAACCCTCACAACTTGTCCTCATTTTCACTAATTAAACTATTAAGACACATACCTACAGAAGACAGACAAGTTGTCCTGCTATTTAACATCTCCCACCACTCAGAAATATTGAGCAAGTTCCAGAACATCCTAATAAATGTAGGATTTTTCTAACATCACACTTCTGAAGACAGCTTAAGCAAACTCAAGCCCACACTGCATACTTAAAGCACTACAAAACAGTAAAAAAATAAAAAATTCAACATTTTCAGCTTGGCTATCAAACTCCATAAACCAGGAGCATTTCTTATTTTTGCATCATGCTGCAGAGTCTCAAGTAACACAGATCAAGTCTGCAAAATTCTCCTTAATATGTAAAGTTTAAGGTTCCACAGTGAGCAGGAAGCTTTCTAGAGTCAAATAAGGAGTGTGTAGAAGTGCAAGTAGCCTATAGTTTGCTTGAGCTTAACATACCCCCCCAAAGAAGCACTTTGGCATCTCTTTTGCCCTTTAATTACAGAAAGGTGGAAACAGTGTTTCTGAGACACTACAATGCCTCAAGCCAAGCCTGACCTGTTCTCAGCTTCTGACTTCATCTGACAGTATAAATTTGACCTTGGTGTAGGTCAAGCTGTGCTAGTGTTACACTGTTTGAGGACTTGGATACTCTTGGAGTGTTCCACCACCTGACCTGGCACACACTTGATGGAGTAAGTAACCCAGAAAGATGAATTGGTGAGGCTTAGCTGCAGTGAGCTGGGACTGCAGTAATCACCTACTCTGGTTACAGGTGAAGATGCCTCAGCCTACCTTTAACTGCTTGCAGCTTCACTTCCTAAGCTGCAAGGGACTACCATCCCTTCTGATGTGCCAAAGCCACATGTATTTTCTTCCAAGCCTGGCCCAACTGGAGCAATCCAACACTGAAAACTCTTGTGCTTGCCCAAATCATTTTGGCTGAAGTCAGTTAGGGAAGCAGTGGTATGGGTCCATAACACAGGAAAGTAAGCATAGAAAAATAAGTGTGAAAGTGCAGTACTTGCACTTAAATGAAGCCTGGTGCACTCCTTAAAGGGGCTGCTGAAGTAGTAACTAAAAAAAATCAATGAGTGATTTTGCAGGGCCTAACTTGTGTGGCACAGTGAAACAACAAGACTTAAGACTGCTACTAATTTACATCTACTTTTAAGATTGAGAGATTGCTTACATCTTAGCTATGGACTTTAAAGGAGAAAGTGAAATCTGTTATAAAAGCTTACAGAAGACAAAGCCACAATGTATGAAGTCACAGGGACAAGATTATTGCAAGGATCCCAGCTAAAAAGCTACACCAGCTTTTTTTCTTGTTTGGGATAGGGAAGGCGTTAACCACAGTGCCACAGACCAACCCTGTCTGTGTAAAACCCACTAACTGTCACAGCCCTGTGGGCTTGCTTTATGTGACACATGCACATGTCAGATAAGCCAGTTAGAGGCACTTGTCACTGAGACAGAACTAAGTACACTGATTGAACTAACAGTCACACTTAAAGAAATTACACAAGCAAGAGAAGGCCTGCCTTTATTACAGTTTAGAGTCTAATTCAAGCCACTAAACAGGATATGCCAGACAGTATAAAACATATGGCATTTTCTCAGAACCCCTACAGAAAGCATTTTTACTTAGTCTAGCCAGTAGACAGACATTAGCATTAAGAGAGTCACTATGCACTCTCCAATGCAGCTTCCTTCCCTTCTGTGGATTATCATCTGGGTTTAAGCACCTATTTCCACAGCATGCCTCCACTTGCAATTGTTAACAACTGTTAGCACAAACACAGCCCTTCTTTCAGCAAGGGACTGAAGACCCAGTTTGATACAGAACTGATATTTCTCTTTCATAGGAGCAGCCCAAATCTATTTTGGTACCAGTCTCATATCCTCTGTCAGGGAGCAGCAGCAGGCTGGGTGGCTAGAATGCAATGACACCCCCACCGCACTAACAAGGGAACAGTCACACAGTACCTGAACAAGAAGAGCCAGGGTAATCAGAGCCAGCAGCCATGTCCATAGAAAGAAGGCATGTCCAAGAACAGGAGAGCACCAGGGAAACCAAACACAGCTCCCAGATACACAGCCCCAGGAAGCATTAAGCCCCAGGCTGGGGTTTAAATGCAGCTCTGGGAGCAATGGGTGGATGATGCCCTGTGAGGCTCATCATGGTAATTAATGCCTGCTGGCCTGCTCCAGCCCCAGCCCCTGACAGAACCACACACCAGTCCTCCTCTGGTTTCCTTGGGGAATGTAGTGCATATAGGGCTGAAGGGAGCTGAAGCAGCACATTCACACTTCAGTTCAGCTTAGACACAATTAACATTTTGAAGTGTCCCTATATAAGTCTATATAAGATTACATCCCTATAGTCTTGGATGTCATTGGTGTGCTGAACCTCACAAGGGAGGAAAAAGAAGATATTAATGCCACACTGAAAAGCTAAGAACATTTAGATGTTTTTCTTCTGTTGAATGTGGTCTTCATATACCTGTTTCCCTGGTCTAGGTTATAATCTGCCACAGACAGAGAAAATACTAAGCACACAGAAAAATAATTATCCAAAGATAGGCAGCTCACTTTGAAAGAGTGTGAAAGGCAAGTTGCTAGCTGCAATTATATCTACAATTATAGCTGCATGTATATTATCCGATTTTCCAGACCTTTCAGAAGCTGTCCAGCTCTAAAGAGCGTGTGTTGGTGCTTGTGCAGTGTACAACTGCTTGATGATAGGAGCTTTATCTATTACTTGTTTTACCTGTTTAGTTTGAACTTCTTTGGAAAAGGAATGACAGTCCTGTGAGTTGTACTGTGTTGACTTTTCTTCTTGAGATTTGATTGATCAAGTGCTGTTCTGGGCTGAAATACTGCCACTCTTTGACAACTTGACTTGAAACATACCCCATCTGCCTCAGTAACATCAGGGGGATCCACCACAGCTGGTAGCCTTAGGGGCAGCTGCTGGGTCACAGAATCACAGAATCACAGAGTTGTAGGGGTTGGAAGGGACCTCAAGAGACCATCGGGTCCAACCCCCCTGCCAAAGCAGCTCCCCAGCTCATACTGCACAGATAGGCATCCAGACGAGTCTTGAATATCTCCAGAGAAGGAGACTCCACCACCTCCCTGGGCAGCCTGTCCCAGGGCTCTGTCACCCTCACTGGGAAAAAGTTCCTCCACATGTTGGTGTGGAACTTCCTGTGCTCCAATTTGCAGCCATTGCCCCTTGTCCTGTCTCCACAGACCACTGAAAAGGGGCTGGACATTTCCCCCTGCATCCCATACTTAAGATAATTATAAACATTGATTAGGTCTCCCCTTAGTTGTCTTTTCTCCAGGCTGAACAGCCCCAGCTCTCTCAGCCTTTCCTCATAGGATAGATGTTCCAGGCCCTTAATCATCTTCGTAGCCCTTCTCTGCACTCTCTCCAGGAGATCCCTGTCCTTTTTATACCAGGGAGCCCAGAACTGGACACAATACTCCAGGTGGGGTCTGACCCATCATGCTATATGGGATTTGCTGTAATGTATTACATAATATGTCAGATAAAAGTGTTCAGACCCAAAAATATGTATAACAAATAATTATGTGAGCAATAACAGATAAATAATAATAAAATAGATAAATATAACTATGTAATAATTAATATTTATTTTTATATATTGTTTTTATATGGATAATAAGCATACAGAACAATACTACTACTATGCTATAGAATATTGATAATCTCCATATAGATCTGTTTACTATTTAGAGATAGAGAGAGATGAAGATCTCTATGGCAAGAGAGATATAGATATATACAAAAATTGTAATATATAAATTTTGTTGGGAAACTTCTGCAGAGCAGTGGTTAGCAGCTTGAAGTGTGAATGCTACAGAAATGCTCCTGTATACAAGAATTCCTACCCATTTTATCTGCATGAGCCCTCTATTGGCTGCAGCTAGAAAAGGAATTGGAAGTTACTCAGGTTTATCTTCACTGAAATCATTTACACCACTGAGCTCGTTGTGTATTATTCAGACAATCTACTAAAATTATCCTTTTATGAGACCTGTGCACTGCTGAGCAATGGGGTTTATAAATGCTCATGCCCCTCCAGTCCTTCAAACTCTGGTAAAGTTGCTGTATTACAGAGTGTCTGAAAGGAATGACATATCCCATTACTCCAGCAATTCTACCTCAGGCAATGGCAATCATGTGCCTTGGGCTGTTTAAAACTATCTAGAAAATCTTGTAAAGGCTGATAGGAAATTTTATGCTCTCACTGGCTAGTTTGTTTTACAAGTAAGATGATTCAAGCTAAACTTGAATCCACCTTGTACTTGCAAGATTTTATGTCTAATAATTTCACTGGGGACATAGTATTAACTGCAAGACAATTTTTAAGACAGTCATGGAATTTCATAAAGGACTGATACATAATCCCTGGCTTATCAGAAACCTTTTGAAACTTGAGTGTGTAAAGACTCATGGCTATGGTTCCATCTTTGGAGGAAACTGGAACTCTGCCCACCCCATCAGTGCTGGCTGCTGCCACCAGATGGCCTGGCCTGAAAGAAACCCAAAAGTTAACGTTCTGAGCCCAAAGTTTGAAATTTGGGTGTGTCCTCTTTTGCTTTTCCACAGGGGTTCATCTCCTCACCTGGATGATGGAGAGACACTTCAGACCAGGGCCTGTAGTGACAGGACAAGGGGCAGCAGTTTTAAACTAGAAAAGACTAGGTTTAGATTAGATATAAGGAGGATATTTTGTATGATGAAGGTGGTGAGGCACTGGCTCAGACTGTCCAGAGAAGCTGTGTCTGCCCCCTCCCTGGCGGTGTTCAAGGCCAGCACAAGGCTTTGGACAACCTGGGCTAGTGGAGGGTGTCCCTGCCCATGGCAGGGGGGTTGGACCTCGACAATCTTTAAGGTCCCTTCCAATGCAAACCGCTCTGTGATCCTGTGATCTGAACATCTCTCCTCCAGCATTTTGCTTGCAAAGGAGGTAATGAGATTGCAAGAACCTGTGTTGCACTAAGTCTTATTAAGACTGTCAAGAGATACTGGCAAGCAAGGCAATGTTCAGTTTCTTGGGCACAGCAAGAATTGTCTTACATTTCAAAGTCACTGACCTGATTTCAGGTGTTGATTGCTAGAAGCTGAATTGCCTTTTGACAGCTTGCCTTCATCTGAGCAAGCAAGGCTTGAGCTGCACTGAGGTGAAGACTGCTTGCTAATTGCCCCTTCACAATGCTGTCTGGCAAACCTGCACAGTCTCTGTGTCAGCAGCGAAAGCATCAGCTGGAATAGCAGCTTCTTGGCTCTGTCTTTGAAGGGAATTATATACAGGTGACAGAATCTCAAAATGCTCTTCTTCTGCCTTAATAGGCAGGGGAGGATTCATGGTAAGATTTTTCCTAATAGAAGAAGCACAACCAAGGGAGGATGTAGGACTGGCTTGCACAGACAGTAAGTTCCTGTTTGTTATTAAATGTTTTTACAGTAGTACCTCAAAGAAACCTCAGTCAAGAGAAGAAAACCCTCCTTTCAGATGTGCAGGCTTGCCCCTAGAATTAATTATCTGAATTAGAGATGTCAAGTGATTGAATGGTTCATAGGCTGGGTATTGTGTACATGTAGCATATTCAGAGTTTAATTTAAAAGAAAAATTTTCTTTTCAGTCACTGAAAACATACTGGTTTAGATCCACACAGTGGAACAGCATTCCCTTCCCAAAGCTGCAAACTGGGTCAAATAGGGACTGAAAGCTGTAAATTTCTTATCCCTTATTTACATAATTGGGTTATAGCTGTACACATATATATTCATCTACCTACATGTACTTCATGGCTTCAGAGTTCAGATCTCAGATGTTGGATTATTTGAGAATTCAAGCTGCATATGAAAGTCTAATCTAGCACTGGTATAGATGCATTATCATATAATTGTGGTAGTGTCGGGTTACCTCACCTCATGGGATTTTCTCAGAACACCTGACTTGTCTGACCCTAAAAGGAGCTTGTTTTCCTATTACATGATGCTGGGTAACATCATGCTTAAGTAAAAATACTGTTTAAAAATGTTATTACTGTGGGTAAAGTAGGTCTATTCCTGCTTCTCCCTGATTTTGAGTGTGATAAGAGAACATAGCAATTTGCTACTGCAAATTACATCATCCCTAACTAATATCAGGTAAAACAACCATTACCCTCTGGTTTAAATTCCTGCTCTGAGAGAGAAACTCAGAAGAGATCCCTTACAAGAACTAATTAACTAAGTACCTCTGATGAGCTTCAGCAACTTTCTAAGAGTTATAAAAGCTTCCTGTCCTGTGGGAAAAGAGGCAGAGATGAATCCTTTGGCCAAGCACAAATCTTATTTTAAATGAGATTATAAACATGCTGACTAGCTGACCCAGTTTTACTGCTGCATATAATATCTTTTGCTGCTCTTGCTTATAAAATTCTAACTCCTATTGATGTCAGCAATAACAGTCCTTATGCTATGTCCAAAGCAACAAAAGCTATTTTCTTTAACACTGCTGGAAGAGAACTTCACCGGGTAACACAGACTCATCAAATGGTTTGGGTTGGAAGGGACCTCAAAGATCATCTATTTCCAACATCCCTAACATGGGCAGGGAACACCTTCCTTGTAAAATATCATCATCATTAAAATAGTAACAGATCTACCAACAATTTAATTCAAGAAACTCCCCCTTGCCAAGAAAAAAAAGAGAAGAAGGTAATAACTTTAGAGAATAAACACTTCGGAGGTAGGTAAAATGTTCCACAATTTAATCTGTCAGGTCTGCAAATCTGCATGGAAATCACAGCTTCCAACCTGTGCTCTGTGGGAACTCGGACAAGAGGCCAGAGAGAAGTTTTAAAACTGCTAGATGAAGCTGACACTTGACTGCATCTCTTCAGCTCGACACTTGACTGCATCTCTTCAGCTCTTTTGTGGCCTCTGGTAAACTAAAATCATGTGTGATACTTAGGGAAAATCAACACTGCATTAATTTATCTTTTATTTATATTTCATCCTATAGCTTTTTTTTTGCACTTTTAAAAAGCTTAGAAATTTCTGTTTCTGCGATAATATTATTTATACTATTTCAGATTAGAATTTTACCTATTATATTTTTTGCTACTTTTCGCATGCTTTTACCTGATCTATTCCACAAATATTTTCTGTCCTCCTCATCTGTTTGTCTCTCATCCCTTGCTTCCTTTTCTAAGTGAAAACAGACTCAGTATGTCCTAGCTTGATGATCACCTCTAACTTCTACCCCTTGTTTGTTTTGCTTTGAGCTAGCAAATATTGGATTAATAGAGAACCTGCCTGTAGAATGAAGTCGTTTAGTTACTAGAGAAGGATACAAAATTCCCAATGTGACAGGAAGACAGAAAAAGTAATAGAAGTCTTGTATGATAAGATGGTATTATCACCACTGGTGACATGCCCTCTCGTGGTCAGACTGCTAGTACAGCAATCGCTTATGTTAATGAAGGGCAGGCCACGTTCAGCCAGTACTTGAGCATTTTAGTTTGGTAAGACTGGTATGAAGCACACATCAAAGCCCTTAAGTATGAGTTTGCTGGGTGGAACTGTGCTATGGGGAGAAACATCAGTTAGGAAAAAGTGAAAGCACACATAGAACTACCCCCGCAGTTACAGGTATAGGTTTTGTGGAAGTAGCCTTGAGATCCCAGGTGCTGGTCCTTATGGGGGACTTCAATTACCCAGATATCTGCTGGGCAAGCAATACAGCCAGTCGTATGCAGTCCAGGCAATTTCTGCAGTATACTGAACACCATTTCCTGCTACAGATGGTGCAGGAACCTACGAGGGCAGGGAGGGTGCTGGACCTTGTTTTACTAACAAGGATGGGCTCATTAGGGAGGTGAAGGTCGGGGGCAGCTTAGGACAAAGCGACCATGAATTGGTCGAGTTCAAGATCCTGAGTGGAAGAAGCAAGCCAAAAAGAAGGATAGCTACCCTGAATTTTGGAAGAGCTAACTTTGATCTCCTCCGAAATCTAATAGGGGCTATCCCCTGGGCTACGCTGTCTGAAGGAATGGGAGCCTGTGAGAGCTGGCTAGCATTCAAACAGTGCTTCTTCCAAGCACAGGAACAATGCATCCCTTTGAGTAAGAAATCAGGAAAGAGAGGTCAAAGACCTGTGTGGATGAGCAGGGAGCTAATGAATAAACTCAAAGGGAAGCAGAAGGTCTATGAACTGTGGAAAAAGGGTCTGAGCACCTGGGAAAAACACAGGAATGTTGTCAGGGCCTGTAGGGATGCAACTAGGAAGGCTAAAGCCCACTTGGAAGTGAAGTTGGCAAGGGACATAAAGAATAATAAAAAGGGTTTTTTTAGATACGTGAATAGTAAGAGGATGACCAGGGATAATGTAGGCCCCTTGCTGAACAAGGCGGGTGTCCTGGTAACGAGAGATGACGAGAAGGTGGAGATACTGAATGCTGCCTTCGCTTTGGTCTTTACTCCAAGGACCCCTCGGGACCCACAGACACTGGATGAAAGTAGTAATATTTGGGAAATGAACAGCTTCCCTCTGGGTGAGGTAGGGGTGGTCCAGGAGCGTCTCAAAGGGATTAATGTACACAAATCCATGGGCCCGGATGGGATGCATCCACGTGTGCTGAGGGAGCTGGTGGAAGTGATTGCTGAGCCACTCTCTATCATCTTCAACAGGTCTTGGCAAACAGGAGAAGTGCCCGAGGATTGGAGGATAGCCAATGTCACTCCAGTCTTTAAAAAGGGCAAGAAGGAGGATCCTAGCAACTATAGGCCAGTCAGCCTCACTTCTATCCCTGGAAAGGATTATGGAAGAGCTTTTTCTGGATGCCATCACCAAGCAACTGGAAGAGAAGAAGGTCATGAGGAGCAGTCAGCATGGATTCACCAAGGGGAGATTGTGCTTGACCAATCTCATAGCCTTCTATGATTTCATCACTGACTGGGTGGATGGAGGGAGAACAGTAGATGTCATCTACCTTGACTTCAGCAAGGCTTTTGATACTGTCTCCCATGACATCCTGATAACAAAGCTGAGAGAGCATGGGATAGATGAGTGGACAGTGAGGTGGGTTGAGAATTGGCTGTCAGACTGAGCTCAGAGGGTTGTGATCGGTGGAGCAGAGTTGGACTGGAGGCCGGTGACTAGCGGTGTTCCCCAGGGCTCGGTGTTGGGTCCAGTCCTGTTTAATATCTTCATTGACAATCTTGATAAGGGAATAGCATCCACCTTCAGCAAGTGCTGATGATACGAAGCTGGGAGGGGTGGCTGACACGCAGGAACACTGCGCTGCCATCCAGTGAGACCTGGACAGGCTGGAAAGCTGGGCAGGGAGAAACCTAATGAAGTTCAACAAAAGTAAGTGTAAAGTCTTGCACCTGGGGAGGAACAACCGTTTGTGTCAGTACAGGATGTCCTGCGGGAGAAGAGCTCTATGGAGAAGGACCTGGGGGTCCTGGAGGATGACAGGTTGGCTGTGAGCCAGCAGTGTACTCTGGTGGCTAAGAGAGCCAATGGCATCCTGGGGTGCATCAGGAGGAGTGTGGCCAGCAGGTTGAAGGAGGTGATCCTCGCCCTCTACTTTGCCCTGGTCAGGCCCCACCTGGAGTATTGTGTCCAGTTCTGGGCTCCCTGGTATAAAAAGGACAGGGATCTCCTGGAGAGAGTCTAGAAAAGGGCTACGAAGATGATTAAGGGCCTGGAACATCTATCCTATGAGGAAAGGCTGAGAGAGCTGGGGCTGTTCAGCCTGGAGAAAAGAAGACTGAGGGGGGACCTAATCAATGTTTATAATTATCTTAAGTATGGTATGCAGGGGGAATTGGCCAGTCCCTTTTCTGTGGTCTGTGGAGACAGGACAAGGGGCAATGGCTGCAAATTGGAGCACAGGAAGTTCCGCACCAACATGCGGAGGAACTTTTTCCCAGTGAGGGTGACAGAGCCCTGGGACAGGCTGCCCAGGGAGGTGGTGGAGTCTCCTTCTCTGGAGATATTCAAGACCCGTCTGGACGCCTGTCTGTGCAGTATGAGCTGGGGAGCTGCTTTGGCAGGGGGGTTGGACCTGATGATCTCTTGAGGTCCCTTCCAACCCCTACAACTCTGTGATTCTGTGGTTCTGGAAATACAGATCTGTGGCGACCAGCAGAGAGCAACACACAATTCGGTATGGATTTTAGGTGAAGCCATTTATTGTGTGAAATCAGACAGATATATATCTTTCTTACTGCAAACGTGGCAAGCTAACCTGCTAATTGGTTACACACTATTCACACCACACGGATTGGTTAGTAATTGTAACAAGTTCTGATAAACATCTCATAGCTAAATATCCTTAGTTTATCTTTAATACCTAAAAGCATCCACACATCTGCTGGTTTTGACCATCTTGTTATGGTTGGTTTCTAACATGTTCTGTTACTCCCAAATACCTTCCCATAAGTGCTTCTTGGTTTAGGGTGGCCTGAACACCTATCAGCAAGGCCGCTGTGTTTTGAGAATGGGATTATTAGGATCCTCTCAGCATGAGTAACTTTTCCTGTCTCATGGGAACAGGAGGATATTGTGAGGGTCTAAATCTTGGGAGAAAAGAGCTAGGCCCCTAGCAGGCCTTCTGTCTTCCCCGACACAGATCAACAGTCCCTATTCAGAATTATAGAAGTTTCATGTATATTGTGTCCTTTCTACAGACTCCTCATGTTATATACTGAATCCTAAAGCTAAAAAAGCAGGCTTGGAAGACCTGCAACATAATTGAAAGACTTGATTTCTTTCCAAATGTTGGATGTCATTTCTGATCTGCATGTGAATATAGATCAGAAATACAGATTTAGCCTGCAGTTAAATATTGTTGGTTAGTTCCACAATTGATTCTTATTGAAAATAATAAGGTACACTTGTTTTCTAGGATAAAGTACTCTGATTTAATTAGGAACATGCAATTATGTTCTTCTTTGGGTTTTGAATGGGTAGTACACTAATTTTAGAGACTGAATCCAAATATATCCATAACAAATGAATCAGTCTTCTACATTCATATTCAAATTGAGCTAGGCATCACATCTTTGAGTCACTGTAATTTCTGCCAGGACTGAAGCCCCGGATTGCTCTTGCCACAAGTGTACTGAATGGTGCAGAAAGCAGCCTTACGTCTGCTGCTACGCCACGAGTTAAAATGCATTTGAATCCCCTAAAACCATCATGTGCCATTTTTGTTTTCTACCCTTAGGCATACCAATAGATACACTCTATTTCTATGTAAGCAAATTTCTGTGTACAGAATACCTCAGAATGGAAAGTTGTATTTGCAGCTTAACATCTTTGAAAGTGGTGACTATGATGTACACAGTTTCATAGAATCACAGAATCTCCTGAGTTGGAAGGGACCCATAAGGATCATCCTGTCCAACTCCTGGCTCCACACAGGGCCAGACAAGTCAGAGCATAGGACTGAGGGCATTGTCCAGACGCCTCCTGAACTCAGCCAAGCTCAGTGCTGTGACCCCTTCCCTGAGGAACATGTTCCAGCACCCAGCCACCCTCTCAGTAAAGAACCTCTTCCTAACATCTAACCTAAACCTCCCCTCTCTCAGATTCATACCATTCCCTCAGGTTCTATCGCCAGCTGCCAAAGAGAGGAGATCAGCACTCGCCCCCTTCCCTCATCAGGAAGTCACAGACTGCGATGAGGTCTCCCCTCAGCCTCCTCTTCTCCAGGCTGTACAAACCAAGGGACTTCAGAATTTCACAGAACATCTTTGGTACCCATTATTCAGGCACTTGGCCTTCATGGCAGGTGCAGTCATACAACATCAATAAAATTGCATTGGTTGAAAAGTAATGGTCTTTATGCTAGAAAATGTGCTAAAGGTTATTAAATAACAAATACCTAGATGCTCACAAAACATGAAGTCAGAAACTCTAAGTTCTTTTTTGATTCTTCCAGGAGATCCACTTTCTTGTGAAGGGTGCCCGAGTCTGGACACAAGAACAATAGTCCTACCGAAATCTTCATCTTAGTAGCAGGACAATACAGCAGCAAGGCTTCCATTCAGTGCAAAATCCACAACAGCACAATGCCATTTTATGCCTAGTATTTCCCCAGTTGTATTTCTATGTTTTATTATTCTTGTTTGAGGCTTTTAACCAGTGTTAGTTTGTCAGATTTCCCTCATTTTTTTTCCAGAGCTTATCTTCAAACTCCAAAAAGCTTCTGATTTCAGATTCCGTCATCCAGAGTGTGTATCACCATATGTGCACCAGTGGTACCAGCTTGTGCTAACAGTAGCCTGGTTAGACACTGGAGCTTAGGAAGTCCTGTCTCTGTCTACATTTGCTGGATCCCAATTGCCTTACCCACCAGCAACATGAAGGGCAGGGGAGAAGGATCTATTGTATCTGGCTTTCCACTGCAGTGCTCCTGGAAAATGCCCCCAGAGCTATCCTATGGCTGTTTATACCAGCTGCAAAGCTTCTTTTTCTTTACAGGACAAGATAGAAAAGCAACAATTTCAGGACAAAGTTAAAGACTGAAGTTAGAAAAATCATAATGCAAGTTGCCTATTGAATTCAAACTCCATGATTTTCATACATGCATGGAATAGAATGGAACTATGGACTGGTTTGGGTTGGAAGGGACCTCACAGTTCCAACTAGTTCCAACACCCCTGTCATAGGCAGGGACACCTTCCACTAGACCAGGTCAGACAAAGCACCATCCAACCCGGCCTTGAACACTTAAGCAGACATGTCAGCACATGTGCAGAGCAGACTGGTCTCAGTGGTTGGATAACCAGAATTACTGAATATTTCTAAAGAAAAATGTCCTTACAGAGTTTTTTTACTATGTATACTTTCTTAAATAAACTATAACAGCTTTGCCTTTTGAATCAACCAAAAAGATTTAAATAGATGGATTTAAAATAAGACTGTAAGGTAGGTGCATAAAACTGCTACAAAAAAACAGAGCCATAGTTCCTATAGCTCTGATTATGCAGCTCTGAAGAAGGGAAGTGCTCATTGAAGTTAATGAATATTTTGGTTACTTATCAACTTGTGGATCAGAGCCTAGATATAAACACAGCTGGTGTGTGTGCAACCACATCTTCTACAGCTCCATAAGTTATGCAATGTCATTTACTGAGGACGTCTTGTGAGGATGTTTATCAAGTTAGTTTGAGTTTGGCAGACGTAGTTGACATTAGCACTTTACAGTAGAAACATACACAGAATATGCCTAAAGCTTTTAAATTTCCCCTCCAAAAAAACCCAGGTTTTAGACAAAAAGTTGTAGATTACACATCACATAAAGTATCATCATACCTGTATATTTTATGCGAAACTCATGGGAAATGGTGATTCTGTTGACAAATGAGGAACTGAAATTTTTTCCACTCACATCATAGTACATCTGCTTTGTTTGATCTGAGAAGTTTGTTACAGCAGATTAATATTTTATGTCTATCTATCTGAGTTTTCCATGTGTAACTTCTATTGGAACAGTGATCCTGCTTAAGACATTGTCATGCTGTACCATGTGCCGCAGTGACTTGGATGCCTTTCCATAAGTAGTAAAACACTGTTTCAAAAGAAAAGGAATTATTGCTCCTGTTTACAGAATTTCTCAAAAAAATCTGGAATTTGGTTAATCTCAAGGTTATACAATTTAAGAATAAATATGAAAATGTTTTGGATTGGGGTTCAAGTGGGTACCTACCTGTTTTAAGTTGTCATGACTGGATAAAAACTCTTTCCTGTCTACAGTTCCATTTTTCTTTCAAAGAAAATCCAGGCATCTATGGCAACAGTGTACTCACAGAATTACAGAATTGGTAGGAGTTGGAAGGGACCTCAAGAGATCATTGAGTCCAATCCCCCTGCCAAAGCAGGTTCCTTAGGACAGACCACACAGGTAGGTGTCCAGATTGGTCTTGAATATCCCCAGAGAAGGAGACTCCACAACGCCCTGGGCAGCCTGTGCCAGGGCTCTGTCACCTTCACTGTGAAAAAGCATTGTTTGGTCTCTCTCCATGTTCAACACAGAATTATGCAAGTACAGTCAGAGACAGTGACCATGGGACACACCAAGCATCTCCATACCCTACAGCCACAAGCACTTGAAAGATGCAGCAACAATTCTGTCAGAATTTTGTTGTTGTTTAGCACCACTTAACCTTGTGTAGGACACCCAGGCTGTTGTGAGGTTAAAGTAGAATTCACTAAAGGAACAAACAAACAGAGCAGAAAGCTGTCTGGCCAGCCTAATGAGAAACAGTGAAGAGAGAAATACAGTTTAGACTCTGTTCTCATCCCTCAGGAGTAATTGGGGTTGACCATCTCACTCTATATTCTGGATACTGATTTCTCTACAGTTTAATCAGGTCAGATCATCCTTTTTCTCTTGAAGAGCTCTGCATATTGAGAGTGTGTTTCCATTATAATACCATCCTGGTTGCCAAGAGCCAGGCTGCTTTCTAGTTTAGTCAGTGGAATTTAATGCAAGTTGGAGGAGTAATTCCTGATTGTATTTACATTCCCAGCACTGAGGCTGAAGCTCCCTTATGGATCAGAGTTTTCTCTATGTTGGACCAAAGACTGTAAGTCATTCCTATTGACTTTAAAACTGACAATGCTGACATAGAATAGACACCATCTAAAATGAGCAGTTTATTATGAAAGAAGATTTAAGTTGGACTGCATTTTCTATGGCGTTTTTTCTTATACACCCTGAGTTTCTATGCTTGTTGCACTGATACCAGATGGTGGCTTAGACAAAACCTCTGTGATTATCTCATTTCACAAAATATGCAAACTAACTAACCATATAACTGACAAGGATTGTCTGGAGAAATTGTCGGTCTGTGGGAAGTCTTACCAAAGCAAATGAGCTCTTTGGTTTAGTTGCCGCTACTACAGCAGTATAATTCATTACAATCTATATAAATGAAGCTACTTTTATTGCACATTAAAAAAGACAAAAATGCATCCCAAACAGCTCAAAATCTCATGTGGTGTTCAATGTTTTAACATGTATGATTGCATGCCTACACCTACAGATAAATCCCATAAGCATCATTATTCAAAAGCAATACACAAATGTTTGTGCCTATCTTTTGTCAGTGACAATCACAGAATCACAGAATCACAGAGTTGCAGGGGTTGGAAGGGACCTCAAGAGATCATCGGGTCCAACCCCCCTGCCAAAGCAGCTCCCCAGCTCATACTGCACAGACAGGCGTCCAGACGGGTCTTGAATATCTCCAGAGAAGGAGACTCCACCACCTCCCTGGGCAGCCTGTCCCAGGGCTCTGGCACCCTCACTGGGAAAAAGTTCCTCCACATGTTGGTGCGGAACTTCCTGCGCTCCAATTTGCAGCCATTGCCCCTTGTCCTGTCTCCACTGACCAAAGAAAAGGGGCTGGCCAATTCCCCCTGCACCCCATACTGAAGATAATTATAAACATTGATTAGGTCCCCCCTCAGTCTTCTTTTCTCTAGACTGAACAGCCCCAGCTCTCTCAGCCTTTCCTCATAGGATAGATGTTCCAGGCCCTTAATCATCTTCGTAGCCCTTCTCTGCACTCTCTCCAGGAGATCCCTGTCCTTTTTATACCAGGGAGCCCAGAACTGGACACAGTACTCCAGGTGGGGCCTGACCAGGGCAGAGTAGAGGGGGAAAATCATCAATTGTATAGTGGAATATTGCTATTAAAAGGCAAAATAAAATGTAGAAAATTAGTATGACTGTTTCAAGAATTGCAGTTTGACAGTTAATTTGTGAGCATTTCCTGACATTTATTAGGAAGTTAAGTCTTTGATACTCTGTGTTGCACTGTTTGTACAAAGCTTTGTTGGGCTATCAGATCATGAATTCATACATGCTGGACGAGGGGTGCCTGATACTGTGATCAGTTGGACGAAGGGTGCCTGATCCCAATTGCTGGGATTTTTCTCAAGTACATACATTTAAGTCCAGCAGGGTGCCGGATTTAGGATACAGCATTCACAAGGATGCTAAAGTAACTTCTGTCCCCCACTTGGTATTTATTTTAGGAGCACACAAAACAAAGGTTGGGAAAATGCTGCCACAAGTAGTATCAGCAGAAGTTAGAAGCCCCCTAGAGGCTGGTGGCATCTTGTATAAAGCCACTACCTGGCACCCTGATGCTTCCTCACACAAGGCTTGTCTACTTAGTTAGAATTAGTAAAGATAAGGTACTAATGAAACAAAGGTGATGAATATGAAATAAAACCTCTCTGGATGCTCTGACTCAGTAGCTTGGGGTGGAGGAAAGAGAAAGATTGGAGATAACTGATATGTAAAGTGAACTAAGGCCACTTTACTTCTGATGGAACCACTGGGTTAATTCTCTGTTTTTATTTATCTCTTTATTCTGAGACTAATATGCTGATCTTCATGTACTTCATGTGTCTAGGTGAATTGACTAAACTCCCTGCTTAGCCTCACAGCCCTTGTGAAACAAATAAGGAGAGCTTTGGTTAAAATCCATGCCATTCATTGCCTGAATGCAAAAACCAGAATGAGAAGGGAACAGGTATTTGTGTTATGGCCAAGAAGTCAGTACTACGTTAACAGTACCAGTGCAGTTGGTTCCCATCACCCGAACGAGAGCTTTGATGGTCAGGGAAAGAGACTAAGGTTGTGCTGAGTGTGTTTGAAAATCCCACTGATGATGTGCCTGTTCAGAATGAGGAATGCTTTGTATTTATACTGTATCTCTGTATTTCTCTTTGGAAATGCAGCTCCAGTCATGTTGCCAAGGTCCTGTGAATGTTATAAATAATATTAACATGTCACGGTTCCTCATTAAGTCTCCTTTAAGAAAACACTGCGTGGCCTGAGTGTGGTAAAAACGCATTGTAGCTGTTCTTTCTGTTTTCAACCATCCACTGCAACCTCCTGAGGAAACACTGGTGAATGACTCAGAAAAGAAGAAAACCAAGTTTTATCATGCGAGAGGCAAAATGTACAAAGATTTAAATGAAGCAATATCCACTCAGCAGGCTCCGGGCTTTTCCATCCAATGCAGAAAAGCAAAGAGAGGTAACGAATTTTAACTTTCTCTTGCTGAGATTGAAGCCAACGTGGTTGTGAAGTTTCTCCTCTGGCCACTAGATGCTAGTACAGCACAGCTCGGCTCGGCTCGGCTCTGCCCCCCCGCGGGGCCATCCCGGGTGACACCTTCCCGCGAAGGCTCCCAGTGCCACAGGGGCCGGGGCGCAAAACAGTACGTTGGGGATTTTGGAAGATCAGATTCACCAGAAGAGAACAAATATCAAGGAAAAGAAGACTTTTTTTTTTTTCTTTTTCTGGAGTGATGTGAAGCATTTATATATATAAAATTTTATACCTCTCTCTCTATATATATATATATATGAGATGCATATCTTAGTCAAGTTTGATTCATTTAAATGTTCTTCTTTTCAGAAAATATTTGATACTGGTATTGGTATTCCTTTAACATCACTGGTATTCCTTTAACAGTTGTGATTGCAAGTGCTTTTGAGAATAAATAATAAGTAAGCAATAAATAAAATGTATTCTTTATGCAGGACTTTTTTTACATTAAACGCAGAAAACCTAAACTAGAAGGATGCCACAAAACTTACAAATTCTAAACCTTACTATAGCGATCGGCAGAGAGCAACACGCAATTCAATATGAACTGTAGGTAAAGCCATTTATTAGGTGAAATCACACAGATTATATATCTTTCTTACTGCCAACGTGGCAAGCTAAAAAACTGCTAATTGGTTACACACACTGTTCATACCATATTGATTGGTTAGTAACTATAACGAGTTCTGATAAACCTATCTTATACCTAAACAGCCTTAGTTTACCTTTAATACCTAAAAGTATCTGCACACCTGCTGGTTTTGACCATCTTGTTACGGTCGGCTCCTAACATGTTCTGTTACTCCCAAATACCTTCCCATAAGTGCTTCTTGGTTTAGGGTGGCCTGAACACCTATCAGCAAGGCCGCTGTGTTTTGAGAATGTGATTATTAGGATCCTCTCAGCATGAGGAACTTTTCCTGTCTCATGGGAACAGAAGAAAATTGTCAGGGCCTATGTCTTGTGAGAAGAGAGCTAGGCCGCCGTCAGGCCTGCTGCCTTCCCTGACACCTTACAAATTCAAAAACCTTAAAAATTCAGAAAGTCCGAAACTGCCAGGATCAAGGTGATTTGGTCAATTGTCGGGGAAGACAGCAGGCCTGCCGGCGGCCTAGCTCTCTTCTCACAAGACGTAGGCCCTGACAATATTCTTCTGTTCCCATGAGACAGGAAAAGTTCCTCATGCTGAGAGGATCCTAAAAATCACATTCTCAAAACACAGCGGCCTTGCTGATAGGTGTTCAGGCCACCCTAAACCAAGAAGCAGTTATGGGAAGGGATTTGGGAGTAACAGAACATGTTAGGAGCCGACCGTAACAAGATGGTCAGAACAGCAGGTGTGTGGATGCTTTTAGGTATTAAAGGTAAACTAAGGCTGTTTAGGTATAAGATAGGTTTATCAGAACTCGTTATAGTTACTAACCAATCAATATGGTGTGAACAGTGTGTGTAACCAATTAGCAGTTTTTTAGCTTGCCACGTTGGCAGTAAGAAAGATATATAGTCTGTGTGATTTCACCTAATAAAATGGCTGGCTGGCTTCATGGCTTCACCTACAATTCATATTGAATTGCGTGTTGCTCTCTGCCGCTCGCCACAGTCATCGTGTGCATACATGATGACTGGCATTAAATTAATAACCATACCTTGCTTTATCTAAAGACTGGAGACCTCATTTGGTGCACCAGAAATGGTAGTTGTTTATCAGTTACATTTCTCCACTTTGTGGCATTATTTATTGTAGAAGCCACACAAGCTCTGCTTTCAGCACAGAATTAGTGTTTATCTCTTCATAGCAGCCTCTCTGTTCATAGTATCCTCGTGTTCTGCCCGTGGTTAATGAACTTTGAACTTTTCTGTATGGCACCTGGGAGGCCAGATGATCATATTCTTATCTTGTGGATAAGAGGCTGAGCCACAGAGAGTAAACACAGCATTTCCCAGTGAAGTTAATTATTCTTATTTTTTGTACAATCTTTGGTGGCTCTTGAGCATCCCACAAGATGCATTTTATGTTCAAAGCCCAAACTGACTTGGCTTGCTCCCAGATTTGGGAGCCAGAAGAAACACAAATGTTTGTCCCCATGTGATGCTGCACAGATGGGGTGGAATACACTTCTCCAAAGCGACCCTTCTTGCCTTTCTTGACACCCCTGCCCTATCCTGTCTGGTTTGGCCCTTCTGCAACAGATAAAGTGTAAGACATATTCCTGACACAAAGGCTGCCCTCCTCACCCGATTTTGAGTTCTTGCTCTGAAGCAGTGGCATACCAAATGTAGGAAACAGAGTAGGGAGTCAGCCCTATGCTACACCACAATCACATCACCGAGGGGCACTGTTGTCTTTGGTTAGAGTACCAGCCCTGGAAAATAATGGTTCATTGGGTAAAGAATCTCTGTACCCAGCGCTGGTGCTACCCAAACAAGCTGTCCTGCTCCATCAAGATTGCCCTACCCTGACCTACAGGAATATTTCAGAATCAGAGAGGAAAAAGCGACCCTGTTGCCTAGACCTTAAGACTTTTTGTTTAGGTTACCTCTTATTACCGGCTGTGAAATTGCCTTGGAGATCCAACTACTGGGATTTTGGAGAGACTGAGTCGTTTTGCTATCAGACAGTTACTACTCTGTGTGATTCAACAGATCTGAATTAAGGTATGGGCAAGAAGGAGCATCTCATTTCCAGGCTCTGACTCATTTCTCAGAAACCCCAAACTTTAAGCTTAAAAAACCCCTAATTTATCTGTTTAATTTCAAACTCCATGAATGCTGCAGACAACTTGAGGCTTCAGTTCCCGATCTTGGTTGCTGTCAATGTGAGATGAAAAAACACCAATAGCTTCAACAGATTTATATTTGATTGGTTTAATTTGTGCTGAACTACCGTGCTACTGTTTCAGCCTTAGAACCGGCAGCTTAGTTACATTACTGTGAAGGTCCTGGTCACTGCAACAGAGATAAGATTACAGAAAGCTTTTCCTTTTAATGGCATTTCTGCCAGCTTGTACTTCTGTCATGAATATTCTTTTAAAATAGGCCTCAGAAGGCAATTAAGAAAAACAAAAAAATAAGGAGAACAAAGAGACTGTCATTAGTAATCCAAGTAGGGTTTCTTTCCTGAGAAAGGATTAACAATGGAGACAAAGGGCAGAATGAGACGGCAATTGATGTTGTCATTATCGGCAATTTCTTCAAATTAAGTTGGCAAGTCTTGTATTCAGCGTGCAGTGCTCATTGTGTATTGGCATTTGAAAAGATTCGTAAGAATTAAAAATAAGTCTTTAGAGCAGGGAGGCAGAAATATGGTCTGGATTGGGACCCTGGGTACGTTCCACCAGGACTCCACTGCAACTCTAGCCATGTAGCATGCCACTTGGTCTTGAGGAGATTCTGTACTCTCTCAGGGAAAAGTCGAGCACATGAAATTTTTGGCAAACCAGCCAAAACTGGAGCGTATGCGCTGTTTTCTGCTTTGCAGATCTATGTGGAAATGACATAGGACATCTCAGCAAAATTAAATGAGTCGCCTGGTTTAGAGTGAAGGAAACATGAACGATATTACAGTGAAAGAAATTTAATGGGGAATTTCCTTCTTTGCAATTGTGACAAGGTTCACCATTTCACTAATGGCGAGTTTTAATAGAGTCTGTGGTAGGGATGGCTGAAGAACCTCAGTTAATTTATATCATAATAGGATTTGCTTGGTCGGGAGCTCACTCCAGGGAGAGGAATGAAATGTCACTGAACATGTGGAATTTCAGGGAGAAAAAAATAGTAGCCAATGAACTAGGGAGCAATATTGACACTGGCAGCCTCCTTCCACTCCTATCATCAAGCAAATATCATCAAGAAGATGGGAAATGTCAGGGTGTGGCCTGTGCCTGTCCTTCACGTTCTAAGACACTGCCCCAGCAAGCAAGGCTGGTAGCTTCTTGAGTCTGCCTTTGTCCAGGAACGTGTTGAAACACTTTGATTCCATCCTGATGCAGAATGAGAAAAACTTCATAAAGTATTCTAGAATGGTATTTGTTCAAACAGTGTCATCAACAGATCTGATGTCTTTGCCCTTGAATATCTTCTAGCTTTGCTTAGCCAAGGCCACTGAGTTCACAAAACTGAAATGAGACCTTGTTATTGTCATTCATCCCTGCACACTTGCTTCTTGCAGTGTTTCTCTTCGCATTTCCCACCATTCTTTCCTGTGCTGTGTCTCTGCTGCTCCTGCTTCTTTCCCCCTCTGCTCTCCCTGCTTTCTCTCCTGCCTTTGTCTGCTGCTCCCCACTGCGCCTCTGTTACTCCTTTTGTTGTGTCCCTTGTGCCAGTGCGTGCAAAAGTCCTCCATTGGCCTCCCCTGCTCCTCCTGCTTCTTCTTGCTGTGCATCCAGCCACTTCCCCTTGTGTATCTGCTGCTCCGCCATGCACAGCTGCTGCTCTTCTCCCCACCTCCACCACTCCCGCTGCTGCTGCTGCTCCAAAAACAGTTTTGACCAGCTCTACTTCCAAACAATGAGGCTTTGACCTCTTTCCCCTGGGAGAAGATTTCACAGCCAAACACGTCTCACTGGCAGGAGCTTTTCCTGATATTCAGCCTGTTTCCTTCTCCCATTGCTCCTGCTTAAATCTCTTTATATTGAACTAACAGCTCATGCCCCAGGCTAGGTGTTGTAGCCCTCCTTTTGTGCCTGTTGCAAAGAAGGGCTGGATACAGATAGCGAGGCCAAAATGAACAGGGACACCCTCGTAATATGCAGCACTGTGCATACAAGTAAGCAAGCTCCTGTCATACCCAGAAGGAGCAGAACAAACACACTTACCATCATGAAATATAGGCCACATGCCTTATAAAAATTCACCAAGGGCCAAATCTTGATCAGTTTTTATCCATCTGAAGGAAAAATACTTGTACAGACAGCTGTGTCAACAGCCTGTGAGCCAGAGGCCGAGTGAATCTCAGCTCCTGGAGGGGGGACAGTGATCTCAAATAGGTGAATAAAGCCCAAACTGAATAATCTGGATGCAGGAGAGGTTTGAACCCAGGAGGTAGAGGAGAAAAACATTCAGCTCACAGAGAGTACAAAAGCAGGAGAAGCTGAGTTAAGGTAGCGCAAAAGAAAGGGAAGATATATGACAGACCCTATGGAAGGGAGAGGGGCAGGAGGGAGGTTCAGGCAGCTGGACATGAGCTGAGGTGCATTAAGTGACTCTCAGTGGGATGACATACATTGAGTGAGGCCAAAGTTGAGTGCACCCCACCCCCAGTGTCCAGTCAACAAACTGTGGAAGTGGTTGAAGCCAACTGTGAAGAGGATCACACTTTAAGGGCACAGACTGTCTTTTGAGTAAGTATCAGCAGATTGCTCAGCAGAGGGGATTAAGACTGATGCTAAAGCTTAATTTCCCATGTACAGTTTCTGAGGCAGGCAGCTGATGTCTAGTGTGAATCTGAAGTGGTTATCTACCCACACAACCATCTAGACACCTCCTTGCTAGGCTCAGTACAGATGCCAAGGATAGAGACCATAGTTTTACCAGGTAGAGTGAGACAACTTAACTAGTGAAGAAAGGTGGGACATTTTCTGTTCTTTCCTGTCCTGTGTCTCAGACACATATTCCTGCCACTTAATTGGCTCTGGCACTTGTTTGCACCCTTCCATCAGCTGATCCAACTCACTAAACCACCACAAACATAGCCATTTATTTTAAATTTTTTTTCCTAATCAGTTTTCTGCTGGCTTAGTAAATCGGTTCACAAAAAGGATCCAGAGAGCAACAGTTTTAAAGCAGGGCACAGGACTGTACACCTGGGCACAAGATAGCAGAGACGAAGGGAAGACGGAACATGATTTCTCCTCCTCAGAGGTAAGACTTTAACCTAGCTCAGAATAAGGCACTAGACCCCGAGTGAGCATCTTCTTCTTTTTCTCTGCTTTTTAAAAATGTGCTAAGCAACATGTACCCATTAGCACGTTGTAGAGGCTGCTCACTTTCCTAGTCTAGACAGGCCTTTCAATCAGACACGCAGATCTGCCTCCAGGCCTTTTGTCAGGGCAGTCCTCAAAAGTACCTTTCAGAGACAACTTCAGATGGCAATTTGGAATCTTATTCTTAGTGATTAAAATAGCTTATTTTGGCCAGTCCAAAAGCTAAATTATTAATACCAGCTGAATTAATAGCAGTGACAACCGCTCATTAGAAATTATAATGGCACTGGATACCATAATAGATCCCCTATAGTGTAAATCAACCTGGCCCCATTTATTTAATGAAGCTACAGCTGCTTACAGCAGCCAAGGACCTGCCCAAACATTTTCTTGCTTTTGCATGTACCTAACTTAACATCACAACCTTCTTGCTCAATTTTTCTGCCATTCTTATAATTTTTCCCTTAGAGGGCTTCTTTAGACATAGCAAAGACTGCTTGGTAATTTTTATGTCTAGCCTCCTATTTCCCTTGCTACTCCCCCATGCAATAATTTGTGTGGGGAAAAGGTAAATCAGAGCCACATGTTCCCTTTATAAGCCTGAGATAAAGGGCAGCAGCAGTATCATTTGCTGTGAATTCACTGGGATTAGTCAGAATGCTGTTACCTATGGAGAAGATCACAGCATCAGCATGCTGCTTCTGTTCTGCATGTTATTTTGTTGGGGTGAGCTCAGTTTCTTCTATGAGAGGCAGCTGAGGGTGGTATAACACATCCTGATGTCCCTAGGCGGGGGCCTCCCCTCTGTGACAAGCTGGCACAATCAGCTTTGCCATATTCAGCCAACATGCTGTATGTGATGGAGTGGAAGCACTAGCTTAAGGTATCAAGAACATATAAGCATTTTAAATTTTTTAGTTACTGCCAAAATGAAAAGAGCAAGTCAAAATTGGGTATTAGTTCATCAATGGAAAAAGAGGAGAGGGGGAGAACACAGAGAATCTTTTTCCCAAGGAAGTTACAATACTACTGTAAATCTGAAAACACATGTGTATTTTGAAGTGCCACCACTGTAGTGTGTGTTTGCATATGTGTGTGTGTGTGTTTCTAATCTGTCTGGTCTATCTCCTGTATTGGAGAGGGAATCCCTTGCATCACTGCTTACATCCCACCGTGGGAGATGCGGTCCAATCAGTTTCTGCAGCTCTAGAACAAAGATTAGCATTATTACTGCATCAAAGAAAAAACTTTTTTATTAATATCATGCCCAGGGACTGACAATCTACCAAGTCACAGCACTGTGAACTGTGAGCTGTTCAATGAAGTCAAGAACTGCACTGTGGAATTACACTTTGATGAGTGCAGACTAAAGCTCTTGGCCTTATTCTGGCTCTCATATCTGTTCCCAGTTATGCTAATTAGCATTTGACTGATCATTAATCCACCTATTGCCAGCTGAGGAGTGCACTACTGACAATTGGAACAGGTATTTAATTCTTCCCAGCAGATATTTTTAGGAGCTGTTTGTTTCACCCCACATTTCTTTAGTTCTGCATCTCTATTTGAGATTACCCATGCACAAAAACGTATGTCTGTCCTGTGCTCACATCTATGCTGGGAACAAGTTAAAACCACAGATCATTTTAGCACTTCATGTAGTGCTCTTGCACCGGAGCTGCTAGCCAGTGCTTGTTTGCAATACATTCCTTAAAAGCAGTGTTCTCCAGTTATCACTGACTTTTACTGAATGCTTGCTTGACGTGCACTCAGCAGTTCTGGACCTGTAGCTGTGTGGCTTCAAAGGTGAGTCTTCTGCCAAAGTAAGAGTGTTGGGGGGATTTGGACATTGTTGACATGGGTACTGGAATGTTTTTTCCCAAGAGTGTTGGAGGGATTTGGACATTGTTGACATGGGTACTGGAACGTTTTTTCCCAAATCAATGCTGTTATTCACCTCAGGCTGAAAGACTCGGGATGTTTTCTCGCACTCCAGGCTCTAAGACATTCTGTGCTCTCCTGAAGCTACTACCACTGATTCTCAGTGAATGACACCTGGGTGTCTTTTCTTTAAAGACAGAAACAGCTCTTACATTCATACTGAGGGACCTCAGTTCATACTGAGGGACTTCTCTACGGGATTGCCATCACCTGCTCCAAATTTTGCTCAGAGCCACCATGCTTTGCTATAAGCCTTGTTTGGCAGGAGGTACTGCACCCGAGGGAGAATAAAGCTCACCAATGTAACCATCCCCCTTTTAGCAGAAAACCAGCCATGGCTCCTGCAGTGTAAAACCCCAGCCAGTATTTCCACCAGCTTGCTGGTGGAAATGAGGATAGGGACACTCAGCTTACAACATGATGAACTTGGCTACAAACTGAAAGGGCACCAGCACCAGTTGCATGGTGCTCACCTGATAAGCAGTCACCATAGGCCAGCATAGACGTGAGGTGGCTGCCTTTCCTCCTCCCAGGGCCAAACACTCTCAGGTTACTCCGTGCTGACTGTGGGCAGGAGTGTGTCTCTGCACTGAAAGTTTCACAGCCTTTGATGATTTAATGTGTCTGTACCCTCAGGACAGGACTGAGTATTCCTGGTTTTCAGTCACAACCTCTGATCTTTTTAAAACTCACTTAGCTCTTCTTTACTCGTTTCCTTTCCACCTTGCTGGCTTAGTCCTGGCTTTGGTCAGGTGAGATGGTTCTGGGAAGCTTTCCCACTGTGGAGATAGCTACTCCGTTACCTCTGTTACTGTACATTTGTTTAATTAATTGCTCATTTTGTTCCTGAGCTGTTGTGATGGCCCAGTGCACTTATGGTATGCATGAGTGCCTAAAAGGTGACGAGGCTCCTAGGGATGACTCTGTCCCTTTCATTTATTTATAGAAGTTGAGCACATGATCCCTTATTAATTGCAAGCACTGTTGGCTCAGCCTGACTGGAGTGGCACAGGCTCCAGCCCCTTGCAGCTGGCACTGTGGACAAGTGAGGCAGTAGGGGCCACACTGCAGAGAGAGAGATCAGGAAAGCAATTAAACTTTATGTGGCATTTGAACTGTGGACCTGGAGGTGCACAAAATAGCCCTTGGCCACTCTAAGATCTTTTTTTTAAGTGCTGGGACTACTTAACAGAGGTAATTGTAAGAGCATAAATCAAGGGTTCTGTTATTCCTCAGGAGGCCAACATTTATCACAGCAGACCTTAAAATTAATTTGAAGCATAGAAATTATGAGAATTTACGTAGCAAATGGCTTACTGTCAACAGGCCACATCACAGAAGCTTCAGCAACAGCAGCTGAGGCTCACAGCCTCATCAGCATATGGGCTTATATTTAAGCACTGAACTATGGCAAAAGTCAACAAATGTTTCTTCTGGTAGGACTGCTGGCTTAAACAGCCCGTGTCGTCTGTTCTCCTCCCTGAGCTGCTCTTTCAGATGTGCCTTGGAGTGAAACAAGGCCACTTGGTCAGTCTGGGTCACCATCCAACCCCGCAAACAGATACAAGGCAAAACAAGGAGAGGGTGGCACAGGGTGGGAAGGGCAGAGGGTGTGAGGGCTGCTTGAGCCAGCACTGCTGCTAAAAGCCATCCTTGTCAGACAAGCTCCTCACAGTCTGAAGAACTGGGATTTTTGCTACTTTCCTGCCCACAGACACCATTGAAGCTTGCTCGGATAACAAGCTGGGGATTTCTAGGTGCACTTCAGCCACCCTCCCAGTCCCTGTTGTGTGAGCAGGGAGTGGATACAGAGGGATACTGTGGGGTAGGAATGTGCTGCACCTGGGGAAAACTGGAATCAATAGAGGTTTGGCTAAGGTGTGCTGGGAGGGCAGGGGATGAGAGGAGGTGAGAAGCAGTTGTCCTCCATAGTAGATCTGTGGGTTGAGGGAGTCCACTGAGGTATAAAAAGTTCCTTGCCAGGCTACCTCAGACCCAGCGCAGAGAATTTATTGTCCTGGACCCAGGCCCAAGGACTGCAGCTCTGGCTCTGCTGCTATCTGAGTAGTCTGGGACCAACATTTTACCTGTAGTGCACTTTTCACCATCTGTAAAACATCTTAAGACATTTGTGCTGAATGTCAAATATGCCAAGTTCTATATCAGCTGGGTTATAATTAATGAGTGGTTATGGTGTGGCTGTTGGAAGACTTCCACGGAAAGTGGAGCTTCTTTTATCCACAGCAGCTCTGCTTTCCCTGTGTCCTCTGCACATTCCCTGTGGGTGTGTGTAGCTGAATCACAGAGTACTGATCTGGATTTCCTTGTTTGTAAGCACTGCTTTTTTCCAGTACAAAAAGGAGATGCCAAAGAAGGTTGTTGACTTCGTGTAATTTCTCTGAGGTGCTCAGATACCGAGCTGCTGAGCATACTCTTGATAGATGAGATATAGATAAAGGAGGAGTGAGATCAAATAGCAGTTTTCTGTTACTACCTTCCAGACAGCTGAGATGGAGCTCAGATACTAATGTGATGGGGATCCTAGAAACACCTAAGGAAGATAGGTCATTGAGAAGCAACTAAATAAACCATTCTCTCCCCCTACAATTGCAGCTACACAGACGCTGTCCCCCATCCTATTAAACTCTTCTCTGTTCCCAAGAGGCAGCAGTCTGGGTCTCTATAGGTGTAATATTTCTGGCTCTTCTTGTCTGCCTGCAGTGGCTGTTGGAAAACAGGGTTTCAAGGGGCATATGTAGCAAAATGCAAATTTGTACACATGAAACTTCAAAAATTTGTTAGCAAAAATGCTATCCCTCTTTAAAATTAGCAAGAATGATGATTCTCATTCCCATGACGTTTGATTAGAGACCTAGGAAGTTTGCAAAGTATACTTCTGCTAACAGATTGAACTTGACAATGTACTGTGGACCAATCCTATGCCTTGGGAAGGCTTTGATACATACCTTGTGTCAATGAATGGATTCCACAGCACACAAGTAGGAAGCAACCTGTTAGCATGAAGTAAGTTTGGAAGAGTGCTGGTCTACTGGGATTTAAATCTTTATCTCAGGGGTAATACTTGCCATCTAATTTTGATCAATAGTTAGAAAAGCATAACTAGCTTCCAGGAAAATGTTCATAGAAACTGTCATGGGATTTATTTTTTGCTGAAATGCTTGGGAGCCATCTTGGGACAGATGCAGGGAAAAGATGGACAATCAAATCTTCCCACATGAAGATACAATATTAGAGAAGGATTCCAAGCTTGTTCATCCAGAGATATCCCAGGTCACCCTCCTCCTCTATCCTGTTCCCCTTGTATTCTGACAGACCATTTGCACTCCCTCTAGCAAAACAGGTAGAGTATTTGGGACCATGGGATCCATGTAAAACAGTTTCCATGGCCTTCCATGGCCTACTTTCCTCCTGTTCTTCTACCTCCACTGGATCAGAGACTTTACCCATGGTGAGAAAAGTGCAAAGAGTTTTGTGCTTTGGTTCTGATATCAGTAAATTTCAACCTCAGTCCCTGAAAATTAGCAGCCAGGGTTGAGCTCTGGATGTGAGAGGCAAACTGCCCCACATTCAGCTGAGAATCTCAGCTACTAACCATGCCTGGAGAGGGACAGTGTTTGCAAAAGAGGATGCTTACAAAAGCTTCCTCCGTTTTCTTGAACAAGGACACCTTGCACACCACAAACTTCTCTTGGAGCTCCTTTCTGAGATGAGTCTCTCTGCCTTGGAGATTAGCACATTATGGCGGCAGTGCCTGCAGTACAGTGAAGAAACATCCACCCACTCTGAATCAGCACAGTAACGTCATTAGTCACTTGAGGAAACTGTCATCTGACATAGCTGTATGTCTCTAGACTGTGACCCTAGTAAGGCTGTGCTGCTCCCTGTACCGTTTCGAGCTACAGTGCCAAAGAATGAAAGTATTTGTAATATCACATCAGCCAGCTCTGCTCAGGGATGTTCAGTGCTGAAGTGAGTAGAGGTGATTTCTAGACTCTCTCCTCTCACCTCCTGTGGCATCACTGTTTCAGAAATCCTAGCATCGTTTCCTCAGGAGGAAGCTTCTGGCAGCCCTTGGTATCACTGAATGATCTCTTCATGAGCTTGTATTTAGACCCTGGACTGGTGCCCGGTTTTCAAATCCCACATACTTTGTGTTACGATGGGTGCTCCTTCTGACCCTGGGATCTCTGTTCCACCTCGGGCTGAGACTACGGAGGTTTGGGCCAGAAACTTCTCCATTACCTCTTTGGTAGGAGTCAGTTCTTCCGATGAGACACGGTCTGCAGAAGTCCCCGGCGCAGTGGTGTGCATTCCAGATTCCACTTCAATTATTCACATGGGGCTGCAGCACGTTACCTGCCACTCAGACAGCTTCTCTCTCTCACTTTTCTTTTAAATAAGACATGCTGTCCTCTAACCACAGAGAAAGGTCTTGAGACCTGACATGTATTTACTCTAAGCAGGGCTCCTGATCCTACCCTTTTGAAAAGGAAATCTCCTGTATCAGTGCCAACCCCAAAGACAGTTTTGGTGAAGCACATCAAGAGAGACTTGCACCATTTTAATTGATTTGGCAATTAAACAAAAGCAAATCTCCAGATCTCTGCCCCTCGTGCTTTGGGGACCTAGGGACCTGCACCTGAATTTTGAGGCACTGATGTTCTGTGGATTTAAAATATAGTATTTTCTGTTTTAAAAACACAAGAACCCCGTACCTGTAAAGCTGCTTTCTATGCTGAAGAATTTGCTCTTCTTGACTCTGAGAATCCAAAGCAAGCTGTTCAAAGCCTGGTCTTAGGGCTGTTGGTTGCTTGTGACCTGCCAGAAACACTTTGCTCTTGTGTTCACACACCTCAGAGAAGATCAGCAACTGGCACCACGCTACTGGAAAACAGCAAGCAGCAGCCAGCTCTGTGCAGCACAGCTGGCAGGCCACATCTAGGGTTTCTAAATGTACAAATGACAGAGATTCCTTCTTAACAGCCAGCAGTTATGCGATAGACTAATTAGAGATGACATTTAGAAAGGGATTTTCCATTGTAGTCCCAGAAAGTCTCGGATTTCACCTATAAATGGGGTGCTCTGACTGGCAGCCCAAGGGCCACGCTTTGCCCACAGAAAATTCCTTCGCTTTGCTGGAAATGGGGAACAGCTGCTAGGACTGAACACAAGGCTCAGCAGCTGAATGACCCCTACAGTGCCTGTACATAATCAATTATTAAGAGTCAGGACCTGCCACTGTTGCATCCACATGACCTGCAAGGCAAGTTATGGGGAGAGGGTTGCAGGGGGATTTAGCCAGGATCACCTGGAAAGGCTGCATTGTCCTACTCATGGTTAGCATGTGTGGAGGAGTGCGCCGTTTGTTTTACACTAGACTGCTAGGTCAGACAGGGTCAGCAAGACAGTAGATCATACAGCTTTTAACAGTGTTCAAATCCTACAGAGCTCTGTAGAATAAAAAAGGTGGGACTGGCATCAGCTATATCAGTGCTAATAGCATTAGCTGGCTATTTTCTATGAAGTAAGGTGGGTTTTGTACTGCCTAAGAGCAGGTACCGTACATTAGCTGAAAAAAAAGGTGCTTTTTTATATGCTAAGGCCAAGACACAGTAAGGCTTGGTTTTGCCAAACATCTCCACAGCTGCTTTACAGGCTAATTAGAGAGTTTTCGAGCTGTTGAGTTTTGAGTCCCAAATAGGTGACCAATGGCCTGAGCAGTTGGTATTAGGAATGAGGTTTACAATAGCCTGTGTGCTCAGCAGGGGAATACTGGAGGAAATAAGGAAGGCATGCAGATAGCCTCACCCTTCCCTAGGACTTGAGTATCTTCCCGTGGTCTTGAGTTAGGCACCCATGTACAATAGGGATTCATGGCCCCCAGGTTATTTCCTAAGAGTAGACACAAATAACTGGCTCCTCAGGTATGTGCTTGTTGTTCTAACCAGCCTAACTAGTACAACAAGGCACAAAACACAGAAGCTGTGACCACTTTCATTCAAATGCAAAACTGGAAGAGGAGACAACCGCTCACTTGTGTGTCATGGCTGGCAGGTAGCTCCTACACCAAGGAACTGTCAAGAAACAAAGTGGTGTCCTTGAATCCTGGTCCCACACATCTGCTTCACACCCCCTGCAATTTCTGTGTGTATGTATCATGGTAGCAAGAGCTTGGTAGTGAAACAGAGTATGTGAAAACCATCATTCCTTGTAGCCAGTCAGGATGTGCAAAAAAGCTAATGTCTTCTCCAGGACACCTGTAAGTAAGTTGCACTTTGAACAAAGGCATATATAAGAAAAATTAAATTCTTAGAGAAACTTGTCCTAAATTTCCAGCCCATCAAAGTCTGTGTGTCCAGTCAGCCTTGTTGAGGTTGTTCATAAATAGTACAGACTCATTTGTAACACTCTCTATTCATGTGTTGCATATCTATCTAATCACATAACCTTGCTGCACCTCCTCTCTGGTCATCTCCTGGTGTTCCAGTTAAATCACAGAACCAGCTTTGCTAACAGTATGCTTTCACTGTGATTGTATGAGGGAATATCAGTATTAGCAATACCAAATGCCTGGCAATCACAAATCAAGCCACAAAAAGTGCAGGGCTTTGCTTTAAAAATATGTTTTTAAGAAGTGTATAAGTTTCATTCTACCTGGCTTCTCACATTTCAGTGCTTAGACTCTTGCTTTCAAGCTTTTCTCCTCCATCACCATGGTTAGAAATAATATTTTGACCATGAGCTGGGCATGCCAGAAACCACTAGATATATTGAGGCTCCCGATGAATTGTTTGAATTGACAATGCTGTTCAGCTGTTTATAAGACTATCTGGCATTTAAACCTGGTGCACAAAAAAATCTCAAGTGGGTAGAAAATGTTGCTGGACTGGAATGGCTGCTGACTTTGCATAGGTGTAAAGGGTGGTGAAGGATGAGCAATACCAGCTGCCTGCACGGTCCTTCACCTGCCACAGACTTCTGTGGCCTTGGGCAAGTCACTTGGCTTCCCTGGGCCCCGTTTCCTTGCCATGGTAAAAGGTGGGGCATTCCCTCACTGTGCAGAGCTGCTGGAGAGATAGGTATGTTACAAGGGAGATGGGATGCAGCAGAAGGGTTTCTAAGATTTTTTTCTACAAGGTCAAAGCAACAGAGTTAGGGTTAGCCTGGATTCAGAAATGGAAATTGTTTATTAGAAAATTGTTTATTAGGAAATTGTTTATTATTTTTAATGGTTAAAACTGTTTCAAGAAACTAAGATATTAAGTAACATTTTTTCCCAACCCCCAACAACTCCAACTCCTACAACTTGCTGCTGCTACTACAACTTGTGAGAGAAACCTCACTTGTCTTTCTTCTTCAGTTGTTCTGAAATCTGAGTGTTTTTCTCTCATTTTATTCTGAAATTAAAGCTCCATGAGCATCTTTATCTAGTTATAAAACCAAGCTGCTTGGTTAAAATTAATTGGTGGGCCTTCAGTTTAGTTCTCAGTCATCTCTTGGGGACAGCAATGAAAAGAGTTAAAAGGGTGTTGCCAAGTAGGATGCAAAGAGGAGTCTGGCTTCAGAATTTGTCAAATTGAACAAATTAGTGGGAAGATCCCTTCAGTTCTTCACATTTCAAGTGAAACGGCCCCGCACGACTGCAGTGCTGCCTTAGTTCAGGAGAGATGTTTTAGTGATGCCTTCAAGCAGTCTGTTTGGTCTCCTTGAAAAAAGAGCAGCCAGGCTCTGCCGGTGAGACTCTGTCTTGCAACCCCCAACTCATGCAGCACTGCCTGAACTGAGCCAGGGAGCCCGCAGCTCATACAGCAACTCTGGGTTCTGGTGCCTCAGAGTTCACCACAGCTCCCTCTTGCATCATTCTCCACGGGTCTGAAATGAAGCTGAGTTATAACACAAAAAAGGTATACCTAAAGGAGAACTAGACCGTGTTTTGTAATCAACCCTCCAAAGCTTTTGTGGGTTAGCAACATGGTTCCACTTTTGACTCATCTCTAGAAATGAGCTTCCTTTCTTTATGCCAAAAAAGGTGACCTGCCAGCCAGTCTGACGCAAGGTAATTTGTCCTGTTTATCTGATGACTTTGATAAGGTGTTGAGATCACCGCTCTTCCTTCATTCTAGAGTACCCGTTTGTTTATACGGTGTAATCCTAAGTGACTTTCTTTATGGTGAGAGCTTGAACGTGACAATAATTTGGAGAAAAAATCTTGGTTGTAAAACTGAAAAAGCACTTTAAATATGCTCAGTGTCTTTTCTCCCCACTTGCACATTATCCCTAGTCCTGGCCCCTCTCAGCAGTCACGAGATAAGCTTCGAAGAAACAAGGCTGCTGATTGACGGCTCATTAGAAGTTGCAAGAGCAGCAAAAGGGAGCCTGCCAGCAGCCGGGGCTTGTTGCCTGCCCGGCTGCGAGGCTGCTGGTCAGCACTGGCCTGAGAGGAACAAAGACCGCAGGAGACACTGGAGGAAAACAACATGAAATTTTCATGGTGCGCGAGAAAGGCCAGGTGTAATGGATCAGGGCCAAAGCCTCCCCTGCCCCCACTGCCCCGCCGCGTAGATTTACTTTCTATATATAGGCACAAACGGAGAGTATAGGTTGTGCCACGCAGCACGTACATGTGTGCACGGATTCAGGGAATCCTGACTTCTCCATGCCAGACTGAATTTATCTGTCGATCGGTTTATAAATGGAAGGCCCCGAGTACGTACAGTGTTAATGTCTGCACATATTCCATGTCATGGCTCCAGCCTCAGATAAGGTCACCCGCTGAGCCAAACTCGCCCCTGCAGCGTAAGCCAGGCAAGGTTTACTAGGAATGAATTTGGCTTAATCTGCCTGCCTGTAGCTATGTTTGTTTTTACAAATCCTGTTTATCCCTCGTGTAAGCATATTCCTCAGAGTTAGAAGACTTCTACCAGGCACGTGCCAATCCACCTCCAACCCACAGACCAGGATGTCTGTTTCTTTAGCTTCTCTCAGGGGTCTCTCAAGCCCCCTGGTTCATGCTGGAGGGCACTTGTTCATCAAACATCAAAACCCCTGCACACTGTTCAGGCCTGGGGACAGCCCCCACTCAATCCTCAAAGTAGAGAGGCATTCATAACACATCATGCAAGAAAAAATCAGGCTTTGCCCTTGAATACAATCTCATCTGACAATAGCTACAGGTGATTTTTAGTTGACATTTTCCAGTGGCATTTTTTCCCCAAATTCCCTTTTCCATGCTGAAGAATATCCTGTTTAACATGTAGGTAGATGTGCTTGATGTCAAAGATCATATTTCTATTCCTGTAGGTCACCTAATCAGACTTCTTATGTAAGGACTCAGGAAACCACAGTAATCTGATTTAACTCATAGTTAGAATCATAGAATCGCCTAGGTTGGAAGACACCCTTTAGATCATTGAGTCCAAACATAGCCTAAACCTGACTAGTCCACCTCTAGATCACATCCTTAAGGACTTCATCTATATGCCTTTTAACTACCTCCAGGGATGGTGACTCCACCACCTCCCTGGGCAGCCTATTCCAATATTTGACAACCCTTTCAACAAAGAAATTCTTCCTGAAAGTTATCTATCTCCTAGTTATCTTCTAGCGATCTACTTTTCATGAATAGTCAGATACAAGGGCCTCAAACTTATCTTTTGTAAGCTTTCATGCTCGCAGAAATTAGCTCTACCAGTGCACCAGCATGGCTGCATTATGTTTATTTAGGCATTTAAAGACTTTAAATACATGCAGGATCTTTTGTACGACGCTTCTAAATCTGTGACACCCTGGGGAAAATGCTAGACTTCAACAGAAGGTTTCTAAAAGAAGGTAGAGGTGGGCTGCAACAGCTGCTGTTAGACTGTTTAAGCTTCGAAACTCTCACATCCTGCTGGAATTTGGGCAGCGCTTCTATTTGCATAAAGGCTTTACAGGTTGAAGACAGAGAGTTTTTTGTGAAATGGATAAACTGAGATCGTAGATATTATTGTGACATGAAATTTATTGATAAAACCTAAGTCTATTACCTAAGCATAGTTTAATACTAAATTCACTTATGCTAGTAGTGTTGCGTGGACATAAAACTGGGGTAAACAAGCACATGATCTAGAGCTCAGTTTCAAACTGAGAAAAGTTACCTTTCATATAATACAGTAATATAATTTTCCATTCCTGTAATGTGCTTTCTCTTCAGATCTCAAAGAGTTATAATGGTGATGAGTAAAATTGTCATTATTTTAGCAATAGAAACTCTGAGTCCTTAGCCAAGCAAGGTGATTTGCCTAAGATCCCCTACAGATTCATTTTGAGCCATCTTTCATTCCTCTGTTTTGCCTTCTGCTCATGCCAGACCTAATTTTACTTTCACTTAACCTCTGAATTTAGTAGAAAGTCTTCAGAAAAACTTCCCAAATGCTATCTGCTGTAAAGCATGATAATAAAGATTGGAGCCTGCATACAGAAATCAGCTGATTCCAGGAGAAGTTTGAGGATGGGGAACTCTCAGACAATCACCTAATACACAGCAATAGCAGAAAGCCCGTGTGCGCCCGTGGAGGCAAATACCCTTTCAAAAATCCCTGTTGCAGCACAGTGATACACAAAAAGGCACGAGATGTAACCTTTCTCCTATATTGTAATCCACCCCGTCCCTAAGTGGCTGCAGTGAATTGAAAGGAAATATTGAAGCAAGCTGCTCATTCTTCTGGAGTGGGGTTGTGTGGGCTTCCTCGAGCCCCGCGCCACACAAAGGCAAGCACCGCTCTGCAGGGACCTGGCGGTCCCAGGGGGCCCCGCACAGGAGCTGCCATATCCCTCCATTGTGATTTCCCTTCCAAAATAGTCTAGTGCTTTACAAAAAGCCCAAAACACAATAGTGTGACTCAGCAGTTTGGATCTGCAGGCTATGGAGATAGCTCTGTAAAGGTACCATGGCCTGCAATCAATTCCAGTGCCATCTGCTTTTGAACCTTGCTTTGCAGTCAGTTTTCAGTGAAGGAGTCTAATGACCTCATGTCAGTGCTGATGCTGCTCTGCTATGTCCTTGGGCAGATGTACCAGCTAGTGTGAGATGCTGAAATAACAGGCATCGAAGGAAAACACACACAGAAATAACATAATTGGGAAACCTGCTTTGTGATTTTGGGAGGCCAGCTAGCATCTGAGACTGGATACCAGAAATCACTAGGCAGGCAGATGAGGTAGCTCTCCCAGCTTCCCTGTCAATGAAGTAGGTAAGACACCAGCTTGCCTGCCTCTCTGTTACCATAACAATACTATTTGTAAAGTAGAAACAGAACAGAAAGCAGCAACTACAGCTAATAACACTCTGCAGCAGTCCTGGGGGACAGAATTGCTGGTCCCCCTCCTTGGCAGGACATAGTAAGAGAAAGACAACTGAAAAATGAAACCAGGTGCTAGGAAGCACGGGGATCAGGGGAGCAGCAAAGGGGGTAAGAGGAAGAAAACACAAGAGGGGAGACAGGAGGAGGGGAGACATTAGGAAAGAGAAGCAGAGATCTGAGAAAGAAAACATAGTAGAAACTAATGAAAGAGGAGGAAAGGGGAAAAAAAGAACATGAAAGTTGGTTTAACCAGAAATAGTTCTTTGGTTAGTCCCCCGGGAAGGGGAGCGATGAGTCAGGTCAGGCATGAGTGAGGCTGTGCAACACCAGTGGGGAAGGCAGGGTGCTTCCCCAAGGGGAACAAACCAACCCTGAGTCATAAATGCAGAGAGGGAGGGTGCTGCCTGGCCACTGCCATAAAAGCTCCTCTGTGCCCCATGTGTTATAGTCACCAACCCATAGCTTGGGTCACCTCAGCTTCTCCCTGCTTCTCTGTCCTCTCCTGCCATTCCTCTGAAACCACCAATTAGCCTGCTGACCATGTGAAACCTTCTCAAAAGCTTTCATTGCCCCAAGTTCATGGGTTCCTCCTTGGCTTTCAACCTTCCTGTTTTGGTTTCCCAGCTTTGTTTTCCCCCTAAGCTGTCCTCCAACCAGAAGTTCTGGGCAAGATTTTACAATCTGTGGTAATGCTCAGGTGTGACTTCTGTGCCCAAGGTACATGCAGGCATTAGAAAAACCTGCCATTGGGAGTTCAGTACTTCCCAGTAAGGTGGCTTTTTGAAATGAAGTACACTACTTGCTCAACTGCAAACTTTTTTCCATGGAATTTTTGGAAGCCATTATGCCTGTGTCTCCCTTTGAAGAGGAGACAACTCTTGTGCTTTGCTGGGATTTTTTTTTTTTTTGTTCCAGACTTTTGGCTCCAGTTTTTCAGCTCCACTTCCAGGGAGCAACACCCCACCCCCCACCCCCACCCCAATTTTTCTTTTTCTAGATAATTTTTAAAATTGGAAGCAAATAATGAAAATTGGTCCAGAGAGTTTCATGTTCTGAGTTTTCCGTATGTGTCAATCATCTGCTTTGCCTCTACACACCCTCAGCACCAGGCAGGGAGGGTGGACAGGAGTTGGAAAACAACCACCTACTTGCCACCTGCTGGTCTGAAAGACCTTGGTATGTTTGCCACCACAGTATTGTCCATACAATACACTTGTAGAACCAGAAGCATGAACTAGGTGAGTGGATCCTACTGTAATATTGTGCCTTCAGCAGAGCCAGGAAGATGGTGTCACCTCCCAGTTTCCCTGCCCTCTGCACCTCTTCCTACACTGGCAGTCCTGGCAGTTGGTGACCTGCTAGATTTTCATGAGGTGACCATAAAAATGGGACAAAGATTGTAAGAAAGAAACAGTGAACATCTCTCCAGATTTAAGGAGAGACTTTGCTGTAGTTTTGTAAGAGGATCCCATCTATCTCTTTAATAAGTAAAGAATTTGGGTGACACAGGACCTTCTTGTCTCCAGTGGAGGACATTTTTTCCCTGGGGAACCTGAAGCTCAGTTATTAAAAATGAAAATCTGTCTCAGCCTTTCAACTCAGTTCTTGGAAACACCAGCTGTTAAAAAGGACAGAGTTAAGAAGGAGCCAAACAGAAGGACCCTTTCTAGATAAAGCTTTCCTGTGATCTTGGTACCGGGACGACAGCATCCAGCTACAGAGAGAAGAGGTAAGCTATGGTGCTTGTTACATGCCACACAGAAAATGCTGTATTCCCTCGTAGCTGCTGCTTACCTGGAGTGCTGAGCTGCACATTCACAATTCCAAAGCAAAGAAAGCCCTCATCCCAAAACTGCCCAGGGGAAGCCCCCAGGCTGCTGTGGGAAATGGGTTTTCACCAGTAAAGGTACTGGGATGAACTGGTGAATCATTAGTGGCAAACATTCCTTCAGGAAAACTGTAAGATGTCCTGTTCTGCCAAATTATTTTCAGACTTGTTTGCCAGGTCTTGAGATTTTTTTTCAGAAGGTTGTTTGTTTTTTTCCTACCCAAACTGTGAAGTTTATTCATTCTGGTTTTACTGGAATTTGGAGATGATTTGCCACTGGATTCACTGGGAGAAGAATAAGGTCCTTGGTTTTATGTTAGTCCTCATGAGTATATTTAAAAATACTAAATTTACAACAAATATAGTGAAAACGAAAAGTCAAGGAAGCAAAAGGATTTTTTTTCTACAAAAAGTGGAATTTTTTTTGCCTTCATAGCAATCTTTAATTTCTGTGTTTTATAAAAAAACCCCTCGTAATACAAGAAAAGTTTGCCAATATCATTAGCTGAAGATATTCAAGACAAACATCAGAGTACTTTAAGAATATGCTGTGAGTGGTGAAATAGAGGACACAGATTTGCATATGAAAACAGAGGGCCTGAATTTACAACACCGTCCCCAGCCAGAGACACTGCTCAAAGGTATTTTGAACTGACTGAATATTCAACATCCTGCAAACCCTTCATGAAACTGATAGGAAAGCCTGCAATTGGAGCAACAAATTATTTTTCTATGTTTTTAATATTTTTCTTTCTTTCTACATTTTTTAAATATAAAATTGTGAAGCATTCAGCAGCATCTAGCACTAGCTCTTCCTTTTGAACTATTAGCAGAATTAGGCAGTTCTGGTTCTATTCCTTCTTTTACTTTCCAGCTTCAGTTTAAATTTTACTGCACCTAAGACTTAATGCTCCACTGTGCTGAACACACTCAATGGTCCCATACTGCACAAACACTCAGCGCTAGGGGTAATGTTTCTTTGCTTTATCTTCATATTCAGGGTAGTGGATCTCTATTTTTGCCCCATTTTCCATCCAAATATGAATGGTTTTGAGGTCAAACCTCAAGAAGTGACACTGAGCATTTCCCAAAATAAATGCAATACTCTCTGCTGGTTCCAGCCAAAGGCCTGCGTAGCCCAATGTGCAATCTTTGGCAGTTCTTTGCCAAAACATGTGACACTTTAATGTGATGTTCCTCTTCTGTAAGATGGGAACGATAATGCATCTGTATTCTACTGGGCATGCATGCAATGTACTTCATTAGGACATGATTCTGCAAGGACTTCTCTATTTTATATCCTGTGAGTAGCACTGGGAATAATAAAAACCCAGGGAATTTAACATCTATGTGTGTGCCCCAAGATAGGGTTGATTACTTTTCTTAGTTCAGAAAAATAGTGGACAAGTAGACTGGGGATTTTTTCAAAAATGTAATAAAAAGTTATCACTTTGATATTTTATTTTTCTTTTTATTTCAAAAGAATTTTCCACCCAAGCTGATTCACGCTGGCACAGGGTGGTTCTGGAGTCTCCATCCTTGGAGATTTCTAAAAGTCGCCTGGACACCATCCAGCTATGGGTGGCCCTGCTTGAGCAGGGGGCCTGGGCCAGATGACCCCCAGAGGTCTCTTCCAGCCTCAGGCATTCTGTGATTGTGAGATAACAGAGTTCCAGAATGAGATAGCCTTATACAGACAAGGAGCCCTTGCAGGCAGTGGAGCAAGGTGTCAAGCCCCGAGGTTACACATTAGCCAGCTGTGGCATTAACAGCACCGTTAACTTTTCATACATTAATACAGGGGAAAGACCTAATTCTGCCCAGCAGTGTATCTGTTGAGTCCTGAGGATCTTCAGTGTCCATTACCAGCCACGCTCAGAATTCTTGGGCTGAAGTCCATCTTCCTTTGCCTTTGGCAAGGAGTGGATCAGGCCATTAGAGAATGAGGCTGCAACTCTGTAAACATTACATTCGTATTTAGTCCCCTTACGAAATCGCAGTAGCAGCGTTGAACATCTGAGGGAGTGCATGATACAGCAGTTGGTCCAGAATACGAGAGGGATAAGATGGCAAAGGAAAGAGGAGCAAGCTTGTAAGAATGAGATGGGAGAAAACAGAAGACACAAAGTAGGCATACAGAGTCAGGAGGAAAAGGCAGGAAATTTGAGATAAGGAGGGAAAAAAAAAAAGAGATCAGGAAAAAAATAAATTTAACATTAGCAATAGAATACATGAAAACAAACTCCTTCCTCCCCCCCCCTTTTTTTTTTTTGTCTTTTAAAATATTATTTAGCACAAGGTAAGATAAATCTTCATGGCAACTTTCCCCAAAATCATTAGTATGATGTAGAAATTTTGTTCTGTACTGGACAATTCCTTAGACAAAGTGAAATTGAATAGGAAGCCTTTGTGAGAAAGAAAAGGCAGGGAGGAAAAATCCAGTATGACCGCAGCATAGAAGAGCATGTTCAATGATATACAGAAATGTGCGTACCTAGAGTCTGGTTGTCAGCACTACCTTCAGCCTGTCACCTCTAAGGTCATAAGTTTGCAGGACTGGCAGTAGAAAAGCTGTCAGGAAAATGCAAACTCCTGTCTTCAGTGTTTGCAGCAGGAGTCAAGCGCAGCACCCCAAGAAAGGATGAAGTATTTTCCCAAGGCAGTGCCATTATCTGGGGAGAAAAGAGTGTTTCAGTTTTGGGTTCAGAAAAGTGAAAAGGAGCAACCCCAGCAAGCCTTCTTAATTTTTTCTCCCTTTAGAAGCAAACCCCAACAGCAATATCCTCTCATGATTATGTATAGTCAGAAAGGGATCCTGCTCCCAAATACACTTTAAAAACTGTGCGACAGCTTCTCCTGGTCGGCACTGTGTGCCGAACCCGGTGGGGACAGAGGCCAGCCTTCTTTCTCCGCGAGGACTGCTCGCGTGAGGAATGCACAAGGACGGTCAAAACCTGAAATTCAAGCTGGGCTTTTCCTGCCTCTCACAGCAACAGTAAAATGAGGCACAACACAGTTAGTAGGTCTGCCGAGATGTGCCAAGGCAGAAGATAGTACTTTCCACTCCTTGACTCTCAGATCGAGCTCCCTGAAACATCATCAAATTGACCAAATGTCCTTAAGATAACAAAATAAACAGATTCAACCCCGAGTGTTTTTCTTGTTTGTCCTTTATGATCCATGAGGCTACCCTTAATTTCCCTATTCCAGCCGCGAGAACTCAAAAAATAGAAAAATAGAAATGAAAACTTAGCTCATGAGACAAGACTACCCCCACCAAAGTCAAGTTTGGGTTTCAGAGCCCACCCAGGCAGAGCAGCTCGCAAGACCGGTGCCTAAGATCACAATGTACTCTGCAATTACAGCACAATGCTGACAATAGCATTTTGACAGTAAAATAAGAAGAAATAGCTCTGAAGACACATAGGGGATATCTGAGGGGGGCTAACCAAAGAAAAGAAGCAATTTTGTTCACTGGTCTTTTGAGCAGTTGAGCAGGCTGACAGAAGGGTTATAGGATGGCACGGTATTTCTCCCACAGATGTCACCAGGACACTACTGCATGGGATTTAAGATTAATCTCTTGAATCAAAATGCCACCATGTACACTAATGAGCAAAATTCTCTGGCAGAGTATCCGTCCCTGGGGCTCCCACTCCCAGGTAAGAAGCTTGTCTCCATGCTATTGTAGAAACTCTCTCAGCAGAGTGCGGTGAGGTTGGTGGTATAACTTGCCCCCTGGTTCACAATTTTCCATTTCAGACTCGCTGTCTCTGTCTTGGTTTCGGTCTATTTACTCGGAGCCATTTCTTAACAATGTCTAATTTCCTCAAGGAATCCCTCTGAGTCCCCTCGCTTAGAAATGCTGCCATATCTTTTTTTTTAATCACTGAAAGGCACAAATATCCTTCCTGAGCTCCCTTACCATCCAGCCTGATTATATACATAGATTTCAGTTTCCATACATTTTCTACACAGTAGGAGTTCCCAAAACACAGCCTCTGGGGATATAAAGTGTGGCCCCAACTGCAGCTACACGAGATGAAAACAAAGCCGATCAGGTACTGTTTTTACTGTTAATGAGCCTAACCAGCAGGCAGTTATTACTCAGTCTGGAAGACATAAGTGGTTGGAATCGTAGTGCATTCATTTTTTATTTATAGCAATGCACGTTCAAATTAGAAGTAGCCCTCCAGCAGCTGGCATTTTGCCAGGGCCTGACCATCAGTGTGATAAAATTTGAACATCTTGAAGATATCGAATGCCTTTTGTTGCCTTTTTTTTAAAAATAGTATTCCACTCTCCTACTCACAACTCCCTTGACTACCAAAAGTAAACAATGAAGCTTAATTAATTTAGGATCCTGGCCCTTAATGAAAATTAGTGGTTTTTTTCTTTCTCACTTAGCGGTGAGGTACAAGTCAGACATGAACCGAGCTTTTCTTAACAAAGCAAAGGCTCAACCCTTCTGGCAGATAAAAGAATAGAAATGAACTCTTGGACAAGAACCATAAAGAAATGGGCTCTTGGAGAGGATGCATGTTATTAGCCTGTTGATCTATTAATGGCAACTGTAAATACCTCACCCCAAATCACAGTGGCTGAAGCATTTAACTGGAGAGGCTCATAGAGCCTGGCCAGGAGAATGTGATATGAGGAAGCTGCAGTAATTTGCCTCACCTTGCTAGTCATCAGTTTCCAATCTAATCCCTCCCCTGCGTTTAAGTTACCAACCTCAATAACTGTGTGGCAGACTTGACAGCAATTAACATTGCTCAGCTGCCAGCTGGATTTTAAAATCCTCCTTCCAAGTGATCTCTCTTCACATAGGTTTTAAAAACAGCCCGACAGCGTGCTACTCCATGCTGAGAAGCTGGGTCCTGTGTCTTCCTGAGATTTTGGTATTGATTTCAGGGGGGGCTGATCAGTTGGTGGGTAAACAGCACCGAGCTGCTTGTTGGAGTGCGAGGCCAGGTCTTAATCTTTTCAGTGAGGGTGCTCCACGGAAGGGGCAACTGAGAACGGATCCCTGTTAGTTTAGTTCTTTACTCCTGCTTATTGCTCGCAGACACTCATGACAGGCTGCGAGGCATTCCTTAACCCCCGCACCTCGGAGCTCACGCTTCAGAAGCCAGCAATAACTTTCTAAGGTGTTCAAAGCCAAGGCATGAGAGTTTTGTTGGAAAATAACTAGCTGGAGACAAACTCCATCCGCCCTAAACCCAGCCATGTCGGTAGCTCTGCTCGTGGCTCGGGACGCTTGCTGTGGCAGCAGGGTCAGGCGGAGCCCTGGTCCCCGCCGTGAGTCCCGCCGAAAGCTGACGGACAGAGCCTCGCTTCCCCCTCGCTCCCACCTGAAATAGGACGGAGCCACGTTACTCCTCGCAACGGCTGGGGACAGAAAAGCAGTTTCTAAGCGAAGGCTGCTCCCCTCGTTACGCCCCCCTGTCCCTGGGCCGCGGGCTGAGCCCTCTCCTCGGCCTCCCGCCCCAGCCGGCACAGCTCAGAGCGGCGAGACGCGCTCCCGCCCTTGCCCGCGCGGCGGCCGCGAGCGCGGAGCAGGCGGGTGACACACGGCAACACTGGAGGGGGCGGGGCCTGGCCGAGGAAGCGGCTCCCGCCCCGCCCCTCGCCCTCAGCCGCGCGCGCCACGGGCCGGGCGCACTCCCCTCGCGGCGGCCGCTGCCCCTCGCGCCGCGTCCCGCCCCTCTCCGCCCATTGGCCGGCGGGCGGAGGCGGGGCGCGGCGCGGCGGGGGCGGGGCCGCCGTCAGCTGTTCGCGGGGCGCCCGGCGGCGGCGGCGGCAGTTTAGCGGTGGGGAGGTGCGGCGGCGGCGGCGGCTCTCGGGACGCCCCGGCCCCGCGGGACTCGTGTCCCGCTTCTCGGTGAGTTCCCGGGAAGCCCCTTCGCCACGTGGGGTCGGCCCCTCTGAGGTAGCTAAGCGCGGGGCCGAGGCCGGGCGCGATCGTGACAGGGAAGGGGGGACTCACCTCGGGGCCAGCCCGGTGCCGAGCGGCTCCTGCCCGGGGTCCTGCGGCGTCCAGGGGAGTGGGGAGAAAGAGGGACGGGTAGGAGGGGGTGGGAGAGAGAGAGGGAGGGCGGGCGGGCGCGCTGAGGACTTCGGTGGGCACCGAGAAGGCAGCGGCTTGCTGATGCAAGCACCGGCTGATGACCGGTAGCCAGTCTTGCCCCGCCCGGGCCTCCCCGCTGGGCTCGGGTGTCTCGTCCCCCGGCGCTGCCCGGAGGCGCCGCGTTTAAACCTCTCGGCGGGGGTAAATCTGCGAGGCTGGAGCCCGGAAAGGGCAGAGTTAAAAGCAGTTGGCGGTGGCGGAGCGAGGCCGGCCAGCTTTGTTTTGGGAAGCTGGCACGCACGTGTGTGCTGAGCCCTCCCTCCGGCTCCCGGCCCCTCCGCCTGTCAGAGCGGGCGGGCGGCTGCGGCGCGGCGGCGTTTGGCGGCGGCTGCCTCGGCTCGGAGGTCTCGGTGGCTTTCTCTCGTGGAAGCGCCGTGGTGGGTCGGGCACGGCGCTGGAGACGCGCAGGCTCCGCGTCCGTGAGCCCGCCGCCCGGCAGAGCCCCCGGAGCCCCGGCTGCTCAGCGCGCCTGCCGGGCGGGACGCGGCGGCGCTCGGTGCCTTTGGGTCCCGAGCTGTGGAAGGCGCCTCCGTCAGCCGCGGGATGAGTTGGCCCGTACGCTGCTCCTGCATTCTCTCTTCAGCGATTCCGAGGGGCTCTGCAAAAAAAGTCGGACCGGGGCGGGGGGTGGGGAGTAAAACTTCTTGCTTTCTAAACCCTCTTTTGTTCAGGGCTGGGCTGCCGGCTAGCTTTGCGCCTTTGTTGCGCTTTCTTCAGCTGAATGCCCGTGTCCCGATGGGGCTCTGACGGATGAGATCTGGCAAAGACAAAACACGCTATAGCCCTGCCTTTCTGTCAGGTGATGGCGATTCAGCAGCAGGGCTGGCAGGACATCATCTGTGCCGGCGTCCCAGGACCTGTAACTCCTTTCGGTGGGCTGCTTTAAGCCCTGGATGAGGATGTGACAAGTGCTGTGCCAAGATGGCACTGCTGTCATCCAGCAAAGCTGGACCAGCTGTGGGGCTGGTACCTGTTCTGCTCTTCAGGCTCTTCTTTGAGAGTTGTGGCAGCCGTGGACTGAACTGTTGGGATGCAACAACTTAAATACATAAGTGTGGTGACCCTGAGTTAGAGCCCTGCACAAATAGTTCTGCACTTCTCCATCCCTTTGTCTCCTTGGCATGTTGTTGGTGTGAGTGCTGCTCACCTGGGGGGAGATGGGAGCACCAAGGGAAGCGCCAAACACGTCCTTACAAAATTATTATTAATGTCTCCTTCAGGCCTGAAATTCCTCTTGCTAGTTCTGTTAAATGCCTCGAAAACCAGAGCAAAGGAAGTGACATGAAGAGTTGAATTTCACTGCCTTGTTTGGAACTGGGTGGAAATCCTGGAGATGGATCTCTTAGGAGACTGTCTTCTAAGTGGGTTAGATGCACAGGTAAAAGTAAAGGGACTTGTGGCTTTTTTGATAAACCTGCTTCTAATTGCTATACGTTTGCAAAGAGCTCTGAAAGAGTGATTTAGGGTTTGTTGTGACTTTTTTTCCCTCCACCATCTTTGTCCAGCTTTGTGCTGCAACAGAGCTCAGGACTTACTATGGTAGCTACAGAAGTCCTGCTTTAAGCAGACACCAGCAACGTTTATTTTTTAGTAAATAGTGTGAATGAATGCACTGACACCTCATGTAGGCTTTAGGGTTAGAGGGGTGTTGAAGTGACGGTGTTGCTAAGTTGGGACATGTCCCACCTTGAGCTGAGGGAAGAAATGGTAAGTTGAAAGGAAGGTTGGCCCTTGTAGAGAGAGAAGTTAATGGAAAGCTTCACAGAAATGGCTTTCCCAGCTCTTGAGTTTTGCAGTCACTGGAGATTCTTATAAATCTGGCCTTGCACTCTTGTGATTAAAAGAGCTTTTCTTCATCCATAAGTATTAGATGGGAAAAAGTGAATGAATAGAGCACACCATGAAGTTCAAACACAGTAGGCCAAATCAAAGCAGACCCCAAAGAAGCTGGCTGGCCATGGGGTAATTTGAAGGGGGTCACTTTTTAAAATTATGTCTTTTCAATTTCTGTGTGCTGAGGTTGGGGATTGGCTCCCTCCTTGTGTGACCAGTTGTGGAACTGGAGCCACGGGTGGACTGTTAGACACGTGTGAACTTTGTCTCCCTCTGGCCCAGCACTTGAGGACTTTCCACAAAGCCCTGACCTTCACCTCTGAGTCACTTGCCTCTCTTGCCCATGCAGATGGGCTGCATCCGGAGGGAGGGAGGCAGGCAGACATGGAAAAAAAGAGCTGTCCTTTATTATTGGAGCAGAAAGCATTCTCTCCTGGACAACATTCTTCTTGTGTTATAGCTGTTTCCTCAAATGTCCTTTTGTTGCAGGAGCAATGGATCGCCCCAGCTACCTGGAAGACGACTATTCTAGCCTGGATGGGCTGGACGATGACGTGTTTCACTCTGATGACTTTGGACTTGCAGGTCAGCCTGGTGAGATGACTGCAACTGGCATTTTCACACAGAACCAGTCCTACAGCTGCCTTCTGGGGAGGTTTCAACTATTTCCCCTCACACACTGCTGTGGTCCCGGTATCAGGCATCCTGAGCAGCAGGACAAGGCAACTCAAACACTCAGCCCGTCCTCTTCCAGTCAGGATGTTATGTTGCCTTGTGGAGTCACTGAAGAGCCCCGGAGACTCTTCTATGGTAAGAGCACTCCAGTGTCACCGGCTTTGCAGCAAGGAAACTGTCCCTTTAGCACTTCCCCAATCAAGCAAGGTTTCTTTCATTAGGTTGTTTGATTAAGGGACTGAAATTATTTTGCTTTGGTCCTACTCCCTCAGAAAAGTCAGCTTGTATTTTTTCTTATCCTTGCTTGTCCACTGCAGGAACCAGTCACTTGCTCATTGCTTCTGCTGTCCTTGATATTCCCACTCTTTCTTTTTGGCTTTATTCTGTCACATTTTATTTTACTGCTAGGTGTTATGTGGTCACCATACCTTGTGTCCTGCAATTTTCCTACATTTTTTAACTTCTACTGCTGTCTCATCCACATAGGAAGACTTCTAGAAGTTTTCACTGGAGAAAGGGTAATGCAAAAAGTTACACTTGGTGGGACAGCTTTTAAGCTCTTTACTGAAGTTAAAGTTGCTGAGTAAGTAGCATGTTCATCCAGTGTTTTGCTAGTAACTAATGGAACACCACTCAGCTTTGTGTATCCAATTCAGCTTTAATTCAAATCAGTCCCACTAAATGCCAGAGAACTGAGAAGAGTCTGATGGAAAAGATACAACAGCCTTTAATGGGAGACGACTCGAGGCAGAGATCTTGTAAAACTGCAAAATTGTCATTAAAAAAAAAATAGGCACTTGGCTCAACAATAAACGAGCAAGAGGAACCAAGTGTAAGATCCTGCCGGCCGTTTGATTATGGGAAGGAACGCAGCACTCTATTTGATTGATGTAAATCTAAGCTGAGCATGCTTATGGTACACAGTCACTGGTTGGGCTTCAGCAACTGGTCTGTAACAGAAGTAAAAAATTTAGGTTGGTGTGCAGCTCTTTCCTCTGTAAAGCTCTACTGAAGAGCTATCCCTTGCGCTAGAAGAACGACTCTTCTGCTCTCTGTTTTGTAGGGAATGCTGGTTACCGTTTACACATTCCTCCAGCTGGCTTTGCGTTGGATCCGCACCTCCCAGAGGCGCCTCAGGAAGGTCAGCGGGAAGCGCGTGCCGAGGTGCAGATTGCACGGAAGTTGCAGTGCATTGCTGACCAGTTCCACCGGCTCCACATACAGAGGGTAGGGTGTCTCTGGAGGGGAAGGTGGGGGGTTTAGCTATCCAAGCGTGATGCTCTAGAAGACCGGCTCCAAGCATCAGCAAAATGGGCTGATGTCTAAGGCGGCAGGCTACCAGCAGGCAGGAGTATCCTGATGGATTTGGTTTAGACTAGGTTGCTGGCTCTTCTTAAAGATTGGCAGGTGGAGGGAAGAGAATATTTGGGGTTGCATTTACTGCTTGGGAAGGTCACTGTTCTGTGTCAGCTGCTGCTGTTCCAGCTCTTCCAGCAACAGGGTTGCTGAAGCTTTCCCCACAGATCTCCCCCTTGTTTTTAATTACAACTTTTATTCTTCTCCATTCTCCTCACCCCCAGTGTCTTCTCTTCTGTGGCACAAGTGGCCATCTGTGGCTTTTATCAGCTCCTCAACTTGGAGATTACAAGAAGGCTGGAGTCTGTCCTGGCACTCCTTGTTGTCTAGAGGTAGTTGTCTGAAATGTTGAGGAGTATATTTAGATCATGCTAGACTTCTGAGCAGCTCCTCTGTCAGACAGTCCTAGCTAGCATCTCAGACTTGTGACTAACTTCCTCACAACAAAAGACAGCTGTTAGATGCCATCAGGTCTGAAAACCACACTCCAGAATCTTGATTTTGTTTTCTTTTAAAAAAGGAGAAAAAAAAAAAAGCCCTGCTGTTCAAAAGAAACAAAATAAAATCAGCACCCCTAAACCCCCTGACTATTTCATCCTTGCCCTCCTTCCCCTGTGGAGTAGGGGTAAAATGGAAATCACAGCGCATGCAGGGTTTGTCAGAGCTGGCAGAGGTTTGGCAGTAGGCAGCACTTCACCACTTCTGTGCAAGCCCAATGAGGAGAGTGTGTATCTGCTTGCATATGAATAAGCTAACATTCTTGCCGACTTCAGAGAGGGGCAGAAAGATTATCTCACTCTATGTGAGGTGGTGTTCCATTGACTGTGGGAATCTGTTGCAGTTCTTCTCAAAGGTAAGTGAGAGCATCTCTGTCCTGGTCAGAGAATGTGGCTTGTGGCTGGGCAAATGTTTGGTCGTCTCCTCTGTGTCATGAGGGAGAAGAGGGAATTCTGGGACTTTTCATCTCCAAATAGCAGGAGGATTTAAAGAAGCCCTAACAGAAAGATTAGCCTGTAGAAATGCAGGTGGAGCTCTGAATGTCATTCAGCAAACTGCAGGAATAAGGAGCCACCACGGGATTTTTAAGATGCATTATGCGTGGTTGAGTGGGGGTTTTCCTGGTGCTACCTTTTTTTGCCAGGGATAGCCGAAGACCCCACTCGCTAGCCAGATTCTCCCAGGAAAGGGCAGGTTAACCATCTCGGCGGAGGAGCCCTGGGGTGAAGTGGTGGAACTGGTTGTAACTTGACCCCTTTCATCTCGGGGGTGTGTGCGTGGGGAAGCGTACCTCTCTGAACTCTGTGCTTGGAAACGCATCCAGGAATGCCCACCTTAGCCGGCCCCCGTTAAAGCTGCCCCGGGGTTGGGCTCTTCGCTGCCTGCGGCCCGGGGCGAGCTGCCATCCGCGGGTGCCGCCCGCGGGGGCTCCCGGTGCCACCGCGCCGAGACCCGCAGCCGGGGCCGGCGGCCCGGCCCGGGCGAGCTGCCCGCCAGCCCAGCGAGCGTGTGGGAGAGTTAGTAAACAAAGGCGTCCGCCTGCACTACCCGGCGGCGCAGCCAGCAGAGGAGGAGCTCTGCTGTCTTTGTTTGAACTGGAAGAGCAACAAGTTGTAAGGGGGGAGGGGGGAGGAGAGCCGTTCTACCATTAACATTTGAAAACAAAACAGAAAAGGAAAAAAAAACCCAAAACAAAACAAAAAAAAAAACCCAGACCCAAAAACTTAACCCGAGGATGGAATAGTTCAGCCAGTGGTTCTCCATGGCCTGACCCTGGGATAGGTCTTGGCGTTTGGATCTGTTCAGGGATTCTTTCTTGTTTGTCAGGAAAACTGAGTACTGAGCCACACATTAGTGTCCAAGGCACTGTTCCCCGTGGAGTGTTTTGTTGTCATGCCCAATCCCTTCCCTCCCAGCTCTGCATGGAGGATTTCCTTTGGCTTTTGGCACCGATCTCCCGTGCAGAAGCCCCTCAGTCCTGTGTGTAGTGACTCTAACCAGCCTGTTGCTGAAGTCTGCCCCTGGAGACACGTGAATGGTTCACAGTGTATTGTGGTTTGGAAGGGGCAATCTCTGAGATGGAAAACCGGGCTGTCATTTATCTTACCGTGGAGCTAATCCCTGATTTGGATGCCCCATTCCAGCTTGTCTCAAACATTTTGGTCAAAACCAACTTTCCAGAGTGGTGTATTGAATCAGATTTAGAATACCACAAAGTTAGTCACACCAGTGTGGTCTTGTGAAGTCCTGAGAGAGAGCAAGCCTGGTTTTCAACAAGCCGTGCCTCTTTTCAGAGCTTACAAACCATCTTATCTGTGAACCTGTGAAAAGAAAACATATGTGCCCTTTCAGTGGGAGTTAGAAAAGGCTTTCAGCATTGGAGCAGTGCATTCAGCTAGCTCAAGAGTTGCCTTCTCATGGCTCTTGAATTCTGCGAGACTCCCCAGCAGTTCAGGTATGGCTCCTGTTCCACTACCACAGCAGCAAAGCTGTGTTGACACAAAGGCCACTGGTTAATGTATGTCTCTGGCTGACAGAGGAACCGAGCAGGCAATAGCTGCTGAGGTTGACGTCACTGAGTTGTCACTGGACTCAGCTGCATGTATGGTCTAACCCCATCCCACACTGGGAACCCTGGAGACTCACTGTTATCTCTTCCCTGGGCTCCTGGAGCTGTGCGGTATTTATTCTGTGGTTCTTGGCTATACAAAAGATTTTTGGGTATGCATCTCATAAGAATAAGAAAGTTGGCCGCACCTATGCTTGCTTTTTGGCATGTACACCATTTTCAGGGTTTCATTTCCTATTAATATATTAAACAGAATACAGTAGTCTAAAACCTGGCTTTTTCATCCTTAGAACAGTGCTAGAGCAATAACGCAACATTCTCTAGCACACTGCGGCTTTCAGCTCCTTAAGATGCTGAATTTATTATAGGAAGAACCTGAGCAATGCTCTGTGTTACTAAGTAGCAGAGCCTGCTACAGGTTGATCCAGGTTGCAAATGGCTCTGCAGAATGACAGGTGAGACCTATGTATATTTTCTTGAGCTCCTTAGTACCTTCTGCCTGTCTGAGGCTTTGTAGCTTCTGTCAGTGTTCCTTCTGCAGTGTTTTTCTTACCCTGCCCCTGGAAAACAAAGTTAGAACCAAAGCTATGCTTTCTGCAGAAGAACACAGTGCCTGCCACCTCCTCCTTAGCTTGGAGCAAGTATGCCTTTGCTGTGGGATCTGTGAACTGCTATGGAGAACAGAGGTGAGCTTGGGTAATCTGCTGGTTGGTCGGCTGGGATCTGCTACCTGCACCTCACCTGTCCAGGCCCTGGCACGAAGTGCTTGGGCTCTGCTTCAGGTCCTGAGTGCACTTGAGTTTCCCTGCCTCAAGAAGGGGCTTCAACCTGTGCCGAAGTCTATTTCCCCACGCAATGTGCTGCTAAGATGGGGGGTGATGAGACAACCAGGGACAGAGGGAGCAGCAGCAGTGTAAAGCCGCCCTATAGGAGCACGGGGTTATACAAAAGTGGAGTGGATGACACTGTATATCAGTATCACACCCCTTTGGTTTTACTTGCTCCATTGATACACCAGAATGCCATGGCTTTTTCCAAATAAAATAACTCTTTCTAAGCAGGCTGCAGCATTGAGGAGACTGCTTTTATCGCATCTCTTCTTCATGGTGATAAGATCACTTCACAGGGGATAAAATTGTCTCTTTAAGAGCCAAGGAGTGGTAGCCTTGAACAGTTCTGGGCTCAGGTCCAAGCAGAGCCACTGACTTGCTGTATGACCTCAGACAAGTCTCTTGACCTCCTTGTGCTTCAGTCAGCCCATCTGGAAAGCTTGGTTTAAAAAAAGCTGAGCCTCAATGAGAACCAGATGCTGAATCAGAGCTGAGCTTTCTTGAGTAAATAAGTGCATTGCAAACAACAACAAAGCCTCTTTCCAACACATCAGGAATCCTGCAGTTGATTTAGATATGCTGACCATGCTCAAAAAGCCTCTGTGGATCTAGCTATAGAAAACTTTTTTTCTCTAAATTCCCCAATTGGTTCAGCAAGTAACTCTCCCTGTCATTGCAATGGGCTTGAGCAGCCTCAGAGCAGGGATGCCTCCATCCACACCGGCTGTGGAGAGACAGCCAGGCATGTACCTGTTTGCCTCAAGTTAATGACACTGAAAATGTCCAGAAGGAAATGTTGTTTTCCTTTGAAAGTGAAACTTGTTACGTTTTGCATATTTTTCCCCCTCTGTCTCTCATGAGAGTTATCCCCGCGCCTCCTCTGAGACACTTCTGCTTATGCAACAGGGAGCCCCTGTCTTTCGTCAGATACTTATCGGTGTGAGAGTAGGTGCACAGCACTGTGTGTGCATCATTTATGCCAAACTCCATCAGGCTTTTCTTGTTTATTGAGGACACTTTGGGAATATTGTAACAGTCACTTTTTTTAACTTAGAATTGTTTTCAGGGAACCATCCCTTATGATGACTTTATGTTTTAGGAAAAATGTCCAGAAAAGCTTTCTATTCATGTAATGCAGAGACTCTCAAACTGTCCTGCTGCTGAGCCAGGCAGCTCCATACTTTTCTTGTACGTGCAGTCTCTTTGAGACCTGGGGTAAGTGCTTTCATTCACCTGTTTCCCAGTCAGTCAGTACAGTTTCTGTATCTTCTTGGCGGGCTAATGCCTGGTGGTCCCTCCTGCTGCTGTGTGAAGCAGTGGGTCTCCTCTTCAGCTCTGCTGTCTGTGGGTTGCCTGTTGGTGCAGGACTTGAATTTACAGCTGAGGATGCAGAAGCATGGCGAGGGAGTGTACCGGATGGAGAACTCCTGAACTGAGTGAGTCTGGTTTAAAGGGCAAGGGGTAGAGTGGGTGTGAGTTGGGAAGATTGAGATGTAAAGCAGAGTTCTCATAGGGGTCTGGAATTGTCATCCCACGCTTGAGGAAAGGGGAGTCCCATGGGGGGAAGAGGAATTCTCACAGTCAGTGGAGTCATGATGAAATGGAGGCATATTTTTTGGTTAATGTTGTTAGGTTTTTTTTCTTGTTTTGACAAACGACAACAAAGTAAGAGATGAACATCCCCTATGCATACAAATGACACAGCAACCTGTTGCCCCTTGCTTAGCACCTGTTCTGAAAACTGCTGCCTGTGGAGCTGATTATTTGACATTTAAGTTAACAGAAACTTGCTGGACCCTTTCACATCTAATCTGAAATTATATTCTTCAGTATGCTAAAAAAGAAACCGAGAACAAGAACATAGTTATGCCACTGTAGAAATCCATGTTTCTCCCATATCTTGAATGTTACGTTCAGTTCTGGTTTCCTTCTTCCAAAAATGATGCAGCAGAACTGGAAAAGGTTCAGAGAAGGACAAAAAGGATAACGAAACTTCCATATGAAAAATAAATTAAAAAATCAGCTAGGACTGCTGAGCCTAAAAAAGCCACAAAGCAAGAGGGTAGCAATAGAAACAGAAATCAAAAGTGACATGGATAGATTAATTTCCTCCCAGTACAAGAATGAGGCAAAATCGAGTCATGCTAGTAGGAACCAGCTCAAAGTAAATGAAGCGGTTTTTCATGCAATAGGTAGTTCTGTGGAACTCCTTGCCTAGGCATATTGTGCATCCCAGCACTTTGTCTGGGCTCAAGGGGAATCAGGACAAGTTTATGGCCACTGAAGGAGATGTTAAATAAACAGAAACCAGATCTGATTTGGGAAGTCCTAAACACAAACTGGCCAGATGCTGAAAAAGTATTAGGGGGAGCTGTTGCATGTACTTGTCCTCTGCTGTTCCTCCGGCAGCCACATAAGGCTGTTGCTGGAGGCTGGGCTATATGAACTCTTGATGCAACAATACAGCCATCGTACATCTATTTAATAAAAAAATGCAAAACTTTTGCATCAGCCTAATCCTATGCTTCCAGCTAACTAAAGATCAAAATATATTATGGGTTTGTTTCCGCTTTAAAAAGGGGGGTAACGTTAAAAAGCAAAACTGTCTGCCTAGCTCTGGTAGAGGAAGTGGGCAGAGGATAAGGGAGCGGGCAGTGCAAGCTCTGTGCAACAGCGCGCCGTGAATCCTTCACCCCACCCAACACGGGACTGCGGTGTCTTCAGGCAGTGGGGGCCACAACCTCCACACACCAAGACTGCCCACACTAAAAGGCAAAAAATAACTCTTTGGGAGGGTAGAAATGAACTGTTTTGCAGTAATTCTAACATCACCTGCAGATTGCTGAGTGATTTAAATAGCGTTTGGTGCTGCTGCTTCTCCTGGACAACTTGTGTAGTGTCCACAGGTTCTTCTGCGTTTCCTGGGCTCTCACAGCACCATGCCGGCTGTGACAGTGGTAATGTGCTCTCTGCTTTTAGTGGTGTGACAGCTGAGAAATTGCTTTTCAATTAAGTAATAATTGCGGTAATATCCCACTTCATTTTAGTGTGGGAGACTAGGAAATGCAGGTTGTAACTTGTCTGAGATCATGCAGGGATCGCTGATTGGAACCCAGTTGTTCTGCTTCCAGTACTCCACTTAGGTTGGTTGATCTTATTAAGATACTGCCATCTCTGAGGGGGATGATGAGATGTTTGGACAGATTATTTATGGTGAGGAGCATGTGTGTTTGTATTTTACTCAATTAAATTTTATGGTGGAAAGACAGGAAAGCAAATGCCCAACTGCAGAGCCCTCCTTTGTTTCAGGGCATTGAGGAGGAATGTCCCGCTACCCTTTTATAGTCTCTGTTTGGGGTTTTTTTTGTTTCTCCATGGTAGCTACCCTTGCCAATGGCAAAGGAATCTTTCTGAGGACCATACCACAGCAGAAAGAATAGTGATCTAAAAATAAAAGCAGTGAGGCAACTTCTCTTAACCCCAATTATGTTTTCCCTTGTGTAATGCCTGGTGATGGGGGACTGCAGCCGCCTGCTGAGGTGAGCCCCTGAAGGGCGTGTGGAGCCCGGCCGGCGAGCAGGAGCAGGCTGAGAAGGCTGTGCGTGAGAGTGGCTCTGCCGGGCAGTGTTTGCGCTGCGGCTGCTGTGTTTATATCGCTCTCTAAATTTAGCCTCTGAGTCATCAGAACTGCTGACGGAGAGGCTGCTCTGCCCACAGGCTCCAGCGCTGCACCTGCCTGCCTGCCCGCCCGCTTGCCTGCAGGCTCCCCTTGCAGCAAGGCAGTGCTGTGCCCAGTCCCCGGCGCCCCCCACCCCAACTCCCACGTCAGAATATTTTCCTGCAAAAACTTGTTTTAACCAAAACCCTGAGGTAGGCTTTAATCACTAGGGGGTGTCTCTAGTGTACCAAGCGGTTTCGGGAGCACCTCCCGTCTTCTGGCGGTGAGGAAATCAATGTGAAGTAAAGGTCAGTCCATCCCACGGCCTGTGTGGGTTAGGTGATAAACAGGGTAAGCTAGGAAACAGCTCTATCAGTTCACACTCGGGGTCTGAGTGAATAAACCTGCCTGTGCTTGCTGCCCGCAGCTGTGGCTGTGGGAAGGGGTGGGTGTCTTCTCCTGGGTACAAGGAGACCAGGCAAGGTCTGGGCACCTCTTCCTGCACTTCGATTCCTGCCCCCCAGCATGGGGGAAAATCTTCTTTGCACCCTGTGCCTGGTATTGGGTGCGGCTCTATGGAAATGCAAGACCCTTATTACTGCATTTCTGGCAAATAACCCGGTGTGCCCCCCACGGGTGCAGGAAGGGAAGGCTGGGGGCCTGGGAACGTGGTGGCCGGTGGTTGCCCTTCCCAGGTTGCCGTCAGCTGGCTGTTGCCATGGCATCTGTCTGCTTCCCCTTCCTGCCTGCTCTGGAGAGGAAGGCGCGAGTGGCTGCATGTTTGTTTTTGAACTACAAGAAAGTTGAGAAAGGGCTCACCTGCACAGCTGTGCCTGCAGCAGGTTTGGGCAACAAATTTTGCCAGTTGCTGCTTGGGCCAGTGCCTTGGTGGGGGTCAGTGCCGTCCCCCTTGCTTGGGCTGGGCAGCCCATAAATGGGTTTTGAGGGGCTCCTGCACCCTGCATCCCTCCTGCTGCGCCCACTCCTGTACATCCTCTGTCTATAAACACGCGTGTTGTTTGTCTTGCTTCGCAAAGCCTGACAGAGGCTTTGAGAAAGGAAGCAGTACTTGAGATGACGCCTCCCTCTACCACAAGTTTAGTCCCGTGTAAGAGAGCTGAGGGGTTTGCAAGCCATAAGGACACATGTTCCTAAGGAAGATCCTCGTCCTCATCTCTGTTGTCACCATGAGAAACTGTGCCACTAAGTTCCTCTTTTGATTTTTCTTTGTTACTGTCTCCTATTTTTTTCCCTGCTGCTTTTACACTTGCATTATTCTTCAGTCATTAGGAATCACAGCTGGAAAGATTTGTATTTGACTTCCATTGGTCTGTGTTTCTCTCTCCAGTCAGGGACACCTTCGGTAACCTCTGTTGCCTTGGGGACTGTGACTTTCTAGTCTTTCTAAGCTAAAGCATATTTTGTGGTAGCACAATATGCCTCCAGCCACCTGGCAGCCAAAAACAGCCTTCAGCGATGAGTCAGCAACTGCCCCTGGTGTGCAAGTATTTTTGTTTTCAGTGAATAAATAAAATCCCCACAACTTATTGCTAATATGTGTATTAGTCATTAAAGGAAGAATGATGTTTTTATGTGCACATATGCCATTATTCTTCTTCTGCTATAATAGTGTCATTTATGGCTGTATGTTAATCCCTCTAGTTAAGATGGGATCAGAATTTTGACCCTTAACCATCTGGAAGCCATGAAGTAAAGTCAGAAGCTGCCCATGAGATAAAGAGGGTAGACAGGTGTACCCTTCTGTATATGTGATAGGAATGTACCAGGCCCATATAGGACACATATATATGATGAACATATTCTTTGTTTTTTTTAAGGAGATATGTTAATGGCATATATGAAAAGTGAATCCTATTTGTCTGTTAAACATTTACTCTCAGGTGTTCAAAAACCTGTGTCAGAGGGACAATATTTTTTTAAGGTGTATTAACGTGTACTGATACTCCCTTGATTACCCTGTACAAGGGGTCAGTAGGAGTAACGCTTTTGCCTTCTGAGGTGCTCTTGAATAGATACATAGCTGTATACTTACAGTGTGAAACATGCATTAGGATTATTAATTACAGGGAGGGGATAAACATCGTGTCAATCCTGTCCCTCTTTCATTTGCTTCCAGTAAAAGTCTCGCTGCTTTTCTGTGCGTGTTTACCAGTATTCTGGCTTTTAGTTCAGCACAGTTCATGGAACAGACTTCACTAATGCACTGTTGCTGCAGAGGACACTTTTCCTGTAAAATGGCCTTTCCCTGTGACTCACTGAAGCATTCACGCTAACGCCTCAGACAGACGGTCTCTTAAGGATATCCCCTTTAGAAAGCAGCAGCTGCAATAGGAAACGGTTTTATGTGTTTCCAGCCTTGTGTTGACTTGCTGTATTCACAAGTCTAATCTTCTTTAGTTACAGTTAGAGGGCAAAAGAGGTTTCTTTCCATCTTGGGAAAGGAGCTTCAACATAGAATACAGAATCACAGGGGGTTGGAAGGGACCTCAAGTGATCATCGAGTCCAACCCCCCTGCCAAAGCAGGTTCCTTGGGTCAGGTCACACGGGCAGGCGACATGTTCATTGCGTTGCTACCATAGGGAGGTGGTGAAGTTTTCATCCACGATACTCTGTGCAGTAGGGACTCTGAGGATAGAATTGTCTTGGTGAGGGAAGATCAGCCTAGTGAAGCTTAAGAAAATTCTAAACCTGTGCCACAGTAGTTATGTGTCTTGGAAGACTATAAGAATTGACTTGAAATGTATCGCATCTGAAAAAAATTAGATGCCAAATTCATGGAGTCACTCTCCTTGGGTTTTCTGTCCTTCCTGGCAACTAAATTATACCACACCAAAAACCCCTCAGCCTTAAAATATTTGAGTATTTTGGTCTTGGCAGAGGCATATCTGGGGAAAAGCTACTGAAACTTGTGAAAAGGACATTTTTTTAGGCTGGCACAGTCCTTTCCATAAATGGTTTTCTCTATCTGTATTGGAAAGAATATCTGTCGTTTCCATTCTGTGGCTCCTGTCCCATGCTGAATTAGTGCCACAGAAAGCAGATCAGCCCTGAAGTGAACCCTAACTCTGTAAACCCCATTAGCTAGCCTTGCCACTGAAGGAAACAGTCCCAGCTTGCTCCACTTCTCAGGTTGCCTTTCTGTTGTGCTGGCACAAGCATCACCTTGACTACTTGCTACTATGGACCAGATGACCTGGTGGATCAGGATGACTTGATGGATCAGGATGACTTGATCAATACTTCAAAGCAAGTTCTTTGCCACATTAATTCTGGCCATGACCATTGACCTGCTCTAGTTCACTTTCCTGTCCTGGTGTGGGGAGAGGACAGTGTGAGCGGGCCGCTGCAGTCTACAAGCCAGTGAAAGTGCGTGTGGGACTACACCACCCTGGAAGGAAATGCTGGATAATACAGACCCAGGGAAACACAAGGCCTAGGTCTAGGAATAAAACCTGGAAAGCTGCCCTCAGTCCAGTGCTCTATTTTTTTCACTTCAAAACAAAATGAATGGTGTCAACGTCCTTCATAAAGTGATTTGAGAACTTATGCTTCTTAGAAGCAGGGGGAACAAGAACAAAGTAATTCCTATTCTGCTCTTGCATAGAAATCTCCTTGAGTGTCTAAAGCATAGACAAAAATGCTGTACCAAAAAAGTGGCTTCAAGAGGCAGTGAGATAAACACAATAGAATATAAGGTTAAAAAAACCCAAACTTTTAATCAGTATTTATGATATCACATCCCACTGGTTCTCTTGCAGGTCTGTAACCCTGCAGGTTACAGGTCCTGCTCTAAAACTCTCATTTACCAAATAAAACCAAATCCAATACCTTCTTCAAAAAGCTCCACCTCCTAAAAAGAAAGGGAGGAAGATGAGCCCAATCCTTCTGCTGTTTTTCCCTGAATATGGCATCATTTACCTACCATTGCAAAGAACAAGCAATTCTTTTCTTCTGAGGAGACATGTAAAACTTGAGGAGACAGAATAGAAACCTGTTATGGTGTGTGAGAAGCACAAAGCGACCTCCTACATGAAGTGGAACATTTATACAGGGATTCCTACATGTGTTTGCCCTCCTCACAGTGTGCGGTGGTTGAAATCACATGTGCCAGATCAGCACACCTCCTCTTGTCAGCACCCAAATTAACCTGCTTAATAAAATTGCATGAGTTTCTGTTGAAGTGGGTCCACCAGTGAAGCTGAGATATATTTCAAGTCTAGGACTTTAATAACAATATTTAAATACCCTTTTGCATTTCCAATACTAAGTCCCTACAAGACACTCCTTATCCCTCTTGGCTGCCAATAGAGTAAAATAATCTGCCAAAGCAAACTGTCTTCAGAGCATCTATATAGTACGCTTGTCCATCATGCTCTCCTAACGTATCTTATATTCTATTCCTACTTTGGAAACTGCTGAAGACGGCGTGGTGCTTGCATGTTGCTTCGTTGACATGCTACCCTGATGATCTCTGTTTAAGGAGCAATTAGCTTAAGGTGTGATAGTTTGATTAAAAAAAGGCATCTAGATGTCACTGGGACACTGTGGTCCCACGTGTGTGTTTGAACAGGTTTGGATGTGGCACTAAGGAGGAGGGTGAGAAGATGGGTTTGATGAGGTAGGACAAGCCTGGTCACATTAAGAGGCAAGTAGCCATCAAAAAGCATCTTGCTTTTTGAGACCAAATTAGGTTTTATTAATCCAGCCCTAGAGGATAGGTTATAAAAGATTGTTTTCACCTGTAATTCTAGCAATGTCTGGACAATCAGCCTGGACTGAACTCAGGGCTGGTTACTTTGAATTAATGATACCAGGCTCTGGAGTCACTGTCTGTGGGTTCTGCTCCAAACACAATGGTGTTGAAATGTGTGAGGGGATCTGTGTGCACTCTTCTAAATCCAGGAGACAACTATGAAGTCTAGAGGGCAAGAAGAGTTGACCCACTGCTAAGATGCGAGATGAGCACCAGTTTTCTGAAGCCTGTTTTGTGTGTGCTTGTGATTCCAACAGCACAGATCTACTCATGCTGAAGCGTGCACATAATTCAGTGACTAACTGGGAAGGCTTTGAAGAGCTGTCTATTGACACATCTCCAATACACCAACTCTGCTTGCAACTCTCTTGTATTTGTAATGATGTAAAGAATGCCTTGCGACCGTGTTGTTCTGCCCTGTTGGGCTAATCTGAGTTGAAACATCTTGTTCATATAATGTGCTTCAGTGCTCTTTTATGAACTCCTGTGTACTGAGGCAAAGTTGTTGGAAGCCAGTCTTCTGTTTCCTCGTCCGGGGTGGGGGGAGAAGGATGGATTTGGGCTGGTTTGTTTTGTTTTCCAGAAATGATCAGTCCTGCTTAGCAAATATGGAATTCTGGATGAGAAAACAAAGACTGACTTCTAATAGAGGGTCGGTTATTGAGGTGAAATAGTATCCCAGGCTGGGCAATGTAAAGAGAAACCCACCTGTTTGTATGAGATGCCATTAAAGTGCAGGAAGGTGGGGGTATAATCGGAGCCACTTTTGCCGGGGTGATTACATATAACAAAAGAAGGAACAGTGTCCTTGCCCCGAAGCTGCATTATATAGTCTGGTGTCCCCCTGAAACTCAACTCCCATGTTTCTTCCTTGACAATGGGACCTGAAATAACCTCTTGGTTTTGGTTTTTTGTGTGTTTTCAAGTATGTTCTTGCTTAAGGTTTAATTGGCTCCAGTCAGTAGGAAAGGGCTCCAAGGCTGATTATTTATGGCTTACTGTCAAAAGTGGCTATAAAAAGGGCAGTATTATCTTGGAGATGCTGGGAAGGAAAATGTGGTGGGGGGAGGGTGGGGGAGTGTGTGTGTGCACGAATGTGTTTTCTTGTACTAGATGAAATCAGAGTTTTGCTGTCTCAGCAGTGTGGTTTAAATTGAAGATTAACCCTTTGACCTTCACGGTGTCAAATCACTTACAGATGGATCACCAGTTATATTTTTTTCTTTTTTTTTTACTTTTGGGGTGAAGGGGGGCTTTTTTTTTTAAAAAAAAAAAAAAAGGTTGTTTGTTCATGCAGCTGGGGCTTTTGAAAGGCTCAGAAGCCAATCTGATTAAAAACAGCACTTGGCTAAACTCTGCAAAATCCTACAAGCAAAAAAAAAAGTTTAATCCTCTTGTGCACAATGCATAAAGGGTCTGCTCTTTTCCTTTTGTAATGTTAGAGCTACAATTATTTCTGGAGAACTTATCATTTCCCTCTCTCCCCTCATCCCTTGCTGCACCCCCTTGTTATGCTGATGGGATTAAAGTGTCTGCTCTTGAAAAGTGTAACTGAGTTGTTATTGGAAAAGAGAAGTGGTATGTTGCAATTTTAGAAATATAAATAACCTTGTTTCAACTGTTCTCCTCTACAGCATCAGCAGAACAGAAATCAAGTGTGGTGGCAGCTTTTTCTCTTCCTACACAACTTGGCCTTAAATGCGGAGGCGAACAGGAACCACACTGGGCAGAGGTGAGCTTCGCCTGCCTGTTTCAGGCCGCATCCAGTCTGCAGGGAGCACTGAACAAACACTGGTTCGGGGGCGAGACATTGCACACCGCCGGCCGGATGTGAGGACTCTGAACTTCTGATACTCGTCTTCAAGTTTGGGGGGTTTTACGGACTCTTCTTTGCTGCTGCCTGTCTCGCCAGGCAGGCAGTTCTTGTCCAACACTGTCGAAGGAAAGCCAGAATGTGGGTGTGTTTGGTAAAGCTTGCTGCTGGTTCCCCGCGCCAGTGACCTCTGTGCAAGGGAGGCAGGTATTAGACTAACGGCTTCCTCTGCCCTGCGTGTTAGTCAGTGGTAGAGTGCAGGAGTGTCATTTTGGCTGCTAGTTAAAAACGATGTCTGGGATTGATGACTCTAAACATACTTTGGGTATCTTCCAGAGCAGAGATGCTCAATTCCTCCACAAAGAAAGTTATTTTTAGCAGTGAAAACATTCAAGTAGCTTATATCCAGCAGGTTGCTTGCTTTCTGCATGGGTTGCTGTTGATTTCCATGCAGCCTGTGTGAGAGAAAATCGCAAAAAGATCTGATCTCTTCAGTCTTTCCATTGGGCACCAGTTACAGCTCTCTCACATGAAGTTGTGCATTGTCATTGCCATCAATAGACAAAATCATTTTGAGTGTAACAGTCTTAAAATTAAACCTGGTTGCTGGTGGCTGTTAGTTTCTGCAACCGTTTGCTTCCAGTTCAGTGTTCACGGTGCCCGTGAGCCAGCATGAAGCCAAAACCCATGGAATATGACACAAGCATCATTCTTCTACAATGCTGATGTATATGTTTTTATTACTTTTATGATGGGTGTTTATTTTGTTTGTTTTTCTTTTCTCTTACTGTAATGTGGTTGGTCAGGAAGGATTAGGTCCCAGGCATCTGATTGCTTTGCTTCAGGATTTGACAGGAACATTAATTAGCAACTATTCTGACATGTACACTGTACAAGCAGTCTGTTCATTACTTTAGTATGTAATGTTTGCAGGCTGCTGAAGCATGTATTGACTAGCAGCAGTAACATTGCTTCAGGAGGGATCTTCTAACAGTTCCCGGTTTGTATGCACTCAAGTTTGTCCATATGACTGACACTTTTGGACCAGCACAGGGAAATTACCCTACCAAAAGGAAGTAGCCTTAAGTATTGATGGCTACTTCTCTGTAGCCTTAAGTATTGTTAGTTTGCAAACCCAGTGACAAATAGGGCAAAACACGGACAGAAAAGCAATACGGACTTTGTTTAATTTGCTCCATTTCCATGTTGCCACTGCACCTTGTTGTAGGTCTCTAATGACACAGCCAGCATGAGGAAGAGAATTGCTCTTTGGTCCTGTTACAAACATCAACTTCAGGTGTTCAGGAATTCTTCTGCTCTTGGCCCACTCTGAAAGAAAAGCATTACTGTACGGGAAGAGTAGTTTACTTGCACAGACGCTTTGTCCTCCATCCCTCTCTGCATATCCTTCTCTAATTCATGCTTTCTCTGGTATTTGTAGAATCTCATCATTGCACTGTAGTGTCTGGTAACAATTTGCTGAACACAGTTAAATTTGGACTCTCTCTCCCTCTCTCCCAGTCCCATTCTCTTGATTTACATCCTGCTTTACTGTGGTAAAATGTGCTTTAGCTCCCTGAAAGAGGTCCCCAAGCCTTTTTCACTTTCATATATTCACAGTCACTCTCTTTCAACGTAAGGAGAGTTCATATGAGAAAAGCTTTTTTTTGTTTTCCCCCTCTCTTAGGTTGTTTTTCTAGCTAAGGCTAGAGTAACATGTTTGTCTGTGATGGTTAATAATTCATATAAATGAATCTCAAGTAATATTTTGGGGGGGTGGGTTTTACAGAGAGGGAGGGTGGGGGGTTTTTCTAGGAGGGTTGATTGGGTTTGTGTTGTTTCTTTAAGCATGTGCACTACAGAGTTACCCAGAGGGATACAAGTGATACCTGTTGCTGACTATGCTGCAGCAGTATGGGAAGCCACCTTCTGCCTGTGTTGACAGAGATGAGGCTTTCTATACCTTGCTTTGCACAGTCCGCTTGGAATAAACGCTGGTCATCGGCAAACAAGGACAAATAGGGGGGGAAGCCTGAGGTGTAGTGCAAGCACAGACTGAATCAGGGACCCCTGAGAAAGTGGCTGTTAAGGAGAAAACTCTTAAATCAGCAGCTGTTCAAGAGGCAGGAGCGGCAGAGCAGAGGCTCAGGAAGCAATGCAGCATTGCTGCCTGCCCGCACGGCATGCTCTAGGATGTGACACTTGCGTTTTCCCACTGGTTGCCAGGACCCCTTTGTCAGACACAGTCAAAGCTGCATCATAACAGCTCTGCAAGCTACAAAAAATTCAGCAAGTGCACCTGACACTCACATCGTGAGCTTTCCCCCTTCTCTGCCTCGACTTCACTGCCAGAGAGGCCAATAAGGCCTTTTAGCCGGGTGTGTAAGCTGCAAAGATGGACCTGGTACTGGCGCTTTCTGGTCTTGTGACCCAACCTGTTTATCTAGGGTAAGACTCTTCTTAATGTAGAGAAACAAGTATCTGAAACCATTCTTCAGTCCCACTGCCTGCCTCGATAGAGTCATTTGGCTCAGGGATAGACACATCTTTGTCAGTCCGAATTTCCCACTATAACAACAGACTTATCAAAATTGGTCATGCCAGGCTTGCAAGTTAAAGCCTCTGTGAACAACAATACTTCATTGGAGACATAGGGCTAGTGTTAGACAAAGGCTGGCTTCCTGCAATATGCACGTTGGTCACTGGTGCCAGAGATTTACAACCACTGATAATATATTTTAATTATATTCCATATCTGCATATCTTGAAGAAAGGAAATGTGCTCTGTCAACTCAAAAGTCTTATTTTGCTTCATGTAGATTTGGAAGGGCAGGCTGGTTATTCACTTAGGGAAACACAGCTACTTCACTCTGGAGAAAATATTGGTATGGTTTCACATGTTGATCAACGAATACACAGATGCACAGCACCCATGTATTTGTCACCTGTCCCATATTAGTAAGGCCCCTTCAGCTTGCAGTGAGGAGATCTTCCCTGCAGAGTAGCTGCTGCAGTGCAGCCAAGGACATAATGTTGATTGTTTGGGGAAACAGTTCCAGGGAACATGTTTTAAGTTCTGTTGGTGAAGGAGTATGCTCGTGTTTTTAGGCATTAGTTTGTCTTGGTGAAAGGAATGGGACACTGTTTTTCTCTGTATTGTAAAACTACAGTCTAACAATTTAGAAAGAACAGTCATATCTTTCACCTAAAACAAATTCCCATTTTTGATAAGCAGTTCTTAAGAAGAGCTTGAGCTGTAGCTGATGGAACCAACAGCACTGGAGAGTATCTTGGTGTCCTTCCTAACATCGCCAAAACAACTTAATGCCTCACTTCTTCCTATCCCTTCCCAACTTCCCACCCTTTCAGTTACCGTAGTAACCTGCCCATCCCTGGACCCAGCAAGCCTGGTGCTAGTAGGGAATAGTTAGTTTTACTTTTGTTTCCTGCAGTTCTTGAAAGCTGAGCCAGTAATCACAAAGTGACTGCCAAGGGATAGCTGCAAACTGCTGTAAATTTGATACAACAGAGGCAGGGGAGAAGATGAATTTGCATGGGAGGGGTTGCCTTGGGTCTGTGTGTGAGACTGCAGCCTTCTCCCAAGGTGCTGGTAATCCCTGGTAGCACTGAATTCCTGCATAACTGATCACATATCTCAGTTTAAATAGCTGGTTGTTGATAAATGTTTGTTGACTAAAGTGTCATTGGAAGAGTCCTAGAAGAAACTTTCCTTATCAACCTCTGCTGTGGGGCTGGGTAGAAACAAGGGAAAAGAGGCAACCCAATCCTTCTTGATGTAGAAAGGGTGATTACAAAGACATCTTTCTTCCTACTGTCTCTTTATTTGGTCCCCTCAAGCCTGGATTAAAGGTATAGGAGATGTGTGTGTGTGAGGTTACTACAGTCCCAGAATTGCTCCATAGCAGCCACTGGAGCTGTATCCAAGGTTGAACTTCATTCAGTGCAGGGCTTCGCACTCTTCTGGGAAACTGCAAATTCTGCCCATTAGTAGCCTAGGGAAAAGGGTTGGTTGTGGTTTTGGGTTTTTTTAAGAAAAAGCAGAATTATTTGAGGCAGTTGTTGCAATGTGACCCCATCAACTCTACAAGGAATTCCAGCCTTCTGCTGCTGGTCCTGACCCATATCTCTGCTGAAGCTGTGGGAATGGTGAGACTGTGACATGCTGAATGGTGTGCTATTGAGGGTATTTTTAAAGGGAAAAATAAGGAGATCACTCAGCATATGTGCTAAGATCAAAGGAGAATGCAGATATGTAGAGGTCTTGCCTTGTTGTCCCAGCAATATTCACTGCGGTTTTATACGTGAAAGGATGGTGGGATGCCCGTTCATATTCATGGACCAAGGACTATCGGGTACTGGCACAATTTGATAACAGAGGTTTTTAATAACGACCTTCAAAAGAGTCCGTTTTTCAAACTACCATTTGCGATCATTTGCAAAAATGCCTACCTGTTGCCTTTGACTGTTTTAGCAAGAAGAAATACCTCAAGGAATTGATAAAAGATCCAGGACAATCTTTTACAGTTCCTAAAGACTTCAGTGGTCTCTGTTTCTTTGGTTTGCATGTGTTCACACAGGTGTTACACAGCTCAGTGCTTCTCCACCAGGAAAAGCAAAAAAAGACCAAACACATCAAATGCACTGGAATGTAATTGTGTGTGTCTGTGTGCCTGTGTGTGTTTGTGTGTGTGTGTGTGTGTGTTCTTAAACTGAATGCAGTCTGACATCCCCTACCCCTTCTTTCTTCCATGTGCCTCACCTTCCCCCTTAGCCGCAGAAAGGAGGGTCTCTTCCCGCGAATCCCATGCTGGAAGTTGGTTTCTGGGAAGCGAAACCTAATGTCTGTGGGCTGTTTTTTAAAGCCATGTTTCAGTTCTGTCTTCAGATTCTTTGCTGCCTTTGGGGAATGGAGGGGTGGGATGGGTAGATTCTTCAACTGTTTTTAAAATCTATTACGGAAATTTTGCATGTATAAAGTTATTCTTAAATCTAAAGGAGTCTCCCTGATTTGTGGACACAGCTCCAGGAGAGCATCATCACAGATTCCTCAGCTCCGGTTTTGATCAGACTATTCTGAAAGGAAAATTAGATGACAAAAGAGAGAGAGAGAATGGTGTGATGGAAGGACGACATTGTCAGTATCTCCTTAAATGTATGTCAGAAGTTAGGCTTGTAAAAGGGAAATTTCAGAACAGCCCAAGGGATTGTTATGTCTGTTTCCACTGTGTGGATTTGAAAATCCTGCCACTAAATTTGAGTTTGGATATCTAGACTGTTGGGTTTTTTGTTAAAATGAATCATGTTACCTTCAAAAATATGTAGTACACTCTCCCACTTTTCTAGATAAAATTCGGTGATGATAGTATTATGAAATGTGGATTTACATTTTATCCCTCCCCTTCCTGCATGACTTTTCTACTTTGGTGGAATACCTTTTTTTTTCCCCCCTCTCTAAAACTTCAGGGTCCTTCACCTGGAAAACCGAAAGGGTAAGGTGAGCTAGAATTTGCAATGTACTTTAATATTTCCCTCAATGGAAGGTTTCCCCATGAGTTTTGATATTCACCAGAATGATAGTGTCCTGCTGCAGAAGTAAACCCGATGCTCTCCTGTGAGATTTCTGTCTGGATTAGTCCTGAAGTGCACACAGCTTCTTTGCCATGGACTGAGACCCAGTGAGAATGTAGCATTTTGTTTATCCTGGTTGTGTGCCTCCAGGACTCCTGCCTGTACCAATGGTGACTGGGCAGAGCTCCTTTTTTTTTTGTATCTGTGCAGTATATTTGCTTTGTGCTTTCTTTCTTTGGTGCTTTTTAATACTTTAATACTTGGATTTTTTTTTTCTAATAACTGGTACAATTTTTAATAAAATTGTTAAATTCTTTGTCCGTGTTCTTTGTTTTATTTTTCTAAAGGATGGAGGGCATTTGCACAGCTGTCCTGTTCTGAAGGTACCCAAATCAGTGATACAATTTGGGTTGTTCAACTTCCAAAATACCTTGTAGATCCTGTTATGTGCACCCTAATACCAGGCCCTGCAACGAAGACAAGGTTTTCTTTACAGAGTGAACTGTTCTCCTCGGGTATAATTTAAATTATGAAAGAGTCTTTCAAGGAGGGATAATCCCATGCCTGGATAGAGAACTGCTGTTACTTGGAAAGCTGCTCAGTTAACTTGTTGCTACAAATCAGGAACTTCTCTTAAGACATACGTGGGATCCATCCTCCAAATTTGCAAAGTGTAACCTTTGATTGATAGCTGCTCCCCTACTGCCTATGCAAGTGCACTCAAAGGCACCCAGGCCTTGAGGATAGACTCACTGCTTGGTAATCCTACTAGAGATACACGGTTCTCACTGGTCCTCTGATATAAAGGCTGCGCAGGAAGGTGACTGTGGCTTTGAGAGAGCTTGTAAAGTGGTAAAGACTCCCTCAAACACAGACATGAGAAGGTCTTGTGCATCCCAAGCGACAGCAAGTCTCGTGTCTTTGCAACCCTCAGGCTCGTCCTCAACTTTTACTCTGTTCCTATAGGGAAACAGGAAAACAGCCCCCATTAAGTAATGGGCAGTTTACCTGGGTGGATTAGAAATGGGGATGTGTGTATTGCAAATCATTTACAGTAGAGTTGGTCAAATTCCTTGAACCACATTCCCCCTCCAGTGCAATGCTGCTGGTACAGTGTTCATGGGAGGCTTCGGGGAACCCAGTTAACAATCCCACCCGATGTTAAGTTGCTTCGGCTGGTGTGTGCATGTTACAAAAGGGCCTTTCATTCCAAGAACACATGATGTGTGTGGTATGAAAAGCCACATGTGCATCTAAGACCACAGGGGGAAAAAAAGACAGTTTTTCTTTTCATTGTATTAGATCTAGTGAGAAGTGTGTCCCCTGGCCAGCCTCATGTGACCGTGAAAGGGCCTGTTGTAACGCACTGATACGAGGGGACAGAAGTGAGATTGACTTAGATGTGAGGGTTGGCTCTGAATTTCCTCATTCTCGTGTGGTTAAATTCTCACCATTAATTAAATTCTCACTCTTAAAAGCTGTAATAATTTTTGTATCAAAGAGAAGAATGGCTTTTAAAAAGGAACAGTTTGTAATGCTACCACAGAAGCATCTGCCAAAGCAGCAGGATGCACTGCACCTTGCTCTAAACAAAGGCAAGTGCACAGATGTATGGACATCACATGGACATGGATGTATGGGCTCAGAGGCCTCGCTTCCTCTGAGATCTCCTGGCTCTTTGCTTTGGCTCTATTATGACCTGCTGTCTGCCACCCAACAGCAGCAAAGTAGGCTTAGGGCACATGGAGACATTGTCAGGGCCAAACACTACAAGCTAGAACATTCCTATTACAACAGAATTTTATATTATTTTATTTTTTAGTTCAAAAGATGCCGGACAGCCTAGAAAATATACCTCAGAAAAGCTTTCTTCTTAAAATATTAATCCTGCAGACTAACAGGTCATTTTCAATTTATTTCCAACCATGGCCCCTTTCATGGCAATCATGTCCCTCACTTTCTGTGCTAACATGACTAGTACTTTGAGGGAAAATAAGTTTTGTTATTAACTTCCTAGCGGCATGCTGTAGGGACAAGGTAAAATGTTTAAGTAGGATTACTGCTTCAAGGAAAAAATGTTTATCAAGAAGTGCTTAGCCTGTCTCGTTAAAAATAATAAAGCACTCTGAGCACGACAAGGTTCTTTGGTTGCGCAAGCTATACTGCACAAAGCACTCTATTTTCATGGCTCTGGCTGCTGAAGTTTAGAAGCCACTATAGTATATGGTTTGGGGAATATTTTTCAAGCACTCATACCATTGTTTCATGGTGCAGTAAATGTGCTGGTCCTTATGCTGCTTCTTAGTGTCTGCAATGCGTATGCAAGCTTGGAAGCAACTCTGCTCACCAGCTTTTATACCTGAGTAATTCAGAAACAATCCAACCCTGTCTCCTCCTTGGTTTGAGAAGGGAAAAGTACCCCAAAAGTAATTTTTGAGAGTTTTGGGAGATGGGTGTTAAAATGCCAGAGCTGCAGTTCATTGTGCCTATCTTTGGTTCCTGTTGAAAGGCCTGAACTGAAAGAAACCTGTTTCCAACAGGAATCTAGCAAGGAGTGAATGGTAATTTCGTGCAGTGAGCTGTCTTGCACCTGACTTGATGCATGGTACCCTAACACACGTACAGAGTCCAACAACAAACAGCCAGGCATGACCCAGTGACGTCAGTATTCATATTCTCCTCTACAAAGTCCTTTAAATCTTGATTTCTCTTAAATGAATTATGTTCTCTGTAACGTTCATAATGGACTCTTTTCTTTCTCCATTAAAGTCTGTGTCAGCATTCTCCTTCTCTGTGTTTTGCCTCAGGGCTCTTGATGTATACAAAGGCTCCTCTGTTTTCTGCTCTTAGTCACACGCTTTCACTCTTAACCTCAGCGCTATAAACTAAACATCCACCCACTATGGCTGGAGATGACCCTGTTTACGTCTGCTGCTCAAATCACGACAGCAACAGTCATGAAACTATGTTTTCATGGAGACAGTTAGCTCTTAATAAGAGGCCAATGAGGCATGACTTCTTAGTTTCTGCAAAAGTTTCAACAGAAATAAATAGCTGGGAAAAGTTAATGGAATCTGTAAAGAAATGGGTTGTTTCAATCATTTTACTTCACCGCCTTTTTAAAGTACTGGAGATGGTGTGTTCTAGCAGGCCACTATGGTATTAGGATATGACAATTCAAGACAAAACAGCAAAGGCACAGGTAAGGAAATGGAGCTCACGTTCGTTTCAGGGCTGGTCATGGTGATCAGCCTGGGCCTTGTCTCCCTGCTATGCCAGCAGTGGGTGTGGAACAGCAGAGTCACTCACACTACTGAGAAATCCCCATTTTTGGATGCCTTTCCTGAAAGGATTCCTGCCATGACTGCAACTTTGGGAAAGCTTTGAGAGTATGTCTCTTCCTAAGGAGACTGCCAGCCCGTAGGAAACGCAGTGCGCAGTGACACATCTTGGACCATGAAGGAAAGGGGCAGGAGCGCTGTTAATTCACAGTGTGGGACAACTTTTTTTGCAAGTGGCTGAAACAGGCTGTCCAGCTGGAGCCAGGCTGGCTTACCTGCAAGCACAACTGGCTGAAGAGCGCGCTGGGAGTAAGGTGCTGCTTGCTGTGAGGGGCTACTGCTCTCCTGGCAGGTGCTGCTGGAAGCAGAGCAGTTCTGGGGGAGGGCGGCTGCTCTGACCCTCCGCCCTGCCCGTGGTGACCCGCTGCCATCTCCTGTCCCTTTCATCATTTGGCAAGAAGGTGCTGAGATTCTGCTATTACAAAAACAATTCCAGTGCCTTCCCGACATGTCTTCCCTGGAGCCCTGCCCGTCATTTCCAGCAATGGGGTAGGAGCTTGTTGGCGCTCCCTGCACCGCTCCCCTTCGTGTGGGGAAGTCAGGGGCTCTGCCGCTGGCAGCCAGCTCACTCGGTCTCCTTGCACTCACACACAGCCCTTCTTCGACAGGACAGGGTCACAGAGCTCATTTTGCCTGTCAGTGCAAGCACGGTCCCTGTAGAATATTTGCTGGCACTTTCATTAGTCTAACTTTAAATATCCCAAGTGAACGCCTTCCTAGTATTACCCTCGGGAGATGGCTGCTCCTACTAATAAATCTCCCTGACAAAAGGTTTTCCCCAATATCCATCCTAACTTCACTCTCTCTTAATTATATTCCAGTACCCTACTTGTACGTCCTTGTGTTGCTTTGCAAGGAAAGCTTACCAAAGTCATTCTCTAACTAATGCACTCCAGAGCTCACTGAACTCCTTGGCAAAAGCTCCTGCTGACTTCAATGTACTTGCAGACAGCTTTCAGTGAAAGCTCTGCCTTCCCCTCACTGCAAGCCTATATCCTGGACCTGGCAAAGTGCACACATCAAGGCTTGGTTAGTGTTGGCACCCAGGCCTTTCACTGCTGCCCTCATTCCCTTTCTGCCTGGGACCACCAAAGACTTCAGTATGGGTCATAAAATGTAAACCAAGATGTATTAACTCAGAATATTTTTCAGGCTTTCAGAGATGCCTAGCACCCCTGCCTGCTGGCAAGCCCCCAGTCAGGCCACCAGCCTGTAGGACTTAATGCCGAGGCTCCAGCAGAATGGTTTTGTCCTGGGAGCAGCTCACCTGAGAGCCGCAACCTCACTCCATCACCCAAGTATCACCGGTCTGGCAGCCATGGCTGAGTTCCTGCATGGCAATATCCCTGCCTGGGGTTATGCTAGTAACACCAAAACTGCATTTGTTGCTGCAAAGTTGGATGTAGTAAAGCATTTCCCTTCATTTCCTTCCCTGTACTATCATGAGTCACTCACCGTTCTTGGGAGCAGATAACAGGGGAAACAAAACAGCGAGTCAAGTTGTGCCCAAACATGAACAAATAATCCATCAGGGATCTATCAGAAAAGTATATGTTTAATTATATAAGCTGTTATTTGGAGATGATATTATGTGGTCCTTAAGCCTCCATCTGAACTTTTCCTTCAGGCAGAACCTCCTGCACCAGTTCACTTGCCTTTTGGAAAAACAGAACCAAAGCAGAGCACCTGACTTTGCACTGACCACCCATGAAGTTGGCCTGGGTGAGTTTCACTTGCTGGAGGGGGTTACCACAGCCCAGATCTACAGCAGATCTCTCCTTGACACGGTAGATAGGGCTTGCAATTGCTAATATCCCACTGTGTTGTGATATTTACTTAAAGCTACTTTGAGTCAGACAACCAATTTGGCACTTTTTATCAAGAGTAGATACAACAGAAAAAGGAGGAAGATGAGCAAGGGAATCATTACTTCCGGGTGTTAAGCTCTCTTGTAGCATAAGGTGCAAAATTAGATGCAGCAAGGGGCATAGGTGCTTACCTGTCCGTTTTGGTGCTGAAGTCCACACCCACAGTCTCATCCAGCTGCTGCCTAACCCTGGAGAGGCTTTTCACATTCGCGTTCCCCCAAAGGCCTAAATTCTGCCAGAGGCACTGACCGTCTCAGGATGTTTGGATCTCATGCCAAAAGCTCTGTGTGATCTACCAAGCTGGTACTTTTCTGCCTCTCTCATTTGAGGTATCTGTTGGGACTGTCTGTTTCAGAGCACACCACTGAAACAAGGTTCACAAAAGGTGGAGGGTGACCTGCTGTCAGCCAGTAACTCACATTTGAGCACACACCCAGAGTCACTGTCTGCTGACAGATGGGACTACGGCCTGGTGCTGTTGGCTCCCAGAGAAGTGCCCTACACGTGCGGCTGAGATGGGTTGCTCTAAACTCCTCCTGTTGAAGCTGTAACACTTTTGGGGCCAGGAAGCAGGGAAAGAGAGTGAGTAAGACCAGCCTAGGGTTAACAAAAGCATGGCAGGAGTGTAAAATCTGCATTCTTGTTCTTGTTTACAATCAGTTGGATTTGAGGGTTCAGTCTTTGAACCAGAGGCTTCCTTGTGAGGTGCTCCAAGTTTGAAGAGAAGTGTTTTATTGGACACTTCTCATTTTCTTTGTGCCTCAGTGGCCCTCCCAGCGGGCTCCCTGCTAAGGACACCACCCTGTGCTGTCTCTGCTCTTAGGTATCTGCTGCTTCTTGACATTGCCTGAGGGGCAGCTCAGGTGCTCTATTCAGGGCAGGGGAGCCAATGGAGCAGCTAGGCAGCTCGAAGTTGGGTGTTGCAGAGTTCAAAGTTCGGATGTTAGCTTCCCTTTGACTTTGTGCTTCTACTTACTCACTACTGTGCAAAATAGGGTAGTGCATTTTGTTAATCTCAGAAGAGACACAGTTCTATAATGGGACATTACTTCTGTACATTGCACTTCTTTGTCTGCGATAAGATACGGTTTCTAATGTCTCTCTTTTTTTTGGAGTTGGTACTTGTCCAGACCACTTCTTCATCTTGCCAGCTAGTGATTAATTGGCTGTACTGAAAGGTTCAACACTTTTTTGTACGTTTACCAGAGGAGGTACAGGAATGTGTGCTCTATATGGAGTAAAAGTATACCCTAAGTGAGTTTAAAAATGGGTCATCACTTGCTTATTTTAGAACCTGTGCCCTTAAAACACATACGGGAAGATGCCCTACCTTTTGATACCTTTTAAAAAAAAAACCAAAAACAGAACTTAAGGATGAGTGGGAATCTCAGTGGGAAAGTTTAGACACTTCTGTTTATACTCAGATATACACAGCATGGATGGTTCAAGCACAAACCTCCTTGTGCTGCCCCAGTGTTGTCAGCAGTCATAAAAAGCGTGGCTTTGTTCCTTGCTGCAGGAATTTCCACGATGATGATACAATTTTTACCTCCTGACAGATCAGGGCAAAAAAATATTGAAAGAGATAGGCATAGGCAGAGCCTTGTCAGCCTTAGTTGCAGTTACAGTATGTTTGCTGACCAAGATGTCTTTCAGCATGTTGAGCCCCATAACAGGGCCTTGGAGGGTTAACGGTCCACTTTGCAGCTAGGCGACTCAAGAACTCTTTGAGCAAAGCTTGGAATGGGATGCAGCTTTCTAACTCATGGAGCTGTGTCTCAGCTACTTGCTACAGAGCCTTTTGAAAGGAAATCCCAAATTAGGACCTTCTACAATCCATGTTGTCACCCTCCGCAAGAGAACTTCATGAAGCAATTTGACCTTGTTCCTACTTCTGTGTTAGCATCTGATTCGTTAGCCCTAAGGTTGGAAATTCATGCTCTCACAACCAGACGTCCATGGTTCATGTCTTGCAGATGACCCAAACATGGGTGTGTTTCAGCTGGCCATGATTCTTGTAACCACTAGACCACAATCTGCTCACAGAGCCAAGAATAGCAGGAAGATTTCTGATGTTTGACTTTCAACAAAGCTGTCTCACTTGCAAGACATTTTGGAGTGCTGGCAGTGCTAGTAAACTGACAGGGACCCTGGGAGTGGGCAGGTAGCATTGGAAATGGAAAGGCAGGACAAAAAAAAAATTTAAAAGCACTTTCTAGTCTTGTTTTTTAACGTTGGTTGTGTTTGGGTTTTGTTTTTTTTTTTTTTCCTGAGTCTGACTCACAATTTTTAAATTTGTGGTAGGTTATAGTGTTGCCAAACTTAATATATCTTATCCTACATCTAATCTTCTCTCCAAAGTTTTCATGCTTATTCAGTCCTTGATCTGTCTTTTGGGATGGCTTCTAAGGATACCAACCAGTAGCAGATGTGATAGGAGTTAGTTTTTTGGTTTGCTTTTTTTTTAATTGGTATAGGGAAGGTCTCCTGAAAGAATTGCACCAAAAAATAACAAAACAGCAACAGCTTTTGGAGGCTACCAAACACTCTCCAGAGAGTTGCTACTTTTGGTCATTGCCAGCTTAAGTTGATTTGAACAGGGAACTGATAAAGAAATGCTGTCAAGCACAGGCAAGTTATGTTTCTGCTTCTCCATCTGAATCATTTCTTGACTGCTTGTTGAATGCTTGAGAGCAAGTTGGGTGCCTTCCAAAACAAAGCAAAGATAGCCTCCATGTCCCAGAGAGGTTACAGTGCAAACAGAGACTACCCAGGGTGTAATAGCAATCTTCTGTGTGTATGGGAAGCAACAGAGGCAGTTGATCATATGGCTTGTGTAGGCAGGACCTAAAGACAGATGTGAGGCCATATTAGTCATTTGTCTGTGTTACTGTTCTGTCAGAGTTCCCTGGTACCCCAGGCGAGGGGACTGAGGGGATTGAGACCTGGAGGATGTGCTGCTGGCCATCCCAGAGCCCTCGCTGCCTGTGGCTCCCTGCCTGCCCTCCTGCAGGGGACGGGGGGCAGAAAGCAACATCAGGGTCCTTTGCCCCATGCCTGTCCCAAGGGCAGGGAGCACCACCTGTCCCAAGGGCAAGGAGCTTTCAGCAGCCCAAGCTGGGTTACCTTGAGCACTAGGTACCGAACTGAGGCTACCTGGAGCACTAGGTACCGAAGGTAGTAACCTGGGAGGGCTTTATGTCAGGGGCAGGAAGGATGCAGCCCAGAACAGGACACTGAGCCAAGACATATCCCACTGGTTGCACTACACACATACGTAATATTCTAAACCGAGCTTAGTAAAAGGATTTGCATGGATATCCCACATGATCCAAGTGACCACGGCTTAGTTACCAAGCTTTTCAACAGGAAAGGAGGCTTCTGGATCAGAAATTATAATGTTTCAGCATACACAAATTACAGGTTCATGTCTCTATGTACTGACAGTTATAAACAGCCTTTTCTTGGCCCTATGCCAAATGTATGGCTTTGACCATAATTACATTCTTTGTAGATAACTTATTTTGGTTTTGGGTACCAGAGTTTTCATAAATGGACCCAGCCCTTGCATTGCTGTTTGTGTCTCCTGCTCCCTTCTCCTGCCATGGCTGCTGCCTCCTGCACCCAGCAGCCTCTGGGTGCTTGGGACAAAGGATGTGCAGCATGGGTTGCCAGCAAGGGGAGGGGAGCTCAGCAAGGAACAGCTCTGAGTTTTGAGCAGGACCAGTGATGGCAGGCTGGTGAGAAGCCTTGGTGTGGTAGTGTGCAGTGAGTGAAGGGGACTTTGCACTGCCTGCCTTGCCTGCCAGAGGAGGAAGCAGTGTTCTTTATCACTCTTGTTTCCCTCTGTCCTGCAGTCAGGTTTTCTGCTTGTTTTCCATTGTGCCCTTCATGTGTTTTCCATCTCTCCAGAAATCACTGGCTTTGTTTAAAATAGACTTGGAGCGGCTGCCAAGACTTTATCCAGAGAGAGAGAGAGAGAGAGAGAGAGAGAAATGCACGGACGCCAAGTTCCTATAGAGTTATCAAAAGCTTTCGCTCCCCATCACGATCTCTGAATATACCAGAAACCTGGTTTTCTTGGGAAGAACTCTGCACAGTCACTATAGCTCTTCCTGCAAGAGCCACCAAAGCATCTCTGCCTAGGACAGCACTCCTCAGCTCCCAGGGCTGTCTCCTGAGATCCGCTTGCAAGTGCTCTCCCAAGTCTCTTACATACTGGGATTTTGGACCTTCTCTGCAGTGCATTGAATATAAACAGAACAAAAAAATAATCACAAAGTTAGAGGAAAATGGCTTAAGGATGTTTGACTCGGAAACATTTAAAGGCACCATGCTCATAAAGTAACAGGTTTCATCAGCACACAGCTTTGTGTGCAAAGCCAAGGAGAATTCACCTTGGGGGTCTTTGCTGGCTATGTTTGCCTTCTCTTTATGCTTTACCACCTAACAGGTTTTCCTGCCTGGTCTCTGAAAGGAGATGCTATTGCTAATCAGTAATTCCCAGTTGGAGCTTAGCATCTCCTTCTCTCTGCAAGAGTTCAAGTCAGCAAGATGATAAAATTGAAACCAGAATCAGTTCCTTCATCACCATAGTAAAAGATACTAAAATGGAGACAAAACCAAAGGTCCTTTGCTTTCAGGTAGAGTGGTTTGATTTACCACAGGGTTTTGGATCACTTTCCTAATATTTCTTGATCAGAAAAGCTTAGTGAAAATACTCGAGATGGTTGGTGGGGAGGGGCACTGCTAACACAAGCAGCTCTGCAGCAATTTCTGACAGAAAGTAAACAAGCCTGGAGCAGGACTGTTGTGCACCACTCCTCCCACCAGGAGTGGAAACCCAACAGTTGAAAGCCAGCAGCTCCTATGATTCAGTTGCTAGAACATACATGATGCACGTCCAAAGGATACCAGGAACAAAGGGGTGTTCCTCACACGTTTTGGTTTCAAAGGGGTGGCAAGGTCTCATTTTGAAGGGAGCACCACTCTGCAGTCTCTAGCCACCTACTCTTTCTCTCATAATATAGCATTGGGAAGGAAATGCTGCCTTGCTGGAAGGGAGAGCGTGGTGGGTTCCCGACATTTTAATGTTTAAAGCAGGGGTAGAGTTACACTTTTAGATTAAATGTAAAAATTACAATCTCCTGTTTCTCCTCCCTGTTCCCCTTAAAGGGTGTCGTTCTCTGCTCTCAGCTGTGTCACAGGTAATCTTGGCTTGGTGCAGCTGGTTTTGTTGTGTTCCTCCTCTCGCTTTTCCTAGGAAAATAACTTCACCTTGCCACTATTTTTCCTTGCACACTGAAGAAGACCTCTACAAGCAAAGTCATCTTCTACAAGTCCTGGCTGTAGAGTACATAGTGAAGGTAGCACCAGTCTTGTGCAAGTCTGGAGGGAGCTGGACACCAAGGTCCTTCCCAGCTCCGCCACCGGCACGGGTGTAGTGATTTCAGGGAAATGGGAGTGTCTCTGACTATACTGCCCATGTACGTGCGAGTGTCCTTGCTGAGATCAAGTCTGCAATTATGGTAAGCACATGGAGAACTCAATGCACAAAGTATGAACTCGTTGTTTTGAAAGCATGGGCAAATAGCATCTTGATGACTCATGTTATCTCTATAAATAATGGCTGAAAAATACTTATTTCTTCATAGCATTGTGAAGATTCAGAATACCTCAGAAAGTGTTTCTGGGGAAATTTCTACTCCTGGTACTATTATAAATTAAATCTTCAGTCATTTACCTCATTCATGGTGTTAACGTTCCATAACACAGAAGTGTAACTCTCCTTGCTTTTTTCCTAATGCTGTTCTGCCATTTCCTGCGGAAGCAGGGGATACTCCCAACACCCTAAAAGCTCTCAAGTCACAAAACACCTTTCTATCTAGCCTGATGCACTGAATACCTCATTCAGCACAGAGCTAGGTGGTGATCAGTTCTCCCAGAAAGCTCCCACATCCGCTGAAGGAATTGTCCTGGTGAGACACATGTACACACCCCCTACAAGTATTGGGGAGAGAGGAAGGAGTAACACAAAAATGCCAGTGCTGTCTGGGAGCAAGTGAGGTGTAAGAGGTAAGAGAGACAAAACCCCGAGTAACAAGCAAGAACAAAGCACAAATGAAGCCTTTGCACAGCAAACAGCAATATATAAAGGGCCAGGATGCTCTAGTTCTTTTTGAACAGCTCTGAAAATGAAGTGAATTAATGGTTTCCAAACCTAGCAGGTAAATTTGAAGCACACAGAAACATGAGAATAAAGAGGGTGGTAAAGCAATATTAAAAAAGAAGATTACAGACTGGAAATTGGGCTCAGTGCAAAATCTTCTTTTTTTTTTTTTTAGTTACTGTAACTATAAGCAAGAAACATGTGCCAGAGGAAATGAGAATTTAAGAAAATATAGACAGCTTGGCAGGGCCACAAACTGAAAGCTTTAAGGAAAGAAAATTTAGAGAACAGAAGGAAATATTAGTTGGAGAAATGATAGCAGCACAGAGGCATCAACTTTTCAAAGAAATGACCTTGCACCCAACTTTTTAACATCAAAGTTCTTCACCATATAAAAATGTCAGGTTTTGTCATATTGATCCTTGGGTGGCAAATTATGTGTGTGCTTTTTTTCTTTTTTTTTTTTAACCTGTTGGGAGAAAAAAATGCAAACACAAAGTCAGGGAAAGAGGAAACCAATTCCAGCAATTGAAGAGTTAAGCTGTTGGAATAGTTACCAGACACTGTTTCTGTAGGAATGATGAAGCTGAGATTTAGAAGACGTTGAAAGAATTGTGATTCCGAATGGCCAAATACACATTAGTGCCCCCACCTTGACACAAATAAACCACAGCTGCCTGGACAGCATAATTCCCTTTTGGCTTGAAACTGTATATGTTATTTAGAAGGCTCTTTGAGAATAGAAGTAGCCCAGTGAGAGATTCATAGAGAAGCCAGGGATCTAAAGCTGACCCAGCAAATAACTGCTTCTCTCTGCCTATGCAAGAAAACTGAGGCAGTTGGATCCTTAGAAAAAGTAGCTGGAGATACAGAAAAAAACAAGTCCTGATCCTTTCCTCTACAAAGATAACAAAGCAATAGCAGGTGCTCAGGGGCCGCTGTGAAAGGCCTGGTGTTGAATGCCTACTGGTGTGAAGCTTGCACTGCCATGTTGGCCTTTGTTTGGTTGTCAGCAAGGAGCAGTATCTGGCTCCTCCTCATTCTGTAATGTGCAATTTTTAGTCTCTCCAATACGTGAAGTCACCGAACCTTCTGACCTGTTTACTCAGTGCTTCCAGAGGCTGTTCGTTTCCAAACATTATTGTGTTACCAGTACGTGGAGTCCCCAGTTCAACCCTTTATAGTAGTTATTTATTACTCCTGTGAATGCTGAGGCAGCACTTTTCCCCCTCACCAACTGTCCTGCTGCAGAGCTGCACCCTCTGCCTTTGCCACCCACAACACCCTGGTCCTTGTGCAAGAGCTGCTTTGGCAGATCATGCGGCCAGAAGGTGCTGGGTACATGACCCCTTAGCCTGCCCGTACGTCTGCGGACAGCGTGCCCGCCATACAGGCATCAACTTATCCACGAGGCCAAGGATGGAAAGGGCAGCCTGCCTGTGGCTGCCTTTCATGAAGCGTTACCCAAGGTTCTTATGGAGCATACTTGGGGAAAAAAAGGGATAACAGGAAGAGCCTGGTGGCACGGTGGGACTTTCGGATTGCTTCATACTTGTTCCCACAGTATAGCAGATTCCAGTCATTGATCTGGAAGTGAAAGGCTGAGCAGCCTTTCTGTTTAAGGAAGATAGTGGAATACAGCCTGTTTAGGCTGGGTCTGCCAGAACTAGCAGTCTAGTTGTAGCGACGTGAGACAACCTGGGATGGAAAACTGGCCCGAGAAAACCAAATATTTGAGCAGCTAATCTGTGCTACATTATCAGTACCTGAGCTAGGTAATTAAGGTTGCTCTTGCACAGCTGCAAAGCCATCGGCCGTGCCTTTAGGTTGCAGTGTAGGCATACCTCTGGTGTCTGAGAACGTTTGCTGCAAGCCTCCCTTTGTAATTTTTTAACATGCCAAATGCATTGTACAGTGGGGTTCAGAGGCATGTAATCAGACATAAGTATCCATGTGGGTATGATGTAGAGCTCTCCTTGATGCAAGTCACCGCTGTTTGTGCTTTGGGATATTATGCTCCAAGATGCTGCACTGTGCTGGGACAGGCAGGTCATCGTTCCCAGAAGGGAGTGACCATGAATGTGCTGCACACACACTTGGCCCCTTCAGCCTGCCAAGTGATTTGGTGGCCTCACAACTGCAGGCATCGTGTGAGCAACTCTTTGGATGTTTGCTCCTATCAGCCCTGTTGGTTACATGTCTGGGAAAGCCAGCTACACCGTGCAGGTCACTGAAATGCATGATGGATCCCAAAGTGTTTTACAAATGGTATTTAACTCATGATTCATCCCATGTAATTTAAGGAGTTTGGCTGGAATACTGAAATTGAAGCTTTGGCTAGGTCCTATCATCCAGAGCAAGCTGCATACCTCCTAGAGACCCCTTACCCAGTACAGGGGTGCTGCTTCCTCAGTGGGAAACGCCACCCTCCACCCTGCGCGAATAGGTTGGGGACCAGGAGCCACCGTCTTTGTCCCACTGGGAATTTCCCTGCTCACAGCAGTTGAAGTGTTGTCTCATGGAGTGCCTGGGATAGGGGCAAACACCCTCTGTTTGCTGGCATTGGCTGCTTCACATCCCTGTCAGGTGGCATTTAACACACAGTAGTGTGTGTTCCCCTGACATGGACATTCTTACAGCTGAAAATACCCCGGGATGTCGGATTGTGTTACCTGGGAAAAGCAAGTTGCTCTTCTGCAGGAAGGTGAGGAAACCCCTGACCGCAGAGGGAAGGCCTGGAGGTGCTGCTGCTGGGAAGCACAGAGATGAGCCTGGGCCACGCAAACCCTCTGGCCCATGCAGGAAGGTTAGGAAAACAGGTCAGGAAGAGAGGAACTAGCTTAGGAGCATGTGCAGCTGTGGGACCAGTGTTTAGAAAGACTGTGATTCATAGGACAAACTATGAACTGCTGGAAAAGGGTTATGGACCCACTTCTTCTTTCTGAGCCCACCTTGGAGCTTGTTCTGCAGCACAGAGGAGCCGAGGTGGGGAAATGCCAGTGATGCTTGCTACTCTCACCATGTTGCACATATTGTGCTATCAAGGGGAAGGGTAGCCTGATTTAGGGTCTTGGGAAAAGTCTGCATGTTAAGTGCTGTTCACTGTGTGCTTCCTGTGAAGATTCAAATTGTTCCCTGACACAAGCCTAGAGGTTTAGGACAGGATGTGTGGGAGCTGCCGTGAGTCCTTCTTGAGTTGGAGCTTAGCACAGTTGGACATATCAGCCTTTCTGCCTGTGAGAGGGGAAGGAATGGAAAGCTGGAGGAAGACACAGTGCTGTAGCCCACTTAAATCACAGGATTCATAAATTTAGTGGATGATGGACTGATACAGCCACCAGGCCCCCTTCTGGTCTTACTGCAGTGGCAGTGTTAGCCGAGCATGCCTGGCACAAGAGAAGTCAGTCCCCTGTGGTCTTTTACAAGGAGCTTGATGGATGCTTTGAAAACGCTCATCCTGGTGGGGACACGAGGGGCGTCCTGTGCCCTCTGGCCCAGCTGCTCTAGCAAAATGCCTGCAGTGTGGCATTGTGTCAGTGTATGTGTCTCGGGAGGGATGGTCATGACTTCACTCCCTGCAGTGCTGTGGTGGCAGCCCATTTTCACCACTCTGCCACCAGTCCAGTGGTATGGCGGGCCATCTAAGCACTGCCTTTATTTCTCAGATGCTGTATGTAATCAGTGGGAATCACTACCAGATCACCATGTCCAAGAGAAAACAAAGCTAGATGGTTCTGTGTGAGAACATTGCCTTTCAACGTTAAATTAGAGAAGAGATGTGATATGAAGAACATAAATCCAACTTGCTATTGGCAACAGAGAAGCAGCTTTCCCCAGGACAGATTACTGCAGAAGATTTTTTCTTCTTCTGGAAAAAGAAATGTTGGCTGCTGCCAGAGAGACAATACCAGAATAAACAGACTGCGTGTAGGTATGACATTTCAAGTCCATGAGTGAATGAGCCACAGTGGCAACAAACTGCTACCACCCGCTGCGCTGCTAAGCATGTTTCCTCGGGTGAGAGCAAATACCCTTGCCCGTGTCACCAAACTCAGAGGTAATAAAGATCAGCTGGCCATGTGAAAAGCTACCCTTGCTTTCTCCTGCCTCTGTTTGCAGCAAACAGCCTAGACTACTCGCACAGGAGGGTGGCGGGGCCCCCGCTCCCCTCTGTGGCCACCCAGCTCCCCTTGCTCCCCAGATCACCCTCCACCACAGGGCTGCCTTCACCACCCCACCAGGAAGGGTCAGGGCCAGCTGCATGTGTTCCTTAATGTGATAGGTGCACAGGCTCCTCTTGTCATGGTTAGCAGGTACAAGCAGTGAAGGTGAGTATTAACAGCTGCTTAGGGCATTGATTTTTCATTAAGATTAATATGTTGTAATTAAGCCTAACAGAGATGTACGTGCTAATGCTGTGTTATTTATTGCCTGAATGCAATCCTTGTATTTTTTAAAGCATGTGAAGGTCCTTTACCTTTCTTTTTCTTTCAGTTTTACACTATTTCTGTGTCTCCCTCTAGAATATATGTTGGTGTGCCTTTTCCTCTTTCAGTGTCTGTTTTCTCTCAAGACCAATTTTTTTCTGTTGTGTTTAATTGTTTTTCTTCTGATTTATTGTTCCAAGCCCATGCTAGGCAGTCTGTTTATTTATAATTTGGATTATTTTAAAATGGATCCAGAGCTCTAGGTCAGTGTTTAAAAATTAACTAATAAAATACACAACTGAGGCCCAATGGTCAACATAAGATTACACATCCTCTAGGATTCTCATGCTACTCCAAATAAACCACTGGGGAATACCAGCCCCAGGCCCCAAACGCATGGAAAATTCACTAATCTGTACTGAAGTGGGCCAGAGTAGAAAAATATCTACAGGGACCCTTCACCAGGCCACTCCTCATCTGGTTGAGCCAGCAGGTGTTAGTATGAGCCCTCAGGAAGAGCGACAGCCACCACAGCAGGGCACAGCAGGGAACGCTGGGCTCTGCACAGCAGGGAACGCTGGGCTCTGCTCAGCCCAGGCGTCTACCTCCCAAGAACTGATCCTCTCACTTCTGGGTGTCTGGGGAGAATGCAGCTCAAAGGATAAAGTATAACGTGCTCTGCTCAACATGGGTTAGGAGACTGAGGGTCACAAACTTCTGCTGCACCTTCCCCCTTCCATCACAGAGGCTGATGGTCAAATGTGCTGCTCCTCACAGAGACACAAACCCACCCATCACGTCCCCTACACTGTTTTGGCACCACCTCACATGATGTACCCTGACACAAGCTACATCACTCTCTTCACACTTCATGGCAAAACTTCTCCAGTAAACATACAAGAGGTATTGGCCTCTGTGCATATTTGGAGAGGCAGCTTTGGTTGGAGGAGGAGGACTGCAGGAGAACCAGACTCAGGGATGGAGTACAGTGTATCACCAGCCCCACTGGCAGCAGGGCTGAAGGGGTGGCTATATAGCAGCCCTGCTCAACTGCTTGAGTGTAGTGTGTCAGGGCAGTGGGAGCGAGCTAGGACATCACCCAAAGAGAAGCCATTGCAGTGGTCACCTGGCAGCCACAGAAACCACCCCCACACAGCAGCTGGCATCGATGTTATGAGGTCAACTATCCCTGCATAAGGAGTGTGGGCAGGTTTGGGGGCAGCTTGAGGCAGTGGGGAGGAGGAGGTACCCTTGTTGATGCTTGGAGATGCCTTGCTGTCCAGGCCAACAGGAAAAGCACACAGACCACAGGGGTTGGCATGCTGGCTTGACTACTGGGCACAATTTGTTGGTTTGCACGAACACACAAAGCATTGGCACGGGGGGTGGGGGGGGGTGGGGATGGGGGGCGGTGGGGAGGGGGGTGTGTGCAGTGCAGCGTGTCCTGCTTACCTCCCAGCAGGGTTCAGGGCACGTCCAGCAAAGGTAAGAAAACTCCTGGAGCTGCAGGAGCCAAATCCACCTGCTCCGTCAGCCGCAGCCCGGGCTTGCCGCTGCCCTGAAGACATACGGGTCTCTCATAGCTGTGCGAAGTGTGAGCACACCCGCCCGCGGGGCTGGCTGCGCGGTGTCCCTGGAGGGCCGCAAGGCCAGCCTGCGGAGATGCTGACGCTGGACGGGGGAACCAGCGCCGCTCCCGCTGGGAACAGAAGGGTGTTTTAGCAGTTGCCCCAGTGAAAACAAGATCAGGCCTTTTAGTGCGGTGTTAACAGCTATGTTAAAATCCTCACACTTTCCAACAAAAGAAAGGCCCTCAGAGAAACCCAAACAAACACTCACACAAGCAACACTGGAAGTTGGCTTGAGTTACAAACACAGGAAATTAAATACAAAACCGTGTTACAATAGCATTGAGGATCTGACTTTAAACAAGCCAGACAAGAGCAAGCACTGTTCAGATCGCTGTATTTTTCCCTACCCCCACTCCCAGGGGGGTTGTCTATAAATACACACACGCATGTAAGTAGTGTCTGTTTGTATACACACATACACGCGTGCACAATTTCTACCACATTAAATAAACCAGTGGAATTAAAATCCTACAGTAGCCTTTCCCTGGACTGAGCTTACCCAGCCTTTATGTGCATGAAGGTGCTTTAGCCAGGACCACAAATATCGTATGTTATGGAGGAAAAAAGTTTGTTGTTGCTTTAAAAAGTTTTCTTCTTTCCTAAACTGAGATCCTTGCAGAGATTCAGGCCACGGCACAATTTCACAACAAACGAAGGTGCAACTGGAAACGGTGCAAAGGTGAGTGCAAGGACAAGAAGGCAGGGGTTCTTTAAATAGCCTTTATTGCTGAGGAAAACATAATATTCAATCTTCAGCTTCAATTACATTAGCAGAAAGCACCTTTACTCCAATAGAAATGCACACCGAGGGGTATGCCAGTACAGCAGCGTTGCCTGGAAAAAAATACTCTGCCGATGGTCAAAGCTTGACCGGGCTTTACAGCTGGTCTCCTTGTGTGCCCTCCAGCCGCCAGCGTGCTGCCATCAGGAGACATTACGTGCCCTCTGCAGAAGCCTGATCCCACCTCTGCCTGGTGCTGCTGGAGGTCAGTGGCGAGGGGAGGGGTGGCCTCAGGTTAACAACATGTCTTGACTTGTCCCTTTCTTTTCCCTTTGCTGTAAATCCCTATCTCGTGGCCTCAGTCCTAGGGTATGCGCTTGTTTTTCTCCTTTTATCTTCAAAACACTCTCAAATGTATTTCAAATGAGAGCTCTATTATGTTTTCCTTTCCTTTATTACACTTTGCTACAGTTTGTCAATACTGGCTACCGGTGTTATTTGAGGCCACATTTAAAAAAAAAGGTCCTTCCCGAGCTCTGAACGTTTATCTGAAGTTCTGCATAAGGTCACATGTCTCCTCCAGCAGAAGGTCTTGCAAAGTTAAACAAAGTCCCCTCGCTTGCTCTGTCTGAGTAAATACAGACCATATTGGAGTAAATAAACAGCCAGGCAGTGTCCCAGACAATGGGCCTTGGCGATGAATTAATAAACTCTGCCTCTCGCATTAGTAGAGTGTGACTGGAACTGGCAGGAGGCCCTGGCGGGACTCCAGAAACGATTATTACTAGACAGAGCCAAAGGAGACTTGGCACGGCGCGGAGCCCACAGCTGGAGATTAGGTAACAGAGTCGGAGCGCTTGCAGAGCTGCCAGGGCGTTGGTTACCCTGCCTGAGGAGAGGGTCAGGACTCTGTTTTTGTAGCTCGTATTCACGTAGGGTGCCTATCTCCAAAACCCATGCAGCTCCGGTTTGCAGTCCATAGCCTTATTCCACAAGATCAAATTGCCATGCCAGGCTGAGGCAATTGACCAAAATGCCTGCCTAGGTGACACTGCAGAGGACAAGCATGGAACATCTCTGTCCTCTCCACCACCTGGAGACTCTGGTGTCCTTGGGTGGAACAGGGCTTGGTGGCACTGCCAAGAGGACAGCCAGGCCATGGAGCAGGACAATGCTATTCTGGGTGAGGGAACAAGATTGCTTCGGTAATGAAAAACCTTATCTGTGCCTGTCTTCTGAGCTGGGGTGTGAATCCAGAGGCAGGTGGTCTGCTGAGGAAGGAAAGCCCTCCTAATGGCTTGCACTGGGTGGTGGTGGGGGAGTGACACCTGTGGAAGGCTGCTGGTAAGCCAACCTCTTCCGGAACTGGACAGAAGTTGTCACTTGGATGCATTAATGAAGGAGGTGTAAAGAGGAGGGGACTGTGGACAATTGATCGAAGTGTGTCCCCCCCGCCTAGTTCCCGCATCCAAGGAAACAGTGGCTGCGTTGCTGCATTGACTGGTGCAGCAGTCCCTGAGCTCTCTCCCAAAGCAGAACCATCACCTTGAATCTTGGAAGCTCAGCAGCCACGCTGGATGTGCTCTGCAGGAACTTCAGGTAGCAAGTTTATCAGCTAGGCTACCTCCAGTGTGGATAGATACCCTGCTGACACAGCTGTGTCTCCTGCTTCCAAGAGATGAGCTACTTTCTTCATCCAGCATTACGCTGGTTTATTTAGACCCATTTCTTGGATCTCTGTCATGGGTCTGCTCATTGCCATGCACAGACATGCCCATGTTCGCAACCTAGATCCCCACAATAAGCTACAAACATGTTAGCAATGTCAGGTGGGCTTGGCACTTGTGTGCGAGAGTATAGGTGGAGGGGGAAGTGATACCTACTCCTGCTGTGAAGCATTTTGTGAAGTATGAATGAAAACTCAATCTTTTTCAGCATCTGCTGAAGAAGGGAGGCTATATACTAAACCACTCTCTTCTCCTTCTACGTGGTGAGAAGACAGTGGTCTGAACTCCATCCCTGAGGGCTGCTCCCACCATTTTGATGGCCCTAACTGCAGGAATGGAGCCCATTGTCTTTTACACCGCAATGACTGCAACCCTGGAAATGGAAAAAAGCGAAAGAAATCAGTCTTCCTCAGTGCCATCACCACGAATGGAAGTACCTGGATTGCTTGAAAAGCACGCTTTAACAGACAGTGGTCAGTAAAGTTAACCAGAACGGTGGGAATGAAGTTTTTATGTCACATACATGCTATAGTAAATAGCATTTCTTATTCTCATTTACTGCTGAATCCCCAACCTGTCCTGGACTGAATGCCCCCAAAGAAAAACAATAATAGTTTCCAGCTCTGAATACTGCCTTTTGTCCCTACGTTTGAAAGGCCTTCACAAAGAAGAGGAATCTCATTTTCTGTGTTTTTCCACACGGAGAAAGGGGGTCACACAGGCATAGCCTGAGCCCCGCTCCGCTCAGTGCCAGCCCGCTGGCACACCACCTCCCCCGGACACCGCTGTGGCCTCACACCCTCCCCACTCTACAGATGCCCAAATGCTGAAACGCCACTTGTGCGGACTTGTCCTGTAGACGTTCGCTTGAGATCGCACAGGCTCCTCCTGCTGTGAGTTGCTGATGGCTGGGTCAAAAGGAGGCGTCTTCCACCTAATGCTGACCACGTAGAACTGACTCCGCAGCCCTTTGCTCTCTCCCCAAGCTCACTCCTCTTCCTCAGCAAGTGGAGTTTCTTCCTTCTTTCATAACATTTGAAGCAAAGGATTGCTTTCCAATAGGCAAGGCACAGATTTTGTTCTTCTCTTTAAATCACCTCCAGGTTGATGAGCATGGGCACTCCTTTGCTGGTGCCTCTAAACACTGCCTGGAGAGAAAAACTCTGAGGAAAGTGAAATTCAGAAGAGCTAATAAAACATTTTCTGAAGGGTTTGAATCTCTCATTCCAAAGAAAACAAAGAGGTCGGCTGACCTTCCAACCTGACCCTTTTCTTTTTTTTTTTTCCTAAGGCATTAAGAAAAACATTCTGCAAACAATGAGTGCTCGTGGTAATTGTCCCTCCCCTGTGCCCCAGTTCTTGCCAAAAGCAACATTTCAATGGCTATGGGGGGTGGAGGTTGAAAGCAAATGAGTGAGCAAGCAAATGCTGGCTTTCACACATCAGTGGCTGCCTACGCCCTGACCACATCCAAGGAGGTTCAAGGTGAGGGAGGCTAGCTCTCAGGCCGTTCCTCACCCAGTTTTACAGTTGCAGGTATCTGAGCTACCGCAGTCCAAGTATGGAAATCTGTGTCGGAAGCATCCAGAAAGCCCAGTCAAAGGGCAAGGAAAAGGGTCACACAGCGGTAAAATTAAGTATAATTTAGATCAACATCTCTTCAGTCGACTGCTGAATTCCACCTTCACATCACGCGCCACATCACCCCTCAGCCTGCTGCAGTCCTCCTAGTGTCAGGGAGAAAACAATTTCATGTCAGAAAAAAGAATAAAATGTGCTGGGTTTATATGAGAAAAACCTTCTTGTCCCATTTATCTCCATTCTTTTCCAGCACTAGGACCTGCAGTGCATCCTGCTGTGACATGTTTCCAGCTGCAAAAGGAATCAAAAGATTTAGGGTTGAGTTCCCTCCTGGTTCTGGAACATGTTCCACTGTGCAATCTTTTGTAATATCTCTCTGCAATAAAAGCACTAATGCTCTCCAAGAGGCCTCCCCCTTTCACTTTCCTCATAAGAGGTGATGACAAGCTCCCAGCCCAATTGTCTACACACATCCTTAACTGCAAGGAGCCAGAGATTTAGCTACCTTTCCTGGTTCTGACACTAACCTGTACACGGGTCCTGGGCAAATCGCTTAAGCTTTACCCCACCTGGACAAAATTTTCATAGAAATCCCTGCTTGACAATCCTGGAGCAGCATTTGCACTGCTGGGCAACGTCTGGAGGCAAAAGGGCTTTCAGCTGTCTTTGGGACTCTGCTGCCAGAAAAGGAGACCTGCCTATGGCAGGGCTCATCTTGCTAACTCAATGGCTGCTGCATCAGTTTTGTAAAAGCACACTGGTACTGTCAAGGTCCTGCCTTTGAACGTGTTTCTCCAGCTGTAAAATGTGGATAGAAACACCGAGCCAGCTCTGTAAAGGTCTGCTGAGATTTAAGCTATGTTGGCATTCTCCTCCTCAGTGTCAGTGGAGCTGGCAGACACAAGAAGAGTGCAGGACCCTTTCTACTTTTCTTTGAATTATACTGTAAAACCCCACAACCCTGAGAACAGACCTCCTAATTCCCAAGAAGCACACAAGTGGGTTTAGGTACTCGTGTGGAAGGCAAAGAAGATGTTCAGGGGGGTTAAGTAAACAGTGCATCCAGAATCTTTTTGTTACCCTCCAAATTTACTTCTCCTCTTCAGCAGGAGTTTGCACAGCAAAGTACAATTTTGTGGCTCTTCTTCAAGACCATTAACTCAATATAAAAATATCAGCACTGTTTTTATTATCTGAAAAAAAAAAAAGAGCTCAGAGCTGAAGTTTTTGCGAGCAATGCTCGGTTCATTAAACAATGACTCAGAGTAGGTTTTGTGGTGGAGGATTCAGCTTTTCTTTAGTGGTAGGATCAAAATGTCCTGTTTTCATTATAATCTACCTTCCATCTCTCTCACATTGCAAAATTCATTTTTACCTTGATCCCACACAAACCTCTTAGTTTCTTGCTTTTGTTATTGTAAATTATTTACTTTAGAAATGCTGAATCATGACACTGAGGTTAGAGAAAACTGCACTTGTATTTAAAGTAAGAAATGTTCCCGCATCTTCTGAAGATTTCTGGACTATTATTTTTGCATGTCCTTACGTTTAAGGTTAAAAAAAGTTCAAGTGGCACGTGGTTGGGCCCTCCTTAGATTGGTCTGAACCTGGACCTTCTACCCCATAGCTATTTAATGGCAGCAAACAATGCCTGCGAACACTACGTGGGAGGAACTCTGCCTAGACGACGGAGAGCTGCGTGGGCAGTCACAGTGCTGGCTTCCCTCAGACCACCCCAGAGCCTCTCTGCCCATGCTACTGCCAGTTGGTGTCCTTGAAGCCTGGGTGGCACAGCACCAGTGGGTTCTGGGCTGCAGCTGCATGGGCTGCAGTGTTGGTCCATGAGTGGCATGGCACACACTCAAATAGAAGTGGGCTTGGGCTGCAATTCAGACCAGTGCTCCAGAGTTTGTGTGAGCACCTGAAGCTGCTGTTAACACCTTGGGCCTGCAAAAGAAAGGGCTAGAAATCTTCTAAAGAAAGATACTTGTAGTTCCCAGTTCTTATTTGACCAGAAACAATATGAAAAGGAGCCAGACTCCCAGTCCCAGGTGTGCATTGTAGCTCACAGAGCAGTCTAGAAGTACATCATGGTCTGGGGCCATGGCTTGGTTATTACCCAGCTGCAACCCTGTTCCATCAGTGCAAGGCCTACCTCTCACCCATGCTCCTTGCCATAAGCTACAACCCACTGGCTGAATCATATCTGCTGTAGGCGAACACGCTGGTTACCCGTTGTCTAGTGAGAGGCAGCTACCAAGGCTCCCTCCATCTGCAGTCACAAATTAAACTGATAACTTGTTTGTGTGTCAGATGGGTACAGCTAATGCAAAAGCTGAGACGGGGTGACCTGTGCAGTGGTGTGTTTGGTACAGCAGTGAGTGACTACTGGCAGATAAAACCCAGTCTGAGCCCAGTATCCCTTTTTTCCCCATTTATAATAGGTTTTTTTGAATGCAAAGATGAGCTGCAGCAGAGTGGGTATAAGACGGTGTGCGTGTTAAAAAGCCATTACTTACAGTTTGCTGTGTTCTCTCTGCTTACGAGTGTCTGTTTTACTACCCTGAGCACTGCCTATGGGATTACTGCAACACCAGCACTACTTCGATGGTAAACTGTATGGGATACAACTGGTGCATTGGTGCTGGCATATGAATTGCTACTTTGAACTGCGGATGGTCCCAGGCTCCTGCTCCTACTCCCTCTTCTCTGAGATGGCTGGTAGCCCACCACATCTAACAACAGCGGCCGCTCTCCTGCTGCATCTCTGCTCCACTGAGCAATACCCAACATGCAGGAGAGGCAGATAGGGGCCACCTTGTTAGTCATTTAATAAGTAAGCAAACCATTTCTTCAGTGTTATCCAGGATTGCTCAGCCTGAGCCAGGACACCAGCCTGGCAGTAAAGGGGCTCTTGGCCTGGCCTCTCTCCACAACAGCTGGCAAGGGGCTTGTCCCTCGCAGTGGAAGGTGGCTGTCATGCAAGCAAGCCCACCATGAACAGAGTGTGCAGGATGACCTGTGCTAATGCCTTTGTTTCCAGAGGCCAGCCCAGCCTGCATCAGTTAATCCATGTTTTCCATGCATTAGACCCCAAGTTCTTTTCTATTACCACTGATAGTTGAATTTTCCATTTTAGGAGCTCCTATCTTCTGGAGATGCCAGCAGTGCTCTGTAATTGTGTACTAGTTGAGCCTCGGCACATCGTGAAGGCAGGTTTTATACCAGTTTTATACTCCCTGTTTTACAGAAGGGCTGTCTGAGGCCTGGCAGCTGTCAGAGGGTACATGCCAAGCTGTGTCATGGCCAGGGCTGAAGCCCTGTTCTCCTCCTTGTTTCTGCCCTGTTCTCCTCCTTGTTTCTGCAGTGAGATGTCTGTGTAATCCAGGCAACTGTGTAATGGGATGGAGTTTGCCCAGCGGGACAGCTTGGGGGTGTGTGTGCACACAAGGGCCCAAGAAGAAGCCCAAACAAACACTGACGTTCTTCTGACTTCTCCAGTAGCAAAGTAACTATTGTACCTGTAAGTTGCCCTGCATTTTACTGTCCTTCCCATCCTGCCATGACCTCACTCCTTCCTAGATGGACTCTCAGGTAGTTTAAGCCTACTTACAGCCACAGCTACAGGGCAGCCACTAATTTAGCTCAGGCCATACAGAGAGATCTTCGAGTACAGAGCTGTGAGGAGCCATAGGACAGCAGAAACACTGCCAGCCTTTTTTAGTTCTGGGCTTCATCAGGACACCGTGCACGCATTCAGTACTTGCTTCTGCTCCACACATGAGTCTTTGCCACTCTGCCAAAGAGCTGCATGGGTGCTGTCCCTGCCAGCTCAGGGGCAGTGCTGCAGGCAGACAGACCGACCTCCCTCGCCCTGCTGCCTGCACTCTGGAGCAGTGGCAAGGGGAGAAGAGTGTGCTGGAGGATTCTGAAGCAATGCAAGACCAGGAGGGAGACCGCAGGACCCATCAAGCAGGAACCTTTGGGTCGCGTGTTAGTGCTAGAAACCTGCCAGAAACGGGACCAATGCAGGAGTGCAATTAGCAAACCGTATTCCAGGCTGTTTCCAGGGAGCGTGCGTTCCCCCTTCCCAGCTGTGCTGGGGTGGAGGTGAATTTCCAGTGCAGCGGGAGCACTAACAAGTTAATGTTTAACATTATTATTACCTCATCTTCCAGAGGCTCCTTCTAAACATAACAATTGACGACAGGCTCCTGATAGTTTGGAGGAGACCGACCTCAGCCCTAAGACTATGATGAATATGATTTCCCTTCCCCCTCTGTTTTGATTTTCTGCTCTGTTACTCCAGAGCATTGGCTGGCCATGACCCCTGGCTGCTTTTTCTGTAATTACCAGCTCCTGCCAGATTTACTGTGGAAGTTAATGTCTGTTCCAGCCAAGTCAGCCCCACTGTTATATTGTACGAGACAGTAACCCCTTCAGTACAGGCAGAGCTTCAGCGAAACAAAACAAAGAGTCAGGGCAGGGGCTTCTCAAGGCCCCGGGGAAAGTCTCACGTGCTTGATGAGGGTGCTGCATTAACACTAGTGCTTTCATTACACAGAGGCGAGCCACAAAATCTTCCTCAGGGTCTTTTGAAGCCTGCAGAGCACATGGGGTGCTTCAGTGAGGAAAGAGCAAGAAAGCACCTCTTACAAGAGCTCTGACAAACTCTTGGGCTTTCCTCTCAGCTCACTGTGCTCCTCTGGGTTTTTTCTTCGGAGCCTGCACATGGTCTGGTGGGGCTTTTATAAATTAGCATTCTGGATGGTTACCCTTAAGATTGGAAGGATTCTTTTTTCAGATGTTGTTTTTGCAAGCAATTTGTTACATGTTCAAATGAAGCTTGCTAAAAAGGGCAAGATTTGGACTCAGATGGCTATCCAGTAAAGACACATGTCACAGCTTTGGTCCAGCCATCAGAAACACGTTGTCTTCCATCCACACATTCTGCCTGGCTGGTGAGAGCAGTTCCTAGGCTGCACTCATTACACCAATGTGCAAATACAAGAGTATTTTAAAGGTCTGCAGAAGATGAGACATTGTTAGGGGCTAAATGCAATTAAAATAAAGGCCAGATTCTGATGAAAATTATGTTCAGCTCAGTCTGGAATAATTCCATCTAAGCCCTTGGAATTGTGCGGTATGAGTCCTGTGCCATCAGGCCATGGGGAAATTAGATGAGCAGCCTTAGTGCCTGAGCAGAAGTGGCCACAACAACAATGAGCAATGTCAGAAACCTCTGTGCTAGACATAGCCAGGAGATAACGATGAGGAATCTAAGAGACCATTCAAGTACCAACCTGTTCATGTGACCCATTACTACAGATAGGAAGACAATAAGAATAGACCATGTAGGCTTGAGTAACACTTTATCTTCTATGGCTCCCACATTTCTGTTCAAGATTTTGCAGACACACAGCAAATGCATGGTGTGAGTAGGTCTGGTGCTTCCAGGGAGCAGCATCATGTGCTGTGCTGCATGTGCCCTGTGCAGTTATTCTTCGTGTTTGAAATGGATATTTAGATCTGCTGGGCTGCTGTACATCTGACTTGGTTCATGTGGCTGGTTTAGCACAGTATATGTACAAGTGTCCTGGTTCTGGGTAGGCCAGAGTCAACCTCCCCAGGCAGCCATCACAGGTGAGCTGAGTTAGCCCAGGTGAGCTGAGTTAGCCTGGGCTGTTTTCCACATCACCCAACACCACTTCCCCATAAAAGCAGCTGGTTGGGGAAGGGCAGGGCCTTCTTGTCTCCATGACAGTCTGAGTGTGGCTGGAGTGTTGGGTCGGTCGGTCTGTCCTTGCCATTGGGCAGCACTCTGTAATCCTTGGGTCAATAAGGTGTGAGTGTAACTGGCTGTTATTGTTCTACATTCGTGGTGATTTTTGTCAGTAAACTGTCCTTATCCCAACATATGGAGGCTCTGTCTGTCTCTTCTGTAGGAGTGAGCAAGCAGTGTGAGGTGCTCTGCCACTGTCTGGGGCTGAACCACCACAAGAAGACAGTGCAGGTTGGGGTGTTGCTTGTCCCAGATATGCTGGGGTGGTTCCTGGGCACCCTTCTGAGACTTTGAGATTTGCTGCAGCAAAGCAAGGGACTTTTGACCTGATGGGCCAACCAGACATTGGGAAAACCATGAGAAACCTATAAAGCTTAAAAAAAAATCAAAAATCCTAGAAGATCCAACTGGAGGTATTTATGTGTGGAAAAAAAGGATGTTATCTAAAAATGTAGATGTATGGTCAACACTAGGCTTCACCACAATATGAATCTGTGGTTCATGACAGATAGCCCACTCTTGGGGAAAAAACAGCACTCTCTTCTTCACCAAGGCCACCAGAGCCAACTTTAGGGTTTGTGGGGCTGTGAGCAGGACCAGGCGCTGGAGCCTCTTGGAAAGAGAGCCTCTGCATTTATTCCCTCTGTGGAAGCTGTGACTGGAGACATGCCAGGACAGTGGGGTTGGAAGTAGCAGACTGACATGTGGGGGATGACACACAACCCAGCTTTTGGGTAGAAGACTTTTGGACCAGCCAGCAATTACTGCCACAACTCAAGCATGAAAGAACCACTGGCTTTCTGCATCCAAATGTGACGAGAGCTCACCCGTACCGATGTCCTGGTAGCAGGTCAGTGTGGGTCCTGGATTCTCCTGGGCTGCAGCTTCTCTGTACTCGCAGGGAATGGGAAGGGGGCATCTCTGCTCAGGTAACACTGACAGTGGATTGCAAGATCCAGACTGGAGTAAACACAGGGTATAGCAGTCAGAAAGAAGGGGGTGAAGAGCATCTGGAGCTATCTGCAGTACTCTGGGCACTTATTCTGGACCAAAAGCAGGAGGATGCTCACCTGCCAGCCCCTCTAAACCCTAGACTGGGTGAGGACAGCGAAGGGGACCCTTTGAGGGCCTCTCAGTGATGAGGCAGACTGCTGAAATCTTTTCTAGCGTGTGAGACAACCCAGTGGCCTGTCACGCGACGGGGGGACGTGTCTGGCAGGCTGGCCCTGCAAGATGCAGGGGCTGTGGCAGGAGGCCACGGCAGCCTGGCTGCCTGCCAGCCTGTGAGGTTCTCCTCCTCTAGCAACCTGCCAATCTGCCGCCCCTGGACGTGCCGTCCGGGAGTGGGAGACCCGCCTGGCTGCACGCTGCGCTCAGGCGTGAGGTATTTATTATCCCAGCAGCGGGAAGGTGTGAGGTGGGAGTTGGATCTGCGAGGTGCACAGGGGCTGGCTCTGCCCTTGGCACAAGAGATGGCTGAGCTGGAGGCAGGAGGGTGCCACGGGAGCCATGGCACTGCAGATGGAGGTCTCCATCTTTTTAAGGTGTACCAGGGTGCAACAGGTGCCTGGTGTTGGAAGTTGGCTAAAATAACAGTCAGCAGCTCGGGGTGGGAGCATTGCCCTCTCCCTGCACTGTTCAGAAGGACATCTCGACCTAGTTCCCAGGAGGTCTCCTCGTGGCTCCTGCTCTCTTCCCCAAGACTGGTGAGGTCTGCAGCACTGCCTGCAATATCCCACACGGGGCATGCCAGACACACTCAGGCACACTCACCTGCCCTTTGGGTGCCATCACAGGTTTTTAGGAGCACCCTGGACTACTGTGATAGGCGTGAAGAGATACTGAGTGTCCCAAGGTGAGTTATGAATGGCATCATGTTCCCCATCACCTTCCTGTGTGCGCCAAAGTCCTGCATAAATGCTACTGCATAGGCTAAGCTGTTTTAAAGCGCATGTGTGAAGCATCCCACAGGGTGTCAGGGAGTGCCACTGCAAGGCAGACTGCTGGTCTGCTCTGGTCAGCTGGGTACCTGTCTCTGGCTGTGGCTTCTAGCCACACTTCTTCCCTTCTACCGTTGGTACAGGGTATGTTCCTGGACTTATGGGGAGCCACTGGGTATTTCCATGTTAGGAATCATACAGAATAGATAAACATGTGCTACAGGCCACTTGCGACATCCTCACCTTATTGAAGAAGAGGTTAAAAGTTCCCCACAGTTGCAGCCTGGCATCATCTCAGGTACTCAAATAATTTCAGATCTTCAGATCTTCACAATACTGAAAGAGTTGTATTGGAGAATTACACTTTCTTAATTTTTATATAGGTCACTCTGTTTTTGAAAAGTTATTTTCAATCTGTATTGGAAGGTGAAATATATTGTCAGCATCTTTTTAAGTGTCTTTAGGCGCAAGTGGATGTGACCGGAATCCCTTGAACAAGGACAGGAGCACAAGGTAGCCCTGCAACCCTCTTTACTATGTGGACTGGGATTTGCTGTTGAATTTGTTGAGTTTGACTTTGATTGCAGTTTCCTATTAATTTTGGGGTGGGCACTTGTGTTTGAGTAGCTATTTTAATAGTTTCAGCCTGAGAGAAGATCTTTTTGTGTCTGTAAATCCGATGGTAAGGATGTGCCATTTGTCAATTTGAAATCTGAAGGATTACACCTGTGTTGGTCAACAATAACCTACATGCAGAGTGTTTATTACTGGCAATTACACCTACTGGAAAGCCGTGTAGTGAAACTCTATCATAAACACACTCAGCTATCTGGTCATTGAGCTGTGGGTTTTTTCTTGTGGGGATGGAGGCTGACACCAAACCCAGCAACAGAACAAAAGCTTGGTCAGAAGGAAGGGGTTTGCAGCATATGAAGTGAGTTTTGATTCATTCCCGAGCTCAGATGCTGCTTTGGGAAATGTATTCTCTTCAGGTCTCTCGCTGTGACTCCATAAACAGAGGCAGAGACTTGCATTTGGAGGCACTAAAAGTGATTTAAATGATTCAGCCTGGGATTTTTGCCAAGCAGCACCTCCTTCTGTTTGCTGCAGGGGCTTTTCTGCCCTCCCCCTCGCCGGTGGGTTGGTTGTTGGGTTTTTTTTTCTTCTTCCATGCAAAATTTTTTGAGACTATCCTTTGAGACAGTCTCTTTCTCCCAAAAGAAGGAGAAGGGGGAAAAAAAAGTTTGCTTCTCCAGATGGACAGCTGCTCCCTGCTCCTTTTGATGTTGCTTTTATCTGCCAGGCCAGTGCTCTCTCACCCTCTCCCTCCCCCGGAGGCAGTTTCCATGGGGGTCTCAGGGGAGCTTTGTCTCTCACATGTGTTTAAAGAGAAATGTGGAGCTGACACAAAGGCTCCACAGCTCGACCTTTCGCCCTCCGGAGTTATGAGGGCCATAAAGCTCGAGTCCCTGGTAACAGCGCCGATGACCAGGGCAGTTCTGGACAGACAGAGCTTTTTTGGCAGAAAATTGTTTAACTAAAAATAGTTCTAGGGAGGAAAATAAAAGGTTGTGCAAACTAAGCAATGTCTTTTATTGCCTTATTTGGTGTTACTGCTAGTAGTATGAGTTTCTTCAGCATGGCCAGAAGCAGATGGCTTCATTGCATTTAATTCCAGATTTGAATTTCATTGTGCACAGATAAAAAGTGACATTGCTGAGGTTCAGGGGAGCAATGATGTGATTGCCCATCAGCAAAGGGTGAAGGCTGCTCCTCTGCTGCAGCACCTGATGTCCAGACAGAGCTCAGTGGAGGCCCTGAATGAAGCACAACCTTCAGGCACTGAGACTTTCCCTACCAGGCACTGGGAGAGCTGCTCCTCCTCGCTGGAGAGGAGGAACCTCCGATTTCTGCAGAGGCCTGAGGAGCCAGCACGCCAGCCACTTAGCAACCTTTAGCCTCTGGTCTCATGGAAGTATTCAAGTGCCTTAGCTCCAGAGCAGAGAAAGAGATCGTTGTTCCCTTATGGCTCACAGCTGTGAGGCTGTCCTTGAGCTAAGTGTCCAAGCCGGGTGTCTCCCACCATGATTTGAGTCATTAGAAGTGCAATCTTTTTTTTTAAATTCTTATTAAGCCTGGCTAGCAACAGATGTTGGATCCAGGTGCTCTGCAGTGAGGCAAAAGGTTCACTAGCTTTTCCGCTTTCCTGCTGAAGTGCTCACCTTCTCCTGGAATGGGCCAGGCATAGAGTGAAAAGGGAGGAAAAAATGAAAAAAACCCTGATTCTCTTGACTCCTACAGGGGTATTTATTTGCAGGAGACTTGCAAGAGCGTTGAGTCCCTACGCTTAAGTTATAAAAAGTGGAAAAGCTCCCACAGACTTTTGGCTTGCCTAGGTCATCTGTGATGAAGCTGCTCTCCTCAGAGGTGCCAGATACCAGCAGAGAAATTCAGAGGTGGATCCTTCATTTCCCCAAGAGAAGCTCTAATGTTCGAATGCTGGCTGTGAGGAAGGACTGGTGACCATGAAGCCTTGTCCCATCAGTTTTCTTTCCTCCAAATTAAACTTGCCACAATGTGGCTTGGTCATTCAGGCAGCATAGGTGCTGACCAGGGGTGTGACTGTGTGCACAGGGGCTCTGAGGAGGAGCTTAAAAATCTTTATAGCATCTAAATATTGTGAGCGAATGTCTCATCCTCTTTGGGAGCAGGCTGTTTGGGAGCAAGGGCCACCTGTTACGGATATAGATGTGGGTGTATCAGCTCGGTGGGGGTTCTTATCAAGGCTGAGAGCTATGGCAGTAGTAAGACATTTCCTAAGAATCTTTCCTTAAATTTTTGTTCTTCTAAACCAGATAGAGTGAGGGTCACTTGCTAGGCAACAGAGGGATATTTTTTTTTTCCTACTCACAAAAAAATCAGGCAACTTTTATTTTAGGTTAAATAGAACAAAGCCAAGAAGGGGGCTGGGGGGAAATCATGTCTCTCAAAGAAAGAAAAACCCCAGTGATTTATGGTGAGACATTTTGTGTTTTTAACCTAAATACAGCTACTGTTAAAGCAGACAGGGAAAAATTTTACACCAAAAGGTACACACAGAAAACACAGCCAGCATCTCTTTCCACTTACATGATCTCTCACCCTAGTAGTCTTTCTGCTTGAAACGAGCAGCTCTGTGTGTGAACACAAAGTAGAACTCCCTGTGCAACCATGCACCGACAACCGCACGCAGTAATTCTTTGTGGAGATGCGTTTATCCGCCTGTCTTGCATGATAAGGTGTGCACATGCACTCTCATTCTCTTCCTATAAATCTTCTTTTCTTTTCAGAAAGTTGTAAACCTAAAGATAACAGCACACGCTCTCTTAAAAGCGAGGTTGACATTAAAATCCTTGGCTTAAAAATGTTGCCTAGAGGAGAAAAATCTCCATCAGCCCAAAAGGAGCAGATTTGGCCATGTGCCAGTTGTCACTCTCCCACCACACCATGGGGAACACGCCGGGGGAAGGAATGGTGCAAAGGGCAAGGAGTCCTTCGGCTGTGGGGATCCTTCAGTGGTCTACGAGCCTTAAGGGGATCACATGATGGGAACAGAGTAAAAGGAACATCTAGCTCCTCTAAATCACATCACCTTGTAGAATCAGCGAACACAATCTCTTCCCTCCCATATATCACCCTCACACCAGACAGATCTTGAATGCAGAGGAGAATTGAGCACTTCTGCTCCAGAGCATGTGTCCCGTGGTTAATAACAGATGATCCTAATCGCCACTCCTGGAGCCCTGGGCTAGCTGATAACTCTCTCTCCTGACTACTGACCCCCACAATTTTCTCATGCCTGAGAAGGAGCAGATATTGTGAATGCCACATTTTGGCAATTGGGACAAAAATAGTCCCTCTTTTGCTCAAGGAATTCAGATAGCAAATGAAGGGAGCAACAGAGTGGCTGAGCAGCCGAACTACAGGGCTGGGAAAGATCTGCATCATGTATCTGGCTCTGCCACAGGCTTGCTCTTGGTGACCTTAGGAAAATTGGTTAAGGTCTCACAGCCTCATTTTCTTCCCTTGGAAAAATGAAGATAATGATAAACAGCAACTCCAGAATGGCATTGTGGGGATCCATCATTAACTGGTATTTATAATATGTGTTGAATTTTCCACAGTGAGATGGGATATAATGTTAACAGCTAAGAAATACGCTTTGCTGAAACTGCTTCTGTACTCGGAGAGTGGTTTCACTGCTTCTGCAGCAGCCCTTGAGGCTGCATTACCACTGAAGGGTAGCCTCACCGGCTCTCCATTTACACTTTAAAACCTCTACGCAGGCAGCAGCAGTCACAGATGCAGCTGCAAGGAGAAACCACACACCACAGTTGTGCAGGTGCATGTGGGCCCCAGTGGGAAAGAATATTAACTATTTCCTGGTAATAGGGACACAGAGGTCCTTCACACGGATAAAAATAATCTCAGCACAGTTCCAGGACACAGCCTGTGTGGGAAGCTACTATCCAACTGGGCTTAACAGATCCTAGCTTTAAATGACTACAGACTAAATATTCTAGGTCCTCTTCAAATTTGTTGAAGTTAATGCATTGTGCACCCTGTATTTTCAATGTGCTAGAGAAAGCTTTCATCATACAATTCCCATTTGTGTTTATCTCGAGCTTTCTGTCTGGAAAGCATAGTCGATATTTACCCCAGTATTTCAAGATCAGATCCTTTAGCTTTGGGTTTTTTTTTTAACAAGCTTATCATATTATTTGTGTCTCTCCTTGACAAAACGTTGCAGCAGGATCATTCTTTGTGCCCATAAGGTACCTGGGAATTAGAAGAATAATTATAATTGATACTTTTAAGATGCTTTTTTTCTTTCTGGAAGAAAATTGTCTGTTTTGATTCTTCTAATATAATCTTTAATTACAATTAGTGCCTGAAATAGAAACTGCAGGATGATTTGCAAAAGTAACAAGGCATGTTTCCCTCCTCTGAAAAGACTGAAGTGAGAATCAGGCCTCCAGTATGAATGCATACGTAAACTACATTTTAAAATAATTTTCTATGAAATTGCTTCCAGTTATCTGGTTTGCTAGAATATTAAGATGCAAATCTAGGCAAAGTAGATTTTTTTTGTACACTTGGTATCTCTGAACCTAGTAGGATTGGCTGAGCTGAAGCTGCTGCAGGAGATAATGATGTTCTGCTAAAACACAGCAACGCTTCAGTAAACCCTGACGATGATAATGCATTGAAATAACAACATGTGGCATTGAAATCCACCCACACATCATCATGCATCACACAAAAAATGTCACGATGTGCTGATGGTTTGAGTTTCTCTTCTAAAAATCACAAAGCTGGCAGTTCTAGCAGCAATGCTCACAACAAACTCTGCTTTTTCATCTCCTGTCTTTGGCTGGCTTCAATTTTACCCAAGGTCTTTCTTACTTGAGATGGTGATGGGGGATGATCCTTAAGCATTTGAAAACAGGATTCAGACAAATACTTCACCATCCAAGTTTCGGCTCTTACAGAGCCTTACCTGAACAGTAGGAGGCTGTAAAACCAGGCAGAAAATCTGGTAAGAAAGAAGTCTGGCACCAGATTTCCATGCCTTCTTGCTTTCAAGCAGAGCAGAAAGTAGCCTCTGTCTTTCAATTCTACTTGAAATATAACTTCTGCAGGGTTTCCAAATGCCTTTGCACTTACAAACGTTTGAAAGCTTAGATTTGGCACAAGTTTCAGCAAAGGTTTAGAGTGGTAGTGAGGTGGAGTGATGCCAGACGTGGAATTTTATCTACCCTCTATGTCATGGTAACAAAATAGTAATGAAACCTTTTTTTTTTTACGTTTGCCACCTTCTCCGTTTGATAAATAAGACAATACATTCACAGTCACTGACCTTGAAGACAGGTTCCAAATTTTCTACCACTGATGGAGCTGAAGTAAAGATTAAAAACTTTCTGAAAAATTGCTTGAACTAAATCAGGCTAATTCCAAAGAAGGTCTGCCTGTATTTAGGCTGGGGCCTGGATGGAGTTTTGGTGCCTATACACTAAATCATAACTTTGATTGCCTCACCTACTGCTTGACTTCAATACCTACCTTCAATAGGTGCTTCAACACTTAAACAACAAAAAAATCCTATTTAAGCACTCTTAAAGTTCAATATCTACACATATTTACTAGTGCTTTAGTGTTTGTAGGTCAGAGAAGCATGACTTATACCCCACATCAAAGGTCAATGGAGATCCAGACACAAAACATCTATTCTTTCTACCCTTCTTCCCTCCTTTGCCTGTTGGGTGGGATGATGATACCTGCTGTTCTGGGTTTTTTTTTCTCAGATGATGATGACAATGATCCTGTGTTTTCATGCAAAAACTTGCCAGTGACAGTCTTAAATGTGGTTAAAAGTCTATTCAGACTTCTTCCATCCTAATTAAAGGGAGTCCCCTTCTGCTGTCATTTCATACTTCCATGGCACTGGGGAGATGGACATAATTCCCTTCTGAAAGGCTTGAAATTCTCATTTCCTGCCTTCCATGAATGTGATCAGAGGGATCAGAGGTTGGGGTGGGACATCTCTTGTAGGTTCTCCATCAGGAAAGGCAGACATTTGGATTCAGTATGTCAGAGAGGAGTGGTCATGGCTGTGATGCCTCCTGGCTAGGGCACCTGCCTAGCCACAGTTTTGGCTTCCTCGCCCGGCCTCAGGATTGCTTCTGTGTTTTGCACTAAGCAGCTGTTGCATGAAGCCCTAAACAGCCCTGCAATCAGCACGTGGAGCCCAGCATGTCCCTTACCACTTGAGTGCAAACCAAACAGAGTTATATGCTTTCCTTCTGGCCCCACTCTTTTCTAAGTCTTTCTTAGAGCTGTTTCTTCCAAGAGGAGAGCTTGGGAGTACCCCCAAATCTCTCGTCTAATGTGTCAGAGTAAGCAGCTGTGGCTTTGGGGGCGGAGGGGGCAGAGGGGTAGAAAAGGGCAATAGCAGAGTTTCCCTGCATTTTACACTTTGGGCCAGTTGCACCTGCTAAGATATCACACACTCATGAATTACGTGATGTGACAGTGACTATTCACATTTGCTTCTGTACTTAGCACTGAGCTGTGTCTGTCCTTGCCTGCTAGGAGGTCCAAACCTCCCCAGGGTCCATGGGGCTGAAAATTCAGTGTCGCAAAGCTTGGCTCTGCTGTGATGAAGTTCCTCTTTTGGACCTGGCAAGTGTAGCATGGGAGTGAAGCCCAATCATATTTTGGTACCATTCAGTCCTTTGTCTTTTAGGTGATGCTGCCAGTAACAACTGGCAGCAACGGGTGTTTAGTTATGACAGCAGTATTTTGTTATGGGAACACCCATCTGCTGCCCACTGGTCTGCCAGTGCAGGTGGCCCATGGGAAAGGCAAGCAAGCAGTTCCTCAGTAGCACAGGCTTCGGATGGCTCTGGTGCACAGGTGGGCTTAAAAACAGGGAAAGGTCTCACAGACCCCATTTCTGGTCAACGGAGCGACTGATTCCTGCAGCGTGGCTGGCACACAAACACAGCAGTAAATGTGACGCAGTGCGTGGCCTTCTTCAGGAAAGGGCTTTGGGAACTTCCCGTAGAGACATGGGCTGCCTCTCCTCTTTTTACGTACCACAGGGGAAATGGAAGAAGAGAAACACCAAGGGTGGGAATTAAGACTGTGTTTTCATTTCCTCTTTCTTGTTTTTAACATGGTCCTTCACTAGTAAAAGAAAAAAAAAAAAGACAATAAAAACCCAGCTGCACCTGGGTTTTTACATAAATGTTCTCTTGCACTTCAACTCGTTCACCTCCTGGCAACACTGAACTCCAGAAAATACAGTGCAGTCTCTCTTTAAGAAAGACTGCTCCCTGCCCAGCTGTTGACTTGCCTGAAGGTGAGACCTCTGCTTAAATTCATGGCTCCAGCTGTCAAAAGCAAAGAAAAGCAGCTTTTCCTTGGCGGCTCTCTGCTTTGGGTAGAATTTGACATCTTCCTCAGTCAGCAGAATTTAATCAGCATCAAGTGCCCACAGCCGCTCAGCCCCACCACCGCTGGGCTGGGGCTGGGGCTGGGGAGCAAGTCCTGCAGAAGAGAAAAGAGGGAGAGGCCACAACGCAGCCGGCACAAGCAGACACAAGCACAATCACCAGTTTCTATAAGAAATCCAAAGCTTGTCACTGTCTAGGGAAAGCCTCATTATACCCTTCAAGTTAAGAACTGCTGTTATCACGCAGTAACCTTACCCGGCTTAGCCTCTGCTGTGTCCTCCTGAGTAGCTAAGAGTGGTAAATAGAGTGATTTACTGACAGCTGACAATGATACCGATTTCCAAAAGAAAGCTGGTGAAATGGGCTCAGGGATATGGTTTCCCAGATTTGAGTAAACAAGTAAAGCCAAGGGAGCAACTCCTCAGATGGCTGTGCTCTGTTTGCCTTCCTAGGGAAGAGAATGCCTTCAGTTATTTTCATGTAGGTGTCAACAAACTAAATGATCCACTGCATGCACCACAGACTGTTGGGCAGAGCGCCGGGCCTGTAAAGCCCAGCTTTTGATGCATTCACCAACCTCAGTCAGATCGGACTGGCACATGCAGACTTAGGCCCATGCAGATGTCAGTGCACACAGAATTACGTATGGACCTGCCACAGCAGGAGGGCATATGTTTTTCCCCAGTCCTGCCACCTGCAACCAAGCCCCCAAATCCCACAGAGAGAGAAAGGAGCTGGGGAGAGATCGGGATAAGGTCACAGCCAGGGAGGTGGTGGGGTGGCAGTTCCCGTTCCATGTCCTGTGATGTGTGCCCAGGGGCTGTGCCATCGCTGGAGTCCTGGCCTGGCTGCCCCAAGACCCCTTGTTTTGGGGGTTCAGTTGGTGCATGACAGCTGCTGTTATGGTGGGAGTGTGCATGGGGTGTTTTTTCAAGGAGACTCTGTATTAGCACTTACCCATTTAAAATAACCTATTCACAGCAAATATGTGCCTATGTGTTTTCAGCACACAAACTCCAGGCCTTCCTATACATGCAGTTCATTTCTAGCACCTGCAGCTGTTACCCATTTCCTGACAATATCATCGTGCCCATTGAGGAGAGGAAGGACATGTTGGGTTGTTGGGTTTTTTTAATGTTTACCTCTTCCACCTGTTTGATATTAGCCTGCATAATAGCACAGAGTTTCAGCAAAGGAGGCGGCTGCTGGAAGCAAACAGGAAATGAAGCAATACCCAAGGTAAGGGAGGCAACGGGCAGTAGGGCTATGAAGAAACAAGCGTGGGGGGTGTGGGTATTAACCAGCGAATATTCACTTCCCTCTATGCAGTGGGGTGATTTAGTTCTCCCCAGATCCAAACCAGGTATCAGGGGGACACTAAAGCATTGAGTGCCCCCAGCTACAAGAGAAGAGAGGCGAGGAAGTGGGAGATCTGTAAGGGGAGGAGACGCTGTGAATGGAGGTGGGAGTGCAGGTAAAGGCTTGCTGCTCAGGGAGCGGGGGAGAGCTCGCAGGTGCATTGCGGCCCAGGAGCTTGACAGTGATCAATGTAGAGCTCGGGCTGTGAACTGTGTACTCTTGCAGCCTGTAGCCATGAATGTGGTGGGTTTTTTTCTCCTGTTCCTTTGTATTTGGGGAATGAACTTCATAAAACCTTCATTCATCGTTTCTGCTCAGCCACATGACAAACTTCTACTGAACTGTGTCCTGGAGGGGTGATGCAGCCACAATAACAAGATCCCTCCTGCTCCAGTCATTAAAAACACTGCATTTCTCATTTCACAGCGCTGGGGGAGGGGACAGAGAGCAGGAGGAAGCAAATCCCACTGAGGATACAGTTACAATATGAAAGAGACCATTAACCCAGTGGATATACCTACAGAACTGAACCAACAAATGTCCTACAAAAGAGACAAACTTTTATTCTAGTATTTGTTCACCTTTCTCAATGTTTACCTTCCAAAAAGCTGTTACCAATACAATCCTGCTTCCCTTCTTAAACCTCTCTATTTAAAACTTCGCAGGGCCAAAAGGCAATGCTCATCATGTATAGTGCCCGGAGTCCTTTCTTCTTAAATGATATCCCCTTATATGAACTGCAAACTGAAGACATGTGTTGGATGCAGTTATCTGCATGCTGCATGTTTGTTTTATACATATTATTTTCTGTATTGCTTGGGGATAACGTATCTAACTATGTTTTTGTGACAGTGATGCTCTTTGTCAAGGTGGTTTTCTACTGTCAGCTGGTTTTGGTGACTGGTCAAATGCCGTTTATCAAATGTTCGGTAAAATATTTTTTGTTGTCAATTAATGATGAAGATGTGCATCTTCATCATTATTTTAATAATTCTTCTCTGCCTTCTGTAAGTGGAAGGGGTGAATTGCACACTCATGCAGATCCTTAGCTTTCACTCACTGTAACACAGTTTCATGGCATGAGGGGAGCTCCGTTTCAAGCTGTATGTGGATGTCTGTAGAATTACCCGCCATACAGCACTCTGCTTGTGTGAAATGGGCCAACTAATAATGTTGGATTAAGGAAGAGATGGAAATGACAGGAGCACATTTTGCTTTGGATTCAGCAAGATTTGCTAGAAGTTCTAAAATTTTTGTTAAATTTTGTGACAAGCTCGCACTATTTTAGAAAGTATTAGGGAAAAACAATTGCAGCGTATGTGGGCAGAAAGCTTTTTACTACCAACTCCATTTTATCACTTTTCAAAAAAAAAAAAAGAAAAAAAGAAAAAAAGAGGCCCTGTAGACTCTGACACAGCCAAGTTGCTGTGGCTTGCTAAAATACCAGTGTTAGCTGAAGCCTGGTAATTGTACAAACACATGCTTTCAGCTGGGGCAAACACAAGATAAATGACATTAACTTCTCTCTTGGGTATAAACTAACATGTTTCACCTCTCAGGAGGAGATGTGATTGTGGGTCAGGCCGTGCTGATGGGCAGTAATAACTCGCTAACTGAGGTTAGCCTGAAAATGTGTCTCAGCTTGGTGTGAAGCCCCTGTCCTTCCCAACAAGGACCTGCCTGACCTGGTGAGCATAGAGAGAAAGCGTATTATTAGTGTTATTTAATTTGCATTACTGTGATACTTAAGAGCTCCGGTTTGGATTAGGATTCTGTTGTGCTAGGCGCTGTATAAACACACGAGAAAGCAGGACACTGTCCTCAAGAGCTGCCTGCCTTATGCAAACACACATGGGAGTTGGGTACAGTCTCACACTGAGGTCTGGCTTTGTCTTCCATAGTGCCTTGTGCGGTGCCAAGCATGTTGTCAGCTCTTGCAAATCCTCCGTATATAAGAGCCCACACCTCAGCCTGCTCTTTGCTGTACTAGTAATTTGGCAAGCTCCTGTGTTTGTGTAGCATGCAGTAGGTTACCCAGAAGGACGCTTGAGGCTGAGTTGGGACAGGCCACGTGAGTCTATTTTAAGGGCAGCTACAAAACGACCCCATGTACTGCAGTTCTAAGTGGAGACAGCTTGAACTGGCTTGAGCATGTAAAATGAGCAGCTAGCATTAGGGAACTCGTGGGTCAGAAGGAGACAGTGCTGAGCCAGCATGGGCAATGCTATGGGCCTTCTCAGGTCTGCTAGATGCTTGATCCATGCAGGATGACCAAGCGGCCTGAAGGGCTGCAGTGCTTGTTGTCCCAAGGGAAGCAACTCCCCATCAACTCTGAGACAGGCTGTTAATAAACAATAACAAAATTTTGTACCTCAGGGGCAGAGATTAGAGCAGGACTAGTGAGAGAAGCAGTTAGTTTACTCTGTGAGAAATGTTTATTCAGTTTCCCTGTAGGCTGTTAATAGGACTTCTGGCTTAAGCAGAAGAAATCCCACCTTGTTCCCTAAAACTTGTTCAATAAAGATGAGTCACAAGCAATGTCTGTGTTTTGAAGCAGCAACTCTTCCTTTACCCTATGGAGGAATGGTGGGATGACTGCAGAAGAGGAACTGGATAAAAACCTGTTTGGACAATACCTTACGTTCAGTGGCCTGTAGGGATGGTGTGCATCCAAATGGTGCTGTGGATTTCTCATTTTCAAACAGCAAGTCAGGAGCTCTGTATGCAGTAATCTTCTATTCCCCTCCTCCTCTCAGCGGTAAAGATCTGACTACACCATTACTTCAAAACTTATTTAGAAGAGCTGCATCAGTGTTCAAGACCTTCTCTGCAGAGTGCCCTTCCGACAGAGTTTGCCAGTGCAGCTACAGCATCATTTTAGACGTATGCTGTATGGATACATGGTGTGCTGCTTGCAACTGCAGCGTCTTGTGGGTTAAACGAGTGATGTGGGCAGATTGAGTCGGGGAAAGCGTTGACATATCAAAAGATGTAAGAATTCTCAAAACCGGTATAAACCTAATAAACAAGTCTCATCAGGTGTTGTTCAAGGTGGTTTGGTTTCGTTCGGAAGTAAGAATGCAATGCAGTCGAGGTGTTGCGGTCTGACTGATAAACCAGTTCTGGTCAAGACAGGGCACAAAGCCTACACCTTTTAGCTAACCTCACAGCAGAAGTGAAACGTCCTGCCTTTGTTTTAATGTACTGCACTTTGGCTCACTCATGTGATCAGTCACTCCCTATGAAAAATAGACGTTTTTGCTCTTGTAGACAAAATGCATAAACATTTGACCCCTGGAAATATGATATACAGCTAAAGACAGCCGTTGAAAAACCTGGAGTGTGTACATGCAATATAAATTCCCCCTATCTCGCAGGACCAGCATAGTAGAAGAAAAGATAATCGGTTGTCTCATGGTCTCCCTCCCCACCCTGTTCCCTTGTTTCCCTTGCGTTCCCCCTCCCTTTTGCTGTGGGATGTGCCAGCACTTGTCTTGGCAAAAGCCAGTCTTGGATCTTAAAACTGAAGGAAACTCCAGTGTGTTCGTGACTAGCTCAGCCTTTACCAGGCCTCCGCTCCTCCCACCCCAGCCCACGCCACGAGAACAGTACACGGCGGTGGTAGCGTGCTCTGGGGAGAGAGACACCCGTGCCCAGCACCACCTGCCTGCACATAGTTCACACCCTCGTAGAAATCGGGGCTGTGCAAATGGGAAGTATGCATAAATGTGTGTCCCCCCCACAGGCAGGTCATGGCACACACCACCAGCCGTGGGACTTTCACTCTGGTCTTGGCCTGTGTTCTCCATGGGGAAGTCAAATGAACAAGTGCTTTTCTGGCAGTCGCAGGGTCCTTCTCTGTGCTCAGGCCAGATAACATCAGCTGATGGTGGTGTTGACTTCCACCTGCCACCCTCCACTATGCTGCACCCAGCTACTGGCTTGCTCACTCTCCCTGCCCAGGCAATCTTAGGCATTTCTAGAAAGATTGCCTGCAAAACTTAACACCGTCACCACTTTTGGCAGCGGTGATTTCACGACACAGAAAACCGCCCATTAGGAGTTGCACAGCAGCTCATTTTCCAAAGAAGCTTCCAACGAACAGTTGGGTGTTAAAGCACGAATTCTCCTTCAGCCTCACTCAGCCTGGTCTGGATTTCAAGCAGGAACCAAAATATGTCAGGTTTCAGTTCTCATCCCCAGTATCTCAGAGTGTCTTGTCCTACAAAAATTGATCTTTAAAAATGAAATCACCACGTGAATAAACAACTATGCTGTCCTTAGTGCATACGCATCTGTAAAGTCCACACCAGAACTTCAGATGGAAGGGGTCTGACTGGGCCTTCCACATCACAAAACACTGCTAATAATTAGTGAAGCTCCATCCTAAGCTTGCTCTCTATTTTCCCCTTGTTAAATTTAATGGAACTTTTTAATATAAGCTTGTTCCCTTAGTCATTATTTGATACCCTACTGTTCTTGTGTTAAGGTCATGCTTTAGTTTAAATAATGACTTTTCTCTCTCCGTTGTTTTCTCCTCTGACATATTTAAAGGCTCCTGTCCCTATGCATTCATTCTTGTTTTGTTGCTATATAAATCACTTGCTTTTATAGTCTTCTAAGACACACTCTTCATTTCCCTGGATGATTTCTCTGGATCATTCTGGATGATGTTTTGACACTGCCTTACACAATGGTGGTAAAGCTTTTTTAATCAGCTAAAGCATCTTGTCTAATATATCCTATGACTGCCATGTCACACTGGTGGCTCAGTTACCCTGTAATAGGTGACTACATTTTGGTCTTTCTTCACCACTTTCTTCCAAATGCAGCGTCCTTGACTCTACAGCAGGAATTCCTGCTGCCTAGGTGTGTGACCTTTTGCACTGTGAATTTTTGAATTCACCAGACTTTTCCCTGATATTCTACACCTCTCTGTTGATGAGACATCTTATCTTCAGTAAATTTTATTAGATGATGATGATGATGATGATGATGATGATGATGCCTCCATCAGCCCCACTTAAGACAAATGATAATAAAAGCTCCTTAACTTTTGTCTTAATGCTGTTTCTGGTGGGAACCCCATTCCTGAAGTTATAGCACAAAACTTCTGTTGCCACTCCTGCTCACTGATGGCAGAAGCTATGTGTGCAGCTTCGCCAGTCTATGTCTGCCAGACATTTTTCTCCAGCCCAAGAAAGGCAAGCGGAAAGCAGACTTCTTCACCGCGCAGCAGAGAAGCAGCGTGCCCTGATACGATCACCCTTGAACAGAGCTGAGGGCGGGATCCCTAGATGTACTTGGCAAAGCAGCTGACACACCTATGGAGAGGGATGGAAAAGGATTTCTGCTACTTGTACGTTCTTCCCAAATGTGCTTTGGAAGCTGGGGTGGAGGCACGTTTCACTGAGGTTCAGCAATATCTCCCCATGGCTTTTAGTCCGAGCACAGAAGAGGCTCAGAAAAAAAAAAACCCCGAGAGTCTCGAGTTTGTGTGGCAGTTCATTGTCTTCAGTCTGGTCAGCTCCATGGGGGAAGTCTGGGGGCTTTGAGCACAGAGTTTCCAAACACTGAGAACAAACTGTAAGCATTTGTAAAAACCACAGAGCGTACAGTTAATACACCCAGATGTGCTGTCAGCCCCACAGCACAGCATCGGAGTGGATGGAGTGTGTAAATCTTGGAAAGGTTAAAGCTGAGAGACCAGTGATACGCATAAAGACTCGTGTTCCTTCCAGGAGGAGGAGGAGGGGTGAGGTGTTATCATTCTCCATTAATCACTTACATCTCCAACCTGCCTAAATCCTCTGAAAAGAACCAGCAAAGAAAACACCAGCTGCTGTAGCTCCTACTTTTTCCTCCATACCCACCAGTCTCCCTCCCCCCTCCCTGCCTTCCCCAGACTGTGTTTATTTTTACTGCTCGTGAATCAGCCAGGAACTTGCTCCCTGCAACAGGATCAGCTGAGAACAAGCTGCAGATTGAATGTTCCCTGAAATCCTGGGTTTGTTTTGTAGCTTACCACCAGCAGCAAAACAGTGGAGAAAAGGAGAGAAAGTGATACATGTCTTCTTTCTCACCCGGGGAGATGGGACTTTCATGCTGCAGAGAGTGGGACTTCCCCAACTTGCTCTCTGAATGCAAGGGCAGCTTTCACTGGAGATTCTGAGCACGCTTAGCTTGTGAAAATCACTTAAACCATGAGCCTGAGTGCTTTGGGAAGGGAACTGTTGTTTCATATAGGAGCTCCTGGCTCCTGCAGTAACCTGCTGCACCCAAAACACCATGCTGCACCATAGGCAGCACAGACACTCTCCCTCCCACAGGGGCTGTTTGTTCTCTCATCTCTATGCACGATGTAAGAACTGACCTGTCGTGAATAAAGGAAAGATTCACCCTCCAAGCTGGACTGCGCTGTGGCTACCCCAGCTCTGGTGTCAGTGCGATGGGTTGCACTGGGGAAGGCGAGCCCCTGTCTTAGTGAAGTCACTGCCTTGCTTAGCAAAAACCATCCCCAAGGACACCCAGGTACACAAACAGGGTAGCAAAGAATGGCCACTGGTGGTGGAGAAGAGAATGATGGGGAGGAGAGATGAGAGGAACTTATGAGAGGGGAAAAAATCAAAGGAAAAAAGGAACTGAAACACCCCTGAAAAAGTGTGTGTGTGAAAACTGAAACAGGGTGAATGTGGCAAAGTCACTCTTGGAAGAACGAGCATCTTCCTCAGTTGGGGCAGGGTTGTCTCTGCAGTGCCTCTCTGAACCCACACTGTCTTGACTGGAGCAGCAGTGACCGCAAGACCTGTCCCAGGATGCACTCTCCTGCCAGGCTGTGTTCCTGGTTACTAGGAGGATCACACTATCCATCCCCAAGCAGCAAGAATTTGGGGAAGCAGGTTTGGAGTCCTGTCCTCCAGAGAACAGGGAAATCCTTATTTACAGAGGAAATATACACCAAAATATCAGCTTTCTCCAGAACCTTGTGTTCAACAGTCCAAAGGCCACCCTGACATCTGCCATCCAACAAATCATGTCATCCAATTTAAATCCAGCATTTCAAGCTGTGCACCTCTGAAAGGCACGAAGTGCTACCCTTGTCACCAAACCCAATGGAAAAGCACTCGACTCATGGAGAGGGGTGCGTCCCCCGTGCAGCACTGCGCTGCAGCACGCACTGGGAGGCTGACTTGTCACTTCGGCACTGGCCTGGTGCAGAACTGCTAATCTCTTTCAGATTGAAGAGGCTGTTTGCTGCCAAGACTTCTCTGCCAAAAGATAACTTTATAATACTGATAATCAGGCGCCCTGTGATGATTAAATGCCTGTTGCTTGCCTCTGTATGAAGAGTTTCTTGCTGACAAGCTGCTTATTATGGCAAACCATTTGCGTTATGGAAAAAGCATGGCCTATTACTGAAAAGTAGCAAAAAAATCTTATCTTAGCCTAGAAGTGGAGAAAGTGCAATTAATTAATTTGTTTCTGAATCTGACCTCCAGACGTAAGAGATTTTATAGCACAGCTACATATTGTAATTACAGGATAGAGCAAGCCTATACTGTAGCTTCTAGTTGAGTGTGTAATGAGGAGCGAAAGATTGATGTTCAGTGTGGTCAGATGACTAATACACTGGCAACAGCTGAACTGGTCGAGCAAGAGTAACAGGCACCTGAGATAGCATTTGATGTCTTGCTGAATAATGACGTTGTTTCCTATGTTGATTATCTTCCTCTAACTTGGTAATTAACTTGTCCTAACAGTGCGGAGTGCAACGTTAACATTCAAGACACGGCTGCTCCATGTGTAGCTGGTGCCATGCCACTGCGTGTCCTTGTACTCATTATTCTCCCTCTGGGATTTTCCCAGACTGCATGCAGTAGGCACAGATATATAAGCATGTATGAGAGATGAGAGATGCCTTCTGAGAAACTTGTGTTAATGATACTCTCCAGTCTGGTCTGGGAAACCAAAAAGTACATGAAGTGAAGAGAACATCCCACCTTGATTGCAAAATATCGTTAGGTAAACCTTTAGCACAGATGAAGCTGCTTTCATCCTAGGATTTGTTGGAGGGGTTTTCTTGGTCTTGAACATATCCTTTTTGTGACGTTCTTCATAAAGACCTAGAACACTCTTCCTCCAGTGGAGTTCAGTGGAGTTCTAGCTCTCCTACTGTGTTCAGATGATGATAAAACACGGTTGAGTCATTGTAAAGTTTAAGCATGGTAGATGCCCCACATCACCAAGTCTCACTGACTGAGCTTTATGCAAAACTTCACTGTGTCCTTGGCAGTTTAAGTCTTGGAAAATTTCCTGCTTTTTATTGGCATTTGAACCAAATCACAACTTGTCTAAAAAAACCCCCAAACAACCCAACAAACCAAAACCAGCAGGTGGGATCCTTAGGTGAATTTTCCCTTAAAAAGAAAAAAAAAACAAAAACCAAACCACCCATAACAAAAGAAATCCTTTGATGTGGAGGTTTCTGGCACACTGTTCTGTAAGCCTCATGCATGCCATATCTTCAAGCAACGCCACTCCTGAGCTTTAAAAGTTGTAGGACTCGATTGTCACAGGGTTTTCAGGCTACAGGCAATGACAAAGGAATCGGATCTATAATACCTGCACTGCTTCTGAGAATTTCCTTGGCAGGGTTGCATTTAAGGCTCTGTGAGCTTGACTGGCAATGGCTGGGTTACCTGCCACTGCAGGCAGGGCTGACTCACCTGGGATTTCTGTAGCCTAAGCACTAACAAAAAGCCTGTGACTTCCAGTTTGCCTGGGGCTCCTGTCTGCTGCTCTCTGAGTTTGAAGACAACATATATTCAGAAACAGAGAGAGGGAGGCAGAAATAAAGGGACAGGGATAGCAACAGTCTCAGATTACAGTTTGGGTATCTCTGTTTCCTATTTCTGAGTCACTTCGGTCACGATTACAATGCCTAGTTTAATCTGCTTTATAGAGCTACCCCCTTCCCCCCAACTCGAAACCCCTAATCTCAGAAGATTCATCTGAAAAACAAGGCCAGTGAGTGAGGTCAAACTTGGATATGGACAGAGAGCTGAACCCAGACACAGTGGCAAGGGATGCTGCCCGAGTGTATTGGCAGTAGGAGGACAGTAGGAGAGTAAGGGCACTCTGTAGCTGATAAGAGTGGATTAAGGATTTGGCACTGAGCAGGCCATGGGAGGAGAAGGACGTTGTTCAGAAAGGCAGAGTGAGGAATCTCTGCCAATGCTGTTCCCACCCTAATGAACTGACCGCGGCTGGAAATGGTTATCTCAGGACGGTGCTGAAAACCAACTACTAGGACGGATGAGATGTTTTAGGTGTTGGAAGACGGCATGAGTGACTCTTGCTGACAATGATGCTTCAGAAGCCCTGCATGTGGGTCTCATTTTCTCTCTCATGAGGGGCAGGAAGAAAGAGACAAACTAGTAACATTCAGCTGCTATTTCAGAGCTGCTGCCAAGGGGTCCAGGCTGTTCATATGGCAGATATGCCTTACCTCAGCCTCGAGCGCCTCTGCTGCACTGGCTGGGGTGGGCATGTGAGGTGGGGGGGCTGCTGGGGCAGAGCGGGGAGGCAGGCGGACAGCTCATGTAGAAAACAGTTTTGCTGTGCTTAGATCCAGCAGTATTTTCTTTCCCCCTATTGTTAAGTGGCATTGAGCACCAGCAAAACAGGAAACCGCTTCCTCCAGCCGCTGACCTGGCCAACCCCGGGGCAGCTGCTGGCTGCGCAGAGCAGCCGCCCCACGCCACCCCATTCCTAGAAAGTGTCTGGACATTCGGTGGAGGAACCTTAAGGAAGAGCAAGAAATACCAGTGAAGCTTGAATAAGCAAGTAGGCTCGGCAGCTCTTACAAGAGGGTAGTCATACTGGAAATATCTAGTGACAGTGGCCAAAACTGTCTCTTTTTTCCCAGCATGAGGGCTTACAGGAGTGAGTGCAATAATGTGTAGGCCAACCCCTGTCACCTCACTCATCTGGTAACTAAATTAATTGTCTCTTTGGTGCCGTGCAGCATGCAGCTCTTGTATCAGACATCCTCACTCAGGCTGTGAAGAAACTATTGTTTTACAGGCACTGCAGCTTCTGTTGTGATCCTAAAATCTCAGAAGTCCAGCCAGGTCTCACTTTGCTGGGCGGCCTCAGCAGAGGCAGGAAATGGTGCTGGTGAGGTGGTAGGTGACCCTTTTCTTCCTGAGAAAGCAACAGCCCATGGTATCAAGAGAATATATGCTGCTTGGGTTTCTGTCCTTCTGAGGAGACTACAAACGGAGGACAGCAAAGACCTTGTGGCTCCTTCTCTAATTACACATCCCCTGGTATTCTCTGATATCAAGGACAATGTTGTCCTCCCTGGTGACATTCTGCTGACCTAGAATTGTTTTGTTGTATTTTTGGTTGGGTTTTTGTTTTGTTTTGTTTTAATAACATGGTGTGATATTCTTCATTCTGTCTCTTAAATACTTACATAGAAAGAAATAATCCTGTAACCTCACTGGGAATGTCTGGTGGAAATTTTTCACAAGTGCATTTCTGTGTTTCTGAAAGTAGGACACATCGACGTGAAAGAAATGATGCTCAACCCAATCTCTGTCACCTCATTACTCTTGAGCTCCAACTTAATTACCTCCCTGATGCTTTGCACAGCTCTTAACCAGACATTCTGTGTCTGCTCAGAAATCTGCCATACAAAATGAAGTGATGACTATATACCCTCTTCCTGCTGGAGAGATGAGCGGTGAGGTTTGGTAAGGATCATTTCTAGAGCACCCAGAAGGCACACCATATTGTACAGACAGGCCTGATCCTGCACCACTGGAGGACTTACAAAGACTCACTGAAACCATGCTGAAAGCTTGTATCGCAAAACTGGTTTAAAGATAATAGCGAAGTTTTAACCTCAGTGAATTTGTGGTAACACCAAAGACAGAGTTACGTTAACAGCTCCCAGATTCTGACCTCCCTTATACCACTATGGCTGTATTGATGCCAGTGGGATTGCGAGGAAGAAGAATTTGATGATTTTGATTTGATTTTGAGAAAGTTGCTGAGTCCCTTGTGGGAAAGATCACACCCCAAAGTGGAGGAGACCTGCCTGAATGCCTTGCAAAACATACTCCTGGTTCAAACACAGATCAAGGTCTGCCATTTGAGCAGCCCTGTAACCCTAAGAAAAATACATGAGGTTTACGCCAAAAATTAATTTCGCATCCCTAAAAATAAAAAAAAAAAACAACATTAGTTTTGAGAGTAACAAAGAATATGAGGTATAACTAGGAAGATATTATAATTCTGGCCATGGAGAAGACAAACTGGGAGTTCAGTCACAGTAGACATCTCTGGGTTGTAAGGATCTGAGCGATTCTGATACAATTTTGTTTCTGTGTGTCTCATTTCTCCAGACTCAAACCTGATGCTATTGCTATGTCCCTTCTAAAGACTCATTCCACCATGCAGTACAGCGCTCTCAGCCAGGTGATGTGAGTACGAGGTGGTGTTTCTTCCCAGCAGCAGCAGCAGCAGCAGGCAGCCACCGAGAGCGGCGAGGAGGCCAGAGAGCACGGTAGGCGATGGATGGATCGGGTCGGGACGGGACAGCTCAGCTGTGTCACCTCGCAGGTGCGCTCACTCCTTCAGAACAGGCTGTTCTCACACTCCCCTCTGCCTGCTCGCAACCGAAAGCTATCATGACCGATGGACCTTCAAAACACAACGTGGATGCCCGTGTCATGTATCTTTTTTTATTTCTTCTTCTTCTCCAACCGCCTTACTGCAGTGCTTTGCATTGGGTTTGGAGGTCTCTCTGAATGTGTTTTGTTTGCCCTGCCCTTCAAAAGCAAACACACGTGGGGAGACGTTGCTGCTTCTCCCTAGGCCCTCCTTCATAGTCCGGGAGTTAAGTGACTTGCCCCTTTGGTTTCCCTGTTCCCAGCAGCATGCTGCGCACTGCAGCGTTATTCCCGGGTTCATTCCACGTGCGGCACTGCAGGGATGCTGCAGGGATGCGCTCTCCCTGCTGCATGGTCCCCACGGTGAGCTGTGCCGCAGGGCGTCCCTAGAGAGCACTGCTAACGCCGGCAATTGCGCAGATGACCAATTCTGCCTTTCTTTTGGCATTTCCCCCTCCCTCCCATTTTTTTAGTTTGTGAGATGGAAGCTTGTCACAAAACCATTCTGAGCATGTGTGAGACGCTTAACAATAGAGTAAATACACATCCCTTATCTTCCCTGAGAGAGAAGCTTTATAAAGTCTGGATAGTACTTCAAACCAGTTTGAAGTCCTTTGCCAACAAACAATCATTTTATGTTGAACTCCAGATAGGCTTTGGTTTGCACTGCAACAGTAATGTGGGGCATTAAGAGTTTTAAGGAATGCATCTCTATCTATTTCCTGGTGTCCCTCACAAAATATAAGTCACCGTTAACATCGCAGCTACACAAGGAAAGTCAGTGCCTGCTGAACTCACGGCTGCACTTAGCCTATCTTTGAAACTCATCTTCTGTACATAAAATGTAATACTAAATAAAATAGGAATTCACCAGGATGAACAGAAATGTTTAGGAAAGAGCTCAGTGTACACAAAGATGTGAGGGAACACCTGTTTTTTGAGGAAAGCTTCTCTTTGGAAGTTGGTCTTCTCAGCAGGGGCTCAGCAGCTTTCTGGTGGCATATTTTGGTCTCAGAGAGTTCTAGAATGCCTTGTTTAGTTCTCTGAATCTGTGAAATACTCAGAGTCTCTTTTTCACAACTACTGGCTGATCTGGCAAAGAATACCGCTTTGTGCACTTGTATCTTATCTTGTTCAACAGCTCTCTGATCATCGTTCCCTTGCACGTCCGTCCTTTCTTTTCACAAGGGACACTCGTAAATAAGGCTAAGGCCTGATCTGGGGACTGACCTTCCCCTGTAAGCCACGCTACCTGCTTATCGCTTCCTTGGAAATCTACCCACCACTAGAAAAAAAGAGGAACTTTTCACTGCTGGTGTTAGAACTTCTTTATATCCTTGGTGCAGAGCTTGGGGATGTTTCGGTAGCTATTCCAGGGTTAACAGCCTTTCTGCCCAACCAGCTGCTGTGAAATGTTGGCTCTGGAAGGCTTTTCCTTTGCCTATTAATCTCAGGTCTGGTGAGGCCAGTGAGGCAGTGAGGTGTGCATCTCTGTTTTTCCAGTGCTAATGATAGACTTGTAAGGGGAGGGGGGGGTGTGTGGTAAGCTGTTACTGGCGTTTTGCTTGTAGCACTGACTTTTCCCTGCACAGAGCTATACTTTGACGTGGTATGCTTGAACTTACAGATCAAAGAGAATTACCAGAACGATCCACTTGTGAATTGTGGGCCATTATCTGTTATTAACTCATCGTGAGCAGGGCGGTGAGCAAACTGTAATTTACAGTGTGTTATTACATTTCTGCTCACCGCGGTGTGCAGCAGTCGAATGCGTGCGTGTGACAGTCCGTAACGAGCAGCAATCTTTCCTAGCTAATTCAAACAGATCTTTGCCAGCCTCTGCTAAGGTTTAACAAGAATTTAACTCACTTCTAATAATTTTGTTTTTCTGCCTCCTGCCCCTCCCACCACATTTAGGAGGGGAGAAGGTTTCACCTTCTCCCTTTCTCTTCAGTACACGCTCGCTTCCAGGAAAACTTGGAAGCGCAGCAACAACCTCCTCCGGTTCCCTGCCAGATTTCCTTCAGGATTTAATGATTCAGGTGGCTTCATTTGCTAAATTTTTGCCAAAGAAAGTAGTTCTCTACTGACACCATATAATAAAGTTGAGCAAACAGGAGGGCTGGTAGGAGACTTATTTTTATTGCTTGGCTCTAGTCACATGACAGATCCGGTTACAAAATACTAATGCCCCTGCCAGCTCTCAGGACCCACCAATTCCTCTTGCTACTGTTTTAATCCAACCTGTCTTGCCTGTTGTTGTCTTCTTTCCCCTTTCCCCCGTCACCCTCGCGCCCCCCTCCCTTTTTTCCTGGGGGTGGGGGTGAAGGGGAGGCATTAGAGGGGGACAGGAGATGGAGTGAAAAGCAAGTAAGTCATGATTGGGAGTATCCCTTTAGCTCCTTCAGTGTTTGTTCAGCACTTTTTCGCCAGCTGAATAGCTCATTCCCTCTGAGCGCTGGCAGCCTTTGGCACAAGTAAAGCAATGTCAGCATTCCCCCCTGCTCCATCTATTTTTTGGAAAAGAGTTGTTTAAAATATTCCATTTTCACCTTGTTTGCAAGTTGCATGAAGGCTTCTCCCCCAGTTATATTGTGACATTCCGGCTTGAAAAACAACTTCAAGATCAGGATGATAAGATACCCTCCTCCCCCCTCCCCCAACAAACAAACCAAAACAATCTCCTCCTTTCTTATGGAAAGAAATTCGGCAATTCAGTGGAGCCACCTCTTTATTAGCAGCGAGACAAATACATTAAAAAAAAAAAAAGCTGATAAAATAATAATTTGAAAAATGCAAACTTTATGCAACAGTCTGGAGTTCTTGACAGTGGTGTCCCCTTTGTTCCCTCTTCCAGCATAGAGCAGTACCAGCACCTTTGGTGCTACGGGTTCCTGCAAGGAATCTACCTAGGCAGTTAGGCACCCAGTATCTTTGTACAGTCTCTGGTGTATAAGCTACACTGGTACTGAGCCCTCGGCTGCATCAGGGTGGGCACAACTATGTCCACAGTGTGCCGAGGGCACACCTCAGCAACAGGAGTAGCTCCTCATAATGGGTTGGGATGTTTATGCATAGAAGGTATAGAAAATAACTACCTTTCTCCACCTTTATGACAGAAAAGCTGTGGCACAGGGAAGTTTGGGGACCAGTTCAAGGCACCCAAGCCTCCTCTGGTGAATTCAAGGGCCAGAATTCAGGCGAGAGTTGTGTAGTTCCTGTGTTTCAGCTACGAGACCACCCATCTTCTCTCTTGGCAAGCATGAGTGGAAATGCACTTCTGCCTTCCAGTGTCTGTGCCATGGTTGTTTCCTAGGGGGAGTATGTTGCAATTGTTTTAGTTTTTCCATTCCTGATCTTCTTTCACACGCTGACTGTAAGTATCTGCAACACTATTGCATCGTCCTCATTCAGAGCTCTCCTGAAAACACAACCCTACTCTGGTTTCTGACAAAACAACCTCTTGTAATTAGGAGCTTGTTATGACTGCAACCAGGCAGGGTTAGAGGAAGTACGTGTCAGCAATGACTTCTGGCATCCACCTGTCTTCACTTCTCGTGGACACTGGCTGTAAGCTTTTAGGGGCAGGGTCCATCTCTGCACAGGGCTTTGGCCCCTCAGTGCTTCCAACTGCTGCACCGATGACATCTGTTTAAAAAGCTCGTTTTCAAAAGGCTTAAATAACATACATCCTTTGCTTCAGCTTTTATGAGCTTTTAACAATATGAAAAACAATGACATTTATTTTCCAAAGACTTTCCTTCTCAACTGCAAATACTACAACTGAGAGAAAATCAGAGGGATAACACCATCCATGGGTAGTGGCCATGTGTGCTGGATCCCTACACTGGTTTTGATTCCAGCATAACGGAGTTAGTTTAATAATCTGGTAGATTTGGATAAACCACGGTCGTGTTGTGATGACCTGCTTCTTGGGTATTTGTTTTCTTGTTCTGCAGGCAGTTTCGTTTCTGTGTGTGCAATCACAGCACCCTCTGCCGCCTCTTGGCTAACCTGCAAAAGGACAACAAATGACCGCAAAATAGAAAGGAGTTTTGGAGTGACTGGACCGATTGTGAAGTGTTGTTTTATGTACGAAACTCCACTCCCCCGTGAGAACGACAGTGCGTGAAGGTATCTCGGTCTGTGCAGCACGCAGCCCTGAGCTCCTAAGTGAACGAGGTATGAATTCTTCAAGGGCTCGAGCACCTCTCCGCCCCAGAGTTGCTTGCTATTCAGTTTTTTCGCTGCACATCAGGCATTACCTGCTACTTTTGCCAGGTGCACGGAGGCGCAATCAGTTTTCCTTGCGAGAAACATTAAAAGGTACAAGCGCCAAGGCTACTTCTCCGTGTTCCCAGACCGATTAACCGGGCACTGGCAGAGAAATCCCCTTTCCAGGACGTGCCCCTCAGGAGCGCCCAGTACCGAGGGTGCAAGAAGCTGCCTCCCTCATCGCTGCTTCTAGGATAAACTAAGGGGTTTGCTCATTCCGTCACCTATCGCACCCCTCGCTTGCCCTCCAAGCCTTCTGCCAGCCTCACTGAGCCGCCAAGACCCTTCACACCGGCCACCCCGCTGTGCGGACGGCCAGCCGCAGTTCCGCTCTCACTGAAGCCGGCGGCTGCGAGCCGCTCCCGGCGCCTGGGGCCGCCGCGGCACACGCGGCTCCCAACGCGCGGCAACCGCAGCCGAAGGATGACCTCCCACCCTGCCGCTACTGCAGCGCCCAAGCCGCGCTTCTGCTTCTCGGCGGGCCAGGCGCAGCCAGCCGCGGGCGCACCGCGGCCCACTCGCAGGCCCCCGGTGCCGGCCGGCGAGTTCCGCGATGGCGCAGGGACGCGGCCGCCCGGGCGAGGGAGGCAGCCCTGTCGGGGCCCGCCGCGGTAACGCAGCGTTTGAGGAGCCGAAAGCCTGGTGCTGCTCCGCCAGGCTGCGCGCCAGGCGGGAGCCCCGCACCGCGGCCGTTACCGGGCAGCCGCGGGAGCGGGGATAGCGGCGGCGGCTGCAGCGCCAGCCGGGGCGGAGCCCCGCAGGCCGGCCTGACCCGCATCCCGGGCCCGGCCGCAGCCGCCCCGCCTCCAGGGAAGGGCGGGGGGGCGGGGCGACGCACCACGCGAGCCCCTCCGGCCGCGGGACTGCGGGGCGGTGGCAGCGCGAGGCTGACGTGGCGCTCCCCTGCGCGGGGCGGGGCCTCGCCGCCGCCGGCGCTGTTCTTCCAGCGGCGCGAGCGGGCTGGGGGTGTGGCCGCGCGTGCGGGCCCGCCTCGTGCCCTGGTGCGCGTGCGCACGCGCGGGTGTGCGCGCGGCGTTTCCGGGCGGCGGAGCAGGATGGTGCTGCTGGAAAGCGAGCAGGTGGGGCTGTCCCCCCCGGCCCCGGCCCCGGGCAGCGGCCGCGGGCCGTCCCCTGGGGAGCCCGGCCGGTCACCGGCCGTATGGGGTGGGCCCTGTGCGGTGGGCCCTGTGCTGGCCGCGGTGGGAGGGAGGCAGGCCCCGCAGAGCCCCGCGGTGCGCCAGGCCCGCGCGGGGCCGCTCCCTCGCCTGTCCCGGCGGCGTGGAAGCGGGGGGGGAGGGGGGGCAGGGGGTGGGCATCGTTGTTCCCGGTGACTTGGGCGAGGGAGGGGCGGCAGAAACGGCCGCCGTAGGCCTGGGGACACGCGAGACTTAAAGCTCGTTTTTCGGAGGCAGAACCTCGGGCTGGGCCGGCCCTGGCCGGGGCCGCGTGTGGGGAGCACCGGGAATTCTTGTGGGGCTGATCCCCGCCGACCGGCGAGCCGGCCTGCGGTAACGGGGCGGGGCGGCAGGAGGAAGAAAGGCCGGTGTGGTGGGTGGTCCCCAGCCAAAGACGGGTTTCTCTCTCTTGCAGTTCCTGACGGAGCTTACCCGGCTCTTTCAGAAGTGCAGAACTTCAGGGAGCGTTTTCATTACGCTGAAGAAATGTAAGTTTCACGTCTGCTGCTGCATTCAGGAGGTGTCCGTCTCAGCGGGACTTGGAGTGGTGTTAGTCTGTATGGTTTAAAAGATGCAGTTCAGTGTCTGAAAAGGGGGGTAGTCGTAGGGACAAGTCTGTCTTTGCTGCAGTGCTAATAACCTTGAAGTAAGGCTGTTTCAAACCGCGGGAAAAGCTGTGACTTCCCACTTGCTAATCGATAATTGGAAATCTTTACATAAGAGGAATTACAGCATTGCTTTTGTGCGTTTGCCTCTTTGGTCTCTGGTTGGCTGGCACCACTTGAGAAGTACAGCACCCTTGGCTGCAGCTTGACATGCGTTTAAAACGCCCTGCTGCTGAAGCGCGCTGTCCATGCAGCATGGCAGGGGAAGGATTTACATTTTCTCCCTGGCAGCTGTAGTTTATGGAACAGGGGTTGCAGTGGAAGGGGTCTGTCAGCAATTTGGCAGCGGTGTCACTTCAGGTGGCCTTTAATTCCAATGTGCTTCACAGATCTCCTCACTTTTTAAGCAACTTCTGAGATGTTGTGTCAGGAGACATCCTGTGATATTAGTGAATAAACATTCTCTGCCTTTCGATACAGACGATGGACGAACAAAACCAGTCCCGCGCAAAGGCCACGTGGAAAGCTTTGAACCTGCAGACAATAAGTGTCTTCTCAGAGCAACTGATGGAAAGAAGAAAATTAGCACAGTGGTAAGTGAAGAACTTTGGGACAGAAACATTAGTGGTACTACTTGTATTTTATTTAATGCCTCATATTTTAAGTGAAACTTGTCTCTACATGAGTTGCGTGGGAATGACCCTTTTCATTCCAGGGAAATCATATGGTAGGCAAACACAGCTGAAGCTGGGGGGTGCTTAAGTGTTACACTTAGGTGAAGTTGTAGTGGTTACACTACGTGTTAACAGATGGGACAGTAGTTAATGGGTTTGCTCTGTATGCTGGATTTTGCTTCAGCGTGGTACTGTGGGACAGCTGAAAGGGACCCTGCTGGTTTTCAGCAACTTGGCTCTTGTGTTTTGAGTCAGGTGAAATTGTTTGGAGGGAAGGGAAAATCCACTTCTAGAGACATGGGCAGGAAGACACAGGACAGGTAAGGAACTAGCAGCATGAGGAGAAATGGCGTGGCTCCAAGGAGAAGAAAGGTCCTGCAGACTTGCACTCAGGCTGCCGCCTCAGGTGACAGAGGTCACTTCCTATGGACCCCAAAGCAATTACTGAATGTTCTTACAACCTGGGAAAGAACTGGATGTTCCCAGACTGGAACAGTAGGGAAGGGATCCTCGTTTCCTGGGAAGAACTTGTGGGCGTGGGTAGACTCTTCTAGGCCTTAATCTTGCTTAGTGTACCTATGTTTTTCCTTCATTTATAGAGCAATTTGTATTTCAGGAAACATAAGCTAGAAGTTTAAATCCTGTGTGATTACTTTGAATGTGAGATTAGGAAAGGCTTTAGGTGACTCCAGCTTTCCTCTGTGATATAACCCAAATAATAATATTACTTTGAGAAACAGTGGAGAGAGTCTGGTCTGCAACCTATTTTTATGGCCCTACAAGTAAATGAAATGTACTTTAGAACGTCTCTCCATCTTCTTCCCACCTGAAAACGCATGGATTTGGGACGAATGGCCTCCAGGGCATTCTCTTACTGAGTAGGGAGTGTGTTCAGTTTTCTGAATCAGAGGGGTCCTATGACATGTCCGTATAGCCTGTGATGAGCTGATGCAACTGCTGCTGGAAAGACTGGGTGGTCGCTGGTGGGTAGACGCTTACTGATGCTTGGTCTATGATAGAAGCCAGTGTGTTCTTGCTTAACCTCCAGTATTACTTTTGTAGGTGAGCTCAAAGGAAGTAAATAAATTCCAGATGGTAAGTTCTGTACACCTTTTTGTCTCTTTTCTGTAGGTGTTGGGGAGTGGTCTGTAGGAAGCATGTGTGAACAGGCTGATTTCAGTGCTGAACTGCCACAGAGCTTAACCTTAGGTTGTCTGTCTATCCGCATGTGTTTAAAGAGATCCCAGTGTGGGCTGTAAAAGCAGGAATCTCTAACTGCAGGAATTCGGATGCCCATCTCTTGGCAGTATGTAAAATGCTACCTCTAGTGCATTGTCACTTCAGTACTTGTTCTTCTAATGGTTCCAATTGTCATTGCAGGCATATTCAAATTTGCTGAGAGCTAACATGGATGGCTTGAAGAAAAAAGACAAGAAAAGCAAAAACAAGAAGAGTAAAGCAACACAGTGATGGAACAGCGCCTTACCATCACTCTAACAGACTTTACCCTTGCTCCAAGCAAAGTCCATTTCTTTTTGAGTTGCCCCTTGTCTTTGGCTTTCCTTCCAGCAGGATACTGGGATGTGATCAGTACCTTTGTTTAAACTGAGCACAGAAGGTGCTTTCTGTGGATTGTTGTATGGCTGGAGTATGTACGTGGTTACACTGAAATAGCTGCCAGATAGCTTTGTACTTACACTGCTGTTTGGTTTGTATTATACAAGCAGTAGTGTGAAACCTGCTGGGGGGGGGTAACAGGGTGAAGTGCACCATACCAGGAGCAAAATAAGACTGGAGCAGGAGTCTAAGTGACATGCCCAGTTCTGTAGATAAGCCTCAGTAGTACTAGGGGAAAGTGGGTGCCAACATTATCAGGAACAGCAGCTTTCCTGTTTCTGTCTTATTTTGAGGGACATTACTACATGATGCAATGCAGATACCCCATGGGCAGCCAGCGTAATGCTTGAGCTCCTGCAGAGCCAGGCAGCTGTACCTCCCAGCTGTGCTAAGCCTGGTTCAGGGTGGGAGGGAAGGCAGGACTTCGCATCATGTTCCCTTCAGATGTGGCTTAGAAATGCTCATGTCATCTAAACTGGTTTTTTTAAGCTTCATCTTTCAGTATATTCAGGGATATGAATTTCCCCATATTTCACATCTTAAAGTAGCTTCTTCATATGAGCAGATGTAAAAGGTGGCTAGTTAATTGTTTCTATTAAATACAATGAGAAATGGATTTTGGTTGTGATTTGTCTTGGTGAGTTGCTAGGAATGGTATGGTTACCTGTGCCTTTAGGACTGACTCCCCTGTTGCTACGTTGTGTGTCGCCATCAAACTTCCACAGTTCTCAGACGTTCTTGGGTTTATCTTTAGAGTTACCTCTTTATTTTAACTTTGCCCTCTTTAAGAAAAGGGTAAATTAATTAAGCTTGCAGTGCTAATGGCAATCACTTCAGAAGAAACAGGACTAAACTGTTTAAAGAGAAGGTACCAGGTGGGGAAGGAGGCTGGTGTTTACCCCATTTCCAGAAGTCCTTCATTTTTCTGTATATTCACTCTGATATTACAAGTCATTTGATGTGGGATATAACACATAGTTAACTATGGCTGCTGTAACTCATCTTCAGCTTTGTTCAGCTTTACTTTTGCTGATAGGTTTGTGTCAACAATTTAGCTTGAAGATAAGGTTTCTATCACTACTGTGACTTCAAACAGTATTTGACAGTCCCTGTGAGGAAAGCTAGTTGAACACTTTGGTTATGCCTCTGTGCACATGCAGGGTACTGTTTCTCTTATACATCTTAGGTTCAGGTTCTTTAGTAAGGCTGGATACAGAAGAAACCTTCATGTCCAAGGAAGCTGCCATGTGATCTGGATGTACCAATACAGACCAGGCAGACACAGGAAGCCAAGCCTGCAACTCTCAGCTCAAAATCTACCCTCGTATAAAGAAATTAAAACAGTAGGTCTGGAAAAAAACCCAAAAATCACCACAACCGTGGTAATACATATTTCAAGAAGGCTCAGTAGCCCAAATTTTTTATTACATAAAAACCCTTCCAAAAATTGATACCAGGTTGACTGAGTTGGAGATAACTCATCCTCTCTAATGGTTGAATTAAGTTTCTCATTTTGGTACTACTGTTGCATGTTGACATAAAAGGCATTCTGAAACCAGATTTACAAAAAACTGGTTTTACAACTGCACAGCTGATACTCTTGTAGCATAAGAGGGAAGAATTACATGACCATTCCTATCTGTGGCTGTAGTCAGTCAGACTTACTCCTTAATTACCTATAAAACATTTATTTCCACTTTCTGATGTAAATTTACAATATATTATACATGAAATTCAGTCTGGACACATAAAAAGGCAGTAGTTGCCTGTCTTGCACTATTACAGCTTTCTGAAGTTCTTTTTGACAGAACACTGTTGTCTGTTAATAGAAACCCCCAGAGAAGATACTTTAAGCTCTAAAACAAAACCTTGTATTCGTCTCGGTAACTGTACAGGATAAGCGCAGGAACCCTGTGGAGGGAAGGAAGAGAGAGAGGCTTTAACTTTGTAACCACAGATTCAAAAGCTCTGCTACCTGTGGCAAGTCTCAGCAATAAGCTAACAGCAAAGATTAGAGGAGAAAAGCAGGAAGTCTTAGTTGTTTTGGCTGTGACTGCAATTTCCCCCTTCAGTCTCTTGGCATTTATCTAGCCCGTTTAGTTTTCATTCAGTGATCTGAAGGCACCTTGCTAAGAGTGATCTGTGTGCAGGTATCAGGTGGGAGAGGAAGACTTATCTGGGGCTGTGTTACATTCACAGGTTGTATGGGCTGCTATTTGTGTGTAGTAACTGGGCTCCATTGCTCAGTCTTGCAAGCCACAGGGAGAAGGGGGGGAACAAAAAGGCTGACTTGATACTTAGTTCCTTTAGCAGACCTGAAGTCATTTTGGTGAATCTCTAGGAAAGCAATCCACATCTCATTTAAAGGACATAAATACCCAGGTCACATTTAACCCTACCACTGTATACAGGAGTGAAGAATTAGATGTTTAAAACTGGATGTGTCTGGAATGTTCTGCCTAGTCAGAATTCAACAAGGAGACTACAAGTGGAACATAAATGCTTTAATGCTTAGAAACAGGCTTTACTGTACATGTTGGGAGACTGTGTGTTGTGCTTGCATGAAGCTGGGCAGTCTGTCAGCTGTGGCAGATTCCCATCAGATTCCCTCAAGGGAGGAGGAATTAAATTTGCTCATGGGTTTTAAAAGACAGGCTTGTCCCTCACTGAGAAATGAGTTCCTGTACAGTAGAACAGCACTACACCTGAATGGACAGAGTTGCTTGCTATTCAGTTTTATGAACAAAGCAGCAAGTGAGGGAAGGCATTTTCATGTTTCCTGAAAAGGCTTGGTAAAAAAGTATAAAGAATTTCTGTAGCTAAGAATTGACATTTTATCATGAGTGAAGACTGGTAAACTCTTTCCAGTGCACTCAAGAAACTACATGCATGTCCTCAATTACTTCTTTTTTTCCCCCCCCTCTGTGAGGGCAAGGGGACAAAAGCAGTTTATTTAGTTAAGTCTGAATGCAAAAAATACTTGGGGTGTTTTATGTACCTGTAAGAGCTTAAGAAATTTACCTCTTTTCCATTTTGATAGTGTAAATTTCATCACAAATTGCTTGTAAGTAGGAACATCTTTGTTTCGGCCATCGTGACACCAGTTGTCTCACAGTGGCATCAAAGGCCTGTCTGTCTCCATCAAACTATGAGAAATGGACAAGGAAATGTGATACAGTCATTCGTTCTCTCATTTATTAGTGTGTAATGTCTAGGCTCCCTAATTAAACAGGTTGCAAACAAAATTCGTATGAACAATACCTGCAACTTGATTTTTTAAAAAACCTTTTTAAAGGAAGTGTAGTAAGAGCTTGGTCATCAGTTTCTGAACAGAGTTTAGTGATGACAAGTTTTGCAGTGCTACACAGAATATGGGAACTATGGTGTCGTGGTGGTCAAAGGAAACGGTGCAAGCTGATTGGGGAGGGCTTACTGTTGGGTTTGGTTTGTTGTTAAGAAAAAGGCAATAATGTCTCTCCATGATTTGGCCAGACCAGGTGAAGTAAGTGTTTTGAAAATACTTCCAAATGTTTCACTGGGGTCTGATTACCACAGAACCACTGCTTCAGAGCAGCAGACCTAAGGTATGGAAGTACTAAATCCACTTCCAGGCAAGATGCCATTCTTCAGTATTTTTGGAAAACGGAGAAGCATCCATCTTTAGCAAGAACTTCTGACTTTATAGCTACTGCTGACACTGGGAGGAAAGAAAAGAACTTTGGTGGGTTTCCCCCTCTCACTGAGCAGTTTCTGAGTTGTTAAAAATGTCAGTGTAATACCTGCACATCCCCTTCTTATCTTGGCTTCACCAAAATGATGGATGTTACACATACTGTACTCAAAACAACTGCCTCTCTATTTTGAGTCCTCCTTCACTAACAGCTTCAGGAAACACTGAAACTGCTATTACTGCTTACTGGTTTCCAAAAATGTGCAGTAAGACTGAATCTCAGTTAACTATTCTTGGGAAAAGAAAAATATCCACACCCAGAGCTTTGGATTAGGACTTCATAATGGCATCTTGCATTAACAGGCATTTGAAAAAGATTTTTCCAGCCTCAGTTAAGCTCCTTAAAAAAATCCTTTCAAGTTTTAAAACCTAATTCAAATTCTCTGAAGGGCAAAAAATTACTACAATGGCTGAGTTTTACATTCCACTTAATTAGAAACAGACGTTATCATCTATTGTTCCATTAGAGTTCTTACACCTATACTTAATTGCTTACCTCTAATGATAAGAAGTGTATCACAGTTGCTTTTGGCAGATCTACCTGTAAAAATACCATCAAGAAATCAATACTTAGCAGTTCTTCTGTTATCAATCTAGCAACTAGAGATTAGCTATATTTAAGGGAGTCAGGCTATTAGTTTTCTAAAGAAGCACTCATGCTGGTAGAACTGGGATTTTATCGAGGATTTAAGCATTTTACACAAACTATTCAAAAGCATATACCATTTTAAAGTCCTTTGTGATGTGGTCAAAATCTAAAAGCTATATACAATCAAAAGCTATGTTAGTTTAAATGCAAGAGCAAATCTAGCAGGAAGAAGTTACTAAATCTAACACAGTAGCTAGCTTAAATACAGCTTAAGAATGTAAAACTAAGTACTTGTTAAATTTTGTTCTATGCACCTGTCCCACACACAAAATTTGGGATACATTTTGACTATTAAATAGATGAGCCATAGGTCTCGTTTAATCAGAAGCTTGGTTCATTTGGCATCTCTCAAGTGAGGCTATTGGCAGTTGTTTGTTCCAGACAGCAACTGCATAATCCAATTGAATTAAGAATTTGAAATTCATTCATGCTTCTGCCAGATACTTACTGCTAAAATCTCAATCTCACTTGTTTTCTGTTGCAGGCTAGAAATGAATGTCTGAAGTCTTGTTTGCACCTGGCAACAAAACATGGGTAAAAGTAAATTAACACTGCTTTTGTGACACAGGTTGGGAACACTTATTTTCTATTTCATAGATGATGAGAACAGAAGAGGATGCTTCTAAATGTAAGAGATAAAACCACATAATCTATCAACTAAAATTCACATTTAATATAGTTTCCAGTAAGAATTCCACAATAATCCTTGATGAGTAGACAGGAAGGAGACAGGCTAAGCCACTCTTGCAGCAGTGATAAAGACTTGGTAACACCAGAACCCTACTAAATCAGGTAGCTGTGAATTCTCCCATATGTAGTTTAAAATTGCCTGTGTGTTAGATAGCTTGTCAGAGGAATGTGAGAACCTGTAACTGGATACAGTGTATCATCTCTAGCTGAAGAAGGACAACTGACAGGAAAGCCAAACCAAAATATAGGTCATGCCTTGTAACACTTTTGCCCAGAGCAAGCTAGTAATCCTGCAAGGCTTTGTAAGTGTAGTTGCAGCCTTGCTGCACCACATTGTCTTTTCTACCTTAGAAGGATGCTTTTGTGTATCAAAAACCCAAAACCAGCAAGTCTGTTTAGCTTAAAGCTCAAAGAATAGCACCCACTTCTTTATTTGGGTTCCAAGAACTATGGATGGGGGGACTTGTTTCGCACACAAATTTGGACTGCAAAGGGGATTAGATTACAATTCTGTTTTACCATGTACTCTAAATATCAACAGCCAGTAATTCTAAGCAAGCAAACTCTGACACTGTTTTCCCACATTATTATAACATCACATTTTAAGTAGAGCTTTTTAAATGTGCAATTTTTTTTCTCAGGCCTTTAGTTTGAGTCAACATAATGCAATACACACTATGTTACAAACGTACTACAAATTCCAAGTATGCTGAATTTGCACCTTCAACACACTTCAGCATTGATTTAAAAAAAAAGGAAGTTTCCAGAACCATGGTTCTGAGATTTCTAATGTATGTACAGTCATAGCTGAGTCATAACAGTGTCCCAGATAATCCCCAAGATCCAAAGTGTTTATAAAAGGGTGGTCTTTGCCTTCAACCTTTTGTGATGTGCCTAGTCTATTTTATGAATAAAGAACGAGCAGGATGTGTTGCCCTAAGTTAGGTGATAGGGAAAAACATGAATCCTCCCATTCCTTAACTTCTAAGGGTCATTTCTCAACACTTACTTGATGTGTGCGTACCTGAATTTCCTGTCGGCGCCTGGCGCTGGCAGATAGTTTTTCAGGCGCTATAACACTAACGTTAGGCACTACAAGAGTTCCATGTGATTCAAACGAACCTAAAATGCAAATACATACTTTTAGATTATACTCCTCCTTTATACAAGCAGCAGCAAGAAACAGTTCACAAAAAGAATAAGCTAAGATCTGTATATAATGTAGGGCTTGAAAAGCAGAGCGAAACATGTGCACGTAAATTCCCAAATGCTGACTTCTGACTTTGAAGGGCTGGTTGGTAAGACTAAGAAAATAGGTATCTCACAATCAGTCTTCCCTGAAACTAAGAGAAGGTTCCAAACAACTTGCAGCATTTTTACAGAGGAACGCAGCATACCTAATAGCAAAAAAGGAAAGCTATTACAAGAGTGAGGCAACTAGTTAATGGTCAGTCCCACAGCAGAATCAATGACAAAACAGACAATAAAACCCTGGTCCCCAGATAACCCAAATAACAAGGATTAAAATTTGAAATGGATTATTTTTAAATCCAAATTGCCACTTCTGGTAGACACACACAGAGAAAACCCAAGTTAAAGCATAGACACTTCTCTCCCTCACTATTATGTTACATGGGAGAAGAAGGGCAAAGTGTTTCTTGAAAAAAAAACCCAACCCAACACGCTGCCCCCTCCCAACTCAAACAAATAACCCACCCACCACCACCCACTCTATTAGTGCTTAAGAAAGTAATTATTAAAAGTGTCAAATTTTAACAGTAACTACTTCTTCTGTGAATGAATATTTTTTTCTGTACAAACTTCTATTATCAGACTGAGTGCAAATCTGTATCTAGAAATATACAAGAATTTTCATTTGAATAAAAAACATCTTAGGTTAATGTACATGGGTCTCAACATTGTTACAATCACAGGTGAAATAATTTTTGATCAAGGTAACATTTAATTTTTCCTTAGCTAGGAAATGTTCATGATTTTTGGCTTTTTCCTATCTTGAAACAATGAATGTTTATATGGGGAATATTTTCTCTGTTGGTCTGAGCACTCAGTTTGTTAGTTTTGAAAGAACTGCAGTTTTTAGATCACTTGGGATGACATTTCAGATTAGGAAGATGTGTCTCTAACCAGAAGCACTGCTAGAAAAAAGTACTACCCAAGTCAGAGGAAGAAAATGTTAAACTATGTGTTACGGCAGTATTTTCTTATAGAACAGTGTTTAAGCAGAAAGCAAAACAGTTTGTGTGTTCTACAACTACAGACTAAATACCTGAAATATTAGTAAATGATCCCTTTTGATTTGGCACAGACAGATTATCTGAGGTTTCTCTAAAAACAAGAAGATAGGGAAACAAATTTGTAACAGCAAAGAAATACTGTAGTAATACAAGATCTCAGATTATCATACAAACATACATATTTCATTCCAACAGATAAATTTATGGAGACTTCCCAGCACATACATGCAGATTAAATTCCATCTGGAACAGCTGGGAAATCATGCAAAAATACACTACAAAAATCAGCTCTAGAAGCAATCTTTATTTCTATGGAAACAAAACAATGTGCTCCCACTATGCAACTGTGATTTTGATGCTAATGCTAGAAAATAATGCAAGAATGTTATTTCCAGATTATTACTTTAATCTACAACTTCTTACAGGTTTCTGTGAGGTAATACTAAAAGTATGAATGTAATAGTTATACTTAAGATCACCCATATTCAGAGAAGCTTTCAATAGCCAGTTTGGATCCCATTACTGTTCACATCTGACCTTCATTAATGAAGAACTCTGCTGGTGCTATTACAGTCATAGTCACTGCATTTCTCTCTTTAATACTGCCAAATAAGGGCTTTCCTATATCCTGTTCTCAGGATCTATAAATAAGGCATCTTTTGGAAAGAATTCTTTTCTATCATAGCTTCTAGTAGATGTTGCAGATCTGTCACAAAACACGGGTGTTGCAGAGGCCAGAAAAAGGAGAATGAAGTGGTGGGTAGCAGGAGATAGCCAGTGCCTGCACAAACCACTGCCTGAGTTCAGCATTGCTCAGCTCAAGGATTTCATTCGCTGTGAGGGCTATTCAGAAATACTACATATGTCAAATCTGTTACTTTCTGAATTCTGGTTTACGTGAATGAAACCATGTCTTTCTTCTGCCATTACATACATACATACACACGCAGATATAAATGTATATAGATGTGTGTGTAATAAATATATATAGATGTGTGTGTAATTCTGTATTTACGAAGGGATGCGTGTGAATAACAGCCCCGCTGCTGATGCACAACGGTGTGACTGTAGCATCTCCCATCGTTTCTGTACTTCTATTCATGACAAGCAGTAATTTCAGCATCAGAAGATGGAGCGTTGCTGTGTACTGTGAGTCTTGGCAAAGCATTGCTTTCCCTTGTTAGTACACCAAAGTGTACATAGTTGCTATAATCAGACCTTCATTGTTACTGTATCAACGCTGGCTCAAAATGAAAGGGATTTACTGCTTTAATTCTGTGGCTGCACAGTACAGAAACATAATGGACTTCTGGGTCAGTAACAGGGACTTGTGGGGAGTCCTGCCTCACAAACAATACCAGTGTTTAGTAGTATTTGAGTTAGGCAACTGCATTGCCTTTTAACTTGGGAAGTGCTATGGATGTTTGCATGTAACAGCAGCCAGGGAAATCAGTCTCTTAATCTCAGTAAAATTTTATAACCAAGCCTTTTGCTTTCTTTTCCCCTCAAAAGGAATTCAGCAACACTCTTATTCCTTATCTGATAAAAATCAAGGTTTAGCTGAGCATATCTTAAAATTATTTCATTAAATCATGCATACATTTACTTCCAATTTTGCCCACTCACACTGACATGTCACGTTGCTTACCTGCTACATCGTTCGTCACAGATTTTAATTTTCAGTTTCTGGATCAGGTGATCCACTAAGTCAGATTCTAAAATCCTTTTCTCCGTCTGTCTGTCTTTCTCAAAGGATTTCACCTATGATGTAGTTCAGTGGTTCTTAAAATTGTTAAAACAGCACATGAATAAAGTTCTCAAATTTAATCAAGCCAAGGTGGGTTATTCACCCATTAAAGGTGAAGCAGTCAAAAGGAAGAAGCTATTATCATTACCAATCAATCACTACCAATTAAATATTTGATATGATTTTTTTTCCCCCCAGTCAACTAGTTTCCTCTGCATTCCTCTGCTTGGCTACTTGTATTTAATATGCAATAGTATTTTTTTAACAGAATGATTTATAGGTGCAAATACCATATCAGTGAAAGTATATTTGATTTTTTTTTCCTCATTTTATTTATGGAATTCTGTAGGAATAAGGCTTGCCTTTCATTCAGTCTGTGAGAGTTAAACTCAAATGTTGAAAACTGAAGAGTATCTGCTCCATCCTTACTGGGAAGAGATTAATCAGTAACACCACCATTCACCTCATTAGCATGTTCTTTCTGTTTTACTCCAGTAAAGCCATATATAAAAGAACATTGTGTAATAGTCTTGTGGAAGACATTGATATATCATGTTCTCATCACCAAAATCTACTTATTCACACAGCTACTGCACAGTCGTTTGCCATGTCTGCTATGATGACAGGCAGAGCTAATAACAAGTGAAAAATATTTTAGTAATGCACACTGGCCGGGTTACATGGCCATGCCAGATGCTGTCCAATGATTACTTTTCTTCAGTCAAAGAATGGATCTGAAGGTGGTAATTCACATTGGGACACAGTCCAGTCTTTCCAGCTCAACCTTAGAATCACAGAATATACCGAGCTGGCCCCGTAAGGATCATGGTGTCCAACTCGATGTTTGACCTCTGCAAACTCCAAAAAGGGAGCGTGCTTCAGACTCTGGCCATCTGACCTACATGGAGGTTTTTACATTTACATTTTAGGTTTCATACTGTAACATGGAAAGCTGTTAGTTGGAATGATGACTGAGTCAACTAATAACTTTTGTAGATTCAAATAAATCAGAGACAACAGAAACCTTTTCCCACTTCAAGACACACTGATGACCAAGTCATACAATGTCTGCACTAGTTTTTGGACTTTCCCAGATAATGAAGTCAGTGACTAACAGTGTAAAAATAAGGAAGGAATTAAAAAAGCAGACTTCTTCATAAGAACTTTCTACTACTTAGCACCTGAAAGTGGATTTACCCAAATTCCATCTACTTATATATTGAATTGAAAATAATTATGACCTTAACCCCCAACCCCAACCCATCCCTCCAAAAATAACCCCAACACACCAGCCAACCAAAAACAATTCAACCAAACAAAACCCCAAACAAATGTAGAACAACAAATTATAAATATGAAATATAATTGAGCATCCATTGATCCCACACTGACCTTCACATGGCTTCCTTCTTTATCTGACACAAGAGCAACATATGTAATCCCAGAGCACCTGCAATATTCTTGCAGTTCTTCCTGGGACTAAAATGGGAAAAAGAATGGGACAGAAATTTGAAGGATCATAAAATGACCACTTAAGTAATCAGTCTCCTGTCCTTAAAATAACTTGATATGTAGCAGTTACACTGATCATATAAAGCTTCAGAGTGAGGAAAGTTTTATTAACAACTCCAGGAGGTGAAACTTCATTATGCATGTATTTACTCCCCTCATGCTCCCTTCAAACTGAAATCTAAGTCCACCCTAGACAGAGAATACCTAGGCTCTGCTGTCCTAGTGCCCACATGGAAAGGCTAGCTGGATCTAGAAGTGCAGGGTCTAGAGAACAGTAAAACTTCGCAAACTAATGTCAGTCAGTTACCACTGACTGTCTGCAGCTCTCAATAACAGTTCAATTGTGTGTGACTGGTGCTCTGTTATCAAAGCTGACTCAGGTGGGTTACATGTAAACCTGTGGCTGCTACGTTGATGCTGAACTTACTGAAGGGTTTGCGGTGCTGACTTAGCAGTGGGTTGCAGGGCAGCATTAGACAGAGGCAAGAACTACCCAAATCTTAATTCCTTAAAAAACCCAAGGAGAGAACTCAGGGTGATCCCCAGAGAAGTACAACAATACGGATTTCTTTCCATTTTGAGAGATTGAAACCATTGGAAACGTTATGGGAAAAGATTACAAAAAACCCAAACCCAACAGCCAACTAAGTGAGATAGCTCAAAACAGACTGCTCTGCAGCACATGACTCTGAATGGGCAACTCCATGCTTTCTTTTGTTAGTCACAAACTGGCATACTTGAAGATGAACCAGACTTGTAAACCTCAGATAACTGCCACCCCTATTAAAAGGGACTTCAGCACTGTCATGTAGCTCACTACTCCAGTGAGGTAATAGTGGTTAATGGTCTGCTTAACTTCAACTGGACAAAAACGGGCATAACTCTGCTTGACACTTTTTTTCCTTCCTACCACACATCTCTCCGGGGCCTACATGGGGATACCATAGTATATCCAGTAGCTAGGTTCACTAATCTGTGTTTCTTACAGTAGACTGATGGCAGTATTCACTCTGAAACTATTAGCCTTCAGCCATCTGGATGTATTTAAAAGTTGATGTTAATTTTCTGTTCCAGACTTGCCCCTTATTAAGCATGAACTCATGAATTCAGGGATCCTGCTTGCAGACCTCACTGAAAAGAAAATCTGTTGCCTTCACTAGTACAAAATATGCTTCTGCTGATCATCGTAGCTAACTGGCCTCATTTTAAATTCATTATGTATCTGTCCCCCTTGATTTCAACAAGCCTCGAACTCCACACTTGGTACAGAACTGGGGAGGGTCACTTAATTCCTCTGTGCTCTTTACCCTGGGAGGTAAAGAGGAAGAATGCTGCCAGGCCAGTGAGGCTTTCTTAACATTACTGTATCTGAATAGCACCCTACATGCTTGGTTTGTATCAGTCTTACTCAATAAAGACTAGAAAAAATTGAAAAAAGATGGTCTCAGGCTGCACTGATCTTAAAAAGGAACAATATAGTTAAATATATGGAGACAGAGTTTCTACCTGGGACCAGTCATACATTATCTCGGCTGGAATTCCTGCAGTCCAGAGCTTCTGAACAATACTGATAGCTCTGCCCATTGACATCTGACCAACGCTTACAACCAGCAGGTCACACAAGCTGATAGAAGCCTGAAGGGAGAGTAGAAACAAGTGGGACAGTATTAGTCACCTTTGCCCCTTCGTTGCATAGCTAGAAGTAACAAAGAAGGATAAATATTCTCATGTTTTTCAAAATGCAACAAACTGAAAAAAGGGGTTAGATCCACCTGTTTTTAGAGCCACGATCTACCTGTGCATGTCTGAAACCTGCCCAAACTTAATCTTTGACAAAAAGCATTTATACAGCCTCAGCTTGCAAAAGAGCCTAGCCTAACCTGTTCCTTCTTTCCCACTCTGTTGTGGAATGTGCATTAACTTCATAAGAATAAATTAACGTTGCTAAGCAAAGTGAAATTGCATGAGATTGTACAAAGCAATCCATTTTCTCAAGTTGCCTTCCATCTCCACCCTCTATGCTCCTCCCACTTGGCTGTTTATAAAAGTAAAGTACACTCACTAGCCAAATACCTACAGTTGTAGATCTTGGGTCTGAAATAATCTACAAGCTAAGAAAAATTTAAATGTAAATTACAAATAAAAGGGTATGTAACTGAAGATCCTCTCTTCTCCTAATTCTTTTTATACTAAATAATGCTACATAGAGAAACACAGAAGAAAACAGGCTGTCTTGATGCTTGTTTTGTCTATTTCAGTACGATGTTATTTTTGGAACACACCTGAACAGCTTAATTTTTGCCAAACTGTGGCTACAATTAGGTTACTGAACTGGCAGGTATAAACAAACAAACACTTCCACCTCCCAAAAAGAGAGACTTACAGAATCCTCCATGCTGGAAACAGCAGCAGTTATTTTATCTATAGCTATGCTGACTCCAACAGCTGAAGGAACTGGTCCTACCATCTGTGGTCCTCTGAACTGTGGAATCTCCAAAACAAGAAAAAAAGAAAAAAAAAAGCAAATGCAAGATCCAAACAGTTATCTTCACAAAGCCTCAGAAAGTATTTTCCTTTTTTTATGATTAAAAAACCCACCAAATTTAAACTCACTGAAGCAGATGAGTACATACCAGATGATCATATCTGCCCCCTGCAGCAAGAATTTCAGGCACAGTTCTTTGTCTTCTTTTGATGTATGCTATAAACTGGAAAATAATTCCATTGTGCTGCTGTATTTTGTAAACTAGTCCCAGATTTATAGAAACCTGTAAAGTAAAAATGAATATGCCTACAAGACCCATACCAATATTATCAGTTAATACAATTAATTTAGCAGTATGGATTGAAAAGGCTGTTCTCACATCAAGACATAGAAACACTCATCTCAAAAAATTTACCATACAATTAAAAATATGGAAATGATACTTTAACCTTACAGCATCCCAACAGACCTATAGCACAAACCCTAAAGCCTCAGGAAAGTGGAGGACAGGCCTTTAGTAGTAATCAGTTTTCTGTTGGGTTGTTTTGGGTTTTTTTTCCCCAAAAAATTAAAATTTCTTTATGTCCTAGGTAATGCCTTCAGTCTAGGCTAAAAAAACAAACCTCAAACGAAGTCTGCACATCATTAGATCCAAATTAAGCTAGACATTTATGGCTGGAAGAGGTCTTATTTTTCAAACATGTCTTTAAAAATCAAATAAAGACAGTGACAGGATTATTATTTGCCACCAAAAGACACTCTGATGTGTCTATTCTAAAATATCATTACCTTGTTTCCTGGCAAATTACAAAGCCCAGCTGCCTATAAATCCATTAATTTATTAGCAGCTAAATAATAAGTAATTAATGTATTTTACAAACCTGAAGTTTTATTCCAAGTTGCTTTAACAGCCCAATAATTTCCTCTAAGTCCTTCATGCCATGCTTCAACAGCTGAGTGACACCTGGCTTTTGTTTTATCATTGTGTTTAAAAATGGAAATACAGTACTGGCTTCTCCCTTCTGCTCAATGAATCTGTAGAGTCGAGAAAGCTAAAAACAAAACCCAAATAAAACCCATGGGTAGCAGTACTGGCAGAGCTCGTTACAGGTGACATCTAAATGAATGAAAGAGATTCTTAGCTGGTGTGAGTAAAACATCTGCCCTCTTTGCATGTTTTGCCCAGCAGCCTGTTTCAATGCAATGAGTTGGGGAAGGAATGGACAGGTGTAACTCTGATCAGGGTGTCCAGAAGTTAACCTCAACTCTTTACACACATTCATCAACATTTGAAGACAATTTAAAAAAAAAAAAAAAAAGTCTGTTTGTTTTACTAAATACCACTGCATGGTATTTCATTGTTTCTACAGTCTGAAAAACACATTTAAAAGACAGAAACTTGGAATGTTTCAGAGAGAAGAGGGAACAAAATCAGACCACTTCCAAAGACTGATCTATTTTCAACAGGAAATAAAACAATTTATTTTTATTACTCAGTTCAATTAAATTGCAAAGTAAATAAAGTATTACTGACTTCTGGTAAGTTACAGGGAAATTAACATTGAATTACTTACACTGTTTGGTGTGAGAGAAAGATTGCAGAATTTGGCTTCTACTTCTCTCTTAGTTAGCTTTTCAGTCTGCAAGATAAACAGATTCAAACTATTGCTTTAGAAGAATTAAACCTTATTAAAGGTTATATTTACAAACTGCACTAATACTGTAAAAGAACAAAACCAATAAATAATTTATTTTCTACCTATCTTGCATTGAAGCCATGTTCAGCTTGGCTTCACGAAAGCAACAAAAAATATAAAAATGCCAAGTTTGTGGAAAAGTACTTCTGTATGAATACTGAAATGCATATGTAAATGAATAAATTAAAGAGTAAAATGAAAGGAAATAAAAATGGCATTTTGTTGTGATTTAAACACTACATTAATGACTCGAATTTAATCTCTTTTCTCTGCTTATAAGGTAGAAAAGTTCAACGTGATATTAAGATAAATTTTCAAGTTTTTATTGAATGGCCTACCAGTTCTTGATTATATTCTCTCATAAATACCTATTTAAAAAGCTCCTTAAAATATTGCAATCCAGAAGTAACAAGTAATCTAAGCCCCAAAATAGCCAGGCCTTATACAAAAACAGGACATTCCTTGTTAAGCTGACAACGTGCCATTACTCATTTTTAGAGATAGCTCCACAGAACAAGACACTTTACAATGATGACTACAAAGAATAGGTTAATAACTAGTATCTTACCACAGCATCATAGAGAATGATGTAAACTTGATTGAGTTTATCCTCTGGTATCCCACAGTGCAATAGTATTGCTTTCAGTAAGGCAGTATGGTTCAAGTAAATGCTGTAATTTCTTTCCTAACAAAAGGGGGGGGGGAGGGGAAACAAAAAGAAGGGAAAAAAAGGTTTCACTTGCACTCTATTTTGCTTAAAAAAAAAGCTTCCTAAAAATTCAATAATAGTTGAAAACTAACTTCACACCTCTCCTTCTACCACCTTACCTTCCATCTAGAACTGAAGCATGGCAAGGCTTGTCCATTCTACAATAACCACTGGTCTGGCAGAAGATGGAGTTATTTCAATGGCACTGTAACAATTCAATTAACATTTCCTCTGCACAAAAACCTATGCTTTATTTACATTTACCTATTTTTTATTTAAATGACAGCCTTCTATAACTAACTGATGAAACGTAGAAACACTTGTGTACTTAAGGTTAAGGGAACTATCTTTTACTAAGCACATTAGACTAAACATTTCACAGAATCACAGAACTGTAGGGGTTGGAAGGGACCTCAAGAGATCATCGGGTCCAACCCCCCTGCCAAAGCAGGTTCCCTATCTCATATTACATAGATAGGCGTCCAGACGAGACTTGAATATCTCCAGAGAAGGAGACTCCACCACCTCCCTGGGCAGCCTGTCCCAGGGCTCTGGCACCCTCACTGGGAAAAAGTTCCTCCGCATGTTGGTGCGGAACTTCCTGTGCTCCAGCTTACAGCCATTGCCCCTAGTCCTGTCCCCACAGACCACTGAAAAGGGGCTGGCCAATTCCCCCTGCAACCCATGCCTAAGATATTTATAAACACTAATTAGGTCCCCCCTAAGTCTTCTTTTTCCAGGCTGAACAGACCCAGCTCCCTCAGCCTTTCCTCATAGGGGAGATGTTCCAGACCCCTAATCAACTTTGTCGCCCTTCTCTGGACTCTCTCCAGAAGGTCCCTGTCTTTTTTATACCTGGGAGCCCAGAACTGGACACAGTGACTTAGACTAAAATTTTAGGATGGAAAAGAGAACAGAAGGGATGGTTAGAGAATCTACCTGTAGCACTGGAAACTCTTGAATGATTTCTGAAATGGCATAGATTGTTTCTGCTACAGGCAAAAAGCTATTTCCAGTAGATGTAATAATGTCAAATGCACATTCTAGAAGTTCTTTGGGATGACAGCGGTCTAACTTCCGAGGTCTGAAAACTCGTTCTATACAGTACCTAAAGGAAACATTGAAGAACAAATCAGCATCTTCACTGGTCACTATCAAAAAGCATGGCATCTGTGCAAATCATCACCTCGATCTCCCTTACCTCTTCAAGTTTAATATGTTATTTCTAGCAACAAATCTTGCAAAAGGAATCTGAAAAATAAAATACATGAAAATTGTTGAAAGAAAATGTTCAATCTGAATAGACTCTGAACCTGGCTATAAATTATTACTGTGCAGTAACACTTACTCCCACATGTGTAATAATGCCTTAAACATTTGCCATAGTCAAGCAGTATCAATCTAACAATCCTGCCCCCTCCCAAGTTCCTAGAAGAGCACAGAGGACACAAAAATACAAAAAGACCTTTCTTAATTACCCTAATGCTTGCAACATGCATCATAAATTGATTATGAGCCTATTAAAATGTACAGGCATTCTGCCATTTACCTAAAGATATAAAGGAGTATTTTTTAATAAATCTTTGGTCAACACATTTTTGTAAAACAAGTAATTCCAACAGGAAGATCAGTTTTGTAGATCCTGCACAAACCCTTTACTGTGAATGCATTTCTAACATCAATCTATACAAAAGGAAGGGTGAGTTTAACTGACCTTAAATCAGTGAAATGAATTTTAAGAAGCAAACTAGGCCAACCCTGCAAATACTTGGACAGTATCCATAGAAGAATTCCAGACAGCAAAATTTCAACTGTGCCAATAGCAATTCCTCTCAGAAGAAACTTAAGTTGCTGTTTGAGCAACTTAAAACTGGCCAGCCCGTTACCCACATTGTCTATAAAGACTTATAAATAAGAAAGGGGTGGGAATACTACAATTTTCAGTAGTCAACTGAAAAGCCTTGTTTCTTGTTATGTGCAAGAAAAACCTAAAACCAACACCAGCAGTGACATCTATCACATTACAATGTGGCACTGTTTTCACCTATGTTAAAAAAAAAAAAAAAGAAAAGAAAAAAGAAAGAGAGAGAGAAGGGAAGTAAAGGAAAGCATATTTCTTTCTGTTGTGGTCAGGGTTCCAGCTGTCAAGACCAGGAGTACAGCACTAAGGATACAGACAGGAACTTTTGACTGCTGAAGCAATGTAAACCTAAACCAACTATGTGACTCAAAGGTATCTACAAGCACCGCAACACTCACACGCAGCTTTGCCTGTAGATATAATACTACTTACTCTGAGGTCGTAAGGAAGCATTACCAGCATCCCACTGTGATCCATGAAATATGAAGCTTCATTATGCTCATAAAGTTTTTTATTTCTGGGCATTAGCAGTGGAGTATGCAGCTTGATGGCTCCTGCACAAAACCGGTAAAATACTATTAACTACCATTTGAGAAGTAGCATCTGCTTTTTACAAGTTCATGACCAGCCTTGCAGGATGTGGTACCTCAACTGATGTCTTTTAAAAATTACATTATTTTAAGTGTCCTTAATAGACTTTTCTCTTTGTGTAAAAAAAAAAAAAAGCCATCAGACTTTGATGTTCTATCTTTCATGTTTCTTGGGCTCTGCAGGCAACTCACAGAGAAACAGAGAGCCACCAATTCCACAGCCACAGTGAAATCCCCATCTTGTCCACCATCTGTAAACACCACCCTTCACAAAAGCATATATGAAAGGAAGTTCCGCACCAACATGCGGAAGAACTTTTTCACAGTGAGGGTGACGGAGCACTGGAATAGGCTGCCCAGGGAGGTGGTGGAGTCTCCTTCTCTGGAGATTTCAAGACCCGTCTGGACGCCTATATGAGTGATATGAGCTAGGGAGCTGCTTTGGCAGGGGGGTTGGACCCGATGATCTCTTGAGGTCCCTTCCAACCCCTAAGATTCTGTGATATGAAATAGACACCAGTCATACCGTCTTGGTCTAGAAGCACTTCCACAGAGGACAAATATTGTTCAGACATGTCGCATCCTGCATCTCAAAAGTGTACTACAAGTCTTTATAGTTCACTTCAAAACCTCAGAAATACAGGGTTTTGCTGGCTGTATTTTGCAGCCATCTATCTGTAGGAATCCAGTTTGAAGTCTTACTATTAACAACAGTATCAGTAATCATTGAAAAATACATTCCCATTTGAAATTCTCTACTGAGACCCAAACAGGTGTTTCATTACAGAAGCCTTACTCATATCTTCAATTAGATTTCAACGTAAGCACTTAAATCAAGGGAAAAAAGCAGTCCCAAATGCAAGGACATGTCTCTCTCCAACCATTACAAATGGCAGATACAATATCTCATGGCAGAAATACATATCCAAAACACCCCCAGTTTATTTTCCAAAAGAATGAAAGCATTTCAGTCTCTAAATTGTTGACACTTTCTAGACTGTTAAAAGTTTAAGTGGAGGAGGTTAACTTCTCCTTACTTGACTTCACATTTCTCAGTTTCTCATTCTTTTGTATTGGCAGTCCCTGATCGTGCTGAATCAGATTATGATATATTAGGAAATCTCCCAGTTTCTATTTTAAAATCCTCTATTTTTTTATAAAATGATGTAATGAATGCCATAAAACAGTATGATTGATAACATTTCCAATGCGACAGCGTGCGCATATATTTTTTCTGCTCTCTTAGAAACTAATTTTAAGCAAATACCATTTCCAGTGGAATCCTGGAAAGAAAAACCAACAGAGACCATTAAACACCGTGGCACCAGCTCTGGCTCAGAAAGCTCCTGAAAAGCAAATAACTTCTAAGAGCAGTATTGCTGAAAGCACCACTACACACTTGCTCTGTTTACATGTCCCTGAGGTCATTCTCATCCTGGCTATGTTCAGAGAGGTTACTGTGCTACAGGGGTGGTTGGTCTTTCCCTACAGCACTATCCTTATACTCAGGCCTAGGTTTTACATATACACTCCCTACCTCCAAAAGCTCATACTGACTTCCCAGAACAACCAAGCACATTCAAAGATATAATTAAGATTTTCACTGTTCTTACTATAAAAAGTTTAAAGCATTCAGATTTGAAGTTAACAGCTATTACCAGGGATGCCAAAATAACAGCAAAAGCCAGTGTGAAACTTCAGAAGATATACAACCACCAAACATACTTTCTGATTCACTTTTTAAAAATCACAAAAAAGGAAATGAATGACTTTTGTAAACACACCCACCGTGTCTTTTAAATATCCGGCTGACAATCTCACATACATGCTGCTGTATCTTGGCTGCCCAAATAGAAAAACTACCCTGAAACCATCACAAATAAAAAGTACATATATAATTCATATGCCGTGAACACTCTATGTAATATAGGCAATAAGCATTCTGATATCTCGTCCCACTAAAATCAATTGTAATGCTTACATAATAAAAACACCCAAAGAAACCTACAGCTACACAAAGCATTATTGTACTGCATTGCCTTGTGGTTTTGTAGATTTAGAAAGGTATAAGTTGAGGAACTGAGAAAGATTACTTCAGTTGCCGTAATTGGAAAGGGAAGAGAACAGCCAGGCAACACATTCAGTTGGCAATCACAGCCAAGTACCATTACCTTGACAGAAATTCAGATTAAAGAAAGCAATCATCTGGACAGAAGCTTAAAGCTTTAGCTGCTGCAATCAAACACTGCTCATTTCATCACTGAAGAATGTAAGGTTCAAATGGGAGGTGGTTATTCAAGCCCACACAGTACATATTTGTAGCTTTAAACAGGAACCTATATGAGGGTTTATCTTCAGAGATAATGCAGTTCTCTAAAACATGTTTTGAGTTTACCCACAGAAACATTTTTCTAACACTCCAACATCGTAAAAAAATCCTAAAACAACCCATGCATCCCCTGAACACCTACAAACCTTCAGCATATCACTGTCATAGGTATAGTCTATAGCTGGAGATATACGCTGTGCAAATATCTGACTCATCATGGTCCGGTAGGCCTTTCCATCCACGTTCGCTAAGGTATGGTGAAGCACTTCATGGAGCTCAGACTCTTCCATTTGTGGTGGTGGAAGATGTTCGCTTTTTAACAGCTCCACAGCTGTTGGTCGTGCTGCAGGATCATGGTTCAGTAGCCATGTAATAACCAATCTCTACAAATGACATCCAAAATTTTATATATTAGCAGTATTTACAAGAAGCTACTTAGTCACATCACATCAATACAAAAATGAAAAGAAAGCAGGATCTGAATCTTTGGGGTAGATATTCCTTCCTTCTTAAATTCTAAGTATCTTTCATTATTATCTGAAGAAATTATTAGAAATCTATCTCTTGGGATGATAAAAAAGGTAACATCCTTTGCTGTTCTATGTTATGCTAGTTCCAGCATCTCTTTAATAACAAAGTTAAAACAGAATCATATGTACAACAACAGGGATTTGAGAGCAATAGATACTCAAGAAGGGGAAAATCTTCACTATACTGTTCAAGATGGAAATATTTTCATGCTACTGCTAAAAGGCAGATTGCTGCTGCACAGGCTTAGCTGGCAAAAAGCTAATGCAAATTGTCAATGAAATGAGTCCACTAGCACAAGGAAAAAGTTATCTAGATGGTCCAGAAAAAGACTACACTGCTCCCTGTCACTCTATTTCTCTGCCATGGAAGCATCCGGAACAGCTCTTGGCAGCTCTTTCCAAAGTCAGAGCAATCAATTGAGCTTGCATACTTCTTTCTGTTCTGTGACATGGATACCTTTCAGAAGTTTAAGTTCAGCATTAATTAATATAGCTGTCATTTGTCTGAGCCTCATTTAAAAAAAAACAACATCAAAACTCTCCCTCAAAGTTGAAATGGTATGGCAGTGGAATCTGCATTTCTTTATGACTGCTCAGGGAATTTTCTGCATAAGTGTATCTCCTTGTCAGCTTAGTATATTCTTTTGAGATTTTTTTTTTTCTTACTTCATTCTAATATCATACACTAAGAACTTGGCAGAGATTACCAATTTAAAATTAAGTGGGAAAAAGAATAATTAATGGTACTTGCCAGGGAATACTCAATAGTTAACATGTCTTCAAAATTACCTGCTTTGCATGCTTGACTTCATCAAAGTCTTTAGGAAATACAATAGTGGGCTATAAAAAACAAGAAAACAAAAAAATAATTTAAATTTTAACAGGCAGTTCAGCTCCTAAGGCTAGTCTTCTTAAGTTCTACATATTTAAACTGAGAAACTAAGCATTTTTATTGCCCATGGGAACCACGCCCCCCCCACCCGGAGGGAGAAATCACATGGCAAATTCAGTTTGAAGAGCTAACAGGAAATAGTATGTTGCTGAGGTGCTTTTATGATGTTTTGTAAAATGAAGACACATTAATCAACTACAAATACCAACTCGTTCCTGAGAGAGACTAACCAGGACTAAGCCCAGGGGTACTAAAGCCATGGTGTCTCTATCTGAAGTTTACAGCTCTCATGTGTTGCACTATAAAAATTAATTTCATAGACAGAACGCTGACTGATGGCAACATCATCAGGAAGCCCACAGTGCACTAAGGAGATGTCAGTACCGGTGCCAATGTTACTCTTCACTTTTCATCCATCTCCCTGTACAAACATTTTTGCTATGTCTTGCATCTTTTAAATTCTTTAACAAACTATTTGATGCACATAATTATTATCTTTTATAGCTGTATATTTACCAGTCTCAGCTGACCAAGAACAAAGATCCTTTCTGATGCAGTGATCATGGGATGGTAAGACATTTCAAAGAATATTATACCCAGGCTGAACAGGTCCACTTTCTAAGGAAGAAAAAAACCAATCAAAAACACGTAACTTAGATGTAGTAGCTGCGAATTCTCTCCAGAAAATGAGAGTAAAGTTTTCATTAAATTTCACAGTATATTAGAGCCTGAAAGAGGAGTGGGGTTCTTCTGTGGTTGTATTTTTTCTTTTTGTTTTATTATTTTTTTTAATGTGACCCAATCCATACAGATTTGGTAGATGTCAACACCTTCTATCACTGAAGCATTGCCATGACATAAAGGACTCCCACTTCAAAAGCATTCCTGCTTTGAAATTCAGTTCACCTCTACATATAAACAAAATCCTCTTTGATGAGACAATGCACCCTCCACCTCCCAAAAATCACAGCCTAGGAACCCAGGAGAGTAATATATACTTCTAATGGTGTCATTTTACCTAAACTAAAGACTATAATATTTCTATTTGTTTATAAAGATCCTTGATGATTAGGTGCTTTCAACTTCAAGTCACTTGGACTTCGTCATGGTCACAGCACAGGCAGAAAAACCAGCTTGCTTCTACCCTTGCTCTGCTCTCAGAGCAGTATTTCTCATTCCCCTGATTATCGTGGCAGTCCCAACCACTCCCTCTTTCACCCTGAATTCACCTTTGTTGAGCAGGAATTACCTAAATTGTACCTGGTACCTTAGATTCTGTGGTAGTTTTCTTATTAAGTCTACTCAATCATACCTGATTGTATGTAGACTTAGTGCTTCCTTGGACTTCTGGGCTGACATACAGTGCGGTGCCAACCATCCCTGTCAAATTACCTACAGGTCAAAAGATAAGAGTACTGGTTTCAAGAAAGTGAGGGAGAAATGCAGCATTCAAAAATCAAGAAAAAACCCTATAACCTTATCTTCTGTCCTCATCTGTTCTAGGTTGGAATGCAATCCTTATTGACAGAGACCCAGTTGAGAGCAGTTTGCAAAACAGACAGTTCTTACCTTCACGTGTCAAGTATCTGAGGCTATCTACAGTATCTCAACCTATCTAGTGCTATATAGGACTGTAGCAGGCCAGCACACCAATGATCCAAATAAACGTCACTTCCATTAGTCTCATCTTAAGACACATGCAATGTACTGAAGTTTTCTCAAAACACAAAATTCAGTCTGTTGTAGAAGGTGTTAAAAAAAACACCAATGAAACAGAAATCCCTGAAGTCCTGAAATTTCCCTGTACAGGCAAAAGAACATAAGTGCAGGACCCCTGTATTCCTCACTGATCTATGGCAGAAGGCTAGCAGAGGGAGCAAATTGATTTTTAGATAATGGGAAAAACTATCAGATTACATCTAACATATCTACCCAAAATTTGTTGGTTTTCTCTGCCCAATAAAAATGGTTTTATCAAAGAATGAATGGAAATCCTAACAGGGCACAGAACACTGCAGAATATAAGTGCTTGCTTAAAGTCATTTAGAACAAGCTACTGTGCAAAACTAACCTGATCCATCAGACAAAGCAGAACCATCTGAGTGATTTTCTTCTTGTTTAGAGACCATCTGAAATGAAGAAACAGACATACTGTAAATGGCACTTGAAATGCTGCTGTTGGCTTTTCTTGTCACTTTGGCTGGCAGTGCAGGTTAATTCTAGAACCTTAGAAGTAAGAAAGTTTATGACATTCACGAGATAGTTGAGCACTATATTGTAATGTTTTATTTTCATCTTTCATCAACACCAAATTCAAGTTTTTTCATTCACTTCCAGCTGTACTTACTGCATTTGCTGGATGATCTGTAGCTAAACCAAAATCACCAATTTTGACATGATCATCTGAATCCAAAAAAATGTTGACAGGTTTCAAGTCTCTGTGGATCATTCCCTGTTACAGCAGAAGAACATAGAACAAAAAGACAACCCATGGAATATTAGACAATAAACACAATTCAAAAGCCTCTCCAGAATAGACTGGAAAATCCTATAACATTTTTATTAAAATAGGAAACCTACTGCACTAAGTCACTGATGATTAATTATGAAATATGACTACAGTCTGTATAGTAGAAGCTAGAAATAATTATCAGTTCTACCAGATACCTCACAAAAGATTTTAAAATGTGGCCAAATTTTTGTGACAAAGGGAAAAATGGGAAGTGGTTCATTATAAAATTCCAAAGGAATTTTAGGAAGAGGTTCTTTACTGGGAGGGTGATCAGGTCTTGGAACAGGCTCCCCAGGGAACTGGTCACAGCACCGAGCTTGGCTGAGTTCAAGCAGCATCTGGATGTAGTGCTCAGTCACACGCTCTGACTTGGCTGGCCCTGTGTGGAGCCAGGAGTTGGACTATGTCACAGTTTTGCATAGCTGGATTCTAATGGAGAAGGGGGGCTGCAGAGATGGCTTCTGCAAGAAGGAGCTAGAAGCTTCCTGCAGGCCCCAGAGAGTAAACATTGGCCGATTCAAGGCCAGTGTCACTCCTGACCAAGGCTGAGCCAATTGGCGATGGTCACAGCACCTCTGGGAGGTGGTCACAGCACCTCTGGGAATCACATTTAGGAGGAACGTTAGCAGCAGCATTTTGCCACCAGAGAAGGAAGTGAGACGTAAGAAGCCGTGCAGACACCAAGGCCAGGGAAGGAGAGGGAGAAAGAATGAGGCACTCCAGGTGCCCGAGAGAGATTCCCCTGCAGCCTGTGGAGAAGACCATGGTGGAGCAGGCTGTCCCCCCGCAGTCCATGGATAATGACAGGGAGCAGACATTCCATCTGCAGCATGTGGAGAGATCGACCCATGCCTCAGCAGGTTTGCTGGGGGACTTCTGACTCTGTGGGGGACCAGGCTGGAGCAGACTGGGCCCAAAGGTTAGCACCCCATGGAAGGGAGCGGTGCTGAGGCATGTGGTGGAGATGATGCCCTGACAGAAAGGACTCATGTTGGAGAAGTTGGTGGAGGACAGACTCCTGTGGGTGGGACCCTGTGGTGCAACAGGGGAACGGTGTGTATGTGGAATGTCCCTCCTCCACCTAAGGAGGAAGACAACTTGGGAGGAACTGACTGAAAACCCCATTCCCTGCCCCTCCCCATGCCGCAACGGAGGTGGGGGGAAAGGGGGTGAAATTACGACTAAAGTCTGCAAAGAAGGGAGGGGTAGGGGGAAGTAGAGGTGGTCTAAGATCTGGAGAAGGAAAGGAGGTTGGGAGGAACTGACTGAAACCCCATTCCCCCATTCCTGCCCCTCCCTGTGCCACAATAAGGCGGGGAGGGAGAAGGGAGGGAGACAGGGAGTAAAATCATGACTCAAGTGAAGTCTGCTAAGAGGGAGGGGTGGGAGGAAGGTGCATTAAGACCTGGCCACACTTCTCATTACCCAACTGGGTATGGGTTCTAGTGTAATAAATTAGTTTCCTTTATTCTGTGTTGAGTCTGTTTTGCCTGTCACATTAATTGCAGAGTGATTCCCTCTCTGTCCTTATCTCGAATCCAAAGCCCCATAATACATACTTTCGCCCCTTTCCAGCTGAAAAGGGGAGTGATAAAGCAGCTTTGGTGGGCGTTTGGCCTCTAGCCAGGGCCAAAACACCACAGACTCTATGACCCTTAACGGGTCCCTTCCAACTTGGGATTTTCTATGATTCTGAATGATAAAATATTCTAAGCCCCAAGAACAGAGTAACAGTAGAACTGGCATGGAATGCATGAACCTTGCTCATAAATGCCCAAAATGAGTATGACAAAGAAACCCATACAGGAGGAGACATAACTCACATTATGGACAGTTCATAACTGTAATATTTACTAACCTTTTCATGGATGTAAGCCAACCCATCTAAAATTTCTCGGAAAAGCCTCCATAGCCGACTGGTGTCTTCATATAATCCTTGGTCAATAGTATCCCTCAATGTGCTCTTTTCACAATACTCCATCTTCCATGGTGCATATGTAGGGGACAGAGGGAAGAATAGAGTGGTTTGGTCAAGAAGAGACAAACAGAAACTTACATCAGTATGCATATTCATGCCTGGTTCTGTAACACACAGTTCAGGAGAAAACAGCACCACCAAAACATTAAGCTGTTTGGAGTTTTCCCAAGAGCTGTCTTTTAGCTATTAAAAACCCCTATGCATTCACTTATGGGTCCAATCCCATTTTATGGAACAATGGTAGGAGCTAGACTAGCATATTCTCTAGCATTAATGTTAAAACCAAAGTGAAACCAGCCAAGCCATAATGTATGTTTAAGGTCAACTTTAAAAAAATCTATGGCTTTACTTGGCATCTTAACTGCTTATATTATGGATATAGCTAACACATACAAAGATGCTTATTAAAATCTAATTCCATCTGACTGTATCGTCCTTCCAAACAAGCTTCAAGTGCTTTACAAAAAACCCCTGCATATCATCACAGAACAGTTAGCTATGACAGACTTCTCCCTGAAACAGTAACTCCTAACACAAAGGAGATGTCAGTAGTAAAGCCTGAAGTTGCAAACCTGCAGGAATTTTATTTCGTGCCTACTGTTAGGGCCACACAATGGCTTTGCAGACCACTGGTTTCTGTTTACAGAAAGCGCACACAGAACATAATGCCTTTGAAGTTTTCACATCTGTGAAATACAGCTTCACCTCTGGAAGTTAACACGATACACTTTTAACTCCACCGTGGGAATTAACACCATAACCAGCCTCAACAACCCTAACAACAGTGTTAGGGGGGTGGGATGGATATTCTAAATATTCTAAACAAGTGCCAAGCACAAGGCAAAACAACGCTTTGCAAGCCACAGACTCAAAAAGATCAATTGGTTCAGCTGCTTTAAGGTTAGGGCAGGAGTTGCCAATGTTTATTTGTACACAGGCAGCAACAGCCACCCCACTCTCTCTTTCCAGGCACAACTATGGAGCCTCAGAAGGCATAGTGAGCCATGTGCACTGCGTAGCGCCTTCCACCAGGCAAGGCTTTCAGAAAACCAGTCTGTTGCAAAAGCAACATTGAACTTAAGACTCATTTGCATTTTTTTTAAAGGTCATTACTTTTCTTATGTGTTGCCAGCTAGGGTCTGGCAGTCAGAAGATTTCGTGATTGCTATGGAAAGGTACAGCCCCTCCCTTAATATCCAATAGAGTTGAGCCTGTGAAGTAAGCGGACGGAGGTGACGAATCTAGCAGATGGATGTTACGCTGTAAACCAAAGCTGTACAACGCTACTGAGCTGCGCAACAAACGCCATTTGCCGACCATCAAATTGATGTCTGCGTGCTGGTGGACCGCTGACCAGGGAGAGTCATCGTGCGGTGACTGGACCAGGTCACTGCACCTCGCCGAGGGACAATATTATTATTATTTTAGTGGGCAAGCCTCCATGTAGAGGTCCCCAGCGGGAACACTTATGAAAACAACCAGTCAGCCTCTGCAGACAGGAATAAACAGTATCCTCTTATCTGAGACTTGTTGGTACCTGAATGTACAGGAAATGCACTGTCTGAATGACTGGTATCTTGTCTTCTCCTCCGTTGCTATTCTTTTCATTGCCTTCTTCTTCCTTTACAACAGCAGTAAAACAGTGAGCTACAGGAAGCCATCCAGAGATTTCTTTATGCATACTACTATTTTTTAAATGGCTGGAACAAATGGACAAAGACTCACCTGCTGTGGCTGCATTTGAGTAACTACAAAATAAGAAGTGGACGTTTTTGTAATGCCATTGCTTCTAAATAAGCTAGAAAGGCAGGTGCAACCCAAATCTCATTTTCAAAGTGAGAATGAGGAACATTTTGCCATCATTAGACACTGGGGAAAAAACTTTCCAGATCCTGTTGAAACCTAAATCTCAAGTGTGTCACATTAAAAAAAATAAAAAATTGAAACTAAAATATACAAAACTTACTTAATAGAACTAATAATGCAACCCCTGCCTCCAACCAACAATTTTGATACAGCATATACATATATATACACACACACAGAGTGACCAGAATATGCACTCCCATATTATTAAATTACATACCGAAAGCTCTTCCATGACAATGTACTTTACAACAGAAAGAGGATAGAGATTAAGCTTTTGTAAGATCATTTTACAGATCACCTGGACTAGCAGTGGCAGATTCTAGATGCAGTAGAAAACTGTACATTAGCTATTGGTTTATATCATCTAAAAGCAGAAGAGAATGTCGACTTTCAGATGATGTAAGGCAATCCATATGGTTAACTGATAAATCATGCACATACTTAAGTGTTAAAACTGCAACAGCCAGGCTCATGACTATGAAGTGCAAATCCCATTTTGCTCAGTGAACACTATGGGAAAAAGAATCCAGATTAGCTGCATCAGACTGATTTCTACAGAACACAGCTAATGGTGGAACATTTACTCTGATGGAACATAACCTTATGGCTCTTAAAAAGTCTTGTTTCACTTCTGGGGAAACTGATCTGCTTGTTTGTCAAAGGCTATTTTATGATTATTAATTCACAAGCTTTAACTTTATACTTACTGGAGGACGACCTTTACTGTTTTCATCCTCGTTCTCAAAAATTATTTCACTTTCAGAATCTGCTGTGGGCCTGGTTAGGAAAAAAAGAAAAGAAAAAAAAAAGAAAGCGAAAGAAAAAAGAAAACCACAAAAGTTTTAGGTAGCAGGAAATATTTACTAAGAAATCTGGAAACTATTTATAGTAAAAAAGAAAAACCTAAGCCTCCATATATCTTAAAATGATCTGTGGTAAAAAAGAACACCTAAGCTTCCATATCTCTGAAACAAAAAAAAAAAAGCAGAACAGAACAAAACCTGAATATGTATCCTTTGACAGCTCAATCACTTGAAGGGAAGGTATGTATTTGCATCAGTAAAATTTGATTTCTACATTCAATAAGCAAAACCGAGATGACTTGTTTACTTGCTTAAACCAGAAAAGAACCCCACCATGAGTGAAAGAACCACTCCATACAGAGAGGCAAGTATGGAATACATTAATAAAAATCAAAACAAAGAAAGAAGGACAAAGTATTTATCAGGATTCTTAATATTTCACTGATACGGCCTATTAAAACCTTTCCCTTCAAGGTTGGAAAAGACAGTCCAACAGAAAGTAAGTAGTCATGCACTCTGACACAAATGTTAAGAAACTCCTAGAAGCCTAAACCAAAATTTTCCTTGTATACTGATAGTTTTTAGCTACAAAATTTTCCTCTCCCTGGATAGCTGACTGCTGAAAAATAGTGATTTTGAACCAGGGGACTGAACAAAAATGCAGCCAACTACCTCTGGCAAAGGAGACGAGAATGATAGAAGATACAAACTTGGCAAAACCAACTCTGCTCATGTTTCCTACAGTGCCGATACAGAAGCCTACTTACAAAAATGATTGTGAGAACACCCCATCTCCATCATCATCGTCATCACTGGACTCCTCCTGATCAGCTCCGCTGAATTTGTTGCTGGAGGACTTTTCACACGCAGTGCTCCACTCAACTGAACTTGTCAAAACCGGAGGGGGAGCATTAGCTTCCACATCATTTGTTTCCTCAGTGGTAAGGATGCAGAGACCGGCTTTGGTGGGCATTCTTTTCCCTTCAGTTTCAGGTGATGACACAGAGGGAACAGGACTTTCATGTTTCTCTATCCACGCATTGTAGTACCTCACAATATTCTCATGGTTCAAGCGGGAAAGCAATGTTACTTCTCCTTTAATCCTCCGAAATTGCTTGCTGGCAGGATTTATGCGGATACGTTTCACAGCATAATAGCAACCATCAAGCTTGTTTCTCACCTGCAAAATTCAAATAAATTTAAAGTCAAATGCTTATAAACGCTTTACCAAGTAGAGACAGAAGTAATTTCGTAGAAGAGGAAGTCTTCTGTCCACCTGCAAAATGACTACAGTAGCTTCCCTATACTGAGAAGCCTCTTCCCAGACTCCCAGCGATCTCCCACAAAACTTATCAGCCTGTTTAATTCCAGATAAAACACACAACACAGGCACAGCACACTATGAGATAATGAATAAAACCATGCAGACAGTGAATATATTGCTTTGCCTCAGAGAAAGCAAACACATCCTGAAAAAGGATTCCATAGATGGAAATGATTTTTATACCATACCTTGATGACGGCTCCAAAAGCCCCTTTGCCAAGTAATTTTAGCTCTTCGAACTCATTGTAGTAGCGGGAAAACTGCCTCTGTGTTTCTGTGAAGAATGAAGCGCTGGATACCTGACTGCTAGGTACAACTGTCTCAATGCAATCTGTACCTGCTGAATCTGAAACGAGGATATCAAGGTCACCACTGCTGGCAGTATGGGGACAAGGCACAAGAAACTGTCAAATAAGCATCAGGGAGAAGATAAAACCTTCATGTGCAACTACAACCTCAAATACAGAAGTGCTCTGCTGATTAGTTAAGCTCTGGTACAAGCGTAAACATCAGATGAGTTTTCTAATTGCTAACATTAATTATGCCGGACAAAGGAACTGATTCCAGTAGGAACATAAGGAGGGAAGAAGCATCACTTGAACAGCATCTTCCAAGGACAAAGTCTGACATTCACGCCATGCAGGAGGCGGATGAATTTACCGTTTAATTAAAGCATCTGCTGCTTCTACTGGAGAGAGAGCAGCTGTCAGCCTACTGCCAAAGCTAGTCATGGATCAGAAATTAAAAACCATACCACCTTTTAAGTTCATCAATGTAAAACACTTGTACAGTCTTGCCAAGCTCTAGCAAAGCTCAATTTTTCCTGTTATTTCAGGCACGTAGTCCACTTAGTGTTGCAGAATATGGAAAGAACCAAGTTGCTTACCATCTAGATTTTCTTCAGCTATGGGTATTTTCATTCGTGGAATGTTTATAAAACTATGTTGTAACAACTGCTGAGGAGTCCATCTTCCCTTATCTTCTAAGCAAACGCATCTGTTAGAAAACCAAGAAGAGAACTGTTCAAAGACCTATCCTGTATCAGGTCTAAATGTTCAAAGAAGTCTCCTTACATTTAAGAAATTATCACCTTTATCATTCAGATGGGAATCAGAAGCAAAGACAGACTAAATGACTTATCCACAGTGACACACAAAGTCAGTAGCAGGACAGAGGAGAGAGCACCAGGCCTGTTCTCCCAAATTGCAGATTAGCAGCCTGAGCCGTGAGGGAGCAATACCTCTTCTCCAAAACCTCTAACTAGCAACACCAGAGGATTTAGCTGTTCTTTCAAAAAGCTGTTCTTTAAAAAAAAAATCTATAAAAATATATAGTAAAAAAATATCAAAGACAAAAAGATACAGGAACTCGACAAACATACTTTTCCAGAAAGTCTTGGAAGTCAGCGGGTAAATGGGTAGGAACAGCAACTGGATATTCCTTGGTTACTTGGCCCTGGCTGAGCGAAAGCAGCAGCAAGCCCAGACTCCATACATCTCCTTTCTTTCCGGGTTTGCTGGGAAGACCGTCCTCACTAAAACGAACTTTGGTTTGCTCAAATACATCTGCTTTGCAGATATCAGCTAAGCGCTTGGAAATGCTGTAGTCTGTCACCTTGATGTTTCCTTCAGCATCTACCAGGATACTGGAAGCACAAAGAACTTTGTGCACTACTGAATTATTGTGCAAGTAGTCGAGAGCTGACAAGATCTGGGTCACATAGTGGCGTAACTGCTCAACTGGAACTGGAGTCTCTTTGTGTAGGTATGTAGAAAGGCTGCAACCACTTATATGCTCCACTAAAATGTCCACCACAATTGAATCATCCCGTTCTTTAAGGTTCATGCATTTATAATGTACTATGTTTGGGTGACTTAGCTTTGTCAGTGAGTTGAACTCTGTTTCTGCACCCTGAAGCTGTTAAGAGAAACACAACATAACATGCAGTACATCACATCTCATGAACATACCACCACTAAAATATATTACATATAAAATATATGACATTCTCCTTTTCTGAGAAGGAAGTACTGAACACAAAGAGCAAAACCAAATTCGGTTACTGCCAGGTAAGCATGAGTCTCTCTTCAGAATGTTATTTTACATTTATGTATGTTTCAAAATACACTTTCTTGCACTTATATTACTGTATTACTGTAAACAAACTCTTGAATATGCTGAAACACCCATCTTCTGTGGTGCAGGTACTCTAAACACAGAACTTTTTCATGCTCATCACCACCCTCTCAAGTTAGTATTAACTACCAGCCTCAAGAAAAGCACTGAATCCCACTTAATGTTTATTAAGCCAAATGCAAAATATGGGCATTACCTGTTTCTTACACTTCTCGATCTTTTCTATTTCATGCGACGTAAGAAACTTTCCCATCTTTTTTTGCCAGTGCAGAACCCACTCATACACTAAAACAAAGTCACCACTGCGAATTTCCAAGGCATTGTAGACTGATTTCCCAAGCTTATCATCCTTGCCTGTTCATCAAGGAGAGAAGAACATGGCTTCTTTTGTTTCTAAGGTCTCGACAAGAGCTCCGGCAAACGCTAAATAAACACCAGGAAACCTGCTCACTACAGTTTCAGAAACACAAATGTAATTAGAGCTACAAGTACCTACGGGGCAGGTATGGAAAAGAACAGGTCTCATGAGACCAAATACTGTGCAACTATTCATCCCCAGAGAGTAAAATAATAAAATTATCTTTGCTCCAGAGTGACTCAGGCTGCGAGGAAGTGCTATGCTGAAAGTGAACAATGAAAACATTTGACAGTCCATTCATACGGGCACTTCATGGAGGCCTTTCAGCACCTGTATTTATATTTTCACTAAAACCTCTGCTTTTATGCCTCTTCTATCAGCAGCAATGGGGGGAAAGCAAGTACGCATTTACAACCTCATAATTATCACTGATTTCACATTACTGAAAGCTAGATAACTTCTTGCTTGACAGTAACGTGTATCTGGTGAGCTACCTATGTAAATTTAAAAGCCAATAGTTTTCAGTATTATTTTAGTTATAAGTAGAATAAAATGTTGAGAAAATGGTTTGTGGGTTTTTTTTTGTATGGCTATTCAGTTATGTAGTTGTATCTGGAGAAGTAAGTTTTTACTTAAAACAATCCTAGAAAAATGTAAAATACTTGCCTTAAGAATAACTTTTCCTATTACCTTCTGCTCTTGACTGTGACACTTTACACTCCACAACATTCTCTCCACCCTTGCTGCTTGTACCTGTTAACACTGTTTAAAGTTTTCCCTCTCAAAAAACTCAACCCAGCCCAACCCCCAGTATTTCAAGCTGCAATTGTAATTTTGCTTACCTAGACATTTTCCTTTGTGGACAGTAAGTTGTCCAGCACCACTTGTACTGAAGTTCAAAACTTCATGATTTCCAGGGGACTCTTCACTATTACTAACAGAAAGCTGACGTTCTCTTCTGCAATATGAACAGAACATTTTTCTCCAACTAGAAAAGAAATGGTATTGCTGCATTCCCTAGTCTCTAAAGATCTAAATTCTTCAAGAGGATGAGCTTTGTGAGATTTCTGCATCCAACGGTAATATCCTTTAATTTCAGATACTGCGTTAGTGCAGAGATATGTGCCTGATTAGCATTTCAGCAGTGACACCATGCTGCACTGGGCCTCTATGTTCAAAGCCAGGAGTTGAATTCAAACCTTAAAACTTCTGCATCTTAGGATGCCACTCCCAGTTTGAGGGTGGGTGAAACATTAAACAAAGTAAACATGCTCCAGCCCTGAAAAACATGTAAGTTTGACTTGGCTTGCATTCTCTTTCAAAACATTATGAAAAGCAAACATATACAAATTTGGAAGCTCATTCCAGCTTTAGCTTAATAACTTTTCCTAACCTAAAATAAGTTTCCCATTTGCCTCCTTTACTACCCTAACTCCTCCTTCAAGAAAAGGGAAGTTTTGCAAAAACTTTCAAAGCAAGTGAGCAAGTGAGATTAGAGTGTTTCTTCTTGCTGGTGTATGGAGCTGCACGTGAGGTCAGAAAGAACTCAAGACCACTAGTGAAAATCAACTTCCATTACTTCTTGGTAAAATCTATTTCAAAATTAATAGAAATACTACTCCTGAAAGGGTATCCTCCAAGTAAATGCAATCTGATATAGAGAACACAGGACTACATGGAGGGTTATGTAGAAGCTCTTTCAAAATATTCAATCTATAAAAAAAGGTAAAATGCACTACACAGAAAGGAGATGCCACAGGGACCTTCTTAGAAGCACTATATGAAGTAAAATATACAAAGAAAGCACCTGGCTTTCTAAATTTGTATTTATTTTATAAATTAAACTACTTCAGCTTTTAATAATCTTTGAAAAGGTTGTGCCCCAATAGACTTCACAAAAAGATAAAAATACAGCATCACCCTTCTTGTTTCATTTTCTGAGGTATCTCTTCACACGTCTAGCTTTTGCCTAACACTACAAACACAACATTATGAGAAGTTTCAACGTTTCAAAATCCTTTTTGATTACTTTCAACATTGTTAAAGTAACTAACTCTGTGCTTTTTAAAAAATAAGATACAATGCAAGAATTTGTGTGGGAAGTTAATATAAGCTCACTGAATGCTCTCTGTATTAAAGTATAGTCATGAACTTTTGAGATACTTGTGACATAGTGTCTCCCTGTCACAGGCAGTGTCTCATTGGGCTAGACTGAGATTAGCAAAAAGATAGCAAGAGAGATTCATGGACTATGAAACCCCACAGAAAGAACTGCCAAATACAACTTGGGACAGGCAACGGGAGGAGGTGGCATCAAGAGTCAAAGTAGGATAGATTGAAGAAGGAACTTCTGTTTCATGTATTAGTGTTGCTGATAAATAATGTGAAAACAATTTTGAAGTCTATAGACAAGAAAAAAACCCCAAAACAGAAATAGACTACTTCCATTAGAACAACAATCCAAATAATGTTATTGGCGCAATTTGAATCGAAACTAAGAAAATTAATACCAGGGCATCTCCACTGTCCTTGACAGCTATGAACACAGGGAAGGGAGGGGGTGTAAAAAAATAACCAACAAAACAACCCCAAAAAACCACCAACGCCCCCCACCAGTTGTCACCAATCCTAACCTACAAGAGTTACATACCAGCAGAAGAATCCTCCAGTAACTCTAACAATTAGCGTTACCCAATTCTCCAAAATTGCCTCCCCAAAATCTCCAAAGATACACCAGTGTATCTTTACAGCAAATTTTCTGAGATTAATATAAGCTTTAATTTATTGTGCTATTCCAAGAAGTTCAATAGCTGGTTGAAGAATTATTTTTTTCCCCCTATTGGCAGCATATTGAACACTTAAGCCCTGCACACAACTTCCAACAATTGCCAAATACTTTTTAAGTTAAACTAAGGACTAAGTTGGCTCTCTTAATTGGAAAGTTCCCAAGTTATCCACTGCACGTGAATTAGTTAAACCATGCAAATGAAGAGGGGGAGAAAAGGGGAGTGGGACCTGAACTAACAGCTGAACAACATGGCACATTACACTCTTGCCTTCAAATTCCACTCCGAAATCTTTGAAATCTAATGATTGGGGGTGTGTGGGGCAAAACAAACTCCACTTTCAAACTGACATACATACTTTGAACGTGCAGCAGAATTTGTTCGGTGTTTATTATTCACTCCATGTTCAGAGCAGCTCCCGTTCACACTTGTAGCAACTCTATATCCTGCAGCATCTCTCCTGTGAGAATTCTCTTGCCTTGTCAGAGCAGCTATTTCCAGCCGTTCCTATAAATCAGAAAAATCCACAGATAAGCACAGAAACTGCTCCCATCCTGAAATTATGCAGCACTTGACTATTCTTCTAAAAAGTTGCCCAGATCACAGAAGAAATAGGCTTTCATAAGAAATGTATACAGGAGACTGAGGGGGATGTGTTGACATTCAGAAACTAGCTTTCAGCCCTGTCCACAGACAAGACAGTAAAGATTCCTTATAATGGAATCAGGAACATTAACATACTTTTTTCTATGTCTGTTTGAAAATACACACCTCAGTACCCTTAAGATGCTAAAATTTTTAACTACTTTCCCTTACAATTGATTTTATTCCAGAAATAAGCCCCATATAATCAAGAACCTATTTTAACCTAGGATCTATTAGAAGCACTGGATGAGGAAGTAAGTCCAAGACAACTCAGTCATGCAAAGCTCTTAAATTTTTATAAGCATATGCTACAGTACTGGGAAGAAGTAGTTGCAATGGTTTCCGCATGCCTGCTTAGAAAAAATACCTGTTTGGCAATCTCTTTCTTTTTCCTTTCTTCTCTTTTCTCTTCCTCCCTTCTCTGAATCTCATTAAGGATTTCACGTTGCTGAAATAAATTCCAGGATTGTTAGGGACATAACAGTACACACAAGGCAGCTGTTAATCTTATGCTAGTTCAAAAAATAAAAAGTTGTGATGATTTTTCTAAACTGTTAAAGAAGAACTGTGTAGCTCACAAGAATATAAAAAACAAAAGTCAAATAAGCTCTCCCCAGGAACTTATCAGTTCTATGATACAGAAGAATGCAATTCAGACAAAGAAAGGAAAAATTTACTTCTTCAAAAAGACCCAACAAGAAAGCTTCACACGCAGTAAAGATACATGTATTTATCTGGGCTAAAAACACATAATCAAATCATTACAGCAGAGAGTTTATATAGTACATATTGATTGACTCATATAGAGAAGTCTGACAAGTTAATAATTCACAAAACCCCGCTGCTATGCAGATTGATTTCCAGAATCAGAATTGTTTATGTTATTTGAAGAATAAAGGATTATTCACACTTTAATTTCTCTTACCTCCTGCTCCTCTCTTCTCTTAACTTCTTGTGCCCTACGCAGTTCCTCCTGAGCCAATCTTTCTTGTTCTTTTTGATGATTTTTTAGCATTTCTTCATGAAAAGACTTTGAAGGTGGCTTATTATACTCACTGAGAAATGACTGTACATGATCGGCGAGTTCGAATATCATCACCTGAAAGAAAATAGGGGCGAATGACATCTAGAGCCCAAAGAACAAGTAGATGGCATAGTAAAATGACACGTCAAAAAAACTAATACAGGAGCAGCATGACTGATGATTTTGTTACTCACCAGGGAGAATTTACCATATTTCAGGGTTTTTTTGTTATGGCTATTTATTAATGAAGTGCAAGATGCAAAATACCTGGCCACAGTAGCAAAGATAGCAAAAATCACTGAGACAGCCAGCTGCAAATATCATCTTTTTCTTAACAAAAAAGAAAACAAACAGCACCAAAAACCCTAAAAGAAAATCCTTTTCTCATCTTTTAGTCACATTAGTTTATGACACAAGCTACAACAGCATAAATACTTTGCAATTATTTATTGCTGCACCTGGTGCTATCAAAGTTACTTATTTCCCTGCTAACATGGAATCCAATCCTTCCTCTGCAAACTTGTCCCCTAGTTCAAACCGTAAAGCCACTTAAGGCATTCCACAAAAGCCACAACTACTAAAATAAGTAGTGCACTGAAAACTAAGCTGAATTCAGCAAGGTTGGAATCCATTTTCAGTTACTGTTTACTTGATCTGGGCCTGTACTGATGATCTATCGACCTGTGTCAGGACTTATGCTTTCATCGGTCTAGCAGCATCTCTTTATTAATTCAAGCAATCCATAGTGCTGAGAGACTATCATATCTCTAGAATTCAGGAACAGTACATCAGAAAGATGCATCCCAGCAGTGGCACTGAGCTGGATTTGCATGTATGGGTCGGAGAACAGCCAAACTAAACTATGCCATCTGCCTGTACCAAGCTGACATTTAGAAGATCCTCAAATGCTGAATCCCTAGCTCGAAAGTAAGATGAAGCCAGGAGGCAATTCAGAATAGAGAGAGAGTAATACAACATGAGTATATCTGACATATGCAAGCTAAAGAATCTTTCCCAGGCTACTGTTCAGAAGGGAAAGTGATTATGCACGCACATACATGTTAAAAACCCCCAACAAATTCAGTAATTAAAATCCAACACACAAGCTGCTGTTCAGTTTGACAGGTAACTGTCATATTTTCAAGTTTTCCATACTGCAGAACAGACTTTAATAAAAAATACCTGTGAAGACAAAGTTATCTCCCTTTCTTGCAGAGAAAGTAATTCAGGACTGCACTGTATGTCATTCATCAAAAGAAGCGCATCATACATGTAACTTACAGTTGTATCTACATGTTGCTGGAGCAAGCACAGTTCTCACTTTGGAAAATTAGCATTAGGAAAACCTACGTGACATTCATAGCTCCTTTCAGTGAGATTGGACATCAAACTGTGGTCTAAAGCCCAAGCCAATAGCTCTCCTGGGGTCACTTGTGAGCAAACTGAGCACATACTGATGATTAAGGGCCTGGAGCATCTCCCCTATGAGGAGAGGCTGAATAAGCTGGGGCTGTTCAGTCTAGAGAAAAGAAGATTAAGGGGAGACCTAATTGGTGTTTATAATTTTCTTAAGCATAGGATGCAGGGGGAATTGGCCAGCCCCTTTTCAATGGTCTGTGGAGACAGGACAAGGGGCAATGGCTGCAAGTTAGAACACAGGAAGTTCCGCACCAACATGCGGAGGAACTTTTTCCCAGTGAGGGTGACAGAGCCCTGGGACAGGCTGCCCAGGGAGGTGGTGGAGTCTCCTTCTCTGGAGATATTCAAGACCCGTCTGGACGCCTATCTGTGCAGTATGAGCTGGGGAGCTGCTTTGGCAGGGGGGTTGGACCTGATGATCTCTTGAGGTCCCTTCCAACCCCTACAGTTCTGTGACATTGCATGGTTTAGAGGTTACTAAGAGAATCTGAATCCTATATTTCCTAGTAATTGTCCATAGTACAGTCATTACAAAAAAGAAATAGGATTCTGGAATATACCGTCAAACTTCTAATTTCCAAAGATACTGAAAAAATGAGGAAAATCTTGGTTATTGAGCAGAATGAACAAAACAGTATGTCTGTAAAACTGTTAATTTGAAAGTATCTGCATAAAAATCGTCAATAAAAATATAGTATGCAGATAGAAAAAAGGCTTGACTTCAGCAAGACTGAATGATGGGCAACCCTGGACAAACCTATAAAGTTGACAGGCTTAGAAACTGTAAACAGAACATTAACCCATTTTGGCATATAACAGCTTCACAACTGCACATTTCTCACTCTTTTAAAAAAGCAAATTGAATGTGTTCACCTGTAATATTTCCAAACAGTGGTAAGAAACACACCATAAACCCTGCTTTTGCCAAGAGTTCAATGTTTGCTAGTAATTCTTGGAACCATTTCCGTCCTCAGCAGCAATGGAAAGGCACTACTAATATCAAACAACCTGGGGACTTACAAAATCCATTAAAATAAATACAAGTTCTAAGCTTTACATATTTCTCCCATCTTTGCCTTTTAAAAATATCACTATTCCTAAACACAGCAGCAAAGAGGCAGGACTGCATGGAGTCACTGTGCTACATCCACAGAAATCAACTGTTGAGCTGGTGCTGTCACTAAGGCACTTCAGCATTAGAACAAGAACACACTGGAAAACTCCCCAGGTAACTGCTGTTTGCTTAAAGTAAACAAGTAAACACAATATTAATCCGAGAAGTGCAGGAAGTTCTCAATTCTAGAGTGAGAATTGCTTTCACACTGTGAAATAACTCAGAGAGTAACATGAGCCTCTAAACAAGGACAAAGCTTGCACTATTTGCATATGCACTGTACTTTAAGGGCATGCATATGCTAAGCTTTCATTAACTGAAGCATGCTTAAGAAAGAAGGTAAGCATCTCCTTCCTTAGGAGCAATGGAGCTTATACTTCCAATGTGGATGCATTTCATTATATTATACCACACCTTTTTTTAAAAAAAGCTATTTAGGTTCAGAATGTATTCCTCAGGGAAGTGAGAAGCTCTTACCTCTCCACAGCGCTGTTTTGCCAGTTCAGCTAGTCTGGACTTCAACTCATTTATTTTCTCATTTGACAATCCTTTTGAATTTTTGAGTTGTATTTCAGGGACACTGGGGGACAGTAACAAACATAAACCACGCCCTCATTAGAAAAAAAAAGAGTGTGAAAATCATTTGTGTAACACACAGAATACTGATAAAAATGGTGGGCAAGGGAAGAGGAATGGAATTCACAGCCATGGGGCAGTTAGTCAATGCTCAAATCAGCAGTATGTGAATATTCATATATAATACAGAGTAAAGAATAAAGCCACAAATACTGTTTTACATTCCCTCACATTAAATTTTCTGGAACAGATTATCTGTCAGCTATACTTAACAGAAGATCTATCAAAGAAACCCTGCAGGCTCTTAGAATTCTCTTAATCAGTAACTTAGATAACAGACTTTTAAAATATTACTAGCATAACATTTAGGTGTTTAAAATTTATTATCACTATATGGGATACACAAACTTAATGTGTGCAATAATGAATATCAGCTATATTACAAAACTGTTAAAAATGTTTACAGTAAAGTAAACAAGAAAAAACATTTGTAGTTATGCTGTCTTATATCAGCCACTCTATTTTTTATTTTAAATTTAAATGAGCTGTCACTTGGTAAGGAATAGCATGTCCCTCATACACTGCTCATGCCATGGCACAAACGGGCAAACTAAGGGGAGTTATGCTGTGGGCACATCTAGTGACATAAAGAGTGGACAAAACTGTGCTCACAGAGCAACCCTTAACTCAGAAATTACCTGCCAACCCAATGCAAAAGCTGAAGGGTTGATAACCTACAGTTCTTTTTACATTCTCTGTGGAGAACTCTTCGAAAAACCAGGAACAACAGATACAACTAGGGCAGCTGACGTTAAAAATAAAGATTTTCTCTCTCTCAGCAGGTCAAAAGCTAGAAAAATTTAAAGAGGGTAACAAGATGCAGGTTCACCCACGCTCACGCCTCTTCAAGCTACAAACTGGGGCTGCAGTCTTGCACTGACAAATGCATTCCATTATTCTCCACTGCACAAGACACCACATCCAATTTCATAGAGACCTATTATAAAACACCACAGACTTGACAAATATGGACTCGCAGAACTCAAGAATAAGAGTGGTGAACAAAGCTACTTTTCTTCTACTTACACTTAATTATGGAAAATGGACAACAACACTTAGAGAAAAAAAAAGTTATATGTTCACTCACGTGTCAGGGTAAGTATGGGGACATTTGACCCACAGATCAACTTTGGCATATACTTCATTATCTCCAGTCAATCCCTGAGGACGCAGAACTAAATTGATTTCAGGAGGCTGTCGTACCTAAAATGGAAAACAAACCTTTTTAAAAGGAGTTTTTGGTTTTGTTTTAATGAAGACCGTAACATTCACAACATGTATTATAGCAGAATTCTGGTTAGACCCTCCAAACCATTAAAAAAAAGAATTACAATGCTGTACTGGCATTCGTCAATGAGAGTGGACTGGTTCATTGATTATCACAGTTTACCCAGTATATTTTCAGAACTTCTTCAGATAACTGCGGTTAAGAGTTATTAGAAAGACAATTCAGACTGAGCAAAAAGGAGATTTTGAAATAAAACCCCTGTATTCCACTTACTGTAAGCTAGTGGTAGGAAAAAAATGAATGTAACACAGCTTATTTATAGAAATCATAAAGCATTCATTGTAATAATATTGTTTTCTTTTGTGTTTGTTTTGGATCACTAACAAACACCAGTCATTAGTTTATTTTCTGACATAGCAACAGACTAAAACATTACATATATATACACCTTGTGCGGTCAAACAAATGGATGGTAATTTTTTTGGCATAAAGCAGAATTTTAACAAGTATTGCCCTCCCCTCCCCCAACCATCCTGTTCAAACTGCCTACTAAAAATCAGAATAAGGTAGAAGACGCCCATATAAACACTCAAAACCTTTTCTTTTCAATTAAAAATATTTAAATAAAACCCAAACCCAACCCAGACCTTAATAACATGACAAACAGGTAGGGAAATAAGAGCACATGAACTAACAAACACAGAAACAGGTTGAAGGATGCTCACTATCCCCTCTATTTTCCCTTTGCATTTTCAACAGGGAAAAGAACAGGTTAAGAGGATGTCAGGCATGAATTTTACAGGAAGTGAGATCTGCAACACTTCCAAAACCCCCAGAAAATTATTTTAAGTGTTTGCATCAAACTCCATGCAAAAAAAAAGCCAACCCAAACAAAAAAAAATCCTCCAACAAAACCCTCAAGATCACCACCACCAAAACAGCAGCACGGACTATGACATTTTGTAGAAACTGAAATACCAAAGAATATAAACAGCGATGACAGAAACAGCGAACTCAGGGAACTGAAAAGAGCGACCAGTACCTCCAGGTACAGCAAAACAGAGCCACGGATGCAGCTGCAAAAAAATTCTCCATTAGACATTGTGGACACAAAAGAGAAGCATAAAAAACCAGTGGGTACTAGACCTGAGCATTAGCGAGATGTAATCATAATTAAAAAAAAGCCAAACAAAAACACCACCACAACAACAAGCCCCATAAACCAACCAGCAAACAGCCCATTAACAGACGCTCTCATGAAAACCACCACAGTTTGAGTAAAACAAGGCATATAAACATGCAAAGAGCAGCAACGCGTACGGTGACGAGATCAGTTAGCTAAGCAGGTATGTGAGTGGTTGGTTAAGGCATTAATTACGAGGCAATTAAAAAACCCTCAACCAACAAACCATAGCCATGGCAATTAATTAAACCGCAAGCTACACGCACGGCATTCATTACAGCGGGAAGGCAGGGATCTGGAGGACTAGTTTAGTTGTAAAGGCGGCGAGCTACCCGGCCGCCCGCCGCCGCGGGCGTACAGGAGGGGCACGACGCGCCAGGTGAGCCAGGTCCTTCACCCGACGTCAGCGATAAAGCACGAGCCCCGGCCCGCCCGCAGCTAGAGCCCAGGACCCGCTTTGCCTCCTGCTGCTCCCCGTTCGTCCGGGAGGAAGGAGAACGGGCAGCTCTGCCCTCTCTAGCGACTAACGGGTGCGGGAGGCGCTAAAAGGGGGAAGGGACGAGGGCTCCGCGCCGCCCCGCGCTCGGAGGGCCCAGGCGAGGGGCAGCCCCGCGCCGGCGGACAGCGTGGCGCTCCGCGTCCCGACCAGGCCCCTGCGGCCTCCGCGACGCCCGCGCCCCGTGCGACCCCGCGCAGGCAGCGGGCTGGCTGCGGGAGCCTCGCCGCCTACCTTCCAGGCCTGGCTCTGCCGCAGATCCTGGAAGTCCTGCCCGTAAATGGACTCCAGCACCTGGAGCTCGTTCTCCTGCCGTAGCTGGTAGCTCTCCGGCGGCTCCGCGGCCGCCTCCGCCCGCAGCTGCTGCGGGCTGCTGGCCCGGGCCATGTCAGCTCCCCCGGCGGGGGCGCGCGGCAGCCATCGCGCGCGGCCCCACGGCGCTGCCACTCTGGAAGTGGCGCCGGCCCAGCGGCGACCGCGCTTCGCAGCGCCCCAGTACCGCCTCCGCGGCGGGAGGAGGCGGGGTCGCCAGTCCTAACTTCGGGTCTTGTGGCGAGTGCGATAGCGGCAGCTCCGGGAGAGGCGGGGTGCCGTCCCGCGGCTCTCGCAGGAGTGTTGGTGTGCCGAAATTCCGTGGACGGGCGGCGGCCTTGGCACCGCGTTAGTCCCGGACCGTGCGCCCCATGGCTCCTGACGGCCTTTCTAGGGCTTGGCGCCCTGGGAGAGCCCGCAGTTTGTTGCCCACCACAGCCGTCGAACCCCGCTCAGCCCCTGCGGCCACTCGTGGCCATATCTGCCTCGTCCCTAACACCCCCAGTATCAGCTGCTGGGCTCGGAGTACCAGTGCCTCAGAGAGTCATAGAGCATCTTGTGTAGGAAGGGACCCATAAGGCTCATCAAGTCCAGCCCCCTGCTCCTCACATGTCTACCTAAAACTCAACTGTGTGACTAAGAGCATTATCCTCAACCAGGCTTGGGGCTGTTACCACTGCTCTGGAGATCCTGTGCCAGGGACCAACCATCCTCTCGGTGAAGAACCTTTTCCTCCTGTCCAATGAGAACTTCCCTGAGATACGCCTCCAGGTGTGTCTGCAGATACAGAGGGATGCACCAAACATGAGTAGTTATTGTTCAGATTCTTTTTATAGACCTTGAGAAATACTTCTGAAGGGGGGGAAAAAAAAAACCCCTCCAAAATTCAGAATGGATTTTGTATAGAGCTGGGCCAGGATACAAATCTATGTGGAAACTTAAAAAAATGAAAAAGTTTCCCCTGGGGAGTGCTTTGACAAGTACTAGGAGGTGGAGCGTGAGCAGGCTTCCTTCCTGGCTGTATTTCGACCACTGGTGCAGTTGGGTGTCCTCACCTATCTGTATAAATAGTCTCTCTGTGGTAAAAGACTAGCAAGAAAAATTTCTAGGCCACAGATTGATCTTCTCTCAGACACAAAGGCACAGCAAGAATGGCCTGTTTGAAGATACCACATGATAAGTAATTAAGAAACTTAAGAAAAATTTTCTTTGACAGAAGTGATGGCGTTATACTTTCCAAGCAGTCTGTGTGGGGCACATGGGTTACCTTGTGTGCGCACAAGAGGGGCAGGTAACAGTAAGCATCGGTAAAGCTGCCCGACTGACTTGGCAAAGTTTTATCCAGGTTGGATGAAATCTTCTGGACCAGGTGTCTACCTCAGGCATTTTTTTTTTCTCTTATTTGACAATGATTCATTGTTTTTGAGAAGAAAGCCAAAGGAATATATCATCATAATACAAGCATTCAGAGAATGTATTTTTAAGTCTTGTGCTGCAGCACAGGTGTGAAAATTTGATGGGTGAGGGGGAAGAACAAACCTTTTTCAGTGCTGTGGCTTTGCTAGCCAGCCTTGTGAAAACCTCCATAAAGTAAACCATGTTATTTTTTGGAGGGGTGGGGGTGCAAAAAGCATTCACATGCTCCATACAGATTTACTTGAGTACAGTGAACATCACTGAAGAGTCCACCTGCTTAGAATGTGTGCCAGACTGCATCTGGACACAGAAGTTTCCCTTTTGAAATTTAAGGTGAAATTTAAAACACTCACAGCCCATATTAAAATTTCATTCTAGCCATTAAAATTTAATGATGTGGGATGTGAGAGTGTTGGAGAGTAACTTAGAAATTTAGAATGGTCTGGTTACTTTGTGCAAGATGTATTTCACGTGTATACATATATCTATCAATGTATATACATAGATCTATCAAGTTGGAAAGCTGAGGCTGTAATCAGAAAGGCACACAGTTAGCATTCATTGAGTAGGGACATCCTTGAACCATTAGGCCTCGAAGAGGCAACACAGTTTATAAACTATGGACTGGGTGTACTCTAGTGTTTGGACCTGGAGGACAGACCTTTACAGAATCCTGAGCTGTCCACTCGTGGAAGCAGCTTTGTTGCAGAAGAATGGAAGGCTGCGTATGCTGTTGTTACCTTAAAAGAAAACTACTGCCAGCAAATACATCTGCTCAGAAGGCTGAATTGCTTTAACTCAAGTCCCAGAATTATCTCAAGGAAAGCAGGCTAATATTTACACTAATTCAGAATATGCTTTTGGAGTAATTCCTGCTCATGGTGCTATTTGTAAAGAAAGAAGATTATCTTCATAAGGAAACCCTATAAAACCAGCAAAGACATCATGAAATTACTCGAGGCAGTTAATAAACCTGGGGAAACAGCAGTAATACATGGCAAAGCATGTTACTCTGGACAACCTGATGTAATTAAAGGAAATGGAAAAGCAGGTGAGGCTGCAAGATGAATTGTTCTATTGGCAACAGCGGCAACCTTAGTTCCAGAAAGAATCTTAAAAATTGGTGCCCCTAAATATACAGGAAAAGTAAACAAGTTGGCTGAATTATTAAAGTGCATAAAGGCTGCTGAAGGTTGGTGGGTAACTCCAGTTGTACTCTGTGTTGTGACACTGCAGATGAAGGAGGAACTAATGGAGTGAACATGTAGGAGTACATCTATGGGAACTGAAGCTCCAATTGAAACAGTGAGATGTGCTGTAGGTTTTAGTATGGTGCCAGTTGCTAAAAGTGTTACCAAATTATGTGAGATTTGTGACAGAAATAACCCAAAGATCCAAAGGAGACCCCCGCCCCCCTCCTGGAGAGGTCAAGAGAGGTTTTGCACCTGGGGAATTGATAAATTGACTTTTCTGAATTAGCTAAGTGTAATGGATATAAGTATTTGTTAGTACTTTTTTTTCATGATGGCCTGAAGAGTTCCCATGTTGCACCAGTAAAGCAAAAGAAGTGGCAAATTTTTATTAAAGGAAATTATACCAAGATTTAGTTTTCTTCAGATCAAGGACCTCATTTTATTCTAGAAATAGTTCAAGAAGTGTCAACACTTTTTACAAATTAAGTAGGATTTACCTACTCCATGAAGACCACAGTCCAATGGAAAAGTGGAAAGGATGAACCATATTATAAAAGAGGCAGACTGGAAAATTATGTTAGGAAATCCAGATGAAATGGATAGAAATTTTACCTCTAGTGTTATTAAGAATTACGGTAATTCCTAGAGAAGGAATTAATCCATTTGAAATTTTGTATGGGAAGACCTGACACCGTATTATTTAACAGGGAAAGAAACCCAGAGTGGTTATCTTGTGTCTATGGTGGGAGTCCTTACTTCTCTGCATAGGTACATCCAGCTGAGAAGTCTTTGCCTGTGGTTGGGAGGTGGAAGGAATCACTGGGGCTGGGATGTTGGGAGACCGAAAGGAGGAGGAAACCAGTGCAGGAGCAGGAACCCAGTGCAGGAGCCTCAGGAAACAAAGATGAGGAGAAAGCATGGTGGAACCTGTTAGCTATTACCTGGGGAAAGTGAAAAAACGCTTGGTCTAGCTGGACAAGGGGAAGGAGTCGGGCGTAGAGGTGGGAGGTGAGGGTAAGTCTGGCATCCCTGGAAAAGCCTTGCTGCGCAGAGGTTGCACTCATGGGTGGCTGCGCTTCAGGGCCACTTCCAGATTCACTGCCCAGTGGCTGAAAAGTGTTTTCTGGCTTGATTTTTAACTTGCCGTCTCCCTAAAGCCTTAAAGGCAAGCATGCACCTGCTGTATGGGCGCATGCCTTTTGTGCAATTAACCCCCAAACGCAGAGGATATAGAGGACCTTCCCCATCAAACTAAGCACAAAAAAAAGGGAGTCTATTTTAAGAAATAATATGTATAGATACAAGTTAGCATAGTCTTTTGAAATTCTGTCCTCGAGAGTAACGGGACTCTTAAAATGCCAGCTTACAGACAGCGCTCACCCCCCGCGGGCAAGCTGCAGGCCCCAAGCACCCCTACCCGTCCGCGGCTACTTCCCGCCCGCCCCTCCACTGCCGAGCGAAATGGCGGACGCGTAGGCTCCGCCCGGCCCCGCAGCCACGTGATGGCGGCGCCTCCCCCCCGCGGGAATGCGGCGGAGGCGGGAGCTCGGCGGCCCGGCCCGCCCTGCCGGGCCAGCACCTCCCGCGGGTGGCGGGGCTTGGCGGCTGTCCGCAGTGTGGAGTGGCGGGGTCGCGGGTAGAGGCAGCGCAGCTCGGCGCCTGGGCCGGGATGTTTGCGCACGTAGGAGCAGGGGTGTCACCGCCAGCCGCGCTCGGTCCGGGGCGCGCTCGGAGGGGGCCGCGCAGGGTCATACGGAGGGGTTTTGGTTCATTGGAAGCTCGAGTGCCCCCCGCCTTGGGATTCAAAACCGAATTCATTTTCCCTGAGAAACAGCTGGGAGCCATTGAGCAGTCTGTCGCTTCTCTGGATGCTGTGTGTCTTCCTGGTGTGTAGTGTCCGGCAGAGCGAGGAGGGATGCAGGACGGAGCCGTGCCTCACCGCGGGAGGAGTGGGCAGAAGGAGAGAGGACGGTGCTAGGTGTGCTGGAGGAAAATAGATGGCTTTCTGCCCTCGAGGTTGCGAGAAAAGCTAACGCCGCGTCTGACAGGGGACTGGGGGGACAGAGCTTGTGGTGTGTCAACTTTTCCAAGCCAGTTTTAATGTATAGTAAGTCCTCACGTGTGCGAGCGTGCATGCAGCTAGCGTGAGGTGACCGTCTGGCTGGGTGAGGAGGATGAGCAGCCGTGTGGACTGTAATTTCCTCATCCACGTTTATTGCAGTAAAACATGCTGAGGAAACGCTGTGGCACTGTGAAACAAGGGATACGGGGCAGCCAATTGCAAGGAGGCGCCTGCTTTATTTTCTGCTTTTCCTTACTGGCTACCGTGATTTACAAGGTAAAAGCGTGACAAGCCCACTCTGCTTTCCAGGACACAGAGATGTGAAGATGCCTCTGAGTGTCAGAAACAAGGCTTTATCCTCAGAAGAGCTTCTCTGTCTGTGGGCTTTATTCAGTTGCTAAAGATTGAGTAACCTGTGGTTATTGGGTGCTAGTAAGGAAGGTAAGAACTTCGTCATGGGGTATGGCAGAAGCTGGATCTCAAGGAACGAAAGCGAGCAGGTCCCGTACCAGGCTGTCACCAGAGCCCTGGGAATGAGGAACAACTCGGCTGGGCAGTTGGCGTGGCAGGGTGGGAACAGCAGCGAGGCTGGCCCTGCGGAGAGTGAGGAGCATGGCGAAGAGCAGACCTACAGGCATTTCACTACCACGGTGCAAATTGTCATCTTCATTGGCTCCTTACTGGGTGAGTCGGTGTTGTTGGAGTTTACTGTTCGAATTGTTTAATGCTGTGATCAGGGACTGCAGACCAAATGGTAACTAGCATCTTTTGCTGCCTTAGTGACTCTTCTTTTTGCATTTTAGGTTTTCAGGTGTATGATTGCAAATTCCTTGTGGGGTTTTGGTGTGTAAAAGCTGTTAGCTATATTACTGCTCATCACAAATGAGGACTGCTACACTATATACATGTATTACTTAGTAAACTTTTCTATCAGAAATAAGTTGTGTTGCTTAAACATTTATTTTCAGTTGTAATGGATCTGTTCCCTTTACTGTAGAAAAGGGTGTGGGGTGTTGTAAGTTTTGCTGAATTTCTGTTGCACACTGCAGTAATTCTGTATTTCAATCCTGCAGATTTTAAATTAATCCTTTAGAAGTACTTTCTGTTGTAAGTGTGTGTAACTGTGTGCAATCTTGCCTACTTGTTATCCTTCATGTGCTTTAGATAAGTGGTTGTAAACTAATCCTCTATTATGTGTAACTTTACAAGTGTGTGTACGTTTGTTTACTAGGTGCTTATACTGTATCTTGTTAGGAATGCATGTCAATTTCTTAAAAACAAAAAAAGTAAACTAAGCCTTATGGTGAGTCAAGTTAGCTGTGTTTGAGAGATCAGTAAGATGTATTTTAGTAAAATGCCACTAATGTGTAAGTAATTCAGAGCTGGTTACTGAAAAACTAGGTTTTGACACAAGGCTTGACTGAGAAAGTTACGGCTCTATGAGGAGAGTTCAGTGGGATTTTACTGATGGTCATTGGCTCTTACTATCAAGGATTTGTTTTTGTTTTTCCTGATCTTGAGTTAACGCTAAAATCCATTTCTGTGGTCATAGTAATTAATTCCAATACTGATTTCTTCTTGGTAGTATTTAATATCACGTACCTAATTTCTAAGAAAATGGTAAGCGTAGTCTTGGAATGGCACTGGGCTCAGTCAGTGGTACTGGTTAGTACTGTAAATTGCTGAGTCTTTAGTCTTTTGGCCACAGTTATTCCTCTGTCCAGTGGGGCTAATCCCCATAGTTCTTTTTTTTCTATTCTGCATGCACAGGTAGCACAGGGAAAGGACTCCCTTTTTGCATATGCTGGATAGTGCCTGGCACATAATGATAGCCAGTAAATAGTATCACAGAAATAACAAGATTGGTTGAGAAAAGTCAGAATTTTAGTCCTTTATCTTTGGGGTTTTGAGCCTTAAGAACATACATTTGTATCATATGTCCAGACTAATGAGCATGGATCTTCCAGTTTTATCTGTAGAAGAGAACAGGCTCTCTCTTGTAATTATGCCTTCAGCAGCTAGGATTTTTTTAAAAACCAACAAAACCCTCAAAAAAGCCATAGCTGTAAATTTTGAGATGACTGTAAGTTGTTGTTTGGCACTCCTGCAATTTTCTCTTGAGAGGTAGACTTGGTGGAAAGATTTGGACCTGCTTTGAGGGGTTTATCTGCCAGATTGGCTGTCTGGGATGATGAAGCTTTCAGGTCAGGAACTTCTCCAGGGCTATCAAAGAGGAAAACAGGAGAGGAACTAATGGTTAGGGTTTTTTTTTTAATATGAAAATGTGGTACTCCAATGACAAATGTTAGCAGCAGCTTTCATGAATTTATAGCAGTGGAAACCAATTTTAACTATTTTTTTTGAAACTGCCTTCTTTTCCAGTCTGCCTACTGCCCCAAAATACTATTTTAAAAACATCTATGACACATGCTGCCTTAACAGCTGAAAACTGGAGAGTCTTTAAAAAATGTCTTTTCCTATCAACCTTATGAATGTGCTGCTATTCCCTCTTTACTGAATGGGAAAAAAGCCACAAATAAGCTGAAGCCCCAGTCTCCAGAAGGTCTCAGTGTTAGACCATGGGCGGCATCCAGCTCTTTTTTTTCTCCATCAGGTGAGCCCTTCAGTTGAGCTGTAGCAGTTCTTTGGTCTAGTGAGTGTCAGATTCCTCTTTGCAGGGCAGATTAGGACTTTCCTAACCCTTGCCCCTAAAGCATGAGATAGGGGGGCCGGGGGTGGGGTGTGGGGGCACTCTCCCCAGAGGTAGGATGCATGGGTTTGAATCCATTCTGGTTTGGGTGAGTATGTAACTGGTGCATCCCAGAATGTCAGTGCATGCCCAAGCCACTTTGCTATTTGATAAAACAGCACTTTATACCCCTTTAAAAGGAACAAAAAATATATCTGCCTCCAGCCTGAAAGGGAACAATTGTGTATGTCTCAGGCTTGGTGATGAACACTGGGGTCTGACGTAAGCAGCGCTTTACAGCATGGGGAGGTCCACATCCCACAAGAGGGAAGAATCACAGCTGGGGACGGGAATTTAATTTTTCCTGCACAAAAATACGGTAGTTGTGAGAGATGTACATTATGTTTAAGTCCCATTCAAGACCTTTATGTGGGACATGTGGGGAAACTTGCAACAGTAGGAGAAATTCTGTTAGTTTTCCCTCTGTTGTCAACGAACAGTGCTCTTGTGAGTGTTTCATGATACCTGTTAAGGGCAAGAAAGAGTTGAACTGTTCTTTATGGTTACATTACAGTACACACATCCTGTATTTAATTCTTTATGTTGCAATAACAAGGATACTAGATTGTAGGATTTTCGTTTGTCTTTAAAAGGGATTACGTAGTTGTCACAAGCTTGCAGAAGCTTGAACCTGGATGTGACGTCAACATGTATGCCAGAGGATATTCCTTGTAGGATCACCCAGAAGTATAAAGAAGAGGCTAGGTGATTTTTTTTTCCTATTTTTTTTTTTGGTCGTAATTTGTAGGAAGTTTCCATTGTTAAAAATATATGATTTTGTAAAGAATCAGATTATTCCATATTTGGAATGGACAAAACATAATTATTAGTCTAAAAAAAATATTATAATTTAGGGATGAGAGTTCTTCACATAACTTTTTTATGAGTTATTGAGTTAATGAAATTACAGTGTGCTTAAACACAACAGTTTTAAATAGCTGTTCATGTGACTTTGAGTCTGTTTGCACAAACTTCCTACTGTTCCTATTCCTCTGCTTGCGTGGAAGTTCTTGCTTAGCAGACTACCTGTGGTTTTAATATTCAAGGACTGAGCAATAAAGTGTTGTAGATCTGCATCTCTATGATGTTAACCCAGCCAGTGCTACCCATTATGAACTCCTTTGCCTGTAGATTGCCATGAGGTTTCAGCATGAGATGAGGTGTTGGGGGGAGAAATTTGGTTGGTTTAGTTATCCTGGCCAGCAGCTCGGTTTGCCTTGGTGAAGGAAAGATTTGCAGTATATGCAAGACTTGCAAGCCATGTCTGTCTGTGAAGCTTAGCTGTGCATGTGAACTGGGGACTTTTAAACACTTTGCACGTGTTAGTGAACTTACTTAGCAAATGCACAAGGTTGAGGTACCAAGAATGTATGAGACTGGAAAGCCTTGTGACTGCTGTCTTCCTGTGCAGCTCCATGGACGGTAATGGCACTTCTCACAGTAATGGTATTTCCTAGCTTGTGAGCTATCAACTCCAGGCAGGGCTACTAGAATAAAGCAGTGACAAAGCTTGCCACCAGTGTTTCTCATTCCACAGTTTGAATTGTAGCAGAACGTATTGCAGAAAAAAATACAAGTGTGCTGAGCATCAGCAGGAGGACTAGGAAAAGATCCATGCCTCTTTTTACCACTTTCCTTTTCTGATGCACACGTGTACTCGGTACTCCTTGAAAAGAAGAGAGTGGGTGGGTGCCTCAGGAGCTCTGGAATGACAAGTGCATGTGTAGAGATGTGTTTCTGTGCAGGTATGGTTTCATTAAATCTGTTGTTTCTAAGGAGTTACCATAGGGAAAATAAAAGCTAAAATAATTGTGCTGCTTCTGTCAACTCTGCCATATGAATGACACTTTTTTTTGGACCCCTCAATTGCCCCTATTTGACTTAGCAAAAGCAAAGCTAGTGTGTTGAGTTCCTGTGGATGTGAATTTCTGCACCTTTCATTACCTTAAATTTGAGGGAAAGTGCAAGGCAGCAATGGGAAGAACAACTGTCTGATTTTACTGGCCACTGGAATGATGCAGGCAGGAGCAGTGTGACATGAGAAGTGACGTGTGCTGTCAGTACTGATTCCCTTTGGTTGACTGAATCCCGTGTGCTAAAAGGTGTCAAGTGACTCAAGGTTAGCGTGTCCTAACTCGTTTTGAAGGGATGTAGAAGTCATCAGTGGAGGAATGAGAATGGTAGGGATTTGCTTTGAGATTGCTTCACTTCCACTAATGCTGCATAGATCTATCTGCTCTGCCATTTCCCGTGTATTCTGCCAACTCTCATAATTTTTTACAGCCTTGAAAGAACTGTAGGAACTCTTTTGTCTCCCCTGTGTTTCAGGCTAATTCCTTCTACCAGACCCCAGATGGATGTGACCAAGATGATGAAGTCAGGATTACTTGTAGAAGTGAATGATAATTTGCACTCATGGTAATACTGGCTAGGGTCCTTAGTGTGCAGTTTCACATGGCTACTATTGAAGGGATGGTGCAGTTCATGTGAAGTTGATAAGAGGAAGGATAAAATAAAATTTAGGCTTGGAACTACTGCCCTGACAGAGTTTTGAAGATGGAGACCATATACTCCTTTTTTTTTTTTCCTTCCACATTACCCTGTTTATCTGTCTCTAAGTTCTTGTTTCAGTCTTGTCTTCTGAGCCTGTCCACTTCCCAGTGGTGTTCTGCCACCTATTGCTGTAGTAGCAGTGCAGTGATACAAATTAGTAAAAAAAGAATATAGCCAATGTCAGTCCGGTCTTTAAAAAGGGCAAGAAGGAGGATCCTAGCAACTATAGGCCAGACAGCCTCACTTCTGTCCCTGGAAAGGTGATGGAACAGCTTGTTCTGGATGCCATCACCAAGCAACTGGAAGAGAAGAAGGTCATGAGGAGTAGTCAGCATGGATTCACCACGGGTGGATCGTGCTCAACTAATCCCATAGCCTTCTATGATCTCATCACCGGCTGGGTGGATGGAGGAAGAACAGTAGATGTCATCTACCTTGACTTCAGCAAGGCTTTTGATACTGTCTCCCATAACTTCCTGATAACAAAGCTGAGAGAGCATGGGATAGGTGAGTGGACAGTGAGGTGGGTTGAGAATTGGCTGTCGGACCGAGCTCAGAGGGTTGTGATCGGTGGAGCAGAGTCGGACTGGAGGCCTGTGACTAGAGGTGTTCCCCGGGGCTCGGTGTTGGGTCCAGTCCTGTTCAATATCTTCATTGACGACCTTGATGAGGGAACAGCATCCACCCTCAGCAAGTACGCCGATGATACGAATCTGGGAGGGGTGGCTGACATGCAGGAACACTGCGCTGCCATCCAGAGAAACCTGGACAGGCTGGAGAGCTGGGCAGGGAGAAACCAGATGAGGTTCAACAAAAGCAAGTGTAAAGTCTTGCACCTGGGGAGGATCAACCGTTCTTTTCAGTACAGGCTGGGGGATGTCCTACTGGAGAAGAGCACTATAGAGAAGGACCTGGGGGTCCTGGTGGATGACAGGTTGGCTGTGAGCCAGCAGTGTGCCCTGGTGGCTAAGAGAGCCAATGGGATCCTGGGGTGCATCAGGAGGAGTGTGGTCAGCAGAAAGAGGTGATCCTCCCCCTCTACTCTGCCCTGGTCAGGCCCCACCTGGAGTATTGTGTCCAGTTCTGGGCTCCCTGGTGTAAGAAGGACAGGGATCTCCTAGAGAGAGTCCAGAGAAGGGATACGAAGATGATTAAGGGCCTGGAGCATCTCCCCTATGAGGAGAGGCTGAATAAGCTGGGGCTGTTCAGTCAAGAGAAAAGAAGATTAAGGGGAGACCTAATTAGTGTTTACAATTATCTTAAGCATGGGATTCAGGGGGAATTGGCCAGCCCCTTTTCAGTGGTCTGTGGAGACAGGACAAAGGGCAATGTCTGCAAGTAGGAACACAGGAAGTTCTGCACCAACATGTGGAGGAACTTTTTCCCAGTGAAGGTGACAGAGCCCTGGGACAGGCTGCCCAGGGAGGTGGTGGAGTCTCCTTCCCTGGAGATATTCAAGACCCATCTGGATGCCTATCTGTGCAGTATGAGCTAGGGAGCTGCTTTGGCAGGGGGGTTGGACCTGATGATCTCTTGAGGTCCCTTCCAACCCCTACATTTCTGTGATTCTGTGATTTTCATGCAGTTACTAAAGTTGCTCCTCTTTGAGCAGGAGTGAAGTCCAGGAAGAGTCTGACAAGTACCTTTCAGATTGTAGAGAAGGAAAATTTGAGTGTTCCAACGTCCATGGAAGTTGTTTCTTCTTTGCTGGAGGTTAGGCTTCAGCTTCTGTATGATTTGTTGTGATCGTAATAATTGCTGGAGGTGCCTGCAGCCACTTTTACTTGAGTGCAAGCAATGAGAACAGATCCAGGAAATGAAGGGGAGGGTCTCCAAAGAGCACTTTTAGCCAGCATATACAAGAGGTTACCTTGAAAAGGACATAACATGGATGAGTGAAATGCAATGGTAATAGGACCTTGTATCATTCTCTGACAGGAAAGGAAGGCCAGGAACAACAGTTTTGAGGGAGGTAAGGATATGGGATGGATTTTTCCACAGTTCACTTATTTCCATACAAATTTCCATACTGTTATAGCTGCAGTTAAATGGGGGAACTTACACGAGTTGTGCTTCTACTCACTGTAGCAAGGGCGTAGGTGAATGTTTGTGTCATGTAACACTTCAGCGAGGTTATGGCCCAGGTTGTAGTTTTTATTATTTTCCTATTTCCCGTGTCTGAGAGTCTGCATGTGCTTCTGAGGTTATCTGAGTGTTCACAATTTTTATGCTAGCCAGTTAGATAAAACTACATTAACTTCTTCAGATTAGCTTTGTGTCAGACATTTAGGAAAAGGCTCACACATCAGTCAAGTGATGAAAATTATGAGAGTTGTCCTCTGTGTCAGGGACTGCTCCCCAGAGTGAATATCTGCCTTGCTTTCTGTGCAGTTTTCACTAATTGTATCCCAAATAATCCCACATCCAGGAAACTTTCCCAGACCTTGTAGATCAGTGCCTTAATTGGGGTTTGTACAGAAAGAAATGTCACTGGACAAACTGACAATGCTCTGATACAGTTTGAACTCTAATCTAGTGGTTACAAGACTTCCTGGGAAGCTTTGGGTTAGCTTGGTTACCTCCTGGTTTCCAGCCATGCTGTGATGATACCCAAGGGAGTTGTCCTTAGGAATCTGGTACATTTTGAAGTTCGTGGTTTTCTTTCAAAGTGAAAAGTGAACCCCTGCTGCCTTCCCAGTGTTCTGCAGAACAAGAGGAGGGAGGGCTTCAGGCTTGCCACTTTTGCTGAGGGTTTTCTGTGAGCTGTTTGGCTTCAGCCTCTCTGTGCCCTTGAAACTGATTTCCATTTCCCTGTCTTGACATCTGTGCACAGGGGTGTAAAATGGAATTGCTACACCACCTAACTAATAAAGGAATAGATCCCTTCTGGGATACAATCCTACCTTAACTGGCAGTGTAGGTAATGTGTTTGTAAAGGCAAGTGTATAGTAGCAGAAGGAATAGATACATGTATCTTGGCATGGCTACCGGTGATGTTTGCCACAAGCATCTTCTGTAAAGAATGCAGAAGGGAATTGTGCAGTAAAAAATATTGTAGGTACATGATTAAAGGTTAGACTGAGAAAGAGAGTGAGGGGCACATCTGCAATAGCTCCAGGAAAAGTTTGTAGCCCTGCTCCCCAAAAAGGGTAGAACCAACTGAGGGGAAAAAACCACAAGTTGCATCAGAGGTTTGGGGATGGGAAAGATAGTACCTAAACCAGGTACTATGCATAGATTAACTTTGTTGCTGATTAGCTGGAATAGTTAGATTTGGCAGGGCAAAAAGTGGCTGAAAATCAAGTAATAATGATATGAGTAGTGATAGTTGCCTGTAGTAATAATTGCATAGTAATAACATATTGGAGCATCAAAACATTATGGTAGTAATTTTCCCCTGCATTTTTGTTTGGGTGGTTCCAAGCCTCAGGAATAAGGGACCTGTAGCAGTGAGCCCAGTTCAGGTTGCATCTTTGATGAAGTCTGTCTGGAATAGGAATTCTGCTTTTGCTTTTTATGTGTTTTTCAGGTGAACTACTAAGCAATTCTCTTCAGAAGAAAAACTGAGTTTGGGGAGTGGGTGAAGAGGGGTTGTGAGAGCCTCTACGGTCCCTGTTGCCATGGAGATCTTTCTTCTTCGTCTGCTTCAGCAGAGCTGCCTTGTCTGCCTTCGGCTGAGGGGCTCCTCAGATAGTGCCGCTGCGTTATGAGGACGGGCATTGGGAAAGTAGCGATTTAGCCAGTCTGGAAATGCGTGAGGTGCCGTGATCTGTACCTGGAATGCAAGCGCCTGATACTCTGGGAATACTGTATGCTAGAGTGTTCCTCAGACGTGCTGGGGTGGTTAGCTGATGTCTTTAAACATCATGTGTGTTGAGTATGTTAAACTGGTCCCTATTTAGTCTGAAACTGATTGAGGCAAGTTTTTTTTACTGTCTATAGTCCCCATGCAAACCCTTTAATGACAGCTATAAACCAGAGCTGTTTAACTAAGGACTGGCTGTCCTGTTTTGCTTTTCATTGTAAATTACATTTGCTCACATGCCAGCTGGTGCATAGGGCACTGGCTGTTTTGAACTTTGGTGACAGCTTAGATACATCAAGGTTTTGTACTGGATACAATTAAGTATAAATATTGGGTAGTAAGCTAGTGTTTCAGTCATGAAAGAGCTCAAGTGCTTAGGAAGAATTTTCAATGGTATTCTGTTACTGATCTCATTTATTGGCTTGCTAATGAACAGGCATCACGAGCACTTTACTGAGGTTTTTATTCTCTTCTGTTCATATTCAGTAGTTAATTTCTTACTTGTGTGGTGGTGGAAAAGGTAACTTTGCCACTTACTGGGAACATCTTTTGAGATCCAGGAAACTATATACTTTTCTCCCACTCAGAAAAGATCCCAGTAAGTGTTCAGCAGCTGCTGAATCCCATAGGCTGATAAAGGTGGTCCTCAGGTCCAGCTACAGCAGGGCTGAGCACACGTTCCCAAGAAGCACATACATAGGTAGGTACATAGATGCACAAGCAGCTGCATAGACTGACACAGAAAGAAAATGTATGACTTAGGCAAACACAAAGAGTATCGCTGGCCTCATTGTCTTCTCCTCTCTGGCTGCTCAGGATAAAGATCCAATAGTGTAAAATATATAAGCATATGCATATATGCACATCAATACGGATCCTTCTGTAGTAGGTAGTCTTAGATACCAGGTCTGTGCAGCTGCTGGACCAGAACTATGACCTTAGCAGTAGCTGACATCCACATCCCAAGGTCTCTTCAGTAGCTGGATTGGACCTCTTGGTCATCCACTAGGCAACCTTCAGAGTCCTCTTCTCCCCCCGGTATCTGGCCCAGACTTAGAGCCATGCCATTACTTGCCTTCTGAGTATTATATCATACTTGCTGGCTTGATGTTCAGTAGTGATTACACACCAACATATAACCCAACGCAAATGCACACTCTGGTCTCTCCACTTGTTGCCACTCCTCATGTGTGGGCTCTGACATCCCATGGGCTGAGTTCAGTTACTGAACTTGGACCTCTGTATGCAGACCAACCCATGGAGTAAAGAGCTCCTCACTCATAAGCAGAGTTGGAAATAGAGTTTAATGAGAAGACAGGAATAGACTGTGCTGATCAGGTGCAGGACATGGCCAGACCAATGTACTGACCAAATGCCAGTTTACAGATGGCTCTTATCCCCTTTTCCCCTCTACTTTCCCATACCTGATCCTCCCCAAACCACCCTGAACTCTCCCTTTCCCTACCTTTTCCCCCCCTAGCATGAAAATTCCCTAAGAAATTTTGTAAAATCCCAAAATGCCCGTTTCCTGCATCCCAGAATGATTCCCATACCAATTGGGCTAAATGCCCTCAGTTTGAAAGGAGACCTGGAGAGCCTCTTCCACAGACTCATGGATGGGTGTCACCTCTGGCCCATGAGGCTGAGCCTCCCCTGCAACAGGCAGGGGAGGGACTGAGATGGGGGCTGCTTTCTCTGGGTGGGTTACCAGCGTTCACCCATCTGCTGTTGTGCCTTTCTGCTCCTTCATCTTTGTGGAGATGAGCCTGTAACTACATTTCCTAACATAAGCTACAAACTGCACTTCACTTCCTTTTGATAATGTGAATATGATGAGGCTCTGATATTGTATGTTAGATTGTCTGTGTACTACTGGGAATGTCAGTGTAAAGTGCTTTCCAGAGAAAAATAAAAGTGGGTTTTATACACATCCTGTATATATTTGAGGAAAAACTCCCAAATGATCAAGATAATGATTTGTTTTCATGCAGTGCTTCTTTTTATCCACCCCCTCTCCCCATCACAGAATTTGTAAATGACTCTGCATTCTTTTGTGTCCAGTATAGGTGGTAACTGGAACAACCAGACTCTGGGAAGTCCAGAGTCTTGGGAGTTCTCTGTGTTATGTTTCCTAGACTCAGTGTCTCATTTCTAGCAAGGAAGGAGTTTTCAAAATGCTCTTGAGAGTGGGCTGGTTACTGCTAGAAAGTTTGCAAATGGCAGAAAAAACAATGAAACAAACATTGTACTGTGCCTATCTTCGTTTCACTGCTGATTAATGCTTTCCCTGTAGGAAGCACAGGTTCTTTGCTTTCCAGACAGTATTGTTACATGAAAGCCTTTTTTATTTTTAGTATTTTTAAATTAGATTTAGCAGCTGGAAGCAGGGACAAGAACTGGTGCCTTCTAGTCAGCTTCCACAGAAACACTGCAATAAGGAGAATATTCTGGATTGGAAGGCTGACTGGATCCCTAATCACATAACCTGTCATGGTAAGCCATTAGATCAGCCCAGCAATGCAAATGGCAATTATGGTAGTAACAAAAGCAGCAGTGAAGCTGAAAAGGCAGTGGCAGGGAGGGCTCTTACTGTCTTATTCTTTGCTGATGCTCTTTTGCTGTTGTTGGGGATTGCTGGGAGATTGTTGTGGACTGCTGCCTTTTTAAATGCTTTACTAGTTATGATATTCAACACTGTAATTTACATTCTTCTCCATCATGAAGAGTCTGGCTTACTTCCTGACAAATGCAGTCCTTCCTTCTGTTCTGGCAGTTCTCTCAGGAGGGAAAAAAGAGCTTGTCATGTTTTTGGGCATGGAGGCTCTGGTTTTAGTCTGCTTTATTTCTATCGCCTTTGACTTTTTCTCTTGTCAATCAAAGCAATTTCATGCAAAAGCTCAACAATTTTTTCCAGAAGATTGATTAAAATATGAAGCGATTTTGCTTCTCACGTAACCTCTTGCATCTGTGTCTGCGTACCTCGTGTCATTTGGCTTGTGCTCAGGCGCCAGCAGGCCTGCCTTTATCTGCATTTCTGATGGCATAACTGGATCATTTCTCTGATGCTGGTGAACAAACTCAAGCATACAGGGGCTAGAATGTACTTCCTACTGCGGTTGCCTGAATTAATTGAAAAAAAAAAAGGAAAATACTGTGGTAGCATGTCGGCAAAGACAGCAGGCCTGCTAGCAGCCTAGCTCTCTTCACCCAAGACATAGGCCCTGACAATATTCTCCTATTCCCATGAGAAAAATTACTCACACAGAGAGGATCCTAATAATCACATTATCAAAACACAGTGGCCTTGATGACAGGGGTACAGGCCACCCTAAACCAAGAAGCAGTTATGGGAAGGTATTTGGGAGTAACAGAACGTGTTAGGAACCAACCATAACAAGATGGTCAAAACCAGCAGGTGTGTGGATACTTTTAGGTATTAAAGGTAAACTAAGGCTGTTTAGCTATAAGATAGGTTTATCAGAACTCGTTATAGTTACTAACCAATCAATACGGTGTGAACAGTGTGTGTAACCAATTAGCAGTTTTTTAGCTTGCCATGTTTGCAGTAGGAAAGTTATAGAATCTGTGTGATTTCACTTAATAAAATGGCTGGATGGCTTCCTGGCTTCATGGCTTCACCTAAACTTCATTTATTGAATTGCGTGTTGCTCCCTGCTGGACACCAAAGTAGCGTGGTTTCAGTTGTTTCAGTTCATTCTCTGTAGTTTTAAGGAGTATCTAGAACAGAGAGAGTAGTCTGATTTGCCTTTTCTGTTTGTTGTTATAGACTGCTTATTTCCCATAGCCTTTTCAGAGAAGCATTAGCCATAACCCCTTTGGGACTGTGTCAGTCTGAATGTAGAGCTCCCTTTGCCCAAATGGATACTGTCCTTCCATGAGACTCATGTCCCCAGCACAAGAGGTGCTGCAGTGGAGGTGAGACTATGCAGTCTCACCTGCAGTGTCCCTGTAGGCCTCGTCTGGGACCTTTTTATTGCTTTTAGCTGATCCAGTTTAGCCTTCCCCACCTGAAGAGGATGAAGGCCAGGAACTCCTTGTACTGTACATGTGTATGCACATACAAAAACATGTGTAAACACATGCACCAAAACCCCTGCCCCTGAATAGGGAATCACACTTCGGCCATTAGCACTATCTGTTCCTGGACTTGGACTGGCACGTTGGGTTTAACATGTTAGCTTTTAAAAAGTTTTATTAGTTCAGCTTGTCTTTTGCTTCAGTGATTAAGATTGCTGTCCACCTACTGTACTGTACCCCTTTTAAGTAGTAGTAGTGAAGTAAGATGTAGCCTGGTTGAGATAAAGTGTGGAGCGAGTGTGTGCACATGAAAGTGAGTGTGTGTGTAGAAGCAAGTTCATGTGTACCTTTGCCAGTGCAGGCTCCCAGTGTACTCTTACATCTTTACTGCCCCTGCTTGTTATTCTCCTCTGCCTTTTTTCCTGCTGTTGCCTCTGCCTTGTCAGGATCAGGGACCATCTTGTACCCTGTCAGATCCTCCACAGCAGTCGCTTGGCAAACACTCAGTGTAGCCTCAGTCGACTTACCCAAAGCACATGGCTACCAAAGGAAGCAGGCCAACCCCAAAGTCACCAATCTTGCTTGTCTTACCACTGTTCCTGTCTTTCCTGGGCAAAGCTGCCATGCCACCTGCCCTGTTTGATTGCCCTCTGTTTGCTACATGTACTCCCACCCCAGAGAGATAAGCATTTCATCCTATATTGTTTGGAGTCCACAAGCACCCTGAGATGGCTGAATGTGGCATTCATTTGTTTTTTGCAGGTACATCATGGCTTCATCTTGTATAGGTTAACTCTGGGAAACTATACATATGTGCACAGTAACACTGTGTATATGACTACTACTCATCAGTAAATAATAGTAGGATGTTGCCACATATACTGCTCTTTAACAGGTCCATAGTTTTTTGGATCATGTTTTAAAAGATACAGTTCTTATCTTTCTCACTTCACCCAAACATTGATGCGTTAATAGAAAAAGGGAACATTGCAAGGAACATCATGTACAGGTCAGCAGAATTACTGTAATACACAAAGTGCTGCAGAACTCAATAGTGTATTACAGAATGTTCTTTTAGTTTGCTTATAAAAAATTTTGTCTATTATCTTTATTTTCATCCAGTACAGTTCTCTGGTGTTCGTGCTAGATTTGGCTAAGTTCAGTATTCTATGTCTGCAATTTAAAGAAAAGAAATTGCCACCACACTAAATATTTTCTGACTCTAACAAGCCTCTGTGATGGGGCAGCAAAGACATCTTTTGTTTTATCCAGTTTTTAAAACATGGTCAGCAGAAGAAAAGAATCTGGTTAAAGAAGATACTAAAACCCCATGCAGTTGGCAAAGGCTGATACTGCATCATGATGTGGTACCAGTCTCTGGAGACATTTAAATTATTTTAAACATTTAAGAAAGTATAATTGTACTTCAGGTTCCAAAGGAGCTGAAAATCACTGAGCTACTCCTTGGATCCTGTTTCTCCTGTAATTTGTTGTAGTGTAATGTGGACAGATCGGAGTAAGTAGCTGTCTCAGAATACCTTGTATGTGCTGAGGCTAATCCAATGATCAGAGATGGTTGCTTTGCAGCTGAAAAATGCGTGTGACGTGGTCACAGATGTTTCTATGTGGTAGAGTCTAAAACAATTCAAGGGTGGAAATGTCTAGGAAGGGCAAATAGAGCCCTAGAGCCTCTGGTATCTAAATATGCTGCTAGGGAGAGAGCTTTTCTTCATTTAATATTGTGTAGAGAGCTATTTGCCTGTTAGTCTCTTAATAGTATTACAATTGCATGTGTCTTAGCATCATTGATGAACTGTTGTTATCAGTGTCTGTCCATACATTCTGCTATTTTCAGAGGGGAGGTAGCTTTGAAGTCCTGAGAATCTAATATCTGAAAGAGTATTTCTTTGCTTTTTTTTTTTTTTTTTTTTTTTTAAGGAGTGGAGGGAGACCTGGTTCAGGTCTGTCCCTAGGTGAATTTGGGTGAGTTAGGTTGCTTGCAGGCTGCCTGGAAGATGTCCCTTTGGACTGGGAGACAGGTTTTTAGTCTGCTTCAGTTCATATATTCATATATTGTATGGTTGTGTCTATCCAATAATACTAGTCTGGCAGAATGAGCCCACTCCTTTTTTAAATTGTTGCAAACTGACTCTGTAGGTTTTTTGTGGTGTATATCCAGCTCTGTTATCTCTGAGACTGGTGTGACAGCTTGGGGTGAGATAGCTGTCTTGTGTTGCTGCAGGGTGGAAAGAAAGTGTATAAACCCAAGCAGTAAGAATAGCTTGAACATGGAACTGATTCTACACGTTTCCTACTGCAAGTAAATGACTTTCTGCAGTCTTTGTTAGCGCCTCAGGTGGCAAAAATGCTGCTGCATTTCCATATATTTGTTAGCAGAGCATGATCAATAAATAAAGTGTATAAATATGTAAATAATGCTCTCTAAAGAAAGTATTTTTTTCTTAATTGTTTGGTTTTAAGGAATATAATTTCTCAAATATTTTTGCTTTATTTTAGATACATACTTGATGTGTTTGGCTTCACCACTGACTTATCCAAGCATTCTAAAGAGGAAACTACTTTTGTTGTGCAGCAAATGAATTTTGTTTATTTAGTCAGCTTTTAAAGATGTGTTTTCTGGGAGAGAGCAAATTATCTCAAAGGGCCAGCCTTCCTGTTTTAAAAAACAAACAAGCAAGAAACCAGTATCCATCTTTGTGCACATTTTTGCCTTGCTATGTAGTAGATGAGATTATTTACCCAATACATTTCTCTCTCATATCTAAGAGCAAAACTTTTATCAGGTGTCTCTTCTGATTCAGGCAATATACTAGCTAATCTATATGATACCTCTTGTAAGGTGTGTTTACACAAAACTTGCATTCATTTACAAGAACCTGCTTTAAATAATCACTCTTATTCTATGTCAGTGATTTATTCACCTTAAAGTGAAATTAATGTTCAATGGTCTCTTGCCCCAGGTGATGGAGTACCAGCTGTAGTGTGCCGAAGTGATGCTTGGACTACAGTGCTCTGGGGACAAGGAGATTGGCATAGTGTGCTGAGGTTTTTTGATGCTTGGCCTTATTAAGTGACAGGTGTTTTGACCACTTAGTTTAATCTGGTAGCACAGGCATTTCTCTTGAGCCTTGATACTTACTGTTAAATTTCTTTAATTTCCCACACACATGTGATTGCCATCGATGGAAAAAAGTTTCCCTTTGTTTCTCCTGCCTTCTCCAACCTCTTGTTTTGTTACCTTTAGTTTAACAGTAAGGGAAGAACAAGACTTGGTGAATATCAAAGTATATAATAGCTATTTAAGTATCTGATAAGCATCTCCCAATCATATATGTTCGCAAAGCTTAGCAAGGAGTGATGTGCAGCTCTTACACCTGATGAGGTGTGCTTCATGCAGTGCTGAGTGTCCTAAGCGTGTATGGGAAACGGGGCATTTGAGTGGGTCCTGATGAAAAGTGCTATTCTTACTAGGGAAGAGCTCAGTGAAAGTCATCATCAGCCTCATCATCTTCACCATCACCATTTGCTGTACTGGCAGAGACACCAAGGGGAGGACATTTGTCTTGAGACCCCATTGTTTCCCTTACCTGTCACTACAGGGCAGTTGTTCCAATTTCTCTTGTCTCTCACTTTCTCTCCTTTGTTAATTTTAATCTCTAAATTAACTGTGAAGTCCATGTATGCTATGGACACAGTGAAAAAACCTTTGTGCATATAGGCCAGTGTCAGCATCCTTTGGGCATGGAAAATGAATGGAAACTAAGTTTCTGAACCTATTTCTGGTCTCTCATTCTAGACAGCAGCCTGGCTGTACCTTTGGAAGTTCTAGAAATCAAATTTTTAACATATTTTTCATTAAAAAAGCCCCAAACCACACACAGAAAATCCCCCACCCACTTCTATTTTGCTTCAGCCCAGTTATTTTAAAAATAAATTTTGATTTGCAGAATGATTCACTACATTTAAAGAGTCTTAATTAGAAAATCCCTGCTGGCTGTTGAGTGCTTTCAGTTACTCTGATTAATCGGATACTACCACTGCGTGGAATAATTCTGCCACGACTTGGGGAGTCTTTTGAACAATTTGCTGCTGCTCAGGGGTTCCCAAAAGATTGATTATAAACTGAGACCATCACAGGAGCATGCAATAAAATTAATCATTCAGTGCTTTTTTAACTCTGACAGTTGCAAAGCCTGTAAAGGATGAGAATAAAGACTGACATCTGACTGTAAATATGGAGGTGAGTTACAGAAAATTACTTCAGTCTATGGAGAAGACAGCAATCAGACTGGAGAGTTTCCTCACATCTCCTTTTTCCTGTAACCTTTTGACTCTGTTTTGTTGCTGAATGTCCTGAGTGCAATCAGAGATGTTTTTTTAAAATTGTCTTTTGGGCATGGTAACTACTGTGACAGCAGCGTGTAATAGCAGTCGCAGATGCTAGCACTGTGTTAGTAGTCAGCAGGGAGTATTTATTAAATTATAGACCTGTACTGCAGCAATACCTACCCAAGAAACACATGCTAGAAAGGGCCATCCACGTATTTCAGTGAAGCCATGGGGAACCTTGGTTTGATCTGAAGTATAAATGAGAGCTTTTGGTTTGTTATATAACCTTCTTAAGTGTTAGGAAAGCAGCCATAGAGATAGCTATCCCAGCTGGAGTAGAGAGGGAGCTTCTTCAGTCAAAATAAAAAAGGAAGCTACATACAGGTTAAGAGTAGATCCTGTGTGAGATATTTGCCATCTTTCTAATGTTCGCTCTATTGCAGAGGAGGAAAGTGGCAGCACACAATATTTCACTGGAAAATGAAGTGACATGGGTCTGAGATCCACCCAAGAGGGTGGAGACACCTGTACTGTAGCTGATACCAGGACTGTGAGCTCAGGTCAGAGCTTTGACACAGGTGCCAGAGCCATGGGCAGTGCCTGGGAGTCCCAGCTGAGGGTACCTGCACATAATTGTAAGAAGCATGATTAATGTTAAAACATGACATTATGTCTGTGAGAAGGTATGCCTGTAACTTTGCTTTGTCAGTGTTTAATGCCTCCCTGAACATCTTTCTGGCAGATTGAGGATGGCCTGCTTTCTGTCTTTCTTGCCTAATCTTGTCCAATCTACATCCCCATTTAAAAAGCTAAGAAAAGCTATAGGTGTGGTAGCTTGCTGAAAACCAGTAGGGCACCTGTAATGTGCTTCCTTCTCCCTGCTCTGGTCACTCAGGCACACTAAAGGAAAAAATTATACCCTGCTGTCTGCAGCATCTCATACCCTCTTGTAGCTGGTAAGAAAAAGCAACTGAAATCTTGGTGGGGCTGTTGGCAGAAGCGAATCCTGGGGCCAACATGGCTGGCAGGGTGATGTGGGCACTGAATCCCTGGTGCACAAGCAAGGAGACCAGCACCTGCTGCCTGGCTTGCTTTCTCACTGATGGTCACTGAGAGGGCTGAGAGACATTTCTGTGCTCCCTTACCTAAGTAGCAAAGTCTTACACCAGGTAACAAGTGACACAGAAAGATGGGTGTTACAGTGAGGTGTGGGGAGAAACGGTGTTGGAGTGGAAGGGGCTCCTACATAGAAGTATGTGTAGGAGAAAAGCAGATGGGGTTGCTGCTCAGAGCCCTGATTTATCAGTAATGTTTACACAGGAAAGAGGAAGAATCCTGTATTTTGTTCTGCCTGAAAGAGAAGCATTTTGATGATTTACTATGGTCTATTACCATGATTCACTGTCTTAGGTAAATAAAGCTTGTGGCCTCCCTATTTTATGCAAAGATATGCCAGGTCACGTACTTTTGTGTTGGTCTAGTTCATGCTAAGGACCTTGGTTACTTTTCCTGAAGGTTTTCATGGGAAGATATATGTGGAAATCAGTCACCAGGGCAAAATGTTTGCAAAACAGAATAGAAAGGGTGCTCAGAAGGTATAAATGTGTCTTTGTAACTGGCTGACCTTCTATTTTTACTGCTGCTAACAAGGACAGCAGCCTATTCTTTTTGTAAGATATGAGTTCAGGAACTGTTGGTGAATCTGAGTTTTCCTTTATGGGCCCAGCTTGGCTCCAGGACTGTAACAAAGTGTGGGAGTTTGCTTTGGTTTTCCTTGCACTAATGAGTAGGTGTCAGCACACCTGATGTCATATCTGGTGTCATGGGACTGCTCCATCTCATCTGCATAGACTCAAAGTAGAGTGGAAGTATGCTGAAGTCTTCATCATTCTTTGCATCTAAATGTATGGAGTCATGGATGTGACTCTGGTGAGGCCGCACCTTGAATACAGCGTTCAGCTTTTGGCCCCTCACTACAAGGAAGACATTGAGGCCCTGGAGTGTGTCCAGAGAAGGTCAATGAAGCTGGTGAAGGGTCTTCAACACAAGTCTTATGAGGAGTGGCTGAGAGATTTGGACCTGTTTACCCTGGAGAAGGGGAGGCTCAGAGGAGACCTTGTTGCTCTCTACAACTACCTGAAAGAAGGTTGTGGTGAGCTGGGGGTCAGTCTCTGAGTAGGGATGGGACAAGAGGGAATGGCTGCAACTTGCCCCCAGGGAGGTTCAGGTTAGAAATGAGGAGAAATTTCTTCTCAGAAAGAGTGGTTAGGCGTTGGAATGGATTGCCCAGGGAGGTGGTGGAGTCACTGTCCCTTGGGGTGTTCAAGGAAAGGTTGGATGAGGTACTTAGTGACGTGGTTTAGTGACTGATATAGGTGGTAGGGGGATGGTTGGACTAGATGATCTTGGATATTTTCCAACCTTAATGATTCCGTGATTCTGTGATTTGTGCTTAAAAAACAAACATGCAGACTCCTTCTAGCTGTTATTTGCTAAACAAAGTCATTGTGACATGTTGCAGTACTGAGTGGGCTCACTTGTTCCAGCAGATTAATGAAGTTGGTGGCCTGGAGCTCCTAATAATTGAAATGGACTGCCTTTCTAGCATCGTTAAAATATTTCTCTCCATTTATATAGGTTTTTAATAATAAAGGAAACTTTGTTCTTTAGAAAACGTTAAAGCTGTAGATTTGTAAATGTTCAATTTCTAGAGGGTAAAAAAGAGGTTGTTTTTAATCAAGTTAACTTTAATTAAGTTGAGTTAGTGTGATTAGAACTGAGCTTCTTTTGGTCTCCTGGTTTTTGGTTGGGATAATTTTCACAAGAAGCTGGGAGGGGACGCGACCAGGACAGCTGACTGGAGCTGGACAAAGGGGCATTCCATACCATATGAGGTCACGTCAGCATAAAAAGGGGGCAGCTGACCAGAGCATGTGAATTGCTGCTTGGGGACAGGCTGGGCCTTGGATTCTGGGTGGTGAGCAAACTGCAATGTGTATCACCCTCTTTGTACATTCTTTTATTGGCAGTGCACTTGTTATTTTCCACTCCCTTTGCTGCCCTAGTAAACTGTCCTATCCTAACTCATGAGGTTACCTTTTTCTCCCACTGGGGAGAAGTGAGTGAGCAGCTGTCTGGTGCTTTGCTGCTGACTGGGGCTAAACCACAACATCCTGCAACTAGTACCAAACAAAAAAATATGCAATTATGATGGAGTTTTACCTCTACCTGCTCTTCTTGCATGTAGTGTGATATTGTGTGGGGCAAGTGCAATGATAATCCAGATAGATAAATAGAAGTTTAAAGGCACAGGAGTAAAGAATTTTAGGTAAATGTGCTGACACATGCCTATGAAAATAGCTAAGTACTATTATTCCATCCAAATGAATAGGTGGGCTGTGTACACACTATGATGTTAATGCAGTATTTGTCTCCAATACAGCATCAGTAGAGTCGCTAACTTCAAACTTGGCTTTGAAGATTACTTAGTATTCACATTTGTCATAAACTCTGCTTTATTTTGCGTTTTGTTTACTTTGCCTTTCAGTAAGTATAAGACATATCCTACCAGGTTTGTACTAAAGCAGATGAAAAAGAGCTCTTGTAAATAATAATACAGATCAAAGAGTACTGAACAACTCTCATGTCCAAGAGAGGTCTGCTTTCAGCCTGAAAGCTTTCTTCCTCTTCTCCACACTCCCCACACCCCCCTCCCCATTTTTGCCGTTGGCTTAATAAAAGATATTGCCTTCCATCCCATCTTTGCTTCTCATTGCTTTGCAGAGCATGGTTCTCATGGGTGTTTCTTGTGGGTGTTTGTGGTACTGAAGTGGTAACTTGAGATTAGATTTTTTCCTGCTTCATCTTCTGAAAAGATGCAGACCTCACCTGTAGAGCAATGCCATGAAATATACATGACTACTCCAATATAGCTTTAGTCATAGGTATTGAGAATATTTTTTTTAAGAAACAACCACCATGAACAATTCAAATAGGATAAAAATGGAAAATTAATAAGTAAATTAAATTAATAATGTTCAGAAATACTTGGCAGAAAGAGAAAAAAATTATCCAGCCAACAAACACAGCATGGAAACAGTTTTTGTAAATCTTCATGGTTTTAAATGTGATAAAGAATTCTTATAAACAAAAACTTACTGTGAGAATATATATGTGGACAAAGAGGAGAAGGCATGCCTTTCTTCTTCAGCATTTGTTCTGTGTCTCAGCAACAGAAATTAGTAAAACAGTAAGTTAACAACACCAAAGTTAAAATAGTGGGAAGGGAGTAATTTTAGTGCCAGTTGCATTGAATTACAGGTTTTCTGTATTGTCAGAACAGTGTGAATCCAGTAATTGCATTATCAGTGTTCATCTAAATGTGATGTTTGAAGGAAATAAGGATTTAACTAGATAATGCCTTCTGGTTCCTCTGGGGCTGCGAAGTATGAGGTATGTGAATGCTGATCCCACCGAGGTGGTGTTAGGTGATGTGAGGAAGAATGGTTGACATGGGAAGGGTCTGCTGGCAGCTTGGGCGAGGTCCTTTGCTGCAGAGAGAATTAAAAATAGTGATCAGATCAATACAGATCAGCTTATGCCTCTGGGAGGCTAAAGGTCCCAGGAGAATTTTAATTTGGTATGTGTGATATGCTTATAGGGTGTAGGTAGTCCCTTGTCCTCTTCCTTTATTCCCCTGTTTGTATTTCAGGGAAAAATAGTCTGCCTCCCTCTTCTATGGGTGGTGTTACTCTTACTTATTAACCTGACAAAAGGGTTGAAAGAGTAGAGGAAAGCTGTCCATCTTCTCCTTTTTGTTCAGTTGCCCATAGCAGGGAGAGTTAGTAAGTTCTGCTTTCCTGTCGCTGCTTGTGTCACAGTCTTAGTGAGGTTGAGAAGGTGGTAAGGTAGCTATATGATCATGGTCATCTAAATAACTATTGGGAGAGCCAGATCCATTGGCGGTGGTCTTCCTGAAGGTTGAAAAGTGGCTTCATGTCTCGGTTTTGCATTTTGTTTTTGTTTTAGCTTTTCTGAGTAGGTTTATTTATAATGTCTCTTGCATACCTTACAGATACTATTGTTTCAGCAAAAGAAAGCTTGTTATGAAATACTTTACAACTAATTCATAAATCAGGCAGCCTGAGACCAGTGGAATAACAGAAAAAAGGATATATAAAATACTTCCCAATTAAGTTTTCTCATTTCCAAAGAATGGAAGTAGTCTTTTGGGTCATTCCACAATTCTCTTAGTGTATGGCATTATAAAATTGATTTTGAATTTCCATTTTCTTTGCAGAATATCATTATCAGGTCACATTAAAAACATACAACCCTGAGAGATCAGTGCCTTCCACTGATGTTTGTAATGGAGCTCGCTGCATATGAGGAGGCACATATCTCTATCGCAGAAAATAAAGCTATGGGATCATAGAATCATAGAATGGCAAGGGTTGGAAGGGACCCCAAGGATCATAGAGCTCCAACACCCCTGCCACAGGCTGGGCCACCAACCTCAGGCCTGGAGCTACACAAGGTTGCCCAGGGCCCCATCCAACCTGGCCTTGAACACTTTCAGGGACGGGGCATCCACCACCTCTCTGGGCAGCCTGTTCCAGTCCCTCTTTCTGTAAAAAACTTCCCCCTAATATCCAATCTAAACCTTCCCTCCTTTAGCTTTAATCCATCCCCCTTGTCCTGCCATTATCTGCCCTTTTAAAAAGTTGACTCCCCTCCTGTTTGTATGCTCCCTTCAGGTACTGGAAAGCTACAATGAGGCCCCCCCGCAGCCTTCTCTTCTCCAGGCTGAACAAGCCCAGCTCCCTCAGCCTCTCTTTGTAGGGCAGGTGCTCCAGCCCTCCAGTCATCTTCGTGGCCTCCTCTGAACCCTCTCCAACAGTTCCACATCTCTCTTGTATTGGGGGCCCCAGATCTGGACACAGTACTCCAGATGGGGCCTCACGAGGGCAGAGTAGAGAGGGACAATCCCCTCCCTGTCCCTGCTGGCCACCCCTCTTCTGATGGAGCCCAGGATCCCATTGGCCTTGCGAGCTGCAAGAGCACACTGCTGGCTCATGTTAAGTTTTTCATCCACTATGACACCCAGGTCCTTCTCAGCAGGGCTACTCTCAAGAAGCTCTTCTCCCAGTCTGTATCTATGTCTGGGATAGCCATTAATATTGTAATGAGCCATGTGGCAGAAATCACTAACCAAGTATTTGCCCTGGCCATACATACTGCAAATTACATGCAAAATAACTGATGCATTGTTTAGTTTAACCATTTAAACTCAGAAAAGGCTATTGATTTATGGCAGTATTTGCTGCTTTGTACTGCCAGATGAAGATTTACGAGTAGGCTATCGAACGGCAATTCAATAACAGTAATTATTAATGTATATACAACTCAAACATTAATATTGCATTAGCGGTTTCTGCATTTATATATGCACTGGATGTCTTATAAATTATTTTTCTAACCATCATAGTTGTCAGTTACATCTCTCTATTAGACTATTTTACCAATAAAGCTTAAAATGGTAAATTAACTTTTCCATCCTTGAAATACCAAGAGGTTTTTTATTTATTTGTTGTTGAAACGCTGAGGCAAGAACAAAATGAATAATCTCCACTGAAAATAATTTTATAGGAATCAGGAAAGTGCTATGTAAATTCTGCTTTAGGAAATGTGTGGGACAGACACCCTTGCTTTCCTCAGTGTGCAAGTTCTGCTATAGATTGTTGGGCTCCTTACACAAGTAATGGTAAAATGAATTAGGATTTAATAACGTGTCTTTGAGCTCCTGTGTAATGATTTTTTTGGGGCATCGTTATAATGCTAATTTTTTTACTTAATTTTTTATTGAGTAGGCTCCAGAGGTGATTGTAGGCAGTGGCTTTTTTTTTTTTCTTTCCTTCCCATCTAGAATATCTGCTGTTTTAATTATGAGTTTGTTACTTTAGTAAAGAAGTCTTCCTCTACTATGCTTTCAGAAAAAAGACTACTTCTGAAGGCATTTCTCATAAATTAAAGCTTTTAAAGCAGCAACATAGTTTGTGGCACTCTTAACAGTGTTGGCTCAAAGATCCAAACAGATCATGGATCTGGAGCATCCACAGGTTTCTCTTGAGTGGGTTGTCAGAAGAGGCAGAGGGTTGTCACGCAGCTCCCTGTGCTGAGGGTTTTTTAGGAGCACACTGGAGTGTTGGAGTTAGAAAAAAAAAGAAGTAAATGGGATCACTTTGACTCTGAAAGAAGTCCATATGTTAGTTGTTAAAATAAAGACATCTTAATCAAGACAGTTTGGAACACAGGTGGCTGGTTTTACTGCTATAAACATGATATATCATGCTTTTCAAAATATGAAAGAGAGGTTATTTCAATTATATTATCTAAAATGACCATTACTGTGAAGCCCTCTGTTTGCTTTTATTAACCTTGTCTTTAAAGCTTCCAGAGTGATTCTGATGTGATTTTCCCCAGTACACATCTGGTGGCAAACTGTTTAAAATTATTACTGCTGATGAGTTGTCTCCCACTGGAAAATCATGAAGAGGTGAGGTAACCTCTGGCAGTGGACTGTGCTGTTATTTGAGTGCCTCCTCATTAAGCACTGCTTATGCTTGCATTGGCACTTTAACACCTGAACGGCTTGTTACAATGTCTCTTAGAAAAGGAGAATTTCTGCAAGACCTTTTTCATCATTTGTTTTTTAATAATAAGCCCTACCCAAATTGAATTGACATGAGAACAACTATGCATATTAACTGGTTTGTATTTGAGATTCTTTTATAATTTATTCTTAGGGTAAGCACCCTGATGGTTTATTTTGTTACTTGTTCAGTAACATACTTGTGAGCAGTTTTTTGGTTAGATGACATTGTGCAAACACTGCTGTTTGGGTTTTTTTAAACAATCCTGTTGGTTTTTGTTTTTTAAAAATTTATTTATTCTGCAACCCATTCATCATATATTTTTTATGAGATTTGCTTGTTTCCAGCAGTATTTTTATGCTTAATTACTTACTTTAATAAAACAACTCAAATCCAAAGAAGACAATTGTGGACTTTCCTAGCTGTGGAGTGATTTTGTGTTTGTAGTTGTGAATGTTGTCCATATAAAAACTAATACTGTGTGGTTAAAAGAAAAAAGCTAAACCTTCTGATATCTTCTTAAACGTTTCTTCTGAAAGTTAGCAAAAACCCTTCGATAAGGAAGAGTTTAGGTTTTCATGTGCAACAGCTCAAGTTGCCTGAGACCATGAAAAGATGCAAAACTGGTTTGGACTGCTTCTATCTGGTGCAGTATTGATATTGTGGGGTAAGGGTATAAGTGAGGTAAGGTTTCTGAGGAGGAATATTTCATCTTACTGGGTGAGATAGCTGGAAAAGAACATCTACATGAGGTGAGCAGCAGACCCAAGAACAGTAAAATTGGGTATTGTGGAATTAAAAAAACCCCAGTAACATAATAGCATGGTTCCCTTGATGCAAAGACCAGTTTTTCTCTTGGGGTGCTCTAATTGCGTCCTGGATTCTGCTCACTGGTTAGTTCCTGCTGGCTGCTGGGCTCTGGACCTGAATAGCTGTGAACAGTTGCTGAGACTGTGTAACTGAGACCTTGTGAGTTGAAGTTCAGTATCATCTAAGCCTTTTTTTCCTTATTCAAGCTCTATCTGTGGAAATTACATTAAAATTGGAAGGCATTCACCTATTTTTGGGATTAGTGTTAGATAATACCAGTATTACTTAGGATGTTCCTGTTTAACAAGATAAAATAGCAAAACTGAATTTCAACTGGTATTTTAAATTTTACAGGAATTCAGTGTAACAAAATTTGATGTGAAACCTTATGAGAGGGAAACATTTTTTAACAGCACCAATTTCAGCCCTTATTTTGTTGTTTCTCACAAGCACCAATGAGTGTGTGTTCAAGTAGTCTGGATTATTGGTGTGGGGTGGGGAGGATGGCAATGAATGTTTTCTGAGCGGGTTTTTTCAACTTGGTAGGTAGATGTCAACAGTTTCTATAGGAGGATCTTCTGCCTCAGAGTCCTGTGTACTGTGTTTCTTAATTACCCTCTGTATTTTCTTGGCAAGGTTACTGCCTCTTGTCTCTGTTCCATTGTTCTGGGAATCACAGTTGCAACCTGTCTTTCTGCTGGAAGAGGCAGGAGAGCAGTGCTGTACCGCTGTACTACAGCCTCCTTGATGTACAGCTGTACTACAGCCTCCTTGCCATCATCATGTATTAGCATGAGTCCGCTCCTGACAAGTCATCACTAGTGTGGCCATTCACAACGCAGGCTTCCTGGTCTTCATGCTCTTCCTGGTCTTCATGCTCTTCCTGGTCTTCATGCTCTTCCTGGTCTTCATACACTTCCCTGTTAACCATTTTTTTTGCTGTCAGTGCTGTCCTTGTTTTATCAGTACATGACATTCTTTTAACCCTTGCTTTATTGTTTCTTCTGATGCTTTGACACACGTCTGCTTCAGTTCGTGTTTCATCCAGACTCATCTTAGTAATTCTCTTGCAGATCTTTACAGGCAAACCTCTAAATGCCTCAGGGAAGGTTCCACACATTTTTCATGTGGCTAGGTTGCTACTTGAAGTATGCCAAACACCTGCAGTTAAATGAAAAATAGCTTTATCTCTGGCTCTGCTGTCTTGAAAGAGCTTTTGACTTGCAATTGCAATTTTACAATTCATATTAATTCTGTAGAGTGTAAAATGTGTCTATGTTTCTTGTTGAGGTAATGAACCTAGTTATATAGCTGTTAGTTAAAACTGAAAATTTTGCCTCCAGGCAATGGGGTTATGAAGCTGATGGGGTTTCATCTGTGAACTGACACCTTGTATTTCCTTCACGTTTCTGGCATACAGTTATGTTACTACTTGGCCTGTGGAACCCAAGAGAAACTGATGCATTGTTTTTATTTTCTGTTTGTTCCCATACAGTGTAGAGAGTTCTGAAATACTTTCACCTGCTGATAGTGGATGATTCAGTACACAGACACAAATGACAAACCTGTCATGCAAGCATTCCTGACCATGGCAATTTTTGTAGGAAAGCAATAGGGAAGAAGTGGGTGAGAAATGTAGAAATATGAAAGGCAACTGCTGAAATATGAATAACATATGCCTTTTTTTTTAGCAATGGTGGATTGAATGTTTAATAGGCAGAGGTCAATGAACAGCAGTGAACATCTTAATTATTTGTGGATTTACTGCCTGCGTCACAACAAGAAATGTTTTACAGATGACTGCAGAGAACAGATGCAAGAACCCTGGAAAGCTTTGCTAATGAGCATGTGTTTGTAGATGTGTATAGGAAAACACAGCAAGCTGTAAGTGATTTCTTATGCCCACTAGCTGATTCGTCCCCATCAGAGAAGTCACTGCCTGTGTGCAGTCCTCTTTGGTGGAAGAGGGTAGGACATGCGCATATGATTCCCTCATTTCTGAGGGTGGCTGCTGTCTTTTATAGGGTTAGTTGTATGCTGGATGTGTCTTAGGTTCATTTAATTTTTACATGCATATGGCCAATACATGGTAGACCTTATCAGGTTTTTTATATAAATATATATATATATATATGTAGCAAGACAATGAAATAATTTTTTTTAGTTTCAGAAAATAAAACTAATTTTAGGTTACACAGTTCTAGCTTTGTATCAATTGTTTTGTATTGGAAAATCATATTGAAATGAGTTTGATTTCAATATGTTAAGAGGCCTAAAAATTCAATGTGTCAGCAAAAAGATTAGTTTCAGCTGCATCTATCTATCAGCAAAACAAGTTTAAAAAAACAAGTTTAAAATTTTATAGTTGATATGGATGATTGATGAGGGAGTTTGTGTCATTAGCTCATGCTAGGTCATAAGCCCACACTCATGCAAGGAAACACAGGGCAAAGTTTTGGCAGTGTTATGGCAGGTTTCAGTGTAGCAGCTCTGCCCAGCAGCTTAGGACATCCAAATATTAATTGTTAATTGTATTCTTAGTGCTAGGGAAGAAAAGGATTCTTATGGTAAAAGTGGGCATGTTATCATCCTTTTCTAGTGGGGCTGTCACCTGAATTCTTGGGAGGTTAAAAGAAAACTTTAAAGCTCTTTCCACACATCAGGAGTGTATTTGGAGAGAATGTTACACAATTTTAGAGCTTGTCTTACACCCAAACTATTTTGTTGCTAGAGGGTCTCCAGACCTAGAATTTTTAAAACTTTTTAATAACTTTTCAGTTATTTCTTGTGTTTGTACAACCGAATCTGGATCCCGTTACTGAGGTCAATCCTGGGCACCTGTGCATCTCTCTGGATTTTGAGTCATCAATCCTGATTTATCATCTACCTATAGGCCTTGCTGAGGAGAAACAAAATGTGTATCAAGCTGAATTTATGGTGGGTTTTTTTTTTTTAATAAAAGGGAAGCAGTAAACAATGCTATTAATTGTTCCTAGTGTTTTCTGTGAAGGCTTTTGAAGCAGGAGTGATTGTGGCCCATTTCATTAAGCCCAGTGCTGTTCTGTGGCTAGCAGTGCTTGCAGAGAATGGACCTAGGAGTAGCAGTGTCGCCTGCAGGGAGGATTTTGAGCAAAGAAAAGGGTCCTCAGTTATGAAAAGAGTAAAAGGAAGCAGACTGGAGAGTGGGCACTGCAGAAGTCCTATAGTGGACTTCTGTTAGAGATGGGGGTTTGATGAAAAATGAGAGAGGAAATTTGGGGAGAGTCTCAATCAAGAATAGAACCATAGGATCATAGAACATCCTGAGTTGGAAGAGACCCATAAGGATCATCGAGTCCAACTCCAGGCTCCACACACATAGAGAAACTATGTGAAATGATTGATAAACAAAGTGCCAAATTTTACTTCAGGGTTCTGTATGTTTTAAGGAAAAAAACCCCAAACCAAAACCCTACCTCTTGAAATCAGTCAGACTGGGAATGTTGCTGTGATCTTGACTGTGAAGCACCTTGTCTGCTCCAAGGTATCCCATGGGAACACTTCTCTTTTTGGCAAGTTGGAATAAATCTAATTTGGCTCTGCAGATTCATATTTCTTCAATGAAATGCCTCTGTCTGATAGAAAGAATATTTTTCCATGTGTTGGTTGTTGTTTGTTGGGTTTTTTACATTTAAAAAAAAAATATTAGATGTAGGGTCACATTGATTTTTTTTGTTTCTGACTCCTGTTGTTTCAGACATGTGTTTCAGAGTCTCCAGCTCTACTTTCTTCTTCCTAGTGAGTATTGTTTGAGTTCATTGACAAGGCTGGGAGGAGCAGAGAGAACCATTCATTACAGTCAGCTGTGGAGGGAGGAAAAAAGCTTATTTCTAACTATAATGTAAATTAATCCCACTGTGCAGGGCATATTAAGCATATGTAATTTCTGTCTGAAGACATCTGTGTATAAAGAATCAAGAGCAAATATGCCCAGCTGGTGACCTGGTGAATGGCTGCGTGGCAAAACTATATAAAGAATAAAATTTCATTTCTGATAACCTAGCACTTTGGAGAAAGGGAGGCAGAGTTCAAACTGATGCAGAAATGACATCAGGTCGTTCTTAGTTGTATAAAACAAAACAAAAAAGCCACAAGACTGTGAGGTAGGACGAGAAAATAATTTCTGCTCTATGAAATAGCTGTTACTATGGTGTCTTTCAGCTATAAGCTGTAATTTCAGCTGCAGTAGAGGATGAAAATTGATGCTAATGGGTAGGAATTATTTTTTTTTTAATCAAGAGTGCAAGATAGCCTCAATTACCAAGGAAAAATAGAAAATCAGTCTTCCAACTACTAGTAATTACCACAGAGTCTTAAAATTGTGTTCCTCTGTTAAGTGTCATTCATTTTAAATTGTGTGCATTTCTGCTTTTTCCTCAATAAATAAGCCAGGGAAAATTGGTTAACCAGTAATTTAGTAAAATTTTCCAGTTAGTTGTATGCTATTAGGCAGTATAGATTTCACATACCCACTATACTACAGTATGGCCCAGCAACGAAATTCTTTTATAAGTTTTGCTTTAATATCTTGAGTGAACAACTGGAAAAGTATTAGATAACAAAAAGATAATTTTGTGTAAGCATGATGTTATAGGACTGAGTTCTCACTGCGTTCTGATCTGGTGGCATTTTGTAGGGATATGAGGGTGAAGGCAGGGGGTGTCCAGGTTCAGAGGGGAAGCACAGGAGGTTGTCAGGTCCAGAGGGGAAGGTGGAAAGTTGTTCCCATCTGCTGTGGATACTGGAGCTGCTTATAGCCCAGGCCAAATGCTGGAGTTGCTTAAAAAAACACTAAGTTTTTCCACAGCGTTACAAATGCAGAACTGTCAGTCTCCTGGACCTGACTTTGGCATGTTGCACACAGAGGACAGGGTTCCTGCAGGTTTCTCTTCAATGAACTGGGGCTGGTGCTGTAAATGAAGCAAAGTTGAGCTGCATCCGTGATGTGGAAAGTCACATTGTGGTGACATCTCCTTAACAATACCAACATGCCTACATATGATTTGCTGGTGCATGTGGGTGAAGGTAGACAAAAAAGGAGCATGTGGAGAGAAGCAGGATGCACATAGCGAGGCTATCAAAGGAAGTGGCTACATGCTCTCTACAAACAAAGAGGTACTGGCAGATAGGATTGGTATTTGAAAACAAATCTTGCTCCCTCTGTGTCCTGGTTTAACTCCTGCCGGCTGCTGAGCACCATGGAGCCACTCGGCACCTGCCCACAGCAGGATGGGGAAAAGAACTGGAAAAGAGAGAAAACTTGTGGGTTGAGGTAAAGCAAAAGCTGTGCATACAAAGCAAACCAAGGGATTCATTCCCCACTTCCCATAGGCAGGCTGGTGTTCAGCCATCCCCAGGAAAGCAGAGCTCCAGCACCTGTTAACGGTTACTTGGGAAGACAAATGGCATCACTACAAATGTTCCCCCTTCCTTCTTCTTTCCCCAGTGTTATATGCTGATCATGACATCATTTGTTATGGGATGTCCCTGTTTTCTGGTGTAAGAAGTACTAATACTGCATCCCCTCAGTCATTCCATGACATACAGGTTCTTTATAAAACAAAGGGCAAAAGCTGTTCTTCTTGTACCAAAGCTGATGGAGAACAGACAGATTGGCTGCTCAGAAAAACTAACCTGTTTCACTTGCATCCCAGGTGCATCAGTAGCATCACATGTTCTGGGACAAAGCCTGGTCTAAGAAAGGCCAGAGGGTTCACTAGATGTGCTACTTGGCTGGCAAAGGAGATGTAGGATCCAGTACTTCTGATAATGATTGATGTACATTGCTGATGTTGACATCCAGTATTTTAACCTCTTCTGTATCTATTGCGTTTATTTCCTTCCTCTATAGAAGAGGTAAAAACATGGGTGCCCTTGTCATGGGGGACTCTCATGGGGCTCATGCAAAATCTCTGGGTTTAAAAAGTTTTGGTTATATTTTTTGCAGTAAGTAAAACAAGTTTGTCCCTTGGGTGTTGTGATTCAAAAAGTTAATAACTTTGAAAAGATTTATAATCCTGTTATGGTTAGAGCGGTTAGTCTGCACACCCTTTCTTCAGGTTTTTAATTTCCTTTAGTTTTCAAAGGTAATGCTATACATTTGTCATATTTCCCTGACGTGGGAATAATCCAAGGTCCTGAAGTAGCAGATGTAACATTCTTTAAACTTCTTTTCCTTACAAGGAGCTTGAAGAGTTTCAGGTTCTTTGAGGACATTGGTTTTAAAAGAGAGGCAAGGAATTCAGGCAAGTCAAGTGTACTTCTGCAAAATAAGCGGGTTTGGTTATTTCCCTGATTGGCTGAAATGATTGTGGCAGCTGTTGAAGGACTGTAGTTTATTGAAAGGGAGAAAATTATTGTTCCTGCCCAGAAATTCTGTCCATTTAATGGGACAGTTAAGCACAAAAGGTGATGTGGGAAAAAGTGGCAGTGGGTATGAAGCACTGGAGAATTATCAGTGCAGCACTTTATCTCCCTTTAGATGGGTGTATCTGAAAGGAATACAAGTGGGTATCCAAGACTTTTAGCATGGCGCAGTTAACTTTAGAATCTGCCTGCAGACAATAAAGACAGGAGTAGAAAAAGTCACAGAGGGAATTATATTAATGATCATTTCCCATAGTCATTTTGACATTACAAACACACAAGTTATGCTTGCTGTAAGAACACTTAGGAGTTTCTTCCTAGATGTTTTCTCACTTTACTCCATCTTCACTTCAGAACAAGTCACAGTAGCAGCTGCCAGTGGATTGTGTAGGCAGGCATTGGCCTGGAGTAGTCCTAGGCAATATTGCAACAAAAATCAGTGACTTACCAGTTCCTGCAAAGAAATGTTATGTTTGCTTTCAGGGACTAGGCTGCCATGACTAGTTCCTTCCCTAAAAATCTTTTCTACCTTTTAACTATACCCTTTCTTGGGAACAAAAACTGCATAGACAAATACCAGGTTCTAAATGACAGGGCTTCCAAGGTAATTTACCCTGTGCTGAACCGCTCTGCAGGTAACTCCTCTGTGCTGGGCAATTTTGTGCTTGATGTGAGTTGAGTTTGGTGACCACAGCTCCATGCTGATATATCTCTTACATAATTATACTTCTAAATCAATACTTACCATGTAAGGAGGAACATGTGACTATGAATCCTAAGAATAGGAGTGAGAAACATTACTTTAAAATCAAAGAGATCGCTTGTTTTATGAAAGACAAAAAAGGTTTGTTATGCAGCAAACCTTGTTCCAAGGTAGTTCTCATGCAGTAGACACTTCATCTAGGATATAAAATATGGTGTTGCACATGTGCACAAACGAAAAATGAAATAAATGTGTTAAAACAACAGATTAATCGACTGCCTAGTCTTTTTAACTGGAGTGCAATTGTTAATCCATCACAGAATTTCCAAGTTGGTAGCTAGAATGTTAAAAAAGGTAACATTTGGTTTCAGGAAGTTTACTTTTTGGTTTTGGGCTGTTGTTTTTTTTTTTTTTTTAAATAAAGGCAATTCTGTCAGTCTGATGACCAACTAAAAGTCTGAAGACTTTAAAAAAACTAATATAGATAAGAATTATACAGAATTACAAGAATTTGGCCCTGCTTGAGCAGGAGTTTGATCCAGATGGTCTTTAGAAGTCTCTTCCAGCCTCAGCCATTCTGTGATAAAATTACGCATTTCTTCAAGCTCTGTAAGCCAACATGTATCCTGATACATCCCCGTTCATGCTGGAGATTGCAAGTAAACAACATGTGTTTTAACGTAAGAAGGGTATTTGATAGATACCTAGCATGGCTTGCCAAAAAATGTTTCCAGTGAACAGTTTTTGAGTGAGCTTTGGCTTTTAACAGAGTAAGATTTGTGGCAAACACCTACCTTGAAATACCTCAGAAAATAATAAAGTAGAGAGAGTTAGAGGGTTGGAATGTAACCATCTTAGTATTTCAACAAGAGAATCATCAGGTCGACAGAACCTGTGACTTTTTAAGTGAATTGTTTTTAATGAAAGGTTTTAAGGGCTAAATCCCAATTTCTAACCTTGTTCATTGCTTCCTGCTTTGGTTTTTTTGTTTTTGTTTTTTTTTTTTTTTTATAAACAGGGGTGCCAGTTCCTTGCCTGTAATGCTGCACTGAGCATGGGTGGGGTATGCAGAGGCTCTCCCCAGGGAAGGACCTGCTCTGGATGGCAGGGAAATCAGCAAGCAAAGGAAGGCGAGCTGTGAGGAGGAGGATTTTGCTGGAGTGGGGCCTTTGTTTTGACTCAATTGCTCGCTGATTAATGTTAACAAAAATGTAAGGTGAATGTCATGCCCAGCTAATGGATTAGGTTCCATGAATTAATTGACAAAGAACAATGTTTCTTCTATTTGGATGACTGCATGGCAAACCCATTTATTTTAGATAACAGGCCCTGGTTTCCATGGGGATTGTCCTCTTGCTTGTTAAAGGTATCATTAAGAATCTTTCACATTATTTTAATTATTTGAACACTAGGAGCTAGAATTTAAAGCCTATCTCATCTGTTGATGCTTGCATCAACACTCAGCTTCTGGCAGTGAAATCTGAGGAGGGTGCAACTTGGATATTTCCCATTCCTCTTTTTTACTTGAGAAATGTTCGAAGGTAGAGATAAGCTGGATGCTTCTGCTCATTCAGGGTCCTGACAAGGTTGTCAGCTAATGTCAGGAGTAGTGGTAGGTTTGTGTAGACACAGTTCATTCTCTGAGAAGACCAAATGTACGTCTTTCCTTTTTAAATGAAAACCACTTAAATCTTTTAGGGGTGGAAATCTGTGCAACCACTATGGCATATGCTTTGTCACTTGTGGTCATTTTGTAAGTGACACCCATGTCCAAGGCAGTGTTGACTTATAGGAAAGAGCAAGAAGCTGTTTTCCATCTGCCTTTTCATTCCATCTTTCCCTGGATGCCTCCCAGCTAACTAGTACAATCCCGTTATGAAGACTGAATCCAAGGTTACGTAACCCTAGACCAGTTGCCCAGCAGAAACACCTCAGAAACTAACCTATGGTAGAAGATTACAGCTTTGCCCACCGTGGGGGTGTGCAGCAGCCTAGTAAGCCAAGGAGAATACTGGTGTTAGACTGGTGTCTTTCACAGGCTCAATGGTGAATGACTAACACACACAGAGCAGAAAAGTGTCTCTAGACTTCATGAAAAGATTCAGAGCGCAGTTCCTAAATTGCTCTAATGCTTGTTGAATTACCTTGTTGCCTGGAACATTGTTAATCCCCTTCTGTGGAGAGAATTTGCTACAGAAGGGTGAGGAGCAATGAAATAGGAAATGCATGCAGCTTTATTCTGAAGCTTCTTAATATTTAATGCCGTGCAAAGTTTCTGGAGTTATTTTTTTTTCTCTGAGTGGGTGGCTTTGAGATGCATGAAGGGAAATACTTGATTTGAAGGCATCAGCAGACAGATCTACCAGTCTACATTGAAGCTGATCCTGGTTCAACAGAGCAGCTCATTAATATACACGTTACCGATAGCTGCAAGTGGAAAAAGACTGTTTCCCTGAGGGATATTCGCTCACTAATTTTTCAGTGTTCCAGCAGGCAGTGCTGGCTGCTTCTTTTTTTTTCTCCTTTCAAGCTCTGATATTGTTTTGTCTCTCTGAAGTTCTTCATCTTAGAACCAATTTTTTTTTTTTAAATGCTTTTTCTTCCCACTTCCATTTAGTCAGGCAGCACTGCAGCTAATTTCATTTCCTTGTGCTTCTTTGATGTATAAATGGCAATATGACATCATTTATCGAAGTAATTAAGTAGCTGAGAATCTGGAGTCTTGAATGAAGCTCCACCATAGGACCCTGAAGAACGGCCCAGGAGTTCTCTAGCAGCTTCTGAATTTTTAATGAAAACACTTCTGATTTCTCTTCTTTCTCCATTCGTCATTTATCTTAATTCTAATGGTGGTGAAACTTGCTTTGGAAATAAGGTTATAAAATCAATGCAATTCAGACTAGATGAAAGATTTAGATAATAAAAATCTCAACAGCCCAACACACAACAAAAAGACCCAGCTTTTCCCCAACTCCAGGGCATTTTATTAACATATCATTACTATGTGAGACATGCTTCTTTAATAAATGGAGAGTTAGAGAGATTTTAAAAAGTAGCTTGATTGACTGAATATCTCCTAGCAACTTAGGAAGTCTTAAATACAAGTGAATGGATACTGCCTGTGGAATACATTATCAAGCCAAAAGCACCTTCCAAAATAAAACTAATTCCATTCTTTAAAACACATCAGATAGTAAATACATAACTCAATATTTTGTCAGCTACCAAAAAGGAATTTGCATAAGACACAACATGAATGTCATTTAGAATTCAAGTTTCTATTTATGAAGTACCTCTGAACTAAATAGTACATCTGAGTGATAGATTGTAAAGTTAATACTGCAGAATGGTGCACTGCTGTACCAAAAAGCATACCCTGACTTTCGGATATTTCTTGGTACTTGCCTCACATTTGGCCATGGCAGCAAGAATAGGATCTTGCTGGCATTTTATGTGGGCAACAACAGGAAAACTCTACTTGGCAAATAAAAGATTTATTGGTTAGAGGAAAAATCAAGCCAAAGCATGGTACTGACAGCAGAGGGGATGCTGCTTCTCCATATCTCAGTCAAATGCTTAAGATGCTGTTTTCTCTCATATGTAAGTGCACTTCAAAAACTCTAATAAACCTGACTGCCTCATAAATTAATTACACTTCAACTCAAAAGAGCTTCTGGTAAGTGTCAACAGTAAAAAATATCAAAACATGCGGTTGTTGAGATAGTCTGTAGTAAGAACAACTTAACTTTTCTTGGTGGTAGGAGGCTGAAGTTTACTTTGCATGCCATCCAGCGCGGCAGAGTAAGTGGAGTTGTCAAGTAGAACTTTTAATCTGGTAGCTATGCTTTGGTTGGTCTGGCAGGACTGCACGGTATGTCTCCAGGAGAAACAAAGGAGAATCACATTTTATTAAGGTCATACTGGCCTTTACCATGTACTTACTAGTAGTGCAAAACAAGGAGCTTGCAGACGAGCTCTGCGCTGAGCACAGCTGTGTAATTTGGTCAATGCTGAGAATTTTGCTAATTCACTAGGAACTGTCATTCCGGACAGTTTTTTGCCTGGTGTACAGTGAACTGGATGACAAAGAATAATTGCAACATTTCTTCAGTATGAAAATTTGAACATAGTTCAATCAGTGAGCTATTACATTTTATTTTTGTCTTGGATTTGCTGTCTGATAAGATGATTTAATGACTGTATATTGCTTAGTGTCTTATGGAAAGAGAGGTATTTAATAAAGTGCATGAGAATTGATTAGCCTAGGGGATAGTAGCATCAAGAGATACACACTCCACTAGAGATTTCTCTCCATTAAAATCACTGTGAAGAATTACTGAGGGGAATTGTATAAAATATGTTTGCTTTCATTTCCTTGTCAGATCATTTCATAAACTGGTGAATCCTTCCTGAATCCTTCCTGAATCCTTCCTTCCTCTGGTGCCTTGGAAGTTTGCAAAGAATGCTTGTGAACACCCCAAGTGAACTTTGCATGGGTTTTGTGCTGTTTTTGTGACAAACATTTAGCTGAAACATTAGGCACCTTTCAGTGTCAGTTGGACAACTTGCTTAGAAAGTTATGATCTGCATGTATCTTTAAAAATGTGTTCTAACTTGCTGTCATCGACTTGCACATTTATCTGCTGCCTTCCAGTTTTAACACTCTTTCAAAGTGTGTATTTCCAGTTGCTGTCAGTGAGTCTTCAAATGCTTTGTCTGAAGGTGGCACTAAAACGTTCAAGTGTTAGGTGCTTGGAGGAGCCTGAGCCCAAGCCGTGTCTGTGCAGGCATGGATGGAAAGCCAGGATGGGGTTGGGTTACGTGATGCCCTGGCTCAGCTGTGCTAGCAGAGAGCCTCCTGTCTCCTTAGCTCGGCACGAGTATGTCTCCATCAGCTTGGGCACCCCTGCCGGGGTGGGGGGAAGGTGCTACTGAGAACCCCATTTTCCCCAGTCCCTGCCCCCCTGTGCTGCAAATAGGAGGGAAGAAGGGAGCAAAATTCTGACTAAAGTCTGCTAAGAAGAGAGTGGTGGGGAAAACGTGTTTTAAGATCTGGTTGCATTTGTTTTATGATTTGGTCACGCTCCTGACTTCAGTTTCACTGGGGTTTTTTAGTGCAGTGTAATAAGTTAGATAGCTTTTCTTCCCTTCGCTGTGTTGAGTCTCTTTTGCCTCTGTCGTTGCTGACAGAATTATCTCTCCCTGTCCTGTCTTAACTCCTAAGCCTCTCAATACATATTTTCTCCCCTGTCCATGTAAGAGGGGGAGTAATAGACTGATTTTGGTGGTTGTCTGGCCTCCAGCCAGGGCTAAATCACCACAGCAGTGTGAGAATTTGCTGCCTCTTATGTGTCACCCACCCTAGGAGAGTAAAGCCGAGGACAGGAAGCAGGGGATCCTGAAAGGGCCTGCTGCTTCTCAGCGCCCTCTTCCTCCTTAAGGTCAGAGACAGTGAGGAAAGGGCCTTCCCAGGCTGGGCAGACCAAGAAAGAGCTGTTGCTGAGACAGTGTGTGGTGTAGTTCTGTGTACATCGCGTCTGTGGCGTGTGCCAGGCAGGTTGCAATAGTGGTGGAGTATAGATGTGTGGTTTTCACTGCCAGCCATCGTGGGCTGAGCTGCCCTTGGGACTTCAGTCTGCATGAAATGCACTTTGGGCAGGTAAGTGTTTCTGTGGTCTTTCAGCTGGCATCTGTGTTTCCTTCACTGGCAGCATTAACTTGTATTAAACTTTAACTTGGGAAAAGCTTTGAGAATTGTGGGTGTTTTATGACATTCAAGACAAGACTTTAATCTCAAATTCATCTTCATTTTTGCACAATTCTGTGCAGCCTTTTTTCACCTGGAAACTCTTTTTTTTTTAATTGTAAAATTTGGCAAAAGACAGGTATTTAATAGAGAGATAAAATCCTTTATTCTAGTGTGAGTTTTCTGTAATCTAGGTATGCATTAGAAAGGGCCCAGAGATGCATACAGCAAGAACAGATTGCTGCTTTTACCCTTGTGCAGTTATGGTGTAAGTTAGACTCATAGGGAAATTTGTGATGGAAAAATTGTGCCTATGATATGATACTTCCTTCTGAGAGCTGTGTAGAGTAAGATACAATGATAAAGGAAACATGCTGTCTTAACCAATGCTGTTTTCTCTCTGTACTGCTGCCTCACTGTCATCCATTCACCCTATTTAAAACAAATGTGTAGGACTTCAACACCCAAAACAGTGGGTTGCATTGTGTGTACTTTTGTGAAGTTATGTGCATTGAGTCCTTTCTGCTGATCCACTTACAGAGATAAACAGATTAAAACCATATGTATATTTATATTAATATGTATAATTTATATTTGCATTTCCATTACTATTTAGTTACAGTGTAATTTTATCATTAAAAGTAATTCTGCATTAGTTATTAAAATATAAGCACTTCAGCAAATTTGTATTTGAGTACTCAGGATGGCTCATTTAATGCAGGAGTCAATGTGAGCATCTGCAAACATGGTTTGGATATCCTTCTTGGGCATTTGCCCCTGAAATTCTCTAATTCACTTATTACCAGAAGATGGGAGGAAATAGCTGGGGAGTAATTGTTTCCAGTCACTAATTTATAAAGCCATTGCAGGCTTCTCAGTTTGAGCATTGTGATGGTTCAAATCAGCTCTTTCTGGCAAACTCCAAGCAAGTATTTTTATTTGCAGTACTAGGGAGCATTCACATCTGTTAAAATTATTGTGGTAGGTTTTTGGGGGTGGGTGGTTGTTTCTTTGGTGGTTTTTTTTTTGCTTTGTTTAATCCTTGCTGTCTCTGCTCACAGGTAACATCATGGTGCTGTGGTCAACTTGCAGAACATCAGTACTTAAATCTGTAACAAACCGATTCATTAAGAATTTGGCCTGCTCGGGGATCTGTGCCAGCCTAGTCTGTGTGCCTTTTGACATCGCTCTTAGTGCCAGTCCACACTGCTGCTGGTGGATCTATACGATGCTCTTCTGCAGAATTGCCAAGTTTCTGCACAAAGTCTTCTGCTCAGTAACCATCCTGAGTTTTCCAGCCATTGCTCTTGACAGGTAAGAGAAGAAATGTGCCAGAATCTTTGCTTTTTCTTTCTTCTTTCTTGCTTTGAAACCCTTTTCTCCCTTCTGTATTGGTCTTGTTCTTGCTCCAGTGCTTTGCTAGCAGTGTACAGCTTCTTTCTAGAATGTATTGGGAGAAATAATCTCTGTGACGTTGAAAATATTTCTTTTTCAGTTTACTCAGATACCTCTGGACATTCTTTAAAGGGCTGTGAGTCTATAGATTTGTCTTCAGAGAAGTTTTAAACCTTTATTTCTTCCTGTTAATAATTCTTGTTCAGTAATGGAATTTGAAGGCAGACAGCTGCAGACTGTAGACAAGATGCACATTTTTAAATGTGGAAGTTGAAAGCCATTGCCTGTCAGAAGAATGTAGCAATGCCTGAGGTAGATTGTTCATCAATTTCAAATTTGAAATGTGGTTTTGTTTTTAAAAAATAGAGCATTAATTCAGATAGGTTTTGTATTTAGAAGATTGATCTAAGAGAAAAGTGGCCCTTTGGAGACTCTTACATTTTTGGATTCCATTAATTTTTCTTATTATTGGCAGTCACTGATCCCACATAAATGCACAGCTCTAACATATTGACAGTGACTATAAGGTAGATATTTTTAAGGAAGAGCAGATAAACCAGTGGATCTATACATGTTAGATAAAATAATGCTAGTCTGTTACCATGTCTTACCACAGAATACATTAGTTCTAGAAAAACAAACTGTATATTTAACAAAGTGATATGTCTCTTTAATCTTGATGTCTTGGTAAAGGCAGTATCACTTTCTGTAATGCCCACTGGTGCTGCCACCAGAACAGCATATGATTTGCCCTTCACACGTAAAAGATGTGATCTTCTTCACTAAAAGCACAAACTGCTACCATTTCTAATGTCTCTCATGAACATTCTGTCAGCTTAAAGTCCCACAGTGGTAAGTGAACAGTGAATCACTGCCTGAAATGTGGCGTGCATGTCAGGGATGGAAGTTTTTTTTTGAGGGGGGGGGGTTTGGTTTTTTTTGTAAAATGCCCACAGAATGTCCAGTGTTTGATTACCCTTTTTCTCAGGGCCTTGCCAACCAGAGCTTGTGCAAAACAAAATCCCATCATACTTCCAGGAGACGGGTACATGTAATTTGTGGCCAACAGCTTTTTCCAAATATGCAGAGAAAAAACCCTTATCATAAAGCAGCTTTTCAAATTAACTGTGAGTCTGGCATTTCAGTGCAGTGTATATATGCCTCCATTGTGTTCTCTGAAATCTTGTGCTGTGTGCAATATACCGTCTAGTTTACAAGTAAGTAAATGATGAAATCTTCAAAATAATGTTGATGCACATCAGCCAAAGTGTTATAGCCCCAGTTACTGAAAGAATTCTTCACCACCAATAATGTGATCCTGAAGTCTGAATATTCAGGTTTTCCCTAGCCTTGTTTGGTTTTGGTTTTTTTCTCTCATAAGCTGGTAGTCAGTTGGCAAACCAGTTAGGGATTTTGGGCATTAGGCTCAGATACCTTCTGAGAGGCTTCTCATAAGCACTATGCTCGTTACATACTTCACACTTTGCAATGTATCAGTTGTAATGTAATTTATTTTTTTGTTTTCTTTTTGGACAGGTACTACTCTGTTTTATATCCTCTGGAAAGAAAAATATCTGATGCAAAATCCCGAGACCTGGTTATCTATATCTGGGCCCATGCAATAGTGGCCAGCATTCCTGTATTTGCTGTGACCAACGTGTCTGATATTTATGCCATGTCCACCTGTTCTGAATCTTGGAGCTACTCCCTTGGGCACCTGATATACGTCATCATCTATAACATCACCACTGTGATCGTACCCGTGGCTGTGGTATTTCTCTTTATGATTCTTATTCGCAGGGCACTGAGTGCCAGTCAGAAGAAAAAAGTCATCATAGCTGCCTTAAGGACCCCTCAGAACACAATTTCTATCCCTTACGCGTCCCAGCGAGAAGCTGAGCTTCACGCCATGCTGCTTTCCATGGTGGTGATATTTATCTTCTGCAGCATCCCCTATGTGACTCTGGTGATTTACCGCACCATACTCAATATTTCAGATATTTCGGTCTTCTTGCTCCTCACTGCCATTTGGTTGCCCAAGGTCTCTTTGCTGGCCAATCCTTTGTTATTTTTAACTGTTAACAGATCGGTACGGAAGTGCGTAGTGGGGACAATATTACAGCTGCACCGGAGGTACAGTAGGAGAAACGTTGTCAGCTCGGGTGGTGTGGCAGATGCTAATTTAGAGCCCAGTGTCCGTTCAGGGAGCCAGCTTCTGGAGATGTTTCATATCGGGCAGCAACAAATCTTCAAGCCAACAGACGATGAGGAGAACGAGACCAAATCCATTTGCTCTAGTGACTTTCAACAGAAAGAAATTCCCACCGCCAGTTTAGAGGCAGGAGAAACTTTGGCTCACAAATTTATACCACAGACCATTGCAGACTCTGCAGCTCAGGTGGCCCCGGCTGTGCTCACGGAGGCTGATACAGTAAATGACAAGTATTCCACGCAGTTTGGCTTTGGACCCTTTGAGCTCCCTCCACAGTGGCTCTCTGAAAACCGCAACAGTAAGAAGCGACTCCTGCCTCCTTTGGGGAACACCCCCGAAGAGCTAATCCAGACAAAACAGCCCAAGTGTAAAGCAGAACGAAAAATCAGCAGAAACAATAAAGTCAGTATCTTTCCCAAGGTGGATTCTTAGTAAGAGTGGGAGCTGTAAGGGACAGAGGAAGGTCACCTTCTATTATTATATGTGTGATCCCATGGATCTTTGTTATGCTGAAATTTGTTACAGGCTGATTTTTTTTTTTTTGGTGCCAAATATAAACAAACAAAAGGGAAACATATATACAAGTGTTCCTTATGACAGTGTTTTAATGAAAATAATATATCAAAAAGGGTGAGTCTTAGTTTCATCTGTGGAATCCCTATGATACCTGCCTGATTACCTTTCAAAAAGTACATATGGCTTTGGGAACACAGTGTGTGGCTGCAGTATGGAAATATGGCAGTCAGTTTGCTGGGAAACCATGTTGTATTCAAATGGACTGGGTATCAGAGTAACTTCATAGCAAAGGCTGTAGGGAGCAGAAGACAGACGCAGTTCTAGCCTCCTGTAAATAGACACAGCAAGGTTCTACACATTTCATTAATGAAGTAAGATGGATTATTAAGTACATCCATTTTCTTAAATCAGTGTTAAAAATAAAACTTGCTGGACTTTTTGCATAAATGAGTTATAAAATGTCTGCCAAACATCTAAACTTTTTTAAAACCTAAACCACTATTTTTGGCTTAAAACTTCAGCAAAGCCAAGGATACCCAGACCATCATGCGTGCAAGACCTGAGAAAGACCTTTGTTTTTTAAAAAACATAATCTTGTAGTTTTAAGTAAAAACTGGATTGGAGGCCATGCAGGACAAATCCTGACTCCAGTAGACAAGTATGTATGTGCCAAGGGCATAAATACAACACTTCGCTCCTGTGATAAAGGGCATGTGTAAGTGTCCCAACAATGTAATGTGTCTATTGTGTAGTTAGCCAAGGGGTCAACCTTAAAACAGACTCATCTGCTGATGCACTCTGCTGTTTCCTTGTGGGAAAGCTAGCAAGTGAAAGAAATGGTCAAAAATGCAGTAGCCTTGTATGGAACTGCTAATGTGGGAGCTGGTAATGGACCCCAAAAGGCAAGTTTTGCTCATACTGTTGCTCACTGTTGTCAGAGGTAGGGAGGTGAGCCTTCTACCTTCACAGATGTGGAAACCAGCCATCCTACTCGACTTGTCTCACAGAGTAGACCAGTCAGTGTATGAACATGAGACTTTCAAATCTGGTGCCTAATTCCTGAGTGAACCGAAGTCATGCTGTCCCTGAAAGGCCATCAAAGACCGGCACACCTGCCTTTCTGGGGGAGTTCAGGTATTGTACTGCAGCTTGCCCCCTGCATCATTGCAGGCATATTGCCTTGTTTATACTGACTGTGACTTTTAAACTATATCAGTCTACTAGATCACCTGAAAATGTTGTAACCCTGACATTTTAATCCTTGTTCTGTTGCAAACAGTCTTTCCTTCTTCCTTGTCTGTGTTCACTGTTGTCTCTGTGTGTGGTTTCTTAAAAGCACAATCTAGTAACATCTCTGTACACCTTGTGGTTCTGCTGTACTTCAGCTCTTTGGTGCATGCCAAACCTCTATCTGTAGTTACTGTTCATGGAAGTCGTTTTTTTTAAAGCATACTTTTAAAAGAACAAGGTGAAGAATCCTGTCAAGTTCATGGTAACTTAATAAACCCAACTGATTAATATTAAAAGTGAGAAAAAGTTCTGCTGAAGCAGAATTTGGAGATGTTACCTATTCTTCCTTTGACATGCTTGAAAAAAGTCAGCAGCTTCTGATGGCTCCAAGGTGGTGGATTATTACAAAGCATTAAAAGCAAATGTTTTAATACAAGCATATTAAAAAAAGTTTATAAATAACTGTGTAAATGACATTTTTCTCCACTGCCTCTTTGGTTTTGGTGATCTTCACTTCTTGCTAGTTCTAGAACTTCTCAGCTTGGGAGTGAGAAGCAGTCTTCAATGGCTCCAGATGGGTGGTGGGAACCCCAGCTGCACTGTTGCTTAGATACAGGTGCAAGAGAGAAAGCAGGCATAGCTTGCCTGAAATCAGACAGAAGTAGTATTCCTGGAAAAGATGTTTCTTCTGTGGCAGAGGTAGAGAAATTCCATAGCAGACTTTTTTAAAGTGTTGATGAAAAGTAATTCAGTGGAGTGTTTGTTTTTCTGAAGTGGAAGAACAGATGCTACTCAAAAAACTCTGAAAATCCCAGAAGCAAAGTAGGAGTTGTAGCTTCCTTATAAATTTTGGTTAAATTTAATATTTATGGCCCATTTAGATAGGAATATTAGTCAAAGACACTGTGATTAATGAATGTGGATAAATGGTTATTCGGATCTGACCTAATTTGAGGAAAGCAAACTTAGTTTTGTCGTTTTCAACTCTCATGTTGAATGAAATGCCAAGTAATTCATAGAGCTAAATTGCATAGGCTTTAGTTTTGTAATTTCTGGAAAGCAAGGGGCTGGTTGTGTTTTCTGACTGTTGAGACAGTCAAAGTCATTCAAAAAGGACATGTAAAAATTTGCTTGTGGGTTCTTTTATAGCAGATTGTATCTGAAGTCAATGAAACCTTTCACCAAGAAATTAACTAAGGTGGTTTTCCATACTTGAAGAATTATTTGGCAGTGTTTTTACTCCCTCCTTCAACAGTTTATCCACGTGAATGCTCAAGGGAAGTGAAAACAACCCACAAAAGCACATCTTCACATAGAAAAAATAATCTGTGTAAAATTCATAACACAGCTTCTGTGATAGCATTGTCCTCAGAAAATAAGACTTTTTACACAAGTTGGAATATCTGACTTGTAGAGTTTGATTTTTAACTTCATCTAAGATAGCGGTAACTTTGAGTCATTCCTGCTGTCTGTTGGCTTCTTGTTCAAATGATTTATACTGGGCAAAATGTTCTCTAACATCCAGTACAAAAAAAATCAAGACTTGTTTTGTTCTTCATCATTACTTTAAAAATAGCAAAAGTGTAGAATTGTTTGGGGGTGTTTTTTTTTGTTAATGATGGTTGTTTTTAACCACCTCAGGTGCTGAGAAGATAAATTACTGATGAAAAAATGAAGTACAAAGCAAAGCTGTGGGAACTGAAGAAGGGAAAGCCTGGGGTAATTTAGTCTGTGCAAATGTATTTAAAGGCTAAATCTTACTACTGGAGAATAAACTAGGAGGAAGGAAAGTTAAAACTCGTTATTCTAGGGCAGAAAAATAGAAAATGGAACTCATATTAAATCAAGGAAGAAATCCTTTAAAAAGGATGAAAAGTCTATGGGGACAATATCAATTAAATCTTCCTAGATATCTTTGAAAAATATAATTTAATTCAAACAAACATCATGTAAAAATCAAAGAGCCTACAAAACCACACAGTCGATCAGCACCAAGTCATGCTGGATTGGTTGGCTACTTGGCAGCAATGTATTTTGCACAATGAGATAAACTTCTAGAGAAAAACTGTTGGTTTTCTAGAAATTCCCCAGATATTCTACTCTACAAAAGATCTAATTTTTATTAAGCTGCAGTAATGTAATTAATGATTTGTTATGGTTTTAAAAATACAACTACAGATAATGTTTTGCAGAAAAGGCTGTCTGGATTTCTGTAGTGAGTTTTCTTCTATTCTGCTGTTTCCTGGGAAAATATTCCTGTATCAGGGGGTTATATCTTGAAGAATGGAGTAAAGTTCCAGATCAGTAAGACTGGGAATTAGCAGCTGGTTCCAGCTAAACAGGAGCTGTCCCATCCCATAAGCTGCTGTGGAGATAATCAGCTCTGGAGGTGATTATGGGTTCCACAGAACTCGGGTAGTTTCTCTCATTCCTGTAGTCTGATCTTGCACTGCATAACTTGATGAAGAATGTAAACAAAGATAAAGCAAAATCCCTGCCTTCCAATCTTATCTAAGGTTCCTGTGTAATTGTGCTTTAAACTATGTAGGAGTCAGTATGAAACAATCGATGGGTGTAGGGGGTTGTTTTTTTTTTTTTTAGGCATAAGGGACTCACCCCCCAAAAAGGTATGGTTGAAGTTGCTTTCAAACTTAAAACATTCTTACCTCTTCAAAAGACTGCTTCTTACTTTAGTTGAAGTGACTTACTCCGTGCAAAGTTGGGTTTTCTAAACAAGGTACAATGATGTCTTTAATGATCAAACTGAGACCAAGTTTAGTCACTGCAGTCTTCAGTAATTGGTTATTTGAGGGCATTTATGAACAAACAGCAAAACACGTCTTGTAGAAAATCACTGAACTCCAGTGATTTCTTGCTGTGCTTTTCGAGGCATGAGAGTTTTCTCCAATTCAAGCCTTATTTTTTAAATCCTCATACTTCAGAGAAGCATCTAGTTGATCATGGAACAAACCTGACCTTTTACCAAAAAGACAAAAAAAAAAGGAAATCACACCCTTTGTTCTGCTTTTCTAGTTCAAACTTCATTACAAATACACCTGCCACCTGTAACACTATGGGAGATTCTGTAATGTCTGATGATGTTCACAAAGTTCAGTCCTCTACTGGAGACTCTTCTGGCCAAAGTTGTAGGATTTGAGATGAATTGGACATATCATACTCAGAGTTTGTAAGATCAACTGTGGTTTGAGAGATCCCTGCTAATTCTCAGGTGTGATGGCTTGATGTAAAACCTTCCCTGATTCTGTGTGAACAAGCAGCAGCAGTAAGGAGCCCATTTCTGTGCCCCTTGAGAAGGAACTTTATGTCAGTTTGTTACTGCATGCAGAGCTGGGTAACTCTCCTGTCACAGGCCCTTGTGAGCAGCCTGTAATATGGGAAGCTGAGAGAGTCAAACTGTCAGCTGTTAAGGGTATACACTCTGCTGTAGAAATAAATAAATACTAGGGTATTTATACCTAGCTGCTTCCCATACCTCATTATTCATAGCTAACATAATCCCAATAGAGGAAAAGTCAGATTTTTAGCGTTTGGGACTAGTAGCATCCATTCTCCTGCTTTCTCATTGTCATTCCTGGCCTTAATTACTCAACTTGTGTGTGTAAACATCCAGTCTTCTGTTCTTGCTTCAAGCTGTCATCCGCACCATCTAAGAAGTGCCACCCATTCCAAAACCCACTGGCACTGCAGGAGCAATTGCAGGATTGATGTTGGAATTTTAGCATACCTGGAGCTCAGCACGCTTAGGAAGGGGGCTAAAACACACGTGGCTCACTAGTGTATTCTCTGTATTTGCCTTCAGCTCTTAACTGTAAGCCACACTGCATCGTATTCTCTGTATTTGCCTTCAGCTCTTAACTGTAAGCCACACTGCATCGTATTCTCTGTATTTGCCTTCAGCTCTTAACTGTAAGCCACACTGCATCGTATTCTCTGTATTTGCCTTCAGCTCTTAACTGTAAGCCACACTGCATCGTATTCTCTGTATTTGCCTTCAGCTCTTAACTGTAAACCACACTGCATCGTATTCTCTGTATTTGCCTTCAGCTCTTAACTGTAAGCCACACTGCATCGTATTCTCTGTATTTGCCTTCAGCTCTTAACTGTAAGCCACACTGCATCGTATTCTCTGTATTTGCCTTCAGCTCTTAACTGTAAACCACACTGCATTGTTGCAACACTGAATAGGAGGAAAAATTCTTGTTCTCTTACTGGCATGTCCAGGAACGGGCCAGTAAAAGGCCATGCACAGTAAGCGCCCATAGAAGCTCTACTGCAGACAGCAAGTAGGTGCCCCCACCAGGTAAGATTTAATCTTTGGAAGAAAAATTTGTCAATCAAAACCTTACTCTTCATCAGAACACGGGCGTTAATCCTCACGCCCTATTTAAACGTAGAAAAGAAATAGAAAGGGATGGGATTCGGGAAATCCCTTCATTAATCAAACGCCCTAGTAATGGTGAATATTCAGGTACAAAATGGTGAGCGCTGCGTTAGTTTTAACGAGTTTATTTGACAGTCATTCAGTTACCCTTGCATTCAAGTAAGCGCGACGCCCCCTAGGCAGGAGCCGGGACAGCCCGCCGGCCAGAAGCGGCGCCGGCAATCGCAGCACAGGCTCAGAACGGCAACTCCTCCTTCTGCTGGATTAAACACCCGAAACCCGTTCTCTCACGGAGGGGGGAAGACGGCAGCTGTGAGAATGAAGCTGCCGTGGAAACGCCCGCGGCACCCTTGCGAACGGCTTTTACAGCCCACCCCCGGGAAACCCCCCTCACGGCGCCCCCATCTCCTGGCCGGGGCCGCCGGAGGGGCGCAGCGAGGGCGGCTGCACCCCCGGCCGGGGGCACGAGCGACTCCCACGGAGGGCGCGGCACACCCACGTTTTAAGCTCTGTATCGGTGCTGCACGCCCTATGCTCCGCGGACAGCGTGCGCTTACCTCAGCGCTACCCGACCCTTAAGGCGCCGCTGCCGTTACTCGTGCCCAGGGGCCCGCGTCCCCGAGCGGAGGGCCCGGCGGCAGGGGCGGCCGCGCCTCGCCCGGGTACCGAAACCTGACGGGCCCATCGCCGTCGCCCTGCGTCCCGCTGGCGGCCTCAGCCGGTCTCAGAGACCGGTTCCCACTTTCCCACGATCTAACCTCCCACTCCTCGGCGCTACCCCGCTCGGCCGATCCCGCCCCCCGCGGCGGTGGCGGCGAGGCGATACCGCCGCCCCGGCAGCGCGCCCGGCGCAGCCCAACTTTCTGCGGGGGGGGAGGAGAGGAAGGACACCCTCCATACAGCTCTTATCTCATCTGGACGGAAAAGACAGGCTTCACTAGGATTACCCGGTGATTTAAACTTCTTTATCAAGCGAGAGCTCGGTAACATTTCCATCTCCGGAAAAGAGGTAAGAACAGTTCCTCCATGACCACCCTCGTCCCGATGGTGCCGTCTCAATTACAAATGGGCGCCTGCAATTATCGCGAGAGCTCGGTGAGTTGGTTGTCATGGGAACGGCGGCGGCTGCTGTGCTGACTGAGTTGCTCTGAGCTGCCGCCCTCCCGCGGTAAGGATGGTGCGGCCGTCGGTCTGCCGGGGCCCTGCCGAGCGGGGAGGGCTCGGCGGGCTCGGCTCCTCCCGCCTTCTCTCAGCCGGGGCTGCCGCAGCTGCGGCTCTGCCGGGCGGCAGTCCCGTCCCGTCAGGGTAGCGCCCGGGGCTCCGCTTGCAGGCACGGGAAAGGGCTTCCCCTCTGTTTGTTGGCTGGCGCCTCCCGTGAGGCTGTTCTTCGCGTGCGCGTCTGGGGTTTCGTCCGGAACCCCTCGCGTATCATCCGTTGCTTGTCTACAGCTTCTTCGGTTACGTTGTCTGTAGCGCTCCCTTTCCCGCCCACCCCGGGAAAATGAGAGAAGCCCCTAAAACGTCCCCAAGGCGTCGTGGAAGGGCCGCAGTCCCCGTCCGGCTGCAGCTCCCGCTGCTGCACCTGCCCCGGGCCCGTGCGCAGGGCCCTCCGGGTGGCGCGCCTGGGGCTGGCCCGTTGGAGCGAGGCAGTGAGCGGGTACACGGACGTGTCTCCTCTCTGCCCGCCTCTGTGTACCCGTCGGAACGCTGCGGGCCCGTGTGCGGTTTGTCCCGTTGTCTGGTGCTGAAATAAAAAGCTGCCTTCACTCGGCCCTCTGAAAACTGCCGGTGCGTGTCTCCTGCTCAGGTACCTGCTCCCTGGGAGTTCACACAGTTCACGCTGAGCGCCTCGCGTTTCTCTTGCCTGAGCTCAACGTGTGAGCTTACTGATACATTCAAGATGTCTATAAACACTCTCTTTCCTCTGGTGATGCTAACTTTGCCAGTCCGGGGTGTTTTGTCTTGGTTTTTGTTCAAAGCCATGACATTTCCTTTGGTGTGAGAGAACTTCTAAGTTTTAACCCATTTGAAGTTTCTTTGACAGTAAGCTGCCAAACATGCCAAAGGTCCAGCAATAGTTTCCAAAACAAAAGAGATAGTACTGAAATACATTGCTGGCCTGAAACCTCCTCAGGGGAGACACAAACAGAAACTAGAAACTTTGGTGTCACTGCGTTCGTTTGCCTGGGAAACTCCAATGTACCTGCATGGTGCACCAAAAGTGTTTTTCTCGGCCGGAGCAGCATTTGCTGCCAAACATGCCAAACGGATACTTTGGTTGGCTTGATGGTATCAAAATACACTTGTGCATATGGTTAAAAAGTGCATGCTTGAGTGGCAAGCTGGGCTGTACTGGAAAGACCGAATTGCTTGAAGGGATTTGAAACTTGTTTACATCTCCAATATTAATGGGCTCGTGTTGCTCTCTTATGAAACTGATAGTTTGGAAGGTTGTTTCTTGGTTATTTTATTTTTCCAACTTTAGGTCACAATGGATATTACAAGGGGGAGCTTGGATAAGATTTCACGCCCTACATCTAGCTCAAGAGCTTATCCTAACTGTAGACATTTAAACACATATATGGAGTTATTAACACCAGCGCCGTGGTTGCCAAAGGTAATTGGTTTCACCGTGAGTGGTTTAGAAACTCTATGCCTAATTATTCTTAGTAGAATTATAAAGGAATAAGAATGTGCTTTTTTAGCTTCACGTAGAATTTTGGACTTTACAGGTGTGGTAAAGGGTCATGTGAAAGTTCATGGGTGTGGACTGCACCTTCTGCATGCATGGAATGCTGTTTAACTTCATTTTTCTGAATGTGTTACTCTTATTTGCCGCAAAAAGAGCTGTTCAGCACTACAACCTGGGAAAGTTGGTTGTCTTCCTCTTTATATTGATGTGGATTATTAAATAAATTCTATCTTAAGGAAAAACTTCTGAAATTCTGGCAATAATGTGTACGTATGCAGCTGAAGGCTGTTGATGTGTGAGCCAGTATGTGCATATTTTCACTTGCATCTCATTTGTGTTTTTAAATTTAAGTTGGAATAGAAATAATTTTGCTTATTAAAAGAAAGCTTTTGAACAGTCTTTGCAAGTTGAAGTTTTGACTACAAGGCTTTCTCAGGATATATTTGAATCAGGTTTAAATAAAATTTTCATAGCATTCCAAGAAAAAGGTTACCTCCAGGATTCAACAAAGCCCAACAGAAGTAGGTATTCTGCGAAAATTAACATTGGGGATTAACTTAATATTTGGAATGGGATTTGCGATACGATTTTGTCCTGGTTCTGGACAGACCAGAGTTACCCTCCCCCAGCAGCCAGCCCAAGCGAGCTGAGTTAGCCTAGGCTGTTTCCCACACCACCTGACATAACTCTCCCCCAAAAAGGGGCTGGTGGGGAGGGGTGCTTCTGGCTGTCTCTAGGGCAGTCTGAGTGCATTGGAGGGGAGCTGTGTTGGTCCTTACATCGTGCAACACTGTGTTATCACTGGGTGGGAGTGTAATTGGCCACTACTGTTCTGCTTTGATGGTGCTTTTGTAAGTAAACTGTCCTTATCCCAACCCAGGGAGGCTCTGTCTCTTTCTCCTGCAGGAGAAAGGCGTGTGGTGCTCAGCCACTGGTTGGGGGCTGAACCACTACACATTGTGGGATGTAGGAAATGGGACTTGGTTATTAGAGAGTAGCATTTATTTACTAAGATCAGTCCAATTGTCTTGTACCTCAGTTCCCCTGTCTGTAGGATGGGATCATGTCTAGGTACTGCACAGTGTTAAAATAATTTTTGTTATAGGTTCACAGGTGGGTATTAAGTTTAACACCAAATAACTCTGAATCCAGGTTCTGACCTTAACATCATGGGCTTCTACATGAAAATTTCATTCTCTTGAGGTTGATGGATTAAGCATAAGCCCTTCAAAAACAATAAAACACTCTCTAGTAACTAGAGCAGGAGATTGGGATGCTACCCACTGCAGAGCACCCATGGTGTCAGGAAATGGATGAGGCTGTTGTACACACAGGCTCTTAACTGTTTGGTTGTACCCTCTGCTGCAACAGAAATGGCATAAACCTTTGGAATAATTTTGGAGCTTCGCAAGCCCCAATCTAGGAGTCTGTGGAGTGGTGAGTTTGAGAATCAGTGTGATATTTAAGAAGCTGAACTCTATATCACATCTGGAAATGGTTCTTTTAGTTAAGTACTCTGTAGTCTTGTATAGAATTGTTGTTAGCCTTTGTGATAGCATGTAGTTATTGTGATTGTTTCTTTCTTTCCTCTAAAAATGTATATTTTTATGGCAATAATTAACTTGCATTTCATAGGTTGATTCACCCGTCAGTTTAGCTGGTAGTTGTCAGAGAGGCGGTCTAGAAGACTCCTGTCTGGGAGAAAACAAAAGTGATGACAGAGAGAAGCCTGATGTCGAGGGAGTAAGAACTGATCAGCAAACCACAGTGGAGTGTACAACCTTCTTCCTTCAGAAGTGTATGCTGAATCCCAATGAGTTATCAGGTGTGGGAATGACTGATGAGTTGTTTTGTTGTGGCTAGGCCAAACAACATGTTCCTCTGGTTTGGGTAACATTCTGTTGGTGGAGAGAAAAGAAGATGCAAACAGGCAAAATTCTAGGAGAAGGAGGTGTCAAAATCCATACCTTTGCTTCTCTTTGCTATCCACCTTTGAAAGAAATGTGCTATAGCTGCCGTTGCCACTACAGTATAGGTTGGGTGGCACGTAAGCTGTGACAGTCACCTTCATCATGGCCTGAAAGATCAGGAGATACCACATGCATGTGTTCTCTGGAACCATGTTAGAAAGTGGTTTTTGGTGAGGTTTATCAGAGTTTTCACAGAGATGGTGATCAGTTGTTAGAAACATTGTATTCTAATAATGGTCTGCCAGTCCCAAAATTTGGAAGTTATAGTTGTAAGTTAATGTATTTAACAAGTGAATAATGCTAATACTAATAGCATAGTTCAATTATAAATATGCACTATCTCATTTTAATGAAAGCACTTCTGGAAGTGCTTCAGATGGCAGGCTATAAATGGTAGTAATTCAACTTTCTACAGCTTCTGACTATTTAAAAATAGAGAAGCCAAGACCAATGTGTGAAGCAAAAAGTTTGGATACCTCTTCAAGTTTATGTAAGATTTCATGACAATCAGGGTCAAAAGAAATCCCTTCATTCCTGCTCTTGTGTTTAACATGAGTCCTGATGTGCTAGTACATACTGGTTTTTAAGCAGTATTGTACTGTAGAGACTCTGTAGTGATCCTTAAATAATAGAAGTTTATTTTGGTCTCTTAATTGTTTACAATTCCAACAGAATTTTAAAAAAGTTTATTTCAGATCTATTTTATTGTGAAAGACTTTTCCCCCCTGTGCTTTTCAGGATGTACCTCTCATTCAGATTCTGGAGATGAAACACCAACTTTGAAATTCTGTGAACCTTCCCAAGAAAAACGAAGTCATGCAAAACAAGGTATTACTTTTGAGGTGTATACAGTGAACAACATGATAAAACTTTTTTTCCTTTTTTTTTCCTTGTTAATGCTTCTAGGAGAGTTTGGGACCATAGTCTATTTTTGTGCATATTATATAGTTACAGGGAAATCTTACAAAAGAATATCACAATGTATGTACATTTTCAAAGAGGTGTTCAATTCTTTATTTAAAGATTATTTTATTAAAGGACATTAAGTTTCTTTAATGATAGGATAGCATTTGAATTTTACATAGATTCAGTCAATTTAATAAGGCAGAATCCAGTGATGATTCTGTCTAGTGGAGCAGTGCTGGTCATCTAATGTAGTACTATTCATTTTTTCAGAAATTGGATAGAATTCAACTTCAAATCTTCGCTCAGTAGTTTTAAGTTCAAATCCATTGGCTGGATCCAGGCCAGTTGAAATAAGTGCTCTTTTTAAAAAATCTCCTGTTCTTGGGGTGTCCCTGAAATTCAGTTAGATTATTATAGCTCTTCCCTTGTTGTATCAATCATCTCTCATGGCATAAAGCATCACAGTAAATGCTTGGGATCAATGGGTGTGTAAAGCATTTGACCTCAAAAGATTAGAAAATGGGAAAGTATTTCAAGACTCCAAAACTCTGATGCTTGTGTGATAGGGATGGTGCTATAAATGCTTCCTCTACAATTCTTATGGAAGCAAAGTTTGACCAGAAAAGGGCAAGGCATGAGGATGCAATAGGAAGAGGAAAGGCAAAAAGTGATCAGAAATTGTAATCTGTGTGTTTAGAAGAAAAAGGGGACAATTCAGACATCTATTTTAATTAAATAATGGTAGTTTCCATAATGTTTTGCTAGTTCTATTTTTCAAAACAACATTTTTCTACAACTAGTATCAGAATCTGTTTTTGCTAAAATATAAGTGAAGACTGAAACTTCTATAACATTTAAAGGTGGAGATATTACAGAGTCTCTCAATTCCAGAATTATTCATTTTAATGAATGGCATTTCAACATGAATTCTACTAGTCAGGCTGAAGAAGTGATTGTTTTTCTATTTTTAAGCTTATTGTCTGTGTTTTTTGCTGATATTGGGTGATCCTGTCAATTTTCCATTATGAATTTTAATGGAATCGCCCCAAACAGGACTGTTCTCCCTCCACACCCCTATGTCCAACTGCTACAGCTCAGAGTTTGATTCAGCATTCTGTTAAAAAGTCTTTCTAATTTTTCCCTGCCATAAACAGGTTTAGAAATGAACATGACATATATATGTCTGAGAATAAATAGAGTAATTGTACTCTTGTCTCTGGTTGTTAACAAATTACTTTTTTCTTAAATTGAAATGCTTCAAGGTAACATTAAAATATATTCTACAGCAAACTCTCCCAACTTGGAATATTCTGAAGAAACAGACACAGATCCTCAGATTCAGACAGCTATAAAGAAAATGAATAAACTTGACACAGTGCTGGCAAAAATACATTTCAAGGAGAGAGCAGTTAAAAAGCAAGGCAAAGAAATGAGGGCAAAGCTCTGGGAGGAACTTCAGGTTAGAAGTTTTCTGCTTGTTTTGTAAATAGTTTATCTTAGAGTACTGTCTTACAGAATTATCATATTTCACTGATGCATTGTTTTATTAAATAACTCAGCTTAAAGTGAAATAATGGATCTTAAAGTAACTTTCAGTAGGTTTTAATATGTACTGGCTGGGCAGGCTTTGAAAGACGCTGTGGTCCTTAAAAGTTGGTTTGTCCAATAGCCGAATATACAGCTGTCTAAACATAGTCTTATACTTGAGCTTGCAGCTTGCCAGTATGATAAGGGGTGACAAGAGGTAATGTCTGTGAACCCAGACCTAGAAGCATTTATTCTGCTCTAGTGTGACCGTTGATAGGCCTATCTGTTTCAGTACTGCCTGTCACTGACGAAATTAGAGGTGCCCCCTTGAGGCATAAATGCTACAGTACTGGTCCCTAGCAGTTAAATGTTACTGTAAGCCTTGAAGCATGAGAATTGGTGTTTCCTCTGAGGGTAGGTATTGTATGGTTTACATCAATGCAAATGTCAATTGCTAAGAAGACACGATTGCAGTTATTTGGCTGCATCTCACAATTTCAGTGGATTTGGATCCAGAGCCATACATACATAACAGAATCACAGAATTGTAGGGGTTGGAAGGGACCTCGAGAGATCATCGGGTCCAACCCCCCTGCCAAAGCAGCTCCCCAGCTCATACTGCACAGACAGGCGTCCAGACGAGTCTTGAATATCTCCAGAGATGGAGACTCCACCACCCCCCTGGGCAGCCTGTCCCAGGGCTCTGTCACCCTCACTGGGAAAAAGTTCCTCCGCATGTTGGTGCGGAACTTCCTGTGCTCCAACTTGCAGCCATTGCCCCTTGTCCTATCCCCACAGACCACAGAAAAGGGGCTGGCTGATTCCCCCTGCATCCCATACTGAAGATATTTATAAACATTGATTAGGTCCCCCCTCAGTCTTCTTTTCTCTAGACTGAACAGCCTCAGCTCTCTCAGCCTTTCCTCATAGGGGAGATGCTCCAGGCCCTTAATCATCTTCGTAGCCCTTCTTTGGACTCTCTCAAGGAGATCCCTGTCCTTTTTATACTAGGGAGCACAGAACTGGACAGAATACTCCAGGTAGGGCCTGACCAGGGCAGAGTAGAGGGGGAGGATAAGAGACAGGGTATAACAGAGGCTTTAAAGTTCCACTATGCCTTTTTCCTAACTTTAGGAGATGTTCAAATAGCCTCAAGAAGGAAATAAAGCAGTAAGTATATGTTGCCACTGAATAAGGAATTTTCAGTAGGATCTGAAGTTCATTAGACCTGATAAGCGGGCAACATATTTTGATTTAAAGTATTAGCTTTAAAGTAAATCTTGCATGCATCTATATATTTATGTTTTATTTCTTTTGAATAGTCTATAAGAACAACTGGAAACCATGAGGAGATGGAAAACACAAAACTTTTCTTAGCTTTGATCTCAACGTGGCAGGGTACAGTTGGTAAGTAAGAAAGAAGTAAATACCCTGATATGATTATCCTGTACTTTAATATTAATATTAATTAAATAGTTGTATACTATAGAAATAAAGCTTTCAGACAATAAAATAATATTTTCATATAAAAATACATTAAGGGAGTATTAAAAAAAATCCACAAACCTGAAACAATTTTTGTGTTACCACAAATGTAGAAGTAGACATGAATATTGTTTATAAAAATTGCATTTTTTTCAAAGAACTGGCTGTTCTAGAAGAGTAGAAATACAGGATAAGTAAAGCTTGCTTTTTTAATTTGATGGCACACACAGATGATTTCAGAAAGGTTGCATGACTGATAAATTAATGATCATAGGAAGGGCAGGCAATTAAAAAATAGGCGTAAAAGCATTACTTAGGAGCTCTAGGGATGTTGGCCCAGCCCCACATGTATCTTGGAGAAAATTGGTGAGGGTCTCATAGGACACGTTCAGAGTGAAGGAAATCCTGAGTCTTTTTAGGAATTGTTAAAAGGAAAACCAAAAGAACGGTATGGAATTGACACACTAAGTACTGAGTTATATGTTGGAAAACAGTGCAGGAAGATAGGTGCACAGCCTGGGTCTCGAGTTGTGGACCTAAAAGAAGTATGACATTAAATCTGATACCGATTATGTCACATTGAAATTCTTTTAGAAGTGAATTAAGATTCTGAATATGAGAGAGAGTTTGAGTAAAAGGGGTCATCAAATAATACAGATTGTGATCCTAAGGAAAAGGCATGAATATGAAATGTGAACTTAGCTTTTTTTTTTTTTAAATTGGCTTTTTTTCCTGGGAATTCTAAGGAAGAAAACAGTTTTTATTAACAAGTGAAACTGTTAAAGACATGCTAAAAGAATATTCCCAGGAAGAAAAGACCAGGAAGTCCAATAAGAAGCTTTCTGAGTTTCATCATGATACAACAATGAGGACAGAAATAGTCCAGGTGGAAATAAACACAGTAAAAATAAATATTTGCATTTTAGTCTTTCAGTAAAAGTCACTTCCATCTTGAAATAGTACTTAAATTCTACACCACCTGCACTAAAAGGAGACAAATCACTAATGAAGGACTGAGTTCTTGAACAGGAAAAGTAAACAAAGTTAATGATATAGAGAAATGTGGACTGTGATACATAACAAGAAGACTAAGTATGAACTAAATTACAATGAATACCAATAGTGTAAAACTATAGGGAGAATAGGGAAAGAAAAGTTAAACTATTTAGAATTGTTTTCTCTACTGAGTCAGAAGGACACAATTCTCTTGGTGTTGCGGTTGAAACACAGTTAAGAATACACAGAGGATATATGTGCTTGCAGGGACATGGAAAAATGAAATATTGGGTATTTTAACATTTTAAAGACTCTTACAGGGGGGAGACACTGAAACAAATGATAGGCATTCTGCTCACAGTATCTTTATTGGGAGGGGCAGGGACTAAACCAGACTCTTTGTCAAGAACATACCAAGTCAAAACAGCTTGAGTGTGAGGTTTTTTTTTAAAGTTTGCTGTTTGAATGATCTGTCTTGGTGCTGAAGTTCAGAGATGTGTCAATCTGTACATTTTGCATCCTGTCCTTAATCTGTATACCTTAGTTAACAGAAAACAGAATTGTAATGCATCCTGTCTTTTTTCTTGGGGAGAAAACAGGGATTTGAGGTCTGAATGGTTATTGCTGAGCAAAAATCTCTGCTTGAATGTTGGAAGTATGTGCATAAAATGGTAGCAATGTGTGGTTAAAACACTTCAAGAAAACTTATTATTACAAGATAACCTGCTTTTATTTCTGTGATAAAATTGGGGTTATTAAGGGAAGAAGTTTGATACATGTGATATTTATGAAGCTTCCAGTAGATGTCAGGATTTAGTCTTGAATGATCTGTGTCTTGAATTTTCTGTGACAGGCTAATGCCTTACTTTTCAGGTCTGATTTATTTATTTAAACAAATAGCTTGAGAGTTGCACTGGTTGATACTGAAATGGAATGCAGTTTACATATTTTTCCTTTCAGAGCTTGAATTTTACTAGGAGCTTTATTAAATAAACTACATAGGGGAGCTATTTAATTATAGCTTCTAAAGTGACTGCAAAATCAAACACAAGTTTTGGGTCCTAAATAATTGATAACTTCTGTCCCATCCTCCCAGGCACAAACACACACACGGCAAAAATGTGAATCAAGACTTATATGACCTTAAATTAATTACCCTGTGCTCTTGTGTAACAAAATCATTTTTTAGTCCATTAAACTTCATTATTACAGGATGTTGGTTATTTTCTTCTTTCTTTCTTTCTGATAAACACATTTTTCATATATGATCTATATAGTTTTGAGTGCTAAGCATGTAGACTGCAAGTTAATGCTCTGATTTATACTTCTGATAAATATATGGCAATACCATGACTGAATTTTTTTCTTTGAGTAACTGAAACAACTTGTGCATGCTAGGACATTTGAACACCTTTTTCCTAGACTATACCCTTGACCTTATCCACTTGGAAGTCTAATATTTCATGCACAGGCGACGCCAGCTGTGAAAACTCAGATATTTTATTCTCATTGGAAGTTCTAGATGACTCACCACGTGGGATCTTCAGTGGCTTTTGAACTTCAGGGCCTTGGGTTAGAATGTAATAATTTCTCCTGAATGGGCAGTAGGTGTTAAAAACAAGAACTCAGCCATATGAAACAGCATAATTATTTGTGAGACACACGTTATACTTCGCCCTTTTTTTATTTCTTGAGAAATAGGGTGGTTATGTGACTTATTCAAGTACATTTTTTAACAGATGTGTGAGATCATATAGTATGATACATGTGAAACTAGGTCATCTTTAGATATGTTTAAATTGTACTGAAAAAAAATCCTTGCAGATCCCTCCTGTGCTGAAGAAGATGAAAAATGTACATCAGTATTTCACACACAAATTAATCCAGCAGATTGTTCTTGTCATAAACCCCAACATAACCCGGGTAAGCTTTTTCAACTGTTTTGCCATATCTAGAAATACAAACTATACAATATATACAGTGAGTGGGCAATGAAGCCTTGGCCATTGAGGCTAGGGAAATGAAATCCAAAAAAGTAAGGTTGCTTAGTGGAATAGTGATAATTCTTATGTTTTTACAAATGATAAAAGAATAATTTTCATTGTGACTTATGTAAAACATCTTACTCAACAAGCTAAGAAATTTTTTTACCCTCAGGTTTATAAAACAAAGTGATGAGGTGTATAACTGATCCATTGTAAAATGCATCATTTTTTTCACAGAAATTCTTTAAAAACTTGTCTATGCTTTCATTCCAAGGCACTGTAAATTCAATGAATAGGCTTATATTCAAGAGACATCTAAAAATGAGGAGTGGTGCTGTATAGAGTTTCAGCTGCCTTTAATATTTTTTGTTTCTTTGTTTTCAGTAGAAATTGCATGGATGTTGACAAACCTAAAACTTGAGACAAGTCATTTTCTGTTTTGTTGTGCTGATTGTTTTAAAGGCTTCATTCTTTTGTGGTTTAAGTACTTTCTGACAAAAATCAAACATCTGTGCTGATTCTTCTACATAACATTTGTTTATGTGCACTGTCTAGAGGTTTCAAATGCTGGTAGTAGTGTAGTGTGTCCAACACTTCAAAATAAATGGAGCTCTGCTCTTCTGCCTCTGCTTTTTCCCTATTTGAAATTCAGATTTGTATGGTTGAGTAACTTCTCACATGTGTTGTGACATAAGAATAGCTTCATCTGCCATTGCTATCAGCTGCAGTTGTTTATTTCTTTGTCATGTAGCATTCTATATAAACAGAAAAAAATCTGTTTTCCTGGTGGCTGGCTAAGATTGTAAGGACTAACAAATGTATGCTCGTTAAGGTTGAATCATTGATGGCAGCAGAGTCTCTGCACTTAGAATGTGACTGCAGTCACTTGCAGAACGTGACTGCATGTTGTAATTCTTAAACCTGGACCTCAACTGCCTTGTCATTTCATCACTCATCTTAGTCCACCAGTATGTGATCTTAAATTCATGTTATTAAACGTTCCTTGTCACTGTGTTGGAACAGTGCTGTGCTTTTGATATCTCTGTCTACCTACCATGAGTCTTTATTCCTCCTTTTAAATGAAGCTCGACCCTCAGCTTTGATCTTCACAATTTCTGAGCTGTACTGGAGGGTTCTTGAGTAGCAATGGTGGGTTTCATTACCAGTATTCAGGACAGCAATGCTGTTCTCCAACTGCCATGGGCTTGGCATGGTTTGAAGTTGCTGTTGCTTGCAGAGTAATTGAGAGAGTCTACATTCTCCTGGTTTGGGAATGTGTGAAATAGATATCACACTTAAAACTTATCAGCAATAAATTACTTAAATGAATGTTACCATTTCTGCTGGAGGCTTTTGATACGGTTTCTGAATAGTTAAGATGTATGGTTTTGGTTACTTTTGGAGTTCTGTTTAACAGCTGTCATAAAGGCAGACCCTGAACAAGAGGAGCTTAATGTATGAAGAAGAATGGTGTTACAATATTACTTCAGCTGTCCCAGCAAGATTTGGGGGCATCCACAACTTCTTTAGGCATCCTGTTCCAGTGTCTTGCAACCTTCACAGTAAAGAAAATCTTCCTACTATGTAATCTAAATCTACCCTCTTTCAGATTAAAAAAAAATTACCATTTGTCCTATCATTACATGGCCTTGTAAACAGTCCCTCTCCAGCATTCTTGTAGGCCCCCCTTGAGGTATTGGAAGGCTGCTATAATGTCTCCCTGGAGCCTTCTCTTCTACAGGCTAAACAAGACCAACTCTCTCAGCCTGTCTTGATAGGAGAGGTGCTCCAACCCTCTGATCATCTTTGTGGCCTCCTCTGGACTTGCTCCAACAAGTCCGTGACCTTATGTTTGAGGCCCAAGTACTCCAGGTAGGGTCTCACAAGAGCAGGGTGGAGTGGCAGAATCACCTCCCTTGAGATGCTGGTCATGCTTCTTTTGCTGCAGCCCAGGATATGACTGGCTTTCTGGTCTGCAAGTGCACATTACTGGTTTATGTTGAGCTTTTCATCAGCTGGTGCTTCCACATTGTTCTCCTTTCAGTTCATTCTCTGCTCAGCCTGTAGTTATGCTTGAAATTGTCCCAACTCATGAATAGGTCCTTGTGCTCGGTCTTGTTGCACTTCATGAAGTTTGCATGGACTCACCTCAAGTTTGTCACAGTCTCTCTGAATAGCATCAGTTCCCTCCAGCTTGACTGTATCACACGCATCATAGAATCTCCTGAGTTGGAAGGGACCCCTATGGATCATTAAGTCCAACTCCTGGCTCCACACAGGGCCAGACAAGTCAGAGTATGTGACTGAGTGCACTGTCCAGATGCTTCTTGAAAGTGGGGGTGTTTGGTGTGTTTTCCTCATTTCAGGATAGAACTTGTCATGTTTATATTGATTGGTAAATTCTTATATGGTCCAGTTCCTTGATAGATTCATGTTGTTACTTGGTAATGTCAAATATAGTTTGGGATGCTTTCAATAAACTCTTGTTCGTTTGAACTGTGACAGCCTTTTCTTGGTCAGATGCAACACCTCATTCATTTCATGTTTAATTACAATTTATTTTGTGAGTTCTCACTGATTTGTGAGAGCACTGCACAGATTTTGACCATAGTGTGTACATGGATGCTTAGAATTTATTTCATATCACTGGGAATTTGCTTTCAATCTGCCCACTCTGAAAAAGAGTTACTTCTATGTAAGCTTCCATATCCTAGCTTCTATTATCTAATTTTTTTTGGTGGGGTGATGGGTGGGTGCATGGGGGGTGTGTAGTCAAATACCCCACCCATTTCTCAAATCTCTACTTTCCAGAACAGCAAAAAAGTACCATGCCTACTTCTGAAATAGTTTTTGAGACTTAGAAGTTGGTTGTATTTACTTAGACTTCTGATAAGTATTTGCTGTTCATAAAAGAATTGCTGTTTTAAAACTGTAAAGTCTCTGAAAAACAGAATATCTGACCATTTTGTAGGATGCTGTTGAAATAATAAAATAGGTGTGATGTTGTCAGAATATCATGTGGCTGTTTAATAGCTTTACAGCTCTATGAGAACTTTTAAACAAAATTTGTTTTATAAGCTGTGTTATAATAATATCAACTATATCATCTGCTCTTCAGCTGTTTTATTTTTAAAAAATGTACTTGATATGTCTCCAAATAGTTCTGTGGTTTTAAAAAAAAATCATTGTCTGGTTTTGTACTGATGATAAAACTGAAACAATGATAGGGTTTGAAGGAATGCTGTGGCTTCTAAAGCTGCCATGTTTAACATTTTTGAGGTCAGAAATCCAGAAGTATTTTAGTCTTCACAACATTGAATGATCTCATATAAAAAAGCTTAAAAAGGATAATAGACTTTGCCAATAGTTATATTTTAAATATAGCAATATAGTTTATATAGACAATGAAGACCTCGTATAACAACTTTGTCTATCCACTTTGTATATTTGTTAAAGATGTAAATGGGATTGGTGTTGTTACAGCTCTCATTGAATCATAAAGGAACAATCATAACTTTTCTTCCTTAAACTTCAGATTATCCAAGTGAATTAAAACCAAATGAATTTCTTAATCAAGCAGAAAAAACGCATAACCAAAGTAAACCCAAACAGGATTTCATTAAAAGGAATGTAGAGGTAAGCATTAAATCATCAACCCTTTGTTAAATGTTAAGTATTAGATAGTATATGAATATTTCTGGAGACAGTTGAGCTTTTTTATTCAGAAACATTAAAAGCTAATTAGGCATAAATGAAAAAAATCTTGCTGTTTAATCTTGTTGGCAGAGAGTGGGGCTGATACAGCTTCTATATATTTGCTAAAGAGTACTAGAAATTGAATTGTTCTGTTTGTGACTGGACAGAGCTTGTTTTGAGGGCAGGTATGTCCTAAAACTTTCTTTAAATGTGCTTGCTGTTAAGTTAAAGAAAGGTGTTCTTCTGTATAGATAAGGAACGATGCAGGTTGTTCATATATGGGCTCCTTATTTACAGAAGACTTCTTTCTGTCGGACAATAGATGCCTTGATTTTATAGCTTTTCTGTGAAGATCTAGTAGCTATAATCACTTTTCGTTCAATGAAAAATATCCATTCCCCTGCTATGTCAACAACTGTTACAAGATTAACAATTTATTGTATGTAGGATGCTAGATTTTTCTGTTGGAGTGATAATTTGTATTATGGTAATAAGCAAGATTGGGATGTTATTTTCACAGCTTAAAAACTTTGTTTTAGTGCTGTGTGAGTTAATGGAGTTCTAAAATTTGTGTGGTGTTGGTTTTTTTTGTGAATATTTCAGCTAGCAAAGGATTCAGGAAACCAGATTATTATGCTTGAAGGAGAAAGGAAAAGGCTAATTGAACTATTGAAAGACACAGAAGATGGAATTGAATTGCAAGGTCGTGGGGTATGGCAACTTTAATTTGTACCGTCCTGTTGCATTTGGCTTTCTACAGTAAAACTTATTTTTTTGGTTAAAGTCTGACCATGAAGCAACCTACTGAGCTATGAGAGAAAAGCTGTACAAATCCAAGTGACTTTGTCTCCAAGAGTGAATTTTCATTGGCTGCTTTGTTCATTTTATCAACACTTGGACAGGCCTGGCCTCAGAAAAACAGCAGAACTTAGATGTGGGTGAAAGGAGCCTTAGGAATATAAGAGAAGACAACCTATTTTCTCTGTGTAAAATGTGAAGTTACAGCCTGTCAGTCTGAGTGGCTAGTGCTGTATTCTCTGGTAGCAGGGCCAGTAAACTCTTGGAGTGTTTTGAGGACATCAACTTCATAATACATCAGTAGAGGAAATATACATTGATGATGCTAATATGTGCATTTAGAAAGATAACATGCCAGCTTCTAACTCATTGTGTTTTAAAAATGTACAGAGGAGTCAAATCTGCTTAAATAATAGATATTTATGCTTTAACATAATTTTGTTAGTGTTAAAGAGTCTGCATACTGCAGTGGATAGCAAGAGCTGAAGTAGAGAGAAAGACTTTTCCTCATGGAGAGTTAAAAAAGCTCATGATTGTCCTGCCAGTTGCTGCTTCTAGGAGAGTCTGTGCCACAAAATAAATCCCAGTAATGTGGAGACATCAAATAGTCTTCCAGTTACTAGGAGGTAGTCTTTATTCTTACTGCTTTGAGGTGAATGTCACAATGGAGTATCTGGGGACGCTGTTGTTTCACGGAAGCAATCATAAGGCTGGCTCTTAGGATAAGAAGATAGAATTTGGCTTGAAAAAGTGAACCCTACTAGAAACTTAGAGTACTTTTGAACTCTGTATGGTATTAAAGATATTAATGATATGTGTTTTCATGGAATGAACATCCTCAAACTATGTAAACTTGATATAACACGTCAAGAAATCTGCATTTTAATAAATAAGAAATACTGGGAAAAGGTTGCTTTGTGTAAAGAAATGAGATGCTCCTTCTAATTTGCTTTGCATAAAAAATGTGCATTATGTTTTTTATAGTGATGTTATGAACTTTTTGACATTGTAAGTATATACTGAATCACAGTGTCTAGGAAGAAAGGTGTGAACTCTGTGTAGAATGAATGAAATATACTGAAGGTCCAGATTCTGTTCAATTTATACAGCTAAAAATAATCTAGACTAAACTATTTTTCACTAGGGAAAATAGAAATTTAGGTGTGAGAGAATGAAACAAATGCAACACACATGCTTCCCAGATTTTGAGTATTTTCTAATAAGGTAGTGAAGAAGTCTAAGAGGTGAATGTTCTTTGTAATTCTTTTCTAAACTGTATCTAAATTATAAATTTATAAATTACAGTTTCATTAATGGAGTAAGAAGGTTAAGAGAGCTCAGGATTTTCTTAATCTAAATCCAAACTGGTTATGGAAGCAGAACTAACCTGCCCATGGTTTGTGACATAAACAAACCTGTAATTTACCAAACTTTACTGTGGTTTCTAGTTCATTCATTCTCTGGTCCAAAGCTTTTCTCTTTACTCTAGGGAAACTAGTAAATATACACTATGTTTTGACATTTTCAGAGCTTTGTAGGGGAAATGTAAGCGAAGCAGTCTGTATCAGTCAGGAAAACCTCATGGACAAATGACAGCTTATATATATGTGAAGTATTTTAACAGTAACTGTTCTTTCAGAGTTGGCAAGCTGAAATAGAAGCACAGAAACCTTTACTGATCATTGGTGTGCAAACTATCAGCCAAACTCAATACTCCTGTTCATGAGATGAAAATCTTTGACTTCTGTAAAATTGCATGTCTTCCTGACATTTGTTCCCTTGCTTTACATAGAAAGTTTATTTAATCTGTTTGGACACGAGCACTGAGATTGCAGTTTAAGAATAAAAACCATATTCTTTCATTCATTCCTAAATCTACTGCCAAAGTAGAATAGAAGAAAGGATAATACTTAGTTACTTAATCCTGCCTAGTGTGGAGATGGATTCTTCTCCCACATTTGAATTTTATTATGGGTGAGGCATTTCCTGTGGCTGCTTTATAACAAAGATCATGAGGAAATTATCAGCTAATGAATAATCTAGACTGCTTCAAATTGTCCCAGGGAACTGTCCAGCTGATGGCCACTTTCATCTTACTCTGACTTCTAAAAAGTTGGTGCAACCACACTGGCTAGAATAACGTTTGGGAGGTTCAGAGGAGGCGGAGCTGGCTGTGCTGTATGAATTCCTCTGTATAATGTAATGCGAGTTAGATAACTTCATTTGACTGGTACTACTACTTATGTCCAAACAGCACTTCTCACTTAAAAAAAAAAGTGTTTTATGAGTATTTAAAATATTTTAGAAGTACATATTCATGCTAACCTAATTGTCAAAGCTGCAGGGCTATAATTTGCTCCAAATGCTCCACAGTAATAAGCTCTGACTGCGCTGTGTAAAAGTATTGTTCTGAGTTAACACAGGGAGGACAGAAACTTATTTTCCAAGCAAAGCCATCTTGAAAATACAGAATAGCGTTTCAATCTATTTATCTGTGGAGTGAGTAATTTAGGTACTTGGAGCATGGGATATAGACACTAAGCAGTTGCTAATGAGCCCTTTTGCAGCTTAACTGACTCCTGTAGAGTCACTCCTGTGTGTTTACTCTATGGTCTTCAGTATCTGATTAAGGGTGGTTAGCATGGCACAAGTGTAGTACTGCATTTGATACATTATAATGGTCACTGTCTCACCTGAACAGATGTTTCCACAAAGCTGGCAAGCTTTTAAAAACATTTTTGAGTTGCTTTTCTGGAGTCAGGTCATTCCTGGTCAGGCTTACTAGTTGTGTCATCATACTTGTATGAGATAGCATTAGAAGAATTGATTTTGTTTCACGAAAGATTACTTTTTTTTTAATATTATGGAGGTAATTTGTGACAGGTGCTTTGGGTATGCTTTCTCTCTTCGTAACCAGCGTGTTTTAGGGTAGTGAGGATGAACCAGAGATGACCTCATAGCAGTGGTATTGTAATTGGAAGCTGATATTTCCTCCTTTTCTGTGGATGTGGCTGCTTGAATAGCCAAAGGACTAATCTGGAAGCTGTAAAGGAGTGTGGGGCATGAATCCCTTGCAAGACAGATGTTGAAATCATAGGACAAGGTGCTGGGCCTTTTGTGTTAGGGAAAAGATAGGAAACCAGTTTATACACCCATGTCCTTCTCCCACATCCATGCCCTGCCCTTCTAAGGTCCTACCTGTTGTTTCTTTGCTGTGCGTACAGACATGTAATCTTCTAGTGTCATTCCCAGTGAATGGTGGGTGTGCAGACTTGCTTCCCTAAGTGAGAGACAGGAAGGCCAGGTTGTTGGGGAGAACCTGCATCTCTTTGTGAATATAAGCTTGTTTGTTTGACTTAAGTGTGGGCCAAGCTCACTCATGCATCTGTCTATATTAGGAACACATACTCATCTTGATTAGTCAGGTGTTACTGCTATTAAAAGGAAAAAGGCATGTAAATCATGATCAGGAAAATAACTCTGTGCACTCTGTCTCCCAATCTTTCTGTGATAACATACTGAGAATCTAGAGGGATTGTAGCTGTTCAGAGCTGTTCCTTTACTTTCCTATTGATGTGTTTTTTTCTTTGTTGATACATTGCAAATGACACATTATGTCTCATACCCTCATTTTGAGATTTGGCCCCAGGTGGTTTCTGCCACAGCATCAATGTCTGCAGTTTCATTCCAAGCCTGGCCTTGGTCAGACTTTCTCTTTTTTTGGCTCCTTATTGGATGGACTGTGGTTCTCCTAGATACAGCTGCTGATTGTATTTCCTTTGTTGACTAGCACAGGAGTCTGCTGCTTCCACTTCCTTCAGAGGACAATAGAAAGTTAATGTATTGTGCTCCATTTTATTTGGACTGATGTGCCGCTGTGCAGGTGTGATCGAGTGCATACTAAAATAGATGCGTGCCTGCGTTTGCTGGCAGACTTTGAGATACGAGTTCATTGGGAGAGTTTGACAAGATGTGTCCAGAGTAGTTGAGAATACCTCACTGTCTTAAATTTGCTGTATGGCCAGCTCTCTAATAAGTGTGCAAAGAGTGCTGAGGTGCAAGGTGTAACAGAAGCGACTTATGATTATGTTGAGGACAGTTCTAGTGCAGTTCGAGTTGTGCTTTTCTACTTCAATATTAGCATTGAGTGTGAGCTTATAGCATGTTCTTTGTGCTTTCTGTCTCAGGACCTATGTCTGCCAGACACTTTCCTCTTCATCTCTGTTCTCTGCACTGTCTTGTAAAGGAGCACAGCACTCCTAAAATTGATTTTCATGTCCATGGCATCAGAAAATGATGCTTACAGTGCAATGCTGGACAGCAAAATGTATATGCAATGTAGACTGTGGCAAGCAATTATTTCTTCAAAAGGGAGCTGGGACTGCTGTATTGAACAAATACAGAAACTGCCACAAGGGAAGAGTTTGCATCCATGTGGACCTGTGGTAGGCATGGCATGAGACTGTTTTGAATGTTTGACTAACTGGGCTAAGAGGCTGTGAGATAGGTCATTAGGGAAAATGGGTTATCTATCCAAAGTGCTAATCTAGGTGATCCTACTCTGGCAGGGGGGGTTGGACTAGATGATCTTTCGAGATCTCTTCTAACCCCAAACATTCTGTGATTCTGTGTGCTTCTCTTAGGCGTAAAAGAGAACTTGATCAAGGGAGTTGTATAACCTTCTGAAGAATGGATGGGGAACTTGGGGGCTGACTGATTGCTCTTTGGCCAGCTGGCAATGGAGGCAAGGCATCTTGGTTGAAGCAATTTTATTTCAGGGCTTCTGTGTAGCTAGTCAGTGAGGACACAGGTTTTTATAGAAATAAGTAAAATAATAACAGAAGTCTGTTTAGATTAACACACCTTTTTTGCTATTATGTTTTAACAATGCCTGTGTTTTCTAAAATAGAAAGTGAAATGATATACATTTTGAAGTCAATTTAAGTAACTATTAGGTTATATTAAAAAAAATTATGCCTCTAATTTTTCTGTCCATATCTGCTTTTGAGTGTGCTTGGTACATGAATATTGGCAGTTTTCAGCTATATACTGAGGTGGATGAAAACTTACATTTTATTCTTAAATGCAACCCCCCCATATTCTTAAGTATGGTTTATTTGAAAAATAAATACACTTGATGTGCAACTCCCTTTAAAGACAGAGAATAAAGATGAAATATTTTCTGTATCTTTCAATAGGAAGATATATCTGGCTGGCTAGCACCAGGTGAAGGATACACACCTGAACCAATTCAGTTTCATCACCTAAGTGAGATAGATGCTAAACTTCAAGTACTGCTGTCTCATGGGGAGTTTTCTGAGATTTCCAGCTCTGGCTCAAAACCTCCAAGCCAGGTTTATCAGGTATGTTATAGAACATAATTTGTGTTGCAATTTCTTGTTTGAAATGTGTGTTGAGATCTGGTGATAATGACAATAGAGCATGGATCTGTAGTTGTAGCTTTTGCATTTTTGTCTATCGTCTGTTTGTTCTCAGAGTAAATGTGTTTAAAGAATGAAGAGAAACCTTTGGCTACAGAAATCATATAGAAAAACATTATGCAGTTATTTTGAGTGGTATATAATTCAAGGAATGTCTTGTTTTTAACATTTGTTGATTCCCCACTTTGAATAAGTAATTTCATATGCAGGAATTGATAAGTTGAATGTTTTTGACCGCATGAGGGCCTAAGCAGTTTTGTCAGCATACAAACATGTTACACATGATAATTCACTGCTGGGAATTAGAATTAGGTTTCTTCTCATTTTAGGATTACAAAAGTGCCTATTCATTTATGGTCTGAAAGATAAAGCAATTACTGATAAGCAGTGATAAAGACAGTAAAATATCTATTGAAATTATATGTCCATTGTTTTTAATGGCCTTTGTCTTTTTCCCTTGCCAGCAATATTAAGAACCCATGTGGTCTCAGCTTTGAGAAATGATTGTTTGAATTTTGTCCATAGAAGACCACCAATTCTTCCCATGCACCAGTAATGTTTCCCCTGATTGAATGGGGGAAACATAACATAAAATACCATAATTCTTATTTTGTGCCAATTTCACAAAACTTGTTTATTTCTGTAAAATTTACATTTTACAACCAGAACAGGTATATTGGAGGCTCTGTAAGAGTGTACATTGGCAAAACTGTTTTGAGTTACCAGTGTATGAGTGATGTCTCTGAATGGCTACAATAACTGTGGGTATTTTTTTTTTCTTTTTCTAGAGCACTTGATTGTAAATTTTGGTATTCAATTTTTTTCTTACCTTCAGGTTTTGATTTACCTGTAGTAGTAGTTTCTGTTGCTGACAGTTCAAGTAGCATTTTGATGTTGATCATTTACCAACCCAGATTTAATGTGTGAAACAGCGACTCCCTCTAGTGGGTAATCACTTAAGCAAATGCAGTTACCCATCCAGTAATTGTAGGTTCATCAACCTGAGCTTGCCAATGATTGCTGGATCCTGTGTGCATTGTTATGAAATATAAGCTTGAAGTTATTGCGACTGCCTAGATAATAAACACTCTGGTTGGGAACGTTTGTCAGAGTGGCTGCTTTGTTTTCATTCAGGTAAAAGCTCAGAAGTATTTGAATAGAAACTTAAGTTTATATGTATGCTTATTGAAAAGTAATGCGTTATCTTTTTGAATAATATTAAACTTAAGACAAAAAAGAGATAGTTAATTCCGTAAACCACCACTCATTGGTGAAAAGCAACCTCTCTTCAACTTTGTTTTGCAGACTATAAAAGGTTTCTGGACATTGTAGTTCCAGGAAACACTTAAAGGATTCCAGTTGTCATTTTTTTGTTTTGTTCAGATAAACCTAAACGTGTGAGTCATTTCATTGAAAGCTACCAAAGCATGGAATTATTTAAAGGTGGTTCTATAAATTTAGAGAAAGAGCTAAACGGAATAAATATAAGTTGAAGTGAGTAGGAGGCTTTAGTTGTTTAAAACTGGACTTAGAAGGACACTAACTGTATATCCAAAACTAATTAAAAAAAGCCCCAGGACAAAACAAGCAACAAAAGCAAATCATCCCACTTGATGGATTGATAATTCCAGAAGTCTGTTTACTTCTGGGTAACTCCAAAATCCCTAGGTGCCTTCATTCCTGCTTTTTTGTGTATCTAGAGCTGCTGTTTTAGTGGCTGCCCTAGTTGTATATTGATCCAGACTTTAGGCAAGCCAATGTTAAGTCTGAAGTCATGAAGCCTGGTTTGGTAGGTGCAATCTGGTTTTATTTGTCAGTATGACATGGCTGGCCTTGTTTACATAGAATTTCAACTTTTTTTTTAATGGTAAGTGGAAGAGAAAATAATTGTCTAAACTTTCAGGAACTTGACTGTTTATGGTGGAAGTTTCATACCAGGTCTAGCTTTTATCCCTGTTATGTTTATGTTTGGGTAGGTAAATAATCACTTTTCAATTCATACATAGAGCAGTAACAACAGGTCAATCTGAATTTGATTATATGAGTTCATCCTCAACACCTTTTGTTTTAAAATTCCTTTGACAGTTGCTTTCTCAAAAACAGGAAGTAACATGCAGCAGTAGCTGAGAAATTGGTGACTATTTTGAGTTTAGAGAGCTTCCTGTCAGAAGGCATAAAAAAGGACTTTTTAAAAAAGTTGTGTTAAGATCATTGCCACTCATCTTTTTAAAACAGCCTTGTTTAACACAATCAGCATTGATAGAAACTGGAAATTCTTATGTATTTGCTTTTTGAAAAGCTTATTATTCTTGAAGCATCAGTTCTGGCATCAGACAATGAGTGGGTCACGGAACAATACCAGGATTCTTTGTACTGAATGTCTCCTCAAACCTGATCAGAAGCAACTGATAACCTGCCTAGAAAGGGTCTGAAGAGTTAATTGAATGGAGCTTTTGCTATAAGAAGATAGTGTTTTGTGATATGTTAGCATGAATGCTGCATGCAAGACAATAAGTTTTGATTGTCTGTCCCCTATTTGTTTTAATTTCAAGTGTTTAACAATATGATTTTCAATTGCTTCGTTAGTTGATCAGAGCAACTAAGTGGGGAAATAAATTAGCTATCAGCACTTGAAGGCTGATAAACCTTTTCCTCTGAAAAAATGGTTAAAATCAGGACAGATTTAACTTAGTGATAGAGTGAATTAAATATGCAGGAAGTTTCCCTTTTATCAACCTCACATATACTCTTTAAATGTTGAGAGACGAAATAATTGTTGGTGAAACTGGGACTCTGTAGTATCATTGAAGTCTCAGATAAGTTTCTACCCATTTCTTTTATGCTGTCCAGTTTAGATTGTGTCATTAATTCTCCCATAATTGAGGTCAATTCTGTAAATGTAATTGCTAGATAAAGATGTTGGCCCAGATGCTATGGAATGCAGATTTGAATGCACAGCAATATTTGTTTCTTAAGAATTTGTTTTTTCAAAGTGTGTGTGTAGTTTTTTTTTTCCTTTCTGTTTTTGCCCCAAAGGGCTAAAAAAAAATTAATCCTTGACATACAAAATTTATTTTGAAGTAGTCTGGTTGTTACTAGGCACTAGTCTAATTTGGAACATGGAGAAGAGCCGGAGAAGAAGCATTAAACTTTCTTCTAAAAATCTGGTCTGAAATTCTTTGATTTCCCTGAGATGTGGATTTCATCTGTTGTGGTTGAGTAGAGTATAATGCATTAGTGATGGGGAACATTGGGAAGAATTGTTAGTGTGTAAATCATCTGCTTTGGTTTTCATTTAGGATTTTAGAAGTAATTAAACCAAAATTAGTTTAGAGTTACGTATCATAAAACTTCACGTTCTTCCAAGAATTGCATTAGATGTAGATTTCAAAATGCAAACATTTAATCACCATTGGCTCAATGGGAAAGCTGCTTCCTGCCACTGATAGATACTTTGGCAGGGTGTAGGAACTATGCTCTGACTCTGGAATTTTTAACAACTGGCTTTCATTATCCTACAGTACCATAGCTGAGCTGTTGCAGAGGAGCATACAGATCCTTCTTTTTGCGCAGGGAGTCCAGCTGGATTCAGAATGCTTTTCCATGACTAATGTTCTCTTTTACATGGAAATGTTTCTCATCAGAACTGTATTTCTCTCCAAAACATTTCTTTGTTCAGGTGCCAGATTGATTAAATATTTAAAAATGCTTCTGTCTTAATGTGTTCTTCCCCCAAAATATGAAGTTGTATGTAATCCTGGAAAAGGCAAGAAAATGATAGGATAAAGAATACGAAGCGTAAGACTGTGTGTGTTAAATACAACTGCCAGCTTGAAAACATGTGAAAACTACCTGAAAATAAAAGGAAATGGAGATGGTGTTTAAAGAAACAGTATCTGTCAGCTTGATTGTCTTGTAAAGATAAGTTTCTTAATGATTGTGTATTACCTTGATGAATTCTTTCATACCTGATAGGTATTTCAATTATAGCAGCAGTCTGTAGTTAACAGTTCAGAACTAAGTAATATATTGAAGAAATGTTTCAAGAAGTACTTTTTACTTCTGTTTTCTGATAAGTGTTCATCGTTCAAGTTTTATCCAGCACTCTGTGATAAGAATTGGTTTAGATATGATGGGAGAGATCAATAGGCAAGAAAAGTTTATGGACAATAAAGTTTATCCCAGTTAAGAATTTCTTTTGATAGAACAATATTGTCTCACCAGAGAAGCAACCAGGCTTAAAGTCATACTGAGTGTGAATAGAGGAGTAATAACTTATGTTACATGGTTTTCTTAATGTTAGAAGAGTTTAAGTGCTCACTGCAGCTGAGCTGTCTGTAAAATGTATGCCTGAAATTATTTGTAAGATTAGGGCAGAGATCTGCATAAAGCTTTGTTTCAATAATGTGTGTGGAAAAGAAAGCAAAATTTGAGGGTGGTAACTTTTTAAATTTTATTGCTCCTCTCACTGTTCCCTTTTAAAATCTAGCTGATATTGGAGTGATAGTATTTCCAGAGATGCTGTTTGCAGTTTGAGTGCTGTTCTTCAGTGAAGACTGGGTTAATATAAAAATACCCAATAATCCATGCATACAACCTCCTAAATAAAATACTGGGAAGTATATATTGTAGTATTCAGTGGCTTCTCAGTACTGCTAGTTGTATATTTTTATTCATATTGTATTCATAACCATTGCTTTTTAAAATAAACCATAACTGCAGCTCTGATCCACGCTGGGCACGAACTGCTCAGATGGTAATGTCTCCCTATGTATGCACAGCTTAGATGATTTGATTTATAAATGTAATTGCAGAAATAATTGTAAGCTTGGGGTTTTTTTTTTCAAATGAGAAAAAGATATATACCATCGTCTTCTTCCTCGCCTTTACAAGTCTAATTTAACTTGGTTTAAAATCACTGGGAGAACAAAGTCACACTATAGTAATTACTCTTATTAGAGAGATTTTCAGTTGTTAGACTTTGAGCTGCTTTGTCAACTCAGTATTTATATTGCATATCTAAAGGTTATATCCTTGTTTCGTATATTATTAAACACAAATAAGTCCTTTGGATTTCTTGTGCCTGTTTAGATGTCAGTCATGCAGTTTTCTTGCCCTTGGGCGCCATATTTAATTAAGAAACTCTCTGTATTTAGAAGCTTAGTTATAGAAGACACTGAGTATTAAGAATTTGGCTTTAGATGGCCAACATTAAACTTCAGTCCAGTGTGGACCAGTTCTAGTCATTAACAGATGGTGCTTTTTATATCCGTGTTATAGGAAATTTTACTGGCATCATGGTACTATCAACGAGTGCGGATTGTAAATCTATATTCAGAGTTTTATACTGTGTTAAAATAAGTTTCTTTTCAGGCAGCAGATTGTTTAGTTTAAATATTAGAACTTCTAGATTTATCTGATTTTTAGAAAAAGCTGCTTACAGATGCTAACAATTTTTTATATATTGCAGTTGGGAAATTTTCCATTGAATTGCAAAGGTTGTTTTTCTTTCCAATTATACACGCTACTTGAAATTCTCTTCCTTGTGTGTGTTTGTTAAGACTGCTTGAGCTGCTTCTGAAAATAAGAATGACTAGAATATGTCTTTATTTAAATGGCTGCTCATGTTCCTTTGGGTTGAACTGACTAACAGGGTGTTGTTTTGGTTGGTTTTTTTGGCTGCACCATTATCCAATTCCTTGGATTCTTCTGTAAGATCTTTGGTTTGCAAGAGAAAACCTTGGTGGTTTTTTTTTTTCAATTACAGCATGATTTTGCTGTTTTGCCAATTCTTGTTGTTCTTACTGATCTAAATTACATCTAATATTGAACCTTCTATTTGTTCATGTCTGATACAAACTTCAGAATCTGATCAAAAGATACTGAAGGATGTGAGAATGTGTAACCCAAATCTTCAGTAATGGTTGTGCATCTAACTCCAATTTGCAGGGCTGGGTTATTTCGCGTTTATCCAGATACCTAGTAAACAAAACCTATGGTCATTTCTGTTCAGTTCTTCCTTTCCCTTCTGGCCTAATTCTGATTTCAGTATGGTTAATAGGAGTAGGCTTTGAACCCCTCATCCCAGATTCTCAGGGAGATTATCTGCTTGGTTTGGAATTTAAGCATCAAAGTGTTAGCTCTGGAGACTAAGAAATTGCTCTTAAAATTTGGAGGAGAAGAATTCTTTTACTGAAATAAGTCCAGCTTAATGTTTAGCTCTTGGGTTTGAAAAATATGCAGAAGGAAAACTGTGCATTTGCAAATTTGAAATGGATACATTATTCTGAACACGTCAATGATTGAAAGAACACTTCTCTAGCTTTGAAGCAATATAAAGTCATATGTTTAATTTTTGCCTGTACTCCCTTTTGTCAGGAGTCTCTGGTTTATGCAAACAGAAACCTACAAGCAGTTCCAGGTGAAAAAGTTCTGCGAGATAATAAGGAACAACGTGATCAACAAAATCGTCTGAAAGAAATAGATCATCAGCTGAAAGCCCTGGAGAGAAATCTTGTAAGTCTCCTATTTTTGTTGTATTTTTCCCCTTAGTTTGAAAACTGGAGTTTTATCATTCTGTATGTCTTAAAATTGAATTCTGCAGCATTGTCAAAATTCCTGATATACAGGCAAAAGTCTCAACTAATTTTTCTTAGTCTGGGGAACATGTTTTTCAGTCATACTGCATGTTTCTCATTAACACACTGTCTTTCAAAGTTAAAGAAATTATTCTCCTCTCTTCCTCCCCAGAGGGTAAAAGCATGTGCAATCATACATAAATACATCCTAGAAGGACTTTTTTTTTTATTTTTTTATGGCTCATATAATTCAGTCATCTTTGAAGGACAGGTCTGATGTTCAGCCATCTCTAGGACAGTGTAAAAGGTTACTTGGGAAGGCAGAAATGGTATCACTCAAGATGTCCCCCTTTCTTTCTTTCTCTAGTTTTGTGTTGTAAGCGTGATATCATATATTATGGGATATCCTTGTGGTCAGCTGAGGTCAGCTGTCCCAGCTGTGTCCCTTCTCAGCACCTTGTGCAGCCCCAGCCTACTGGTGGGACAGTGTGAAGGGCAGGAAAGGCCTTCTGTGTAAGCACTGCTCAGCAGTAACACAGACATCTCTGTGTTATCAACACTATTGTCAGCACAAATCCAAAACACAGCCCCATACCAGCTACTCTGAAGAAAAATAACTCCATTTTGACCAAAACCAGCACAGTAAGTCATCCTTGACCAGCCTGATTGCTGCTTTCGGTGAAATGACTAGATCTGCTCTGTAAGCTGGAAGGTAGGGCTGCCACTCACTGTGAAGCAGGCTGGAGGAGTGGGCTGCCAGGAACTGTACAAAATCTTCAAGAACAAATGCAGAGTTCTGCATTAGAGAGGAATAACTCCCTCAAACTATTCAAGGTGAAGCCTAGCTGGCCACGGAGCTGCCCTGCTAGAAAGGGCCTGGCATCACTCTGGACAACAGACTACACATTCCCTGCAGTGGTGAAGGTTAACAGCATACTTGGCTGTATCAACATGCTTATTACCAATAGATTAATGGAATTAATTACTCCCCTTTACCTGGTTCTCATTAGACTGGCTAGAATATCACATCCAGTTTTGGGCTCCCCAGTAATGAAAGGTGTCAACATGGCTGAGCAAGTTCAGCAGATGGCTGCCAAGATGATTTGGGGCTAAAGTGCTTGACCTATGAGATTGAGGAGACTTTGTTTAACCCGGAGAAGAGATGGTGCAGGTGGATCTAACAGTACCTTTCCCATACCAAAGAGGACCTTACAGGGAAGCTGTAATACCTTTCCTGAGTTACATGGTAGGAGACCAAAGACAATATTAATAAAATGGGGAGGTTCCAACTGGATTTAACTACAAAATAAATACTTCTGAGGATAGTTAAGAATGGGGAGAGGTTGCATGGAGAGTCTTAGAAATTTCCGTCCTTGAAAATTTTGCAGACCTGGCTGGACAACACCACAAGGCATTTGATCTGATCTCACAGCTGACCTTGCTTTAAGCAAGGATTTGGACTAGAGATAACAAGACACCTCCCTCCTCCCACCCTGGCTGGATGATTTGATTCTTTTCCCATAGAAGCAAAAAGAATTTTTATACATTTCTCAGGTGGTAATCTTTTTATATTATCACTGCATTAAAAGAAAAATAGTAATTTTTCATGGCACCGTGCATTGTAGAAATTTTACTCTGTGCAGCTGATTTTCATGTTTTTCTTGTAATCATAAAAACATTAATATATTAATTTGTTCTATCAAACTGAAAATCCATGTAGTCTGCCTTTGGCTTGTGGAGGTCTTTATGCAGCAGTAGGCTTACCTTCTTCAGTAACCAGAGTTAGGTAGGACAAATACTGTTCCAGTTATCTTTCCACCCTTAGAAAGGGATCTCCAGTGTGGATCACATGGTTTGTGATCTAGATAGCGGCATATAACTGCAGCGGTATAATCTCCATTACCCATAGCACTGCTGCTGTCGTTAAAACTCCAGCTGCTGTCTACATAGGTAAGGTTTATCCCAGCAGTGCTGCATCTGCCAATATGATTAGTCTTCTAGCAGGTTTAAAGCTAATCTAGACACAACTGCAAACAGTCCAGACTTCAGTTTGGGGGTGAAGGAAGGCTAATTGACACATTTTTCCTGATGTTAGTTAATTTTACATACTTATGGAGTATGGGAACAAAGACTTCAGTCAAGGGGGCAGTGATTGCTTTAGAGGCTGTTTGCTTGTGTCTCTGTGTGACTACAGTAAGGCAGTAGTGTTGACAACATCAAAACAATAGTAGAACTTCATTTTAACACAGTGCTCCATTGTATTAAACAATAAAAAGGTGGAAGGCAATTAGCCAGAAGAATTTTTTGTATTCAGTATACTGAATAAGTTAATGGGTAACCAGATAAAATAACTCTGCATATTGTCATCTTTTCCTAGTCATTGACCTTTATATCACTTTTTGCTACTACTGACCTTGTTCATGAGACAAACACAATCTGAGGAAATGCGTCTGGGAACTGTGTGATAGTCTGCAGCAGGCCTGGGAAATGCAATGGGCTGCTGACTCATTCCAGTGTTTTGCATATAAATGGATCCATTCCAAGTCTTGGATGGGTTATAGCAGTATGGTTTGGTATCACGTTACGTGCAGACTCTTGCAACATACCACACATTTTTCCTTGGCTAGATTGTGTGTATTTAGAACTCTAAATAGGTAGACTGTAATGTTAATTTACGGTATTTATGAACACAGAATGTGTCATCTGTACCAACACGCAATTCAAGGCTACCATTGCTTTGTGCTATGCAGCACCTGGTAAGGCTTCTTTGGAGGGGCATAGCGGGGTGTTTTATCAGTTGCTGCTTGGTAAGCATGACTCTGAGATCACAGCATATGGATACAAAAATATTTGTGTATTAGGTCCTCTGTGAGATACTTTGGTTGCCAGTGTAAATAAGGAAGTAGTCAACTCTGAACGAAAGTAGGTTTTTCCTTCCATCACCACTGTAAAATATACAGAAAATGTATACCTTTATTGTGTGAAGAAAAAAACCAGACTTAAAAAAATGTTGCCTCTTTGTTTACTTAGCTTCATGTCCTTGATATCATCTAATATTATTTCTGGAAAATACAGTTGTTAGAAGAAAAGATTGGACAAAACACCATGGTATCATTTTGTGATGAGACATACATAATTTAATATTTTTTTCTTATTTGGTGTGGGAATGTCTGCAAATCAGAACCTTTATGCAGTGTGGATTGGTTACCTTGTTTCTTTACCAAAGTAATATTTTGGCTATCAATGCTGTAACAGTGTTAACAGCAAAACTGCTCTTTGCCAGGATATTGCATGATGAGAAGCTAAACTCAGTGCTTTGGTTGGGGGGATGAGGGGGTGGTACATAATTATTTCTGGAAATACTGTTTGTTATTCAATAGGTGGCACTCTTCACTGTATGTCAGAGGCAGAATGCCTAGGAGTGGTTCTAGGGGATACTCTGATGAAAACTTCATTTCTGTGGTATAAAATACAGGTTATGAGAGATTGCCTCTGACTTTTGGCAAGAGTCCACGTGTGCAGCTTTTAATGTTCAGTTATTTTTCTAGCTTAGCTAATTGGATTGTCTATTTAAAATTCTCATTGCATTTACATTTCTCCTTTACTTTTTCCTAACTCATTGTAATTTGCTGCATAAAATTGGAAATAAATTCTCTGCTCTGAATAGAGGAAGTGATTTTTTTTTTTTTTAGCAGTTAAGAATGTTATTCCTTATTGCACGGTCATACTGGGCTTTATAATTTTAAAATACAGTATTTTGTCAATTGAATGTCTGATCAGTGACTTTAAAAAAAAAATTTAGAAAAATCCCTTAGATAAAAGCTTTTGTTGCTTCTTTCATTTGTTGATTTTAGTTTCTTAGGTGAAAATTATGTATAGATTAAATTAAGCAGAATTTAGCACTATGTGTTAGGGGCTAATGTACAGTAGGCATAAAGGTAATTTTTTTTTTTTTAATGCTATATTTCTTCCACTACTGCAAAATGAATTATTCAAATGGATTCATGTACCACTAGCTTTACTCTCTGACCTTCTCCTCAAGGGAGAGGAATATATTAATCATATTTCTGGAGCAGGCTATTTAGAAGGTGCTGGCTTCTTTACCTCATGTGTGCTTTAAGACTTCGTGGTTTCAGCTATGTCTGGAAGCAAGCACAAAAAACAAGGCTGAAAGATAAGCCTTTAACATACTTTACAATTGATATAGACCCCAGAAAATCTGCTAAGCGTTATGTTTAAAGTAATGAAACTAAGGTCTCTGGAATCCAAGGTCCTCCTTTATTTTGAAAAAATTGTCCCCAATGAATTAATATACCAAAGAATGCATTGTATGCATTGTTGAAATGCATTGTGAAATTTCAATCCCACTGAAATGTATCTGTACCATGGTTTCTGGGCCCTTGCTGAATTTCTTTTAGGTTTGACCTTAGTTCACTTGTTCTTCATTTGAAACCATGGCTGACTCTCTCCGCATTCTTTCATCTTTCAGTTTCCTGGAAACCATTGGGCTTATCTTTGTTTTGTGAATTGCATTGTTAACTGCTGCTTCAAAAAAAAAAAAAAGGTTCAGCTGCCAAATGCATGTTGCTGAGCATTAATGAAAAGAATTTTATATAGAAAGAATAATAAATGTAGTTATTTTTCAATTGTGGCTTCTACTAGTTGTCCATTTGCGATAATCGGGTAGCATGTTTGATGTGCTGAATTTCTTTGTGGCAGTAGGTTTAAATGCACATCTGAGGAAGCTGTTAAGTGAGTTTCACCTTTGCTGGCTATGTGGGTGTTTTATTTCAAATATCTTATGCTGAAAACAGATTATTTCCTGTCAAAATCTAGGCATACATGCCTGTTCTTTGGATTTTGGTTAAGTGTGTAGATTAACAGGTATTTCAAATGCATATTGAATATATATGCATATAATTGTATGCATGCATGCACATATGTATAAATAGCCTTGCCCCTTAGCATGACTGAGATACTGATATCTACTCTTAAAAAATGTCTGCTTACTTGCACTAAGTAGTTCTAAAACACAAGCTAAATCTAGTTTGTCTAGTCTGAGCTGTAAGTTCATCGTCAGATGTCCATACTTTAGGAATTTTTTTTTCACAAGTTTATGCAGTTTGGTGGCCAAACACAATGTGATTTAAAATTATTGATGTATTTTTTAATATCAAATAATATGAAAGTACACATTCTGTTATCTGAATCGCTGAACTTGGCAGTAAGGTGACCAGTTGGTGTGGAGGGTGAAGGACAAAAATAGCAAAATAGTACATGTATAGTACATGTATAAATGCTATTAAGAGCTTTGATTACCTGCATGATCTTACTCCAAAAGACATGTTTATTATCTTCTTGATGCAGAATAATGAATATCTGTGAGGAAAGAAACTGCAGAGTAAAATTTATTACTGTTTAGTGCTGGAGACAGTCTCACAAACCATTGCATGGTTTACCCTGCATCAGAATGATGAGGAAGTTCATTGTTATGCATAATCTTATTCTAGCTTTTTCCCTGAAAGTGATTGAATTCAATGCACCTGATCCTGAGTCCACATTAGGCTCCTTCCAGAAAAGAGAAATTGTTCCTGACTTCTACCATAATTCCTTCCTTCTGCTTTAAAGGGAAGGAGAGAGCAAGATAAAGTCCTGCCATGTATTTGGAGAATAATTTGTTGGCCAGACAATCCTGTAACATGTTTTTCAGTCACAATGTCTGCAGAAATTGATTACAAATACTTTTGAGTACAGCAACATAAGCATATTTTGGATTACTTTGTACGTCGGTAGTCTGTCTAGGTTCTTCTGATATCTGCAGACTAACGTATAGATAGCAAATGTCTTTATTTCAGCTCACATACTATCCTGTGCTGGCTGGTTTCTGAATAAACATGCTTGTCCATAAACGCAGAACTTTTTTAATAGAACTTTTCCTAACATGTATCTCATTGCACCAAATAAAGGGGAAAAGGACAGCTATCTAAATAAGGTTGAGATGTACCACTTTGTGTATTGGGACCTGGTAGGTACTTTCTGAAGGAATCAAGTTGCTTGCCAGGTTGTTTCCAGGCTTCATAGACATCTTGTTTATTCAAGTTCTACAAGAATTTTTTCGCATTATGTGACTGAACAAAGTTGTTTCAGAATAAAATGTGGCAGCGTTTCTACTGGGAGAAAATATTAGTGTGGAAGTCTTATTTTCTTCCTTTAACATACACACATGAAAAGAACAATACGATTCATAGCAGATTCATAAAATTTAAATATTTCAGTTATATGAGTGAAAAAATTTCCTTTTTATTGGTTTTTTTCACAGTACTGTGGAAAAGAATGAAACGGCTGCTAAAAGTATTTGTAATAATGTGAAAGCAATAAGTTGCATCAGGACTTAAATTATTTTTAATTCCATATTTTAAAATATTATTTTAAAGACTAAATTATATTAAAATTTTAATAACTTAAAATGATAATGATTATTCTAGTTTATATGGAAAATTCAGATAGTGTTTCTGTAGATGCTAATATAGTTGAACTATATCCATATGATGGTAAGTTACGTTGCCAGCTTGTATTGGATTAGTTATGCATCAAAATTGTGTATGAGAAAACATTGCTGGAATTAGATACCTGCAGTGAGAACAATTTTAAACATTGTAGATAAGAATGACCCAATTCTCTGTCAATTCAATGTACTGATCCTACTTCAAACCAAAGGTAGAGTTTCCAGTTAAGACAATGACTCTGGTGATTGGTTTTTCAATCTCTCCTCCCCAGACCTGTATCTGTTCTCATTCTCTTTCCCAATGTCTTCTGTATGATTCATTTTCTTATGTAGAACTGCTTTCGTAACTTTTTTCTCCTACATACTGTGGTGTTTGCCATTCTAAAAAAGCCTCAAACCATCTTTGGCTACCCACCGATACCTAAATTCATGTAGTGCTTTTTATAGCCATTGTTTGATCTTCTGCAGTTTTGTAGCTCTTAGCATGATTCAAATGTAACTGTAACAGCTTTGCTTTCTTAACTGTCTTTATAAATGGCATTTGACACCATCAAACAGATTCATACTGGAACTGTGCTTTGTCTTAGTTGATGACAGAATTAATGAAGACTGAGGAACTTCTCTGTTTTTGTATTACTCTCTCAGTAAATCCTTTCTCACACTCTCTGTGCTCTCTGGCCTCAACAGATGTGATGTAACAATGCTCTTGTATTTGCTTATTACTTTTTCACTATGCCATCCATTTATCTGCCCCCTGCCTCTCCCACCACCATGTCTAAGCCAGGCTGCATATATCCAATCGCAAAGCCCTTTTCCTTTTTAACACCTCTTTCCTCAACCTGGCATCTTTATTTCATGGTTGAGATAATTATTTGGTTTCAAAGCAGAACAGTGGCCTTCATCACCCAGTTGTTGTGTTTTCAAACAACTGCATATTACTCTGCTTCTGTCATGCCTAAAGCCTTTTCAAAACAATTTCAGTGATGTGATGAGTATTGTAGTTCTGATTTAAGACAATCAAGTGTATTGATCAGTGTTTCCCTAGTACTTGACTACCTGTGTATATGTAACTTTTGTCTGGATATACTTACAGGTTTGTTTGGGACTTGCTTTTTTCTTTTCTCTTCCTGTGTTTGTACAACATCTAGCATCACAGTTTAATGCAATGTCTATGGTTTCTTGCTGCTTTGGTATTGAAATAACAATTAATTAGGGGAAGGGTATGTTTCTACTCTGCCCTAAGATGTCTCATTCAAAACAAGAGAAGAAAACCAATAGGGCTGATGTGGAGGAAACCTTCTGCAACATGTACTTAGGTGTAGGTTATCCTTTACGGGTGAGTGTTAATGTCTTGATCTTTTGTGAAATAGAATATAAATGGATCTTTCCATCATAGGATTGATGATTATATAATCTGGAGTTTGTGATAAATTTTGGCTGTAAATTTCTTACACAGGTATGTGTGTGTATCTGCATGTACAGTGTGCTAGAGCTTTAATCTTTCTTCAGACACTTCAATTCATTAGTCCAGGATGGATGTGTGATCAAACAGCATCTCTAAAAGTAGAGGGTGTGAAGCACATAGCAGATGCACAGGCTGCTGATACTCTTGTGAACTATATCAAAGTATTTGACAGCCACATGGGCTCTTAAGCCAGAAACATTTAAAATGTCCTGGTAGGGTGTGACTTTGATAATAAATATTTGTAATATTGGTGTTGACTTTTCACGTGTATCATTTTATGCTATATAATCCTTTATTTATATTTACCTAGAAAAGGCAACAATATTAAAGAAAAAAAGCTATTTTTGCTATGATTCCTAAGTGTGTACAAATTCCATCAAATCTATAAATAAAATGGATATTATGATTAGTATATTAATACACACTGATATCATACTGTGATAAATCTGATAATCAGAGGTTTATAACAAAGCTTAGTTGAAAGCTAGAAGTATTTCTGGTGGATTTTTGGCTTCTAGAAACAGTTTCCTGAGGTGACAACAGCAGTATTTCTAGCATGAATGCAATAACTTTCTTTTCAGAAACACCATAATCCTGTTTACAGAGTCAAACAAAATTGGTTTGAGAAAAGCTTTGAAAGTTTTGTCTCATTGATCTAATAGTCTAATTACACACAGTGTACTCTTTATGCTGCACAGTGCAGGCCAGTGAGTTGGGATGTTCATTTTACAGAAAATCTTAATGTAAAATATTCCCTCTTGTTAGAATCTTAAGAGCTGAGGGCATATAAACTTTTGATGGAAAAATTACATAGGTACCTAGTACTCTGCTACTGAGCATTCATACTTGTTGCCAGTTTGGCAGAGTTGGGCATCTTGTGGCCTATCTCATGTCTAAATCTGTTTTTTAATGCCCAGACTGAATACACCTTTGACTATGAGCTCTGTTTGCTAGATGTGCTCAGAGCATGCCAGTACACCCATGCAGGGATAAGTACAAAGCATATACCCAGTCATGATAAAGCTTATGCCTCTTATTTCAGAAACACAACCTGGGAAGTTAGCATCTGTGTTGGAGTACTCCTCCACTTTCTTCAACCTCAAAAGTTTCATTTCAGTCTCCATTTTCCATCATGAAGAATTAGGATATTTTCATAATATTTTCATTATTTTCATAATATTTTCGTTATTTTCATAATATTTTCATTATTTTCCTTTGTGATGAATTAAGATATTCATCCAGGAACACAAAAGTAAGTGCAAAACCAGCTTAAATTCTAAGGAACATGTTTCCCTAGCCCAGTGATGGACAGGATGCTCCTCTGGAAGAAAAGATGATAACATTCTGAGCACTGTTTGTTCAGATTTGTATTATCTTATGCAAAATGCATAAACAGATTATGGTGTGGGGACTAGGGCTTCCTTTTTGCAGATGGCAGTCTCATTGTTTAGCTAGATTAATGGTTCCTCACACCATGAATTTTGTTTTTCCTAGTGCTTTGTTTCAGGGATGTAGTGAAGAGAATTTTTATCAAGTTGCCTAATATCCTTGTCATCAAGATCTCCCCTCATAGGAAGGGGAAGTAGGTTGAAACTTAGAAAACTCACTTTCTAGGCATTTACTTTTGTAACTGTGAAGGCCAGGTATAATTGTCACCACACAAAATGATTGCATGAGGCTTGGCCACATACTTGTGATAAATCCTAATCTTTAACACAGTTCTTTGATTCTGGAAGAAGCAGTTTTGTAGGTTATGTGGCTATTTTTTTCTGCTGTCTGATTTAGTGTTAGGTTTGTTTTCCTCTTTCCCACATTATTCATTTTGGCACTGTTCTGCTTGCATATACTGAGAAATGTACATAAGTACATGATCCTGCATGATAGTGAATGTTCTTTACAAGTTTTCACTTTTACAGGACTTATGTGTGGAGATACACTTACTAAATTGTGTTGCCTGCAATTTCACCTGTTCAGATAGTATCTGAAAAAGAAGGCAGTTATAAGTTGACATTGGAAAACTGAAGATACTGACTGGACTTTGTATAAAATGTTTTCCTCTACGTCTTAAAGTGACCCATTTTTATGTTTCTACTCTGTCAATCAGTTTTAGGAGAGAACAGGTTTATTTGTGTTCCTTCCATAGAAGAAGTCCTGCACTTTTAAATTATTTCTTCAAGAGTACTTGCACTGTATCTGCACAGGCTCTTTTTCTCTCCCCTGCCCTGCCTGCTCCCCCCCTCACCTGTGCCCCTTATAATTTAAGGAGCAACGCAAATAATGTAGCCAGTTCTTCCCAAATGCAAAAAGCAGTCAAAATTAAACACATCTCCATACTAGGGATCTCCCTTCTTATGACTTCTGTGACTGTGCTTTTTTGAGCACCTCCACATTTTTCATGGGTTGCCCTAATTTTCTGACATGCGTGGGGCTCGCTAATCCCTTTCGTGGCATCTAGTCATCCTTTGTACCTTGGTGATGTAGTCTTTTCTGCTGGGCTATTGATAGTCTTTGGTTAGAGGGTGTGTATTTTTCTTCTAAATTAATTCATCTTCTCTAATGTCTTATTGCAAAGAGGTGTATTTATGCTGTGGTACATAGATATATGTATGTATTGAACACTAAACAATATTTGTTGCTAAGAAAAGTACTTGAATGTTCTGTAGGATTTCACTTTCTGGGGTGTTCATGGGGAAGAAAAGATTAAAATTGGATAACTGCTTATACAATCATGAACATATGGTTGCAGCAGACCTTCTTTCTTCCTAGCTGCTTTTCTTTCTGTAAATCAAAGCTTTCCTTCAAAGAAAACTCAAGGAAGAGTGGTGTCTCTCAGCAGGGAGCCTTCATTCTACAGGAAAGAAACATTTTGTGCCTGTCCTCTGCTATTGGCTTAAGTGAAATAGAAGCTTCTTAAGAGTCTGCTGGAAGCTCCTGGTTTGTGAGGATCCATCTACAGGACTTTGCCCTTTGTGTTGAAGCCACGTGTATGACCTTCTCAGTTTCATAGAATCTCTGTATTGAAGGACATCTTGCTGATACAGGCTTTTGCAGTTGGTACTCTTTCTAATAAAAAGCCTCCAAAGATTCACATATAAGAAGGTTTGCACATAAATATAGCATATTTTTAAAGTTTAAAAATTTATAATGTATTTAACAACCATAGCTATGCAATTGAGAAAGTAGAGCTGTTTATTGCTAGAATTGTCACTTGTATGCCGTATCTTGTACTAAGTTTTTGTTTAAGATAATTGAGGAAATAATATCCAATGTAAGTACTGACAAGTTGTTTTATTACTTGTATTTTAGGGATAGAGCTAGAAAGCATATTTTTAGGGATAGAGCTAGAAAGCAGTAATGAGGAAAGTGCCTTCAAAATTATAGTAATGAGCAGCAAAGAATTTTTAGTGTAATAAAGCAGCAAAGGAACAGTGACTTTCTGGTTTTGAATACAATTTCAAGTATGGTGTGATAAATGGAATAGTGTACTTTCTAAGAAAGGCATGTCTTTAACATGAACTTATAAACCAATACTAATAAATTGGAACTATGTGAAGTCAAGAAATGACAAACCTAAGTCTTATATGGAATGTAGATAGCATGGAGTGATTTGTGGATAAATATTAGAAATAATTATGCATGTATTAAACTATTTATGAATGAGAGACGTAGAGTGTAAACTGTAGATCGATCAAGAGCATAGATATGAGGTGTGGGGAGGAATAAATTTGGTATGGTGAATTCATGCAAACAATCATAGTGTTAACAAATATCTTTCCACTTGTAAAAAAACTTGAATTCCCAGTGTTGAAATTTGTGTGAATAACTTTGATAACTTTGATAGCTGGTTTATTCTCTGTTTCATTGCAAAGTGACTTTCAGTGACCGTCTAGTTTCTGAAAGTGAAGCAGCATTGCCTTGTGAAAAAGTTGCTTTTTGTGAATATAAACACCTATCAAAATTTCTTCGATGGGAGGATCAGCAGGGAGGATTGGTGCCATGTGAATTAATTTTTTAGTGTAAGTTCCATTACAGAAATGGCCATTGAACTTTTATGTGTATTCTTTATTTTTCAATTACCCACACTAACTTATCTGACAGTTGGGGTTTTTTTTTAAACTTTTGTAATAGAGTATTTCTAGTTTGTTCATGAAATTTTAGTACTGAAGCTAGGCATTTAAGGTGCAATATGTTAAAGCTAAAAAAATAAGGCATAGTTTTGGGAACTATCATCAGAAAAATCAGCTGAAAATTTGGATTCCTTACATTAATGGCATATTTTTATTTGCATCAAAAAATAACAGATATATTAGGTTGAATTTGTTCTATTATTACATGCTATAGAAATTGCTACTTTAGTGCAAGTGTTGCTTAATAAGAGGATGTTCTTAGTAGGAAAAATAATATCTGTATCTTGCTTACTTTAATACCAGAGGTTCACAACAGCATTTAGCTACAGAGAAAAGTGAGTGAGCAAATCTTTTAATTAACCTCCACGATTATACATCATGCCCTCTTCATTAAATAGATCTAACAGGGAGAAAAGCCAGTTGTTTCTAATAATTTTCTAGTGCTTTTGTGGTTTGTATACTTCAGTGTTCTGAAGGTCGGATAGAACTACCAGACCATAAAATCCAGCCAGCGAGAGATCTGGAACTAAGAGAGCTCAAGGATTTATTAAGTGATGTGAAACTCTATTGTTTTGTGCATGTGTTACATAATTGCTGTCAATGCAAGGCTGTTAAAATTCCCTGCTAGTAATAACACGAATACCGTTTTATAGCTGCAAGAGGAGATAAAAGAAGTTTCTTAGTCAGCACTTCAACAATATCACAGCACATGTCAGTTTTATTATTCTGGGGCCTTCAGTTTTGGCAGATGCTCTCCATTCTGGCTGTGGTGTGGTAATTACCATATAAATTAAGCAGTGAAATAAGCTGAGTGCAGCCTTATCCCTGCTGCCTGTAACCAGGTTGCAAGTACTGCAGTGTGAAACAGGCATAATTCAGGCTGATTATATTTTGAAGGCCACATTTTGAAATGCTGGGCCTTTATCTCTATTCAAGTCAATTTTAAAAGTAAATTGAAGCTGTTTAGTTGCTGTGCAAACAGAAGGATCATTCTTTCTCCACAAGGTACTCTCCATAACAGCATTCCAGGAATTAGTTTAATCCATCCAGGTTTGATTCATAGTCGCTAATTATATTTCAGCATACATTCTAATGCTTCAAATTATATGTGTCCTTACTTTAATGAGTTGTAACTAGTCCTTAAATTGGGAGCTTTGCATTTTTCTTTTATATCTAACAGGCTTTACTTTGGATTTTATGGGATTAAATTACTATGGAAAGTCTAGGAAAGTGAGCTGAAATGAGTGGATTTGTTTTCTTTTGATTTGTGTGTTTTTTTCCCCCTAATTCAGTTAATTCTGCTCATTTGGGAACCCTTGGAAATTTTTTAATCGAGAGCCTAAAGGCAAATTCCTCAGATGATAGAGATAAACCAGAAATTTTCCTCCATGTGAGGAAGTAACTGCATGTGTCAACAGTGGGCAAATTAAAAGTGATGTGAGCAACTGATATTTTAAATCAGAAAAATTGTGTTGGAACACAAAAGCCTCACACAAAAAAAAAGTGTACTTTTTTTTTTCTTTTTCTTTCCTGGTATTGCATTACAGAAGTCAAAGCATTTTAGAGAACTGGATATGTTAGGAACTCTAAGAAACATGGCCAGGGTCTCAGTGAGCTAGTGACAAAGCTAAAGATAAAACTGTAATCTTCTGATTTAAATTCTTTTAAATTTAGTGGCATGGAAAGAACTAGAGCAGGAACTCATACCATAAGTGTTAGGCTACAGTTAATTAACTTTTGATTTACTAGACTTTTATTTATAGATAAAATGTGAATCTGCAAAACTGCTGCATCTTTTAATAAGATGGAAAGTAAAAGTAGGGATTTTGATTCTTGTGCTTTTCATCTCAGAGGGATAAGTTACACAATATTTGACATGATTGCATTTATAAAAAGTATATCTGTTACATTTGAACTATAATGAAATTAAGAGTTCCCCAGTTTCTCAATTTTCAAGGTACTTTTGGAATAAAACCCATTTTCCCTGTTTGGTGATTTTCTTCAGGTAGAGCGTTGGGATTTACTTTACCACTCTTGATGTGAAACTGGCATTCTAAGCAGTGAAACTGAATTTAAATAATAGGATTTTTAAGCTTTAAATGCCAGCATTATATTTAACTATGATAGATGGAAACACCAATGCCAGCACCAGTTCCAGCTGAGCTAACTTTATTATCACTACTTAAATTCCTATTTGGTACGAGCTATTTCTTTTTCTGCCAGTTGTGTATTGTTTGGTTGGGGTTTTTTTTCTCTCTCTCTTCTCTCCCTTATCTCTCTTTTTCAACAGTTGACTGACATTTTTTTAACTGACAATTTAGGTAGCTTCATAGAACACTTCAGTTACCATTGAAGGCAACAAAGGTGCTACATAAACATAAACTGTTATTTGAATAGCTTGATTTTTAATGAAGTACTTGAATTGCTAAATATTAGGGTAATCTTTGTAAGCATATTGAATACACTTTGATATAGTTAAACAAGTTAACAAGTTAAACTAGGCAGATAGTACATGATATTAAATGACTTTTTCTGTGTTGGAGAATCCTATCTTTTTCTTAAACAAACAATGAATTGGTGTTGAGAATATGGGAAGGGAAGACTTGGGTTAACCATTAGAGTTGTGTTACAATTAGTTTGATGCAGTGTTTTTTTTGCTTCACAAGCAAATACATAAAACAACTCCAAGCTACTAATTACATTACACTACTTGACTTATTATCTGGATTTTTGCCAGGTGGAAAATGATTAGTCTAAGTCTTACTTGTACTTTCACAGTTGACCTCCCTGTAATCCCATGGAGGGAAAAAAACCCAAGCCCAACCTAAAAACATGGGAATTAATTTTTCATGGGGAAAAACGTGTTTAAGTATTGGCCAACTTAATATAGCTTGTGGGAAAATCATGTTCCACCACCACCACCATCCTCCTTAAAATGTATTCATTCACAACTATTTTTGGTAAAGGAATGACAAGTAGGCTCGTAAATGCAAGTAAAATATTTGTTACTCTTGACACTGTGGCACTATTTGAATATCTAAGGCGTTGGTAGAACCTATTACAGTAACTACAGAGACTGGATTATTTGGAAAGTGCTCTTGAGAGCTGTAACAGTTACTTTTCCTTCTCTATTGTCTCTCAGGCTTTCTGTTTGTATTCTCTGTATTATTATTTGTAGTGCTTCTCCTTGCATGTCATAGTGTGTGCATGGACTAACCATGCTACGCAGGGCAATCTCAGCCCCTACTTTTACAGTTAGGATGATACCACCTATGGTTCTATGTTGTTTCTCTTATATTTAGTAATTTTTGAATGTGGAGTAATATTATTTACTCTTATAGATTCCATTGAGCATGCAAATAATTGAAAAAACTCGCTGTGAAGACAACTGATTTTAATCTGCAATTTTAATCTTAATTTATAATCTTTCTTGTTTTCTTTGTAGAACACAGTATGCAGCAAACACTTTAAATTTGCTTTTAATCTCCATTTTAAATAGTTTCTATCGTTTATTTGGTAAGAAGTTGTCAGTTCAAATTCACTAACTATATGAACTTTAAGGTTATGTAAATTAAGTACTGTTGATAAAAACTTTTGGTACAGGATGCTGGAATCTCTAGCAGAAATATGGTGGACTTATTTATGTTTTGATGGAAGCTAGACAGGGCAGTCAAGTTATGTATTAATTCATCTCTGTAGATCTTTAGGCCTTACTAGGTAATTTTTCACTTTAAAAAAATCCAAAATTGTTCCCTTAAAAAAGCCTATATGTGACTAAATGTGATATAGACAAAAGGAAACAAAATATGCAAAGTAAGATTGGGAATGACTTTGTGCTCTTTAATACAAAGAAACTGCTAATGCCTTTAATAAAAGTTTTAAAAGAGGGTAGAAGCAGATAAAGCAACATAGTACTACAACAATGCAATATGTAAGATTGAAAGATGCTCATTTGTGTGGGTTTTGGGGTCTAGCAAGCTAAACTTTGAATGTAGTGGTTTTAACAATTGGTCTAGTTGAACTGGCGAAACATTGTCTGTAGGACAACATTTTAAGTGCAGGCTAATTAATCATTAACATGACTTTGGGAATGAATGCCCCCCTGCAACGATTTTACTTCGTGTACACAACCGCCTGCTGTCAGCCATAGCTGAAAATGGTAGGTAGTTTCTGCTTTGAAGCAAAACATTCAATTATTGGTTACTTGTTATTGCAAGAAAAAAAGAGAAAAAACTTCCTTAAAATCCTGTTTAAATATTAATTTGAACTAAAATTGCAGGAATGTTCTTTGAATCATTCTTGTACAGTATTCTAGTGTAAAAAGCATTAAAGTAGTTAAGATGCATATTTCAGCTTGGTGAACTGGTATTACATTGGCACCAAACATGCAGTCTGCAAATAATTAAACAATAATTAAAACAGGAATAAGCTAGATTTCTTTTTGTACCAAGACCATACTTTTGAAAGCTGATGTTCTCTCAGCTTTTTGAGTTTCTTTGTGTCAAGATGGGAAGCCTGCCTGAAGCTTGTTGTACTGATAGATCCTTCACAAAATACTTAAGTACAGAAAGTAAAGTGGCTTTATACATATTGCCCTTCTCTAAAGGTTTTAACTGTAGATACAGAGTTAGGCAGGTGTAAGATAATTTCAGTGGAAGATTCTTTCCCTAAGATCATTTTTAAGTCCATATATTCATTTTTTCCTTAAGTAAGTTTTATCCTGATAATAATAATCTGGTAATTCATATTCTAAGAAAACACTGCATCTGTTTCAGATAAAACATGTATAAGTGCTTAAATTATTACAAGAATGCTCACTACAAAAAATCTTGATGTTATGTAAACAAGTACACAATACAAGAAAGTGGAATCCATTAAGTTTAATGTAGTTGTAGTCCTGCATGTGCATTCATGTCTTGTCTATGAATGCTGCTTGTGCTTGGGCATCAGATTGCCAAAAAGGTGTTTTAAAATAAACCAAACACCCCCCCCCAAAACCACCAAACCAAAACCCCCCAACACCCCCAACAAAACAAAACACCCAGCTCATGCAGTTTCATAGTTTGTACTTGAAATGTTTAAGGCACCAGCTGAAGTCTAAGTCAGCTAAAGGTTCTAAGCTAAAGCTAATTAGTATCTATGCTCATGACTACCATTAGTAACATTAAAAACTCCCTTAGACTGTTTTTTTTTTTTTTTTTTAACCAATTTACCTTCTGAAGAATTAGAAAGTAGAGACCCATCCTTTCATTTTGTGCAGAATACTGGTATTCTGTATTTTAAGTACAGGATGAGTATTATTGCTTGGCTAAAATAATAACTCTTTCATTCTCAGGCCCATCTAGTTTCAAGGAATGTCATTTATGTGGTAATTTCCTTCAGCATTTATTGCCTGTCTAAATCTTGAATGAATCAAATGGAATAAATTACCTGTGGCATAGATTTTAAAATAAGACCATCTTGAATATCTCTTGGGGGTGGGGGAGAAGAAAGGAGGAGGAGAGGGAGTATAGCCTGATACTCTGCTGTTTCTTATGCTTTCTTAAAACTTTTTAAATTAGTCATTCAGAATTACCACTGCTTTTGAAAACCAATAATTTTGTACAGATATACATGCATCATGATCTTTACAGATAAACTAGCTAATAGTTTAATGAGCTATAATATTTACTGGGCTTGGAGCAGAGTTTATCATAAATGTCTAAGCTTGGAGAATCAAGAGCCTTATTCTTTGTTATGTTTTTGTTATTGTTGTGACAGAGTGGAATACCTGTTTGAAAAAGAAGATTGCAAACCAAATAAATTTTCTTGAAAACTATTATCTTCTTCCTCTTTGTTGATATTTTATCTTTGAATGCAACAGTCTTAACAATGAATTCTAGAAATGAGCAATAATAGAATCAGTGGCCTTGAATCTTGGACTTCTCTAGTGAGCTGTTAATGTACAAGTTGTTAAAAACATCTGTCTAAATGTCATAGATATTTTAGTTCAACAAAAAATGTAACATGTACATGGTTTTGAAATGAATGGGGGGGGGAAAAAGGTAGTTCTTCAATATAGTATGGTTTTGACTAAGGTTTTCACAGAATCATTTAGTTTGGAAAGATCCTTAATATCAAGTCCAGCTGCAAACCTTGCGCTGCCAAGTCCACCACTAAACCATGTCCCTAAGTACCACTTCTCTGTGTTTTAAACATCTCCTGAGATGGCAACTCAACCACTTCCCTGGTCATCCTGTGCAAATGATTGACAACCCTTACAGTGAAGAAATGTTTCTTAATTTTGAATCCAAACCTCCCCTGGTGCAACTTGAGGCCATTTCCTCTTGTCCGATTGGGAGAAACGACCAACACCCACTTGCTACAACCTCCTGTCAGGTAGTTGTAGAGAGTGACAAGGCATCCCCTCAGCCTCCGTTTTTCAAAACTAAATAACTACAGTTCCTTCAGCTGATCCTCACAGGACTTGTTCTGCAGACCTTTCACCAGTTTTGTTGCTCTTTGATTTCTTAATAACCTCTCTTAAATAGTAAATTTAAAAATACTATGATAAGTTGAAAGCTATATATAGTGTTTGAACATTAGTAATGACATATCATGATAAATAATCATAGAATCACAGAGTTGTAGGGGTTGGAAGGGACCTCAAGAGATCATGGGGTCCAACCCCCCTGCCAAAGCAGCTCCCCAGCTCATACTGCACAGATTAAGTGTCCAGACAAGTCTTGAATATCTCCAGGGAAGGAGACTCCACCACCTCCCTGGGCAGCCTGTCCCAGGGCTCTGTCACCCGCACTGGGAAAAAGTTCCTCCGCATGTTGGTGTGGAACTTCCTGTGCTCCAACTTGCAGCCATTGCCCCTTGTCCTGTCTCCACAGACCACTGAAAAGGGGCTGGCCAATTCCCCCTGCACCCCATACTTAAGATATTTATAAACATTGATTAGGTCCCCCCTCAGTCTTCTTTTCTCCAGGCTGAACAGCCCCAGCTCTCTCAGCCTTTCCTCATAGGATAGATGTTCCAGGCCCTTAATCATCTTCGTAGCCCTTCTCTGGACTCTCTCCAGGAGATCCCTGTCCTTTTTATACCAGGGAGCCCAGAACTGGACACAATACTCCAGGTGGGGCCTGACCAGGGCAGAGTAGATGGGGAGGATCACCTCCTTCAACCTGCTGGCCACACTCCTCCTGATGCACCCCAGGATCCCATTGGCTCTCTTAGCCATAAATAATAGTCATTCTAGATGGAATTTTTTCCCCACTTTTGTTTTAAATCGTTTGCTTTCTTTAGAAAAAACATAATAGCTCTTTTAAAATTATGTGGTTAGTGCTTTTGTATTTGGATGCTTCTGTTATCTAGACTAAGTTTCATAGATGTTATCATGTTCTATTTGTATTTACTGTGAAATGGTAAAATGAGTGATTTTGTAATAATTATTTGCACATGCTCAAAATTGTCCAGGTGCACAAAGCTTTACTTATTTCATATTTTAAGGGTTTGTCATTCTGTCTTCACTACTGATTAAGACTGTAATTTGCATTCTGGAAATTATGAAAGTGACAGAAAAGCAGCATAATCTATTATTGTGGCCTATTCCTAAGAGTAAATATTAAAAATTCAATAAAAGGTTTAGACCATTTCAGAGATTTTGTTAACATTGCAAAAATGCATACTTCTAGGAGAAAAGTGCTGTTTTCTGGTTGCATATAGAAGTGGAATACTTTGATTGTTCCATTTTCTTTACAAGAGTAATCATGATCATGCTCCTGGTACCCTAAAAACCAGACAGATATATTGTGATGGTCCTGTGTATGAAGTTTGGTTTGCTTTTGGAGAGGAGTGGTTTTTTTTGGTTGGGTGGTTGAAGTTAGATGAGCTTTGTACACTTAATGTGTGTATCTGGATGTGTGTGCTTGCGTAGAATGCTGTCTTGCCCAGTCAGGCAACAGAAATCAGCTAAATTTTCAAAATGCTGTCACAGTGCACACACGTTGTGTGCAGGGTAATTTTCATGCAAACTAATGTCTTCATATGTAGTTACTGCATTTAACATAGTAATGTGGAGATTTGCTTTCACATTAGGAAAGTGCCCATTCTGGATACATAATAAATTGGATGGATAACTCTCATCATGTGAAAAGAGTTTTTGCATGACCGGACAAGACATTGCAAGGTAGCTATAGCCCCTGAGATGGCTGGCTGTGAGAAGAGAGTGAAAATAGGATAGATACTCCTTAGTTTCCTTTTTGGTAGTTGTCTGTTACATTCAGTCATTTTGCAAATCTGAAGGGTCTTTATCTCTTTACTGTTCAAGAACTATCAATCTCCTGATTAATCATATCACTGCTGAAGGAATGGATAATATGAATTAATTTTACATAAAGGAGTAAAAAAGTTTTTTGTTACAAGTGCATTGTTTGACTGGATGTGCTTTCTACCCTACACTATTTCGATGTACTGATCTACTTTAAGACCAAGTGTTTTCTACTTTTATGGGAAACAGATGGAATGTCTGGAATTCCACTTACAAAAAGGAATCTGTATCCTGCTGAGTAATAGCAAGACGGTTGTCTTTTTTTTTTTTTTCCTAACTGCAGATGTAAAATTCAATCCCAAAGGCACGCAAAATATTGAAGGTGATTTACTGCTAAGATTTAATATTGTTTCTTAAATTACATAGCTATAAGGAGTATTTCTGGCTGCAGGATTAATTCCAAGAGATGTAGCTTTATCTTTTGTTGGAGAAATATATTTTTAAAAGGAAGAAATAAAAGTAAAACTTTTAAATCTTTCAGTTGCCCATATGATTACTAAGAGTATTTGCTGCTGTTTATAAGCATTGGTTATATGCATGTGGACTTCCTACAACTTCAGCAGGTTTGGGTACCTACTGCAAATAAAATTGCAACACATTGCTGAGTGTGTTTTGCTTGTGTTGATGACGTTGAAAACTGAAGATGCTTAGACACTTGTTGAAAGATGATGGTTTATCATATTCTTAAGAAATTTAAAGACATTCTTCAGATTTAAATGTCAGGTACTTATGAAAACAGCGAAAAATGTAGGTCCACTTGCATCACTAATGTATTATAAATGGCCAGCATATATAACCTCTTCTTTTGCATTCGACATGTATCATTATTTGAAGGAGATGATTGTTTTACCAATCAAAATCCCTGACATTTTTTTAATCAATAGCATTTTTTTGGTGTTATTTCCTAGTTTTCAGCTTTCTCTGAGAGCAATGATGTTGGAAATAATACTTTAAAAGAACTTTAAACCATTACTCAGTGTGAAGACGGTATGCTGTGGGGAAACAGCAGTTACCCTGTTACTTATGTTTTCAGTCCTGTAGTTCATACTTATGTTTTCAGTCATGTGGTTTTTGAACACAATATGAACTGTGTGACTGCATCCCATGGATTTAAAAATTTTAATAATTCATTGTCATGAGAATTAATTTCACTCTTAATTTTCTTCTTTATGAAAGTATTTGTGTTGGCAGGTGAAGTGATATGACCATTTTTTCTGTTAGCAATATCAAAAATATTTAACTGGACACCATTTTTATATTATCAGATGCTTGATTTTAAATATGAAGTAATGTATAATAACTTTTGAGTACTTGTTTGGATTTTTTTAATATTAATGACAAATAGAGGCTGAAAAGAAGGCAGGCAGAACGGTTGTTGACTACTGTTCAGAAGTAACATATAAATGCACAGTCCATAAAAATATTTTTTAAATTTAGAAGGAAATCTTTAGACATAGTTTAGGCTTTGGGATAAGCACAGGAATATTCACTCTCATCTCTTCTACAACCCTTTGGTTGTAGAACTCATATTGCTAATGTGTTAATAACATCTAACAGTTGGAAAAATCCTGGGTTTTTAAGAAATAGTTAGAAAATGCATTTTTTTTCATGTTGGAAGAACTTTCAAATTTACAATAATGTTACTTATAAACACTGAGTGCAAAATAATAGTACAAGATCACAATACACTCTCATGCTTATTGCATCAAATTTTGAATAACATTAAACCCTCTGTCTTTTATCTTTTATATTTTTAGGAATCCTTTCAGTAACATCTAGAATTTTTACAAACATCTGGAGTAAAAGTGTGGGAGAACAATAATTTGTAACAACTGCATGTCTAAAGTCAAATACTTTGTGACTGAATAGGTAGTAATGAGATTTATTCACTGTTTCAAAGGAAGAAATATGATTTCTGGGACTGGATAGAGTAATTAAAATGCACAGCTCGTGCTGAAGGCATTGGAATTTGGTTGCCTAATTAGTTTTTAGAAATCTTATTTTATAGGGTTAAACTACTTGGTCTCTAGACCTGTTTCTTTGGGTAATTGACAATGGTGATTCTATTAGGACTGCATTACTGAGTTACTTAGACCACTATACTCAGGGTGCTTAACTGGTTACCAGTTTGCCTCACTTCCGTAGTTTGATTATCCTCCTTTGATTGCTTCCATAGATTTTGAGTTTCTGCTTTTTAGTCTATTTTGGGAAAATAAGTTTATTTCTCTATTTTATTTCAGTCTTTAATCCATGGCTACATTACCATGTCAGTACATCATGCTCAATAGATTTTGGTGGTTAAGTCCAGAAGTATGGCATAGGTGCCCTTTAAGAATACAACTTTCAGAGAGAATGTTGTCATATTGGGGAAAAAAAATACTCAACAATCAAACACCTCACCATGTTTTCTCTTTACTAATTCTATTTACTAGTTCTCTGTGACTGAAGGTACACTCTTACTGAATGTTTTAGAAGTCTTTAGAAGTTTTTGATTGGAAGTCATCCAAGGAATGCTGTGCCATAAAGGAAACCATAATGAATATAGTTATACTACTGCCTCTGAGTATTAAATATAACTTTATCATGTTAAAAGCATTGTAATACTAGCCAGAGAGAAACACATTTCTATCAATTTGTCTTACTATTTCCTATCCAAAGTAGAGCTCACCAGTAACAAGAGGCTCAAAACATTTTTTGGTGTAGATAAGACTCTTCTAGGGAACATTGAGTATTTGTACTCTTTTCTGAAAGTTTGGGCTTTGCTGCTTGTTTGTAGCATGACTTTCCTTACTACTATTTTTTTTTCTTTTACTGTAGAGCTGCCTCTTGGCGCTTTGTCTTCTTTTACACAAACAATTTCAGGTGGTAAAGTTAACAGGGCAATCAATGCAGTGAAGAGAGCTGTGGTATCCGATTCATGGCTCTTGATAGAATTTTTAGGTAAATCAACCACCTTGATGAAGTGGAAGATAGTTTGCTGGGGGTTGTTTTTTTGTTGTGGTTTTTTCCTCTCTCCTTTTTAAAATATGAGTTGGTGTTATATTTCTTTCGTTTACCACATCAACTTCTGTTTGCCTATTCTGATGCACTATTCTTTTCCTCTTTGAAATTTCTGATTTCAAGTCACTGCATAGGAATAGGTGGAATCAGAACAGAAAATTCTTTCCCTGCTTTCATTACCTTCTTAGAAGCACGTTTTCCCTACTAGGAAAACAGCTTCACAGAATCATAGAGGTTGGAAAGGACCTCGAGAGAGCTGCCAAAGCAGCTCCCTAGCTCATACTGCACAGATAGGTGTCCAGACGAGTCCTGAATATCTCCAGAGGAGACTCCACCACCTCCCTGGGCAGCCTGTCCCAGGGCTCTGTCACCCTCACTGGGAAAAAGTTCCTCCACATATTGGTGCGGAACATCCTATGCTCCAACTTGCAGCCATTGCCCCTAAAGCTTGATAACCTGTATCCAGCCAAAATGACTTAAAAATCAGGAATAAAGGTTTATAATACATTTTTGAAAATACTTGCTTTGTGCAATAATTTTTTAAAATATTGCTCTCAAAATTTCTTAATGTCATTCAACTGGATGCCTTTCTTAATTGTCAATGACATTGGAGACCTTTATATTTATTTGAAATTATAAATGACAACATATTTGTGGGTATGGTAAAAAGTGGAAGAAAGTTAACTGCTTGCAATAAAAAAAGTCTGCCTCATATAAGTATGATTACTGAATCCTTCACCAAGGTATAAAAGCAGTCATATCTAATACATCAGAGTCATTATTGATCACAAATGTATTTTATATAATTGGTTTGCTAATAGATTTCTGATAGTAGTACATTTCCTGCAATTCTTGAAATTTAAAATCCTCACTTCAGGTCAATCCAAGCATGCCACTTTCCATACTGCTTTAAAGCACTGCACAAATCCCTCTCTGGTTAAAGTTCCTCTGAGGTTGTATGCATTTATTCCACTTGTAGTTTGTAAAGCTTTTAAATTCAAGAAGCTTTTAGCTGCCATTAATGAGACTGGTTTCAAAACCAGGTGGCAGAGATGAATAGACAATGTCTGTGAACAATGCTTTGTTGAATTCCACATCACAATACCTTCCCTGATGAGATACTTTTCTTCATACTGAAATAAGAATTAAACAGATCATTGAATAATGCTTTAAGAAATATTAAAAAAAAGTGAAGTTTTTCTTTTCGTCTCTTTGTCTGTTTCTTTGTTGTCTAAATTCAAACTGTTTTTAATCCTTCAACCCCTGTTGTTTCTTGTATTATTGCTCTCAATGCAGCACACATTGTTATTTCTGCCCAAGTTCCCTTCAATGAGAAATGCTTGGTCCATTGTCTCTTCTAACTTCATATTGTGGGGAGGTATTGTATGAACTACAGAGATTTAAATGTATTTTATTTTAATTTGGCGTGCTACTGTGATTATTAATATGGCTGTATTTTTTTCTTGCTCTTCATCCTTTATTGCCATGAGTCTGCTGTTGGGTACTGAATTTGATATTTGTCCTGAATGCTTGACTCCTTAGAATATGTGATTCTGGGGTAGGAAAATTCCTCTACTGAGGCATCAGTTAATGGTATTGTGTTGCATAATAAGCATGAAGGGGAGAAATCCAGCCAGTCAGAAGAGTCATGTAACTTTGCTTCTTTTTTGTAATAGAGTTGGGTTAAGGTGCATATAAGGCTTTGGTTAGTATATAAAATTCCCTCACTTAAGAAAATTAAATATGATTTAGCTACTAATTGGAGATGGGAGAGTGAATGGACAGTTTCTTCTCAATTTTACATAGTTGTGGGCTGCTTAGCTTGGATCATATATTTCCAGAGAATAGGATGAAACTGGGAAGCATTATTTATGTAGTCCACCTACTTTTGCTCATTATAGTGATTATAAAGTACAGTATAAAAAATGTTCTTGTCAAGTTTGAAAATGATGCCAAATTGCAGGGGTGGGGAGTGACACCAGTCAGTACACCTGATGGTAGGACTGCCATCCAGGGAAACTTCAGCAAGGGCTGACAGAAACTTTATGAAATTCGGCAAGGGTACATGCAAAGTCCTTCATCTAGGAAAGGAGAACTGCCAACAACACTACAGGTTGGGCACCTATGGGCTGGGAAGTAACTCCACTGAAAAGGGCCTGGGGGTCATGATGGACAAGTGGAGTCAAGCTGCATGGGGGCCATTAGTGTGCCTTGGAAGCAGAGCCAGGAGAATGAGGAAAGTGATTAATATCTCTGTGCAACATTTATTAGACCACACCTTGATATTCTATATAGTTCTGGACACCATAGTTCCGGAAAGACATCACTAAACTACAACAGAGAGACATCTTGGGGCTTGAGCACTTGCCCTGTGAGGAGAGGCCAAGGTAACTAGTCTTGTTCATTCTGGAGAAGAGGTGGCTACTTTCCAACACTTAGGAGAATGCGGGCTGTTCATGCTGGTAGACCATGAGCATAATATCAAACAAGATTCAGGCTGGATAAAAGAGCTTTTATGAAAAGTCGGGTGGTGGAGAACAGGTTTCCCAGAGAGGCTGTTCCATCTCCATCCTTGGAGGTTTTCAAGACATAACTGGATTTACCCTTGAGTAACCTGGTCATAATCTTCATTTCAACAAGAGCAAAGAAGAAAGATGGGTTTGGATATCCTAAAGTGTAACTGAGGGCCAACAGACCACTTCTGCTAGCTAGATGAAGATTAAGTCAAATTGTGAGGTCCTCTACTATGACAAAGTTAAAATCAGAATCAAGAGGTTAGAAGATGGAGTATATATTAAATGCCAACTAAGGAACTGAACAGTCGCCTCTGTTGTCTTTGATTTTGCTTTTTGGTGTATTGAGTTCTCATTGTGCCCCCATCATCTGACTATGAGTAAATAAGTAGTGTTAAAATCCATTGAATAACTAAATATTTGTTATCGAACTTATTTCTGAAAGGAAAGTTTATTTATTTTTTGAGGTTTAATTTGATATGAATGTAATTTTAATATCAAGTTCATTTACAGTAGTTAATTTTTTCCTATATGTGATTACTTAATATTGTTTAATAGGATTGATCTTGATTTTCTATGTTGTTTTTATATTTATATATACATAGAGCATTCCTTGTCTGCTGCCATTTATGTTACTGTCTACAGTACAGATGTTTGCTCCTCCAACTTTGGACCAATTTCCTTTTTTTGATGGCAAACATATTTGTGTATGTTTTGTTACATTTCATCGTGTTCACTGGAAGTCGGCAATACTTCACATACAATCATTGCCTTCCTCCCAGAAATAATTCCTATCATTCTGAATTTCTACATCTTAACATAAGGGAAGATGTATTTACATGGTTTCAGTCCACCATGATTCTTCCTTTTGTGTCTTGTAATGAAAAAACTTCAAGTTTGAATGCTTGCCCATTTATCTCTCAATAAGCAGTTGCAGAGGAATGCTGCAAGGCTCTGCAGGTGTTTTTTAAAAATGTAAAGGATTGTACAGCTATTTGAAGCCTGTATAGTGTATTCTCTAATTATAATCAACTCTTACCTTATTTAAACTCAAATCAGACTTTCTAGTTGCCCTGCTAGTGACTGACAGCCTAGGGAATTATAAAGGTGAAAAGATACCTAGCAAGTGAGAGCCAAGTTGGAAAGGAGCATTACTGCATTCATATGTTTATCAGTGCTTTTTATATATGAAGATTTAGCCCCTCCACCCTACTGGCCTCTGGTTTGCCTAATGTCTGGCACTTTTAAATCACTTTTACTGTTTCTTACCACATTTAACAAAAACCCAAACCAACCACTAAACATAACTCTTCACAGATGTTAGGAGGGTTATAACACAGTTGTTTTAATAGAGCACAGCAACAGCTTTGTTGCAGGAAATGAGAACAAATATCCCTTCTAGTGAAAACTATGGGAAGAATTTAAATAGAAAGAATATTACCCAAACTTGAATCATGTTTTTTAGGTGGTAAACCTAAAACCTGTCTGTCTAAGCTGCCAAACAATCTCTAGCACAGTTTTTAAAACCTCCAATTATAGATCTAATTCCAAATAAGGCTGCTCATGTTATAGAACCTCCATATGTTTCTATAGGACAAAGGTCCTATTATTTATTCAAAGAGTCAGCTGAGTCATGAATTAGGAGTTGATCAGATCTTGAACCGAGGCTGATTCTGCTTATAGCTTGCAAGAGGGCACAGATGGTAGGTTTCTTATTTTTTGATGTAGTTATGTCAAATGATATTAAATCTTTGAGTCCCAATATTACTTCTTGATGGTATCCTCAGTTTTGTGTTCTTCATCCTTAGCTTCCTTTAGGAAGAAAATTCCAGGCCAATTTACTATCGCTTCAACCATTTAGTCTTTCTAACCAATTTGGCATCATTCTTGTTAGTAATAGTTGATGTGTTAGTGCCAAAAACGCCAAGGTATGGATGATGTTTTAAGAACATTAAAATAAATGACCGATTTTTAAACCATCTTGAACATGATAAAAGATCTTAACTCTGATTTTTTCTCGTGTACTCTTACTAATTAGTGAGACAGTTACAAGGGGAATTACTGAGGTTAGAGTATTTTCATGAGTACATATATTGACATGGTATATTCAAAGAACAAAGACTCTAGCTGGTTAGAAAAGTTTGTAGTAGTGGCATTAGCTGGAGAAAGCAGCCACTGCAATTTCTGATCTTATCAGAAGGTAAATTGTATTCCACCTCTAATTAACCACCTGTTGAGGTTAAGCATAAGTATGCTGTCCAGGAAAGAAGTGAAGATGAAAATCTAGTGTTTGAGAAAATGAAGTGATACCTTGGCAAACACTGTGAGGAACTTGAAGGCATCAAAAGGCAGTGGTGGTTGATGGTTCCATCCTGAGAACAGTTAGGAGACTCACTAGCCTAAAGCACTTGTCTGGCAAGTGATCTGTTTCTCTCTGTGATTCTTAATGTGAGGTATTGCTGGAAGGCTGTTGAGAGTCATCAGATGACCTCTGCTCTGTGCTTACCCTGTATAGGTTGCTATTGCCAAGAGTGCTTTTAGTTTTTGACCATAGAAAGATATTTCTCAAGCTAAACATAAAGTAATGAGGGGCAGAATGAGCAGTGGAAGCCTGCAGATAAACAGAAATGACAACCTGGGGATTGGTTTAGAAACTAGAGTGGATATGTATCTTGAGAACTGTTGGGGTGGAGGGGTGCAGAAGCAATACTTAGGTAGTTGGATGTTAGAGAAATGTAGTGTTGCAAGAATTATGTTGAATAAATAATATAATTTGAAATCTATGATTCAGGTGTGTGTCAAAATTGATGTGGTTTAGTGAGGGTTCATGAGTGGGGTGTTACTAGCCTTTTCAAAGACAGGCCAAAGAAGCAGGAATCATATGCCTTGAAAATTTAGAGGAAACGTTAGTTATTGAGTGATCTGGTAAAGTCTGAAGGAAAAATAAGAGGAAGTCCAAGTGAGCAGGCCACAGCAGAAGATAAATAAATGGATGAAGCATTTTTTGAGCAGGTAGCAAAACAATCTAGAATTTGGTGACATGAAGAAATTTTTAATTACCCGTGTATCCTCTAAGAAATCTATAATAGAGTAAGGTTAACAAGCATTCAAGGGACTTTTTTCTTTTCTTTTAATAATGTTATAGGGCCCTTTTACTTTTTAATAAGAAAAAGAAAGCAACTTGCTGGAAAGTTTCTATAGATGTAATTTTGAATAGTGGAATACAGCTAGCAATGGGTAAGTGAAAAGCAGCTTGATTGATGTGACAGTGAAATGATGGTACTCACAATGTTTAGCAAAGAAAACAAAATAGAAACAGTGGATGTCAAGAAGCAGACTCTGAGAACTAATAGAACTAAAGATCTCACGGAATAAGGATTGAAAAGAAAGCTTTTAAAAAACCCAACCTTCCCACCCCCACTAACTTTCAAACTCACTTGAAAATGGAAAGGTCACAAGTGAAGGTAATCCAATTGCAAGGGAAGGATTGGGACTCACTTGTTGACTTCAAACGCACTAAGATAGCATATAAAAAGGCCTAGAAATCTCAGAAGTATTAATAGTCAAAATTAATGATGGCCACAAGAGTGGTTACTGAGACACTGGAAATGGCAAAATTAGTATTCACATTTGTTTTCAAAATACCTAAATTTTTATATATCACAGAATTTCTTACAAGTTCAGGGATAGATACACTCACACATGGCAGACCATGGTAGAACTGCAGTCCTCAAAGGAATTCCTTAGAATTTAAAGACCTAGAGTGAACACACTGTATAGGAATTCTTTCTGGGGAGGCTGCAGTTCACTTAGATTGTTAGTACATCTGCACCTGTAAAATGCTGAATACAAACTATTGTACATCTGAAGGCAACCCAATAACAGCCATCTGTGAAGTGTGCAAAACATCCTCAGGTAGTAAAGAAGAGAATTAAGATAAGCATTCTTTCGCTATAAGAACATGAGTCAGCATGTACTGTGTAATGTAATGTATTTTTCACGCTGTGTTAACAGTCTGTATAACATTGCTGAGCAAATGTTTGCTTTGATGTATTTTATCTTTTTATTCTACTTTGAATTCTGTTGTGTGTGAATGCATTAATCATAGAATCATAGAATACACTGAGTTGCAAGGGACCCATAAGGATCGAGGGCAACTCCTTCCTCCTCCTCCTTCCAAAAGCACATCACTGAATTACTGCAGCACACCAAAGCACTGCATGTATTGCAAGTTTAGTTTGAAGCTCAAAAAGGTAATGAATCTTGAGAGCCTCACCTAATCAAATTTCTCATTTTGTGTCTGAAATGCTATCCAAGGCACTGTTGGGGGTGTGTGTGGGGGTAAATAAGCAGCTATACTTCAGATCATAATTAAATTCACTTACTGAAGTAACACAAATTGAAAAACCTCAACTAACCAGCCTAACAATAATGTCAACTTCACCTTCAAGTCTGATACAGCAAAACCCACATTAGTGGAGTTAGTATTGTTTTTATTTATTGTGAAGTTCTGTTTGGATTATTGTTCTTCTACACAGGCAGTGACAGGATGGATTTGATTCTCTGAGTAGTCGTGAAGCTTCAATAAAGTTAAAAATGCCTTGTATCTCAAGATATGCAGCATTAACTTAACCTGAGACCTGAAATTGATTTTATGATGACAATACCTTGTTGTTATATAATTAATCACTTAGGAAAAAATGTAACCCTGGTACAGAACACTATTTCTTAATTAATTAAATATAATTATTGGTCCACTAAGGCACATCTAGTAAATTTCTTATTGACAAAGAAAACCCCTAGAATTAGCAACGAGTAAGATAAACTTCTTCATACTAACATTTTAAAAAGGAGAAAGGGAGAAAAGCAAATAGGGACATTGACTTTGAAGAAGTCACTTGAGTGCTAGTATTAATTTATAGATTCATGAATTAGAGCTTTCAGCCAAGGCTGAGAGGCTTAAAATAATCTTTGAGCCTAATGATTCACTTGAATTTTGAGATGGGATATAGCAAGCATCAATTTAGTTTTACTGTGCAGATGTCATATGTCTAGACTATTTTACTAGAAATCTCTGGAGGTTTTCCTAACTTGCAGTCTGGGACTTGTTCTTTGTGGTTAAGAAAGAAACTCTGTGAACTGAAGGAGTTTGTGGCTCTTAAGTCACTTGCCTGTACACTGTGGGAATAAACATGTTATTTAGCACAAAATCAGTAAGTGCATGGTAAATTAGCTGCCCTTAAAACCATCTGGAGGAAAAAAAAGTGTATTTGAGGGTAATGATTGGCAAGACTGGCAGACTGGACTAGTTGTCCCAAGAGAGTTGTGAGAGAAAGCAATTTCAGTATGGATTAATGCAACAAGAAGAATATGAATATTGTGTAACTCTGTACCATCGTTCACTCCAGAGAGTCCAGAAGTATGACTGCAGCAGCGGTACTAGTACTGACAGTGGGGCTACCATTAGAATGGATTCACTGTGGACTGCGAATGCTGTCCAGGAGATCCTGACTAGATCCTACAGTAGCCAGCCCAGGTTGAGTTCTCTGTTGCTATGGTTTTCCTGCTAACTGCTGTTTCCAAGATAGTTTATGTATGGCTTGACAAACAGAGGCCATCTCTTGGTTAGTAATCCATGCACAGCTTGTGTATGCATTTGATATAGTTCATACAGAGTGGCTTTGTACCTAAAAAAGTTCTTGGTCATTATTTAACTTGGTAACAAAATAGTAGTGTAAAACTCAGCTGAATTTCATTCATTCTTTCATGCACTTAAAATTTAAGATGTCTGTGTCTCTTGGTTTTTTAAGTTTTGTTTTGGTAGGCATCTTATGTAACCCAACTATTGGCTGGTGATTTTTTTTTTAGAACAGTCAAGCAAATAGTAACTTCAGCAAGCTCAGAAGAGGCTGTAAGTCTTTGTGCACAACGTGTTTTTAAACTGTTATGATGATTCACAGAGATTTTTAAAGGGAAGTTAATTAACTTGGTGTTAGATGAAGTGTGAGACAGACTTCCTTGTGCTTATTGATGGTGGCACATATTGTTTTAGCTTTTTAAGAACTAACTTTAAAATGTTGTGTTGGTTAAGATTATTAATTTCCTGGCATTGTGTGAATTTTTTTCAGACACTCCTTTGTAAATATTTCAAGTTTATTGTAGTTTGACTAGAACCAGCATGCATTTGGTGAATACGAGCTCACAAATCCTGCTCCACAAGCATTTTTTTTCATTATCTTCTCCTGCAGGCAAAAAAAAAGGTGCAAATTGAAATACAAGATAATGTAAGGAAAAAAAAGATACTGTAAGAGTGATTGAACTCTGGAACAGGTGACTATGAGGTTGTGGAGTCTTAATCCTCAGAGTCAGAACCTGACTGGATATAGCCCTCAGCAACCTACTCTTAACTAACGCTGTTTTGAGCAGGGTGTTTGCACTAGGCAGTCTACAGGGGTCGCTTTCATCTGTGCTATGATTCTGTGATCCTATATCTGATATAATGCGTTCATGTCTTTGAATGAATCTGACTAAATATTTGATATTTACTTATATTAACTTCTTTGAAATGAATGATCTTTGTATGTGTCTGTTTTTTGATACTTTGTTTTATTGGGTAGCTAGAAAGGCATACTGTATTAGTTGACTGCTTCATACTGACAAGCCCAGTATTCTTGATGTTTATCAGGAAAGGAGGAAATTCTTTAAAAACGTGAATATGAGTCTTTTGGTTGCTATGCATATGAACAGCATAATTCACATCTCATTTCTACAAATTACAGTGTGTAATGATGGTAATCCTTGAGTTCTGGCATAGTAGGGATAAGTTGTGTGTCTGAAAATTGAGAGTGGAATTTTGTCTAGACATGTTTATCTATCTTTGGGAAAATAGGTAAAAGTGCTAGAGGATATACAGGAACCCTAACGGTCTTGTGTTTTACAAGGAAAAAAATGTCAATCAGGGAAATACAAGCAGTATTTAATACTGCTTTATAAGAATTTCTCTTATATGTAGGTGCCAAGGGAGGTGATGTGCAGGAGGATCAAACTATAGTGGAGATCTCTGTAATGGTTCTGAATGACCTTGTCCCCAAGCAACCCATTAAAAGAAACAAAATTAGAACGGAAAAAAAGATATTTTTTTTTTTTTAAAAAAAAAGACTTTTCCCCTTTACCTTCCATAGACTCTGAGTTCCTTGATGCTATTAAAAGGCCCATCATATAGTCTCACATCTGGATATTGTCTGTGACTCAAACAAGAATACTGAAACACGTAGGTGCGAAGCGCAGATCAGTATGCCCTGGCTTAACCTCGTAGTGTTTGTCTCAACATAAGAACAATTAGGTGATAGAATGTAATGTTCTTTTTGGATAGTACTGTAGAATGCAAGCTAATTATATTCAGAAAGCTACCTTTGGCACTCATCTGTAGGAATGGTTTTAATATGTTTTTTAATGCTGTAATTTCAATTACAGCTCTGTACCTTTATTATCAGACATACTGTGCAATAGGGGCTGTGTAGATTGCTGGCAGATGTAGGATATATAACAGTGAGGATTAAATAGCAATAAAGGATTCACTGAACTGCACTAACGAATCAGACGTAGTTACAGTCTCTGTCAATGCATGTTCAGAGATGTAGGCTGATAAATAGGCTGTAGTCCATTTGCTTATGTTGTTTTTCTTTGTGTGACATAAGTGAAAGGAAGAGAAAATGATAGTATACGTAATGTGGTCCTAAATTCTGTGAGATATTTCATAAGGGTAGTAATATTTGAGGAGGCTGAATTAAACATTCCTTCATTTTTATTATATATGCTGCCTCTTGTTTTTAGCTCTGTTTATCAATCAGCTTTCCTCTTTCCATTATTTATAGTTATCTTACCGTTTTATGGTTCTCAATAATATGTTTTGCTTTGATGTTCAAATTACATGACATTTAATAGAAGTATAGAATAGTTTGGGTTGGAAGGGACCTCAAACGCTATCTAGTTCCAACCCTGCTGCCATGGGCAGGGACACCCTCCACTAGCCCAGGTTGCCCAAAGCCCCATCCAGCCTTGAACGCTGGCAGGGATCCAGGGGCAGCTGCAGCTTCTCTGGGCATCCTGAGCCAGGGCCTCACCCTCCTCACAGGGAAGAATTCCTTCCTAATATCTAATCTACATGTACCCTGCTTCAGTTTAAAGCCATTACCCTTCTTCTTCACTGCAGGCCCTTGTAAACAACCCCTCTCCAGCTTTCAATTTAATCAGTCGGAGTGTTTCTAATTTCTGTTTTCAGAAGAAATACATAATGAACTTTTTTCTTTCATCGCTTTACTTTTCTTGTGGGCTTAACTTTCTCAAACTCTAATTTTTTAAATTGAAATCTAAAATTTGCAATCACTTGAATAAATGAAAATATCCCATTTGGCAAAATGATTTGTAGGTCTGAATTCTCACCCTGAGCATATACAATATTGCATAGCTTGTCCATATTCGTATTCTTTCTTGCTATCAGATAATGTTTTTATTTAGGGAACTTAGAGCTCTCAAATCAAGCATTTTGGCTGAACAATTTTCTCCCTTAAATAGCATTTTTTTTTCAGATAGACAAACTGAAATAGAATAAATGGTTAAACAGGAAAACATCAATAGAGAATCCAGGAATAGAAATTGTGTGGTAAATATAACTTACCTCTTACGTGTAGTACAGTAACTTTGGTCTTTGTTTCCTGCACTATAGAAACTGTATATGGAACTTTCAGGAGCAAAACAAATTTACCTGTTTAAACTCCTCTTGTTTAATTTGCAACAGCTTCAGAATAGTTAGAGATTTTATTTGGGTGTTTTATTCGGTTTTAGGTTGGGGTTTTTTGTGTGGTTTATTTTATTTTATTTTGTTTTTTAATTTAAATTTAGGTTCAAGTTCATTTTTTGTGTTAGGACAAGAGATTGAATAAGAAGGATTGTTTGTTCCCTGTTCTCATCCTAAGATCTGTTGGCACCTTTTATCAGTGCTCCAACTTCAGGCAGGAATGTTTTGGTAGTGTACCTAAAACCAGATGTAAATGCTCAGAGCAGGGAAAGGTTTACTTTCCCTTCAGCAAGGCTTTCGATACTGTCTCCCATGACATCCTGATAACAAAGCTGAGAGAGCATGGGATAGATGAGTGGAGAGTGAGGTGGGTTGAGAATTGGCTGTCAGACCGAGCCCAGAGGGTTGTGATCGGTGGAGCAGAATCTGACTGGAGGCCGGTGACTAGCGGTGTTCCCCAGGGCTCAGTGTTGGGTCCAGTCCTGTTCAATATCTTCATTGACGACCTTGATGAGGGAATAGCATCCACCCTCAGCAAGTACACCGATGATACAAAGCTGGGAGGAGTGGCTGACATGCAGGAACACTGCGCTGCCATCCAGAGAAACCTGGACAGGCTGGAAAGCTGGGCAGGGAGAAACCTGAGGTTCAACAAAAGCAAGTGTAAAGTCATGCACCTGGGGAGGAACAATCGCATGTATCAGTACAGGCTGGGGGTTGACCTGCTGGAGAAGAGCTCTATGGAGAAGGACCTGGGGGTCCTGGTGGATGACAGGTTGGCCATGAGCCAGCAGTGTGCCCTGGTGGCTAAGAGAGCCAATGGGATCCTGGGTTGCATCAGGAGGAGTGTGTCCAGCAGGTCTAAGGAGGTGATCCTCCCCCTCTACTCTGCCCTGGTCAGGCCCTACCTGGAGTATTCTGTCCAGTTCTGGGCTCCCTGGTATAAAAAGGACAGGGATCTCCTTGAGAGAGTCCAGAGAAGGGCTACGAAGATGATTAAGGGCCTGGAGCCTGAGGAGAGGCTGAGTGAGCTGAGACTGTTCAGTCTAGAGAAAAGAAGACTGAGGGGGGACCTAATTGGTGTTTATAATTATCTTCAGTATGGGGTGCAGGGGGAATTAGCCAGCCCCTTTTCTGTGGTCTATGGAGACAGGACAAGGGGCAATGGCTGCAAATTGGAGCACAGGAAGTTCCACACCAACATGCGGAGGAGCTTTTTCCCAGTGAGGGTGACAGAGCCCTGGGACAGGCTGCCCAGGGAGGTGGTGGAGTCTCCTTCTCTGGAGATACACAGGACTCGTCTGGACACTTATCTGTGCAGTATGAACTAGGGAGCCTGCTTTGGCAGGGGGGTTGGACCCAATGATCTCTCGAGGTCCCTTCCAACCCCTACAACTCTGTGATTCTGTGATTCTTCATTACTGTCCATTGGTACAGGCAGTAGGGTACTTGGCCCTTAGGGCTATCCAAAAGCCAGATTTCCTCCTGGTAGAACTCTAAACCAAGTACTGCTCATTGGATATGAAGAGTCTTCATTTGGAGAAGGCAAGCTGTCCTTTTGGTTCACATCTCATACTTGTAATTAACTGTGCTGGATCAGTTCATTTTCTGCAGGTGATACAGGACTTTGTTTTGAGTTTGTGCTAAAAACAGTGTCGATAACACAAAGATGTTTGCGCTACTGCTGAGCATTGCCTACACAGAGCCAAGGCTTCTCACCTTCTCTGCTTCTTACCCTACCAGCAAGTGGGCTGGGGTGCACAAGGAGTTGGGAGGGGATTGACCCCAGCTGGCCAAAAGGATATCCCATAACATACCACATCACATCATGCTCACCATGTAACACTGCGGGGGAAAGAAGGATGCTAGTTCTGTTCCCAGAAGTTGTTATGCATGATGGAGCTCTGCTGTCCTAGGGATGGCAGAACACCTGCCTTCCCATGGGAAGTGGGGAATGAATTCCTTGGTTTGCTATGCTTGCATGTGTGACCTTTGCTTTACCTATTAAACTGTCATTATCTCAACCCGTGAGTTTTCTCACTTCTGCTCTTTTGATTCTCTCCCCCATCCCACCAGGAGTGAGTGAGCTGCTGGGTAGTGTTTAGTGTCCATGTGGGGTTGAACCACAGCAATTAATAAATATCCACCACTCCTCTTTTTTTTTTTCCCCTCCTTTTTTTTTTTCCTCCTTCCCCCAGTGTAACCTTTTAAAGTTTTCAACATGAAATGTTTCCTGTGTCACGAGAAAAAAAAATCTTAACATTCTTCATTACAGAAATTATCAGAATTCCTTGATCAATCTCATTATCATTCCTGGATATTTTTAAAGGATGCATTTTTTTTCCATGTGGTTTGTTTCATGAACATATGGGTTTGGTGATTTTAGGAGATGCAGTGATCCAGATTTTCTCTGGATGTCCTACAGTAAAATATTGGGTTTTAAAAAAATTATTTAATTAACTACAAAATATGCAGAATAGGAATTTGCATTATATGCATGCACTTCATTAACTTATTCTTAAGTTAATTATTTTGTACTGTTTTCATTTGTAGACTCTTCTGATGCCCATCCTAATAGTTCTGCTTTTGTGAACAAATCAGTAAATGTTTACTATTAATTCATTAGGCTGTGTGGTGGATAAGTGCATACATACTTGCATACCCTCACCCCCAATCAACATATATAGATATAAATTGGATGAGTGAGAGACTTAAATCACTGATTCCTTTTCCTTAGTGAGCCTTTTAGAATTTTATTTAAACAAGATATGTATTTCTACCAAGTAATCCCAAGGAATACCATGAGAGAAAGGTGTGAGTACAGAGCTCAGGTAACTCTCTTGCCCTCCCACCCTGAGCAAGTCAGTTAAAGCTGTATTGAGTGAGTGTATGTTAACTCCTGGGCTTTGTCTGCCCTTCAGGCTGAGGATTATGTGGTTTAAAACAATATTCAGAGAAGCCAGATTACTGAGCTGGGAACAGCCTACGGTTTACTTATATATGAGCAAAATAAACCTCAAAACCCAAACCTGTCTGGACTCTCACCCTTCCTGGAACTTAAGTATTTTATATGGGCTCCAGTCAGGTGCCTTTGTCTTTCTAAGATCTGAAACATAGAGGAACTTTGTAAAGCTAGGTGCATTTAAAACATTGTTTTGAACAAGGAAGGGCTTTTCTAATTACTCCATGTATTTTGTGGTTCAAATATTTTCCCAGTAATGGTAGAACTAAATTTAATGCTTAGTAAGCCTGCTGTTTCAAACTACATCTGTGATCTTCTAAGTGAAAACCTGCCATCCTCATTAGGCTATAGAATAGATTCACTTACAGTAGTACTTGCGGCTGTTGTTGAAACAACTGTTTTGTGGAGGAAGGCCAACCCAGTGAGAGCAGGCCTGAAAAGGTGCAGGATGTTATGAGCCGCTGCTTAGCACATCCAGCTCTGAGTAGGGAGACTGAATTGCCTTAATCCCTTTTACCAAGAGTGCTGTGAGGGTAAAATACAAAAAATACCTATGTCATATCCCTCCTGCTGTTATTCTTTCTCTAGTCCATTTTATGGCTTTTTAGTATGGGAACATCCAGCCTAGTGCTCCCACTAGGTACTATTTCGCTGACTCACATAAAACTACAAGTGAATGACCCACGTAAGGAATATGCTTCCAATAATGCACAGGGTAAAACATAGACTGCATCAAATGTATCAGGAGTGTTAGAAGAATTACTGTATCAAGTGGTGCTTAATACCATAAAGGGATATTGTGTGCGAACAGATTCCACAAGGCAAGGAGTCGTTGGTTGTGTCTTCTGCTAGGCATGCCAGTGAGACCCACAATTCATTCTTAATATTCCAGAAGGAATGAGTTTCTGACGCCTCTGAAAAGGATAAACTGTAACTGTGTAGCTCATAACCACAATGTGTCTTTCTTAATTTAAATTTGCTCACTTCAGCAATTGGATACAGTTCTCAAACTGTGCTAGCCAGGCTGGTATATGTGTGCAAAATCATACTGTAGAGATATCATCCTTCCAGACTGAAGCTGTGCCTAATCTTGGGATTTATATAGCTGTTTATGTCTCTAGTAACAGCAGGTTAGATATTTATTTTTTATTATTATTAGCATTAAAAAATCAGATAGAACTTCCACCTCTTCTAGTATATTGTATGCAGTATAATAATGCTAGAAACTGCTGCTAAACTGTTTTCAGAGGTGTCTATCTTTCTAAGATCATCTACTTGTCTTGATTTGATATAACTCCTTAGTTAAAGAATTAATGACGTTTAAATATTTATCACCCACACTAAGCTTCTACATTTTGTTTCAAAAAAATATGATCTGTTAATTTCCCAGTGTATTTCAGCAGGAAATACACTGTATCTGAATTAGCCTAGTGAATAAGTAGTTTTTTGCTAACTGCCTGGAAGATGCACACAAAGCGCTTGACTCTGTCATTGCCTACTGATTCAGTAGCTGTGATGCCACATAACTGAGAGTAGTGTAGTGGCCTCTAAAACCAACAATGTCATCATTAATTCATCAGAAACACAGCTGTGAACTTTGGTTGTTTTTTTTTTTTTTTTACCAAAGCAACCAGGCAAAAACATTCCAATGTGCAGAAAAGAGAGTTCCAAGCAACTGGGGTGCACAGCGCTTTGTGTTTAAGCCATTGACCTTGTAATGTGATCACACAGACTTTTTGTAAATTAATCTTTCAGATCTTATGAGTGACATGTGAACTTTGACTTCATGGGCAAAAGACAGACTCCAGCTCCAGTAGAGTCACCTGTATCCCAAATGCACGATAAATTTCCATAATGTTCTTTTGAAAAACATGAGTTTTTTGGTGCTTTCATGTCTTCTTTTAGGGGAATTAATAGAGTTTTTTCCCCCTTTTTGTACAGTGATTTACATCATTAAGTATAAATGGGATTGTCCCAAGCTTCATTTAAAAATAAATTTTAGCTATTCCTATAGCAATTATGTGTTTTAAGCTGCAAAACATAAACTTTTCTGTGAGCTACATACAGCTGTACCAGTTTACATTTTGGTAATTTATTTGTTGTTTCTAGAATTGTATTAATTTCCCTAAAAGTAAAATTTCTGCAGTGCTGACACAGCTGGTTTATATTTTATAGATGAGTATGTTTGGGGAAAAGTTCAAACACTAAAGTATTCCTATATCATCAAGACAGGATGTTTTAAGCTATGAGTCTGTTTACTGTAAAGCCTTTACATTTCTATGTGAGTGTAATTTTTGTTCCTGGCATGGGAAAGCTGATATATGCTGTATGCTCATGCTTAGTAGATACTGTTTGGGCTATCTGGTTTCCCTGACATCTGTCCTTTGGCTTGTGGCATCTCTGGTGACAAGAAGTAAGAACAGGAGTCTGCCCAGTGTGGCTGTGTGGCTCATCAAATGCCATCATTGCTTCTAGTTACAAATACATAGCCATCTCTTATTTATCCAGTATGGGTTAACCAGGAAATGAGTATGTGTAGGGAAGGAAGCACACCTACTACTGTATGGAGATAAGTAGACCTGTGCTTCTGATTACACAAACCAGGATAGTAGCAGTATGGAACTGCAATATTTTGAATGCATGTGCTTTTCTGGATGTCTTTGTTCTGGGACATAAGAAAGGATCTGTGACTGAGAAAAAGAAGAGCAGAAGGTGCTGAAAGAGATTTTTATTTCTAAGACTAAAAGAATTAAAACCCATCATAAAATTAGTGGCAGAAAGTAATGATGAGGTTTATCCTAGTCCTCTCAGAAGGAAAAGGAGGACATTGGCTCTCCTACCCAGTGTTAAAACGCTTATACTGTTTTGAGTTGGGCAAGGACACAAAATACATGGATTTTGGTTATGCTAATAGAGGAAATTTATCATGCCAGCAGGGATATGGTCATTGATGTTGCTGCACATTTACTATATGTGTTAAGCCTGAGGAAAACTGTGTTTTAATAAACTATCAAAACTAAGGTTTACTTTAAGAACTAGATCTATTGAAGAGGGCTCTCTTAATAATATTAAGACACTATTATAATTTTGCATTTCTAATTAAAAACCCCCCACAGCTCTCAAACATCAAGTAATAACTGTTTTAACTGCTTTTATATCAGTCTTAGCTTTTCTTATTGTTACGTGGTAAATGTAAATTTTCTGGTAAGGCAAATTTGAATATTTAAAGGTTTAACTCGTGTTCTTATACTAACTGAACAGATCCACTCCCCCTTCCTCAAAATCAAGAACTGCTGCAGGCAGGCTTGCAACTCCAAATAAAATCTTTTCCCTGGGGCAATATTGTTCACCACATTCTTCCTGAAGACTTTTAGGTTTTCGTTTTGAATGGAAGTTAAAGAGCCAGATGCAGGTATCTATTTTCAAAATACACTTCCAGTCCTTAGAAAAGAAAAAGATTCTTCGTTATTCTCTTTCTTTTTTTTAAAAAAAAAAAAGTTGTTTTCAGCACTCCATAAAGTATATACCCACCCTGACAAGCGCAGCTGCAACCTGACATTCCTTATAAAAACTTTGCTTATAGAAAAGTTGCCCTGTGGCAACGAACCCCACCAAACACGAAAAGAAAATAAAATTCTTTGTCATTTCTTTCTCTGACCTCTCATAAGCACAGCCTGAGATGTGGCTAGACTATCCCTGCCTACCCTTACTCACTTACCTATATGTGCAGTGGTTTTTCTCTAAAAGGCAATGAGAACTTCATAGAGTTTTGATGGGATGTTTCTTAGTGTAATTATTCATGCTGTTAATTGAAAGGGTCAGAAAAATTTCCTGAGCAATAAGACTTAATAGTTGTGCTGTTGTGAGGTAGGATTGTGTCTTTGCAATTCACATAACTATGAGTATTGCTAACTTCTCTTTCTCACAACTTGTGTAATTTTTGGTAGATTTTTGCAATGCCATAATTGCACTAGAATATTTTTTTGTATTAAACAGAAGACAAAACCAAGCCTTTCTTTTAAAAACCATAACAATTAAAAGATCTAAGCAAGAAAAAGATTACCCTTTCAGATGTGCTAGCCTGGTATATTTGGAGAGGTGTCCTGGCTCTCAGCGTCTGAGTGCTTGCATCTGCAATATGGTACAGGCTCTTCTATTAAGCTTGTGGGATGAACTACAACAACAAGGCAAGGAAAGCTAAGCCAGCATGACACACAGTAGGTCTTGCTATTTAAAACTAGGTGTCTTTATTGAGTACTTTGACATATTTCTCAGAACCAAGTTTTTGAAAAGTAGCATATTATATATGTTTTTCATCCTCTGCAGTTTACCAAATTTCTGTTGTATTATTGAGTTCTACTTTTCCCCATTTATTCTCATTTTGCTTAGCATACTTTGAATTTTGTTGCCAGAAAGGCTTCAGTTTCAAAACAGTCATTTGTAAGCACCCGTCCTCCCCCCCCCCAAATTCCTTCGTAACATATTTCTGCTATTGGGAGGAAATACTTCCTTAAACAGGTCAGGTTTACCATACACATGTATATGTTTTATAGAAGCTGGTATTCAGAAGTATGTGTGGCTACTGATACACAGGGCCTATTAATAAGAATCACTTTAAAAGATACCCCTAAAGAATGTAAGGAAATAAGATCTGAACTATTAGACTATTGTTTTGGGGTTTTTTTAAGCTTCTCCCTATAGTTGCTTTTGTGGAGTCTTTGTAGCTTATTGCTCCTTGGGCAAGTCCTCCTTATTTTTAGTGAGTCTAAGCTATTCCTAGCTTTATAGGTCATCTAGACCATGTGTTTGTTGCTTCCCTGTTTTCCTTCCTATGGATGTGCAAGCATTTTGTTAGTTTTGTTTGTGTTTTAGCCCTTGGAGTGAAGTTACTTATATTATGAAGAAACAAATCTCTGAGTCATTAGTTTTATTATTTGCTATATTTTCTATTCCCCCTATAGTTTGTATACCAGTAAGTGTTCTTAAAATCTTAAAAAATAATTTGGGGCAAAGTTTTAAAATGGTGTAAGATACTGCAATACCATTATGCTACACTGTGTCTATTTCTTGGAAATATAAAAGCCAACATGACCAAAAGAAGAAAAATTAATGGGGGTTTGGTAACAGAAAACAGCTGCAACCACATCAAGGCATTTTTGTCTACTCTACTGGCTTTGCTGAAAATGAAAGCCACAACTTAATAATATTCAAGGGGGATAGCTCTATGGAACGAAATCTGTTAAATGCTTAATAGCAAACAGTTAAAAACACAAAACGTAATGTTTAGGAAACTGTTTTTGAATGCTAAATAGTCTAGATTGCAGAAGTTCTGCTTCTTCAGTGGAGGCTAGAAAATGAAAGTCTTATTCAGAATGATGGATTGTAAGTACCAGTTCAGGCATTTGTGTCTTATGGTTTTGCACATGTTCAGTGTGTTCAGATAAAACCAGCTTGTTTTCTAACCCAAGAATGCATGAAAGTATATAAAATCAAGAGTTCTAAAACCAGGGAACTATCCATACACTGAATATGAGTATTATCTTTAGTAAAAAGCTTTTTTATCTACAAATACAGTAGATTATATGAGCTAAATATTGAACAAATCTGATGTTAGAAGAGCTGGATCCTTGCAAGACATCTGTTGACAAACTTGGAGTAGATGCATTTTCAATTCAAAGTGATTTAAAACAGTCTTTTATCACAGTTTAGCACTTAAATTGGGGGTGTGTGTGTTTACATCATGATTTATGCAGCTTTTAAAATTCAGAAACTTTAAAATTATTTTTCTAAAGAGCAGTTAACTGTTGTTGTTTAGTGACTATTGGGATGTGTTGACTTGCAATTAAATATGACCATTATTTAGTACCTCTTTGCCCTCGCCAGGAAAATATATTATATGCACATTTAATTATAGAGTTTAACATATGCTTACTTAGAATTGTAATTCTTACCTTTTGTTCTATTAAAGAAACTGAATAAAATTTCTTCCTTTGTAGATTACTGCTTACTAGAAATTTGTGCCCTGCTGCTTATGATGGAAGCTGCAGTATAATTCAGTAGAAAGAAAGAAGTGTTTAAAAACTATTGAAACTTAACTAAGGGGGATTTTTATTCAATATAATATATAAAAATCAAATATGCTATACAGTTACAGCCAGGATTTGGATCTTACGTCAAGAGGTACAAGAACACTGCAAACACTGGTTGCAGTTAGTGGGGAGAATATGATAACATAATGTTTTAGGGTATCTGTTGGACAGAAGCAAATTTTATTATGAGGCTGGAAATGCTTAAGACAACCAACCAACCAACCAACCAACCAACTAACCAACCTCTGCTTAAAGCTACTTGTTTTCTTGTTAAATGGAAGTATTGCCTGCTGTTAGTGGATTGATCACTAAGAAAAGTCTCCATGATTTTAGGATACTAGATCTCTTGAATTTGTTTTTATTCATTGTCAGAAGAGCAAAGCTAGTCACTTAGTCTTCCAGCTCCTCTTAATTTTTTTAAATTCAGATGAAACAGGATGGAGCTAAAGAAAACATAAATTCAAATGCACTGGTATCTCTGAAAGAGAATCTAATTATAAAAATTTGACTTACCAATACATTTAACTCAGCAGACTCAGGTGCTTAGGTAGCAAAAATTCCCAGCCATGAATAAAACTCTCTTTATAACTTGTTTTTGTTTTAGTATAACTTTTTATTTAATGAGTATAAATTTATGTTTTACAAAGGTCAGACTTCACCAGATTTAGCCATAGTTTCACACCAGAATTTTAGGAAAGATTAATTAAGTGGGAAAAACACTTTTATTGGTAAAAGCTTTGTAACAGCTCACAAGGTTTTCCTTTTTAACATGATAAATACACCTTAATGAGTTACATCTTCAATGAGTTAAACTGCTTAGGTTTCAGTCCAGTACTGTTTAGTTTCTAAAGGTTACAAATACTATATTCGGTTCAGTTAAGGAATATGGACCTTCAAAATCATAATCTTCCTCTAAGGCATATATGCATGTATAGGTAATTAAGAAAAATAATTCTGTGGTTACTTTAAAAATACTATTTAATAAAAAAAAAAAATGTGCCTGATAGGAATGTTAAAACTTCAGACCTTTGTGTCATTTTCAATTTTTTTCCCACCTCTTCAAATTGTTTCTACAGTTACCTTCTTAAAGCTTTGTTGAGGACATACAGATTTAGATTTTGCTGTCCAGGGGTGAAAACTTCATTGCAGGCACCTAGAAAATGTTATACAACCTGTAGATCAAAAGCTGCCATGAAATGAAGCTGAAATTGAAGTAAGCTTCAGAAAAATGAAGGGTAAAAAGTATGACTTGTAGCAATTCAGCAATAAAGCCTTTTGGATCTTTTAAAGTTATAAAATTATTTCCATATGCTTTCATGAAGAATTCACACTTAGAGCCACCAAACCCCATTGATTATATCCTGGTGCAGTACCATGCAAACTCTGCAGCTGCGAGTCCTGTAGCATAGCATCTGACATCAAACGTGAAGAAAATGATTGTAAGACATAATTTAGCTTCCTTTTTCTTTCTACTTCTGTCACCTCTGGCAACTGGCTGCTTTGACTTTCTAAAGACTCCAGGGTGTGGTATAGATGCTGAAGTGTAATTTTTCATTATTTACACATTCAAATCACAAGCAATTGGCTAGATATTCTTGAGAAAGATAAAAACATACCCCCTCTCCCCCAAACAAGTGTTATGGCTCTTTGTAATGACTAAAATATGCATGTTTACATTCATTCTGCCTGCAAGAACTTGTCATAATTATTTTAACTTGTATTACCTGTAGGCTATCTTGAGTTTCATTGCTTTTACTCTTCCTTTCCTCTTCCTTCGTCCCCCTGATGGGAGAGGGGAACAGCAAGCCAGCTAGTGAGCAGTGGTGTGATACTTAGCTACCTACTGGGGTTAACCCACAACAGGTTTCGTAAGGACATATTCCCATAATTTAATTTGCAAGTTATTGACACCAGTCCTGACTTGTGTGGTGCAAAACAACCTTGTGTTTTTAGCATTTCTGGAAATTTTAAGAAGCTTTTCCCAATGATGTGATATTGGCTTTTGTATGCAGCATGTTCACAATATTCCACAGTAGCACTGACCAGTACTGTTCATAGACAAATGCCCATATGGTACATTGGTGTGGTGCACAATGGTGAGACCTTGAAGCTGATGGTGTGTGTTGACCTGTGTGGAGATACAGGGCAAGAGCAGCCTTTTCAAAGCAGAATAGAGTGGTTTGAGAAACTATTAATAAATTAGGAATTAACTAAAAATTCCCAAAACTTCCTTTGCTGATATGTTAAAAATCTTAATCTTGTCTCAGCACATCAGTGTACAGTTAAAATGGAGGCTTTTTATCAGGAAGGGAGCAGTTCCTTAATTGACACAGTCCTACCCATGAGTAAAAATGTAGGTAGAGTTAGAGAATCAAAGTAAACTCTTTCAAGTAAATAAAGTAGCATGAGAACTCTTGATTGTAATACTTTCAAATCAAGCAACAAAATACACATGCCAGCTATATGAGCCTTAGCTTTCTAGTGCTTCTTCATTTCCTCTGGGCCATTTTATGATTTACTATGATTAGAAATAGCACCCAAAGTATTAGCTTTCTCCCCATGCAAAAATATGGTAAGGCCTTTCAGTGTTAGTCTGTTGCTGTAGATGTGGAAAATAAGCCTAAAGCTTTGAACTAGCAAGCCTGTAGTCACAGCAGGTCTGTCCACAGCAATCTACACGTTTGCATTCCTACCACATGCAGTAAGGTTTTCTCTATAGAACCATGTCACTGAGGAATTCAGCAAGGAACAAGAAATCTTCAGTCAGAGAAGGACCACAAGTGTGTGAAAAACTAGCCACACATAAACAGTAAAGGTCATTAGCAGCCTCCTAAACTCCTGGCTAGGAATTAGTTTTTTGGATCATTAACGGTAAAAAGCCTAGGAAATGAATAGGACTCAGTGTCCTATTAAAAATTAGACAGAACAATTAAAAGGTTTTCCTATTTCTAATGGGAACCAGACCTAATAGCTCCCTTTCCCTTGTCTAGTGGGCTGTTTCTGCATTTTGAATGACATTAATTTTATGCCCTTGTGTTTTTAAAGAAATATCTTGAAGTACTTCTTGCTGTATGGGAGTTGTAAATTATTTACAGTGAGGGCAGTGAAAGCTTGGGAGAGGTAGAATCTAGTGTCTCCCTAAGACTCTGCGTTTTACTGATTGCAAGTCTTGTGACTCTCAACTTCTGGTGCGTGCAAATGTACGTGTTGCAGACTCCTAATTCAGTTTCTGTATTATGCCATCCCATCAGGTAAAATGCTTATCTGGTAACAAATGCACAGCCTTGTTTGGTGTGAGGTGTCTCTTCAGGGTACATTACGTTTCCCTAAACACAATTTTCTGATTTCAACAGCAGCCTTTCTGCTTTCATTTCAGTATAAATTTCTTGCTGCTGAGTGGATGACTGATGGCTATTTAAGAGCTATCTTGTCATCTACTGTATGTTTCTCCTTAACCCTAAAACTATTTTGGCACCAAAAAATTGCAAACACTGAGCCTTTGTTATTTATAAATGTAATTTTTGGAGAAGTATGTTAAATACTTTCTTTTTCCTTATCTTTGCAACCTTGCAAGCCTGTCTTACAAAACAATCCAAAGAAAGAACAAAAAAATGACTGATTTTTTACACTGCTTTGCCTGAAGGCCCAAAGACCAGCCCAGAAGTTAACAAACTTTTCCACTCTATTGCTGTTACATTCGTTTCTGTCTCCATTTGCATTAGTCTCTAAATCTCCCCACCTAACTTTCTGGTACTAATCAAGGTAATCTATGAGGTAATTGTCAACACTGCCATATGATTTTCCTAAAATAAAAAAAAATATATTTGAACAGGGAAAAAAAGAGTGTGGATAAATGGGGTGGGCATGGGGGGGAATAAAAGGACTAAAGAAAAGTAGGACAAGATGACCTTCCTCACTACCTTAGTTTTCTACTCAGTCACACCAGATGCAGAATTCCTTTCTGCAGTGAGTGAATTGCCCTGTCATTAACATAAAATTAGCTCCAAATGATCTTACTCAAAAGCTTTGAAATATGTTAGTATAGAACCACACACTCAGAAACATGTGGGAAACCATGTGGGTTTGCAGATGTGAGAGTCTTCTGTGATACAAATATAGTTATGTTTACATAGCATATTCTGCTTTGGGGATATATTCTAGATACAACTGTGTTTCTAGTAGTGCTGTAACAATGTGCCTGTGGTGCTCTGCCTGAGTGAATGCATCTTGTTTCTTACAGCAAGTCCATTCTAATAAGGATTGCTTGCAAACAGAGATTGTCCTGCAACTTAAAATACTCCTTCAAGAAATCTAAGGATGCAACATGGGCCAGTAGAATAGGTTGAGAGTGAAAATTTGAAGTGGTCCATTTTTGATTTGTCATGTATTTTGCTACTGTTTGCCCTTATTTTTAAAAAGTGAGTAAACTTTCTGCAGTGGGATTACAATTTAAAAGCATGGTAAAAGTTTAAAGAGGTAAATTTTTTTTTTCTTATCTAAATAAGTGGTTTGATTTTAGTTTTATTATCAAAAGTATGTTGGTTGATACCAAGATTAGCTGAATCTCAATATAATTTATGTTTATCGAAATAAAGGTCTCTACACATGATGATTGTGTAGAGAGCTTTGTTTAGTCTGTTGCTTTTTTTTTTTGGTTTGGGTGTTTTTTGTTTAAAAAACACATCTCCACTTTTTTTTTTTTTTTAGTGCAGTTTTCTTTTGTGTGCTGGAAGTGAACTCAAAGTATCTCTGGGAGGGAAATTGGTCTCTGCATGAAAAGACTAGTGAAAAAAGGTTGAATAAATCTCTAAAATAAACCAAGCTTTTGATCATAGGGAGCATCTTTACCCATTAAATGTTGCATAGTATCTGCAGTATTTACACTATTTGTTAGTATATCTTCTGTATCTCATATTTCAGGGGCAAATGTATTATGCATATCTGAACTATGCCTTGTACTTTTCAATATAATATTTAAATTGTCAGGGAATATTGTGCTTCTCTATTACCAAGGAGCATGAAGGGACTGTAAAGGCTAGAAGTAACTGCAAAACCATCCAAGCAGAATGTCTTTGCTATTCTTCATCATTACCAGCTAACATCAGGCATTACATTTTAAGAAATGTCCAGTAAAGGAAACCTGCATGATATAGTTAAGGGAGTCTGCCACTGTCTGGATAAGTAATTGACTGAAAAGACACAGGAGTCTCCTTCCCTGGAGATATCCAAGACCTGTCTGGACGCCTATCTGTGCAGCATGAGCTAGGGAGCTGCTTTGGCAGGGGGGTTGGACCCAATGATCTCTTGAGGTCCCTTCCAACCCCTACAGTTCTGTGATTCTGTGATTCTGTAAGCTGTCCGAGCAGTGACACCTTGTAGGAAGTAGTAAAAACCATCATATGGGAGATGAGGCTTTCCTGTTGCGGGTCGTGTGACATACTTGATGTGGTAGGTCCTGTAGATGAGTAACTGATGTGCTTTTTATGACATGATTGAGAGAGGCTATGTTGTATTTCTGCAGTGAGTGGCTGGGTATACTTCAGTCAATATATGACAATGCCAGTGCTGTCTAAACCCATTTTTGACCCCAGTCACATCGCCCTGACAGCTGAAAGTCTTTTAGCAATGTGCTATTTTCCTTTCAGTAACTAAAATCTTAAAGTGCATGTGTGTCTGTATATATACATGACAAACCAGGGCATGTGCTTTGGTGATTAAAAACCAGTGGTATCTATAGGAAGACCAAGCAAAATCAAAGGTTTCTCAGGGCCTTGTGGACATCAGACTTCTTTCCTAACTTTCAGCATCTAATTTACCTAGAACCTAGTGAAGATGTTACATAAGCAGTGTAATTATGGAAATGTATATTTAAATTCAGATTGAACTGAGAAACATTGATATCAGTTTAAGAGTTCTGCCAGTGCTTTTGTATACCTCAAACTGTTTTATGGTGCTGCTTTTTGTTAATTACGTTTTAACAGAAGAAATTCTTGCCTCCTTTTTTTTCAGACTGAAGAACAAACGGGCCTCTCTGAAGAGCAGCTTAAGACCCTTCTGGAAGAATGTATGCAGCCTCAGAGAACAATAAGCAACGTTACCATGCCAAAGTCTCAGGAATCTCTTTCTTGTGGATTAAGTCCCCCTTGTTACACAAGTCAAGACTCCACTTTTCACTCCACATCTAGTCTTTCCAAAATGTTAGTTGAAGACCATATTGTAGGGATGTTAACGGCTCAGGAAAAGGCTGGACTGGAAGACAAAAGCTTATGTGTTAATGCAGAAAGTGAAATCCCTGGCTACTATATCAGCAAAGCACTGGCTGATAGTCACTTATCAAAGGATTCATTGGCCCAAACAGAGGAACCTGATGACTTAGAAGGTTTACAGAAGATGGAAGATAAGAGTATTACTGAAGGTTACTTTATGTCAAGAGCACTCAACACAAAAAAGTTGAAGAAACCTTCTTTCTTGGCTGAACCATTATATTGCATCAGCATGAACAATGAGCCATCCACAGAGGCTGACATTCTCGGCATACCACTGCAAACCAAAGGAGGTGAGACTCTTAACAACCCTTTAGAATAGGCTTTTGATTATGATAAAAAAATCCAAGCAGGTTCTCACCAAAGGTATGCACCACTACACACTGATTATTATTGTAGGGCAAGGAGCTACTTTTATAAAACATAAAACTGTTTTGTAAGTAATATGCACAAAGTAACATAATATTTACGAAAATTCTTGCCCTGACATAATTCATTATAAGACTAGGACTCTTATGAAATATAATACTGATGTTGATTAATTCTGTCAACTGGAAAACAGCATTGACAACACATATTGATTATCTTTTTTATAATAGAAAATCATATGCACTTTTCTGTGGCAAGCAAGTATTCTCCCAGTAGTTGTTGTAACAATTCACACAAAAAAATTCCAAGTGTTTTTGAATGTTTTAAGTAAGATGAAATGTGTTAAATCAAGCAAAACACCATACACTGTAGCTACTATGTAGTGAAGCAAGCTGGTAGCTGTTCATGCATGTTGCAGTAGACATAGTCACTGTGAGGTAACTTTATAAGACAAGAGAAAAAGGAGATTTCAGCTGTTAAGTAAATATCCATAGAGGACACGGTAAAAGTCTTTAACATGAAAGTGTTTAGCACACAATTGTTTAAGTATGTTTTAGTCATAATCATGTGTTGTGTCGGAACAATTCAATAGGGTGTTTTGATGGTCTGATTTCCATAGTGGCTGAGTAATGTTCAACCACATAGACCTCCGATCTGTACAGTTAATAAACATCTTGGTTTTACAGTCATTTTGATTCTTGATTTTAAAAAAAATTTTTTTTGGGGGGAGAGGGTCAGGGAGAAAGTGTTCTGAATTTTTAGTCTCAAAATCTTTGCATTTTTAGTAAAAATGTACACCCCCCCCCCCCCAGGGATATGATTACACATGTCATTACCTCTTCAGGCTTTAAGTCTTTGTGTGTCTGATTTACAATTTATAATTTATTATATAAGTGTCTGATTACCTGTGTGAACAGGTAATCTTTTAGGCACAATAAAAGTGCAAAATAAAACCCACTTCAGAGGTTTGTAATTGGTTTTTAACTTTCTGCCAAGTATTTTTCAGTTATCCATAAGTTTAAGTGAATTATATTTGGATTTATTGTATTCCATTAATATTGCTAATGCTAAAACATACATCCAAAATTAGTATTTAAAGAGATGGCAGTCCATTGTTATTTTTGTCCATGTACTGCTTATGAGAAAGTGTTCAGAAAACCCTAATACCTTTCCATGGAATGAATTTGTTTCCTGCAAAGGTGACTCAGTTCTGCCTTAAGCAATTATTCCTGGCAATAAGCAAAGGGCTGTGATTTTTATCAAATTTGCAAAGTTGCTGAATGTGTTCTGTATGTAAGCTTGCTGTTAGTTCAGATGTGATTACGTGCTATAATTGCATGGACAAATGGAGATTCCCAGTGGAGTCCAATTTAAGGCAATTACATCTGCAGATGAAGATGTCACGTGTATTTTTATTTGAGACACATAGATATATTTGAGCTTTGTTATGATCTTAATTCTAAAGGACATTTAAACATATATGCATAATCTTCTGTAAATAGTTTGATTTTTCTGGTCTGATACACATGGTTTAAACCATGTAGTGCTGTGGAAGCAAACATAACTGTGTGAAACTGGCTTAGCAGAATATTGGTTTCACAGTCGTTATGGAACTGAAGACCCTGATATAGATTTACTGTTACACAGTATTTAAGGAAAACATGGTTATTAACATCATTTTTATATATATATATTACTCTATGTGTGTATATATACACACACATATATATACACACACACACACATATATATGTGCATATATATACACACACACACATATATATATACGCACACACATATATATATATGAAGGAAACTCTCATGTGCTTTCAAAGATACGTAATTCCTGCTTCTTTAAAGAAGCAATAATTTACATCAGGGCCATGTGCATATAAACATAGGTGATATCTACTGAGATAAACAAAAGCCAGGCTTACCCACACAGATATGAAAAGCTTGTTATTTCTCAGTTGTATGAGCCAACTGGTAATTATTTCCAGCTTTTTTTTTCTTTTTTTTTTTTTTTTGCTATACTAAGTTTTAAGTAGAAGTTGTATCACAAACTGCTGTTGCTTTTTCCTCTTGCAAATAATATTGTGCTTGCAACATGTCAGCAAATGATTGTTTTCTTTTTTACAGGTGATGTGAAGATTGAAATTTGAGGGGAAATTGATTATATGCTTCTCTATGTAACTTTTTTTCTAAAAGTGGGGTTTTCAGACACCCTGAAGGCAATGAATTATTATCATTGAAAACTGTTCTGTGAGGTGATTTATTCTTAAAAGATTATTAATATTATTAGTTATCATATATTGTTGCAGTTGGATTTCATAATAAAGTCTTGCAGCTCATTACATTTCTTGGGTGTGTTCTGTCTAATACATAAATGTATATGCACGTTTGTACAGCTGTTTCTGTTGGATGTGTTATCAACATTATTCTTAGACTAATCCCAGGCCTAGCAGTATCTCAGCCAATGCCAGGACAGTATCCAACCCTTCTTCCATACCATCTGTGTCATGCCCACTTCCTGTAATCCCAATGCATCCAATCATTCACCATCAATTTTCTGGTAATTTGATATTGTCAACACACAGATATCATTCCCTTAGTGTATAAATCATCCCTTTAAAATGTCTGTTGAGTTCATTTGGTCCATGACTTTGGGCTTCATCTGTCAGAACAGTATGTCAGGGCAGGAGTGATGGTGTATGATGTGGGATTGTTACATGCTGCATCTGGACCTTGCATGTGTATCTAACTCAGCCCAGCCTGTGCCCACAGTCTGTGGGTTGAAGATAGCAATCTCAAGGAATTTACTGGTGCTCATTGCTGAAGCTAGTTCTGGTTGCACTGCATCTATAACTTGCTTGGTTTCATTGAAGTTCATTCTTCATTAGTGTGGGTAATCCTTACTGTAATGTTGTTGTTATGGCATGTAGCAATCATTGCAGCGATAACAGGCAATATTATGTAGCAATTAACATAATATAATTTAATTTATCAGCTAATATCACCCAAAAATCAAATCCCCTTGATGTACACATCAGATTTCTTCCTCCTTCCACATCAGCCAGGTCCTTGAGCAGAAGCAGTCCTGCAGATGGGTTTGCCTTTGCCTGAAGCAGGGCTAACCCAGACTGTCTTCCCCTCGATATTCTTGAACTCTACTGCAGTGACTTTATTCCCCCTCTACAGTACGTGGAAGTTTTGATTGGGCAGGGCCAGCTCAATTGCCAGGCACCCTAGTGTTAACTAGCCACGTGGCCTTTGCTGAATGCGTGTTTGAGGAACCCACCATCCCATGTTTGAGGATCCCATCCCACCACATGTTGCCCTCTGTGTAGTCTTTAGCAGTCCATGTTGATGCCTCAATTTCACTGAATCATGGTATTACTTGATTTCCTTGGAGGCTGGTACATGACAGGGGATGTGATACACCCACTCAGTTCCCAGGTGGCTCTTTGGCCCAGGTGTCTACGAAGGTTTTTTGGAAATGAGTCCCATTGTCTGAATTCTTTCAGGGATGCCCTGTCACCAGAATACTTGCCTTTCATGGCCTGTTCTGGGCGGTGTCATGAGACATGGAATATGTGTCCAGCCATCCAGTGATTGCTTCCACCATGTAAGCACATGGCACTTGCCTTGGCAGGTTTGTGGGACTGATACACTCAATCTGCCAGGGCTCCCTGTATTAGTATGTCAGCCATCATCCTCTGTACCACAGAGGCTGTAACCGCTTGGCTTGCATGACTGCGGCACATTTTGCATTCACGTATGACCTGTGAGATAGCATCCATGGTCAAGTCCACCCCTTGATCACAAGCCCATCTATACATTGCATCTCCTCGTCAATGGCCTGGGACGTTGTGGGACCAACGAGCTATAAATAATTCACCCTTGTGTTGCCAGTTCAAATCCACCTGAGCCACTTCACTCAGCCTCATCGACCTGCTGGTTATTCTGATGTTCCTCAGTGGCCTGACTCTTGGGTATGTGGGCATAATGTGATGTACTTTTACAACCTTTACAAATACTTTTCTTTCCTCCTTTACACACAACCTACTTTTTACATGTTGTTAGCTAAAACCTGGCCTCCCATTATCCTAGTGTAATAGGACTGCTGGAGCTTGCACCTTGTCTGACTGCTGATACCTATTCAGTCATCTGTCCCGAGACTGTCTGCTGGGCTGCTGGTTTGATTGAAGGTAAAGACTTGCGCAAGTCCTCTGCTGGATCAGAACATCAGCACCGTCTGCTCAGCTGTGTCTGATTCTTGATCCTGTGAAGAGCATAAATGTATAGCAAACAATCAGCCTCTGGTTAAGAAGAGTGAGTGAGTGATGAAAGGCTGCAATCCCTCGTGAAGTCTTGGTGGGAGTAAAAGTGAAGGAGTTTGGAAGCTTGGCCAGTTACTGGATTGTGAAACCTTACAGTAATGTCGAACTGGGGGAGGGTAGTACAGCTGCTTTGTGTTTGAGATAATAATAAAAATTAATTTTTTTGCTTGTTTAGTCTTTACTGTCTTTGCTCGTCTGCTCCTGAATTTTCTACTTACTTACTGAGGTGATGGTCAGTTTTTCATTTCATGCACTGTAGTGTCAGAAATCACTAAACAACATTGTTCGCTTTTAAAGGACTTATTTGGACTAATCTGACTGTTAAAGTTAATACACATATTGGCCCAGATTTTAATGACATTTACAGAGCTGCCAGTCTGAGTGGATGTACACTCCCGAGGAAGTGGCAATTGTGTGGATATAAGAGAGATCAGAATCCAACCTACTTTCTTTTAATTAAAAATGTAAGTGGGATGCTATATTTGTGACAAGCAATTGCTATTTATTCCTTTATTTTTGGATACTATAACTTGTTTTGCAACAGCAGTAACAAATCCGTGGATACTGGCTATTCTGCATCATCCCATTGCTCTGCATAGGATTGCTGTAAATACATTTGCAAATCTCACCTAGATATATTTCTTATCTTCCTTAAAAATTTCTTTACCATAAATATGATCAAAGAAATACTGACAGAATTATTTCAAGAGTATTTTCTGTGCCTGTATGATATTTGTGCAGGACTGTGCACTGGCTGTAACCTTTCCACAATCCAGTTATTTTCACATGGAATTCATGTCTTATGGAGTCCTTCTCAAAAACAGTGGTAAAGTGCTTGGGTAGTTTTTTGAAGAAATTTTAGTTCTGTTTCAAGTTTATATGTAGACTATCTACAATGTATTTTAAGAGAAATAATGAATTATTACTTTTCTGGTTTATTTAACTATCGTAAATCTCTTGGTGTTATGAAAAAGCTTTTCCTGGCATCCTCAAGGAAGAGCCTGTTGCTGACTAAGCCTTACAGTATTCCTGAAGCCACGACTACAAGTTTTTTTCACATCTGGCATTTCAGGGGTGAGCAAGTACTATTGACTCAAAGATATTCTGAACAGGGACTCGATTACTTCAGGTCTTGAGATGTGCTGAGCACCCTGTAACAGCCGAAGTCACTGCAGACTGCAGGGAGCTAGTGCTCATGAAATGCGATTCTGAAGGTGCTTAGGGTCAATAACCGAACTCAGAGATTGTGTCAAAAGTTACTGGCCTAATATTTATCTGTAGCTTGGTTGCTACTGCGTTGTATTATATAACAGTTTATTTCGGAAGATTTTATTTCCTGCTTGAAGTTACAGGTGAAATATCAATTCAAGCCCTCTTTCCTTCATGTATTTTCAGCTTTGAGTAAAAGCATAGGAAATAAAATTATTTGGTAAAACATATTTACTTGTATGAGGTACGGAGTAACAGAGATAGTATATAAAATATAGTGTAAAGGTCATTTGCCAAACCATTGCCAATCTCAGGGTAAAAGGGATGTTGATCCCAGGAGGATTCATGGGTTTTTCTTTGTTTTTCCAGTGTCTCTGGGTTTGTGACCTGCAATAACCCCTCGTCGAGCTCAGCGCTAGAATTCCAGCAGCACTGGAATGCAGCAGCTTCTCCTCGGGGAGTGATGCAGCAGAGATGATGAAGACTTTTAAATGATTTTTCATTTTCAGCCTAACTCAGGATTTGGAAGCAGGTTTTCCAGAATACAAACCTTCATTCAGCATAAGTTGTATTTGTTAAAAAGATTCTGACAACTAGCTGCTTTGCAGTCTTTCCTAGCTCCATTCCTCCCAAAACACAGCAGAGCACCAGGGACTGATTTTTAAAGTTTTCCTCTGACTCTTGGGCTTTGAGATCTGTTTTGTATTGAGGAATAAGAAATTTTATGTCTGCATGTAGGTTTGCACTGTTTTTTACTCCTTATGTTATTTCCCACTATGATTTTACGGAACAAAATAGATAATTTTGTTCAATACATATCCAGTGCTGGTGTTCACAGCAGCCAGCACTCAGCTGTCAATAGTGATTTGCTCCAATGGGCATGTTTCGATGCCGCATGGTTTGGCCTCTTAAATTACAAACTCCATAGTGTTTTCCTCTGAAAGAATACTTCAGGAATACCCTGAAAGAGGAAAATAAGGGTGATTCAATCATTTTCATGAACTGTATGTGTATATATACATAAGCAGATAAAAATTATAAATATAATTTTATATATATATGCTATAAATATATATATTTGAGTAGGAGCATTTAAAGTACTGTGGTGGTGATTTCAGTATTGTGAAATGGTATGAGAAGTTCAGTCCAGTTTTGCAGTTATTATGCAAATTTAGAATGGTTGAGGGTCTTTGCCATTTCAAAGAAGCAACAGACTTAGTATCTTGTTTTGTTAAAAGAAGGACATTTGTTGACTGCACACAAAAATGGTAACAGAAATGAAGTTATTCTTAAATGCCCAGAATTCAAGTTTAAATCGAAGTTGTTCTATCGAAGGGTGAAAAATTTCCAGCTTCACCATTAAAAAAACCCAACAACTCCACCAAAATTCTCAGCCAAAAAGCTTTTTTTTCCCCCCAAGCCAGACGACGGCTGGTATCTGCTTTGTGGGTCTGCATGTTTTCCCTCTCACTTCCCGAGCAGAGCTCCTGCAGAGTCTGTGGGCATGCTGAGCGCAGAGTGAAAACAGGCTGGGCAAAAACTATCTGCTGCATAGATCAGAGAGGAAAGGGCTGCTTCAACATGTCGTCAGAGTAGCAAGGACTAGTCTGGAAGTGCGAAAAAGTATGCCAGTAATTCCTGGGCTGGGAAGGCTGGTGCAATTTTACAAGCCAGTCAGAGAGGGATAGGTGAGGGGCTGTTGTTGGCAGCTCAATTTCTGTAATTTCGGTATCAGTAAGAATTTTTAAATATTTTATTAAACCACTCTATTTTTGAGATACATTTTCAGCAAATAATATGAGAATGCACTTCTTTGCTTTGTTTCGCTTCTGAGAAAGGCTTTCTAACTGCAGCTCTACATGAGATCTCTCTCTTTTGCTTCTTAGGTTCAAAATCTGCTACACTATTCAGACTGCCAAGAGTGCTTCCTCCCCCAGTTGCAAAAAAAGACCCCCACCTCTGGGAATCTCACATTTTGAAAGGTAGGCACAGAAGACAAGGTGGTTTGGCAGATGCTTGGGAAGTGGTTAAATTAGGGAGGTTTTTGAAATCTAGGTAAAATAATACCTGTGACTTTTTTTTTAATTTTTAATTTTCAACAGATTTATTGAGAATTAATGGCTCTTTCATTTGTAGGTAGATTTAAAGGTCAGAAAAACTGTTTCCTTTTTAAATAGAATAGAGGCGCTTGAATAATACTAATGCTATAACCTACAGTTATCCAATTATACATTTCATTGAGGGATTGGCTGGAATCCAGCTGCTGTAGTTAGAATAAAAGGCTCCCTGTCATTTAAGTCTATGTGAAATAGTTCACTGCTTGCAATTGAATCTGCAGCACCTTATCTGTTATGTTTTTTTAAAAATAGCAAACTGGAATGCTCACAAGTGTGTATTAATTTCTAGCATGAATAATTTGTATTTAAAGGCAGGTATTCTGTATTTTGAACCTTTTTATTTCTTCTCTTAAAACTTTGCTCTCTTCTTGTGAAAATGCTGTTCTGTGCCATTATTTTCCTATTGTTTGCTTTGTGTAATTGGTATGCATAGTTTTGGTGGGAAGGGTATTGCCAGAGGCATTCTACCCTAATTTTACAATAACACTGAAATGGTGTCTCCATACACATTTTGTGGGTGGAAGCATCAAGGGAGACTGACTTAGTGCCTAAGCAGCACTGCATTCAGCTCTTGTATGCGTTGCATAAGCTAGAAGTTCTTAAATTTGAAAGCAGTTGAAAAATTAAAGAAAAATGATGGCTGGGCTTCCTGGATTATGTCTAAACTTGAAAATCCAAGTTTCTCCATGATACTTGCCTAATCTTATGGACTTCCTATGGAAGATTTTATCTTTAAGACTTCTGCTTGCCAAACACTTCAATGAGCTCTCTTCCTTTCTGCTTGAACATTCACACAGCTTTGTGCACCTGTCCTTTCTTGGAAAAGATGATAAATAAGAGCAAGAAATCCTGCTGTGGTTATATTAATATGCTTTCATCTATAATCTCAGCAAGCCTTTCCACAACAATTTAATGTTAACCTACAATACCTCTTGGACATAGATGATGACTTGAAAACTTAAGCTTGATATTTGTATGGGCTCTGAGAAGAGCGTGCTATGGTAAGAAAACATTGCGCTCTGGAGTAGCATGAAGCCCAAAGATTACATATGCAAAAAAGCTGGCCAAGTACCCAACAACACTAGAAGCAGCATGCAGTAGCTGGTACACTTACCTTTCCCTCTGACATGACTCCAGGGAGCTGGGAACAGCGTATTTCCCACAGGCTTCACCTAGGGAGATTTTACCCTGTGGAGTGGGGGCATTTTCCATGCATTTCCATGTTCTTCCTGTTTAGTTTTTCTTCGACAGTTGTTGTGTTGGGCAAGTACAGGCCTAACTTACCTCATCCATAGCTCTTTCTTCTGTCCTATTGTATTCACATTCCCCAAGCAATAAGTGGGTGGACTTGACTTAACCTACGGCTGAACACAAGGCATGTGGCTCGCCTTTATGATGCTAAGGCACGTACCATCCGCAATTCAGATGCTACACTGATATAAGCCACATAAATGCACACAATAAATTATCATAACAGGTCAGCTTGGGCTCAGACAAGGTCACTGGAACGGGCTGCCAAGGCTATCTTCTCCCACATCAGCAGCAGACTTTTTTTTAAAACTTAACATCTACATGTATCCATAAACAGATATATCTGTTCATACAGCTAATTGGCTTCCTAGACCCAATACTTCCTGCAAGTACAGAAAAGAGATTTCTCTAGGTAGGAAGCTTGTTGCTTGTAGTTCTGGCTCTCGCTGCCCCTGGGAGGCAGGGTGAAGTCAGACCTGCAGGACTTTTGGTACAGCAGGCCCAGATAACTTCAGATCGGTTACACTGATGGTGCACTCCCACAAGAGACTGTCACATCTAACTTCAGAAAAGTGAAGCAGATAACCCTGTTACTGACCAGGACAGAAATTTAGCAGCCATTCATATTTTGGAAGCAATAGGTCAGGAGTCTTTTTTCCTCTCCTTATTCCCAGTGAGATGCAGTACACAGGACTGTCCTCAAAAGTTTAGTAGCAGCAAAATAGGGAAAAAATCTTTTGTAGAACAGGACTCTTCATCCCCAGGAAAAGGAGGTGTAAAGATTAATCTCATGTACCTGCATGAGCCCATAAATACACTTCTCATGGATATCTAGCACTCCTAACACACCACCTGGCTTTGCTAAAGGGCTCATGAGACAAACTGCTGCTCTAAGTAAAAACTGAGCCCCTAGTCTTGCCTGTTCTTATATTTAGCAGCATGTTCCAGCTGTTGATGTAGTGCCACATCATCAGCTTTTTGATCACAGCCGCAGTCTCAGTCTAGAAGAGATACTAACAGATACTAATCTGCCCCTAGAGCCAGTTGTGCTGCTGCCTCTTCATGTGAGAGAAACATGGGATAAGCCTGCCTGAGGATGATTAAAATCCCTCAAAGAGGGTTTTGCTTTGGGGCTTCATCAAGGGCAGGATCACCACAGCTGCATTTAACAAAAGGCTTCAGCATCAAATTTGCCAGCCGGCCATGCTGCCAGACTGGAGAAGTGCCATCAGGTGAACAAGGTGTCACAGCTAGGCTGAAAGCTCAGGTACATCCTTTTTTGTCACAGTTTTAGCATAAAGAGGGTAGTCATGTCAAAACAAGACCTTTCTGATAGACTTAGATGGTGGCAGATCACATATTACAAACTGTGAGTAAGACCAGGGCACCAAGGTATAAATATAAATGTCCTTGTTGGTTTATTGTTCTTTGTATGTAAGAAGCTTTATTGTACAACTTACACAACTTTAAAAGGGAAAATGGTTAAAAATGTTTACAAAAAAAAGCATGTTCTTAGAAAATTATGCTAGCAAAAAACATTGGGAAGAGGGAAGCAAAAAATCTTCAGTTCAGTGTGCAAACATTTTATAAAAATAGAAATACTAACTCTACAGGTAGCATTTCATGATAAATTATTTAAATAGCGTATCTACACAATTATGTGATTAACTATTACAATAGCAATGAGAAAAATAATTTATAAAAATACAAGCAATGGTATACAAGATGACAGGAAAAAATATAAACACAACATTAGAAATTGTATTTGACATTTTTTTTCCAATGCCATTTCCTTACTGGGAATACATTTTCTGCAAAGAAATTTTGACTATGTACAGCATTACCTTTAGTACTACAGTAGCTTTAAACTTTGTTAGACATTTGAACTCTGCTTAATCCAAAGGTTTTTCTCAGTCACACAACAATGAGGTAATATTTGTACGTAAAACTTTCACTGTGTTAATTTCTTTTCCTTTCCTGAAAGGACAAGGAAATATAAGGATGCTGCCCCTTCTACCAAGGAAAACAGTCTTCTGTTAATGTACATCAAGCCCTTTCCCTCTTTTGCAAGGAGCTCCTGAAATTCTGCCTAGTCTGTGAAGAATTCCTTTTGTGGCAGCACACTGCTGATTACAGTAATTGGTGTGTGCCCATTTCAGTGGTCATCCTGCCTCCTTCTGTAGACTCCTCAGGGCAGGCTTTGACCAGTGGTTAAGCACAGCAGACATTTCCCAGCGCTGCATAACCACTAAGGTAGTAAATGGCATTCCCCCACCTCTGTGGATGGGAGAGAGGAACCACTACCATCTAAAGGGACTCAGGTTTTAGCACAGCAGAACAGCTGCCCACTAGGCTACCAGTCGCCTTGCATAAAGGAAGGACAAGCCAACACTGAGCTTGGACTGAGAAAAAACAAGCATCCTATTCCCTACCCCAACACTTTTCCCTGCACCTCCAAGCCTTTATGGGAAAAAATAATAATTAAAAAAAATTAAATCACTCTTTGTAACAAATACATCACCATTATCTGCTCCAGACAAGATTTTTCATCCCCCCCAACTAAAACCACTCTAGCTTCAATATAGAACAGAGTTAATAAATAATCTGTATTTACAATCTTACAGTCATGAAGACTTGTAACAATGATTGGGTGGATAGTCTTGACGCATTTCTTGTTTCAATCAATAATCCCTCAGCCATTATAATATCAAGGATAGGTAAAAATAAATATGTTACAATTTTAGTATTTTATCTAAAGGCCTCTTCCCCTCCAAAGAAGCAGGGGGTTTAAAGCCTCTACTGCATGTAGAAAAGGAATGTTTTCATTACTATTGTTTTTGTGCCTTTTTAACCATAAAAAGTGAAGCACATGCTGGTTTCCTGAAGGACAGCAGAGTGCTAGCTGAGATGGCAGTGCTTTCTGGCACCATATCCAAAAGAAAACATTGAAAAGTAAGAAAGATCTGTATCTAATGAGGAAAAAACAGAACCTAATTGTAAATCCCAGTTCATCCAAAGCTGGTGTGATCCAGTGTGCCAGTTTTTACCCTCTCCCCCCTCCCACCACAAAAATAATTTTTAGGATATCTGTTTTGGCCTGTATAATAGAACAGCTGATCCAGCTCACGAGTAAGAGGCTGTCTTTTCATCTGAAAGATATGACATAAAAGGATAATAATTTCTCCAAGTTAAATGGATGTAAACCAAGGTAGCGCAGCACTCATTAAAAGATTCTTCTCCCCATAAGAAAAGACTTAGAGTTCACCCTCCCACCCAAAAACCCTTTCCCCCCCACACACACACACAATGAAAGGTCTTCAGTTTAAGTAGTCCACAGCACATCCAAAGATGTTCTTTTTACAAAATGCTACTCCATGGGACCTCCAGTTAGAGGCAGTGACACTGCACTGTGATAAACAGCAAACAAATGTCTTTCCTACTGAAAGAAGTGTGCTTGTTCAGTGAAGACAATTCTCATTTGCAAGACACGTTTGTTTCCTTCCACTTCAGCAGAGGTCAGATACCAAGTATGTTCTCACTTTTGTTCTCAAAAGCATTCTCTTGAGGCAGGTCATGTGTTTCGAGTCCACATTTATGCAGAAAGAAGAAAGGAAGGAATAATATAATGGTCCCAGGATTTGTAAGGCTAAACGTTTCAGAAGGTGCAATACCAGCATTTTTAAATAGTCTCTGCATCCAATAACCTTGCGATTACGGATCTGAAAAAAAAATAATAATATTTGAATATTTCAGTGTATTCTCTGTGGTTACATCTTCGGTATTAATGCCTAGACACATTTTTAAACAATATTAGTAGAGAAAACTGGAGGTACTTGAGGTAGACTTCAGAATCTAGTCTATATAACCATGACATAATGAAGTCACAATTTAAGACCAGTAGCGGTATGCACTTCTTTCCACTGAACTACAGCAGTGCAGCATATGCACAACCTTCTACTTTGCTTGCTTTTATGGAAATCATGGGGGGTTTTTTGCATGTCAGACACCACACTCTTGCTTGCTACAGTCAAATAGCTGTATTTCCACACCTTGGACTTTTTCAGCTGTGTTGATTCATTCCAGTCAACATTTAAGAGACATTCAAGGTAGTATTTCAAATCTGGAACTCAATATGGATTTCTGATACTTTGAAGTAACAAGATAGAAATATATTTAAGATTTTATAGATTTAAGCTTTTAACTATGAAGAGTTTAGCAAAAAGGTGTCCTGTTTCTACCTGCAGATTTCACTTGACATTGAGCCATGAAATACCATTGGTGATCTTTCCCTTTTGATTCTTATTTCTTGATCCATTCTATTTTTTGAGAACTGCTACCTTGAGCCAATTCATTTATATAAGGTTTCTTAAACAGAAAACGTTTTCCCTTACCTCTGCATTCATATTTAAGATCTGAGAAGAACACCATTTCTTGAGAGAAGACAAACAATCCTAGCCGACCACCAGCATAAGTTTTATCATAGATTGGTCCTGAGTCTGCCATGATTTTCTTCCCTTCATACATTACAACCCTACAAAGAAACAATAGGTCAGCTATCTCTGACAAACTTGTTAGGTTTGCTTTTTACAGACATCTGCTTTCCTTGTGATAATTCCTTAGGATAAAAGGATAATACTCACCTGATGTAACCAGTCTTTGGTCTATGGCTAAGACGCCATCTGTATGCAGTGAAGTCTTTCCACCCTATGTGACGAGGGTCATGCCACAAAGTTCTCACCTACAAAAGATTTTTTTTTATTAACCAGAGGCCTGAGATAACATAACCATTGTTTTGACATGAAGGTGCCTTGACAATCATTTTTATGATCAGTTAAATATTAAAGTCAGTCATTAGGCTCTCTAATGGTGTCTGAAATCAACTGCATTTAAGTCTACTTTTTATATATAGGAGACTGCTCCATAACTCCAGAAACACTTGATACATTGCTGCTGGAAAGACCGAGCTTGGAATCCTGTTTATTTTATGAAATATTTTCTAATTATCCCCAATCATGCAAAGCTACTGGCCTTTGTCAAGAAGGCTATGCCATTATGATCAGTGTGTGCAGACTCCTGTGAAACACTTCAACTTGTTGAAAGTACAACCTGTTCTTCTGCATTGTAGGACAGGCTATCAAAATACCACACTTACCTGGCCAGGGGTGTTTCCTGTGTGCCACAGAGCGTTCCGAAGGTGTTCTCCTGGACCAGTGGTAGAATTGACAACTTTGATGGAGAGGCCTGAGTAGCCTTGAGCTTTGGTTGGTGTGGAGTCCCAGTAAGACTGGGTGATCTGCTTCCACATGACAACATAGAAGCGACTGCTGGATTGGTAGCCAAATACAAAGCCAGCATAATCATCATCCCTTTCTGTATTGATGAAGAAGGTGCCACTGAAGTCTACAGCATTGAATTCATCAAAACCTACAGATCCATTAGAAGAAAGTTTTAGGCTTCTGTGATTTGCCCACAGCTCCTTAGTAGATGCTCAAGTTCTCTTCCCCTCTCCCTCCCTACCGCCTGTCAAAAACCAAACAGCGTAACACCCATTGGAGTTAAAATTTTTTCCCCTTACCAACTGCAAGGCCAGGATCACAGTTGACTGTCTGAACCAGTTCTTTACCCTGGTGACGAACAACCCAGTTTGGATCATTTTGTGAGGTTCCTTTGGGATCCAGGGGAATCATCTGAAATCTTCGGAAGTCAGTCTCACTAATGTCTACGTTTTCAGGGCAGATATCGTCAATGTCTGGCACACTGTCTTGGTCAAAGTCATCTTTGCAAGCATCTCCACGTCCATCACCTGTAGGACACAAGTAATTTCACCGTTATATATAAATATATATAAATAGTGTGGAAAAGAGTAATTCCAAACTACTGGAAGATAGCCAGTATCGTAGTAACACTTTAAGAGTATCTTACCATCAGAATCAGCTTGATCTGGGTTGGCTACCAATCTGCAGTTATCTTTGTCATCTGGGATGCCATCATTGTCATCATCATGGTCACAGGCGTCACCTTTTCCATCGTTGTCATGGTCAGCTTGATTGGCATTGGGCACATACGGGCAGTTATCAAGATTATTCTGATGGCCATCTTCATCTATGTCCTGATTGTTGTCACACTCATCACCTATGCGGTCAGAATCAGTGTCTTCCTACAAAGGGAAGAAAAGAACATTTTTAAAAGCCACCTTAAAGAAAGGGGGAAGTAAGAGTTTTAATAGCAAGAATTAACTGGGGTTTATGTGGATGTAGTGAGGTATTAGGATTACTACACACTTACTTAAAGCTGCCTGTGCTAACTGCTTACGAGCTGCTTTAGTGTTGCCTTGTTTTTAATTTGAATCCACAGCAGCAGAAAGTAGTGTGGTCATCACCTTTGCCTTATGTCATCTCTGAGGCTGCCTCAAGCTTTAGTCTAATGGTTTTGTTGCTGACCCCGGTATTGGCATAGACAGAAGACATACCACACAGTTCAAGTAGCTCCTAGTTCTGCCATTTGAAATCTAAAAATCACTGCCTCTAGAATGTGATTAGAAGCGTGTTTGAAAAGCCATTAGAGTCTTGTATTAAGATTTCAAGATGTTAAGACAAACATTGCCTGGAAAGCACTTTGCACCCTCAGGTGGGGAAGTAGTAAAGGAAGAAAGACTAAGAAATTTTATGTTATCTGTTTAAATCCTTGACATAAACACTGCTTTTCAGCTACATGGCCATGCTACACTAGATTCTAGTGATTTGCAACAGCTTTTCTAACTCTTCAAACATTCCAGGTATGTCCCTGAAGCTATTAAACTTAGAGCCTTCTACTTGACAGGATGATACAGGCTTTACGTACTCCTGCCTTCCAACATTTTTGAAACAGAAAGTTGCGTGAGCAGCTGGATTCCCCCTAGATTTTTATGAAGGGGAATTTTAAGTGTCAAAATACATTTTTTCCTTAGAGAAGCAACCTGCACCACTGTCAAGTTACTGGTAGAAGTGTTCTGTGTTTATTTGAACACAGTACCACAGGCTATGAAGACAGTAGTTCCTACCTACCTATATTGCATACGATGCTCCCAGGAATTTCATATCCTTACTATAAGAACCAGTACAACTAACAAACCAAAACAAAATGTTTAGGAGACAAGTACATGCACCAGTCTCTCAGATCTTCACTAGAGTTACTTGTGAAAAATTACCTAGCACCTCTTTGAACTGTAACATCACCATTTGGAAGATTAATACGAATGACTTGACAAATCAAATTTTAGCTGCAACCTAAAGTGTTTTCCACAGTACACAATATACTATATTTTTTGTAATACCAGTCTATTTTAAATGCAAATTCCCTACCTGGTCAGGATTGTGTGCCAGTGGACAGTTATCACACTGATCTCCAACACCATCCAAGTCTGTATCCCTCTGGTCTACATTGTAGACATATTGGCAGTTGTCCATTTCATTAAGGACCCCTGAAAAATTAAGGAGAGTTCATGAATGAAGGTCAAACATCTAAATGCTGCAAAGGACTGTATAAAGCCACCCCATACTTTTTGATAGATTTTTGAAAGCGTTTTGAGCAGCATTTAAAAGCTTCAAAGCTTGACTCATCACTTTCTCTGCCACATGCTTCCTACTGCCTTTACTAGGGTGTAACTGTCCCAAAGTGTGTATATTGCAAAGTGAACTTCCATTAGATACAACTGTCACTTCAGTAGTCTGCACGTCCTGAAATCACTAAAGAACTTTTGTGCATTCAGAGATGAACTTCTGGTAGGAATCAGTGGTATACTGGGTACAGTTGATCAATCTGCCATTAGAAAACAATTGAAGGGAGTGATCAGTGGCCACCTACCATCTCCATCAATATCCACTGCACATGCATCTCCTTCTCCATTGTTGTCAGTGTCAGTTTGGTCAGGGTTGTGATTGTAGGGGCAGTTATCACAGCGGTCGCCAACTTCATCCCTGTCATAGTCATACTGCTGTGGGTTGTAGATGAATGGACAGTTGTCCTGCAAGAGCAAGAAAGGTGTCAAGCTTAAGAGTTAAAGCTTTAACCAGATTCTGCTGATGCTTGTACTACTATAGGGGAGATGAAAGAAACATTTCAGTTTTAAACGTTTCCCAGCCTATCTCAAAAAAGTCCGTTGCTTGCAGGAGTATAGGAGTGGCTGAATGAGATTCTCTTCCAAAGCTCAACCAACAGCAGGTTTGTCTGCTTAGTTATGCATGTCTAAAGATTTCTAGGATGGCTGTCAGAGCCAGCTATTTCCAATGGTCCCATAATCTTAAATTCAGAAACTCGACCCCAGCCTTAGGAAGGGGAATGGGAAAGCGATATTCTCAAAGGCTGTTCTTTTGTGTTGTCTTACCCGGTCATCAGGAATACCATCATCGTCATCATCACTGTCACATGCATCACCAATACCATCTTTATCATAGTCTTCCTGCCCAGAGTTGGGAAGATTGGGGCAGTTATCCTAGAAAGGAGAAAGTACGTAAGTGTGTTTGTGCCAGGCATGATTACAATAAGGAACTTAGCAGGTAAGATCTAAGTGTTAGGAAAAATCATATCACCTCCACCAGGTAAGTGTTATCTCACTATAATAGTCTCAATTTTAACTAGTCATTACTGTGAGAGTAAGTCCTAGAAAGCCATCGTTCAAATAATTTTTTTAAAAGAAGTATTGCTCCTTTCAACAATCTTACTCTTTCTTCCCCTGGAGACAGATACCTGCCTGAGGAAAACTGATACAGGTAAGGGCTAAACTAGAGTCTTAGAATGTTTATAATAATGATTTGTCAGGTTTCATTCCCCTTCTCCCCACTGTAGGAGTATTTAAAGCAACAATGAGAGCCTTCTAGTAATACCCTGACAGTCGTATCAGAGGGGTATTTTACCAGTTGTGGTTGCAGAGAGGATAGTTTAATAGCTCTGGAGACTTGCTTTATGCCTCAAGCTTAACATTTTGTTTATTTATCAGATAGGCTGTTATAACAGTAGATGGGAAAGCAGGATAAGCTTACTTTTTTGCAGTGGTAAGTGGCATTGGCAACGCAAACAAGGTTCTCATTTGGCCACCCATCCAAGTCGGTATCTTCTCCACAGATGATGCCATTACCAGCATAGCCTGGTTTACATTCACAACGGTACATAGGGTCACTGAAGTGGCCAAGGTAATTGCATTTGGCATTCTTGTTGCAGTCATGCGTTCCATCTGTGCATGGATTACGTGGCTTGCAGACCTAGAAGACCACACAGAAATTAAATCCACTGGAAAGACCTTTTTATGCCTCATTTTCCCCCACTAGATGTTCAAATAAAACATGGGGAATATATGCTTGTTTTCATTAGAGATCCTTCAATCAGACAAAAGAGAACAGGCTCATGGATATTTTTTCCACTCCTGAACTCCAATAGCAGCCTTAACACAAATTATTTTTCTTCAAACATTATTTATTTTCAGATGGAACCAAGTACTAGAATATTTAAGGCACATATTGTTGGATCATAAATGAATACTAGTATCTCTCCTAAAATTATGTATAACATCTGAACCCTCCATGGCTGAGAAAGACAGTGATTTTTAAAATTCATTTTGAACTCTAATAGAAACAGCTCAATGCTCCTCCTGATCCAAATTAGAGGATTGTTTTAAGTGGACCAGGTCCTTCCTCCCTCAAATGCATAGGTGCTTTCTGTTTAGAAACTGAGATTTCATAACCCAGAAGAGTTCTCAAGTTGACAATACCTGTTTGTTAGCCATGGCATCTTCAACACTACGACCAAATGGCTGTGTCCCAGTGAAACGTGGTGGACAAGGCAGACAGTTGTACCCAGGTTCAGTATTCTCACACCTGTGCACTCCATTGAAGACAAAACAGGCATCAGGAACTTCTTTGCACTGAAATACAAAAGTTTGGGATAGTGTTTGGTTAGTGTTGTAAAACACTGAGATTTTATTTCCCCCTTTCTGTTTTCTTCCACTCCCTTTTAAGGAGTAAACTCATCTTCTTACCTCATCAATATCCTGGCAGTGGACACCATCACCATGGTAGCCTGCAGGACAGGCACCACACTTCCAGGAACCATCAGGGGAGCTAGTACATGTAGTCCCTGCAAAGCAGGGATTGGACAGACACCCATCTGAGAAACAAATGAGAAAGTGTTAAGGTGAGGGATACCTACCATGTTGCTACAGTGCTGTATTTGGCTGATATGCTGGTTTAAAGTTCTAACACTTGTGTTTTACAGATATATGCAAAATTTTTAAAAATAGTATTATCAAGATTATCCACAACCTTCAGATGTTTATGGGAAAATAGATACTCACCAATTGGACAGTCCTGTTTGTTGCAGACCTGAGTCCCTCTAGCTTCACCTACACAAGTCTTCCCACCATACTGAGGCTCAGGATTATTGCAGAGACGGCTACGTTTCTGAAGTCCTCCTCCACATGTCACTGTGCAAGCATCCCATGGAGACCATGGTCCCCAGTTGCCATTAACTGAAGGGAGACAGGAGTTAGAGAATATGTTTAACTTTACATTCAGTGGTACAACTAGTTTCTACTCAACTAAGGACTATTTCTTTTGTAGCGAGAGCACTTCAGACATTAATTCTGCCATGTAAGTCTGTGTAATGTACTCTATGCAAAACCCACAGAAAACTGTTTAGCTTGATCTGAAAATAACCTCTGAGGTTTTGCCTAGCCTATCTCTAAGTTTAGAGAGAAGATTACAAGAAACAGATTATATAGCAACTATGCAGGAAGTTCAGTTTAAGCTACGGAATAGTAGTTACCATCTGGGCACACTTACTTGGGCAAGGATCTTTCTGGCAGGGTTTGTTTTCTCTTGCTTCACCCTCACAAGGTTTGCCATTCAGCTGTGGTACTGGAGAGTTGCAGAGACGAATTCTAGTGATGATGCCCGCACCACAAGTGACAGAACATGATGACCATGGTGACCAGTGACTCCAACCACCATCCTGTTTAACTGTGGAAGAAGTGTTTGTTATTAATAGAGTTTCTGAAGAACAGCACCTAGGACACAGCCAGTACCAGAGGCTCCATTTATATTGTTTAGCTGATCTGTGACAGCACTGAGGCTATCCAAGCTGCATAGCTAAACCAGCCTCAAGTTCTGTCCTGGGAGCAGTGCTGAAACATGCTTATTTACTGTATTAGCCATCTCCTCCCCTTTACCTAATGTAAGTCCTGAAAGCTAGAAGCCAAGGTTCTATCCCAGTGACAGAGCTACATGATAATCTGTTATTAATAAGACAACAAAAGCATCTGTGTTTTGTTACCAGTGTGATTAGATTAAGTACTCACATCTCTTATCGCACTCCTGAAGGTGGCAAGTCCGAGTCTGTACAGAAGACCCCTCACAGCGGTTATTGAGACTGTCACAGGATCGTCCTCTCTGCTGAATCCCATTCCCACAGGTCACAGAACATGAAGTCCATTCAGACCAAGGAGACCATCCATCATCTGCATAGTCGCTAGCTGCAGAGGGGATACAGCTCTGATTAAGACTCCAGGTACATGTTTTTTCCATAGTCTTTTCTTCTAGCCCCCTCTCCACAGAAAAAGGACAACTACTCTCAAAACTCACATGCACCTTCCTCTTGCACAAGTAAGGACCATGAACGCGGCTGTTTCAATGCTCACACACATCACTTAAGTCATTAACCTCAAACAGGCATCATGCTAACCTTACTCCAGTGATGCAAGTTTGTATCCAGTTGTATATTTTGGGGTAGTATGTGTCTAGCTAGGTGAAGCCACTGCTGTGGAGGTGTAAAGGCATGAAGTACTTACGCCAGCATCGGGGGCAGCACTCCCCATCAGGCACAGTGGCATTGGAACAAGGCATCAGAGGACAGGACACTTTCCGGCATATAGTGGCAGAGTTCTATAAAGAAATGGGAGAAGTATTGCTATAAGGAAGTACAATATAAACAACATAAGGAATCTGAAGGATAAAGAGATCTCTTCTGCAGCACTTAAAGACCCAACAGCACATCTAAAGCAGGGACCCCTGTATTTAGAGCCAACACAACCCAAGATTTGTCCTGGGTATTTTCAGTCAAACTTCATCTCATTCCCATCTTTGTCCATTATTTTTCAGCCAAGAGTAGAAGTAGTATTTTGGTTTTGCAGAAGGTGATCAAGGATAGCTACCAGATAATGGCTAGAGTAAAAGGTTATCACATGATACCCCAAGTATGAGGTCAGACTTCAAGGCAAATGAAACAATGAGCAACCAACTCTCTTTTCAGTTAATATGGATTTAAGCTGATTATGTGGTAAAGATAAAGTGAGTTTGGTGGACTCTGCTCAAAAGCCATGAAATCTATAACTTATACTTAGAGGCCTGTGATCTTTAAGCCAAGCAGGCTGGGTAAGAATGTCCACCTCCAATCTCCATGCTGTAGGGGAGCTTATAGTTTTGCTTCTTTAAGGTGGCAGCTTAGTCGAAAGGATTCTCATGATTACTATTTTAATCTCCTCAACCAAATGCCTACATCAAGGCAATTACAGCTAAAACTGAATGGTTGGGTAGGAAAGAGGCAAGTGCACAAGTCACAGCATCATTTGCCAACTGCAAAACAGAAGATGTAGAGACTTATAGGAGGAGATGCAGAATTTTGAGAGATGGCTTGGCTTGCTCACATGCAAATACTCAACCTTCAGTTTCTAAACAGAAGCATGCTAGTTAACTCTTTGGCAGACTGGCACTCCAACATGCTGTCACAAAAGTACACTTACAGGGAGCAAGCCATGAATTTAAAGAAACTCTGAAACTGTATATTTTGGTGTACTTTTACAACATTCCACAGAAGCAGAACACAAAGGTTAAATATCTTGCTGAGTGACCCTGGGATTTAAACAGCTAAACTGAAATCTGAAAGGAATTGGTGTTCCACATAGTTTAACAGCAATAGCCAGTAGGACAAAGCTAGAAACATTTGTTGAAGAATAACCCTATACATTTGTTGTCAAGATCCTTTATCAAATACTGGAATGTCTTTTCCTGCTAAGACAGTAGGAGGTTTAGTGAGGACAGAAGGTGGATCTAAAGTGTTCCCTGGAATGCAGCTTATAGTACTATAAATTTGTTCTAATAAGGAATTTTGTAAAGAATACAGGCATTCCCCAAATTAAAGAGCTGAAATCGTGTTAACAGCTGTATCAAAGTGATGTTTTGTACAGCTCCCTAAGATACTGCTGTTGTATAAATACAGCTTTTGTAATACATTAGAGATCATGTAGGATGGAACAAGCATCTGACTACTGTAGCATGTCCAGTTGTGTAGGATTCACACGTCCTAATAAAGAATGTAAATTAAAAATATCCATTAAGTTTCAAGTCAGGAATTTATATATGGAGGATTTATGAGTGTGAAGCATCTTACCTGGCAGGTACATTCAGTGCAGCTGTCAATAGTCCATTCTTCCTTATTTTTGTGCAAGATTCCATTATGAATGCATACTCCAGGAGTGATCTGGACCACTTTGGCAATCAGTTCATTTTCTTCAGTCTTGGGGAGGGTGAGGGTCATGGGGAGAGAAGTAGAGAGAAGGTACTTAGAAGGTAACACAGAACACACCCTTTACCCACAGAACTCAGAGTTAAGTTATTACAGTTTATGCAGACTGTTAGAGGGCAGGTTATAATTCGCCCACTAAGTGCCCATCAGTGAAAGGTATCATGCATTTAACTAACACTCACCACTTTGCGAACTCTGTCTTGAAGTGTTGTAACCATGGACCTGAGTCCTTGCAGTTCTACAAACATATTTGTTAGCTCATCACAGGAAAAGCCACAGACTGCTTGAATGTCCTTTGTTTTATGGCCAATGTAATTAGTGCGGATAGCTGGGCTGGAACCATTGATGGGGTTGTCCAAAGTAATGATGGCATTAGTGGCTGAGAGACAAAAACACACATGAAGTTAATGCATTTTTTTACTAGGTGCACTTATCATTCCAGTGTAACACCTGCTAAACAGCTGTTACCAGATTCATTAGGGTGCCTCCAGAAATATAATCTTATTTCTTATGTAACATGGATTTGCATGTCAGCATACTTCTGAGTTCTGTTTGAACTTGTCTTTAACATAACGAGGAATCCTATTTTTAATAGGTCATTGGGTTCAGAAGATTGCAAACTTACAGCTGGAGCAGCCTTTGTTCCTCAGGATAGTTTCCAGAGTTGTTCCAAACACAAACCGCACATTCTGCAGCAATCCCTGTGGACAGAGGAAGAATTACAGCTACTTCCAACTGCAAGGGAAAGAAGTACAACTTGCATGGAGAGGGCTTGTAAGCACTTGAGGTCACATAAAGACTATTAAGAGTATTTTCATGCCAAAGTGAAATTATTTTAATTCTCCTTAATGATAAAAAGCTCTGCTTCCTAAAATTCTCATCCTCAATCACAAGGACCTGGCAATTTTTCAGGCAGGAATGAAAAGCGCTATGAGTTTAGATCTTATATTAGAACCTGAGTGATGAAGCTGCAGTTACTCACTTGGAAGATTTAGGACCTTCTTATTGCTGCAGAAAGTTTTATCCCTGCAAGTCTAATGTTTCAGTCTTCAAAGTCCATTGTTAAAGTTTAGTAGATTTAGAAGTGATCTATATCAGATGTATATGGACTAGCCCATAACAGAACCCCTTCTCCCCATTACCCATGTCTCTGTAGCTGTCTAGGCTGTTTGAGTAGCAAATGAACCTACAAGGCAGATGACTGAAAATACTAGCCAAAAACCACAAGTGAAAGTCTTACCTGGAAGTTGTCATTGACTCCCCCTTTGGCAATACGGAGCCTGGCACTGCTGGCCAGGTCCCTAGTGAAGATGTTCTGGATGGGGATGTCCAGTTCAGCATTCTCCATTTTCTCACACCCCACATAGAGCTGAGCCCGATCCTCCTGCACAAACAGGGTGATATTCTTCCAATGTCCTGTAGCTAGCAAGGCATCTTCTACTGACACTAACTGCTGCTTGCCATCACCAGAAAGGCTCAGGTCCAGGGTGCCTGCCTTGCCATTTGATACTAGACTGAAGACATGACCAGAGCCATCTTTCTGTTCCACAGAAAGCAGTGTTCCTCTACTCTTCTTGGCTTGCCGGAGAGTGGCGAGGAGGATGAAGCCCTTCTCAGCATGGATAGCATCTAATAAGTCTTGGAACTTGGAATCAGGGACAGCAGGGATGCGACTAGCATCTTCAATGCGGTAAGCAGGGCTGGAGGATTCTGGTCCCTTCACCAGGTATACCCCAGGTGCCCGGCGCCCAGCCCCCTTCCGAGTGAAGCCAATGAGTTCAAAGAGATCAAAGACACTGTTATCATCGCTTCTAGACTCTGTGGAGAAATCAGAACAAGCATCATGAGCAAGGGACAAGAAGCAGCTGAATCCTGTCTCCCAGCATCACTTAACATACTGGCTCATGGTGCCTACCATGCAAGGTACAACACCTCATCTTAGAGCACAGGCAGCAGCCCCACCAGTACAGCGGTCCCACCAGGAGCTGCTCAGTGGCAGTACATGTGCATTCTTGTACAGGAGCCAGCCAGCACAGGAGTGCCAGGTACCCGCTGACTGACACACAGAGGTAGCAGCCATTCTGGCACCTCATCAGACTCTAGCAGAGGAGAAGTAGACAGAAGCCCAGACTGCGATGTTCCTATGCTCAGACATAGCAAAGTGAGCTTATTTGGTCCAGGAGAATGACAGCAAACACAAGAGCAGCTTCTCTAAAGCACCATGACAGCAGCATACCTACTCCACCCCTTCTTCAGCCAGTGCCTGCATCATGCTTCTATCTTGCTTTGCCCAACACAGAGGTAGACAAGCTATTCTCTCAAGTCCTGGAGACTCTGAGCGCCTATTTCTGGCGGTTACACCAATCCCACACCAGAGAAGCTTTTGTGTTCCCAACTAGGTGATGCTCAGATTAAAACGTTTTATTCATTGAAAGCTCTGGAGCGCCTCGCCACTGCGCACAATTTAAATTGCCTACGCAGACACCAAAAAGGGGTTTTTTGGGTGGTTTTGGTTATACCCCCCGCTCCCGACTGCTCCGAGTGCGGAATTCCCGGCTCCGGGGGCAGAGCCGCACTTACCTGCGGCGCGCTTGCCCTCCGAGGCGCCGAGCGCCAGGAGGAGGAAGAGAACGGTCGTTGGCCCCATGGCAAAGGTCTCTCTCCGAACCAGCCTGCGGACAGCGACAGGGGAAGGTCACCGCGCTGCCTTCCCACCCAGGACCCGCCGCCCAGCGCGCCGGCACCTCCGGCTCCCGAGGCTCCCCGGCGCCTGCGGGGACGGGGCAGGTGTCCCGCGCCGCCCTCGGCGGGCACCGCGAGCTCGGCGGGCGCCGCTTCAGCACTTACCTCCGGGGAGAGCGATCCGTGCGGGCAGCGCCGGCCTGCCGCGCCTCCGGGGACTGGCCGCTAATATCCTCGGGCGGCCCTCGACTGTTCCGGCGAGAGAGGGCGAAGAGCGGCGGCGGCGCCTCCCGGTCGGGACTGTCGTCGGAGCGGGCTCGGGGGGCGGCGGGAGCGGCGCTGCCGGGACACTGCGGGCGCCGGGCTCCGCGCGCGCCTTTAAAGGGTGGCTCACATTCCTGGGCGCGCGGCGGGCCAATCAGCGGCGGCGGGGCAGGAAACGGGAGGCGGGAGCCGGGTGGCTGCGGGGCCGGGACGGCGTTCCGCGGGGGCCGCGGCTGGGGGGGCGGGCCCGCTGCCGCCGTCGTGTCCCGCCGCCCGGGGTACCGGGGCGGCCGCCCCGCCGCTCCCGGTCGCGGCCGCTTGGGGGCGCCCCGCGAGCTCGTACGGCTCTTGTCCTTCGGGGCCCGGCAGCCGCTCCTCGGCCCGACGCCGGGCGCGATGCCGCTGGCTCCTTGTCGCCTTCCCCGCCGGCAGCGAGGAGCCGCGGGCGGGGCCGTCGGGGTCCCACGTCCCGCAAATCTGCGGCAAACCGCGCCTGGCACCCGCTCCCCGCCGCTCCCAGTCCGGCGTCCCAGCCCTGCCCGCCGGCCCCTCGGCTCCCAGCCCGCTCCCAGCCTTAGCCCCGGGCTGAGGGGTAGCGCTGCCCGGCCCTGCAGTGCCGCAGGCCAGCCGTACCCCTGGGCCGGCAGGCACCCCAGGAGCAGCGCTTCGAGGGGGCGCACCCCGCAGGTGTCTGCCGGCGGCCCGGCTGGGACGCCAGGGAGAACCACCGCTACCTCCGGCTGTTTTGAGTCACTTAATGAAAGCACTCTTCACTTAATTAGCTTAATTCATTTAACGACAAGCTGCTCCTCCTGCCCGCTGGTGGCAATGCACGGCACACGGGACACTGGGACTGCAAAAGGGCGAGTACCGTCAGTCCCCGTTAACTCTTTCTGTCCCCCTTTGGAAAGGACTCGGGGCTGGTCGTGTGGAGGAAGAGAGGGGAATGGTGGTGGGGGAGGAAGGGAGGCTGGAGGGACTGGGGAGCCTGGTGCCCTCTACTTCCAGCTCCACTTCTTGTCACTGGAGAAGGGCGTGTGGGGATGACCCTCCATTAACTCCATTTCATAAGGAAGGAAGTGACTAGCGCTGTGCTGCAGCTGAGAATCTCCCGTAGTGACTTTGCTTAACGAACGAAACGACTAACACGACTTCAGCCAAGAATTCCCCCCGTAATCCGTATTTCAGGTAAGAGAAAAGAATGCTTTCAAAGGTTAAAAAGGCAGGTTCTCTACGTCATGCCACGCTCTGTATGACCAAAAGTGACTTCAGTGTTTGAAATGGCTTTGAAGTAATCAAATTCCAAAAATGGTTAGTTCCTCTGCATTCCCCGGCCTTTGTATGCTTGGCATGTGCTCCTGTGGAAAGCTGAATGTCAGTGAACGAGAAGGATCTCGTCAGGCGATTGCGTGTGTGGTGAGGGAAAATTGGAGTGAGCTTGGCAACCCTGAGCAGTGACTGAGTTGGACTCTAAACTGAGTTGTGTAAAATGCATCAGAGAGTCGGACTGGCTATTGTATGAAGAGGAATTACTGCTCTACAGATTATCCCAGGAAATGCCTTGGGAAATTTGTGACCCAAAGAATGAGATAGTTGCAGAATTCTGTATGTTAGAGTAAAACCAAAATGATTTTCTGCCCTTTTAACTTAGAAGATACACCATTGGAAGTGGGCCTCTATAGTATAATGATTCGTAGAAAAAAAAGGTCTTGTCTCAAGATAAAATACCGAGAGAGGTGATGTGGTGATTATGAGAGCCCCACCAGGAAAAAAAACCAAACCTCAACCCAGCAAAAGAGAGAGAACAAAAAAGAGATACTGACTGCTCCTACCTGGACAGGTTTAATTGGCAGGTAGATGTGATTCTTAGTGTCAGCCCACTGAGATCTTGATATGTTAGTGAGTTTCTCTGATGAATTGTCTCATGGAAGCCAGAGGAGCTGCTGCTCATGGAGCCTGGGATGTTGTGAGCAAGCTTTTCTTTATGGGGCAGTAAATCAAGCTGAAGTTAGAATTGAAAGGTGGTGAGAGAACGTCAAAAGTGTTTGGTTTTGGTTTGTTTTTTTTTTTAATTGAGGTGTTTGGAAGAGGCACCCAAGAACTGCGCACTTCAAAATGAAAAATAATGTCCAAAATCTGTCTCTTATTTCATCCTAAGGTATGTGAGTGGATCTGTAATACTCCTGCTTAATAAGTATTGTGAGATTTTGTAATTTGGACTCCTCTTTAAATTTTAAAGAATTCCTCTAAAACATCAGCTCAACTTTGAACTGTCTGATTACATCACAAATACACCACAATGACAAAGGTCTAAACCTGGCCCATAATTTGAACACGTCCTTCACTTCTAGGTTCAAATTCTTACCACAGTGTGTAAGCCTAGCTTTGTTGACTTCTGTGGAGCAAATACTGATTTACACCCGTATAACTGATGCTGGAATGTGACATGTAGCTCGGCTCTCGTAGGCCAGAGATTGAAACACTTTTAGTGGAATCTACCAGTTGTCATCTGGATGTGTTTATGAATGTGAGCTCGGTTGAAACTGGTACCCATGTCTTGGGAGTGCATGGATGTTCCATGTGATTAATCCATTATTACATGTGATTAATCTGTCATTACATACATGTTCCACGTGATTAATCCATCGTTCACTCCCTTGCCATGAATCCTGGAGTCACATCCTCCTCCTTACTTTCTCTTTCAGTTCGGGGTCCTTTTTAATGTTCATTGAACATCCATTACAGAATATGTTTTCAGGTCCAAAGCTTCTTAGTATTGCTTCATTTGAGACTGTAAAAAAAAGTAGCTGGAAAAAGTAACGGATATACAGTAAGTATTTGTGAGAACGTTGGTAATGGTTTCACTTCTGTGAGAGTAAATGTGGTATCACTCCATTATAGTCATTGACACAGATATAATTAATATGTTCATGATACCCTCAGAATGTGAATAATTAATTTCTAATGCAATACCATTCATTGAATTGGTGACATTAATTTGGACTTTTTCAGTTAGAGTGTACAGAACAATTTTGCTCACTCTGTAAAGCCTTCGCTGAAAAATCTCATCATTTTTATAAACTTTTTATTGGCTTGACAGAGTAATTTTCATTGTGAGGGGTGGGACCAGTATGTTGAAAAGAGTACAGTTCCGGAAGTGATGATGCTAGAACCTGAGAAAATGTGGAGCTGGTTCTTTAACTTATCTGAGCTCTATAATAACATTTTATATGAGTCTAGGCTATTTTGCTCCCTTCTTGCAGTCAGTATCCTCCTTCTCAGCAGAAGACTGAGGAGCAAAGTGAATGCGCAATCATATATCATATAATATCATATCATATCATTTCATCGTATCATGAGTGTTTTACATCCATAGGCATAATTATAAGGTGCAAGAAAGAACAGTAAGGCTGCCGTGATAACAATATGGAAATTAAAAAAAAAAAAAAAAAAAAGTGTGGTTTCAAGTATGGTTTGATTCTAGCACAAACCACAAAGAAATACAAAGTTGCTATAATAGAAGTAAACTTTTCTCTAGATAAGACTTTCTGTTTAGAATCTCTTTATGATGTTATCCCCTAGCACACAGAAAGATTTTTTTTTTCAATTAAAGCTTCATAAATAGAAAAAGGAGTCTTAATAACCGATGCTGAAACTGTAATTTAGGGGTATGTTCATTGGGATGATGCTACTGAAATGCGTGGTATTAAAACAATTCACACCAGCTTATCCGATATGTTTTATTCAGAAGGAAAATTTCAAAACCACACAATATATTTTTAATAAAGGTATAAAGTATTTTAATATAAACTTATACAAAATATCAACTTTATGGAACAGCATTGAAGATACGGAGAACTGTGTTGTATAATAATAATAATAATAATAACTACTACTACTACTACTACTATTATTATTATTATACTACAATTTAGCAAAGATCAAAAAAGTTTTAAGATGAAAAAAATTCTTTTTTTCATGGAATTCACTTTGAAAGGTAGACTTTTAGTTCAGGTTTGCTGTTAGGTCATTAATCTGTTAATTGGAGTCATTATTTATTTTAGGATGATATGAATCCCCTCCAAGAAGTGCTCTGTGCTTCCTAAAGAAACAGCTAACTAGTTTAATTTCAGTGGCTAAATTCAGACAAGAAGGATCTTACTGTTTATGACTCCTCTGTTGGCATTTATTGTGCTGTCAGTAAGGAGGAGACATTAGGACATAACCCTTACCCTGTAGGGTGGAATCCAGGACATCGCTGTTCAGCAAATCTCTGTCATGTCTGGGAAAGAGTCACTCCAACATAAATTATAGTTAAAAAATATGTTCTTGACCAGCATGCCTTGCTTATTGGTGTTCTTTCTTTGCAGGCGTATTCCCTGTGCAAACCATGGCTGTAAGCTGGCACCACACACCAATCAGATGGGATATTTTTTTTAATCTTTGAATTTTGTGCATTGAATGCACACATGTTCCCATATCAGAAAATGTGTGGGAAATTGCAATGCCTGATTAATGGATAGTTAGCTTACTGAGCTGAGCCATAGCCTTTTAATAAGCAGAGAAATTTGTAGCTGAATTTCTTTGGAATATATAACGGGTGTGCAGCACATTTGTTTACTGTTAGTCAGATCTTGGGGTTGGCAGAAGGTACTCCAGTTTGATGAGAAGAATATGCTTTAAAACAATTAGCTGCAATGATAGGAATTTCTTACAGGAGTTGCATACAGCTTTGTACTACTGTAATACCAGAGAAAAAGCAAAGCCATGCAATAATTTTAAAGCCTTTTTAAGAAGAAAAAAACATATTTTTAAAAGAAATAATTGAAATTTGCAGTATGAAGCAAAAACTGCTCCCTCACTCTATTTGTGAAACTGAAAAAGTTTACTGTACTTCAAAGTTCAAGTGGGTGTCCTTTGTCTGTGAAGGAATAAAGAGGAAAAATCCTACTATTCCTTATCAAAAGGCTTTTTCATGTACTTCCTTTGTCAGCAGTGGATCAAAGGTAACCTTAGATATAGGCACCTAGTCTCTGCCTCAGTGAAGTATTTCTAGGCAGAGAATCATTAGAGCATGTATTCAAATTCAAGTGCATGGTCGAGTTCCCTTGGTTTTCGTTCGAATTCAGAGCATACTTGTGGACATGCGTTTTGAAATGTTTTGCTCAGCAGAGCTGAGCATAAGTACATATGTTTGTACATTTATATACTGGGACCTTTGATCCCGAGAACTGAATGAAAGCTGCTCATTTGCATCTGTTGGCAGTCTGTGTCCCAGCATGTTTTTGTGTGTTCTAAACAAGGAGCTGCAGAGTTTGTGTTCCTCTCAAGATAATCACACATGAAGTAAAAAGGGGACTTAAGTTTATGTTGGTCTATCAAACAGAGCATCTCTCATCTCTAGCATTAACTCTGTATTATGCAACCGGGCAAGACTGTTATGCACAAGACAGAACATACACATTTTACCACAACATGAAACCACATTTGAATCAAATGCCATATCATATACAAACCTTTGCTCTGTTCTTTTCTTCTTTTAATTAGGGAGAAGCAATCAATTAATCACAGGCCCAATACGGCACTCTTAATAATACCATTGCTTAATATTGCATAATATCTTTAAAGCATCAGGGAAAAAGACATTGAAAGATCTGTGCAATACATAGATGGGTGTTGTTGTCAGTCATGTGGTAGAGAAGGTGAATAACATGTCTATTAAAAAAGAACTGTGCTGCGTTACACAACTTGAAAGATACACGTTTAAAATAACCAAGCAAAGTGATGAATAAACACTGATGTGCTCCTAAGGAGGTAGATTAACTTTCTGCTAGGAAGTGATGGGCCCGGGAGTTTCTTAAAGGCCAGTTGCTTAAAATGTAGTGTCTAAAAGGGACTGGAATATAAATCAAGGAGCCTGTTTTGTAATTTCCAAAGTCCTCTACATGTTATCCCAACATATGAAGCTTCTCTTTTCTACTTCCACTAAAACTGATAGAGCACCCTATATTACAGTTCATCTCTTTTATGAACTTGGTCTAGAGGAACAAGATAAGGCAAATGCTGAACTTGCACGTTGAACTGTAAAGTAAAACGTACCGGCATTTAGTCATTCCCTTATTTTGCACAAGTATGTGCAGTGGTTTGATGCAGCAGCTGTTGCACAATGTGCACATACAGTAGACACTTTAGGAAGAACACAGACTGGAAGAGATTCTGTTTCATGTTGAGGAAGGAGACTGAATAACAAAATTGCCTGGTATAGTTATTTGCAGGCTTTTATTACAAACAATGCCCTGGGGGCAGGGAAGTAAGATGTCTTGCCAAGAGATTATTTTGAGCAAATAAAATGATCTATGAAGTTTATGACTAAGAATCCTTGACACACCCCAGTTGAAACTCCCATGCAGTCTGCTACTTGATGGAACTGCACACTGCATAATGTACATCCATGAGAAGTGCATAGATTATATGGACACATCTCTTGCAATATCAGATTTTGTTCAGCCTTTTCTTTGTCCTTGAGGACAAAGTTTGCAGAGTTGAATCCTGCAAAGCCTTCTCATTCCTGTAATTTTTAGACACAGCATTAACCCCGTTGGCTTGCCTGCGTGAACGACTACTGGCATGAATAAAATTCTTCAGGATCAATTTCTTACACTGCTTTATTAGAAGTGGAGTGCTGTGACTCAGGCCTTCTACATTTGAATCATATATAGCATAATACCTATTGCAATTAGTCATCTCCCAAACTGTGTCACATTCATTATGACTGGGGATGGCAGGAAACTGAGAAAGTGGTCTTTACAGTTTGTTTGATATCCTAGTGTTGCCTGGTTACATAGCACGTGGAGTAGAGTAAGCTGTTCTGGAGAGAGTCATTCGGGAGATAAACAAGTGTGATGTGTAGCACATACCTCCCTCTCTCCTCTGAGAAAGGAAAACTAATCTTTCTTACTATCCAGCCACCTCTACATTCACTGAAACAAAACTTTTTACATTACCTGAAATAGGACAATCTGGCAACTCCCAGTAACATTAGAGGAACCAAATTATTTGATCTTTGGTGAGGAAAATGGCTTATGGCCCTTTTGAGGATAAAGACTTGACCTACAAAAAAGAACTACAGCACAAGCACTGCTCTACAACTGTTGTGTCTAGGGACACTTTCACTAAGTATTAGGCAAGCCCTCTTGGAAATGACTGTGTAGATGGGAGCCATGGCATCTCAGAGCACAGAGAGCTAGGTGAGATGAAAAGATATGCAACATGGCATACAAGTACAAAGGAACCCAAACTGCTACTTGTTTCTGTGAAAATTCTGTGTTGTAGATGGTATTTTAGAATGATAGTAGCAATGCGAGGGAAAAGGCTAGAAAAATGGGATTGAGATCTCAGATGATTGCCTGTCACACCTATTCTTTTACAATAAACCAGGCTCAAGTATAGCAGAATATGTTGATAGTCACCAAACCTGCTTTTGTAAACCTTTTGTTCAATAAAATTCTACAGCTTCCCCATGCGTTTCACTCGCACCCCTTTACTTGTAGAAGTGCTTTCATAGTCCTGTTTTCTTTATTGCAAATTGCTCTGATTACTTTTTGTCCTTCCTTCAGTGGTCATAGAGATAGATTGGTTACTGTCCTCTTACGAGCAATCTTTCATGCAGGAAAGCCTGCTATCATTTCTTCCCTCAGTCTTCTAGACTAAACAAACCCAATTTCTTCAATCTGTCTTCATAGGTCATATTTCTGAACCTCTTCTTCTCCACTTTGGAGTTTATCCAGCTTTTCTTTAACTTTTTGAGAAGCATGGTAACCAAAACTCTTATGCAATGGAATGTTCCAGCTGAAGCCTTAGTAAGACTTAGTGAAAAAAAAGTAATTTACTGTTTTTCATATAGAATATTCCTGATGGCATGTGCTGGTATGACACTGTCTACTTTTTCTTTCCTTTAGTTTTGCAACAGTGCCTTATCAGTAATCTGTATTCTACCTGTGGTTTAATACAGGCCTCAAGTCCTGTCAGTGTGTTTTTGTTGTCTTGCCAGTTGTTTTCATGTTGTGTTTGATTTCTTACTCCTAAGTACAGGACTTGGTCTTCACTGTGATGAATTTAATCTTAGCTATTTTGCATACATGACTGTTTATAGTGTAGAGCTCTTTATATCTGAACATGGTTTTAGCCAACTTTGCCAAGGTAAGTGAAGACCAAGAATCTGATATACCTGCACAGAGCAAGCCAGGAAAGCTTATCTTCTGTTTGGAAATGATAATAGGTATTACAGCATTTATTAGAGAAGTGTTCAATAATATTCTTTAAATATTTGTAGAAGGTTATATTATTGAGTTTCAGGGGTGGAAATTGGAGGCATGAAGGTTTTGACAGTAACATTTTTGAAAACAGCTAGCGTGAGTTTTGTGTTCCTGCAAAACAGCCTTAGATGTATCAGCCAAATGCAAGCAATTTGCTTTGTAAGAATAAGCCCGATTTCCTGCAATGGTGAAGGCATCCAAACTTGAAGGCTGTTTGGAAAATTTTGACCAAAGGATCCTATCTGAAAACATCAAGCCAAGGCAGAAATTGGAATGTAATTTGAGTGTCTGTATCTACAAGTACACATTATCTTATGTCTTGGCAAAGGGTCTGAAGTAAAATGTACAGCCTTGCAGCTACGCTTATTAACTCAGGCATGGCCCTAACTGGGAGTGTCTCTATACCACAGCTGGTGCCTGCCTAGCTGGCTCTGTCTATGAGTGGAGTTAACACAAGACTATCTCCATTGTCCTTTTAGGCAAACACTGAATCTTTGTTTTCAGTCTTGCCCTCAGTGAAGCACTGTACTGCCTCACACTGGCAGCCTAACATTTTTCACAAGTGATAAAGATCTGAGGGCACCAACTGCATTTTTCTCTTAGGAGCTTTTACCTACCTGAAGTTTCCCCGTGCAGAGTGGTGCTAGATGTACTTATTAAAAGAGCAGATTCATTGATGCAGAGGTACTCCTATAGATGGCTAACCATTGTGTGCATGTGTGTACATCCCATGTCCTTGCTCACATTCGCAGGCATGTACAGGTTTAAAAGACTTTGTGCTTGATCCAGAATGCCTGCTCTTTTTGTATATTTTTAATTCTATCTTTCTGCTTTTCTTTTTCCTCACTGACTTTACTTATTGAGAAAGAAATGTGTGAACTGTGTGAATTCTATATACAGACCCTTATACAAACATACGCCATAGGATAGGAGCCCTAAGAAAGCCACATGATGGCTTTGTGGCTGTGAACAAGTTTCTTTTGCCATGCTAAAGAGAGGATATTATTTAATTTACAGATGCAAGAAAACCAGAATTGCTAGAGCATATTTCAGAACATGAACCATAGTTGCAAATCAGGACCAAAGTACAACATCCAATTCGCTTGCAGGAACATAAGCAGATAAATGAAGTATATATTGCATTTAATAAAGTATATGTCCCCAGGGAGAGATAAAAAGAGTATTTCTGCTTTCAGATAAAAATAGACAAAAAAGATTAAAATCAGGAAGACAGTCTCTGTGGTTAATAAATCTTTGTGCAGCTCTTCAGTTCATCGTATGCTAGAAACCGGCCCTGTATTGCTGAATAAATCAGTCTGTGTTGCTTTGTGTTTGACAAGATGTTTTTTTCTGAGCCAACAATGCTCCATACGAAATAACCACTCTATGAACAAATAGGAAGTCATGTTTAATCAGAGCTTGCAGGAGACAGGAACTAAGAAGTCAATGGAATGTTTGATCAGCATTTAAAAGTAGACATTTTCCTCTCTGCCTTCCTTATTTCTCTGTTGGAAGATGCTATTTGAGGTCAGGTGGCCCATGTAGGCTGAAGGGATAAAAAAAGCATTCCACCTCCACACCTGTTGTCTATGATACCTTAAGGAAAGGCATGGTTGTGGAGAAATTCTCTGAGCAGCTCAGGGCTGTGGATTTTGGGAACAAGCAACTAAAGATATGAACTTAAACTGGAAACAGGGAGTTCTGTGTACCTTTTTGCACCCCAGCATCCATAACCATCAGGTTGTGATAGAGGCTTTAACAATTTAGAATGTGATGGCAGTCAAATGTTGCTGTACCAGTTATGCTTTTGAGACCTGACCATAAACGAGCTAGCTGCTATTGACACATTGATCTGCATATTTTTCATGCATAGTGGACTGTCAGTCAAAACACTGTTTTTCTTCTTTAATGGTGTCCTTATGAAGAGGAACAGATTGCTAGCCACATCTTATTCTGATGGAAAGGAAGCATGAGAAGTTTTCTTCATTCAAAAAAGGCATGCTGTGTCTTGAACTTCTTCAGGTATAAATGAGATATTTAGTATATTAATAGGTTAAAGGGGACCATATAACTGAATATATGCAGCTGAAATGGAGAAAGTATGTATATAAAGGTTATGGGGTTTTTAATTAGCATACTGTTTGCAACCACAAAAAGGAAATTTTGACAGCATTTATAATGAATGCATTGATACACTTACAGAGGGAATGCTAGCTCATGTGTGGTAATTCATCTGCTTTTAGAACCTGTTGGCTTATTACTTTCTCCCTGTAAATCATGCTTTAAGAACACTAGCTTGTAGTTTTTTTCATCATGCAAGGATGTTAGCGACACCAAGAGTATTTTAATTTATTTCCTTTTCATAGTTAAAGTATTTTTATAATTGCAAAACTCCTCTTTAATTACCATTGTTATTTCTACACTGGGAAGCTCACCCTGTTTTGGAATGTCGGTTTTGTACTTAATTCTTTGCCTTCCCAGCTTGTGTCATTCTGCATAGGCAATTATTAAGATGTAAACTTGTCTAGCAGCAAAATGACCACAGAGTTTTCCACATAAAGAGGGGTAACTGTAGAGTCAGGTAGGAAATGAAATATTAGAACTGGAGTGGGAGAAAGAAAGAGGAGAGAGGAAAGGAGGGAGAGGGGTAAGAGAAGAAGGAAAGAGAACAAAACAATTTTGAGAAAACAACTTAAAAAACAATGCTGTTGGCATTGGACAGGGTGAGGGTGAGGCTTCAGCTGAGCTGCATTAGCAAAATTTGAGCCTTATGCAGGTGCCTGGAGTGAAGTAATGAAACATGGCCAAGAACTGAAGGCCAAGGGAGGTGTTTTATTTTTTTGAGGGGGTGGGATAGTTGAAGGTGACTCTTAGCAGGACTAGGTAGGAGGGGGTTGGGTCTTCTTTTTCTTGCTTGTTTGTGAAGTCCTTTTTTTTTGCTTTGAAATGCTTTATATCTCTTGCACAAGAACCTTGCAAAGGGAAATAATTTTGATTAAGGACTTGACAATAATTATAGACTTGCTGTTTTTTGCATGCTTCATATTTTCAAGGCAGAAATTAGCTGCTATCCTTGGTCTAGAATTTAACTGAGTCTTTTGCAGGCTTCTGGTTCTGCATTCTCCAGGTCCATTTAAACAGGATAACTGCCAGGCTACTAACTGTGTCTCTCCTGGAGTATGTCTGTAGGGGTACAGAGAGTTACTGATGGAGGCAGGGATAGCAAGTTGTTACAACAGTCTGGACTCTGATCCTGAATGATAATCTGAATTGTGCTTACTGAGGCTCTATGTTACTGTCCTCTCCTTTCTGAGGTTTCATACAGGATGTGATGCTAAGAAAATCACAGGGAATGGTACTGGAGGTGGAATCTAGTAAGACCAGAAATCTGACATGTGTGGGTATAGCAAACGTTCTTAGACTGATGACCAACTGACAGAATTCACTTTTATTCTGTCATTTGTATTTTGCTTTGGGTTATGTTGTTTTTCCAAGTTTTCAGAGAAAAAACTTCCTCATAGCTTAGTTTTTGTCTAGATATGTAACTCACGATTGAAATTCTAGCAGAGTGTGGCTAGCTGGGCATTGCAAACCTGTAGTCATTGATGTGACTACCACAGAACAGTGAGTGATGTGTAGTGCGGTCTGGAGTGAGATATGGTACACCCTAAACATGTAAAATGCTGTAATATTCTCATGAGCATATTGATCAGTAGGTTATAAAGGTGGCCAGATGTTATGGGATTATATGTTTATTATGTAAAGAAATGCACAAGTAAAGTGTAGTGGCTTTTTTTCTGAAGGAAAAGTTCTGCAGCTGCTATCAGAGCTATACAGTTGCTCTCTTCTGGTCCGTTCATGCCTACGGTCCTAGGCTTCGTTTCATTTGTAGAAGCTGTGAGCAAATATGTAAGTTTTCTCAGGATTTGCAACCAAACTGAATACATTCCCAAGAGTTCCCAAGAGGTTTCAAGTCTAACATGTTCAGATAAATCTCCAGTCATGAGAATGCTCAAACAAAATACTCTAAAGGTCATTTTACTAAGGAAAAAACCCAAAGTAAACACCTTTTGTGTACTGGAGATTCCTCACGGTAATGAGAGTTACACATACAGTAGCGTTAAGAAAGGAAAATGAGTGTGCCCAATAGAGAGTATTTAGAACAACTAGGCTTTTAATTTTGTTCATCATTTCAAAGATAAGCTAATCTCCATACAGAGAAGAAAAAAAAAAGCCATAGTTTCGTTATAAAAATATTTTGGAAAAAACCAACCTCTCTGAGGTTTATTTCTTTCTGTGCCTGAGTACAAATAAATACCTGGCTGTATAGGTAGCTTGGTAGATGTACAGCATGGGCTTGCAGGGTGTGTATGGTAGAAATGCACTTTAAAGACCATCTCTGGACACAGCATTAATTTAATGAATACTGTCAGCTAGAGTGTTAAGCGCACTCTGCTTACTGAAACATTTGGAATCTGTGCTGCTGAGAATGTGACCTAAAAAAGTTGCCTTTGGACTTTTATATAACCTCATCTTGACCTGGCTGCATTTCAGCTGAAGTTTTCAACAGTCTGTAAGTTACACTCTTTCATGTGAGCAGCAGGGAAGACTTCAGACTGAGGGATAGCAAGTAGGGAAATCAATTGTCTAAAAAAGGGCGGGGGAAAAGGACGGAATGAGGAAAACATGAGAACAGAATCACTGTGAAACTTGGTGACAATGACAGTAAGATTATTCTTATTGTTTGGTTTTATACCCTTGGCCCCATAAAACTTTAATCCAGTCATGTGGGCAAAGGAAAGTAGATTACTGTAGAAATTATTCATAGAAAAGAACATACACTGGAACATGCTTTCCTAGCAAAAGAGCTTGGGATCAGCACTCAGGATCTGCAGAATAGGAGCAAATGATTGTTTTTGAGAAGTCCTCAGAAAATAATCCTCTTGAGATGGGAGGAGTATCACTCTCAGTGTGTGCAGTGTGTGTCATATCATATGAAAAGTAGAGTGGTTACTTGTGTTTTGCAGTGGCCAGAAAAATGAACAGTAACTGCGTTGGTAGAGAACAATACAGGTTCCCCCTCCCGCCCTCCCCCCCCCCCCCCTTTTTTTTTTTCCCCTTCTGTCAGGTTTAGAATTTGATGCTACCTCTGATAATTTGTTTGAGGGGGAAATGTAGCTGTGAAGAACAAGGCTCTTTGCAGCTGTACAAAATCCTTAACAGGTTTTTGTACGAAACCCGTCAACCAACTGAGCTTTTAATTTTGGCACAGATTAAATCATTAATTGGGTTTTGTTGCTGTTAGTAAATTGAGCAAGATTGTATTATGCTTTTTGAAGCAAGGTTATTATTCCAAATAAAAGTTTGTTTTGAAGTTCCATTTGGGTCAGAAGTTGTTACCCATTCAAAGGAGACAGGAACATATAAAATTATAGTAAAATTCTTTAAGATGCTTGGAGTGTCTTAGACTCATAAAAGGGTTTGTGTAAGTGAAACCTCCTCTAGTGTTTTCACCTGTACCTTTTAGTAGAAGAAAATTTCAAACATTGCTTAACCTTGGTTTTTGGTGTAATTTTGCTGTGGCATTGATGGTTTAATGTGACATAAAGCTTTAATCCAATGACTTGCAAAAGCATGTAGAAACTGAAGGTAAAAATATTTTTTGGGGGTGGAAATTTTTCCTCTGAAGTCCTTCTAGGAAGTTTTGGTAAATTATCCCTGTGGTCTAGAGTAGCACACTGAGTTATGTGTTACTCTTATGCCTGGATATAAATGATCAGAATTGCATGCTGTCTCCAACGGAGGCCTTTTACAATGTTGTTGACCTTGCTTAGGTAGAAATAAACTGACAAATACACACTGGCATTCATAACTGCTTCAAAAGGTATGACTTACTACTCAACATGGCAAATCTTAAAGTCAGTCTTTATTTTTTCCTCCAGCTATGCACTTTTTGGTAATATTATGACGGGATAGTCCACAGCCAAAATGCCATCCTTCAATTCAGCTATCATATTGCCACTGGAAAATCGTGCAATAAAGAGCTCTTCCCAACTGCTGCTTGTTCAGGATGTTTTTGATGTGTCAGCACCAGCAAGTGTTCCTTGTATCTTCTTTATGTGAATTGACATGATGTCTTAATCTTTTTCCTAGACTGGGTTTTAGAGAAGGGGCCCATGTGACACCCTGAACCAGCTGAGCATTTGTGTTTTAAGACTCTGAAAATTGTGTGCAGCTTTTGTCATTGGCTGGCAAAGAAACTCGGGGTTTATCTCTGTTAAAGGAAATCGTATGTTCTGATGATAAACTCAAAAGATATATGACCTTAGGTAGGTATTTGCTATTTACATAGAGAAGGAAGACTTTGGGATCTTACACCGGTCAAAATTAGTTTTAAATAATGCATGAAGGAAAAATTTTCTTGGTAAGAGGCAATTGTTGAGATTTGCAGAGAAATATGAAATTCAGTCCTGGGACATTTTGTTCTGTTTTCAATGTATACAGATTTTATAGTGAAATTTCTGGGGCGATAAAGTTTCTCTGTTCCAGAATTCTTCAGGATGTGTGCTTTCTCCCTCACACACACACACACATCTGCACACAGGCATACCCACACTCTTCAGAAGGATCAACACAGCATGTCACATCAGACTGACAGGATTATGTTCATTAGATGTTCATTTTTGCTCTTGACCTCTACCCACCCTCTCTCCTTTAATTTTCATTGTGAAGAAATAGCTCTAATAGGGGGGTTGTTCCTGGATTAGTTGAGCTCTTTAGCATATTGTCTATGGCCTTGTTTACTTTGCAAGAATTACTGAGCCTGAGCTGAGTCACATAGCAGTGTCAGAGAGCACAATGGCCTGGCATGAGCGGTAGGCACTAAGACTGAAGACTGTTAGCATGGCATAGGGAACGTCAGTGGTGACATGCTGCTGGCAGGTTGTATGAGCTGGCAAGAGAAGGTGGGCTGCAGCCAAAAAACCCAGCAGAGAGCAATTTCTGCAAAAGATCAGAATGGCCTGCCCGAGGAAACCACTGTGTCTGTCTATCCTGTAGTAGATACTGGGAGAGATCTCGAAGTCTAGTGCAACTGATTTTGAAGAGTAGAAGAAAATACCTCTTTAAATTGCACTGTGCAATTGTGGGGCTAGATAAAGGGAGAAATGGTCTTCAGCGCAAGAGGTATCAATGTAAAGCTCTCTTTATTTAGGTGAACCCCCTTCTGTTCTGCCAGTTCACAGTTACTGGGCCTGGAGGACATTGCTGAAATCTTAATTTGTGGACAGTTTTCACTGTGGAGACCTCGGTATGGGTGAGGTTTATGTTTTAAGTTCTAGTAGAATAGTATCTGCAGAAATATGTATGTCTGTTTGGCTCATTTATTCCATTTCTGTTCTGGGCTGCAGTATAAATTTATCCTTTGGCTGAGTCATTACTTCTGGTGTGGTTCTTGGTCCTTTCTCCTCTCCATCCCTTCACCAAGCACCATGCAAAAGGCCTATAGCTGAGAGTCAGAATTTTGCATCTTCCCTCCCTAGTGACCTTGAATACTTACTGTAAGAGTTATGATTTGTAAGCTAATTTAAAGTTAGGTTTTAATGTTTAAATATGTGTCCAGCCTCCCCCTCAAAATAACCACTTGCAGTGGTTATTGAGTAAGAGCCTCATATCAGCCTATTGTTTTTTATTTTGGGAAGTGAAAATACTGATTCCTAGCATGGCAGATGGGAATTGTTAGTTATGCACTGAGTTTTCTTGCACTCTTCTCCCTCCAAATGTCATAGAAACCAAACTTATTTAATTTTGTCCCAGTGTGGATTTTTTTTTCTGAAAGGCTATTTGGATTTGACTGTGACCACAATACTCTTGGCAAGCTTATGAACTCCCCAGTTGCGAGCGGCTGTTGGATGAAAGCATCAGTTTAAAGAACAGTTTCAGGGTATTCATAGAAAATTCTGAAAGTCTTCTTACCCATCAAATTTTCACACAGTGGGTTTTGCATCACTGTCACAGTTTGCCCCATGATTTCCTCATATAATCCATTTGAGTATGAATCTCATTAACATATCTTTGTTTATAACTGTCTTCAAGGCAAGAATGTTGAAGGATTGCAATCCTGGAATGTTTTAAATCCAAAAAAACATTACCAAAGAAAAGTCTGGAAAACAAGGGGGTAACACTGAAGAACACACTAAGGCTGCTTGCAAGATGAGGAAGGGGACCGGGCTCTCCCTGAGCTTTTGCTGAGCTCTAGCAGTCCCAGCCTGCTCCCTGGGCCTCACCAACATGTCTCTTTGCTGACATGCAAGTCTGGAGGGAGGGTGAGTGTCTGAAGCATGGAGAGAGATTTATCTGGATTCAAAGCCACTCACAACCACTGGAAATCTCCCACTGGCTTTGAAGGGCTTTTAGCAGGACCCTGCCCTACTTGCAGGTTCCTGAGCAAGCCTCCACTTCCAAACAGAATAGATGGCTTTGTTTTAGGCCAGCGCATTGTAGTGAATCACTCACCCATTTGTTGCAGCGTGCACAGAAGAACTGTTTGTTCTAGAAACGAGCCTCAACCCTACATGCCAGATCTGGATTCAGCCTTTCCTAAAGGTCTGGAGTGTTCCTGTCTGCAGACTACACCAGATCCATTCCCTTTTGCCACAGCCAGTATCTGTCCCCTCCTGCCTCCGGAGAAGTGATGCTATTGACTATTTAGCTCATTTAGGCTATTGCCTCTGTGCGTACCACAGTGAAAGCTAACAAACTCAGAAGTCAAGTTTTAAATATTCTTCATTTTACCCAAGAAAATGAAACAAAACCCCACACTTTACCCCCTTGCTCCCGGGCCAAAAAAATCTGGTTATGAACTGTTGTTTCAAATTGATTTCAAACTCTACGAGTGACTTTAGCAGGCAGGACTTTGGGGCGTTTTCAGTTTGCAGGCTAGTTGTTTACTAAATCTTACAGCCTCTGCCTTTTCTTTGAGAACAAGCTAAAGCTGGGAGTATGAGTGTGCTGGGAGATTTAGTGCATCTGGCAGCTGCAAACTAATGGTTCGCAGCCAATGCGTTTATGAAAGAACAAGGCGAAGAAAGTTACAAAGTATATAGTGATAATAAACGGTGTGGTTCCAGTCTTGTCCTCTTCCTAACAACTGCTACAATATACACCATCTGGGAACAAACCTTAGATTGGCGTTACACTTCTGCAAAAGCTTTGATGGAACCCATCACTTCTTGCACTCTTCTGAACTTAGGTGAGGATGGCTTGATTCATGTCTTGCTCATTGGATATGTCACTAAGTGGGATCAACATTTTTTTATCATAAGCAACTAGCTTATACATTTTATTTCAGTGAAATATGCTAATTTTCCTTCTTGGCAAAGTAACAAAAATTGGTCTCAGTATTTGTGATGAGCTGGAGGAGATGAAATTCTTACATGATGGCATCAGAACACCTTATCTCTGAGTTGAGTCATTCAGGTGGAAATTCATCCTGGCCCATCTGCACCAACACCTCTCCTGTGCAAATTTGTGTGCAGGTACAGAAGTCAAAGCAGCAGCTTGATTTCCAAACAAAACCAAAGAAAACTGTACTGACAGAACCCTGTGAGCCTCCAGTATCTTTCAGTTGCTTCAGTTGGACTCCTAAGGGGACCAGGTCCTCTTGGCTTCTGGCATTTCTCTCTTCTCCACAGCTTCCCTTTCCTTGCTCATCAGCTGGTCTGTCTTCCCTGAGTTTTCACAAATCAAACCCACACACCCCTTGGAAGAGTGGCTGAGAGGAAGCATTTGCATTTGATCCATTGGTAATTTAGTTGCTGAGGTGGCACAGGGACAAGGAATGGTGCTACTGGCAGTAATGTGATGGATTTATTTTTTCATTTGCTTTTCATTTATGCACAGTAGCCAAATTTAGGTAGCACAGGTCCCTTGCAAATAACCAGTAAGTCAGTGTCTACACCAAACACTGGCTGAAGGTTTACATAATCTAGCACACTGCTCTTAAATGCTGCTTTTTAAGTAGGTTTTTTTGCAGCTTTTGTCGCATCCTTCAGGTTTGATTACTCAGGATGTTTTTTCTCTTTCCAAATCTACCATATATGCCTGCTTACATTTAAATAAATGCTAGAACTTTTAGTGATCAGTGTCATGGTTTGACCCCAGCTGGTAGCTAAGCACCATGCAACCACTTCCTCACACTTCTTTCCCCAAGGGAATGGGGAGGAGAATGGAAAGAAACTCCTGGGTTGAGATAAAGACAGTTTAATAGGATAACAAAGAAAGATTTCAATAGCAATAAAAAGAAACCAACTGATGCACACATACAATTGCTCACCACATGTGGAAGGAAAAACCCAAACAATCTGATACCCAGTCTGCTTCTGATCAGCAATCTTGCTCTCCCAGCTCTCTTCCCAAGTTATATCCAGAGCATCATGTTATGTGGTAGGGAACATGCCTTTGGCCAGGCTGGTCAGCTCTCCTGGCACACCTGGCAGGGTGTGAGAAGTTAAAAAGTCCTTGACTTAGTGTAAGCACTGCACCTCCATAGCAACAACTGAAAACATCGGTGTGTCATCAATATTATTCTCATACTAAATCCAAAACACAGTACTACACTGGCTACAAAAGAGATTTTTTAAAAAAAGTGAATTTCCTTTCAGTATCAGGCTCTTTGGCTTGTTAAGGTTAGATGTATATGCATTAACATGTATGAAATGGGATTGCTGTATTCCTGTGGTCTTATCCAGAACTGAAATGACCATATACTTCAGTTCAAGCATTATGCTCAAGTATTAGCTCTGGTACGCAGAGGATTACTGGGAAATGATGAATTTATTGTGAAATCTCTCCAGGTATAAAAAGATATCCATGAAAAATTAATATTATTTTGTTCTGATATATAAAATTTAACTAACATTGTTTTATATCCTGGAAGCAAAAATGTTTTTCTTTGTGTCATATAAAAGACCTTCCAGAATGGATTAATGCAAGTCTTCAGTACATACTCATGAATCCTTGCTCCCCAAAGAGCTAATGAACTTATTTCTGGATTACATTCTCTCTGAATTACAGCAACATTTGAGCTACATCACATTCAAAATGCAAGAGTCATAAAAATGACAGATGTAAATCTCTGAGTTCTTCTGTTAGTATGGCACAAGATCATCCTTCAACATGTCACCATAATGCTGAGATTGTTCATTTTCTCTCCTTTACACAAGATAGATATATAAACATGTATAGGAATGTATATATTAAAAAAATCAGACAGTGAATTCACCAAAGCTCAATAGGTGTCTCTGAATTTTGGTATTCCCTTGACTAGGAAACAAAACGAACACAACAAAACTAAGCTTTCCTAAACCAGAAGGTTTTCAACAAGTCTGATGACTAAAAGAACCTTCCCTAAACCCCCAAAGAACCTTCTGCCTGCCAAAAATCCTCCCACCTCAGCTTCCCACAGACTTAAAAGTAGCAAGTAATTTTAAAATTGTTTTCCGTAAGTGACTTCTCTGATTTACTTAAATCAGTAGAAACAAATACTTCTCCAATTGAAGTATTTTTTGAAGGGACACATGAAACTGTTTTCTGTTAAAGATCCACATTAAAAGAATTGCTATGCCTACTTCCCAGCAAAGTCTTACCTGCTTCTGTTGTTACTTTTAGACTTCCTAATTCTATAAAACTTGAAAATGCAAGACCATTTTTCATTACACACCTGGAACTGAAAATGCATAGGCATCACTTTGCCTTTGAATACAGTATAGTTTAAAGCAATTGTTCTAAAAATAATTAAACTTTGTGCACTGAAAATTGTTAGTGACTTTCAATTCCAGAGGAGTGATTCAGTTAGAAATGTTGGAGACCACAGATATGAGACCAAAATGGAGCAGGAATCCAGTGGGTCCTGCCTTACAACAGTGCCTCTTACAAGGTTAACATCTGTTTTTCCCTGGTGTTAAAACATGTTTTCTTCTGATTTTAAACTAAAGCATGATCTCAATTTTTTGGCAAGTCCTTAAAGATGTTATTCTGCACTTAATAAGGAGAGTGTGGTAATTCTGGTGGGTTTTTTTCCCACAGTTTACCAGGACTAGCTTCTGATCATGATCCCTGCATGAAATACTGAGGCACGGTAGAATTCATTATTTTTCAATAATACTGTGTCATGCAAAATGCCATTGCTGTGCATTGTTAGGCAGTGCTACTATCTTCCATACCAACTCGTCTGCCTCTTACAGCTTAATGAATTAACTCCTGAATGACTGAAAGATATAGTTATAGAAGAGCCAGTGCCCCCTTAGAACAAATATAAATTTATAGTATCAACACGGTTATCACAAATGGTTGATGTGCTTGAAATTACTTTTAGAAAATTGAAAAAATCTATCTATAGATCTTTCTGACTCCTCAGCACAGATCGATCTTCAGAAACATTTTCTAAAAGTGATCAAGGATCACTTTGAAGAAGCAAGGAATTTCTGAGATTGGCACGATAAATGCTATTGGAAAACTCCTATGTTTTGAGCTAAATAAGATTATTTTTTTTTCCTTCTGAAGAACAGAAAATCATAATGCAAGACAATAAGGCTGTTTGCCTGCTTAGCATTCCATTGTTCGTAGAGCATGGCAGTAATCTGATATACAGCTGACCTAGTCCCATGCTACCGTATAGGGCTTGGTGGAACTGCTCTGCTCTTTGCTCCCAGGCTGGCTTTGTGCTCAGTCTCTTGGTGCTCTGTGTTACATCCGTAGCCAATTCAGCAGCAGTATTACACATGCTCACGAGGGAATCTCTCTGCAGCCTTCTTTTGCTAGGAAGAATAGACTGCCTCCTAAGAGACCTGGCATGTGGGAGGAGAACACAGAAGGATAGGGTGATTCAGAGTCCTTAGAGAAGCACGATGTAGCAGTGGTCTGACTGTTGGAGCCCTGTCTGGCCAAACTGGGTTTGGTTCCTGATATGGCAGTGCAAAACCGTAGCCAACATGTTGATGATCTTCCCATCAGACCTGCTTTTGACTGTCAGCTTTTACAGGGCTAAGAGGCTGTAGGACTGTACTTGTTGGAGGGTGGAAGGTGAAACCTAACAAAAAAGCCAATTCCAAGTTTTGGGTTAATCCAATTGCTATAGTAGCTGCTTGATTTTAGGTTAAAAGATTTGGCTTTTTTTCTTTCATTTTTTAAAAAAAAAATTATTAATAGTGCATGTAAATATTTCCATGTACTGCTTTGGCATTTAAAATTCAACCTCAGCCATTGTGTCAGCTTACATTTCTAAGATGTGAATATCTGCACTATCATAAAACAGGAGATGAGATTACAGGTTTCCTTGAGGACAGTCAACATCAAGGGGCTCATGAAAAGTTCCCACAGGAATTTCAAGAAATCCCAACCCTTTTCTGGCTCAGTAAATTTCTACATGTGCTCGAGTCAACTGAGTCTTTTGTAAGGCCTCATATTTCTGGAAAAGCTATCAATGAAAAACATCTGTTTTCACTAGTGCCCATTCGCTGTAAAGAACTTCTGGTTGTTGTTTTATGGCCTCCCCATATATATCCCATGTCTAAAGCAGAAGGATGACTGGAAATGGAGATATCCCAGTGGCTGTTATGTGGCATGTTTACACCAGAAAGCTGTATGCTTTCAACAGTGGACATACAGCAACTTTAGATCAACTTTTATGACTGGAACAGGCGTTTTAGGGGGTTTAATTGTTTTCATTGACGTATAGAAAAATGATGTGCAGATATATAGTTTTCTGTATTTGTCACTAATTGCTCCATTAAATCAGGCTGTAACATCACACGTGTAAATGTTTTCATCATTATTTTCATCAGGTGGTATTTGGAAGAGATGATGTTTGTACAAATAAATACACCAAGATACTCCTTCCCTTATAGTGGATCTAGGTTCCTGCAATTTTCACTGAGACTCTAGATTATTCAGTTAAGAGTAAAACATACACCACCAATACTTCTGTTTTGTATATAGATTGAATTTTGAGGCTTGAAGTGGAGGGTGAAAAAATGAACAAGTTGTTGGTGACTTGTTTGTCAGGAGATGCTCTTTGCATTCTCTGAAGCAGTAATTTTGCAACCAACCAATGCTTCACGAGTCTTCAATTTTTAAAATACTAACATAGATTAAAAATTTATATTAGATAATGCTGGAATATCTCAGTTTTATCTTCCTTCTCTGTAAATGTTCTGCACGGTGATGGTAGATGTTTTAGGTATCCAATCATATCCAGTGGTCTGGACCTAATCTAATTAAATACTCCAGCCCACAAAACAAAAACTATGAAAAATCTATAGAAGGAATTTAAAAACCAAGAGAGTTACAACCTATAGAATGGTAGAACCAACATTCATTTTAGCAAGTGAGTAAATATTTGCTGAAGAAAAATTCCCCTGCATTTTTCTTATTGATTTTTGCCTGTTTTGAGCCACAGACTGAAGAATCTGGTAGTTTCAATGTTTGCTGTATTGCAGACCTCATTGTTACTATTTCCTTGATGCCACAGGAAAGTACGTGCCTGTGAGAGGTGGAATTTTACCTCCTGGTGAGACAATCTCCAGGGGACATTCTGGGCTCCCTCAGGTATCCTGACCAGGCTCTTTTCCTTGTCCTAAAGCAAGTGGGTGATGTCAGAAGGAAAGCATCAGGATAAATGCAAAACTTTTAACTCGGGTATCTTCTAGAATATCAGATTTTTTCCAAGAGAGTTTTTGGGGATCTCATATGTAGGACATCTGAATAAGCACAAGCAAATTTTAATAAAGGAAGACATTTAATGGCTGTTTGGTGTGAATAACTTTTTTTCCCTTGGGATAGATCTGCTCTCACCAAATAGTCATTGATCTCTATGAAGATGGCTGCACAAACCCTCATTCGAATGGACTTAGCCTTCTGGAAGGTGAGATAATTCTGAACTGCTTGGAGTTATTGCAAATATATTAAGTAGGAGGCCCAATAAGCCAATACAAACTCTTTTTCTCCTCAAGGTTCAAACTCTAAGAGGGGCAAAATACAACCGTCGCCAATGACTGGCTGGCTGGAGAAGGAGCCCACAGAGTCTGTAACATCATCACCAACAGTAGTCAGAACACCAGTTTGGGAACCAGGTGTAGCACAAGGTCAAAAGGCAAAGTTTAGGGCAGAAGCAGCATGTAGGATGATGTAAATTAGTTGATCTGTCATCTCAGTGGATAGCTAAGGAGTTCTACATGGAGGTCTGCCTGTTCTTGCCTCCTACCCCAGAGATTTACTTGCAAGGAGTACAGTCAGCTTTGCATGTTCTTAGACACACTGTGGACTTGGAGAGATATGAAGATGGTGAATTTGAACTCAGAGGCATTGTGTTTTTCTGGAAAGTCTTTTCTTAATCAGTATAAATGATTTCCATCTACAGCAGAATTGAATCCAGACCAGAACAGAGGATCTCAGTCTGCTTATTCTGTGGGAGGACTCATATTGTGATGCGGCTCCAGCCTTTTTTGGCTTAAACCCATTTCTTGTCTGTGTTGTGGTTTTATGAGTTGATATAGCAAGTATGTGACATTTGCTCTCCTTTTTCTTCTCTTGGAGTTTTTAGAGAGATGAGAGTTCCCACTGTAGTATAATGCAGAAAACAGCAGCAGCAGAAGTTATCTGAATAATAGCTGGCATTCTGTGCAGGAATGTCCATGCCTGGAGAAAAACAATCGTTTGCAGCCTCCTAAAGGTTAAGGATGTGATGGATGTTAATGCATAGACATTTGTGGTTCTTCATGAAACAGCCCGTTTTGGGGGAGAGCAAAGACACAAACATCATTTTCCCCCATTGAGGTTACCAAGCTGAGAAGTCCCTTTCTGTATCTCAGGAGTTTCTAAAGGGACAACATTGCTAGCACAAAGAAGCAGTCTTAGTAAGAATCTCATTACAGTAATATGAAAGATCAGATTGAGTTCAGACAAATAATTTCTGGTAGTTATTTAGAAACATGAAAATGTAATCTAAAAATTTTAAAGATCCTTTACCGGACACAGAGACCTGGTGGTTTTAGTCAGATGGAGAACTGACTTTGATGCTATGCGTTTAGTGCATAAAGACCATTGATACCATCCCTGCATCTGAGACAGCATGAGCTCTTTAAAAATATATTTGCTAAGCAATGTATTTATCTGCTCATGACTGCAGAGAAGAAATAGTTTGGATTCTGGAGAATAGCTTCAAGTTGGAAAAACAAATGAAAACAGGTACTCTACTGGTGTGTTAGGAAATTGTTGATATTGCAGTCTAAGTGGGATTCACCACATCTAGTTGTAGGCAACTATAAGTTAGGGATCTAATCAAATCTAGTTGCCTAGGCATCTCTTCTATACAGTAGAGAGAAATATGGACACTTCCAGTGTGTATCTCATCTCTTTGAAAGAGTAATGCCCAAGATTGCTGGAAGGATTAACTTTCTGGGTGATCCTGACTCTTTCTAGTGGTTATACATGTCGCATGGAAAACAAATAGGGGCTAGGCACCCAAGCTTTAGGTGAACTGATTCTCTCCCTGTATTTCTTCCCATTGTTGTGTGGAAAGGCTGTGCCTCAGCTGAGGCAGATGCTGTGGAAAGTATTAAGTTGAACCAAGCTAGTCAGGAGTGGTGACTGAAGTGTTTTTACATCAAAGTCTGCCACACTGGATATTTCACTTATAAAGTCAGAACAGGTAAACAAACAGTGTCATACTAAAACATGAAACACACTCCTGTCTAAGCAACAGGAACATTATCTGACCACTTAAAATTCCTCAGAGCCATGTAGCTGTTACAAGTGTAATGGTTATAAGCGGTCCCATGTCATTTAAGACTAACAGTTTTAGATATCTTGATTTGTGAAACTGCTTACAATCCTTTTGTGTTGTGCTTTTTGATGAGGATTTTTTGTTTATTGAGCTGGTAATATAGCTACCTATGTCTCCTTGGTGGACCCTAATGTCATATCCATAATGTAGTCTCAATAAACAGGTCATGTATGCAGAGCTGGGGCCTCTAGCTAGATGTTTGTGCAGCTTTGGGGTGTAAGAAACAAGGAAAATGGGTACTGAAGAGACTGTTTTTTCTTTTTTGTATTTAACAGTAATAAGCAACAGGTGAGAATTCATCCCTCTCTTTCTCCCCGGAATAGTTGAAATATAAACAGAATCAGTTGGGGTTGTTCTGTGGTTTGTTTTTTTTTTTTAAGAATGCTTTTCTCTGTTTAATTTCTTTCATGAGAAGTCAGAAGCAATTAAAAAGACATGTTGGAACAGTTCCCTTTTGGCCAGAGCCAACTTCACCCATGCTACAGTGACCTGGCTCTAATTGATACTTTCTTTGCTGCCAGATATCCAAGATAGTCATCTATGTGCAGCAAAGAAGTACCACAATGTGTGTATAGGGCTCTTACACAGTTCTGCTGCATCTGCTGTTATACCTGCCTGAAAGTGACAGCAGCATTGAACTGTTGCAGTTGAAAGGCTTGTGTACACAGCAGCACTCAGAACCTCTCTTACAAAGGAACTGTGCAAAATTCAAGTAATAATGCTTAGCTGTGTATTTCAATCTTCAAACCTCTACCAGTCCTCATGGACTTGCCTACACCTCCTTGATCCATGATCGTGTTCTGAAAACGGGGTTGAGCTGTGTAGAGTATTTTATGCTAAGTTTAAGCTAAGGAAACTATTTTTTCCTCATTTTGTTTGCTTATATTCTTAGAACATGGACTGAAAGGCGGTGGATAAATAAGGATTGATAATTTTGCACTTGGATTTCTGCGTGTACAGAATTCTACCTGCATATCCTGTCACTAGTGTATACGAGTTACATGCTATCTGTTAATGCTTAGGCAAGTAAATTCCTGCAAAAGCAGGAATTTGAGATGAAAAGTAAAAATTCTCAGTGAGGTGGTTTGACCGCATCTGGAGGCCAGACACCCACCAAAGTCACTCTGTCACTCCGCTTTTCAGCTGGACAGGGGAGAAGATATATATTGAGTGGCTTAGGAGCCGAGTTAAGGACAGGGAGAGGTCATTCCACAATCAGTGTCTTGGGCAAAACAGACTCAACATGGAATAAAAAAGGAAAACGATCTAATTTATTACACTACACACACAGTGAAACCAGAGTCAGATAATCAGAAGTAAAACCAGATCTTAAAGCACCTTCTCCCACCCCTCCCTTCTTCGCAGACTCAACTTTATTCAAGATGTTGCTCCCTTCTCCCCACCTAGGGTGGCATAGGGGATGGGGGCAGGCAGGGAATGGGGGTTTGCATTCCTTGCAAGTTGTCTTCCTTCTTAGCTTGGGAGGAATTCCTTACACTCTTCCACTGCTCCAGTGTGGGGTCCCACCACGGGAGACAGTCCTCCAGGAACTTTTCAAACATGAGTCCTTTCCCACTGGTGGACACCTGCTCCACGGTGGTCTCCTCCACAGGCTGCAGGGAAATCCTTCTCTCTAGCGTCTGGACCAGCTCCAACAACCCCCTCCCTCCCCCCCCCCCTCTGCTTTCAGTGGCCTTGGTGACTGTGGTTTCTTACATCTTCTCACTCCCTTCTCTGGTGGCAAAATGCAGCTGCTTGTATTTTTTTTTCTCTTAAATGTGATTCCCAGAGGCTCTGTGACCATCACTGATTGGCTTGGCCTTGGTCAACAATGACTCCAGCTTTGAGCCTATCTGGTGTTTACTCTGTTGAGCCTAGGGAAAGCTTCTAGCTGCTTCTTGCAGAAGCCACCGTTGCAGCCCCCCACCCCTTCCATACAAAACCACAACACTCAGCTAAAACTGAGAGCAATTTTAGTGAATTCTTTGAAGTCCCTTTGCGAGCACTGCAAGAGGTATCACACAGAGTTTTTTACATCTAAATATCCAGTATTATAGCATCAAAACTGAGGGATAAATACACCCCAGTTTAAAAGGAATATATAGTTCTAAATGCAATTAGATAGATCACTAGCATCAAAGGATAGCTTCCAAATGCATAATATCCAGCTGAATAAGGTAGAAAATTACATTGATGCATTGTTATATAGCTAATTTTTTCATTAGAAAATACTTTGCATTTCATCCTAAAAAAATTACATTACATAATATAAATAATATACTATGTTATAAATATATTAGCTTTACCAAGGAGATTGCTTTTAGACACCAGTTTTTTCTGCATGGAGAAAACTGATGTGACAGACCCAGCAGACTGGATCTAATCAAAATATCAGCATGCTTCAGCTGCCCTCAGCATAACAGGATTCATACCAACAGCAGACATGGCTCATTCTTGAGAATATCCTTTAGTTCTATCCTTTAATATTGACTAGCTAGAAGAAAGACAAGCTGGTACTAGTTTTGTGCACTTCCCCCTCAACTCATTTCTTAGCCTTTTTTTCTGCAAATACCAGTAGTTGTTATATGCTAGTATATGGCATGTTCTGCAGCTGGATCTGAACTGCTGCCTCTGCAGTACATCTCCATGATGTATATACCTCAGCTATTACACCTTAGCTATGTGGCAGCTAGGCAGAATTTCAAGGCAGGAAGAGTTACATGCAGATGGCTGAGGAAAGATGGTAACACATTGCTTGCTGTCACTGGAGAGTTCTGTGTTGTACGTACATATTCAGAGGTAGATCCTTCCCTTCAGAGAATTTCCAGTAGGGAAGAGACAACAAGCCTACAATTATTTCTAGGTTTAATTTATTATTTAAACAATTGTTTCTGATGCAGATACAATTTCTTAGTTTGCCATTTATTTCACCTGTCTTTAAATAAGAATGCCAGCTCATCACTACTGGGAGCAGTAAGGGGTCTTGTTTCATTTTAACTTGTATACCACACTGGCTTTGGTAGCCTCCACTGAGTGTCTTTTGCCTTTCCATGGTAATATTTTGCCATAACTACCAGGCACACTTATGTCTCCTATAGAAGCTGGAATTCAGGAATAGCAGTACTTTCCCCCTTCTCCAGAGGCAGACGGTACAGGCAGCTATTTTTCTCTATAGTGAATATTTACATCTGGTGTTTTATAGTGAATATTTACATTCTCATACAATGAGAACCTCTTCATGCCCACTTGCCCCTTAAAATGAGGCTTATTGTGAAGATTTACGTGATGGTTAAGTTGAGGGCATTCTGAAAGTGGTTTACTTTCATGCTTGGAAGAACACAGCATATCCATGGGTTTGCTACTAATCTACTGATTTTTATGCATAATTCCATCTTGCCCATATGTCAACACTGTTAGAATTATGAATACCTGTTAGTAAACACCAGAGCTTAGACTGGCTCTTAAAATAGGCATTTTCAGTTTTTTGTAATTGCTAATTACCCTCTAATTTTACTGCTAAAAAACAAACAAACAAACAAGTTCTTGAACGACATCACAGTGAAAATATCCAATGCTATTTCTGAAGCAAATGTGAACAGATACTATCTTAGCTCAGGGTATACTTTTCCAGTAGCTGATACAGAAAAGAATTCTCCTCCTTTCCATAACAGAAAACATAAATTTTTATTCTGAGATTTTAAAATTTTCTTATTAAAATTCTCATTAAATATAATTTTATAAAACTATAAATTCTGATTTTGATTAAACGGAACCCATTATTTTTTCAATTTTCTTTGTAATTTTTAGCTTTCTCAACAGAAAATATTTCCTTAGTTTCTTACATATCTTTTTTTTGAAAATCATATTTTCTAGACAAGATGATTTGAGGATTCCAAAAAGTTCAAAAAATGACCGGAATGTCCATTGAAGTGTTTCGATTCCAGAATGGTGCTACACAATAGCCACTTTACAAAAAGATAGTATTTCTTGAAAATTGCTCATCTATGCTATGTGGCATTTTAAAGCCACTAGATTTCAGGATTTATAAGAAAATAAAGGGTGTACCTACATATACTAACTTAATCTGCAGGAGGGGCTTGCAGTAACACAAGTGTATGAAAAAGTCAGAGTAGCTTGTGAAGTAACAAAAAAAAGAGAGATCAAGAGTGTCTTATCCAACCTTTCACTTTAAAGTGTAATAGCCAAAGGATAAGAACACACTAAAATAATTATGTCAAAAGTACTTTTGGCATCTGTTCTTTATTGATGAGAATATTTATTGCCAACTGGATTTCCTAATTCATTTTTCTGATATTGCTTATCTGGGGTTGCCATAGGACACAAACAGCTGGAGTAAATTCCATGACGTTGTGTCACTGTGACTCATTTCTTTTTTCTTATCTATGAAAATTTCTTGTTGTAAATAACATCTCACTCTTTCCCTTTCTAAAGTACTTTGCTCTCTGGCAGAGAGTCTATCTTTCTTTCTGTCTTTCTCTCTGCTTTCTCTGTTCCTTCCTTATTTTTCTCTCTATCTCTCTCAGATTCCTCCTCTCTTTTCCTCTTTTTCTCTCCTGTTTCTTAGCTGAACAAATGCAAAGTAGCTTTATAGATACATTTTAGACTTTTCCATGGGATTGAAATATCTGTTTAATATTGCATGGATAATAATAATGCCGCTGCAGTTTATAATGTGGAAGGCTAGTTAAACTTTATTTAACCTTCCCAAAAATGAGCTTTCAGCTCGCCTAATTCAGAAACTTTGACCTGATGACACTGGGAGGGGGCTTTATGGATGATTCCCTGGAACTGCATAGTGAAGTGAACATATGAAGGGCAGAATGTTTATTGGGATGCCTAGTTTATTGGCTGTCTTCAAGCTTTTTTGGAGCATCTGAAGTTCAATAGTCCTGTGTAAGATTTAGTACCTACACGCAAAAGAAATGATCACAGAAATTATTAGTTGAATATGAAAAGTAATGAGTGCTATTTTGAAAGTATGTCTTTTCTCTTAGACCAGTGTTAGTGATTGCTGTTTTAAAAAACTGTTTTACTCTAGAACTAAATCATACACACAGCACTTCCTTTGAAACTCTGGTAGGGTTTTTTTTCACAAGCTGGGTATTTTAGGAGTATCAATTCAAATGTAACTGGAAGTCTCTCAAAAAATGTAGATTCAAATCTGCCTCAGATTTTGGGTCAGACCAGAGTGTGACCACTTCATGCATATTTGTTTGAAAAATGCTACTTTTTCACTGCCAATAGCAAAGGCTAAAAGGAGATTTCTTGTTTGTTTCATGAGAGGGGACTTCTGACAATGAAAATGGTTATTGTGCCACTGCAGAATCTTAGTGTTGCACAGATATATTCTTTTCAAACGTTTGCTCAAATTTTGTATATTTTTAATCTCTCAATGCAGCATGTAACATACTGTGAAAAGAATAGGTGCTATTCTAATCACTTAGGACTAATTATTTTAATATAAGTTTGAGTAAATAAATATTCCTTTAGGTCAGCTGCTGCAAAACAAGGTGAGGGGAAAATTTTGAATTTGAGGTAAAAAATCTTGCCCACAGTTTTACTCTTATCCATACCTAAAGAGGTCCAGCTTTTCTGTGGTACCTTAAAACCCACCTAACTCTTATCCAACCTTACATGTACCTGTCTGTCCTAGTTCTGACCAAGCCAGAGATAACCTTCCCCATCAACCAGCCCAGGTGAGCTGAGTTAGCCTGAGCTGTTCTCACACCACCTGACATCACTCTCCCATAAAAGGGGCTGGTCAGGGCAGGCTACTCCTGGGTGCTTCCAGGGTAGTGTGAGCACAGCTGGCATGTGTTGCAGTTTTGTGTAGCTGTGCTGCTGAGATGGCTTTTGCAAACAGCAGCTACAGCTTGCTTCAAGCCCCAGACAGTAAACACTGAGCAATTCAAGGCCAGAGTTGCTGCTGACCAGGGCTGAGCCAATTGGAGACGCTCACAGCACCTCTGCGAATCACATATAGGAAGAAAAAAAAGAAATGGGCAGGCAGGTGCATTTTGCCACCAGAGAAGGAAGTGAGAAGATGTAACAAGCTGTGTGGCCAGGCCTGAAGCAGATGGAAGGTGGGGGAAAGAATGAAGCCCTCTGGGTGCGGGAAAGAGAGATTCCCCTGCAGCTTGTGGAGAAGACTGTGGTGGAGCGGGTGTCCCCTCACAGCCCATGGATAAGGATGGGGAGAAAAGAAATCTATAGCCTTTGAAGAGATTGATCCATGCCACAGCAGGTTTGCTTGGGAACCAGGACTGGGGAGTCTGGGCCTGAATGTCAGCAACCTGTGGAAGGGAGTCCTGCTGAGAGGCCTGTGGTGAGGAGATGACTCCCTGATAGAGAGGACTCAGGCTGCAGAAGTTGGTGGATATGACTTTTGTGTGGATGAGACCCCACGGTGCTGTGGGGGAAGAGTGTGTGTGTGTAATGTTGCGTCCACCCTGTCCCTGCCTAGCTAAGATGGAAGACAATTTGGAGGAATGGACTGAAAACCCCCCCATTCCCTGCCCCTTGCTGTGCTGTGATGCAGAGGGAAGAAGGGAGTCATTTTATGAATAAAGTCAAGTGTTTGAAGAGGTGAGGGGTGTGTGGGGGGAAGTAGAATTTTTAAGATCTGGGGAAGGAAAGCAGCTTGTGAGGAACTGCCAAAACCCCACTGCCCATTCCCTGCCCCTCCCCACGCCATGTTGGGGGAGAAGGAAGTAAAATTGTGATTAACTTTAAGTCTGCTAAGAAGGGGAGGGGAGGGGGGGAAGGTGCTTTAAGACCTGGCTGCACTTCTTACCTGACTCTGGTTCACTGGCTGTGCAGTTGTAGTAGTAATAAATCATTTTTCTTTCTCTTATTCTGTGCTGAGTCTGTTTTGCCCATTGGACTAATTGGAGAGTGATCCCTCTGTTCTTATCTCAAGTCCTGAGACTCCGATATGTATTTTCTCCCCTTTTTTGGCTGAAAGGGGAGTGAGTGAGCAGTTTGGGCATTTAGACTCTAGCCAGGGCCAAACCACCGCAGGTGTCCGGTTAGTCCTCCTGTGCAGTACTCTATCACTGGGTGAGAGTGAAATTTGCCCCAGGCTGTTATTGTTCTCCTTTCATGGTGATTTTGTTAGTAAACTGTCCTTATCCTGACCTGTTTTAGGGGGCTCCCTGTTTCTTCTCTGGGAGTGAGCAATGTGTGGTGCTAAGCTGCTGCTTTGGGTCTGAACCACCCCCACCGTCCCAAAAGCGTGTCTTTGGAAATGACCCATATAGACATAAGTGCCTCTGCTGCCGCCCTCCCCTCCGCCCAAAGGAATGGATCCAGTTGCTTTGCAAGGCTCTCCTCTATGTGCTGTGATGGGAGCTGGATATTATCACAGCATTGTAATGGTATTGAGTTAAATATGTGGAGGGGGAGCACAATGCAGGACCAGCTGTGGTGCTGTTCATGGAGGGTGAAGCTGAGGCACAGAGGATGTGGATGTATTCAGAGCGAAGATAGCTGAACTTATAAGTGTCTAGAGAAGTCAGTAGAACCGACTGGGGAGACAAACAGATCTGGTGAGATAAACTTATTGGTATGCTAACAAGAACAAACTGGCATTATTGAGGTCATTTGAAAAGGAACAACAAACTTATACTGGGTGAAAGAATAGTTGTTGAATGCTAGGTACAATCCAGGAGGGATTTCTCTTGGGAACAAATAAATGTAAGCATGCGTGCATGAGCTAGTATTAGTGTAGTCTACTGCATGTATGGAAAACTAGTATTCAAGATCAAAATAAATTCTGTCATCAACTGTGGAAGAGGAATAGAAAACAAGAGGACTTGTGAAAACACATGCGCACTGGTGTGCTGCCTTTTAAGCTAGCACCAGCATTACAGTGTTTTCAGAAGTAGCCAACAGTTCTAAAAATGTCACTGACTTAGATGATATTTTCTGCAAGAGTTGTGACAACATTTAGTCCATAGAACTTGCAAATCCTATGAAAATATAGGTCCATCATCTGGCTACTGTGGATGGAAAAGGGGAAGGAGTGATGCAAAGGCTTGTCAACAGTGGTTCTATGCAGCTTCCTCCTAATTCAGAATCCGGTTCATACCGGCCTGAATTTTACTCCACTGCTGTGTAATGATGCTAGACAACTTTTCATGAAGTAGGAACTTGAATCTCTGTCAGGTTTAAATGCAAAGTGTAAATGGAAGTGTAAACTTCCCCTTTGCTATGCTCTCACTGGTTCCTTAGTATCCTGTTCAGTTGTTAATCCCCTCATAACTTGTGGGATGACAAAGTAGCTCCTTGTAGAATGATGCTTGCATATTGGCTGTTTTGTTATGCTTAGCTCTCTGGTGTTGCGTGAGGAGAATCTGGAACAGGAAAAATCTAAATAAAATTCATATTAGTGCTTCATTAGAAAAACTTAAGTTGATTTACATTAGGTTGTTAAATGGCATAACCTGAGATAGTCTACAGTATATGGTCTACTGCGTGTGCAGTCTACGGTATACAAGAACTTTTGTGTTTTGCTGTTCCACTCAGATTTAAGCATACTTATCCCACTGACATTCATGCATCCAGGAACCTGAGAACCATGCTGATCTGATGATTTCTGAGCTATTTTTTTTCCTGTGTATTGAAGTTTGGTATTTTATGGAGTGATTTTGCGCTAATCAAAAGGGAAGGTATTTCTCCTAACTGCAATTGAATAACTTTTGGGACTGCAAGAAAACATTTACTGGCAGTCAATTAGACATGGGGCTACTCATGTCTGGTTTTAAAAAAAAAAATTATTTTCCCCAAAGATATATGCGTATAAACAGTAAAAAGAGCAGTTACTAGCAAAACTAAGTGAATGCACAGATTTTATCTTTATGGTGCTCTCCAAGTAACTGGAAGAGAAGAAGGTCATGAGGAGTAGTCAGCATGGATTCACCAAGGGGAGATCGTGCTCGACCAATCTCATAGCCTTCTATGATCTCATCACCAGCTGGGTGGATGGAGGGAGAACAGTAGGTGTCATCTACCTTGACTTTAGCAAGGCTTTTGATACTGTCTCGCATAAACATCCTGATAACAAAGCTGAGAAAGCATGGGATAGATGAGTGGACAGTGAGGTGGGTTGAGAATTGGCTGTCGGACCGATCCCAGAGGGTTGTGATCGGTGGAGCAGCCCGGACTGGAGGCCTGTGACTAGCGGTGTTCCCCAGAGCTCGGTGTTGGGTCCAGTCCTGTTCAATATCTTCATTGACGACCTTGATGAGGGAATAGCATCCACCCTCAACAAGTACGCCGATGATACAAAGCTGGGAGGGGTGGCTGACACACAGGAACACTGCGCTGCCATTCAGCAAGACCTGGACAGGCTGGAAAGCTGGGCAGGGAGAAACCAGATGAGGTTCAACAAAAGCAAGTGTAAAGTCATGCACCTGGGGAGGAACAGCCATTCATTTCAGTACAGGCTGGGGTATGTCCTGCTGGAGAAGAGCTCTATGGAGAAGGACCTGGGGGTCCTGGTGGATGACAGGTTGGCCATGAGCCAGCAGTGTGCCCTGGTGGCTAAGAGAGCCAATGGGATCCTGGGTTGCATCAGGAGGAGTGTGGCCAGCAGGTTGAAGGAGGTGATCCTCCCCCTCTACTTTGCCCTGGTCAGGCCCCACCTGGAGTATTGTATCCGTTTCTGGGCTCCCTGGTGTAAGAAGGACAGGGATCTCCTGGAGAGAGTCCAGAGAAGGGCTACGAAGATGATTAAGGGCCTGGAACATCTCCCCTATGAGGAAAGGCTGAATAAGCTGGGACTGTTCAGTCTAGAGAAAGGAAGACTAAGGGGAGACCTAATTGGTGTTTGCAATTATCTTAAGCATAGGATGCAGGGGGAATTAGCCAGCCCCTTTTCTTTGGTCAGTGGAGATAGGACAAGGGGCAATGGCTGCAAATTGGAGCACAGGAAGTTCCGCACCAACATGTGGAGGAACTTTTTCACAGTGAGGGTGACAGAGCCCTGGGACAGGCTGCCCAGGGAGGTGGTGGAGTCTCCTTCTCTGGAGATATTCAAGACCCATCTGGATGCCTATCTGTGCAGTATGAGCTAGGGAGCTGCTTTGGCAGAGGGATTGGACCCGATGATCTCTCAAGGTCCCTTCCAACCCCTACAATTCTGTGATTCTGTGATATTCTAAGACGTACTGAAATATGTGTTTATCACTGTGATTAGAGATGAGGGGAAGGGTGTTTACTGGTTACTTTATTACTTTTGGCTATCTCTTAGAGTCAGCAAAGTAAACGGAAAGGATGATTAATATGCTTCTGTAACAAGTTTACGCTGTAAGGCCATGGCAAAGATTTATAGTCACTTCTTAGGATGGATGTGCATTGTAAGCTTTGTAAACCAAGCAATGGCTATTTAATATTTGGTTCAGAGAAATATGTTCTTTATACTTCTCTTACTACCAACCCATTTTGCTTAACCCTATCACTGATTGATCTTACTTGTATTGAATTTTTTTTCAGATCCAAATTTTCTCATTTTTATATTGATCTTAATATGTTTGGTGCTGCTTAGTTAACTCCTCTATGAAAAATACTTGAAAGAACGCAAGGAAGAATGCTTTTTCCCTGGGAATCACTACAGGAGCATTTGTAGTCAGATTCTCCCTGCAGCGTCTCCTGAAGCCTGGGGCATGACTGCTGAGAGCATCCCACAGTGGAGGCAGAGCTGAGATGCTGAGGGGAGCATCCAGCTGTCACCACAGTATGTCATATTTGATATAGTGAGGGGTAAGACTTTCACTCAGGAGTTTTCACTCTCTAGTTAACGTGCGTGTTTATATGCCCCAAGGACTACCTATCTGCATAAAGGATAGGAAGGGACACTTCAGGACATAACTCAGCATAGCAGCCAACTGAAATAAACATAATGTCTTGTTTCTTTCTTTTGAAAAGAAATATATTCTGGAGGGCTCTAATGCCTACATGCTGTTCCATTTAAGCTCTGCATTTAATCTTAACTGCTAGGTCTCTTTTACAGTCTTGCGTATAACCCTTAAAATGTGCTTGAAGACATTCTTCTCTTTGAGGATCAGGTGCACTGGTCTGTACCTATGCAATGACTGGAAGAGCAGGCAGCACGAGCAGGGGGAAATGCCTCTGAGCAAACTGGTATAACATTTCTTTTAAGCCTTACTTAATGAGAAAGCTTAATTTGAGAGACAGGTTTTGAGGAAAAGCAAGAATTAAGCCTTTCTTTTAGCTTTGTGACATATCTTAGTAAAATAAGCACATAAGTAAGAGTTAAGTTGTCTTTAGAATTTCTTCTGTTACTTGTGAAGGTATACTTTCCCATCCTGTATCATGTCACAAAACAAAACCAGGTTCAAATGAGGAGTTATTAAACAGTGAATCTTCCAGAATGAATTACAATGGACTTTGTGTAATGACAGGCTAAGGACATACTCTCAACTCATTGTGTGGGAACTTGGCAGAGATTTTCCAGGAGCTCTTCTGTGAACGAGTTCTCTTCTGCCATGAGACTGTGTAGGGTCAGGAAAGGAAATGTACAGAAATCAGTTGTGTGCAAAAATAGCAGTAGAGGTTGTAGTAAGTAAGATTTCTTCCTTACTGTAGGTGGTATTATATCTTCACTTGAGGTGCCAGATTTATTACCACTGGAACTCTGAGTGTTCTGGCAGATCATTTTAGTGCCAAGTCACATAGGGATTTCAAAATCAAAGTGCTTGAAGACATTCTGAAGAAAGGTACTGCATCTTCTAAATACCTACTAGTTGTATATTTTATTTCAGAAGTTCTTGTTAGAGCCTTAGTGATTAAAACTTCACCTTCATACCACGTTCTACTTCCATGATAACACCAGGACAACAACAGCAGCTGTAGTACTTTCTGATGATGAATGAGATCACATGAAACAGCATCCCACTGACACCCCTCCAATTCCTGCAAAAGAAAAAAAATAAATAAACCCTGCTGCTTTCTGAAGAGACTTTCAAAAGCATGATTGCTTTAATTTTTTAGCTTTTTGTTTTAACTCCCAGCCATGAACCAAACAGAAAGATCTTACAATGTAGTTTGGACATCAGCAAATAGAGGAAGACAAAAAATTACTCTAGCTTTGGGTGGCAAACAGTGCTTTGGGAATTCAAAGCTCCACTGTGATTTGCTGTCTGCTTGTTGCAGTTCAGACATTCCCCATCTACCAGTGTCATGCAGTGTGTGCTTGTGACCATAGTGTTGCTCCTACTTACCCTGTGTCTGCTTGTTTTGGCAGTTTTGATGGCAGAGAATGCCAGGTCTCTTTCATGTGGTGTGTGTCACATGTGCTGCTGTGTGAGACACGCGCGGCTCTTCAGGAGCGTTCGCTGCTTGCCGCTTCACATGCTCTTTTGTACACTTCCTCTGCAGATGGCTTTCCTGGCTCCCATGGACCATATGTTTTTTCAATTTCTTTTAACGTGTGTATACCCACCCCATGCAGTTCCAGTGATACGTTGTTTATTTCCTTTGCTGTCCAGCTCTGAAGGTTTAGACCTAGGGAGGCAATCACTGACATGAAGTGAAAGAAGAATCCTTAATACAACCTGCTCTTTTTACTGGGATGTTGCTGCTTCTCACTCTTGGAAGTGTGGAAGTCTCCACTTGTTCTGTTTTTAGCCCTGTAGGAACTAATTTTAGCTATCTTACCACCAGGCATCTATTTTCTGTGCAGGGAGGCAGATGAAAGACCTTCCTAAGGCAGGCATCTAAAGTGGATGTATTTGCCTCTCTGAGATGGCTTCTGTTTTTCTCCCCATTGACACAGAGGAAGCCTAGATGACAAATCTAAACTAATTGGCTCGCTCTGAGATAGAAGTATCTAGGTGAGATATATCTCTCTTCATGGGCTCAGCCTTCATGCTGCTATGAATGAATGATTTACGCTTGCAAACTGCTGGCTGGGCTTTTTTTCATCAGCTAATCCTTTTACCAGCACTTTCCATATTGCCTTATCCATGAGGATAAAGTGGAGAGCTGAGTGTCAGCAGAGGGGTATGTGAGTATAAAAGATAAGGACTAAGAGCTGCCTTACAAGTAGGTCAGTTCCACGTGAGGTATTTCTTCACTTTATGAAACAGTAAAAGGCTGGCCTAGGTAAGAAGGACATAGTATTGGTGAGAAATTAGGGCAAAGAAGTCCAAAACCTAATGAACAGAAAAACCCTGGAGCAGAGGAGGACACAACTCTAATGCAGAATATTTCAAATGCATGTGGAAGATTTAATAGGGATTTATTAAATCTTCCACAGTCAGAAGTAGAAGTGGAAGCTGAGAAAGATCAGACTTTTCATCATGTTAGTGGTTCCCTTCCTGAAAAAGCTGAATGTTTGCCATATGCTTTATTTATACACAGATCTAGTCAGGAGGGACTTGAGCCTGGTGAGAGCAGGTGTAGCTGTGCTTGGAGAGATGATTTACTGCCTTCTCCAGCAGCAGGGACAGCCAGTGCTCAGAAGAGCCTTGGCTTCGGTGAGCTGAAGTGAGACCTCATTGTAGATATACAAATATATATATAAAACCCTTTTCAAAACAAAATGTTTTTAGATGAAAATTGAACTATACTTTCTCATGTTTTGAAAAACCAACTCTGAAAAAAATTTAAGTGACTGTTATTTTCATTATTTTAAATGTTTTAATTGCTGAATGTCTGGATAGGCATTACTTTTACCAAGAGCTATTAATTCCCCACTCCAGTCTGATGTTTTTATTAAAACTGCTGTTTTCCTTCAAGAGGAAAACTGTCTGAACCTGGGTACCAATGGCAAATGTAAAGCATTTCTGCTGTTTAATGAGATTTTCCCTAAAATTTTCTTCAGAAATTTGTACCACTTCAGACTTTAAAGGTATGCATTAGGTAGACTAACCAGGCACATCTGTGAGAAGGAAGGCTTCTTCACATCAAAAGCAAAAAGTTCCTTTTGGCAAATCTGTTAAAATAATGCAGACATTTATATCCTGAAATAATATTGAATAGATCAAATAAAATAGTATCATCAGCAGTAAGATTTTTATTTTGGCTGTTGTCCAGCAGTAAGGAAAATCATATAGATATAGACTGCCTCTCATTTTCCTTATGATTAGCAAGCTGATCCGGCATATGAACCATGAGCAATAGTCCCTGTGAATGGCAATAGGAGCTCTGCACATGCGCCTACTACACAGTTGATTACTACATGTAGGATGCAAAGGCTTTAGCAAAGGAGATTTTAAAATAGCATTTGTTACTTGGGGAAACACTGGCATTGCCCTAACTGCAACCCCCTAACTCTGGCACTGTAAGGCAAAGAGCAGAAGGCAATAGATGTGACAGAAACGACAGGCTTGCAAAGGTGGTTTCTGTCGTTGCTCTAGTAAGAGAGGAACAATAGTGATAGAAGTATGATACATAAGGGCAGACCTGTACTGCTTCACCTCCAGTTTGGTCTGCATCCATCTCTTAGCAGTTTCCTGTAGAAAGCTGTTGAAAAAAGCCTCCTGCACAGTATCAGCTATGTGGGAGGATCCAGTCCTATGCTCATGCAGCCTCCTGTTGTAGTTACTGGAAGTCAAGCCTGTAAAAAAGGCAGGGGTATAAGCTAATCTCAAGCCTGTGTGTCATCTCCCTTTAAACGTGTTTGTTTCCCTGAAAATTAATTAAAAAGAAAATAAAAAGTAGTGCTCTTTGCCACTGGCACCAGCTCTACAGGGCATTGAAGCAACAGTTTGTAATCTCTAGACATTTCCTGACTGGCTGCAAAGGTCATCTTGGAGTGAGCTGGGGAAACTGAAGAAGTTATCTGAATGCCAAATAAGGTGAAAGTTGCTGTAGCTGAAGTTCTTTTCCACAGCATAAAAAAGAGAAGTGAAAGGTTTGCTGCCTTAGCTTTATTTGAGAAAGTTTTGGAGCGGTTTGTGTAAAACAGAATGAAAGGTGGGAGAAAAAGGAAGTAGAATGTACAGTGATATAATAGAAATAGCAGTTAATGGATGTCACTGGCACTCTTTATTTACTTGTCTGTTGTTTAGACCTCATTCTAAACCAGACAGTGATATCTGTGATCACGGAATAACAGAGTTGTAGGGGTTGGAAGGGACCTCGAGAGATCATTGGGTCCAACCCCCCTGCCAAAGCAGCTCCCACTACACAGATAGGAGTCCAGACAAGTCTCGAATATCTCCAGGGAAGGAGACTCCACCACCTCCCTGGGCAGCCTGTCCCAGGGCTCTGTCATCCTCACTGGGAAAAAGCTTTTCTGCATGTTGGTGCGGAACTTCCTGTGTTCTAACTTGCAGCCATTGCCCCTTGTCCTGTCTCCACAGACCAAAGAAAAGGGGCAGGCCAATTCCCCCTGCACCCCATACTTAAGATATTTATAAACATTGTTTAGGTGCCCCCTCAGTCTTGTCCGGGCTGAACAGCCCCGGCTCTCTCAGCCTTTCCTCATAGGGGAGATGTTCCAGGCCCTTAATCATCTTGGTAGCACTTTTCTGCACTCTCTCAGGAGATCCCTGTCTTTTTTATACCAGAGAGCCCAGAACTGGACACAATACTCCAGGTGGGGTCTGACCAGGGCAGAATAGAGGGGGTGGATCTATTTTCTGGTTTAAGAAATCCTTGAAGTTGGTACCTTTTTTCCCCCTCTGAAAAAGTGCTTAGCGCAGTCTTGCCATGATGGAAGGAACATGAAAGCTCTGTAGAAGCAGTGAAATTAAGGAAGCATCGTTTCATGTAGGCTTATGCTCTAGTTTACATTTATAACCTAATGCTCAACACCAACGTAATCTTCTATTCTCCTGCATTTCTTACAGCATCCTAAGGACTAGTGACAGCATGAGTGCTGAATATTTTGGTCTCAAACCCTTTGCTGACTTGCTCGTTATCTGCTGCCAACTAGAATCCAAACCAGTTGGATTCTGCTTGCCAGTCTCTCCCAGGGCATTAATCTGAGTTTCTTTCTTCTTCCTACTTTATTGAATTTTATAAACGTTTTTCTGCCTTTTAGATGTCCACTCCATGCTCAGACTTGGCTGAAGGTGGCCAGAAGGATCAAAAGTTCTTGGGGTGAGTGCAGGCACACAGTAAAATATCTCGATTGCTTAGTTGTCTGTTTCCTAGAAAACCAGACCAAAGGTAACGTCAGGTTATTGTCTGCTACGGAGATTATTGGTTAGCTGTGGTTATCGAAAGAAAAAATTCACAAGCATTCACTAACCTGTCATAAATGGGTTTAAGCAAGATTAAACGAATAATTTGATTTAAAGCTCAAAATAAAATAGAAATGTTATTCTTGGTAAATAGCATTGAATCTTATGCTTGCTTCCACAGATGGAACTGTTGGAGAGGGTTCAGAGGAGGGCCCCAAAGATGATTAGAGGGCTGGAGCCACCTCCCTACGAAGAGAGGCTGAGGGAGCTGGGCTTGTTCAGCCTGGAGAAGAGAAGGCTGTGGTGGGACCTCATTGCAGTCTTCCAGTACCTGAAGGGAGATTATAAACAGGAGGGGAATCAACTCATTCAAAGGGCAGATAATGGCAGGACAAGGGGGAATCGATTAAAGCTAAAGGAGGGAAGGTTTAGATTGGATATTAGGGGGAAGTTTTTTACAGAAAGAGTGGTGAGGTGCTGGAACAGGCTGCCCAGAGAAGTACTGGATGCCCCGTCTCTGGAAGTGTTCAAGGCCAGGTTGGTTGGATGGGGCCCTGGGCAACCTTGTGTAGATCCAGGCCTGAGGTTGGTGGCCCTGACTGTGGCAGGGGGGTTGGAGCTCTATAATCCTTGGGGTCCCTTCCAACCCATGCCATTCTATGATTCTGTGATGGCTTGCTAATGGCTTGTTAATCATGTCTTGGTCCATGTTTGTTGAAAGCAACGCGTAGTTCTGGTTTCCTTCTAGTGATGTCTAAAACCGCAATACTTGTCATACAGAGGGGGTGCCCCTATTGTCACCTTGAGCCTACTTGTATCCCCATAACATTACAAGTTTGCAAGTGATCTTGACTGTGGGTGACCAGGAATTTCAGTAGATAACTGCTAACAAGCGTGAGTATTCTGGCAACCATTCTTGAGACAAATCAATCCAGTTTTCCTGTGCTGAGACACCTGTTCTCTGCAGTGGTATATTTGGCTATATATATGAAAAAAAGGATAGTTTTTTAATTTTTAAAAGCTAATATCCCAGGATGATACTAAAATGAATTAACACAAATATAACCAAAACATTTCAATGCTTGCACATTTTCATTGGAATATAGTGTTGTCATTCTGATTTAATAGATGATAAATAACCAAGGGATCCTTGCATTGAGACATATATCATAATTCAAAAGAGAATGGTAAGACTTCTGTGCTTTATGACTACTCATTTTTTAACACTGATCAGCCATATAGGAGAACAGGACTCCAGTATTCCTGTATGTTTGGTTTGACTATTGTGGTAGCTACAATTTAAACCATCACCTTAAGAGAAAACCTGTTTTGAGTCTTCAGAGAAGCAAAGTTCAGCAGTTTGTTTTCACACAGGAAATTACTGTTTTAAGGGATAATATTAAGTATCAAGAACCCTAATTGCTGGATAATTTCTTATTTCATTATGTCTTACTTGTAAGTTTGGGGATTCTGTTTGAAGTAATCCTCAAATTTTATGGGGATTTGGATCCAGAATTGATAACAGGGGACACTAGAGAGAGTTCAGGTAAGGTATGGTGGTGAAAAGAGTTTCCTCTGTAGTGCAGCAGCACACAGTAATCATAACAAATCTTACTGGCGTAATCATGAAAAATAAAACAACAGTGCTAATATTCTAGGCTAGACACATTGATATCTTGGGACTAAACATGTAACACCAGATATTCTGAACTCCTGTTCAGCTTCTTTATGTTGATTGATGCACTTTTATAACAGTGGTTCAAGGATTAAAAAAAAGTCAGAGCTGCATGAAACTGATTGCAGCAAAGACTATAACACACCACTATGTTACAGGCTTCACAAAACTGCTAAAAACTAGCAGCACTTGTGTCGTCCCTGCTTTATTAAATTTTTACAAACACCAAGAAATTTAATAGTTCATGTCTTGAGAGCCTTCTGATATAAGCGGTTACACTGACTGGCACAGATGATATTCTTTCTGGAGTGTGACATGACTTGATTGTAGAAGTGTGCAAAGTATCCCTTTCCTACATGTATGCTTCTGACCCACTGAGACACCCGTGCTGGCAGAAAAGAGTGTCAAGGACACAAATCTTGTGACGTTTTGAGATTGTCTACTACTTCTTCCAGCCCTGTTTCTGTTACCCAAGATAAAACATTGGCAAATGATTTCTTTGCAAAAATGGATAGGTGACTGGAAATTGCTAAGAACTTAAACTCTACTAATGAAAATGAACCAGGCCCACAGAGGAGCATAGTCAGCTCTGCTGACTGTGATTTCATCATGAGAACAGCAAGCCAAACTACCTTATGTGGTGGTTCATGTAGTGATTTAGTCCCATTTTCTGCTTGCCAGCTTGCTGTGAGCAAATGTTTCTGAGTATGTGAACTGTTTAGAGCTTTTGAACATAGACTTCATCCAGTACTAAAGAGAGACTTCAGCTGAATAGTCACTGATTTATGTGACACCCATCTCATATCTGTAGGAGGTTTTATGTTTTTATGTGGCCTTGCTCAAGCTTGTAGTATGCTGTTGCAAAAATGCATATAACCTGGTGAGAAAAGCACATTTCACTGGTTTGTATAGTAACAGCAGGCCAACAAATGGTATGAACATTTCAGATGGCAAAGCCCTTCCCTAGTTAGTGTTAAAGATAGGCAGTGCCACAAGAGCAAGGTTACTGTACTGAATGTCAATATCAACGATAAGTCATTTTGAGGAAACAAATTAGCATCTAACAGGTACCAACACATGCAAAAATCCCTCTTAGGCCTAAAAATCCTTGGAGCCTTCTCCTCACTCTACTCCAGGACCCCTTTTTGTCCTCTGGAATGGTGGAAATGACTTTATGCCTTGGTTTGATGCAATGAATGCAGAACAGGTGGCAATCATGATCCCAGTCATGGACCTTGATTGGTACTGATGTCTACTTTTTATCCTTTATCTATTTTACATTTGTGAGTGGCTTGCACCAATTTTGCCCACAAATTATTTTTATTATATAAAATGGTAAGCAAGGACAAATCACAGCAGGGAGAAAAATTTGCTGGGTTCAAGATTAATTTTTCAAGGCGTGGGTTCTGACAGGCCTCCTGTGTGGGTTCTGTTGTCAGTGGATACCCTCCCGTGTACTTTTATTGAAGGTTTTATGCTACTTGACTCGTGGCTACATGTCTTTCTTTAGCTACATAGAAAGCAGAAAGACAAAGTGACGGGGACTTGTAAGGACAAAACCGAAGTGTTTCCTAGGTTGGCAGAACAAGTCTGATGAAACTCCCTGGTGAGCTCCAGCTGTGGAATAGAACCTGCAAAAATCCAATAGCTGCATTGGCAGAAAGCCCAAAACTACAATCTAGAATTCTCTCTAGTGGGGAAAAAAGCGCCTTTTTAATTTTTTGTTGTTAGCACCTCTTTGAGCTGAAACACAGGATTAGGTAGGGCTACAGAATAGAACCTTCTGGTCTTCAGTGTTATCTACAAAAAGATATAGATATAAAAACTTTTTGAAATAAAATGGTTTTAAATTAAAATTGAAGCATGTTCTCTTTTTAAAAAAATTGAACTGTGAAAAGGTTTCATAATTATATTTTCATTATTTAAAATGTGTTTTAATTGCTAAATGTGAAAAAACTTTAATTTTGGGTTATATTACAAAAAGCATGAAGAAAAAATGTTTATAATGTTGTGAATGTTGATATTTTACTGTCAGCTTTCCCATGGTTTGCCTAAAAATCTCCAATCTATCCGCATCAAATCAACCAGAGAGGTGCATCCTTGATTTGGATGAAGAAGCTCTTGTTCCTTCCTACTTGAATCTGAAGGTACTAGTAAGAGTTCAGGCAGTGTGGTCGCATTGGTGTGGGAATGCTTAGCTCATTAGGACTGAATGAGACTAATCTTTATCTTGAATTTACAGCAGATGCAAATGATGTGTTATAATGTTGTTCAGACAGGCTTAATTGAGAGTTAGTTTTAGATATTTACTCACATTTCTACTCCACAGCTTATTTGTTACCTCTTGTTTTTGAGTTCATTTGTGGTTAGCTTTTTCACATTATGGCATTCAGATCTAAGTTTTGTTTAATTTTGGGACTGAAATTTTATGATTTAATTACAGAAACTTCAATAAACAGAATTTATACTTTATTAATCACTTTTCCTTGATGTCCTATTCTCAGATTTTTTTAAAAAACAAATAAATTAATGCTATCTTTATGAGTAATAAAGCCAGAACTCTATGAAGTGGTGGTGGAAGTATTATTAAGTTAAATCTGTATCAGCTGTTTTGTCTCTATGTAATGTTACAGGGTAAAGTGAACTAGCTTTCACCTCTGAAATGTATCCAGCAACAGAGGCATCAGGGACAGAAAGAGTTGTGGAAGTAATAGCTACTTATCATTACTTGATAATAATTATTGCTTAACAAGAAAGAGTTACATTTGCAGTATAACAGTATATGTTTTGATATTTGAGTTTCTTTTCTTCATTGCACCTGACAAATGACCAAGGATAAAATGGAGAGGATGTGTTGCTGTGCTGCATTGATTAGGGCCTCCCTCGCTTTCAGGAGCAGAGTCAAAGCTGTATTTTCTTCCTTCTATCAACCTGTTTGTAATCAGAGAGACTGTCCTCTTGTAATCTGCCTAATGAACATGAAGTAATTATTGGGTGTTATGTTTTCACAGTTTGTTCTCATTACTTGACAGGCTGCAGTAGTTCAATCTTTTCAGAATGGCAAAGACGTAATGAACTTTTCCCTGCCATTTTGTCTTGCTAATATGGAATAAAGTAACCACTACGAGTCCTAGGAGGAAAATCTAGTTACAGAGCACCGATTTAACTAAAATACATAAGCCAAAGAGCTAAATTGTGAAATATTGTTTGCTTGACCTATTAGTTAGAGGACTCTCCATACCTGCGACTCTGATTTAAATAAAACTTGTAGTCTGGAAAGGAAAACAGGTAATTAGAAGATATGAGAATTCATAAGAATCCTGCATGGAGAGGAATGGATATATGTGGGTATTGATTGGAGAGGTTGAGTGAACAACCAGCGATGAATCTTTTTTTGGTTCTGTTGTCTAATTCACTAGTGAAATTTGTGGAACCTTGTTTCTCACCTGTGAATGTCACTTTTGCAGGTTTGGATTTCTGAGTACTGCTCAGCCATCCTGTGTTGAATAACTTCAATATCTGACTGTAATAAATTGTTATGAGGGTTAATTATTTACTTTCCATACCTTTTAAAATAGATAGTACTTGCATAATACCTGAGTATTCAGCATGGATTGTTTCATCATTTCATTAAAACAACCCACAGTGATATATTATTAGAATGTCTTTCTTAACATTTAACAAAGCAGAATATGGTGATATATTGTATTATGATATTGAGCAAGGAGTATAAATCATATGCTGCACTGTAGACACTTTGTTACATATTACAAGCTCTTGATTTCATTTTTGAGTGTTTCTGTAATCTGTTCCCTTCTGGAATCATTTAATCATTATTGTAGACTTATTCTGATCTTTCTTGTTTCATTATTTAATGTGTAGCACAGTCAAGAAGCAGCCTCCAGGCACGTGTATAGTCTGGGATAGCATCTTTGAAAATCTTGTTAAGACTTCAGCAATTTAGGGGGGAGAAATTAATTAATTAATTCTTTCTCCTGGCTCAAATCCATGGCACTATTTGCCCTGCAGTACACACTGAAATGTTAGCTCTTGTAGGTGTGAAATTTGGTGAGGTCTGAAGCACTGGAATGAATAAATGTAGTATGCATAGTGACATTCCTTTCAGCAGAGAGTGGGCAGCCGCCTGGAAAACTTGATGAGTTAGAGGGAAAGCATGTACGTTAGCACGTCATAGGAAGTTACAGCCCATGTTTCTACATATAAGGCAACAGTTCCGGTGGAAGAAGAATATCTGCAGGAAAAAAATCACAAAAAAATAACCCATCGTTGAATCTTTGAGCATTCCCAGATTACATTTGTACATTTTTCCAACAAACAATTGGCCTACATGTTTCCCTGAAATATGGAGATTCTTTGGTTGTGTAGTCATGCCTTGGCTGATAGGCTGCTTCCTGTGAAATCTGTAAATCATCAGTACTGAGATGATAAAAAGAAAACCAAAAAAGATTATTTAAGTTAGCTATGTAAAAATACATGTTCTCCTGAAAAGGATATCTCCCTCGAGCATTAATGCGTTTCTATACAATGTTACAGCTGTTGTACTGGATCGGAAATGGTTAGTGACTGAGGAGCTGGCAAGAATAAAAGGAGAACAGTAATGGTTTGATGACTACTTGTCATTTATAAGTAGCAGCTGCATTTCCTTTTCCTTCAGTTATATGTGTTGTTTTCCAAAGGAACTAGTTAAATCCCATCTTACTGCAGTCTGATCATCTTAAATGTTTTTTCCTAGAGCTGAGCTAGTAAACTGATGACCTCTCCCTAGCTCTCCATCTCTTGTCAGCTGGAAGTAATTCCTGGTCTTCATGTCAGGCTCAGATGAAGGGGATGACCAAAGAATTGTTGAATGGCAGTCTTATCCCAAAGGCAAAACCTGTCTATTTAGAGATGATAAATGCTAGGAGATGCCATGGGGAAAACTTGTGGCTTGCTATGCTGCCTCTAGAGAGGACTTCAGTCTGCAGTGTTGGTATTCTAGAACCTTTAATTAACAATTAAGAGATTACTCAAACCAGAAGATGATATCAGATGTGGAGTCCTTTGGATCTAAGTGTTTTAGCTGAAGCCAAGTGAATGGACTGGCAGTGGAAACAGGCTGTGGTAAATTCTTGGCCCCCATGTTTGCCACCCCAGATGTCACAAGAATAAGTGTGTTGACAGATGAGCTGCAGAAAATCTTGCTTGGTGGTTTGAAAAATTAAAGGCCTAGCACTCCCATTGCCTGCTGGAAGTTGCTGTTTCCATAGTAGGGTCAGTGAGTGAGAATGATCTAGTTCTACAGCTTGAAGGAAACTGCCATACTTTGTACTGTGAAGGCTGAAACATGTGCTTGTGTCCTATTCCTCTGCTAGCTGTGGAAAATGTACTGCTATGGGGTTGGAGCTCTCTTTGTCAGAGCTCAACTGCTTGTGTATTAAGGCTAAGAAATGCTTACTTGGATGTTTGCCATTCTGTGTTAAGGTCTGAGTCAGCAAAGCACTCCTGTTTAAAATGATACTCCAACTAGCGCCTGATCCTGTTTGAATCAGTATGGGTGGTATTGTTTACTTAATCAAAGTCAGGCTTAATTGCTTTTCTGACACAGAGCCCAAAATTTACCATTACATGTTAGTAATACCTGTGACTAAAAAAAGTAAAATTCTTCTTTGAGGAGGACAACTGTATTGTTTAATGGTTTCATGGGTGTTTCACAATGCATCTTTGGGAAATTACTCTCTTGAAATAGAAACCTTACCAAGCATCCTAAAACAATCCAGTTGGTAAATTGAACATGACTTCAAAGAACTCATTTGTACAAATAAACATACAGCTGCTCAAAATGCAGCATGACCTTAAGTAGTAAAAATTTTGACTGACATTTGAAATTTTAAAATATCTCTGTCAACCCTGGTTTGAACAAAGTGTGCTGCTGTCACACAGTTACGAGTTGAAGAGCTACTTTTCTGGTGATAATTAGAATTTCCAGATTGTGTGTGTCTTTTGCTGTCTATCCAATTCCTGCAATTTTTGTATTTCAGAGGAGTAGCATGATGAACAGAATCTAATAGTTGTTTCAGCAGGTATCTTTGTTGTTTACTTAATGTTGCTAGTGTGGAGCTGCTTGATGGCAAGGCTCATAGCAGTTTATTAAAATATGACTTAATAGCTGTAAAATGCTGTGATAAATCAGGTCTTTCTGTTTGCATCTTTCTTTAGCAGGATTTTCTTTTGAAATGATAGGTATGATAACATGACTTAGTAAATTCCTAGGTGTGGGTTATTACAGCTGTGATTTTAAAGAAACAAAACCCAAAACCTCAAGAAATTTTGTACTTGAGGCTAAAATAATGCTGTGCAGGCAGCATGAACTCAAGAAATCCTTGTTTAATAAATAAGACAAGGCAGTGAATTGTCACAAACATTTTACCCTTAGTTCTGCTTATTAAGACTGACTAATGTTAGTCATAATGAACAGGAAGAACTTTCCCCATACATGGTTTAAGTTGTTGAATATGTTGACTCATCTGTGTTGAATGCATCATGCCATGACTTATCCATGTTATATATAGATGTATATTTGGGATTCCTGATGCATGAATAATCACTGATGAACTTGTAACTGAAGGTTGTAGCTGTGGAAAGGAAACATCCTAATTGTCTGTAGCACAGGAACTTTACCTGTGAAAGACCACATCATAAAAATGTGGGTTAAATAATTAAGATATTTTGGGAAACTTGTGTTTATTCATCAGAAGAGTCCACTTTACACTTGTATGGGGTGTGAGTGACATGGTTTTTGTAATGGGGGAGGCATAGGAGTGGCTTCAGTGAGAAGTTGCTAGAAGCTGTGTCTGATAGAACCTGCTGGCACTTGCCCTAAGATGGACCTCCTGCTGGACAAGGCCAAATCCATTAGTGGTGATGGTAGTGCTGCTGAGATAACATAGTTAAGGGAAAAAACACTGTTGCAGAAACTGTCTTGATTGCAGAAGTGAAAACAATCTCTGCAGACATCAAGGTCAGTAAAGAATGAGAGGGAGGAGCTGCTTCAGGCACTGGAGCAGAGATTCCTCTGTAGCTTGCAGAGAAGATTGTGATGGGGTGGGCTGTCCCCCTGCAGCCCATGCAGCACGATGGTGGAGCAGCTACCCACCAGCAGCCTGTGGAGGACCCCATATGAGATGAGGTGGATGCCTGAAGGAGTCTGTGGGGAGCCCCTGCTGGAGCAGGCTTCTGGAAAGACCTATGGCCCAATGGAGAGAGGAGTGGACACTGGAGCAGGTTTGCTGGCAGGACTTGTGACCATGTGGGGGACCCATGCTTGGAGCAGTCTGTTCCTGAAGGACTGTACCCCATGAAAGGGAATCATGCTGGAGCAGTTTGTGAAGAACTGCAGCCCATGGGAGGGACTCCACACTGGCGCTGAGGAAGAGTGTGAGGATTCCTCCCCCTGAGGGAGGGAGGAGTGGTAGAAACGTGGTGAACTGACCACAACCCCCATTCCCTGTACTGTTTGAGGGGAGGAGGTAGAGAAAATTAGTAGTGCAGTTGACCCATGGAAGAAAGGAGGAGTGAGGGGGAGGTGTTTTTTAAGATTTGTGTTTATTTCTCATTATACTACTCTGATTAATTTTTCCCCAAGTCAAGTATATTTTGCCTGTGGTGGTAATTGGTGAGTGATTGCTCTGTCCTTATCTTGACCCATTCATTATACTTTCTGTCTGTCCAGTTGAGGAGAGGAGTGACAGAATGGCTTTGGTGGGGACCTGGTGTAAGGACAACACCAAACCCACTACAATGCTAATGTTGTCAAAGTAATTCCTTTTGCTGCCTCCTTGCTCCGGGATGGCTTAGTGCTAAATCATATAATGGGTAAAGGCTGCAGTTACATTTTTTTATTCTATTGAGATTAACACAGGACTGCAGAATCACATTCTTCATGCATAAGAAAAACACCTGAGATTTGTTTTTTGCATTTCAGAAAGACCTTGCATGGTAATATAGGTATTAAAAATGGCTGACTTAGCCTGCAGACCACTATGTCTTCTCCTGTATGCTGTAGCAGATGCTGTGTTCAGTTCCCTTCTCTAATGTACCTCACATGCTGACCTACAGCATGCAACTTGGTTATTGGTAAATTCTAACTATACTAAATTCTAAATTCTAACTATACCAATCATGTTTGCTTTGACATCATGACAGATGAATTCCAAGATGACTTTCATGTTTGAATAGTTATTCTTGCCTTTGCATTGGAATGTGTTTGGTTTTAGTCTGTTGATTAATCTTCTGTCAGTAGGTTTTGCTGAAAAACTTCTGAAGGTATAGACAAATACCAAAATTCTTATCGGGCTTTTAGTATACGGAAATTCTTTCATCACACAGTAAATTACCCTTTCTAACCTGGTGAGGGATGGCTAAAATCAATCTTCTGTATGTGACCTGTAGTCAACTGAGGGTGTGATAAATAGGCTAAGCTATTTCCATGATGCACCTTCTTCCTTTTTCTTGCCCAACCAAAGAGTAAAATAGCTGTTTCCCAGAAGTAAAGTGTTCTTTCATCCAGTTGTGTGAACAACATTATAATTCCATTGCCTTGTTTTAAAAAAAAAGTGAAATTCTGGGAGCAACTCATTAAAGAAGGTCATCAGAGGAACAGTGCCTTAACATGCTTGCTGGAGAACTTGCAGTCCTTCCCTGTTTGTGGTTTGGTTTGGTTGGGGGGGGGTCTGGTGCACAGATGGTGTGGCGCAAAGCTTTCTCAGACAGAGCTAGTGAGGAGGCCAAGAGAGTCTAGGAAGAATGACAAAGCAGGATGCACAGACCAAACGTCTTAAAGATGTTTTACACATGCTCTCATCATATGAGATTGTGTCAGATGTTCTCTCGTGTGCTTTTACATATAATTTAGTGAAATAATTTGGAGAGACTTAGGTTTTAGTCTATAAAAGGATTATGGAACTTGGATCTTAACTAACTTCACTCCTTTCTCTGAGTTTAGTTCTTATTTGTAAAGAACTTTGCCTAAAGGTGATAAGAGTACTATTCTTGCAAAAGAGTCCAGTCTTTTGAAAAGAATAATGAAAGTCATATTCACTTTGGTGGCAACAGGCTGCGGCTGTGTTTAGTTGAAGTGTTTCTTATACTGCAGTGTGAGGGAGAAGTTTTCATTGTGCCAGGGTTGTTACTAAAACCACACTGAATATTCAAGATATGTCACCTACTAAGGGACCTTGAAAAATTGATTAAAAAATGTTGGGCAGGTAGGAAACCACTGTGCTCTGGATTTTCTACAAGCCCATGAATTTTATGGAATTGGTGCTTGAAAAACATAAAACTGGTAGAAGGAGGATTCAGGTATCTCAGGAAAGCCAGAAGGTATCTTTTAAGTTATAGTGTGTTTTGTATTTAGAAAAAATGGCAATGTATCTCTTTGAACTTAATAGTAAACATGAGTAACTTGCTGCCAGCTAGCAGGAGAGTCTGATTTAGTGCTTGTTTGCTTTCTTGAGAGTTGTGTAAAAATAAAGACAAGGTATATGGTATAAATACCAGAGGCATAGGTATTTATCCTCCAGTACAAATGTTCTTTTCCTGTGTGGCTTTAAGAATTATAAGTAAACCTGATTCCTATTACTGTTTCCTTTTAACCTTCCATCAATCTGATGACCTAAATGAAGATTTAAAAGAGGATTTTGATTTGACCAAGAGTATTTGGAAGTAAAAATTCTATGGTAGTAAATGTCCAGTAGAATTCTGGAGAAAACTTCACAGAATCACAGGAGTTGGAAGGGACCTTGAAAGATCATCTAGTCCAACCTCCCCTGACAGAGCAGGATCACCTAGACTAAATCACACAGTAATGGATCCAGGAAGGTTTTGAAGGCCCTCAGAGAAGGGGACTCCAAAACTTCACTTTCCAGTTTTGAAAATCAAAACCAACTATCTGGCATATGCCAGATACAAGTGTGGGCAATGCTGAATATGTTGATGGTGTGCAGTATGATAGCAGATAAAAATGCAGTAGATGGGCATTTGCAGATCTTATGAGGACTGGCTGAGGGAGCTGGGGCTGTTTAGTCTGGAGAAGAGGAGGCTGAGGGGAGACCTTTCACCACCTACAGTTACCTGAAAGGAGGTTGCAGAGAGTTGGGTGATGGTCTCTTCGGCCAGGTGACAGGAGACAGGACAAGGTGAAATGTCACAAAGCTGCATGAGGGAAAGAACTACACTGGAAAGAACTGTGATACTCCAATGAGAGAAACTGAAAATCTGGGCTGGGGGAAAAACACACCATATGCCAGCTGCGATATCCCCGTTGTTTGGGATCTGGTTGTCTCTGAATGTCCCATTCCATAATGGTTGTGTGTTCATAGCTGGAGTTCACAAGTTAGCAGTGCCACTTCCCTCTGCTTATGGTTATAATGATTTTGGCAGTGCTACATGATGTCATATGGAGCTTGCCAGAACTCTGGAGAATGTGGAGGATTAACTCTAGAGTCAGAAAGTGAGGAATTTCACTGCTGCTCCTGTATTACACTGCCCTGTGTAATGCTGGTTGAATCTCTGTCCCTATAAATTGTCCTTTGTGTTGTAAAAACTTTGTTTAGTAAATGAGCTTGCTTAACTGCTGTTAGAAATCTTTAATTTACTGCAACAGTAAGCTTTTTACCTTTTCTGAAAAAAGTTGGTGTCTAGAAACTGAAAAATATTTTGAAGCAACAGAGGTATAATGTATTCTCATAAAAGTATACATACAAAATCTTGCAGGGTTAGGTTTCATAAGAAACTTGGCCTGGAATAAGTTGGTATGTCATGCTAAAAGTAAGCTAATAACTGAGTATTTTGCTGTTACTGTGACCTTGCTTGACTTGATATGACTCTAATATGCTATATTTTAGTTGGGACTTTTTTGTGATGTAAAATGGGTATGCATATTTCAGGAATGCTGTCATTCAGAAACCTCATGCCTTTATAAACCATTCCCTATTTTTGGCTTAGGGTTGTGGAGGGTGGGTGACACACCAGAACTTGACGATCTACCCAGTACATTCTGTACTTTGAACAAAAACTGCCAAAATCCTTTCTCTGAGATCAGTTTGAACTATTTCAAGTAGCTATCAACATAGATTAAATAGTAGTATGGATACTCCCTTCTGAGCCATCTTCATGTGTTACACTTTGAACTAATGCATTTTAAATAAACATTGCACAATGCAGGAGATAATGGAGAACTTTTGACTTGGGATCTCCAAATGTTCTGTATACCTTTGTCCATCAATGCCACCTATGCCACCTTCAAGGTTTTGGAAGTGGTCCTTACAGAGTGCTCCTTTTTTTGGTGTGTCGGACAAGTTGACTTCAACCTTCTGAATCCAGCTTTAAATGATTAAGCTGATATTCTCTGTTAAGTCTTCAAGCACCACAGTCCACAACACTAAGTACCTACATTTCAGTTGGCATTCTTGATGAACTTAGTGGTCAAGAACATAGACTGTAGACTGCTTTCCCTTAGATAAGGTCCTTTCTGGCTTGTACTGGCATTGAAAAGGATCTAGTCCAGTAGGAGGTTAGCAATGGCTTGCCATACTAGTGGCGTGGTAGCTTATGGAGGTTTGCTTTTCTACTACCTGAAAAAAACAGTTTTATAGAAAAATGGGTTTTCTTTTTTAGTTGTGTGTTAATGTGTTCCTGTAGGAGGTCAAATAGTGTTTGTGATTTAACTGTGCTCCAATGTTACAGTTTGAATGTTGCAAATAGAAATGCAAGAGAAGCAGTTCCTGGCTGCTCTCCAGCACAAAACCAATGTTCTCTCTGAGAAATTCTTGTTGCTATCAGCTAGATTGTCTGGAGTGCTTTCACCCTCAGCTACTGAGGGTAACATACAGGAAATTTGGTCCAGATACTGCAGAGGGGGAAAAAAGGAGTGCGTGCCCAAGAAGTGAACTGAAATGAAGTTTTTCTGTGGGTCTTATCCCTATGAGCTAAAAAATGACTCACAACTTGCTTATTGAACTGATGGACTTTTGGCTCTATAGCAGCAGTAGGTTCCCACAGCTTGTGTAAAGGCCTCTGAGTCGTCAGTTCTCCTTTCTGAGGACATATTTTCATCTTTTTACTGAGATGATTAATAATAGCACTAACAACTAAAAAAGGAAGATACTGTTAGTAAAAAGGAGACAAAAATATGATTTACTCAGAGGTCTTGTGATTCCTTTACAAATATATACACATTATGAATTTATAAACTTAAATAAGACTTCCCATTTTCCATTTCTGATTCTTGGCAGTGCTGCAGATGACAATCTGGATTTGACAAAATCCCTAAATCACAGTTTCAGAATATTTAATATCACACTGTAAAAGAGTGTAAAAAAATAAATTAAAACATTTTCAGAAAGTTGTAAACAAAAGGCTAAAAAGAGCTGATTAAAGACATCTGGCTCCTTGAGCTAGAGAGCATGCAATAGTCATAGTAAGAGAATGATTTATGGCCACCTACCTGTACCAAGTGTGAAATGGGCTAAAGAAAAAGATATTCTACCAGGATAGTACAAATTGCTACAAAGTACAAATATGTTATGAACAAATTGATTTGGGAAAATTAAAGAGCAACTCAAAGTTTCTTTTCCAACTTAGTCTCTTGAACTAAGGAGAACGAAATGTTATTTTTGCTTTCCTCCAGTTTCCTCCTTTCCAGGAATGCCCTATACTACAGAATCCAACAGGAAAGGAATTAACGTTTTGTTCTTTTTCAGACTTTGGACAAAACTGAATTGGAAACTATTTTAAATATTTGAAAAAAAGAATGGATATTAATAATCTAGAATTAATCACATAAATGATAAATTACTGCAGTTTCACTTAAACCTTCTGAAGAAATGCCTCTTTTAAAAATAAACAAAACCCAAGGACTTCTGGGCCTTTCCCTTAAGAGCTGATTCGTTGTAAAAATGCAAATAAATATGATGAATGGCTGAAACACTGTGATACTTTGCTTGAATCACTGATGACAGCAACAAATGTTCAAAAGCTTTTGCAGAGATGTCAGTAGTAAAATCTGTTGAATTTTATAACAGTTTTCTAGATCTAGGAATTTCTAATAACTACCTGCTTGCAAACAGTGGGAACTTTAAAAAATAGTTTACCCATGGGGATTTTTGTACAATCAGAGGTGATTGAGCTGAACAAGGAGAGTATGCAGGGTTAAACAAATCTTTAAATCCATGTGCAAGGGCTCCAGAATACATTAATGCATTTCTAATAGCCAGTGTATAAACTTCTAGAAAACATTCATTTCAATGCTGCTTATAAATGGTCCACCTTCTTCACATGATATTTTAAATTTCTCCTGCTCTATCTTTAGACTATTGCCCATTCCTTTACTTTAATATCACCCTGTGCTTGTGATACTCTTAGAGATGGGAATTACTGTTTTGTAATTTTAGCTTTTCTATTTGACATACCACATCTTCCTCATTGATTTTGAATACAGTTAATGACTCATATGGTTATTTTTATTTAACATTATCTTCAACTTACTACAATGTATGATCATGAATGTCCTGGTTTCAGCAGGGATAGAGTTTTCGTTCTGGTAGCTGGTGTATTGCTGTGTTTTGAATTTAGGATGACAACAATGTTGATAAAATACTGGTGGTTTTATTTGTTGCTAAGCAGTCAAGGACTTTTCAGGTTCTTATACTGGCTTGCCAGTGAGAAGGCAGGGATGCCCAGGAAGCTGGAAGGGGGGACAGCCTGGATCCAAACTGATCAGAGATATTCCATACGATATGATGTCATGCTCTGTGCATAACTGAGGGGAGGAGGGGGGAAAGGCACTGAGAGGTGCAGCAGCAGGGAGTCTGGGGGGGTCTTATGCAGCAGTAGCTCTGGGCCTTGAGTGGCAGTTGAGGTTTGATGGAGCCTGTCTTCACAAGTAACTGTTACCTGTGAGAGAGCCCTGCTTTCCTGGAGATGGCTGAACACCTCCCTGAACCATGGCAAGTGGTGAATGAATCCCTTGGTTTGCTTTGCTTCTCTGTGTGGGCTGAGAGTCTGGGCAGCTTGGGGATCTTTTATGATAGCTGGATAGCTGAGAGTCTTGTGCAGCATTGACTTTGCGTGGTAAGAAATTGTGCTGTTCATCACTTGCATATATGATTATCTTCCTTTTTGTGTTCTATTAAACTGCTTTTATCTTGACCCATGAGTTTTCTCACTTTCACTCTTTGATTCTTTCCCTCATCCCATCCGGGGAAAGTGAGAGCAGCTGTGTGGTGCTTGGGTAAAACCACAACAATTTAAAACATTGCTATTAATTTTAGAGAATCCTCAATTACAGCTACACTTTTCTATCTATAGTTGTTTGTTATTTTGTAGAGCTTGCTTATTAAATCCAAGGCACTGTTTTGTGCTGTGTCTCTAAATAAAAGTAGGTCTTACATAGTGTAAAATACCTCTGAGGAGAATGATGGATTTAAGAACAAAAGTTTCAATGCAAATTATCTGTGTGGGACTAAATGTACCTCCTGCATTTAGCAAGATGAAGACTGTACAAACACTACTTTGTGCCTTGAACCTTTGCTTCTTGCACGATCTCTGTGGGAATGCATTCTTATCTATAACTTGTATTGACGACTTTAAGAAATGTGGTCGGGAAGCAGCTGCATGGCAGAAAATACCTTCCTTATGTGTTCAGGTTTTCTAGGCTATAATCTTGCAAACATAATTCTGCAAGTCTACTGATGTGGTATAACTGACTTACTTTCCTTTCACTTTGTAGGTATGGATAGGCAAAACTGGCTCAATCAGTGTGTGTCTTGGGAAGAACTCGAGGCTAAATCTGGATGTAGCTCCTGTGAAATCTGAAGATTAATTGAAGATATGAATTAACGTTCACCTTCAGTAAGCATTCCAGAATCTATCAGTTGCTTTTGAGTAGGAAATACTTAATGGAAGTATTTTGTAAAAATAGAATATTTACAATGAATTGGGATGAAAATGCTCTTTGATTTTCTTTAAAATCAAAAAAAACCCAACACAACTCTGCTAAGTTTTGGAAAAAAGTTAGCGGTTCAGCTATACATGGGACTCCCTTCACCCTGTGAATTGCTGAAGAAATCTGTTGCTGTGTATAAGTTTACTGTAATTCCCACCTTTTTCTCCAATCTCTGATACAAGTTGTGGCTGTTTAAGTTACATGGTTTAACCTAAGCTCTTCCCAGCCTGCATTACATGTCCAGCAACCTCTGTACAAAGTTTGCATAGCTATTGGTTCTTATGTGTGGAGTGCCAGATCATCAAACTGATGCAGTTCATCCACCCTCAGCAAGTACGCTGATGATACAAAGCTGGGAGGGGTGGCTGACACACAGGAACACTGCGCTGCCATCCAGCAAGACCTGGACAGGCTGGAGAGCTGGGCTGGAAGAAACCAGATGAAATTCAACAAAAGCAAGTGTAGAGTCTGGCACCTGGGGAGGAACAACCGCATGTATCAGTACAGGCTGGGGGTTGACCTGCTGGAGAAGAGCTCTATGGAGAAGGACCTGGGGGTCCTGGTGGATGACAGGTTGGCTATGAGCCAGCAGTGTGCCCTGGTGGCTAAGAGAGCCAATGGGATTCTGGGGTGCATCCGGAGGAATGTAGCCAGCAGGTCTAAGGAGGTGATCCTCCCCCTCTACTCTGCCCTGGTCAGGCCCCACCTGGAGTATTGTGTCCAGTTCTGGGCTCCTTGGTTTAAAAAGGACAGGGATCTCCTGGAGAGAGTCCAAAGAAGGGCTACAAAGATGATTAAGGGCCTGGAGCATCTCCCCTATGAGGATAGGCTGAGTAAGTTGGGACTCTTCAGCCTTGAGAAGAGAAGACTAAGGGGGGACTTAATTAAAGTCTATAACTATCTGAAGCATGGGATTCAGGGGGAATCAGCCAGCCCCTTTTCAGTGGTCTGTGGGGATAGGACAAGGGGCAATGGCTGCAAGTTAGAACACAGGAAGTTCCGCACCAAGATGCGGAGGAACTTTTTCCCAGTGAGGGTGCCAGAGGGTGGACAGGCTGCCCAGGGAGGTGGTGGAGTCTTCTTCTCTGGAGATATTCAAGACCCATCTGGACGCCTATCTGAGTGATACGTCCTAGGGAGCTTTGACCCGATGATCTCTCGTGGTCCCTTCCAACTCCTACAATTCTATGATTCTATGTAGGCTAAAAATAACCTTGGGGAATAGGAGAGTACAGAAGAGGTTGGTTCTCACCCAGCTAATCAATGTGAAGTGTATTGATTTGTATGATGTCTATACTCACATCTTTCATACATGGAACAGAGTTGCAAGGGCTGGTAAAACCAGCTGCAGCTATTTGTAGACTGATGGCCTTGAATGATTTGGAAACCTGATGCCTAATGTTACTATGCCCTCTCCCATTTTTGTCAGTTGCTGGAGTATTTTCCATAATCTTTTAAAAGAAGCTTACTACTTCTAGTGTTCTTCTCCAAGCAGCCCTTAGCTTTGAGAACTCATGGAGCCCTTGGTATAGCTCTCAGACTAAGAATTAGGGGCCGGGTTTTGAGAAAGCAAAAAGCTATGGTAAAAGAAAGTCTAGCCCATAGGTTGAAGCTCAGGCCATGGGCACCGTGAACCACCAGGACATCCAGCACAGAAGCTATTCAGGCTCTAAAGTGATGAGATAGAAGAATATGTGGGGATAGATGGACACTGACAACAGTGGGGAGAAAAAAATTGAAACCCAAAAAAATTTATGTGAAGCTGAAAATATATCAAGAAATTCTCAGATTGAATTATGTCTGAGTGTAGGGGTCAAATGAAAAAATTCTTCACAGCTGTTGAAACTTGGAGTTATTAGTGTAAATGAGAACAGTTCCACTGACTTCACTAAAGTACTTACTGTGTTATACTAGCTGGTTTTTTGAACAACTGTTACAAAATGTTAATAGCTTAATTAAAACTGAAGCATGCTGTTAACAAACATGTCTCCTACAAAGCCATAAGTACTCCACTCTTGATCTGTCATCAAGATTGAAGTTCATGAAAAATTTCAAATTAACAGTGTTCTCAGCAAACCTGATGGAAAGGAGGAATAGAATTGGCTCCCAGCCAGTTAATGTCAGTGACATTTTCAGAAATACTGTGGAATCTCTAACACCAAACCTCATAGGAGTACTTCTCCAATTAGTACACAATGTTTGCTTCATTGTGGAAAATGAGGTTATGAGAGGCAATGAGAAATATTGTCTAACACTTCATTTGCATTTTCGTGTGGATGTAGTTCAATTTTTATAATACAGTAGGAGCTCCCAGTTAATTTACATGGCAAACATTGGGAAACAAGCCAAGAGAAAATCTTACCAGCTTTTTTTGTTGCCCTCTCTCATTTTGTCTTCCTCCAAAATTCTAGGCTTTGAAGTCATCCTGTTCTCATGAAAAGTTGACTACCATGCTTAATTTTAGCTCTATCTGTTGATAGGGTTGATTAAAACCATGACCTGAGCATGTACAGCCCTGCAGAGGACCTGATACTGACAGCAGCGAGGGACTGCAGCTTCAGAGATGGAGCTGCTGAGAAAACATCTTCCATACACATCAGGCACTTGTAAAAGTACTGGTATACACCTTGCTGCTCTGAGAGGTCTGCAGTTCTCAGAGCTGGAGCTGTCACAAAGACATTACTTCAAGTATGAAGAGATCACAGAGTAGATTAAGTATTCTTGGTTGTGGCCGTGTTCTCAACCTTTCAGTGACTTGCAAGTACACTGTACCTAAATCAGGCATGGTGCCTGCATGGTCCTTTAGAACATCCTGATGATGTGGGCTTTTTTAGAGGGAATTTATTAAATGTCTCACATTAATTGAAATTTTTTCATAACACCTTTGAAAAATTATTGTAAGTAAAATAAAATTTAAAGCAGTCTTTCTCTATCACTTAAAAAACCCATTTCCCCCATGTTCCTAAAAATGGTACAATAGCGTCTCGGAGTATTATTTTCTCAGAGCAATATCTTTTTATAATCAAGGGTGCTTTTTCAGTACTCACAGACATGGAGAGCTAAAAGTAAAGAGCCCTTCTTTCATTTTCTTTAAATGCACCAGACTCTGATTTCTTAATACATAGAGAAATTTAATCTAAACTACACAAATAAAAAATAAAAATGCTCATAAGCTATTCAATGAACTAGCCAGTGAAGTTAACATAGGAAAATTCCAGATAGGGAAACAGCAGTTAGCATCTAATAATACCATTGTGAAAATAGTCCTGAGACCTCCCCCTGCTCTTTTTATAAGCTTATGCCTGATTGAATAATAGAGTATATTATGTGTGTGTGCACACACTAAACCACATAAAGAACTGTAGGACAAAATGGTGCTGACTGACATCTTATGTATAGGATAGTCCCAAGCCCTGATTCTAATATGTGTATCTGCAAAAATGGTAGTCTTTCCTCAGTTTTGGGGGCTGTCAAGTGTGATTTATACAGTTGCAAGATAAGCAGCCATATATATATGAGAGCTCCATCATGCCCTAATACATCTGGCACATGCCTGGGCCTGTGTTCCTGGCTGTAGTTCAGGGTAAAAGGATCACTGGTAAATCAAGATGGAACACCGTTTCTTTGTTATCTTTTCCAGGTACTAAATGGACTTTTGTGCATATTTTTGATATGCACTTTTCCAGGTGCATATCAGAGATTTGCTGGATGCACAGAAGACACTTCAGAAACTTAATGTATAGTCACAAAAAATGCTTTCTTTCCACTCCAAAAATAGTATTGTGGCCTCTTACTAGGGTGGAGATCTGCTTTCATATTCTTCACTAACTGCTATTGATTCTAATTTTTTTTAATGTTTTCTGATTCCTTTATTGAGCAGGGAGGTTAAAATAAGTGTCAGAGGAACTCAACTTGTAGTTGTATATATATAGTGATCCAAAGGGTCTCTTCGAGTGTTTCTGAACAGTCTTATGCTTTGGGAGTTTGTTCTATGGAATGTAACAAGAATCAACAGCATTCATGCTACTGGTAAATATAATTTAGCTTTTGGAAGAGTAATTTAAACATTTTTGAGAAGTAGAAACTGAAAATTCCAGTGCAGAGGTTTCTATTTTTGTGTGATCAAGAAGTCATTTATGCCAGTAGTGTTTGAATTGGGTATCACCATTTTCTTACTCGAGAATTGTGGAGGGTCATTTTTCTTTGAAAGCATGGGCCAAAAAATTCCAGACAGCACCTAAGGTGAGAGGCAGCAAGTAAAAAAATCGAGTTGGGAGCCACTGAACCAGTAGATGGCTTGGAGTATTTGATTTCAGGTACTGGGCTCACCAGCTGTAAAAATGATTGAACTGAGCTATAATACTCTTCATGGTTTATTTTCTTCTTTCTATGAAAGCATTGAAAGCAAAATATACATCCAAATGATCACTCAGACCCTGCAAAAGGAGTTAGACTTTTTCCTGGAAATAGGCATCTCCTGATGTGGCTGTTACAGGTGACTTCTCCCCCCTCACCCTAAAAGGTTGTCTCAAAGACCCCTTTATAGAGTAGACCACAAGTAATACTGTGAAACATTCCTGCTCTCCAGCCCTCCTGCTTTGCAGTCTCTGTAAACAAACATTAGCTTAGATCAGAGAGTGTGGACACAAGATAACCCCTTCTGCAAACAGTGTATGACTTTTAAAGCTAACACAGCAAATATGTTGTCTCTTTTCCTGGCCCCTTCACTCAGGAGAAGGGAGGCTCCTCATAACTCAGCAGTCAAAAGATTCTTTGATGTGTTTGAGTATCTATGTTGAGATCCCTGCTCAGTGACACGGGAACATTTAGAAACTCCATCTTCATGAGTTTGAAGTGTCGGGTCAGGCTGAGACATGAATCGGAGAGTTTGCCAAGACTGTGTCTGATCTCAGAGAGCCTGTGGAACACCCAAAATAGTGCATCTTATGTACTGACGTGCGTGTAACACTGGAAGGGTGAGTGTCTTTGATTGTATAAAGGGGTACTTCACAGACTCCTGTGCCTGTGACTCAGAGCGGATACTTTCCAAATGTCTGACGCCTATTCTTTTAGAAGAAAAAAATGCAAAGCATTTTCCTTTTATAAGTCCAAAGGAACATTTCACAATAAAAAGTACTTTTTTAAAACCAACTCACAGTGGTATTTTTAATGTGGCTCTGAGCTCCTGATTAAGTGCCTAATCCAATCTTTACTGAAGTAAGGGGAGTCTTTGGCTGTCTTGACCAGAAATAGGTATAGCTCAGAAAATGCAAAATTATTGAATGGGTTATAAAAGGATCCTTGTGCTTTATTCATGTATATCCTTCTTGCATTTTGCTTTATGGTAGCTCTTTTTGCTTGCCTTGAATACAAGAATCCTTTGGGTGTTCTTTTCTCTTTACTGCTTTCATTCTTAACTAGGATTTTAAATTATGAAGGGATTATGAAAAACCTACTCCCAAAGTAGGAATCTAAAGTTTGGAACCTTTATCCATCTATAAGTTTCTTACGAAAGACAGGAATGTCCTGATTTTCCCTGTAGTGCTAGCACTGCAGAAAACAGGAATTATGGGGAGATATGGAGATTTAACCAATTAACAACAACAACAACAAAATCTGTTTAAGTGGACAGCAAGGCAACAGTTGTTCTTGGGTGAGGCTTTTTAAAACCACTGTGAAGAAAGGATAATGTGGAGTAACAGAAGAAGATCTTTAAATTGTTGTTAAGTGGTATCATCAGCGTCCTCTTCTGAGTTAGTCCACTCAGTAGTTCCAAGGATCTAACACCATTTTCTGCTTTCTCAAGTTCTGATTTCATCAGAGCTTAGGAACCTCTGAGTCTCCATTACCTATATGATCGTGATATTTTTCTTTGAAGAAAGTGGTTTGATACCTGTCTGTGAAAATGCTGTCAAAGACTGTTTTTTCCCTCACACAACTACCTAGTCTTTCTATCAGATAGTGTCCTGAGATTCCATCCCAAATATTCTAAGTTTTTTTAAAATTAAACAATGAGGTTTTGGTTAAACCAGAAAGATTTATTCTATTCTGAGTCTTTTAATAAGAAAGATCCATGAATTTGCAGAGATGAAACCAGGGCATAACATACATAAAAACCCTATGTGGCTGGGTGTGAACCTTTCATGGATTTAGAATTCCAAAAGCTGTGTTAATACAATTTTTGTAGTACATTGCTTTGGGGTGCCTTTCAGTGATCGTATCTTCACGCGCTTGTCCCTGGCCAGGTCTGTTGGAATACCTGATAAGGAAGCTACAGGTTTTTCAAAGTTTCCATTCAGAGCAGCACTGCAAATGTCAAGGCTGTGCTGCAAAAGCAGGCAGTCCTGTGAAAGTGAAACCGTACTTAGTAGGTGGTATTAAGTGTGTTTATTTCACAGAACCAACAATCTTCTTAACCCTCAAATCATATCAATTCTGAGATTAAATCAATGCAATCTCCCTGCAGAAACACTTTCCAACACACCAGGTTGCAGCATCCTAGTAGTTCTGCTAACTACTGAAACTAGCCATACGGCTTTGATTTCTTTTTTCATTGAAAAACTTTTTAATAGAAACTTGCATGGACCTTTTTTTCTAACTTGGCAACTCCTGGTGATCTGAGCTCATTTCTTTCAGCTCTGTGCAGCAGGTAAGAGAATGCCTTGCTTAAACATCTTGGAAATTGATACATAAATCTATTTTATCTTCACTTCCTTCATCCCACAAATGTAAGAAGCTCCACACAAGACCAATTTTGGGATATATTCCCAACAGCTACTGTTATTTTAACAGAAGCTTTTAGTTAACAGTAATATCGTCTAGACGCACACCCCCACACACATCAGTTTGCTTCTTTTTCCTCTAAATTTTTAGTCTATTTTTCTTTAAAAAGCGTTATGGGGCTTGAGTGAAACTAACAAAACTAAGTAATTCTGAGATAAGGGTGATTGAATGGGAGAACTTGCCTCAATTTGTGCTAGTCAGAAGTACACAAGTGTATCACTAGGCAGCCAGATTAACTTTGACTTGAAAGGCAGAGCTTTGCTTTTCACTTAAGGTCTCCTTTTTATTTTCCTTTTGATACCTTTACTTTCTCAAACTCCATAGCTTTTGATATTTTGGTGCTATGGCAAACGGGAAGTAGTTCATATACAATCAGCTGCAGCAGTAAGAGTGAACTTCTCAAGAGAGTCTAAAGGCTAATGAGGTCTCTCTGTACTTATCCATTATTAAATATTTAAAATGTCTTCTGTAGCTATTTTCTACACCATTTTATAAGTGCTGTAGAGTAATAGGATACCTAAATTTGACAAAATGCCACCTAATATTTACAAAATTTTCTTATTTTCTGTTCTATTATATTTTTCCATGGGACATGTGTACCACAGGGGGAGAGTATCTTAATTATGGGGAAAAAAAGAAAATGGAAGGGTGCTGGATAACATTTTCGTGTCAGAAAAATGTTCATGTTGAAGAGAAGAATGCCCTTTATATCTGAGAAATTATTAGTGCTGGAGACTGTTAGCTTGTGACCAAAATTAATGTGTGCAATGCAGAGAATTTGACTCCAGTATTAGCTTAACCTAGTTCTTGCCATTTTTTATTTTTTTTTTTTTAGCTGGGTATGTTCTCCTAATAGTTTATGGGGCTGACCCACAAAAAGTTGCATCAATTGTTTCAGGCTGTGATGTGGGAATGCTCTTAAGACCAAAACGTTCTTAAGACAGAATTGCTACATCCAGCTCTCATATAATGGCATTACAACCTCAGCATCAATGTAAGCTTTTTTTTTAATCCAGGGGTGCTCTCACTGCAGAAGTGATTGTGGTTATGACCTCCAGTATTAGCTTTGTCCTTATGCAACCGCTCATGAGCACAATGCTGCATCTAACAGGAATAGGCTGGTCATCTGGGAACAAAGGGTATTAGCTGGTCAGGCTGTAAGATCGCATTAGAACAGTTTGTCAGCAGTAATACCTCATGCAGAGTACGCCAAGTCAAATGTTGCAGTATGGCCTTTCTTACCTAGTTTATATCAGTAGTTAAACTGAGTTTTATTTGCAGGGATAGAAATATGTGCATCTTTCCTGATTGACTTTTATATATATTTCCCTTTACTCGGCTTCCATTCACAAGGGAACAACTCTCTTCCCCAAACACAGTGGTCCTTTAAACTTGAGCTAGCTAGCCTTCTTTGGGGTGTAAATTATAGATTAAGTACTAATTTCATACAAAGTAATGATTTTCAGGAAGGAACTGGCCAAGACATTTATGGATTCATAGTGGTCTTGCTGCCTCCCTGCAACTGTTTCCTTGAATAATCATAAATTAGCTAAGCTTGGAAGGGATCTTTAGAGATCATTTATTCCAACTCCTGCTTTAAATAAAGGTCAAGTAGGGCAGGTTGCTTAGGATTGTGTCCATTTTGTTCTTAATATATTCAAGGATGGAGATTTGAGCTTGTGGATGTTGCTTCAAGTCTTTTGCTCTGGCTCTGTCACTTTTACTCCCACCATCAGGTATTTGTACAGTTGATACCAATTCCCTCCTAAGTCTGCTTTTTTCTGGGCTGAACAGTCCCAGCAGTCTCAACCATTCCCTGTATGAGAGATGCTCCAATTCTTTTATGATCTTCATGGCCCTTTGTTGGACTTCCCTTGTGTCCCTCTTATACAGGGCTCAGCACTCCTGATATGGTTGCACTAGTGCGAGTAGAGTGGAAGGATCCTCTTGTTCAGCCTGCTGGAGAAGCTGTTCCTAAGGGACTGCCTTTGCTGCAAGGGCATGTTGTTGGATCGAGTCCAAAAAGTGTTGAACATGAAAATGTTGAAATCCTCAACAAACAAATTTAGTGGAACAGGTAGAGTTACTTGTTTTGTTGATGAACAATCAGATGTTCCCAGATTTCAAGGACATTAATGTGTATTTCTTTTTTTTCTTTGTTTTCTCCCCCTTCTCTCCACCAACACAGCTATTCATGCCTTAGTTTGGCTACTCGAGTGATTATCTATCTAACAATCCAGCACTGGTGTTATCAGGATATCTTCTAGAGTGATGTATATAACAGGAGAAGAGTGCTCCAGGTGTTCCATGTTGCACCTGCTTGCAATAAAAAAATCAAATAAAAGCTTTTATCTCCATTTGTCACTATCCCTTGCTTCTCTTTTTTTTCCCAGAGATGAGGCCGTGGAAGTAAACATTGTCCTGTGCTTGCAGTGTTCACAGCCATTTGACTGCAAGTCATGTAGACATAGATTTAATATTATTTATATGATAGTCTACCTTTTAAATATCTAAATTATCTAAAATACCTGTCCTTTTTTTTCTCTCTATGGGCTTCAGTTTTTCATCTGTAAAATGTAGGCAAGTATATGTGCCTGCTGTAGAAAACTAATCAGAAACTGAAAAGCAACTGTTAACAAAATAGAGAAGCTTCTCTGTTTCTGCTTTTTCAACTCCATCTTGTTTTGAAACAAAAAACTTTGTCAAAATGCTACTTCAATCTAGTACCAGGATTTAACTCTTATTACTTGAACTCACTGTTGGATTTTAAAGACGTTCTAATTAATTTTTTCAAAGTTTTCCCTCAGGACAAACTGAGTAGGATCTTCAGGATCTAATCCATTATTTTGTATTGATATTCTTTGAATCTCTTGAGAGTGCTTTGCTTTTAAATGCATGCTTGTTTTCATACTCTAATGCCACAGATGAGCTTATCTTTAATAGTTTTATAAGACTTTTATAATTTTTAATATTTAAAACACCTCATTAATTTACAGAGAGGTAACTCACCACTTTTAATCAGTCATTCTGTAAAAAAGAAAATTTTTTAGAAAGTACTTGGGCCCATCCTGCCTCTGCTAATTTTAGTTGGGAGTCGTCAACTCTGAAAAGTCAGGCTTCTTGGGCCTTCTCTAAAGTCAATTTAAGTCCCTACTTTATTGAGCCCTGAAACTGGAAGTCTTAGTGCTTATCCTGCATCAATTAAAGATAAGTCAACCTCTATCCCATGGATTGCAGTCTGCATTAAATTATTATCTTTCTAATTTTGTGGGTTTTTGTTTTTATTTGAACTATGTTTAGTTTGCTTTTCAATGACCTTTGTAAGAAATGTGAGCAAAACCTCCTGATTGTTTTAATTTCTGTGTTAAGCACATTTCTCTGTCTCATTTACCTCCTCTTCTCAATGTGCTACCCCCTATACAATGTATCTCGTGACATTTTTATAGTATTTTGCATCTACTTTTCCTCTGTGGACCAATGAATATCCTCACACTGTGCTGTTTCCACACTCTGCTGAATGAACCATTTTTGAAGGACATTCTCTTTTATTAAATCATGGCTCATTTTACCATGTTTGCTTGGATAAATGATATATTTGGAAAGAAAGTTACCTCTTTGTGCAGTTATTGTAATGACTTTTATTTTTTATTCTTGATATTTTGGAAGAAGTAAGTCTTAGTCTGACCATAAAGACTGACAATTCTTATGACATTCATACTATTCCTTGCCAATTTTCTTTAGTCTAAGCAGACTGAAGGTCTAACTTTGCTGAGTTTTATATTTGGCTTTCAGGTCAAAGGAGTTAGAGATACTTTGCTTTACCTTAGTCTATTTCATTTTTTTATATTCCTATTCATTGTAAATTTTAATTTTGCTTTATTTATAGTATTAATATTCTTGGCCTAGTGAATTTTTTGTTACCAAATTACTGATGTTCAGCTATCAGTCTGTCCAGGACTCCAAACCTGAGTATGTGTTTGTCAATCTGGAAGAAAAAGACTTTTTTTTTGAACATTTTTAGCCCTGTTAGTATATGAGTAGCAAGCCTAGAAGATATTTGCTGCTCCCTCTCTGTTTTATCTAATATTGTGCCATTTGCAAATTTGTTCATTTCTCATAGTCCTTAATCTTTATCTCATGTGGTATTGTGTCAGAGCTCGTTCAGCATCTAGATCTTTTAAAGTGCTTCAAAACATAATTACCCTAGTTGGTTTTTTTGTGTGTATGTGTGCCATAGTCTGCAATTCTACATTATGATATCTCTTTTCTACACTGACTTCCCAGATGTATACCTGGATTACACATTTTAAAAAAGTGTGATGGGCTATACATCTATCTTGTTCTCTAGCTAGATTAATACATTTATTGTGCATATTTATATATGCCTAAATTAGTTGACAATAGTGTTTTCAATAAGGCTGAGTTAGGGTAGAACTAGCTTCAGAACCCCAGGAGAATAAGCAAGGAACAGTGAACTGCTTAAATAATTCAGTAGTCAAAACCTCTTGAGTAGTTGCCGCATCCTCTGTTAATTCAGATTGTGGAAAAGGCTTGTCCTTTAAACCATTATTAGTAAGATATTGTTTTTCTAATGCGCTGCAACTTCTGGATGAAAAATAGCCCCAGTGAAACCAAAGAGAATTTTCTTTCATTTGAAGTCATAATTTTGTAATGGAACTGAACTCTAATAGAAAGCTCAGTTTTCTTCTTCTGAGATTGAAAAACTAGGAACATCATCATTTACACTTTGTATCTCTGTAGTGGTCTAAAGGAATCTGAGTAAGGATAGAAAGACAGATTTCTGCAGGCTGCAAAGAATATTAGTATTAATATTAAGTAAAATAAAAAAAGGCAAAGTATGGAATAATAGAGGAGAATCATAGAATGTGTTAAAGTGGAAGGGACCTTTAAAGGTCGTCTAGTCTGATTCCCCTGCAGTAAGCAGGGACACCTTCGACTAAATCAGGTTGCTCAGAGCTTCAGAGCTAGTTTTTTCAAAAGAAATATAAAAAAAAAATCACCATGCTTTGGTGAAAGTTCAGAGCAAATGAAAATTTGAGTCAGAATAGGAATGCATGTCTTCCCTATATCTAATTAGGGAGAAAGTAAGTAATTCCCAGGACTATTAGACGAAATTCTCCTATTTCATGTTTGACAAGGCACTAAAGCATTCAGTCTCTTAAAAAAAAAAAAAGAAAATTCCTCTTTAGGTTTTCTGTATTCTGGAGATGGATGTCCAAGACTAGGACTCATAGATGACAAAAAAATCCCTGACTGATAAATGATTTAACTAAAATAACCCAAAAAATAGCGTTTCTACAATAAAACTATTAATTTCTTTGACATCCAATTGCTTGACTGTTTTTTCCATAATCTAAACCTCCTGTGTCTGTTATCACAGAATGGCATCAAAGATCTCTAGATCTGCAAGACTAAATTTTGGTCAGTGTCAACATCACGCCAGGATTATTTTCTGGGAGAAATTTTGTATTTTGGGGGAAAGTAGGAAGCATTTTTGTGGCATGCTGATGTTTGGAAAACAATGGTTGTTTATAATTGCTCAGAGAACTGGAATGTCAGAAGTAGTCTGAGAGAAAATGGACTTGTTGGCAGAAGGCAGATGAAGTGGTCAAAGCTATGTGCTAATTGCAGTTTGTGACATGGCTTTTTGATTTTCCTTATAGCTAGTCCTAGCACACCTGTGGATCTGGTTAATGTGCACCAATTTGGAGCTGTCTCCATAGGCTGTAGAATTTCAAAGTGTACATTTTAAACGTACGTTGTCATAGCCAACAGCCACATGTTAAATTCCTGTAACATTAGCAGCATATTTAGAAAAGGCTCAGAAAACATTTTGGCTAGCAGAAATTTTGAATTGTAAGTAAATTTGATTTGCAAAATGTGTTTTTCCAACTTCTTACGCACAATGAAAAGCTGCGGTTTTTGAAATGAATAATATACAAATGGCTCTAGTTTAAACAACACTGAAAGTTCCAGCCTGCAGGATTCTTGGAGGGGATTCAGTGAATGATCTTATTGGAAATAGATTAGTTCCATAAACCTAAATTTGGAAATAGGAAGAATAATACTAAGTGCAACCAGATTGCGAAAGTAAAAATCCAACCACAATTACATCAAGGCAGCACTGGACAAGTGTCATTTGTTTTTCACTTTCAAGTCCAAGTAAGCACTCAACTGTTTTAGAAAAATACTTGGTCTTTCAAACCAGAAGGTTGCTGATAAGGGGAGAAGAGCATAGCATTTTTTTTTCTGGTAAAATACTTAGATTGCTTCTTCAATTAGATAACTACGATGGTGTTTTGGATAAGTAGTAATATTTCTTAAGGTGGTCTTTGCTTTTCTCATGTCTGATATTAAAAACCAAAGCGATTGCATACAAAATTTGGAAGTGTATAAGATTTAACCTGGCTTTGATATAACTAAAAGCTCCATGCTGAGTTTTAGTAAGGATTTGTGCTTTTTTTAACAGAATCATGTTTGCTTATTGTTTTTATGTGGAAAATGTGTAAAACTTGGAATAAAAAAGAGAGCTTTTTATTTCTCATACTTTAAAATTTGATTGAATCTCAGACTCAGAATAGTGTACAGAAAATGTTGTGATATCTTGGGAGAAGCAAAAAGTTCTACACTGACTCTGAAAATGAAAGAAACATTTTTCAGATTGCTCTGCTATGTTAACCAACATCTGCTACATCAGAGTATCTGAATGAATGTTGCAGAATATGAATCTACCCATCTAGGGCTTTGGGGATGCTCAACTCTTGTTTGCTAACTTGCAAAAAAATTTATCTTTGTCAACTTCTTTGCTAATCCCTTCTCTATGCAGCTTCCACACTCAAAGAAATATGATACTGCTGTGAAGAACCAGACTGTATTGTTATCCTGCCTCTCTGCTATAAAATTTTTCTTATTAGATGATAGAGAAAAACTGGCATGTGTGTGGCATATGCTAAGAAAGAAGCAAATATTTCAATAACACTGTTGTGAAGCAAAGTGGTGCTCAGGTGATTATAAACTCAGGGGCTGCCCAGCTCTTGTGTCTGTTTAGAACCAAAGTAATACAAGCATGGATTGTGGAACATCCCTTTCCTGCTCTGAAGAAACTATTACTGGATTGTAGGCCATCTGTGAAGACTTGCTAATGCTTCGGTCTTACTTCTCTAATTTACAGAGCTTTTATAGTTGCTTTCCTCCAGGAAGTCACCAGCAGTATTTTGCATCTTTCTAATTGAGCCATGCATTGTTGGACCAATACCACTTACTGTCCAGAATCCTGAGTGAAGTAGGAACTGGAGCCAGATTTACTTCCTACACAAGAAAAAGATGATGCTAATGTTTCTTGATATTTAAAGAAATTGATATTTCAAGGTATGTTTCCTTTGGTTTTGCTACGATCAAGCCCTCTATCTTTTGAATGCTTTGCAATCATAATGAATTCAGTATTTCACTTCTGGGGTTGAAACTTGAAGTAATGTAAACTGTTTATTTCCAAAGCACATATGAGAATTTGTAGAAGTGAAAGAAGCTAAGGTTGGGATATAAAGGATATTGAGGAAGTTACCCCTCCCACCCCATCCCCGCACCAGAAGCATTTGGAGAGAGAAGAAATTGAAGACCCTGAAGAGGCTGTACTCCTTTTCCCCCACTCAAGGTAGGGACACCTTAGTAAGAAATTGCAATTTTCTCTTTTTTGGTGAGAATATCTGGGATAGTATTTGGCTAACATTATAATTATTATCATAAGCATATATTAGTTCTATTGCAGTAAGTGCATTTATCAATGACAATTCTGAATCCTTTATAGCTGATGCTTTAATACATTTTTTATTAGTTTCAACTTTGCACAACTGGCTCAGTGCGAGTCCTTTGGGGCCCTGACAGGGAAATGCTAACTCTAGTATATAATAATCCTTTAGACATCAGCCATTGACTAAGACTGGACCTAACTGCACCTAGGCTCCTCTCTGAGAAGGAGTTTAGAAATCAGGAGGGTCTGTTCTGAACTTTGTGTCTCAATGGGAGGGCCTCCCCCAGCCACACATCAGACTCATACCCTTTATGTGATGACGTACCTTACTGTCTGTACCTGGAAAGTCTATATATTTTTGTAGGTAGTCTGAAATGCAAGTTAAGCTTGTTTGAATTAATTTCTTCATAAAGTTTGGCAAAAAGAAAGATAAAAGACCTTCTAAAGAAAAAAAGGCATTAATTTTCGTAGGAAAATTTACAGGAGAATTAAAGGTTGTTTTTCTAAAAAAAAAAACCCTAAAAAAACCAAACCAACTAAAATTGGGGTAATACCCCTTTGCACATGCTCAGACAAAAAGAATATTTCTAACCATCCCTGCAGATTTATATTAGAAAAAAAATAATTCTTTGATTTTGCATGAAAAAATCTGCAGAAATCAGGTTCCTTTTTCTTACATCTGCCTTGTCAGAGATTCATAAATGGACTCTTACTTTAGTATTTTGAAAGGCATATGGCGACCTCTACATTTTTTTTAAATGCATGTTCTATTTTGGTGCTCTTTGAAGGAAGAGTTGGCTGAAGGGTTGCCCTTCTTTAAGGTGACGTTGGAATTTCTAGAAATGCAAACACCATCTCACCACAGAAGCCATAAGCAATTTCATCATTTTTCACTCTTCCTTTCACCCTTATTTTCTGAGTCTGAGATAAAGATGAGGGAAAAGGCCCTCTAAAACCTGTCCTTTGACAAAAGCACAAAAATGAAACATGTGAATTTGGAAAAAGGGAGAGATAATGTAGGAGGGGGTTATTGCTGCTGCTAGCATCATCATCATTGATGACTGGGGTGGTATTACTGTTACTTTTTCCCCCCCTATTTATTATCAGTCAGTAGATATATTTGCTGTAGCATTAAGTATGACTTTTTCATGCTTTTGCTCTGAACCTTGCAGCATGCAAATAGTCACCTAACATGTGAAAATTATGTACATTTTGTAATAAATTAAAAGCCTTGTTTACCTTTCAATTGCAACAGTGCAAATATTTTTGTTATTGAAGCCTCAAGAAACCCTCTTAGGGTGAACCAAAGGCTATGTCTCCTGTGAGTTCAGAAGCACATAGATACAGCTATTCCAGGTATCCCCAGGTTGAAATTCTGAAAAGCCTCTAATAAGTCCTACTCAAATTTCTGACTTGCAGGAACCAGGAAATTCAGCTGTTGCCTGCAAAGTGCTACCTTTGTAGCCATTAGCTTACCACTAACTGCTCTTCTGCAACTCTTTTCCAGTGTATACTTGTTTGTTAGCTAAAACTTTTGTACCTGGGAAAGAGAAACAGCTGCAGCTGATCAATCTGAGATGGTCTTAGGTTGCTCTCTTCAGTTGGCTGTAATGACTTGATTTTTACAATTATTGTTGTTCTGTCTCCTGTAGCTTTCACTGTCCCTGAAGATGTGTTGCATCTTCATGCCAGCTAACCAGAGCAGCTGTTCTTGTTCTGGATTTACATACCAAGCTTGAATTATTTCAAGACTAGAAGATAATTATTTTAAGTCTTCAAATACTTAAAGAATTGGAAAGCCATCCCAGAATTCAGATTATGTGATCACCACTTGTTACTCATCTAGAAATGTAACACTACATCAGGTGGGACAGTACTTGTCAAAGTATAAGAGTTCATCTCCCTGTTTTCTCTGTTGGACCAAAGATGCCTCTGAAGCTGCATCTTCCATGAGGAACTGTAATTATTGTTTCCCGTGATGAGCTGGTGTTCATACAGGGGAAAGCAGCTTGCTTACGCTGCTTGCATCATGAAAGCAGAACAAACAGGACCATAAAAGAGAAAGAAACACTGAGGTCTGAAATGGCAACTTCTACAAAGCATTTTTAAAAGGACATTTGGTTTTCTTTAGAAACAAAATTGACTGTCACTGAAAAAAAAAATGTCTGCTTTGCTTGGCATTTCATGCCGACTTACTTGGTTTTGGGAAGGCTCCAACTTCACAATAACCCACCTCCCAAAAGAAAAAAAAAAAAGGAAGGACCTAGTGGTTATGTGGTATCTCTCAGACTGTGACTCCCCCTTGGGCTGGTGAGCTGGGAGCAGCAGGGCATCCCTGAGAGAGCAGCAGGGCCTGGGAGCCAGGGCTGTCCCACTGCCTACTGCAGTCCCAGCCAGGAATGGGGCAGCCCCAGGCATCAGACACTTCCCTGGGAACAGGGGTGGGCTGAGGCTGGGACAAGATGTCAGCCTCTGAGAGTGGGATGAGGTTTCCATTGCTGTGCCAGGCTGAGGTGCAGCTGTGGCATGACTGGAGCAGAAGCTTTATGACAACCCAGCCATTAACCAGGATGGGTTATGGTAGCTGCTTTACAAAGTTTAAGAGCTCAATTAATTATATTTCTTGTTTATGGGGCGGTTAGAAATGAGAGACCAGAATATGGATTTACCTTTACCTCTCCCTCCCTGTGTGTGACTTGGAAGGAATGTGCCTCAACTCCTTCATCTGTGAATGGTTATAAAAGTTCTAGAATATCCCTAAAATGAAAGTTCATACCACGCTTCTGTTACAAGAATTATGGAATATATATTTAACTCCAAAGTATTCAGAAGCTTTGTGTTTGAATGCAACACTTTAGAACTGAAGTGTTTAAATAAATGCACAATGAGTTAAAAATGTAGATCAATATAGTATATTAACATTGCAGGACACTATACAGATATGCCTAGAAGACTACATATAGTCTTGTGGCTGAATGTCTTCCATAAGACATTCTTAATCAAAAATGTTGTATTGCAGGAGTGATGTTTATACCAGGTACAAGAACGTTTTTAACAAACATAATTTTTTCATCAACTGAAAATGCTGAAATACACATTTTGTCTTTCCAAGGTTGATGACCTCAGAATATTTTGAAGCTTAATGTACAAAAACCAGTACTGGATTTACTGGCACCTCTAAATACAGTCATTTGTTCTTGCCTTGTTATCACATCAGACTACAATTCTTGCTTCACATTTATGGTTCACGTAAAACTCCATTCCATTTATCATTCTCAACGCACATCTGGTTGCACTTCCTGAGTTGTTTTCAGCTAAAAATAACTTCTGACTTATAGATTTATTTTTTTTGTCATTCAGTAATAGCTAATATTTTTTCTTTGGGAAATAAATCATTGTCTTCAAGATTACTTTTTCATAACTCCCTGCAGATCATTATCATGTGCAAAACCCAAAGGTTGTCTGAATGTCCAGCATAAGCACCTCTGGTTAAAGGTTACTTGTTTTTTAGCAAATAAATGGCACTTGGTTCCTACAAGTATATAAACATATTATTAGTATCTGCTTGTTCTTCTAGTGTGCACTGATGAAATCATGTTCTGTATACTGTGTGACTATTTTCGTAGTAGATTTCTTCTGATGACCACAATTGTAGTTCTGGAATGTCTCACTGTTTTCCACAGTATCTTGGTAAGAGGGGAGGAGGGCATTATTAGAGAAAGAAAATCAAAATGTAGAAGCATTAAGATCTGAAGTTTTCCCTCATTTTGGGCACCGTGTTTTAGAATGTGGCATGTTCTTTCATTTTTGCTACTGGTGGACAATAGTCCTCACCTGACACAGACAGCTTGAAGTTCTTTGTGAAACAACTACTTGACTCCTTGCCCAGTCACAGTCTCTGCTTTCCGGTTTCTTCATTTCAGTCTCATTCTCATGATTGTCATGTTGTAGCTTTCTCATGAAAACCTAAGTGCCTGTTCCGGTCCCAGGCCTTGCTTCATCACTACTATCTGATTTATTCTGGTGATGTGTCACCTCTCAGAACCAGACAGTTCACTTTAATCTCACTTTCAAATTCTTGCCAGGGTTTCTCACCCAATTTTAACGATGTTTCTTGCCAGTTTGCATTTAGATGGCATTCAGTGACTAGATATCCTTACAATGTCAGATCACACAAGGGATATAGATGGATGTCCAGAGTGCTGAGAGGAGACCACTGTACCTGGGTATGTCTCTGCTGAGGTCTCCCCTGCAGCAACCTCCACTGGCTGCAGCCTGTGAGGGGTGCTGAGAAGTGCCCTGCTGGAGCTTCTCACTGTTCTTTCCCCTCATCTCTCCAACCTGTGCAGCCTGCCCTAGCGCTCTGGTCGCTGGCCCCAGAATAACAGGACTCCTGCGATCAGACCCTGGTGCCCCAGGGTGCCCTTGCAGCTGACAGCCTTTCTGCACGCTTTCCTCAAGTGGTGTCGCAGTTGGTTTTAAATAAAATGGAGATGCCTCATTTGCACTGCTGTTTTTCAAACCATAGGAGGTTCTGAATCTGTTATTATAAAGAGAAGAAAACTTCAAAGCCCTAAAAAAAAGCAGAAGTCACATAATCACTGCAGGGAAAGGGAGAACAGTTCCTGATCAGGAAAGCAGACTAAATCAATACACTATTATTTTTATTTCCCACAGCGGGAAGATGAAAGGTACGACAGCTTCAGGAATTGCTAGTGTGCAAGCACTTTAGGAGCTGTCTCAAAAGAGAAGGAAGTTTCAGGCATCCTGCTTTTATCAATCATGCATCATGACAGCCTTCTTCAAGATGTTACTCAGTGTTTCTTTTACTGCCAGGCATCTCAGTCGTGTGTGTGCTCGGCTTTCGGAGTGATAAAGAGGTCAAGGGCAAAGTGCCATACAACGGTTTTAAATTTAGCGGTTCCTCAAACATTCTGTTGATGAGGTTTCCAGCATAATCTGTGCTTTGTCACTTTATAGAGTAATTTAAAAAAGATTAAATACTCTTAAAATTTGGAAGAGTCAGTAATACATGACTGTTTGGCAAGAATTTCCTAGATCTATCAGTTAGGCAACCAGACTAATTAATTTTGTTTCCAAGGGCTTTTTGTTTTGTTCTGTATTTTAAATGCTGCTAAGTTCTCCCAGACTGACAGCATTTTAGACACTGATATTCTTTATTATCAAACATGTATAGCACCATTCAAGACCCAACAATATAGATCAGTTTTTCTCTATTGGACTCTTGTACTGTTTAAGAAACTGCCCTCAGTTTGACAAGCCTGACTGTGGGGCATGAAATAAACAAGCAGAGTATTGCTAAGGTTACCAAAGGCTGTATTTGAGTAAACAGAGACTTCCACCAGCCCTAACTCACATCCACTTTAAAACCAGCAGCATTGTTCAAATCATGTGAGTATTTGATAATCTTGCATTCCTGTTTCAAGTTAAGTGCTGCAGTGGACAGCCTTCTGAATTGCATATGGTTGCGTATTAATGCTTTATTAATAAATTAGTTTGGAAGACCGATCTGTTTGAGGTTAAACTATTGCCCAACACTTACACAGAGCAACAACATAAATCACAAAATACATTATTCTTCCAAAGGAGGCCTTGGCATATTCAGGCATCCAGCTTCTTTTGGAATGAATCACACCTAGAAGCTGAACTGCTCACTTCTAGAATGACTCATTTTGATATACTTCTTCATTAGACCTTAGTTTATGAAACAAATTCACCAGCACAAATTTGTCCCATCCACACAATTTATTTCAATCACTGTTTCTTATTATGTCACGTGTTGTGTGATGGAGGGATCCATGTGCCTGAAAATAGACATAAACCAGTGTGTAGCGAGAATGGAATGACACCTTGGCTCCTTTTGAACTCAGGCACCAAAGTGCAAAGCATTTCTTATTCTTTGAAAATGTCAATGTTGACCTGGTTTGGCAAAAGGAGCATTGTTGCCCTGATGAAATGACCATAGGTTCTTTTGACTTTATTTCAATTCAGTCAGTTGGGTATCTAAAACAATCTACATCACGTGGTCAGATATAACAGGATTTCTTTCTGCTTCATTATCAGGCAAAGAGGGGGAAGATAATGTTATGAAGTCACTGACTAAAGCTCTAGCTGATAGTACTTTCTGATGTCAAAATTAATGGGGTTTGCAGGTTGTATCTATTCAGGTATTGCTGCAATCCAAAACAATGAGTGACTAAGTTAAATGTCCAGTCACCTTTTAAACCCTTTCCAAAACTTTCTGGTTTTGGAGCTATTACTTTCTATTCTGTGTAAGTGGCTGAGTGGGGGAATTTGCATGTGAATAACTATGTCTGTAATCTCTTCTATTCTTAGGTTTTATTCTTTTTGTGTGTTTATTTGAATAGATATGTAGGCAGTAGTAAAGATACCTGGCAAGGCCATCAATTTTGCAGTATCTCTCTTCTAAGGTAATGTCTGTGTTAGAGAGCTACCAGTAGCTTCATATATTTTAGGGAATCCATACAAAAGACAGAGGCATGGATGCTGGAACTACTGATTTCTATGCCAGAGAATCACGCTGCAATTTTCTACTTCAAATACGATGCCTTAAAACAGCAGTGTTGGATCATTCTTGCTCCATGGTTGGATTGTATCCCTTTTGTTGTGCAATATGCAAATCTTCAGATAGTGACAATATCTGTTATAAATAATGTCTAGTTTACAGGGTCTTAATTTTTGGGTAACTGGGATAATTAAATGCTCAAAAGAATTTCCAGCAAGACGTGTTCATATTTTTGGGTAGCTCAATGAAAATCTGTTTAGTCTATTTGTCATGCTTCCAGGATGCAAGGAAGACATGATAGCTTGCAGTAGGTAGAGGGAGGAACACAGACATGAGGATTGACCTCTACAACTGAAAGATATAGTCGGTTGGTGTTTTTGTAGGATTGCATCCGGATTTTATGGCCAGCTCACCAACTCTGACTTAGTTGGTGGAGCTCAGAACTGTGTTAGATCAAAATGCAGTTGTGAGTTTGGGGGAGGTATTGAAGATTAAATAAACCAGAGAGATGATAAGGGAAAGTACTGAAGGGAAGGTGCTGCCAAAGCTATATGTCCAGGTATCCCCACAGTCTCCAGTCTCCCTGGTGTGCTGACACAAATTCCAAGTTTCATTCTACCTCGTGTCATTTACTGAATCACTGTCCTCTTGGTCTGTCAAGAAATTATGATAACGAAGAGGATGTTTACTTTTCTGTTTAGGGAGAGACATACGTGCTTTCTTTGTTTCCTTTGTTAATTTGTCACTCCTTACTCAAGCTGGCCAGGCTTGGCAAACCTGAAGATGACCTGATTTATACCTCTGCCAAATTCCGTTGACTATTAGAGAAGGAAGTGCTGCAGGAAATGTCTAGTTGAGTGGCGGGACATGATTACTCAAGCCGCTCAAGGTAGTAATGCACAGTGTCTCATCTTAAAGATAACGCAGTAGTAGCCTCTAGCTTGTTTAGGGATTTTTTTCTGTGCAAGTTTCCAGACTTGTAGTGGCATGATTTGTCACACACAGAAGTTGCACAGACTACACAGAAGGACTGAGTCTGACTGTTTTTCAGTGCAATTCCATGTCTTGTCTAGCTATAATCTTTAAGGTCTTAATTTGAGAGATTTACTACTAAGAGATTTTAAATCAGGTATTTGAGGGTTCCATGTTTTTACAATTACATATGATATACAGACAGAGACTGTCTGATTGTAGCTGAGAGCTACTCACTTGTCCCTGATCCAGAATCAGCCTGCTGGGAAAAGGAATTGACAGTAATTAATTGATGAGAAGAATGTTAAAAGGAACCTTTTCTAAAATGTATACTCACTGAAGACTACTTAATTTGCATTAACTTTCTCTTCCAAACAGACACATTGCCTGCCACCTTGCTTTTCTCATATAGTATGGTTCTGCTTTAGAAACTTAGTCTAAAAATGCTATGATGGGACCCATCTTTTTCACTGCACAGTTGTTTTGAGTGTGCTTGGTTTGCAGTCTTTCTCACTGAAAACAGGCTGATTCATTCAGGACTGTGAGAATCACTGTAAGTTTGCAATTTATGCATCGTATTCTGCAGGAAAGCCAAATTTTGAGAACCCGAAGTGCAAACATTTATAAAAAAAGAGTCTCCCATGCTACTCTGCTGCCTCTTCTAGCTGTGGTTTGTCAGAAACCGTTAACGTCCATTTTAATTCCAAGAAAAAACCTCCTTGCAATTCCAAGAAAAAAACCTGGAAAACTGTGAATTGCACCCCCTTTATTTATGTATTTGTTAATCTGTTTGTCTATTTATTTATTTATTTATTTATTTATTTATTTGAATGCCTCTGTCCTGGAGAAGGGACATAGGAAGCATCTCCCCCTTCCAAGTGACTTCTAAATGCTGTGCTGCTTTTGTGGAGCTTCTTTTTAGTTGCTAAATTTTGCAACACCACCAAAGAGGAACTGAATTGCCTTGTTCAAAGCTATCAATTCCCTCAGGTGGTGGAAAGGTAACTGTTGTAACGATGATGCTAAAACCTCCTTTGTGGATCTGTTCCATAGTAAATAATTCTGATGATGATGCAGAACATTGTGCTGCAAATCCTAGTCTTTCTCCAACACTTTTCAACCTTCTGGCATATGTTGTAATCCTCTAGGTAGAGAAATATTAGTTCTTGCCCCTTGAGGCAGCTTCCTTACAATTCTTCATTCTAGAAAGCACATAGGTATAATCTGAAATGCTCAGCAGATTCTTTAGCTGGGAGAATTTTTATTTCAAATACTTTAGTGAAAAAAACACCCTAGTGTGGTTGAAAAATATGATGCTGCAACTTTCTGCCAGAATTTGAGTCAAATCAGTGGTTAGGAGAGCAGTCCCTTCCAAGCTCTTCATTCAGGCTGGTAGCTCATCAATGAAACCTCTCATTCTTAGCAGATTTTTAAAATGTAAGATACAAAGGACAACGAGGGGTTGTAAACTCATTTGTAGCAGCAGAATTTGTCCTTCATGTCATTTCAAATTCAGTCTTAATAGGGACCAGAGTCTGCTCAGCAGAGCACTGTCTGATAAGGTTGCATCAAGTGCTTTTATTGAAACAGAAAGTCCATGCTAAAAATAAAGCATGCCTGTACATGTTTGACAGAATCAGGAGTGGTTTGCTGTGAGATAACCCCAGTACAGTTTTATCACGCTATGCAAGTGCCCAGTAGTAGGTAGAAGAGCTCAAAACTGTAATTCCTTTCATTCTGAGCCAGATGCAAATTTGCCCTCTCACCTAGTGATGTTTTCAGCTGTGCTTTTTTACAGATTGAATAAGTCACAAATCTCTCCTCTCCAGCTTTCTGGAGAGAACCGGTTCTGCCTTTTTATGTTTAAAAACCGGTGTAAATGGTTCTGGCCATTTCTTTGTACACAAGGGCCAGAGGTTACTGCAATTAATATTTTTCCCCAAATTGTCATAGTTTTTAAACCAAGTTAATATTTTTTTTAATTCTGCAGAGTTTTAATTTTTTACTCTATGCTTGTAGTATTCATGCTGTGTTCCCATGAATTTCTGTGAAAAGAGAACTTGGCTTTACAGGGCTATAGCAAAGCAGATCGCTTTACATAACTGTCATAAAATTGAAGTGGTTAAGCCTGTCAGAGGAATATCTAATATGTAACTCAGCAGCTGAGATTATGCTAGAGTGAAATCATTTTCAGATCTCATCAAATTAAATCAGATAAGATGTGACTGAGTAAATAGAATGATTACCAGTAAAATTTCCTTTGAGAAGTTTTTTTTTTTATTCTCTTTTCTTAATATCCATGTATATTTTGGCTGTCTCCTGGGAAATTGCTCAAATAATTACAGGTAGAAGAATGTTTATTTCCAGAAAGTCCTGAAGTCATCTTCTTCATGCATATATTAAAAAAAAATCAGTTTGTTATTCATCTGAAAAGGTGACTTCAGACTTAAAGTGAACATACAGATTTAGAGTCCTCATTGAATTTATTCTTCCAGATTATTGAGAATGACTATTAAATTATTTTTAATTAAGACAGGGAGGAAAAAACAGTCTATTTTTTGTTACTTAAATGATTTTAAAAGTGGTAAATAGTATCAATATACCTTTACATATCCTTTTCTTGTAAGTCCTTGTTACATATCTCAACTTTGATTTCATCTTAAGCCCCTTAGGCTGAAAGGAAGATCAAAAGTAACATTAGCAACATAGAGTTTATCATAGAGCGTAGATGTAGGTGTGGTAGATAAGATGCCGAAAGGATAAATAAACCCCCAAATCTAGCTGAAGTTGACTACAACTCATTATATCATAGTGTAAACCACTCTTACTGTTCTTGAATCCATGTATACCATTGTGCATACAACTGGAAAAAAGCTATGAGGTGGTGATAACCCATTCCTGTGATTCAGAAAATTATAGATGAACTATCTTCAAAACAGAACTTTCTTTGAATTAAGTAACTGGCAATAGTTAGGTATTTTTACTTTGTTTCTTACAGTAGTTTTCAGAATTACAAAAAAATTATTATAATATTTACAGTGTTTATACTATATGTAAAGAATACCCCAAACATCACCCCACTTAAAAATTTAAAAAATCAGGCATTAGTTTTCCAAATGTATCAAAAATAAAAAGAGAGAAAGTCCTGATCTTAGTCTGGGACTGAATGGTAAGCAACTGCCAGCAGAGGCCAAAATTCAGATTTTTGGATGAATAGCAGACCTCGTGGAGACATAGTATCTGGAGCTCATCAACTTGTGGAAGGCAGCGGCTACTGGGAAACTGGCTTAGAGTAATCTTATTCTTTGAAGATGTCACAAGCTCACAGTGTGACAACACACCAACAATAACTGCTCAGAGTGGCATCTTTGTGAAGTTCTGAGGAGCATACCAAGCCTTTCCTTTAAGGGGAAAAATACATGTCCAATACACTATCCTTGAAAGGGCATGAGACCTATGAAACTCGGAAGGTTGAAGCAGCCATAGAAATTGCCCTTCCCATGTTGGCACAAAGGATTATTTACAGAGACCTCCCATCCCTTCCTTTCCGTGCTACAGGTCTCTATCTGCCTGAAGAATATTCTTAGGAACATATCCTTGGAGTGGTGCATTTGAGTTTGTGCATTTCTATGCTTACTTTATCTGAGACTTGTCCTGAAGATCACACACTGAAGTGGAGAACATTATGTTCTCTTTACAAGAGAGGATACCTCTCTCAACTCCCTTCCCCTAAGGGATAAGTATATGTTTTGCGGAAGTTTTTGGTAACAATTTAGACATTTTGAGGGCAAATAATATAATATCTTTTTTTTTTGCATATGTGCTTGCATCAAAACAGATCTATTTCTGCAGCTAGTGCTAGGATCTTACAAGGTTCATATTTCTTCTTTCCAAATTTTGAGGAATCTTTACATAGTTGAGGTGCTGGAGATGACCTCAAAGCCACTAATTAATATTCCAGAATGTTAATGGCACAGCATGAGGAAAGTGGGTTACTAAGGAATGGCAGTAATCTCTCAGTAACTGAAGTTATGCCACAGATCTGTTATAAATTTGAATTTTGACACTATAGCACCATCTCTGCCCCTGCACCCACAATATCCCGCTGAAGGAGAAATCTAGGCATTCCTGAAATTTTGGACACTTCATCTCATCCTAGAGAAGATTGTTATAACCCAGGGAAAAGGATTTAAACTTAGGAGGAAGAAGGGATATGAAGTCTCAGTTCCTTTAGGATTGGCAGAATTTGAGTGTGGGGTATTATGAAAATTAAGCCCTCAGTGGTAGCTGACTGCAAGTGTGAGAAGGACAGCAAATCAATTAAAACTTGAGACATGGTATATCGGCTTGTGCAGTAATTCAGCTAAAAGGTTGAATGCTCTATGGGGACTGAGCACACCCAGCAAAAACTGAATCCTCAGCAAAGGGTCTGTTACATTGTTAAAATTCTGTCTTCAGAATCAGAGAATTGATGGTCTTCAGAGGTTAGTCTGTCCTTATTCAAATGAAGTTTTTGAGACATCAGAATCTCTCAGAGGGTAATAATTTATCCTGAAGCAAGCGTCCAACCTGTCAGCCAAAATAGTTAAAATATGCCTAATCCTGGAAAAATTAAAGAAGTATGACATACCAGGGAATGTTAATTTCTGGAAGTGATTAAAACTTGACAATCCAAAAAGGTTATAGAGGAGTTTGTCTTGATTTAATTCATTTAATGATTACCACAGTATATTTTAATTTAACATGGGCATTTAATAGTACCTTTCTCTTTTCTTGCATGTGTGATGCATGTGTGTGTATTTCACTAGGCCCTGGAGTTTCTCAACTGACATTGTAAACTCTTTGTACTTGGCATAACTGTGATGCAAAATAATCATGGGATCCAAAATCTGAAGTGATGTAGATGATCGATCATTTTCTTCCCTTGACAGATTGGAAAGATTGGATGATCTGTAAAAATGCCATCCTTATCTGTGTGCTATTTGCAATAGTATTGCTATTGCTCTTTAGACCTATCACACTGCTTCAACCTCAGGTTTAGTCTTCCTCCCATGACTGCTTTCATGTTTGTTTTTTTTTTTTTTAAATCTTCAGTGCAATGCTCATCAAAAGCCAAGAATTTTCAGACAACCCCCAAAGTCATCAGAAAGAAAGCAAACTTCTGATATCTTTGTTCACCTTGCGTCATTTCAGTCTGAGATTTCCCTGGGAAATTTGTTCAGTAACCAGATTAAAATAAACATTTAAGCATTTTTAAATGTCATTGCAGCTCTTTTTTTCTTTTTAAAAAAAAATTCTTGTCGTGTTCTTGGCTTTATAATATCATTGACATGACTTGGTTGTGTTTTGTTAAGTTGGCCCTGCTGAGCAGAAATGCAATTTAGAATTTTGGGAGAAGGTTAAGAGGCTACAAGAGGTTGTTTTCAATTGTATAAAGATCGTTATTTGTCCTTATAAACAGTGCTAGATTTGAACTAGTCTCCCTCTAAATCCAGCTGCTGGGTCATGGAAAAGCATTGCCTTCCATGTAGAAGAATCAGAAAAAAATGCAGAAAAGAGATTGGGAATGAGTGTGGTTTTTTGATTAGAACAGAGATTTCCCTGAGAGGTCATGCAGTGCAAGGAGTATAAGTTGGACAGGGCACTGGAAGGCCATGAGAATGTGATGTTGCTGTAACTTTTCCAGATATGGTAAGATATAAGTGACAGGGCATGTATCTGCCAAGGACCTGTATAGCTTATTAATTGTATTAATTGATGAGGAAAGACAAACCACATAATATATTTGCGTTGTCTTGCTTTTCCTTTTGACCTTCATTTTTTTTAGAGCATTTTTAGAAAGCTTAGTCATTGTGTGGTGCTAGCAATTCATTTCCTGGGAGTTCTGGGACTTTCTGGGTATTGCAACCTTAAATGTTTTTGTAGGGAAAGCGTTTTATTTCTGAACAATCTTTAAATAGTCAAATCAACGTTCTGTTTTTGAGCCAAATCTACTCTCCTGTCATGAAACTATTTTGTCATTTTCTCTTCACTTTAAATATTCTTCATGATGATGGTAACTTGCCTATTGTAGAAGAAATAAGATATATTTCAATAGATGAAGTTTGAAGAAGTGAGAAAAATGTATCAGTAAAGACGAAAACCAAAGCTGGTTAAATATTGCCAAGTTTATTTCGCTGTAACTGTATATATGTGTTATGCATTTTAAATACTCATGGTTTGACATTTGGGGAAAACTGGTGTCAGAAAGCGACAAATAGGAATGTTTGTTATTATATTTTACAGAGAAGTCTACCCCCAAACAACTGCTAGGAAAGTCAATTTCAGACATATGAGAGGGAGGTTCTATATTTATTTATGTTATATATAATATATATATCATAGGTAAATATAATATTTCTAGGAATTGCCATGGAAAAAATAAATACTTGACACAGAATGTGATGTAATTAAGGGTTAGATGTGTTACAAGAAAATTAACAGAAAAGTTCTCTGCAGCCCTCAGCAACACTCGTCATCTGCATTTACTGCAACAATTCTTTATTTTTCTGAACTGAGTGTCTACTATGCATTATGCTATAACAATAAATCATACACAATTGTACTGTGAGTAGATGCAGAATAATATAGTGAAGGAAGTTCTGCACCAATATGTGGAAGAACTTCTTCACAGTGAGTGTGACAGAGGACTGGAACAGGCTGCTCAGGGGATTGTGGAGTCTCTCTTCTCTGGGGATATTCAATACCCCTCTGGACACCCACCTGTGCAATCTGTCCTAGGGAACCTGCTTTGGCAGGGGCGTTGGACTTAATGATCTCTGGAGGTCCCTTCCAACCCCTAAATTCTGTGATTCTGTGAATCTTGTCTCTGACCCAGTTTTCATCCAGGGAAGACAGAATTGTTGAATCATAAAACAAATCAGTTTGCATGGGCCCAAAGCAGGTGATCTGATCCACCTGCTTATGACAAGCAGGGCTTGCTGGATTAGTCATATAGAAACAGAGAATAAAATAGTTAAGGAATAAAATTATACTAGTTTTATAACTTGATAAATTAAATGAATTTGAAGAGAAGGAGAAGAGAGGGGAGTTTTGATAGAGTGGCAGCTTAAGTGTCAGTTAAAAAAATGTGTGGGAAAAACCTGGAATATTGACTTCTGAAACAGAGCCTTCAGTACAGTGTTTGCTACATAGGCAGCAAACCAAATAATTATTGTCATGAAGACTTAGGCTATAATTTTCAACACTGGGGATAGTAACACCAGTTTTTGAAACATACTGCCATTGATACAAACTGTATTTTAGGTAGCTAACATTTTCTTTACAGTTCAAATTATATAAATGTTTTAAATGCTCTTTCAAATCTACTTGGTGATATATCTTTAATTGGTTGTGCATTCTTTTGCAGAGGTGACTTTAGATATAAAAAATTCCCACTGACTACCAAAACTTTTGTCTGGCATAAGATGATAGAAATAAGGTTCATAATTAAACTTTAAACGTAAAAGCATTTCTGGAATTATTACAGTTCTCAGAGGCATTCAGAGCTGTGGATTTTGGAGAAGATACATCGCTGAAATTGCCCCCTAGGTGAAACAATTTCTGTATAAAAGAAAATGTTCTTCTGAGCATTGTTATTCTCTCTGCTTTCTCATAGCATATTAAAGCCAGGCTGGTTCATTCATTCAAATGACAACTCAAATCCTAATACTGAACATGTATCTACCCACAAAGTTTGATATGAATGTTCCTTAGAAGTCATTAAAGATATACAAAAGCTTGTGTATAGCTGCAGATGCACATAATGAGTATTGATGAAAGGGAACTGTACAGTGTTTAAATTTCTGGAAGACTGCTTGAAAATATTTTCAGTGAGAGAGAGTTTTGTTTTCTTCCTTGTCTCAGACCTAAATAAATGACTGAATGCAGTTCAGCACAAGAAGCAGAGGCAAAGAAGGGAATCTCAAACAAGACTTGGAGAATTGCACTTACTGATATTTTTTCTTTGCAGGTTGTTTGCATTAGGGTGCCAAGAATTTTCAATATGTGTTGAGACGAGCTGTGTGCCTGCCTACTGTCTGCACAGTCAGATCAGGCTTGCATGGTTTTGGTATTACAGATTTAAACTGGTTTGTTTATTATAATACAACTGGGCTTCTAAAATCTGCAGTTGAAATTGCTGCAAGAAATGGGATAGTATGTTGCTTTTCACAACTTCATGCTATATGTCACAGGAGTTTTTTAGCTGGGCTGCCTGCAGATTTTTATTGAGGTATAGATGCAAGAACAGATAGATGTCTGTTTATTTGCATAAAAGGACTTAGTAACTTTCTGGAACCAAAACCTCAGGGGTAGGTGCTGTTTGGCCTCAGTGGCTTTAAACCTTTGTATCAATGTAAAAACTCCATTTTTCTGAATTAATTTTTTATTCTGATATGTTAAGTTTGTAAAGGAAAGATTCTGACTACAGTATAAACCAAACCAGACCATGACTGACAAACTAGTAAACTAGCACGAAACTAGTAAACAAAACTGACTCTTGTTGTAGAGAGGCAATAAAGGGCCCAATAAAGGTTAATATTGGCTGAGAAAGTAATAATTAAGAAATCTCATCAAGAAGCCTGGTTAGTTTAATAGACCGAGAAACCTAAAGCCACTCAATGATCGGGTCTTTTCTGAAAGAGATGGTGAAATGTAGATGCATGAATCCATGCAATAGACGAGTTCAGGAAGTGTGGCCCTGCCTGCTTTACAGATGTCTCCGGCAGCACACCACTTTATTCTCCTGTTGCAAACGGTGTGGAAACTCTGAGTGGAACACCACAGTGAGCCAACCTGTGTTACACATGGGGGTATGTTAAGTCTATTACTTCTCAGCTCAGAAATATGGACAGGATTGAGTGTATCAGTGCTGCTGTGTTAAAAATGGTTAATTTAATGGTCATCTGTCAGGAGACAGTGCTTCATGGAGGTAGGTCGGGGCTGGACCTACAGCTGTGGAGGAATTGGGGTTTTTTGCTCAGGTGGGCACTATGGGCAAAACAGAGTTGGGGGATTTGTACTTAATTTATTGCCCCATTAACAGAAACTTCTGATCAGTATTTTGCATATTAGGAAGAAAAGAATATAACGAAAAAAAGAAACGCCTTTCCTCCCCCTTCCCCAGGCTCAGCTTCAGCCAAACACCCATCCTCCCCACTTCCTAATCTCCACTTTGCTCATTTTTATTTTGAAGGTTACACTTGATCCATTTAAATTCCTCCAGTGAGGTGAGTAGTGGTGCAGGAGGCTGGCTTTGTGTGGGTTTTGGTCCGCAGCTCTGAGCTTCTTACTGATCTGCTGCTGCTGTTCTTTTAAGTAGTACCACTGCCCTTATGTATGTTGCCTGTGCGCTGCAGCCCCTCAGGGACATTGCTTGTCTTGTCATGGCATGTAACAACTGGGGACCTGCCACCCAACACCCACCCTCCTTACCCCCTTATGTATGCTGTTGAAGGTGTTAGTTTTATTTGATACCTAAAATGTTCATTGAGTGTAGGTAGGGAATGGCTCTTCAAGCCAGTTAGAGACCTGTCTGCAAGGGAGGTGACTAAGTTCTGCTTCCCATCCTGGATAAAGTCTAATTATTTTACTTCACAGATTAGAAGAGCTTTAGTAGAGGAGGCTGTAGACTTGGTCTCAGTGATTCCTGAAAGGATGCCCGAGATCTTCCACAGTGCTTTCTCATCTAGCTAGCGCTGTCAGTCACCACCATGACTGTGTATCTGCAAGGAGCCTAATCCTATCATTCAATGTGCCTTCAGTTCAACTATTGGATTTAGGTGCAAAGTGGTCTAATGACTGGTTTTCTGGAGATCTCAGGCGGGAGCAACATCCCTTGCCAAGGCCAGAATATTTCAGGAATACCAATGACACGAGGCTACAGTCATGTGAGCCAAGAAAGGGATGGGATAGTGATTTCAGGCTCTTCGAACACAAAGTAGATGCCTGATTGGGATGTTCTGAGATGCACTGTTGGTCCTAAAAGGCTTAGAATTCTGTTTTAAGCATCAAAGGGCAGGAGTTTATATATGGGAATCATTGAATTCCAAATTAACATAAAACTACAAAAGACTGTAGAAGTCTAAGGTCCTTTTGAGAACGCTTGGTGCTAGGCGATCTGTGCATGGTTACAGATATTTTTTTGATTGGAAGAGCCCAATTATCTCTCCCTTTCCTGGTAAGATATTGTATCAAACAGAACAAATTAAAATGAGTTGCTGAAGGTTTAATTTATTTCATCACCTGTAGAAAAATCTGGCAGAGAATTTTGTGTCCAGCTTGTAAATGTAACTAAAATGGGCAATAAAATATCAGTGTGATTGTCCAAAACATTGCAACAGTTGCAGTTCAGTGCGCTGGGACCACACACAGAGCTTCTATCTATTAAGTTGATGGGGACAGTGTAAACTCATGATTCTCTCTGATATTTTGCAGTGGAGTATGCACTGATATTTTAAGTCTTATTTGAGCTTACCGGTATAAGACTCCCTTCTTTTTTCCTAATAGAATATTCCAGTTCTGACTAAACTGCATTAAAAAAAAATTTTAAAAACCCAACCCTGTTATTTTCAAACCACTTACATCTCACATAAAGAATACTAAGCTGTAGTTGTTATTCTTACAGTAGAGGTACATTCAAGGTCATTGAATCCCTTTCTCAGTTGTGTGAGTTTCCTTTGGTGACTGGACTTGTGGTGCTGAACCCTGCTACTGACAGATGTAGGCATCAAAGCACTTAATTCCGCTGATATTTGTGTGACTGCTTGTGCCATTAAGGCTAACCATGTGATTCAGTGTTTTGCTGGGCTGGGGTCAGAAAGCTTGGTGCTTGGCAGCCTGGTTTGTTATGCGCTGGTAATGCAGTTTTAAAAATCTTAATTTAAAGCTTAGCTGGCCAAGGCAAGGTTTCTGTCAGGTAATGCGATCTGCTTGTGATCATCTCTTCAGTTCCCAGTGTGCAATGCTAGCTTGTCTATAGACAGAAGGGCAACAGGGCCACTTGCAGAGCAAAAGAAGCCTGCCCAGGTCATAGGGCAATGTGTTGACAATGCATTTAGCTAATAGATTTAACTTTGGCTTTTAGAATAAGTCCTAACTGTATCTAATGTATAAACACAAACATTTCTGATGCCCAGCATGACTCATGTTTAGTTATTAATACAACCCTCGAGATAAGGTATTTGACAAGAACACGCTTTTATACATGCTGAAACTTAGATGGTTATATAATACCAGGAGTAGCAAACAACTTTTTGAAAGACTCATGGAAACCTTTCAGGAGTGGGAACCGAACGCCAGTTTCATTATCACCTACAAGGAGCCAAACAATGAGGCATTGTGGGCTTGCAGCCTGTGCTCAGAGCAGGAGGTTTAAGTGCATCAGCCAGTAGGCAGACTCAATCAGGCTAAATCCTGTCAGATGGAATGCATCTGTTAACAAAGCCATTAAGTGTATTTTAAATGGTAGTTAAAGCTTTTGCAAAGAATGTTCATGGGATGTCAAGCAGTACAGTTCATAGTAATAGCATGCCCATATCAGTTTTTCATCCACTGGTGTCAGGATCTTTTACCATACATGCAACTGATTTTATGTGCATTTTACAGACCTGAAAATGAAGAAGTTAAGGGATGTGCTCAAAGGGAACAATAACATTTTAAGCTCGGGAAGGAAGTTGCTAGAGAGGTAGAGAAGTGGTGAAAATGCTTTTGATTGCAGTGTTCTTATGGGGTAAAATAATTCTGATAGACATAGCTTTGAATGATTACCAGTGTTGCAATTTACAAAGTTACCAATTTTATGTTACAGTGTAAAAGACCTGGTAAAAAATGTTTTCTACAGTTCTCTCAGACATTTCTAAGAAAGTTCTATTTTTTCCTGGACAACTCATCAAGAAACTGTGTGGGAAAGAATCAGTGAACAGGGTCAGTGAACAGAGATCTTCCCTTTGCCTAGTTACATCCAACACTTAAATAATAGTAGCAAGAGGCTGGATTTAAGAGAGAGAGAGAGAAGAGCCAAGGTGGATCTGACTATAGAGAAGCCCTGCCCTGAATGACGACCCTTCTGAAAAAAGTCTGCAATATTCTTTAATGAAATCCCAAGAGAAATGGTGTCCTGTTTAATGATAAAGAGCTACATCTGTGATAATTCTAATTATAGTCTGAATACAGCATTCTAATAATAGTGTTTTTCTACTTTAGAATGCAAAATTGGAGTTTTGTATGTCCTGGTACCCCCTAAATATGCAGAAATATTGTCTAAGGTGATGTGGAGAAAAATGTGCTAACACTTCTTTTTGCTTTGTGCACCTTCAGGTAAAATAAATTCCTTTAAACTTAGCAGGATACAGACAGCTGTTGTTCAGATTGAAACAGTGATTTGGTGAAGGAGTCCAAATTTTTATTTCTGGAGACTCTTCTGTTGGTGGAACAGTTCCTTCAGGCACTTCCTGAAGAGGACAGAGGCAGATCGCCACTGAATAATACCTTCAGTGCTCTTCAGGAAGTTCTGCCCAGAAGTGGCTCCATCTTTCTTCCTGGCAGAGGTGACAATAAAGATTTTAATTTTGAATTTATTTCCCTGCAGCAGTTAGCTATTACCTTCCAAACAGAGGAGATTGCATTAAATAAAAAGCATGTTCAAAAATGTTGACGAGGAAGAAGGATCCAACCTGCTGAACTTTTACAGATGTGTTGACATTCACATGCATCCCTCACACATTGCAGGGCTGGCAGTTACATGTAATGAACACCAGATTGTCCTTAATGATGTGATTCTAATGTAATCTTTTTCTACTCATTAAAAGGAATAGTGAGGTGTTATTCCTTTATGGTGCCATGGACTCTAGTTTTAATTTTATTGTGAATCATATCAATCTTTGCAAGTAAAATATTATAGTCTCCTCTTCACGGGCAAAAAACCCAAGAAGATTTTATAATTTGTAGCATGTGTTACACAGCTATATGTGATAAAACCAGGCATAGACTTTGATACCCTGATTTTTAGTTCTGTGTGTTGATGTAGCTATTCTTCCCCAGCACATCCACAAAGCAGAAGAGTGGGAGAGGTTGAAGATGGGATTACTCATTCATTTCTAGGGTTTTCCAGCAAAGATTCCTCAGCTGTGGTCAACATTTCTTTCCATTTTGAGCAATAGATACTAGTGTTAGGACCACTTCTCATCTCCTTACTTTTCCTCACAGATGTCATCAACTTCTGATTCTCAGACGGGACTTACAGCTGACATGTTCCAGTCTGTGACCAAGGGAAGCCAGAAAATTTAGCTGCTTTTGCACGAACACATTCTTATTCTGTCACTACTGTGTTAAAGTTAACAAATATAGCTCAAATTAAGCTTTTTTTCTTGAAAAAGATTCAAATGTAATCACGTAAAAGAAGCTGAACTCATTATTTCCAAGATACTAGTTATGTGTTTCATGGAAAACCAGCAATCTGTAAGGTGAATGAATCTTTTCAAAACTAATATCCTTATGCAAGATTCTCCTCTGAAAATGTAGTTTATGTGCATGACCTTTGAAGCCACCTTATTACAGAGCTCTGGCTGAAACACAGGTTGTGTAATCAAGCTAGGATTCGGTTTGTTTGTTTTTCTTCTGTTAGTCATGAATGGGTTAGGAATGAACTAGCATGGTTTGTGATGACAGATTTAATATGTTGTTGTCCTCCAGCTTTTTCACAGAGTTCTGCCTGTGTGTGTGTTTACACATACATATGTTTGTGAGAATTAATAAAGATACAGAGTCTAGATTTTTCACAGTGAGAAGTCACTTGTGCCTCTGTTGGAGACGGCTTGTGTTTATCATCGGTTGTCAGTGTTTTTATTTAGTCACAAAAGAGTAAATTAACTGAAAATGCTTCATTTCAATTAAGAGTTTTGGCATAGGTTCTTAGACCAATTTACAGGGCATCCAGATGCTAAGAAATTTTGGCATTTGGCCCAGAGTTTATTCCCTGCACTTGTTTCCAGAAGGCCAATATAAATGAGTGTGCCCTACAAGACAGAAGGTAAAAAATAAGTAACTTTTTAAGCATTCCTGCTCGGCATGGGAAGTCAGCATGTAGCTGAATACATCCCTCAGTTATGAATGTTCTCCTGTCATGTCTGCCATACTTTAGGCCTAGGTTTTACTGGTGTGATAACATTAAGTTTACATAAATAGTGTCATGTGTAGTTCAAGGTCTCTTGTTAAAATCCAGCCCTATATAGGAATGCCTTTGTATTCCTCAAGCCAAATTTTCCTTGGGAGGGAAGTTCTAATAAATACATTATTGCTTTACTCTTTTAGACCTGAATGCCTCTTTTTATAGCAGGTAGTAGTTATATCTCCTTTTATTTACTGTAGTAGCTGTTATTTTATCAGAGATCTGTTTCAGAGTACACGTGAGGTAGGTTGGCAGCAGTTTCTGTCAGCTGCTCACATGATTTATTTTCAACATTTTGTGCGTCTCTGTCTAAGTTATGTCCTAGTCCAAGCCAAATTCATTATGCTCAGACACACATGGCAATGTTATGATTATCTCTTAGCATTACTGGAAATAGGCGGCATAAAATAATGTGTGATGTGTTATTTTGAGTTCCTTCTATCATAAATTCTGTAAGCAATGTGGCAATTGAGGTAAAGCAAGATGATTTGCAAAGTGCGTCACTTAGAAGATTGTAAAAATTGCTCTTTTTTGTACTTTCCATATTCCAGAAACTTATAATTCATGCTTGCTCATTTTCATCTGTCTCGGCTAGTGATGGTAGACCTAGAGAGAAAATAAGAACACAGCAGAACTTACCTGGGATCTCAAAGAATGAACTTTTCCCTTATCGTGGATGTGTCTTGTATACATTGTTTTCCTTCCCGCTTGTAGGTGAATAGATGAAAAATGTGATGAGATGGAGTTGCTTCTACTCTTGCCTTTTGAATGCAAGATGGGAGGCAGGCTGGTGATATGTCATTGAATACTGTTGAATACTGTGGTGAGGTGCTGGAACAGGCTGCCCAGAGAGGTGGTGGATGCCTCCTCCCTGGAAGTGTTCAAGGCCAGGCTGGATGAGGCCCTGGGCAACCTTGTGTAGATCCAGGCATGAGGCTGGTGGCCCTGCCTGTGGCAGGGGAGTTGGAGCTCTATGATCCTTGGGGCCCCTTCCAACCCATGCCATTCTATGATTCTATGATCACTTTGATTGCAATCTCATTTTTAGTGAACTTTTTTGAAACTTCAATGGCTGAAAAACATTCTCAGTTGAATATAGAACAACTGATCAGACATCAAAACTTTATTAGTACCTTCACCAGTAATGTTGTTCTCCAGGTAGAAGTAGGTAGAACACAGCATGTAGTAGGCATGATGGGCAATATATAGATTGAGTTTGCAATGTGGATGTTCATCCTCATATTTTTTTTCTAAACAATGTATAAATGTATAGTTAGGAGAATACGTTTTAGTTCCCTGGTCAAGGAGAGTAGACATATCTCATTTTCTAGTCTTATGTCAAGGTCAAATCCATGTGTCCACCAGTCCTTATCCCTGCTCCTACACTTGACTCTTGTGGAAATGATATGATATGAATTGCTGTGAGGGAATTTGGGCCATATTTCAGTAGATCTCCGATCACATAATGGGAGAACAGTATTCCAGGGATCTGGAAGGAACTGGATGTCAAATCTCAATGCAGAATTTTTCTAAATCTTCCATAGACAAAAGTAAATTTGGAAATGGTGTGCTTTAAGAGGAAAAGTGAATAGAGGTAAAGTGGAACTGGAGGGGAAAAGGACAGATGGGATTTTGTAGGAAAGGAAGGAAAGGTGATCGTGTGGAGCAGTGGGATAGTATGGTAAGGAATGGTGGACTGAGTTGTTTCACTCTTTTCTATGCGTTCAACGGGTGGACTGTAAATGTGGACAAAAATGACAGAATATGCACCTCTGAGTGATCTGATAACACCAGCAGACCTGAGGGGATCTTAATTTCCTGATGCTTCTCCTACTGAAAGGAGCTCTGGAGGCTTCCTTCCAAAGTGCAGAACCCTGTCTCTTCTCTGCTGCAGTCAAAACAGTGACTTTGAAGGCTTGCCTCTGGGTTTCGAGGTTTTTATTTACTACTGACAGTTCTGAAAGAAACTAGATTAAAGTTTAATTCTCTCCATTGCCTTCACTGAATTTGTTTAGTGAATTCCAAGCTTGGATCAGGTTCTGGTTTTCATAAGAAATTGCCACCTGAAAAACCAATGACTTTTTTGTCTTTATAAGGATATGACCTAGCAACCAGGAATGTGGTTCTTGTCTGGAGATTTCAATTGCATTTAAATTCAGTATTTTGTCCTAGAATGTACTATGCCTGATTTCTGATTCGTTTTACACATGTTAAACGCAGTGCCATATCACAATATGCTATATATGGGAGAATCTCAACTTTCAGTGATATTCTAGTCCTGGTGTTCTTACAAGAGGGCAAAAATACTGAAGGGTGAAGAAAAGCTATCAAATTAATATTTTTTCTCAACAAATTTAGTTTAGGAGTCATGCAATTGGAGTTAGCAATAATTTATATTGCTTCTATATTTTCTGTGGTTGATACTTTCTGAGATTGGTGTCATCACGTGCAAGTACTGAGATAAGGTTTCCTGTGGTAACAAATGTATCTAATAGGATCTAACTGTTGACTAAATACTTTCATATCATAAAAGGAATACACAGTTTAGTGGTTGCTCAACTAAGGAAAATTAAGTTACATCATCCTATTTATCTCATTGTCTTAGAACAATGATCAGTGGAAATTCAGTATAATATACTTTTCTGTTATGAAATTCTTGTCTGTGATTGTACCCATCCAAGAGAAGACTACTTAAAGGTCATCTTCTGGATAGGGAAGTTTATGAGTCAATCCTGCTCCTTCCCTGTCCTCCCCACCCCCCAAAAAAAAGAATGATCAAAGATTTTTTTATTAATATAGGACATTATGTCTTAATTATTCTCAGTGAAATTTTATTAATCATTTCCCGACTTCACATAAAGTTTTCCCTGCTTGCACAAAGTCCTGAATTCTTTGGCAGAAAACAAAACCTTTTGTAGTAATGAGTGATAGCACTTTTTACTCCGCAAATATTTAAGAAGTTCTGACACTTAAGAGAGGTTCCAGGAAATATTAATCCAGTTGGATGTTTGAAACCAAACATACAAAAATGTGGCAGCTGTAGCTGCTAAAGCGTTTCCCAAAAAATGAGACAGGGGAGTTAGCAGAGCTAAAGGGAAATTAAATTAATGTATTAGACCTGATATAAAGTTCAACCTGGAAGGGGTGATGAGGGAGGTGCAGGAAGTGGGAAAGTTGCTGCGCCTTTGTTGTCAACAAAGAATTTCCCTGGCAGTGTTTGCTATCCTGGTTTGAGAGATGCGAAAGTGTGCAAGTGAAGTGGGAGAGATCTTTAAGAAAGCTGCATTGTTAGGTCTTCTCAGCTTTTCCCAAAGTACTTGCTTCAAAGTGACAGAAGCTAAATGCAGTTCTGAGGCCCTTAAGTAGGAACAGCAATCAGTTAGGTGAAGTTCATTTACCATCACGAATTAGATGTATCAGGTCGCATCTGCTCATTTCAAAGGCAGTAAGTGGTGGTGGGGTAACCTCTTTCAAACGTGTTCGGATCAAGTATTAATGAATGACAATCCAAAAGCTAAGGTAAACTTATCAGAATTTCCTGAGGGAATGTCAAAGTTCTGAGATTTATTAATTTACTAATAATTCAGTATTAAAACATTGGGTTGCACTGGCCTCCATAATATTAATTCTTTGCTGTTCTTTTTCCCTCCCAGGAATGTTTAAATGGCTGGTAGGGTGAAAGCAGGGAATCAAATGACTGTTGGAAGCACAGATGTTCTTGAAACATGTGGGCTTACCTTTAGAATAAAATCTGCAAAAATATGTAGATGCTGACGTTCCATCAGTTTCATGTTGGTGCCTGAATATCTTTGAGGATCTAGCCCTTAATTACTATGGTGGAGGTAAACAGAAACTTCTAAGATAAGAGAACCTGAGTTTTAAGGAGCTTGAACATCTGCATTTATTATCAACTTTGATAGGACCTACACGTTCAGTGACAGGAACGTGAAGACTAATTAGTACATGCAGGAAAAATCATAGTCCACTGTAAAAAATGTGTCCGTATAAATAATTTCTGCAGATTCACTCTTTGATAGAGATCCTCTGCACATCACCTAATCCTGTCCCTTTTCTTGTGAAGTGGAGGTTAAGGAAGAAAGTTATTGATAAGATTTTCCTGTCTAGATATTGATCCCAGGTTGTAAGGCAAAAGATATTTGGAATGCAGGAGAATAACAAATTTTAACTGAAAGCTGCTTCCACATTTATTGAATTTTTCAGGTGAAGTATACATTAATAATATTGGAATTTCTTGCTGAGAGTAATTTAGAGCCAGATTTATCCACTTCTCAGTGCTTTCCTGATTTTTGCACAAATTTTGTAAATTTGAGACCCACCTCAGTGTCGATTCTAAATCAGTGCCTATATTACCCTTTCAAGAAAACCCACCCCTTCTCTATTTCCTTAATTCTGAACTATCTGTCCATGCTGCTATTTGATACGTACGCTATTTTATGCAAAACAAGATATAAACAGTTGCTCCTTTTACACATCTGATGCAATAACAACATTGGTATCAGCCTCAGTGAGCTGGAATTTCCTGCATAGTGGACATACCACACCAGAAGCGTCAGTTAGTTAAGCCACCAGATAAACCAGAGACTTTCTCAATGCTGCTGCTTCCATTACAGAACGTACACCACTCACACTTCCTCCATACAGTCTGTGCTAGGCAGACTTAGCATGCATCAAATTGATGGAAAGGCTATTGCTTCAACCTCATGAACATCTCTGCTTTGGAAGGTAGGTCCATGGGCAGTAGCATGAGCTTATATATATACATATTTTGGAAATGCATCTGAGAGATGACATTCTTTTCAGAGCAATACTACTGACTTACTGTGAATAAAGCATCTCCTTGGCTTTCTTTGGATTACTGATGAGGATTGTTCTGCAGTATTACATCCTTGATGTAAATCCAGAAAGAAGGCTTCAGACTTGTCCTTTCTGTGCAATCTAGCCCACATATATTTATTTTGTCTTATTTTCTGAACACGTCTATGATTTTGCCTAGTACAAAAATCACCCCACCTTCCCTAGGGAAAATCACTGTCCAACACATCTGTGCAGAAATGATCTCTGCTATACTGGAGCAGCAGAAAAGTTATACACTCTGCACATTGACCGTTAATGTAACTAGACTTGGTATAGCCCGGTAGCAAAATGTTTGGGCATGGTATATGGAAAATACGTTAGTGGTGTAATTCACTTTATTATGATGTAACTACTTTCTGAAAATGCTGGGAAAAAATAATAGGACAAGAAATTATTTATTCTTATCCAAGTGAACAGCGGTGAGGTGTTAATTTTGCAGGAATTATTTCATCAGTTGTCATTTCTTTGGCTGAGAAATTGAATTCTCAGATATGCTTAACGTCCTGTTTCGGATAGAATGTGTTGAAGGACAAAGCAAAAAAACTTTTTAATAACAATTCCAGAAGAAATGTGCAAAATTATGGAAGATTCATACAATTATAGAATCACAGACATAGCGTAAAGGATCAACTCCAGCATCCCACTGGAGCAGAACTACTCCCAAAGCAATCAGATCAGCCATGTCTTTACTCAAGTCTTGAAAACCTCTAAGAGAGGGAATTTTATCACCTCTCTGGTTAATTGTTCCACTGATAGATTACTGTCATGGTCCTGTGGTTTTGCATGGCGGGGTTCTGGTGAAGAAGGGGGTCTGCAAGGGTGGTGTATGCAAGAAGCAGCTAGAAGCTTTCCCTATACGGAGTAAATACCAGCCAACTCAAGGCTGGACCCTCTGCTGACCAAGGCTGAGCCAATCAGCAATGGTCACAGCGCCTCTGTGAATCAAAGAGAAAAAAAATGCAAGTGGCAACTTTTTGCCACCAGAGAAGGGAATGAGAAGATTTAAGAAACTGTGCAGACACCAAGGCCAGTGAAGAGGCGGAGGGGAGGGGGACGTGCTCCAGGTGTCAGAGAGAAAGATTTCCCTGCAGCATGTGGAGAAGACCATGGTGGAGAGGATGTCCCCTGCAGCCCATGGACGACGATGGGCAGCAGAGACCACGCTGGAGCAGGTGGAGACATATGGAAGACTCTGTGACCTGTGTTGGAGCAAGACTCTGGCATGACCTACAGCCCATGGAGAGAGAGAGAGAGAGAGAGAGCGAGAGAGAGCCCCGTGCTAGAGTAGGTTTGCTGGGTGGGTGTGTGACTCTATGGGGGACCAGGTTGGAGCAGCCTGGGCCTGAGACTGCACCCCATAGAAGTGACCCACACTGGGGCAGCTGGTGAAGAGCTGAAGCCCCATGTGAAAGGACTCGTGCTGGATAAGTTCATGGAGGACTCCTTTCTGTGGGTGGGACCCCATACTGGAGAGGGGATGAGTATGACTAATGCCCCCCAGCTAAGAAGGAAAACAACTTGTGAAGAACTGGCCAAAATCTCCATTCCTGTTCCACGCCCCACATCCCCCCTCCCTCTGCTGCCCTGGCAAGGGGAAAAGGGAGAGAAATCATGACTCAAGTTGAATCTGCAAAGAAGGGAGGGGTGGGGGGAGGTGTTTTAAGACCTTCTCATTATCTGACCATGGTTTCACCGTGTGTGTAGTGTAATAAATTAGATGTTTGGTTTTTTTTTCCCAAATGGGCAGTGGAGAGAGAGAGAGAGAGAGAGGTTAATCAAGGGCATAGTTACCTCTCCAGTTGGAAGTAACTTGCTAATCAGAAAGGAGATATGAAGAAAACTGGAGCCTAGGGCAAAATGGGGCCAGTGAGTGGGATGTTGTGTTATTTTCACAGCTTTGCTCAGCCTGTGTCTCAGAGGTGCTGCTAAAGGCAATGTGAGGTATGCAGGGGAAGAGTGGCTAAGAGTAGAGGAAAGAGTGAGAAAATCTCTCATTGCTGAAGATAGGATCCTTGAACTGTCAGTCAGGAAATAGCTTTTCCCTAGTGAAAGAGAAAATGGTAGTAGTTGATATAGCAGCACACGTAAGCCATCGGTGTGGAAATATGCCCATTTGGACTTGGATCCGACTTCTGTTTTTCTCTGATGGCTAATGTATGCCATTCCCTACACGTAAAAAGGTGACAAAATAGCCAGCCTCATTGATTTTAAAATTCCCTTTTCATCCATACCATTCATAAACAATGGGAAGGATGAGAAGGGAAGGGAAACTCATCATGAAATTGCATTGAGGAATAAATCAGGGGATAACAGAGGGGAGATTGAGTTTCATTTTGTCCATTATTTTTAACACAGTGAATTTCTGGAGAGCACCATGTATCACAGGTTGGCAAGAGGAATTAGATATATGAGCTACTCATATAAATATGAGTTGATACTGTTTCTAAAACTTCAAGATAATACAAGGTACTTTACTCTTCCATACTGAATAAACTCATAGAGCCTGATGTTGCATGTCATGAGCTCTGTAGTACTCCAGATGATGTAATACCAATAGTGGGATTGCTCCTTCAGGGATGGACTGATAATAATCTGAGTGGAAGTGACAGTGGAAATTATAAAGAAAACATATCTCCAAGAAAACTACTTGAGAACTCAGCCTTCAAAAAGCATGAGAAGCTGATGTGTAAAGGTCTTTGAGAAGGCAAATGAGTGGAGGAGAGTTGTCATCGAAGAAAATCAGCTGTCATAGCAATATCATTGTAAACTATTGCCACAGAAAATAAAGATAAGGAACAGCAAAAAGAAATTTGTTATGAGAGGAAGAAAAAGGAATGCTCATTTATAAGGGAAGGAGTACAGACTGCAGTTTGTACTGAAAAAGTGTGAATGATTTCTCTGTTTCCATTTCCTGGCATTATGTGTACTTTAAAACTTTATGGTACAGACATTTTTAGAGGAGGCAGAACAATAATACTGAATGGAGAATTAACAGGTTGAAGTTTGCACATAAACACAGTGACATTGCATGGGAGAGAGATGCTGGGAAAAAAGTATTAGTAACAACAGGGAAAATAAATTGATAGAGAACACGAATATGTAGAAAACCATAATATAGTAAATGTATTTGTTTTCAGGTTGGTTTTTTTTTTAAGGGAAATTGCCTAATGGAACTACAGATATGATGTATCTTGAGCTTAGTACAAGTTTGGTATTGTCATGTCAACTCTCAGAATAAAGCTAGAGAAATCAGGTCTGTGTAATTCTTTCCCCACAAGTTTTATTGCACAACTGCCTTGGTAAGAACTTAAGGATTCAGTGTCAAACTGAGAGAATATTTATTAAAAGTTATCAGCAGACCTTCTGCAATTTAGCAGCTGTACAGAACAATAAACTGGATTTGTCATTCTGCAGTTCAGTGCCTTTCTTCTATTTTATAGCTAGTGAATGAGTAAATTATAGGAAGAAATTCTGTTTCGTACACAGAGGAAGGAGACAAGGCCAGGGAAAGGTAATGTAACTGGTCTGGTCTCACTCTATAATAATACCCATCCCTCCAGATGGAAGAATAATATAAACAAGTCTGTAAAATAGCACTGCTGACCATCCCAGCTGTATGATAGAACTGTTGGGAAGGAAGAAGCTAAAATAATGCAGATCCTGAATATGATTGTAGGCAGGATCATTGCTGTAAAAATAAAACTCCTTCCTCATGTCTACTGGCGTGCACATAGATCAGGCATTTCAATAAACCCTTAGTTCTGACAGACCTTGGGTCAAAGGGGTGTGTGTGTATATGTATGTGTGTGCACATATATATATATACTGTATGTGTGTGTGTATATATATATCATAGAATCATACAATCATAGAATAGCATGGGTTGGAAGGGACCCCAAGGATCATAGATCTCCAACCCCCCTGCCATAGGCAGGGCCACCAACCTCAGGCCTGGATCTACACAAGGTTGCCCAGGAACATATGTGTATATATATATGTGTATATATATATATATATACACACACACACAGATGTACATATAGGAATAGCAGTGTCCTGGCAGTGGGGGTGAAAATTCAGGAGAAAACACATGTAGCTCAATTTTATGGCTTTACAGACTTAATAACAAGGAAAATTGAATTGTCTTCTGGCCCCATGATGCACAGGTATATACAATATTCAATGGTTACATGAATGGATGGTCTTCATAGATTAACTTGCCATAAAAGGTGGCGGAATATGAAATAGATGCACAACACATTCTTTTGAAAAGTTGTTTTCAGGGCAACATATAATGTCTTTGGTCTCGTGTCCACATTGTGCTCTCCAAGGTTCTTGCTACTTGGACTTTTGAAAATCAAAACGGGATGAAAAGAACTTGATCCTACACATCACTGAAAAAAATTTCCTAAAAAGTTTTTGCTAATTATTTCAAGACTAGGCAAACCTAGAGTAATACAGCATGTGATAGCAATGTAATACAGAAATTGTTGATTAAGAGATAGAAAGAATTCCATCTTTACAACAGTGTCCTCTGCCTTGCACTAGTTCACTTCCAACATTCCCTGGAGCATTTCATGGCTTTGTATTATGCTTACACAGAAATTCCATACCTCTCACAGTGCCAAATTAACTATAAATTGAATATGTCCTTTATTGTAATTTATTCCTCCCAGTCTGTGAATTGCTGCAACAGTTTCAAACATCTGGACTTGTCATATCATATTATGTCAAAATAACCATAAGCTGAGAAACCAGTCTCTTTAATAGAATGGTGTTCATGTGGGGCCACAAAATCACAACCGAGAACATGCATACTTCCCTATTTAGTGCCTTATGTTAGAGCAATTCAAACTGTACCATTTTGTGCCTTCATCTTAGATCTTGAGTGGAGACTGATTTGACAGAAAGTAGTGTTTTGTTTGTGGTTGGCTGATTTTTAAATGTAGGGCCGCACAATTCTTGAGCAGGGCATGAAAAGTTAAAAGTCCTTTTCATTCACTGCTGTGTGGTATATAAGCCTTTTTTGTAGCCATTCAAAGAGAGATGAATGTTGATCTCTAATGTATTCATGTATCATGGCCTTACATCTGTTTCTTGACAAAAGCTCAGTAAGAAAATCATCCCTTTGCTGAATTATCTGTCCGTTCCTTTTTTCATTTTTATGAATTATGATAAGTACCTAAATGACTTGCCAACAGTCTTCTTACAAGTTATTATTGTTATTGTTATAATAACAACCTACTGAAGATTCTTTACAACACATGGCAGCCTTGTATACCCCCAAACTTATAACACACTGGCTGAGTCTGATGCTGGATTGTCCGCAGCCCACGTACCCCTGCCGCTGGCCTCCTTCCCTACTGGTGGCAGGTCTGGGGAGAGCTGAGTGAGTTCCTCCCTGCAGAATAACTTCACTGCTGGACAGAGGACATACAGGAGCCTGGGGAGGCCCATTGCACCGGGTGGGAGTGCATTTTGAAAGGTAAGTGGGAGGTGGGTAAGGCTTAGCTAGGGTTTTCAGAACTGGCGATCATATGTGCTGCCACAGATGTATGCGGATAGTTTCTTTCCCTCGGCTGTTGTGGGCCAAGGCCTATGCTGAGAGGATATATTAGGTGAAATGCAGTGCAGCGCTAATGGAACTGCCTGGCTTCTGGGATGAATCTGACTCATGTTTGTCCGAGTCAATGTGTAGGGTCGTAAACATGCTTGTTTACATCCATGCATGTACAGGTTATGTCATACCAGTCTTATTGACTGCAAGTCCTCAAATCACTGACTGATGTACCTTTGAAAATCTCACTCCTTTTAGGCTAGGAAGAATTTAATTTTGCATTTTCATTCTGGGAGGCCAGAGGACAGTAAATAGCACACAGCATCACACAAATGCGATATAGCCTCTGATCAGCATTTCAATTTAAAGGCATTGTGATTTGCTTTCACTTTATAATTAAGTTATAAACTTTATAATAAAGTTATAATAAAGTTTATAATAAAGTTTATAATAAAGTTATAAACTAGTTATAAACTAGAAACATTTCTGATACTAACTGAAATATTGCATACACTTGCTTTTTAGCAGTTAGAAATGAAAAGTTTATAGGCACTCTCCTTTTTTGAATAATCACTAATGAGAGCTTCAGGAGTAAGCTTCTTTCAAGATTACGTTTCCTCTACCATAGAATACACACACTACATTTTGTTAGAAAATCATGATGTGTGCCATTTTTATTACTAAATTCCACTAATGCATCTTTTAAAAAGTCAGCTGAAAAAAATGGTGTTTGAATGTAGGATTGAAACTAACCTCATTTTGAAGCTAAAATTTGAAAGCATCAGTATGCTGTAGGATTCTATAGTACGTTTGAGAAGAATATTTTGCCCCACTGTACTTGAGATAGAGCAAAATAAGCCTCTTTGAGCGAGGCAGAACACAATGGTGTTTCTCCTTACATGGTTACTGAAGCAGTTGTATTCACAAAATATGTAATCAGTCTTTTTATACAGCACACTTTACTTAAGCAATGTAACTTTTTTCTTTTGATAGTACTTATGATTTCCTTGAAATTCAGCATTACTTAAAGGAAGCAGATGAATTTAAATGAATTGATTTTCTAAAATCAGTGGTCTTAATGATTTTTTTCTAAATTGTTTTCTAAAATCAGTGACCTTTTGGAGAATAAGAACTAAGAACTAATGGTCCAGTCAAGTTATTCTTAGTTGTTTTCCATTTTCAGATGAGATAAAATCTCAAGTAAAATTGTTTGAAATTAGGAGAAACCTCCACCTTTGTTCTTTCTTGAAACTTCATCAGCCCTAATTCAAGCAGCTCATCTTGCAACTCAACTTTCCTTCCTTCTAGACATCAGCTCTGCAGTTCAGAATATACCAGTAGGCCAAAGTAACAATCTCCCCAAGGTCCTCTTCTGTTTTTATGGCTTGTGAACATTTCCTGAGACACCCCCCCCCTCCCCCGCTTTAAAGGCTACCTAAAAATCTTTGCCCCCTGGCAGAGGGAATGAGTCTACTTTGTGTTTCAAAACCTGCAACCTGCATTCACTTCATACTACAGCCTACTAGTGTTGATAGAGAAAAAAGTTTCTTCACACCTGGCTAATGATGAACCTGACAGAAGTTTTTTCCCACTAAAGGCTGTTTCCTTACCTGAGCTTCAAGTGCAAAAACAGACACATGAAATAATGTCACGGGGTTCCAGGCAAAGACTCAAACAACAAGCCACCTTTAAGAGTTTTATTTCATATGTACAAGTCAGTGCAGTTTTAGAGTGACGTGAAGTACGATTAAGATTTTTTTTGAGTTCTGTACCCAGGTTTTGTTGAAAGACTGAATCTCTTCAGCCTGAATCGTGCATGAACAAAGTGCAGTCTGCCACTGTGTTTCTGTGTTGCAAGGTTGAGTGATTCAGTCTTCCCCCGCTTGTATGATAAATGACCAGATTAAGATATTTCCCGAAATGTGAATTGGGGCTGGTTACCATAAGTGCAATATGAAAGACATTCAGGGTGACTTTAAGATAAGATCACTCATGTTGGAAACGCCTGTTCTGTTGTAAGAGATCCCTGCACTTTTTGCTGAGAGAATCCGCCCATCCTGTGTATAATGCAGTAGTCTTGTCTTAAATTACAAGAGAGTGCAGTATTTTATTTTATTTTATTTTATTTTATTTTATTTTATTTAATTTTATTTTATTTTATTTTATTTTATTTTATTTTATTTTATTTTGTTTTATTTTATTGTATTTTATTTTATTTTATTTTATTTTATTTTTCTCTTCATTTTTTAAAAAATTGGACATGTAAGGCTCTCAAGCAAGAGCCCCAAACTCTATTTTGTAGTGGAAATTAAACTGATATATTAATGACTCTCTGGTGTGTCTCGATGAAGAGCACACATGAAGATGTGTTAGAAACCGCAGCTCGTTCTGCCCACAGCAACGGCTCTTAAATTAGAAGGGATTCCACTGTGGCTTTCCCTTTCTATTGTGTATATCAACACCTCTTGTCTGTTGTATACTACAGAGCAAACTCACCAGTGAGGCCAGATTATTAAATTTCTGAGAATGGCAATGAGATAATTTGTTCATTATTTGTGTCTCTACAAGGAAGAGCAGAAGAATAAAAAGCAAGAAATTTATTTTACCACATGAGTCTCTCTGCTCTGTAACAAATGTCTGTTCTTCTGTGGCCAAAAAAAGTTTAATTCTAAAGATTTTCCTTTAATAAATTAATCCAGCTCTGGGCTGGATTTACTCAAATGCTACACTAATGCAGGATGAAGAGATGATGATAGGCTACTGGCAAACACCATGATCATAGGTGAAATTTTATTTTATGCATGTGTAGTTGCAAGGCTGTCTACCATTGCTTCTGTGAGTTCTGGAGATGCAGGGAGGCTTTGGCCAGTGTTTGTTCATACCTTGATAGTGGTCTATCATCTAACAGAAAACATTTTATTTATATTAGAGCTTAGCTGCAAGGCACTGTATTATGGTCTGACTCCTCAATTTTTCCTAATTTGTCAGGAAATATTTTTACACAGAACACGCTTAGAAACCTGCTATACCATGTCACATTCAGAGGATGTCTTCTCAACTTGTGTCAAGACCTTGGTTTTATCAGATTTACTTATTTGTTTCATTACTTTTAAACCAGACACTACTTTGACAGCTGTTGCTGCAAAACATGAAAACAGCTTAAAAATAATACAGCAATAACATCAATACACATCACAGAGCTCTGCTGCAGATGCTTTGGAATGAAATATAAAACCTCCCAAATAGCTGCAAATGAAAACAAGACAATATGTGCTGATTTATATTGCATTCTGAAGGTCAATAAAGCTCAGATCTGGCAAGGAGCGAGAGCACATTCCATAGGAGACATCTGCCGCTGATAAGTGATGTTGCCAGTGCTTCAGAACTCAAAAACAAAATTTGACAGTGAAAAGCATCCTTGCTGGTGTTTAATGGTTTCATTAGCCACTGACAGGCAACATAACACAAACAAATATTTAGGCTTACGTTGGTGAAAAATATCTGGTCAAATGGTCAATCCAGCAGGAAATATTTATAGCTTTCAAAGTTATGTCACACCCACAGCATGTGAGTGGACTGTGGAAGACTCATGTCTCTGGGATCTCCACCAGAAAAAAAACCCATGCCTCAGTCTGGGCATGTATCATGGAGTCACCTGAGGTCAGTCCACATGGATACATGCAGCAAAAAAGAATTATTCCACTTCAATTAAAAGTGAAGGCAAGGAGATGGTTCAATTCTTATTCCTGGTCCCTATCTTTACATGGTAAGATGCAGTCTTAAATGGCCACAGTTCTTGGTGCCCTCTGCAGAGAGACCAGAGATAGGTGAAGTTCTGAAATTTTAATTATTTTTTCAAATGCCTTTTGGAAGTGAGGCTTGTGTAGCCCAATAGAAATATGTTGGAAAGAGAAGCTGCAGGGAAATAATGTTCCTGCATGTGAAACTGGGTCTGTGAGCGGACAATAAATCTAATTAATGTGCATCATCAATGTCAGGCTGGCCATAGCTGTGGTAGGCTCCATGTGGCACACTGGGAGGAACTAATATGTGGGGAGGCCAGAGGTTTCTTATTTCTCCCACCAATAGTAAATCCTATGTCAGATGGTGGGAAGGGGTGGGATGAGATAACTAAAACATCAGTATTTTGCAGTTCTCCGATCCCCAGCAGTGTGTCTGTCTGCACACTTACATTTTGCTAGAGTAATGATTTCAAAACTTCAGAAAATAATTCAATACTTCATTTGCTAGTCTGCAATATTTTTAACTGTAAAAAGGGATAATGGAAGTGAAGAACTGCAGACATGAGAACAGGCTCCTTCCATCACTGAAACTGAACTGTGGGCGTTCCCTTGGCAAGTGGCTTTGTCTTGTGTTTAAGTTTTGATAGTCTGTACTTTAGGGGTGTAATTTTATGAACACTTAAGCAGAGAAGTGAATGTGCATATGTAGTAGCAAAAACATTAAATATATGTAAAGAAATTGATTTTTAAGTGGTAAATATTTGTTAATGATACTTTTAATAGTTAAGGTTCCAGTTAAAGTTTCAAAGGAAATGTGGCAATTGGTGGTACATTTTGAAAAAACGTGATCTCTGTTAAGAAATGTGAGAGTTAAATTACTCCAGGAATTAGTAATTGGAAAACTGAAACAGAGGATAAGTTTATTTGACAATATTTCTAATTTCAGTGACAGCGTGACTGCGGACAGTTTATTTTAACCACACCCAAGAGCTTTTCTATCTGACAAGAGAACAAGGTAAATGAGTTGTGTTGTAATAGAAGTACAGTATACAGAGAATACTCCCAGCTCACTTTTTTTCTTACTATAATTGTAATTGTTCTTTTAAAATAATAACTGCAATTTGTTTCCAGTTCTCAGATTTGAAGGAGTTAATTGCATTCTTTTTATTTCAATATTTTAAAAAAAGGTAATCCTTTGAAAGAAAGCAGTCTGTAGCACATGTGAGGTAACACCAACATTCTGTGGGAGGAAGCCTTTTAATTGCAGGTATGGTTATAGATAATGCTTTAACACAGAGTTTGCAGTCAACTAAAACATTCTTCATTGCAACAAATCCAGAATTCACCCACACAGATAGAGGTAACCTGCCCCTGTGTGAGGAACTAGGGGCCAGCAGGTAGGCTTATAGTCTCCAAGTCCTTAACGTTACATTTTCCATACATCTGTATTGCTGACTGGGTGCTTGTGATCAGCTAAGCTTTCAAAACAGTAAAGTTCACTGTATTTACTAGTAAACTGGGCTGTAGTAGCCTTTGGTATGCTCAAGAATCTCTTCCTGAATGATGCAACTGAGAACTTGGGTGCATGAGACCCCTCTAACAAGTTCAGGCTGCATCCGGACGTGAGAAAGACACTTGCCTCTTGGGCAAGTTGGTATCTGAAAATGGGCTCAGTCTCCCACTCCATTAGTAATTTAGAGCAGGAGTTTTCAGCCTGTGGCTTATGAACTATTTTTGATTTACAACCTGTAGAAGTGAATTTAAAAAAAAGAAGCCTACTGCTGCTAGGCTTATATTTGTTGTGCAGAGGTTTGGCCAGCCCTGGAAGATTTGCAGAGGTATAAAAATTAAAGAAAATAAACCCAGAAGCAAACAAAAAAAAAGAAGCCTGAGTTGCAAGCCCTACTTTTCAATGGAGATTGCAATTTAAATGGTGAAGTCAAACACAGGAAGACATTTAAACTAAATGCAGGGTGTTGTGAGAATGACAGTTTCAGTAACTGGGAGGAAAGATGCTTTAGTTGAATCATCATCCCATCATTCAATGGGAGAAAGTTCAGACCCAAAAGTAAAGATTAAGGAAACTATGTGTATTCTAATACATATTCTGTGGAATAATAGATAGTTACCTATTAATCTGAGAAATATCAAGATTTTTGGAAAGGCTAATTTTAATTTAACAAAAGCCTTAAATACCCCAAAACTAATCAAACAGAAGAAAAGACCTAGTTGTTTTTCTTGTGAATGACCAATGATAAATAGCCTCTTTTTGCATGGGCCACAGAAGTTTTTCTTTCAGATATAAAGATATTGTTACTTTATTTTAGTGCATAATTTTGGCAGTAATATTAAGAGTTTTATGAGGAATCTTTATGAGCATAATTAAAACAATCCTATTATCCTTTTTGTGCACTTTTGCCAGTTTTGATGTGTATTTAATTCTCTGATGTATCTGCCTCTGAATACAAGAGGTTAAATTAGACCCCACAGAATTTAATTATAGATGTACTTGCCAGAGCAGAAAATGGATCTTTCTAAACAGTTTTGAAGTGCATTGTGTCATTTAAACCTTTATATGGTACATAATAAATGGTGCATATTTCAGGTGAGTCAATCAACGTGTTTTTCCAGATATATGAAGAGGGGTAAGGGGAATATTAGGGCACAGACTTTTAAACAGTCTTTATAAAGGGTGTATTTTAAAGATATATACCTCAAAATCTGTAGAGCTTTTGCATAATGCAAAAGAGTTAACCTCTTTTATTTTTTTTCCCAGGAGTGGCAAATATAGGTAAAATCAGATCAATCACAGTTCTCTACAATCTATGTTCACAAACTCCCTAAGAAAATTGTGCAGATTTCCTTTTACATACCACTGAATGACTAATTTCAGATTAATCTTTTGTACAAGCTTTAGAATCTCAATCACTTTGCAGTTTTGATTTATATTTGAATAACATATCTATATATTGAATGAAAGAGGACCAAAATATGTGCCTCAAATCCTACTGTTGAAAAGGCAAAGGTGGTTTGTTATATTTGTAGATTTTAAGGATTTTTATTTTTCCACTTGTAGGATTAAATCCTGTTATGTGATTTCTCATTAGTCAAGAGTTCAACAAGTTGTCAGTATAAAATTCAATATGAATCCTGTAAGGTTCCAGAACAGCTTTATATTTATTAGTAAATTCTAACTGCTCAGAGCATATAGTAAAAAATCCGACTGTTTAATATTTTAAAACATACAGACTTGGTCTCCTTTTCCAAGAATCAGTAGCCCAGTTTGTTTTAGGTATGATTTGATGATGCCCTATCTGTTTAAATCTTTAATAGTAGAAAACTTGCACAGATAAAATGTGGCAACATAAACCACAGATATAATCATCTAAATGCTTGCTTAGCATGTCAATTGAGAGGAATTCTTTTTCTTCCTTACTCTTGCCTATTTTTATCTTATTTATCCAGTTGTGATCCTAAGCCATCACCAGGAAGAAGGTATAGAAAGAGATGCTTTTCCCATTAGATCTTGTATTATAAACTTAGGCTGTCTACTTCTGAAAGCTGGGATTTCAACATCTGGGAAGACAAAATCTTTATAAAGACATGTGCACATCATGTTTTCTTCTATTTTACTTCCCTCAGGTTATTTGAAGTCATTGAGATTGATCATTTTAGAGTTGATCAAATTTTCTCCAGTGAAGGATATGGACTTTTTCTCTGGGTGTTTTCAGGAACTTTGGTTCCCACAAAATGCATTCAATCCCCGTTTTCAAAACCCAAAGCAAGTTCTTTAGGTCTTGGAGAAACTTTCTTGACATTCATCAGGAAAAGGGACAGATAACCCCTTGATATCCATTTTGACCTAGATTTTCATGATTCCTTGGTTGGTCTGTTGCTGTTTCTATTGAATTAGAAGCTCAGCTTTTGAAGCTCCTTTGCATTGATTTAACTTTTGGAGTCCTAGTCAGGATACCAGATTGAGGCCAGGTTGGAAAATCCTGTTGAGACAAGAGCTTGATTTTTTAGAGTGGTTTTGCCTTCTATTTGTTTCACATATTTTACACATAATCCTGTATTTTGGTAAATTTTCCCTTGGATGAAATATTTACTATATGACTCAGAAAAAAAAACTTGAAAAGAGTTTAATCCTGTAAGAGCAGCTCAGACTGGGACAAGTCTTGTAAATATCCTGTATTCTATGGCTTTCTATTTCTTTCTGGTTATTACTTTCCTCCTGTAATAATTAATTCATAATTTATCTATCAGAAATTTCAGGGAACTGGATTCTTTATGTTCATTTGAAAGGCATTAGAAAGGTTATTTAAATTTTATTAGTACATTTTTATTTTTGCCTTTTATTACTCTGGGGTGGCTCGCAAACATCTGAACGCTGGTTCGCTTGAGCTCAGAGTGTCTGTCACTTACTCAGAGTGTCTGTCACAGAGTGTCTGTCACTTTTGGCTTTACCTGAGAGAAACAGGCTTCTGATAACTACATCAGGTGAGAATAGAATCTGCTCTGCCTAAAAGTGAATTCCCATGTGTGTTTCTACACATTGAATTTCATTAAGTCTACTATGTGTTTGCATCAGAAGGATCTCCATGGTACCCTAACATGATAGTTATGACCAATCAGCACCTGAAGCTGTATGTTAGCTGTTGTTCTATGAGAAGTTGTAAGCATAGATCATGATGTTCTGCAGAAACAGGGCCGCATTCCTGAAACAGCAAGAAAATGCACCATGATTACATAAAAGGTAACACATCACCCCGGTTTATTATTATTTTGATTAATTCCTCTTTCTCAAGTGATAAAGTTTATGATGATATGTAATTCTGAGTGTGCAGCACATTCTACAAGGCAATTTATTTAAAGGTTGACTGTTTCCCTAGATGTATTTATTGATTATAAATTTCATATTAAGACATTATGAATGCAAATAATCACTCTCATTCAACATCAAACACCTGTCAAACCATAAAATACTATACTGAATTTCTAAACATGTAAGAGAACTTCAGCATACAGGGATGAGGCATTTTATGCTCCCTGTGTTGCTTTGCTGAAGTCTGATGATGAAACATCAGAAAGTTTTTACATGAGTAGAAGAACTAGTAATTGTGACATCTGAATTCCTATTGAAGGACTTAGAATGTTCTTCAATAATGCATTATTAAATCTGTTTTCACTGTTTACTGGCCTACTACCTGTGTGAAGCTTACAGAAATGTAGTATCTTTACAGGGTTTTAACCAACTGTCAGTTTTGGATAATATGTTTCAAGAGGTTATTAAGACAATGTGATGAAGTAAGTCTTCTTTCTTCAGGAAATTAGTGCTATTTTTTTCTGGGTAGTTTTAATATAGCACATAAGCATTATGCTGTAAACGTCTCCTTTAGCTAATATCAATATTGGTGTATCAGAGCATTAAAATACAACTTTAAGAGACATGAAATCAGATTATTGAAGTGTTTTTCCATACTGGAAGTTGTTTATTTTGCTGAAATGCATTAGAAATTCATGTTCTCTCTTTGTTGTCCAGTTGGCAGTTTGCCACTAATTTAACTGGATATCAACATCTCTATTGTTATTCTCTGTGAATGGAGATGCACAAATCATGACAGTCTTTCCAAAATTTCAAGAGAAAATTAATAGGTTGGATATGCTTCTTCCTCACAGCTTGTCTACTAGGAATTTTGAGGGTTTCATTGAATAAGCAGCAGCAAGGCAGATTGCATTACAAGGTTGAACATGTGATCTTTCATTAACAGATGAAAGGCTGAGAAAAGACTAAGACTTAAGGAAGGCTCACATGTTCTGACATTTCCAGTAAATGCATCTTTTTTTTCAGGAAATTATTGGCATCTTACACTATACACTACATAGAAAGAAGATTATAGAAGTAAGATTAGGAAACAACTATTTCTAGATGTATTGCAACAAACAACATTAGTGAAATATGAATTAGAACTAGTACAGGATAAACAGCAAATTATTAATTTTTTGCAGATCTCTAATTAAAACAAGTCTGAATATGACATTAAATGTTTTATAAATATTTTCAAGGAAGTATCCATAAATCCAAATAAAAAGACTTGAGAGAGTGGGAGTCTTAGAGCTGCCTACAAAGATGGGTTATTATGATTTTGAAAATTGCATAATACTTTTTCTCACTGTATTTTCAGTAAAATATGTCTACAAATTTGGACAAGAGACTTGAAGATATGTTAACACTGAACAAGAAGTAATTTTGGAAATTTTTTTATATAAACCAGTTACCTGTTCACCTTGACTTTAGACAAAGCTCTGCCTAACAGCTAGAGTTGTAGATGATGTAGTGTGATATTATCCTAACCTGTTTTCCTTCAGCTGAGACTCCAGTTCAAGGCAATTTCTATTACCACCCCAATTTTATTAAAAGCCTTGAAGTTTTAATGCTTTATTTTCAGACATTTAATACAGGTTGAATCTGAATGTTATTTTTTTAAGGGAGAGTCGTTGTTTTAAATGACTCATATATTGAAACTACCTACCAGGAGTCCAAGTATTAATTAAAAAAGAATATGCCAAAGTCAGTGGCAGAAAAATACCGTAATGATGAACAATTATTAAAGGATAAGATCCTTTTCTGGCAGAAGATACATTCCTTAGATTTTCTTGTCAATGCCTAAAGCAACAGGAGCTGTTGGTAATTTAATCTCAAATTGCAGGAGGCCTGCCAGACAGACTTTTTAAAACTTCAGGATTCAGAGACTTTGTATTGCATGTGTGTGTAAATTAAACATATTGAAACCTTTTAACAAACCTTAACTGGAGAAAATTCAGGAAACACAAGATCATTTATTTACTATGATTTAGGATGGTAAAACTATCATTTTGAAATTAAAATCCTTTAATAAATATTTGTCACCTTTTCCTCCGACACAGACCCCAAAATTGCTTTAGCATTCCTTGGCACCAAGCATCTCCCTTATTTTAGTAGATGATGATATTTTCATGTCAAAACAACTTGAGGAAGAAAGAACAGTACGTCCTATGAAGTGTGTCAAACCCAGTTCCAGTCAACAATTCAAATTGTGACAGCCTTATATTATGCTTCTTGAAACAGGTGCTTCTTTGGACAGGTTATTTCCCATTAGACTATGGTTGACTTCTCAATCATTTTCTGCATAATTGTAAGCTCCAACAATTAATTAATCTGCCATATCTGACTGAAGGCTTCCTACCAATGCCTAAATCCTAATTCTGGAGCTGTATATATAGGCCATCATATCTGAGCTACTGTAGGTATGCCTTCTTTCTGAAGGATCAAGTTCTCTTCCCATTTAATGTGAAAAAAGCCATATTGTCTTTATCAACAGTGGTAAAGGCCATTACAGTCTACTAGGTAGAAATAGATGAAGGGTGTGATAATTCCTTGAAGAGTATATTTTGCAATTGACTATTGTTCAATAGGCATCTGAGTGTGTCCTGTTCAGATTGTTTCAAAATTTAGAGAGCATCCATTTTGCAAAAGATTGTAAATGTGGAGTCAGTCATCCAGATAATGATACAATTTGTCACTTTGCCTCATGGACACCAGCATTCTCATCTTTCCTTCTGAGGCTTTTGAAAATATTGCTTTGCTCTCAAAAAAAATTGTGCTCTGAAGGGGACGCAAAGTTACATTGTTTTGTCCTTTAAAACTAACACAGTTTACAAACAGTGACCTCAAACTGCTAAAGCTCTAGGACGTTCTATGAGTTAAGGTAGTTCAGATGCTGTGACTTCATGAGAAACCACATGCACATGGAGAAGTATCCTTGCCCATTAAAGAATACAGAAAGATTAGAGAGAGCCTATTGCATTTATAGTCAATCTCACATGGGCCTTTTGTCTTTTAGAAGGAAACTGACAGTCACTGTGTGAGATTTTCTCTGGTTTTATTTTTTGTTTGGTTTTTTTTCTTGCTTTTATTTTAATAGGCAGTTTTAGGAATTTTATGGCTCGTCTGACTAGTAATATGATAAAGATATTTCATTCTGCAAATCAAATCCAGAAGAATTTACTGGTTAAGTTAATTTTTCTAAGTGAAAAATATTTCAAGAGAACCAAACACTTTGCACATTTAATTTCTTCTTTTGCTGTTGTAGTTATTCTTGTCTTAGTTCTGTCATCAATTTCTACTTTATCTGTATGTTTTAACATTTTCTTCATGGGTAAAACAAGAAAGTATAGAAGTATAAATGACAAAATATACTTTTCTGCCAACACTTCTAAAAGTTTTTCTCAAAAGCAACATTTTTTTGTGGAACTTGCTGTGGTTTTTTGTAAAAAGCCTTAAAGTATTCAGTGAGATGCTTAAAAGGAGATATGATTAAGAGATTTTTCTTTATGGTGACTTTTTTGATAGTGGGGTTTTTTTAGGGTGTTTTTTTGGTGTGGGGTTTTTTTCTTCTTCTTTTGTCCTTAAAGGGGTTATCCAGTCTCTTGCCAGTTAGCTATTTCATGGTGTATGTTGCTATTCCCTACAGTGAAAGTTTCATACTCTTCTCTAAAGGAATGTGCTTGTGCAGGAACACAGCCTTCTCTTGTCTGATTGCTGGCATACAATATGCAGAAGATGATGAAATGCATTTAACACTAGTGACTGAATTGTCACTCCATCAGTGATCTCTTAGGACAAATGGCCTGCTGGAAAGTGTGATGCAAATGCATAATTCCTTTATCCTGTTTGATGCCTGGTTCCTTTGCAGGTAAGCAACACCAGAAGTTCAGGTGAGCAAAAGGTCACCTTTTCCTTCTGAAAAGTTTATGTGGCTGTTTACAGGAAATTCCTTGGCAAGAAGCCATGGCAGACTAAATTTTTTTCTTCTGGAGTTATGTTGTTATGTGTTCTGCTGTTTTTTTCATAGTAAAATGACGTTGTTGATTTTTTAGGATTGCTTAGAGCTTTATCTTTGGCTTTTCAGGCATGGTGGCACTGTGTGTGTCAGGGACTGTAGCAAGCTAGGACATAATTTAATCTTGAAACAAAATGTATTATACAAGATTAACAAATCCTGTGTTGGAAAATCTAATTGACTGCATAGGTGAAGACAGGTAACTAAACAGAAATTCAGGTGGCATCTTTTCCTCTTTCCCTTTCCCTATCCCTCAAAGAAATCACTATTACATAAACATTTTTTTCCCTCTTTTTGTGCTTACAAACAACTTGAAAATAGTTTTAGTTTTCTTGAATTGATTCCCTAATCAAATTTATCTGTCAGATAATTTATTTGCATAATCTTTTAAGTCCATTGTGAAACAGCTGCTTCCAAATATTATCCCGAAAGAAGATAACAATCTATTTTTATTAGCTACACTAATCACATACTTCTCTTTCTAGAAAATATGAGATTAGGCTGTTGAAACTGGTTTCCAGAGCAAAACTGAAAACAACATCTCAAAGCTATTCTGAAAAAAAAATTTCCCCAAATCTGCTATTATCAATCTGCCTATCCTGTTATCAATCTTGTTTGCTACAGTACCAGGATCTTAAGGAGAAAAGCTGATTTAATTTTTAATTATTACTTTTCCAGTACATTCCTAGCAGATGATAAATGATACATTTTGTGAGTAGTTTTAGGTTGGGAACAGTAAAGGAATGATTCAGGCATAGGAATGCACCACTGTGGGTATGGATGTTGTGTGTGTACTTCATTAGGACATAATTCTGTGACCTGCTGCTGCTATGCAGCTCCATAATCATTAGTGAAAGTCTTACAACTGAGAAAGGCAGTTGTTCAGGGATTGCTCAATGTGCATGTAGTGAAAAGATGAGGTATGCAAATAAAGAGGAAGCAGAAGATGGATTAATCATAAATCAGTCCTTTTTTTTTTTTTTTTTCATGGGATGATTTTACTTCTGTAGATGCTGATAAAGAGCAATCACGGAGAAGAACATAAGTAAGGCACTTGTGGTCTTCCCAAAGGGAGTGAGGAGAGTGGGGTTCTCTTACTATGTTCCGTAATGTCAGCCTGCCCAAGGTTTCTCCGCTGATGAGAGCAGTGTGACTGAAGAGGGGTGAACGAGACAGCTTTCTTTGAATCAGCTTGGATAAAAGTAACAATGAAGACATGATGGCACAGGCTCTAGTCACCAAGTAAATACTCAGGCAAATGTGGCTAATGATTATGAAGTTCATGCCTTGTTACCATCAGTTCTACTGTTATCCTACCCAAGTAGAAAAAAACTAGGTAAAAATTTCCATAACTGTAGAGGTAACCACATCCAAGTGTATCACCTCTAGAAGAACATGGTAAAATACAATGGAGTTGTTTATTTTCTTGTTATTCTTTGTTCCATAATAATAGTAGAAGTTAATATTTGGATGAATGTCAGCACCAGAAATTCTGACTCTTTAACAGACTAAGTTCTTGTGCCAAAGACACTGTGGACAGTGAAGTTTGTGGATACATCAATAGGCATATTCTCAGACTACATTTCATATGCCTATTCATACAGAACATTTCAAAATGCTTTCAGAATACTAGAGCTTACTGTGAATAACAATTTTCCTACTGAGTCCATTAATTAGCTTTCAATTCATTTGTATGTCTGTGACAAAAGAAAATAGCTAGCAGAAAAATATGATGATCATTTTCTCAGGATTTAGTTTTCTCACCTCATCTGCTAGAGAAAAGGAAATACTTGAGTCTCATGTAGCAAGGTTCATTTGAGGTTTAATAGCACCAGGTGTGGAGTCCAGCACATGGGACATAACCCCATGCAGCGCTACAGTCTTGGGAGAGACTGTCTGGAGAGCTGTCAGGCAGAGAAAGACCTGGGGGTGTTGTTTGACTGCAGGCTGAATATGAGTCAGCAGTGTGCCCAGGTGGCCAAGAAGGCCAATAGCATCCTGGGTTGTATCAAAAATAGTGTGGCCAGTAGGTCTAGGGAGGTGATTGTGCCCCTGTACTCAGCATTGGTGAGGTCAATTCTGGGCTCCTCACCATTGGACATTGAGGTCTTCGAGCGAGTCCAGAGAAGGGCAACCAGGCTGGTGAAGGGGCTGGAGGGCAAATCATATGAGGAACGACTGAGGGAGCTGGGGATGTTCAGTCTGGAGAAGAGGAGGCTGAGGGGAGACCTTATCACCGCCTACAACTACCTGAAGGGAGGTTGCAGAGAGGTGGGCGATGGTCTCTTCAGCCAGGTGACAAGAGATAGGACAAGGGGAAATGGCACAAAGCTGCCCCAGGGCAGGTTTAAACTGGATGCTAGAAAAAAAATTTTTACTGAAAGAGTTGTCAGGGCCTGGAACAGGCTGCCCAGAGAGGGGGTTGAGTCACCTTCCCTGGATGTGTTTAAAAAAAGGGTAGATGAGGTACTTAGCCATATGGTTTAGCTTAGGATGGGATTGGTTGGACTTGGTGATTTTAAAGGTCTTTTCCAACATTGTGATTCTGTGATTCTGTTATTCTGTGATTCTGTGATTCTGTGGTTATGTTTAATCTCACTTAAGTCTATCTGAAACACTCTTGAAAGATTGTATTATGAATGTTAGATTCTTCATATGATGCAGAGTATAGAAATCCAGTCTCTAACAATTTTGTGAACCAAAAATCCCATATGTTAACATGTGATGTCACCTGTTAATATGTTAACAGGTGAAAATAATCAGATAATTGATTTTATGATGAAATGTCTGAAAATTTTCAAGAGACACAAAACCAGATAAATGAGTCTTTTAATCCGTTGGGTAGTGACACATATCTTTATCAAAGATTGTACATGCTCATCCTGTGATTCATTTAAACAGCATTGTACCATACCTCTTCTAAATTACCTCAAAATTTCCGGTCAGATAATGTGACAAACTACTCAGAAACTATGACAAAGGAAAAAAATGTGATTAATATTTAGCACCTGAAAGAATTTTTACTTGGAGAGATAAAACCAAGGCTATATCTGGGCTGGCAGATAATTTATCTAGAATTAACAGATGCAGTTTCTCATAAACATGACCAGATTTTGTCACACTCATATGTTTTCTACTGTAGTGATGGGCAGAAAGCTGGTGCTCAAAAATCTCTGGTGTCAAAGTCTCTTTAAAGAGAGCTTTTCTTTATGTAAAAAAATAACACAAGGCATCAGACCTTGCTTAAGCTCTTAAGTGGAGCTGAAATGACAACCTTGTTCCTGCCCCTCTGACAGGGGACAGATTCACACTGTCCTAACAGCTTGCCATGGATAATGGTCTCCTAAAATCATCCAAATTAGAGCTTCTTTTATCTGAAGAGCTTCAGTTTTCTAGCTAAAACAGAGATTATTGACATTCCATGTTAAAATCTCAATTTGACAGATGGACATTACAACCAGTACTTTGAATCGAGGCAAAGAATGTAAAAATCTTGGCCAGTTAATGAAATTTGATTTAGCTGCTTTGAACGGGCATTTTAATGTGGTATGTTCTAAGGTTTCCTGTTTCTCTCTTGGCATTTGCTAACAGCTAGTCAGATCTCCTTTTTTTCTGTCTGAAATTCTATTTCAATTCATCCATGGTTTTAATGTGTTGAAACTGACTCCTTTTTCAGTTGGGAATGCAAAAACAGAAGGAATGCATTGTATCTTTGCTGAAGAAATGAGTAAGAATTTCAGAACTTGGCCTGGAGACTGACTGGTCTGCAGCCTGTGGACTTATGGGAGGAAAATCCTTAAATGCCACAGGAAGAATTTTATCACTATTTGCAGCCCTTTTAGCCAGAGATACATATGTCCTAGCCTCTGTCACATAAAATAAGGCCAAATTTTCTGCCAGTTTTATAGGAACGTCTTGTATCAATCACATGCATTTGTGGGCAGTTAGTTTAGCTATACATGTATTAATGGCTGACAGTGTAGTATACATTTTATAAGATAATGGCCATCACTGCAGTTTATGATCAATTAGGTATGTTAAAAAATATAATCTGAGTAAAGATGGACTATTTAATTTTCAATAACCGACACATTTTCAATAACCTACACTATACATCGTCTGAAAACCAGGAGAAAACCAATCTCTGCTTATGAAGCCTCACTGATTTAAATGGAAAGGGTGTCATTAAAATTCTATATTCTGGCATGTAATTGAAGTGCTAGAGGATTGTCTGGTGCTGACACTTCTGCAAAGGAAATGTTTCACTTGCAGAGGCAGAACTACCAGGTCTCAAAGGCCATGCTGTTGTTAATAACTCCAGAAGTATGCAAGAGTAATTCTCCTTATCAGAGAGGCCCAAGAAATGGGAAGAACTCTAGAGAAAATGGCTACCGGCTACAGATGATAAAAGATACTTCAGCCAAGCTGTGCCAGAAAGAAAAGAAGAAACTTGCTATTAGACATGGTATGGGCAAATCAGAAAGAAACTCATCATTCCAGCATAGGCTTTAGATATGCCTCACAAATTTCAGTCAGCTCTAAATGTTATTTAAGGGTAGATGTTTTCCACCTATTAGTCTTCCCTTCCATTGTGTTTGGATTGATCTTCAGCCAGTTTTCTCCAACTCCCGCTCTCATTTCACCCAAGTCTGTAGATCAAAGGCTTTTTCTTTACCAGCTAAAGAGAAATGATTCTTACTATGCTCATGATGTCTCATTCATTTCTCAATCTTACCAATAGTTTTGTAATACACCCTGCAATAAAATTAATTAATCAATGGAACATACATTTAATCATTAATAACGTCTGTGGAGTTAGGCATAGCCAGACAGTTCTGTCCAGCAATGTCTGAGGTGATGCAATACCACTCACTGAGGAGAGATGAAATATGCTCCAGCAAATTCTCAGTGAATCAAAAGAATCTTTTCCTGATTAGGCCAGAATGAAATGACTGAACAAACACATCTGGATTTTAGGTTCACTGCTGTACCTCCTCAACATCCTCATGCATGGAGAAAGAAAGAGGTGATAATGGGAAAGGCTGGCAATTTTATGGTATAGCTTCTGAAGGATGGGCTAATCAGCTACTAATTTGGGGTTATCTGTCCTCTGATCTCCTGCTGACAGGCAGTGAAAATCATGGCTGCCAAATGCTTTTAAAGCACAGATCACTCTCTGAATGCCAAGCCTGCAAGGCCTGTTATTTTGATGCAACTTGCCTAGATGTAGAAAGCCTGATTTGGAAATGGTTCTCTTTGATAGATGTTGTTTTCCCCTTCGGCTTCCTAGGAAAGTGAACCTAGCAATAAACATAATAAAGTCACAGCAGTTAGAGGTGAGCTTTCAAACCAGGCCAAGCAAAATATTATTTATATAAAATAATTCTCAACTGAAACCAGAATCATCTCCTTCAACAGATACATAATTATAACCCGTATCATTCTCTTCTGACCAAACATTATATGAATTTTAAATTTTCACATTTACTTTCCATACATTTTGGGAAAGATAACCTGCCGGTTTTTTAACAGTGAATATTTAAAATCCAGCACAAACAGTAAGATGTATTTAATGGTTAGTTTTGGTTTACTGCATCTGTCAGTTCTGGAGCATTTAGGAAACAGAGATAGAACACAGATGCAGCATTGTTTTGTAAAATCTTGGAATGTCTTTGAATATATCTATCACAGCATTGTTTGAAGTTTGAGACTCCTAAATCCTCTCAGTACTTCACATGTGCAATATTTAGGAACTTGATTGTTAGGTATTTTAATGTTTGGAGTGGCAGAGTTAGAACATAATGTAAACTCTGAAGGTTACAGTGCTGCTCATTTATACTTACTATGACCTAATTTTAAAAACTCTTGTGCAAGCCTATTCAAGCTATGTGACCTAGAAGCACAGTCCCTTCTTAAATTGTGGGTCAATCAAAACAAGGGGCTGCATGTGACACTAATTTTTTCAGGCTACAGCTTACAGGCAAACACTTAAATCACAAAAAAAAAAAAAGGAAAAAAAAGTCCAGTCCTTATTTGGTTTACTTCAAAACCAGAGAGATGAGGAAAACACACTTGTCTTACACAAATGGCCTAGAAAAGTTTCCTCTTTATGAGTCCAGTTCAGCTCAAACTCAAGACCATGCTTACATTAATCACAGAAGCAGAGCCTTTGACCTGAGCGGTATAAAAATACAGCACTTAAAATTAAGCTAATTTTTAAATAGGCACGTGGCTTCAGAGGCTGGAGCACAAACAAAAATAAGGCAGATTATTTCCCTTCTAAACCCAGCTGTACTAAGAAAACCAAGGCTGTATGTATAATTTCCTTTCCTCTAAAAATTCAGTCTGGCATGCAATTTCTGGTTGGTACAATAGGCGACACTGTCTGTACTATCGGAAAGAACATTTTATTGCTCGTGATGAACAACCTACTCTTCTTGATTGATCCACACAGGTGACTGCTAATTAAGGATCATAGCATAATTCCTATTGGAAGGGGTCTCAGGAGACCTCTAGTCCAACCTCCTGCACCAATAGGGTCAGCCATGGGTCAAACCAGGCTACTCATCCCTTTATCCAATTGGGTATTGAAAACCTCTAAAGCTGGAGATGACACAACCACTTTGGCAAAGGCGTTCCTCTGCTTGACTGGGGAAATTCTTCTTAAATACTTCAGTAATTTGGGTAGTAATTTCTTCAGGTGATTGGTGAAGATGTCAAAAAATCATTCTGTGATATTTGAGTGGCAAGAAACATTCCTTTATCTCTACATTGTGCACGAAACACAGAGGAAGAAAACACCTCTGAGGATTCTGCTTGGGAAACTGTCTGCCAAACAAGTGAGCAGGCTCTATACCAAAGACAGTACTTCCTAGAATGTTCCTTTTGCACTGTCCATGCCCCTCTCAGTCAGCTTGATCGCTTGGGCAGGAGAATAGATGCATATTCAAAAAAAGATGTTAATAGGTGAAGAAAAGTAATACTTTATCCATCAGGTTATGTCAACTATTCTAAGCCATTAATGAGTGTTCAGTCTGAACCACTGAAAAAGTAAGCTGAAGGTTTGGTAACCAAACTATCGCTCCCTGTTGCCAATCTTGGCCTTTCCCTGCACCACTACTCCTCCAGCAGTGTGTTCTGAGCCTTATACATATGGAAAGATGATGACAGGAACTGATAGACCTGGTAGTGACAAACATGCAAAATATGGAGTGCTTATCAAAACAACATTTGACACATTGCCATTATATAAGAAACCCTTTGTGGTGAGAACTAGGATCTAGCTGGAAGACTACACCTATCTTTGCAAGTGATCTGACAAGCCTGGGAAATATATCAATGGTACTGGAATGGAGGCAGGTCACAACTTGATTTTGTGAACCCTCTAAATTGCAAAGCATCTATGAGTAATCAGTACCAGCCAGAAAATAGTCACAGGAAATAATTGACACTGAAAAACACAAAGCTGATGTGACTCTGAAATGGCTGGACTCTCAGAGTGCTCCTTAAATTACATCTGTAAGTAAAGCAGAATTTACAGATAAGTACAGTTAAATAACACATATTAATGAAATTGAAAGCGTTTAGGGCTTGTATTTTTTTTTTTTCAGTTATGCAATTTTATTCAACATAAATTGCTGAAAAAATATCTACTCCTTCCTCACTTCCTATTTTTGGTCGCATCAATTCTAATAGTGACTGTGTTCTGGAGATACAAAATATTCAGAAGAAATTTCTGTGGGATATTATGGGATATTTACTTCAATCACCAGTTCTATATATTTTAGTGTTTAGAAAGATAAAATTTTTAGAGAGGAAGTAAAAGAAAGTGGAAACATTATGTTAGTATGCAGATTCATGTTGCCCTAGATCTTAAATACTACATGCAGACCCACAAGGATATAATAGAACTTCAAACAAACAAACAAGAACAGAGTGTTTATAAGGAATGGAACAGCTTTTATGGAAGGAAATTCTGAGTTGGTGAAGACTGTCAGTATTAAAAAAAGGCAACAGACAGTTGTGTGATACAGGTCAATGAATGAGAGACAATATTGAAAGTTCCCTCTTCACTGAGCCTAATGGCTAAGGGATACCGAATAAAGTGTGTAGACAGTTAAGTACTGTGTCACACACTATGTAATTGGATTGTGGAACACATTTCCTCATGGCATTATACATAACAGAACAAAAAGTAGCTTCATGGAGAAAAGGAATATAGATGGTAGTTAAACAATATGACTTGAGAACAATCTTTGTCTCAGGAAAAGCCTATTTATCAGTGATTTCTGTAAAGTGCAAGTGTGGTCAGGGGAAGGATCACTCTAAACTTGTCCTGTTTAGTGATAGGTAATGTGACTACAAGCTTGTCTCTGTGAAGTATGGAAGAGCAAAGAGACACAATAGCAGGCATGGGAATCCCAATAACTTACTTAGAGAAAGGAGCCCCATGCTCAACCCCTCTCTAGGATGTTGCAGGTGACCCTTAGTCCCATAGGCTAGAGGTTACACCCACCCATGAGTCTGTGATGGGTCTACATTCAAACTGAGAAGGTTTAGGTTTGGGAGTCATTCTTGGATGCAGGGAATGAGCCTTTAGGGGTTGTACAAAACTTATTATGGAGTGTTTAGAGTAGGTACCAAAGGGGAAATTCAGGTCGTTTTGGAAATAAATGAGTGTGGAAGACTAGATGAAAAAGGGGATAAAAGACATCTGTAAACTGGTTGGTATGCTTGTCTAGATATGTCCTGTACCTGATCAGTGCTGTGTGTCCAATCTTCTCATGATGTTCCATTTTTGACTCTTTTTGTGGATGAGGGACTCTATTCCCTGTTCCATGTGTGGATAAGGAGGTCTAACTGCAGCAGCTGGAGTGGGGACCATGGGCTATTTGGGCCCATGCAACGGAGGTGCCAGCAGCTGGAATGAGGGCTTATATCAACATGTGATGACTAGTGAACATCAAGCTGAAGTAGTTGGTGAGTAGGTGAAGTGGGTTGGAAGCCAGGAGTGTGCATGTATGTTTCTGTCTGTGTGATGACTGGAGGAGTTGGACTGAAGGAATCATATGATCCAGGCCAAGTGCTGAAGATACCATGGGGTCTGGAGGTTAACAGGGAGACCTCTTTATATATGTGCCTGTGTATGTGCATGAAGGATTCATGTATGCCTCTGAGGTGCCAGGACTGGCAGCTGGAATGGGGCTGCAGCCTCGGCAGCTCATTTGTCCAGCTACCAGCAGGGTGTTGTGTTTGCATGTGTTCTGCATGTTTCTGTCTGTACTGATGTATGCAGTTGGCTCTCTGTGTGTGTGTGTGTGTGTACATACAAGTATGTTTGTGTACATGCCCACTGGGAGTACGTGCTCAGCCTCATTACTGGTCGGACCTTGTCATTGGGGCATGGAACTGTGGCAGTCTCACCTCTGTTGGGCTATCACATTTCACCAATACCTTACATTTATTACCACTAGTTGCTACCAGAACACATTGAGTAAGATGTTTTTGTTCTGGACTCAGTACAGCAACTCTGTACAGACAATTGAGGATGCATTGTAAAATTTCAACAGTCATGCCTTGCAAAAAAATAATTAAAAATAATGTAATAAATTCCTTCTAAATTCCCTTTACTTCATAGTTTCCTTATCTGATTCTCTGCTCTATCCTCCCTTCATGAAGTCATCTGTTGTCTTTGAATCAACTAGCCTTACCTTTACAAGTTCTTGTATAACATTATAGCTTTATTGCTTATATATTCTTTAAATTCACCTGAGGGGAAATAATAATAAATTTAATAATTCTTCTATTGAACAATGAAAGAAAAAAATCAAGAAAGAATCCAACAAACAAAATGAAAACTAGTACAAATCATGGCTGAACACTGATTTGATTCCTAGCCAAGGTGATGTGAAGTATGAATTATTATTTTGTCATTTTTCTTTACTTTCCACAACAAATCACAATGAAAAAAGATGGGAAGCTGACATGTAGCTAACTACACTTGAGTTTGCTGTTCTTAATGCCAACTGGTGTTACAGTAGCGTGTATCTATGAACATGAAAAGACAATTATATACATGTTCTAAAGAGTTTCTATATTATCTCCTTAGTTTTTCAATTATTTTAAAGCTTTTAAAAGGAACCTCTTCCACTTTCTTAATCCTTGTATGTAAAAATAATTTTGACCACTGCCACCATGGATATAAGGTAAAATTCAGTGGAGACTTTGGGGCTAAGAAAGAGAAAATGGAGCATCACTAGTTAAAGTTGTGATGAGACTTTAGGTTAGCAGATTGTAACTAGCAGAAAGCAAATCTCAAGCACCTTCATACCAGTTAGTAACACCAGTCTAGTCTGTCCACTGGATGAGTTTGTAGATGGGATCTCAGGACAACAGTTGAGCTCTAGAAGAAGTTTCACACCCCTGGAAGCATAGGTTTCCATAATGATGGATTGAATGATGGCTCAAAAGAATGTTGTCCCTGTTACCTCAAGAAGCATGTGAAGTCCCTGTGCAGGTAGTTACTTACATGCACTGAGCTAGAGATCAGAGAAGGTTACTGTCTGAAGTTATATGGCTTCAGGTTAGAAATGAGTATGAAATTTCTTAGAAGCAGCTGAATGTCTTTTGTTTTGTTTGACAGAGCTGTACACAATCAAAGGCATTGCAATAGCTTAGGGCTGCATATTTAAGTTATTTGCCTTGTGAGTAAGTCTCACACAATTCAACTGCCTAGGTATTTACATATTTTCTGAGACTTCCTCATTGCAAAAGAGAAACGTTTGTCTTTATAATTGTCAAAACATGCTACTCTTTAATCTGGCATGATATTTACCTCTCTGGTACTGTGTGTCAGGAATTCAGGCTCAGGTTGTAGATGGTATCGAATTTTAGTAAGTGATAATGACATCAGAGAAATGTTGCCAGGAGAAACATCTGAACTATGCAAGTTAAAAATTGCTATTCAAGCACTGATTTAAGGTGCTTCTGATTCTAATATTCCTTTGAAATGTCATTGAAATTCTTACATCTATTAGTACTAGGCAATGCCTTGTGTTATGAGATGTAGTGTTTTCTCATCTCTGAAGTTCAACTGAAGCTCACTACACATAAATCAGCCCCAGAGAGCATTCACCACACATTGCCTTACCAGCAAATCCTTTTTTTTCCACCTAGCAAACATAAATAACACATGCCTGGTGCTATTAACCTATTTCTGTAAACCTGATGAGTTCAAAAGAATGGACTAGAGATGAAGAGATGAAATACAGACATTCTTAGCCATCTAGAATATAGACGCTGAGCTGTCTATTGAGTGGGTCATTTTAGAATACCTGTTCCCCAGGATTGGTACAAAGCTTTCCAATGCCATTTTGGCTAGCTGTGAAATCAAATTATTCTGCATAAAGTATTACACAGCACCGAACTGTTCTGCCCATGCAATGTCATGAGTGACTCTTTTTACATGCCTCCTCATTTCTATAGTGTCCTGGACAACTGTTTTATCCTAAACCACTAAGAATCCAGAATTCCATGCCTGTGTGCTCTTGGGTGCCCAAGTCCAAACTGAGCCCACTGAAACTTGTGAATGCCCCAGGCATACTTAACACACAGGGACAGCATCTGACACTTTGCAAATGGAATCAGTAGTTACCTCTTTTAGTGGATGTCAGCATAGTAATGCTAATAGTTTCATTTATCTACCACCAGATAAGTGGTTACTGTACTCAGCCTTCCATAGGAGACTTAGTTTCAGCTCATTTAGTAGTTTGGACACATTTTATATTCCTAGAAATATATATATGTAAAAAGAGGAATATCCAATGAATAATAAATGTGTGAAGCTGGAGATAAGGACACGGAGGAAAGGTCAAAGGGCAGAGCCTTTGAGGAGGATGTGAGACAGGACAGAGGTGCAGAAAACACGAGATGGGAATAAGAGTCCACAGTCCAAAGGGAGCTTTGCCCTGGGAGCACTGACTCGGGTCTTCCCTTTTCTCCGTTTGTGTCAGTATTTATTGGAAGGACAGGTTTAGGGCTGGGTGCACATGACTTCTTTCACTAGATGGACAAGCTATGTTGAAAACTGTTTGTAGGAAGATACTCTAAGGATAGAATTGCAGATGTGGATCTCAAGCAGTTGAAGACACTGGTCTATAGGTTTGGCAAATCCTTCTTGTGCTTCCTGTTTCTTACTGACAATGAGCCACTCTTTGCTCAGTGACTGACTGACACCAGTCTTGTGCAGGACTTTTGCTACTGCACCTGGAAGAGAGTGCAGGCATGCACCCAACATGCTGAACTCCAGGTTCAGGTGCTGAGGCTGTGCACACCTATGTCAGTCACTGGAGGAAGCCCTGGATACCAGACCAAGAAGCCAATGGGAAACTCACAGGAACAGCTCAGCTAGAACAAGAATGTACATGCAGGAAAATGCAGGGACATACACTGCAGACATTATTTGGGCTGTCCTGCCATAGGGATGGGGGGTATAGGATCCTGGGCTCTCTATTATGTTCACAGTTATCTTTTTGAAAGGTATGTATATGACCAGAAAGCCGTTGCCATGGCTAACTTTAAAGTGCACAATTCAGTCACCTGTTCGTCCATATGACTGTAACGTGCCTATAGCAGATATTTGGGGTGGCTGTTGGGCTTGCATGTTAAAAAAGTAGTTAAATGTACTTTTGGTTTTTGTTTTTATAGTGCCATTCAGGTTATTATTATTATCAAGCAAATTTATAGTATGACTGAAACTAATGAAGCAATAATGTTATCAGTGTATGATACAGTAGACTAATTAACATTTAAGAATGCTTTTTCCCCATTTTTAGATTATAGTCACAATATGACTTCTTTTGTTACATGTCTTTTTAGAGCAGTTCCTGTAAGAAAATATGTACTCTCATATTGAACTAAATAAGAAATTATGGATTAGTGCTGCAGATGAAATAACTTCTTAATGTATTTTCTAACCACTCACCCCCAAAAAACCCCCCACAAGCTGCTAAGAAAAGAAGCTGCTTACTTACTATAGAATAGACTTTTTAAAAAGGCTAACAAAAGCTCAATCTGCTCTAAAGGAATAGAGCTTACTGGGGAGTGATCAGAAATAGCCAATTAAAAATCTATTTGTTCAAATGGAACAAAACCCACTGATCTTACCAAAATATCTCTGCCTTTTTAAACTAAAACCAAATTAAATTATTTCCATATAATAGAAAAAAGACAATGAGTGAAATTTTTAAAAAAAGTGCAAATTGTTATTTTTATCTGCAGTTGGCATACTCACAGATAACTGCTCTAAGGGATTTTAAAATAAAAAAATCGGGTTTAGTTCATAGCAATGTGCATAGTGCCTCTACAACAGAACAGAAAATGCTTTTTTGGTCTGCTCACCACTCCAGATGGCACTCTGATTTAGAAAAGAGATAGCTAATAGTTGCCTTCAAACTGTGAGATGAACAGAATGGGGGATTGATTTGACAAGTTTATTGTGCTCTGTTTCTTTGTCCTAATGTAGGATTCTTTAATTTATTGCTTTTCTTCCCAGAAAAATCTACAGTAATATTAGAGAAGTGGTGATAGTGTAAATACACCACAGTGAGCTGCCTGTAGGTAATACTGATGTGACCTGTTTCTCACAGGTATTGAATTCTCTAATTACCCTAAAAAATTTCAGCTCAGATGTCTTCTATTCGCAGGTATCATTCTTTCTTTTGTTTGTTCACTCATTCTCTCTTTTATTCTTCTTTCCCAGCAAATATAGGAGTCTGGACAGATATTTAGAAAGAAAATTAATGATTTCCAAAATGTTAGTAACACTTTTTAATCAATATATTGCAGTGCATGAATCTGGCAGTTACTGGTATCACTTTACTGCACATAAAGGAGAAGTTAAAATTTGCTGAGAGGAAGATATCCACAAAACACCAGTGTATGAGACTAATTCAAAAAGAATAATAAAATCACAGCTGTTTACAGCATTTCTACCTTCTGCTGAGTTATTCTAGTATGTCAGAAATAATTCTGTTGTCAATGGAAAAAAGTACAAGTGAGTGTAAGTCACAAGGCAAGTGACTTACACAAACTGAACCTGGTAAACTTCATTCAGAGCTGAAAATCATTACTATATCATATTTACCAGTTTTCACTTCTGAAATTAGTTAGAAGTTTCATTATGCTTCTGTTAGTCAAGTTACTGTATCTGAAAATCATTATTAAAATTGATCTTGAATACCATCTTCTGGGGAAAACCCAAAGGAAAAGAAAATGAGTAGGAGACACTTTTGGAATTAGGTTTGTCTATATTTAGCATATGGTGCTCAAAATAAAGTTTGGCAAATGTCTAGATTTATCAGCAACCCTTATTGTTCCTGTAGCTTGTCCAATGATAAATTGAAACTCTTTCTCCCATTCCAGGACTTCAGGTAAAGGTTATTTTGGGCAAACTTACCTTTATTTGAATAATAACATTTTCAGATCATCTGCTCTTAAAATTCCTATTAAGGAATTGCACAAGAAATGCCAAGTTAGAACCCTGGCTGAAACAGGAAAAACCCAACACTACAACTAGAGTCTGGGTGATAGTTTTGGGCTTAAAATCATGGCTAGTTTGTGAATCTGCGTTACAGTGGGTAGTAACGAGGAATGCAAAGGATTATATACAGGTATTGGTGTTGTTCTTACAAATTCTTTCTGGCATTTTAAGAACTGCTGATGCTGTCACAATATTCTGTGGTCTGATTTGCAGAGAATAAATTCTTTTGGCAATCCAGTTCTGACCTGGCATTGTTTGGCTCATCACCATGAACACACTGTTTTGTTAGCTTAGGGACAGTTGGACTGGGTAAATGAAGGGTCACTGAAGAATTTGAGCAGTTATTCCCTACTTGAACTTCTGTGGTCTCTCAGATTTAGAAAGAGTCAAAATAAAAAATACTGAAAATATGAAAAAATCTTCATATACACTTGGTACTTGTGGTGGTTTGGCCCTGGCAGGACCCCCATTCTCCATTGAAACCCAACCATGCAAAACTGCAACAGTAATAGATACTCACTGATAATATTAGTCAGTCACACAAAAAAGTTGATAGTACAAGCTCTGAATGTTGACATTATCCTCTTCAATTCCTTGGAAGAAATTTCTTGCATATTCTTTTTGACAGTTTTGACTTCCTCTCGACCACTTCCTTCAGGTGATTTGAATTTAGACAGCTCAGAGGATTTCATTCACCATGGTCAGTGATTCTGCATCTTACATTTTAAAATTATTTTTTAAATTTACTTTGTTGTTGGGTAGTTTTTTACAATACTTGAAATAGATATATAATGAAAATTTACAAGGCCGTTTTCTTTAGAGAATTTTGAAACAGGGCTTAATCATTCTTTTGTTTATTTTTTAACTGTCAGTATTTTGCAGAGAAGATATGCAATTGGAACCATACAGCTGAGCTCTCACGGGCACTGGTGTGGAAATTAGTCCTCTTCCTGCTGTATGATGTAGCCCTGGCTGTGATAATTACTAATTATTTCAGAAAAGTCACTCCTTTATCAAAAGAGTGACTTAGCATGTTACATTGTAAAGAGATATTGATATGTTTTCAGACTAAAAGTCATTGAATTTGTAGTTTTTCCTTTTATGGTATAAATGAGTGGTCATATATTTTTCCTTTTTCAATAAAAGCTAAAGAGTTTAAGCCAAAAAGAAAATATTTCCACACTGAATTGGTTTGTGGATATCTTTCCAGGAGCATTTGATTTAACACTGTTAAACTCATTACCTTTTTTTTTTTTCTATTGTGGATCAAAACCAGAATTTCCAAAAATATTACTACTGCTCTCAGTTTGCCTGCTGACCATATGAAAGAATCAGTTTGAGGTAAACTCCTCCTAGGTATCACAGCCAGTTTGGAGACTGGCCGAGCCACATGGCCTTTGGTATCTTCTTAGAAGGAGAAGCCAAATTTGCAATTTGCTCAAAAAAATATGTCTGGGACTTAAATATTTTCAGAGCTACTTAGAATGTCAACTTCTGGTATGTTTACTCTCCAGCTGTGAAGCACAGCATAACATGTCAAGTGATAAAAATGGTGAATGAATTAGACAAGTCTCTTTATTCACTAAATAGACTTTAGACAACTTCTGACAAGCTAAGGTTATAGACCTTGTTTTTTTTAAATCATGCTGCTGCAAACAAACTCCTTTCCAAACCCATTCTTTTTTCCTTTTTTTTTCTTTAAGCTTGGTACATGACTGTCTCTTTCTTTGCTGTTTTACTGATTTAAGGTTTAAATAATTTGGTTCAATTTTAAACCATAATTTACCAGCAGGAGCTTTGCTGTCCTCAATTTTTGTAATTTCCATCCCACACTGGTAAAACTTGAGGCATCCAAAAATATATTGACTCACAGTCTAGGTATTTGGTAAATGATCTGCATCTTTCCTTTCAGTTTTTCATTGCCTAGGTATGTGTGACCATTCTTCACATAGCTGTCATTATGCAACAATAAAACCTTATTTAAAACATACGAATGAAAAGCCAAATGAGAATGATCAGAGGAACAAAGTGGCTGGAAGGAAAAGTGTCTATGTGAAATTTTCCTCTATAAAATTTGGATTTGTTTTAATGACTCCATTTTACTATGTTCATGAACAAATTGTCCCTTCCCTTGAAGGACAAGTATGTGTATCGGCAGTGTGTGTCCCCTTAGCCCCTATTCTTAGCAAGATGAGCTTTGCAGGTCTTTCACACTCTGTGTTTGTTCAGCTTGCTCATTTAGGTACATTTCAGTATTTGTGCCAAAATTAAAGACTGAGTGTCCTTGAAGGAGAACAGTTGTTTGGATACACAGACTGCATCTTAGCAAGCCACTGAGATATAAGGTAAAGTAAAATACCGGTGCTGCTGCAGTTAAGCATGGGTATTGTCTAACTTACTGCTGTGTCATAGAATTCGAGTTCCTGAAGAAAATAAAACAAAGCAGCAGAAGGAGTGTGATTATTCTGATAGAACTAGTAGAGACATATAACGTACCAATGAAGTAGTTACCAAAGTAGTTACAATGCAAATTCTGAATTTTTTCACCCAAACATTCAGTTTGGACTAATGATCACATGTTAGCAGGCAATTTAATGTTATTTATGTTAGTCTTACTTAAACAGATGAGACAGTCTTTATTCATTAGACTTCTAAATCGATAATACCTCCCTGATGTTCTTCTAATACCGCAAATTTATACTGATCAAACTAAGCACTAGAATTTAGCTAAAGCTGAATTTGCAATTCTTTGCCTTAACCAGTTCCAAAAAATGTGTCCATAGGTGAAATTTATCCTAGGTTGTTTGAGTTATTTGTGATTGGAGTTTTTTGCAGGTTGGTTCTTTTAGTTAATGGAGATACAAAAACAACTTCAGAAGTGATTTATCCTATTCCAAAATGAGTTTTGAAGAAGAAAAGTGTGATGAATCATATGCTGGAGATGTCTATCTTCCTCTGCTGACTGTAGAGAATCCCTAGACCCAGAATAGACTAGTAAAGATATAATAAAGGGTACCTAAATCACTGAGCCAACTAATTCCACTCACCAGTGGAAAGAGAGGTGTGCATCTAGACAGCATTACCATACCTATTTTAGATGTTATCTCAGATGATCCTTTTCATTTTTTCTATTTACTTTGGAGGCAATCTAGTTGACTATTATAAAATAGATGTCTAATTTCTACATGGTTAAATTACTTGTGATGAATCACACCTTGAGTTGTATTCTGAAATCATTAAATGAGACATAGTTAAGAATAGAAGAAGAAATTGGTTCTTGCTGCTCATCAACATAGGTCTCCGCTTTTACTCTGCAAGATCATTAGGAGGCTGTTTTTCTTTATAAAGCTGCAATGAACTATAGTTACGACAAAGGCACCCAAATCAAGTTGTATGGTATTCTCCTCCCACAGGCATGAGGAGTGTTTTTCTATTTTCAGTGATTTAAATATAGTGGTAGGTTAATCCACACAAGTTCAGGTTCTAACCACAAAGATTTCCTTGTGTAAATCTGAACTGACATGCATCCGTATGCAACAGTATGGGATCACATAGCCAAGAACAGCTCATGCCCTGGTGACCAGTCCTGGAATGTGAAGAGTAAAATGGTAGAATAGCAATTTTCTGAGGTAGTATTACTCTTTCATTCTCTCTGCACAAACAGTCCTCTGGAATGACATTTCCATTAGCTGTAAAGACAGATTCAGGCTGTCTACAGGCTTAGGCTGCTATTTCCTAATATGGTTATTCCTGGCTTCCCTGAGTTGAAAAAAATAATATGGATTGGTAGGATGGATTGACATGTGAAACTATAGAGATAGCCCCACACCTGCAATATGCAAATTATCCTCGAATTAATAAATGTTTCATGTTGCTAAAAGTTGTTTTCAAAGAAGAGTTCAGCTGGCAGAATTTGCAACTATCTAGCAGATTATGAATTTGTTAATTCTGAATAATTTATATGGCCTTCTTTCTGGGTATCAAATTAAATTCTCATTATAGTCATATAGTTTAACCTGGTCACATTAAGTAAGATCAGTCTCCACTTGTGACGTCCATTTCTTTTTTGTGTTGCAATGCTGCATATGGATAGTTCCACCAAATGCTGTTATTTAATGTCCTATGGCAAGTCTTGGTGAAGTGATCATAAAGTGATAAAAAGTAAAAAATGAATGTTAAATTCGTGGATGATAGAGGATTGCTGGAAAAACCTCAAGGAATCTCAAATATGGATATGGTACCAGTTACAGCTACAATGACAGATAGTTCTCAAATACTACTATGGTAATTACTAAGTTTTCTAAAGTTTTATAGCTCTTGATTTCTGTTTAAGCTAACAATAATCTGCTTTTATGGGAAACTATAGACGATTGCTTACTGCTTTTCATTCAGTCTGCATTACACATAGAGGGCTAGAAAGCCTTTCATTTTCTTTCAACAATTAGTCTTTCAGTGTGAGATGCTACATTAGTGAAGCATTCAGTTCTACCTTGGGCTACACTTCCAAATTAAGTTGATGTGACAAGAAAATAAGTTGTTAGGCAGTTTTGTTCTAGTTTGGGACTAGAAAGCTTGTAAAAGTGTAGGTGACTTTCTAATGGAAAGTTAGCTGATGGATGAATGTCTCTTCATGTAGATGAAAGACTTAATGTTTATAAAACATAACGGAGATCTAAAGGACTAAAGAAATGTTAAATATTATCAGAATTACTTTGTTCTCTTGTTACAGAGGTGCAGTGAATTTAGAAGCAGATATGCACGTATTTGTGCATATATGGAAGGGAAAGTGTTACTGGCTAATTTCTGTATTTATAAAGGACACGTTAAAACCCCAAGCAATCCTAATAGAAAATAAAAATTTAAAACCTGGTCTTTCTAAAAGTACTTATTTTTATTTATAATTTTAGGACATATAAATTATAGAAAGCAAGAACATTAGTGACGTGTATGACTTCTATGGCTGTAGTTTTCATTTATCTAAATGAAATCTTTAGTTATAAATAAATACTTTAATGTAAAACTAAGCACTAGCATTTTTAAAAAAAATTTTGGAATATGGTTACAGAGAAGGTTTGTTTCCCTGGAAAGTTTTGAACAAATGTCTCGTTTGTTAGACCACTGAAGAAACCAGACGGAATAACTTGTAGGCCTTATGACTTTGCCTGTTTGATTTCTGTTCCTTACTACACTTTTTATCTAGAAAAAGAGAAAGAAATATTTTTTCAAGATTTTTTTTTCTTGATTCTTTTTTGTTTCCAGAAAGACTTTGTGAGACTTGTTCTGTTTTTTTGTAACAGTGATATACAAACTCATTTATTCTGAAGTACTTTAATACTATATTTGGCTTCTATATAGAAAGGTCTTAAAATAAATTTCTAGACAATCTTTTTTTTTAAAATTTTTTTTTTATTCATTCATCATGTCATTTTAGACATAAAAAATTTCCAAAAGTAAAATCTGTCTTGCAGTAGCCAGCAGGGTATCTTGTAAAGGGATGAGAAAGGCCAGAAAACAGACCATTTGTGAAGTTGGCTTTTATCTGTTAGCTAGAATTGCGAACCTATTCAGGCTTTCTGAAAAGAGAGATATCTTCAGAATAGAGGCTCATCCAGGACTGACACCAGTACTAACTACCCTGTGATTCAAAGAGTTCACATGTGTCTACAATTTATGCCAGAATTACCCTGTGCTTCCACGTAATCCCTAAATCCTCCTTTTGCCAAGGAAGCTACATTGCTTTCATAGTCAGAGGATGCCTCAAAACAGTAGGAAAAGAGATGTCCTTTCTTTTAGACATCGTTTACAAAATATGCATTCATTTAGAAAGCTGTGTCAATAAAAATATTTTATGATTTCTTCAAGGTTTTTCTAATTTTTTAAAAATGCTAAAATAAAAGAAATGGTATGTTATAAATTATTTATATATTAATGTACTTAACATTCAGTTTGTAATGCATTAAGGAAATCTTAGAATGGGATCTGCAATTTTTACAAAATTAATAACAATACAGAGCTATTTTTGGTTATGAACACTATATAGTTTTATAATATCCTCTATTACTTGTTATCATAATGAATTCTAAAATAAAAATAATTTATAAGAGAGGAAAAAAATTGTAAGAAGGGGTGACAAAATCTGACTAATGTTGCTATGGGTTTAATTTGTCTTAAAGTTACGGTCTTTCAAAATATTGCCTTTCCCAGATAAAATGAGCAGATTTTCTACACTGCTATTTTATGTTTGACTTACAAGATGTATTTTTATTGAAAAACTCATCTTCCTGGCTTCTTGGAAAAGCAATATTCTTGCAGCCTACTATGCTACATGTTAACAACCCAAAGAGTCTTGTGTGCAATAGCTGTTTGCTTTACCACTAATTTCAAAGCTGAATCAGGGTTCTTTGGTACTTTGATAATCAGAGAGTACACATGATATTCCAGGAGTTTATGGAATTGTAAAATTTTGTCTTTCCATACACATACTTCACAAGCAGTGCCTCTATGTTACTTGTCACTGTCCAATTAAAAAAAAAAGAGAAAATCTAAACAGGATTGTAAAAGGGTTAGTTTCAGTAATTCAACCCAAGCAAAAAAAACCCAACCCTAAACCAAACAAACATAGAGAAACACTAACAAATCTTTTTAAAAATATTCTATGGTTCGTCAGAAACAGGCAACTATAGAGTCATTTCTTGGTAATGTGCATCAGGAAAGGAGGACCAGAATCACAGATGGACATGGAACAGCAGGAGAGTTTTTGATACAAGTTTTATATTTCGCTTCAGATTATGTACCGTTTCTACAACAACATCAGTGAAAATTAGATAGAAAAGTAAATATTTGCATAAGAACAGTTCTTTGTGTATCCTGCAACAGCAGGAAACTATTACCGTGGGTATTTCATGCCTGGTCCTAGCTTTTGTCTTTTTCATACCTTTTACCCATGCTACATCTTTGTCAATGAAATCAGTAGTAAAATGGCAATCTCCAGCATACTTAAATTTCAATGACTGGAGACTCTGAAATACTTTTAGGTGTTTACTGGGTGATTTTTTAATTTAACTTGTCTATTTTGAGTTGGTTAAGCATCTATTTCTTCTATTTTGTAGTCTTCCACAGCTTAGTCCATTACCTCCCCCCCAAAAAAAAAAAAAAAAGAAACCAGAATAAATACACACAGAGTAAAAAGATATTAGAAAGGTAAATAAAATAACCAAACCACTTTTCCTTGTGGAGTCCTTGAATCAGCTCTTTCCAGCTTCTAAAAGGCCTGGCCCTCTTATTTCAAAGACTTTCTTCACAGCCTGCCTATACAAAAGCCAATAAATCGTATCAGTATGACTTACTCTTTGATTAGCCATTGTAAATCAGTTAATAACTCTAAGGTTGTAATGAGTTAATAAGTTTTCTATTGTTATCATTTTTTTTTTTTTCTTAAGCACATTCTGGAACAGCAAAATATTTGCCAGGATGTGGTAAAAGTCTGCTCCATTGATCACTGAAGTCAATAGCACCTTCTTCCACTCCCCAGAGACTGACGTGATAACCTGCACAGAGCAAAGTAAGCTAGTAATTTAGAGAACACACAATTCTAATGTCATGATGGTTGCCCACTAATTAGTTATCAATAGACATGCAAGTTCTACTGCTACTAAAACTGATGTACTGTGGAAAGGATTTTCTTAACAGAGAACAATTAATTAGGTGTGATGCCTTAGAGTCTTTTGTGTGGCAGAGACGTTATCTTGCTCAGCAGAAAATTAGATCAAAATTGAACTAATAAAAGAATGTTTTTCATGGCTTTGTGTGGTTACAGAACACTATTTGCAAACATCAGTATAAATAGATCTATTCATAACTTTTCATACATGGTACTAACCCATATGAAGACCAAAACTGTCACACTTTTTGATGGGTTTCCACATGTTTTATTGCCCTTGTAACAATGAGAGCAGAGTTTGCAGCTGTTTGCCTTTCTGTACTGATTTTTGTACTTGCAGAAACAACAGGGAGTATTTTCAGAAGTGTCTCATGGCATGTGTATGTGTTCATTTGGACCCCATGGAACCCAATCCCATGTAAATTAATTCTCATTCAATGGTTGAAAGGTTGTTCTTATCATCTCTACTCATAGGATCCACTCTTCATTCTCTGATCAGCCCATTTGTTCTCTTGTATGCATTTGTAGTCAAAAATATAATTTTTTTTTAAGGAAAATGATAGAATTGTGTGCATGATTGCAGCTCAGACACATTTCTCTTTTCTCTGAAAACATTTTCCAAGATAAACACTAGTATTGATTTCTCTTTTCCACTTTGTGTCACAGTAAGAGTCTTACTCATTCCGTTGTTGAATAGTGTACTGTATCTTTAGGTCTTTATCAACTAGTGATTTCTTAGCTTATAGAATCAAATCCTTTTACTTGTGTTTCTAGCCAGGACCTTTCAATTTTTCCTCTTGAGTTTACCCCATTTCTATTATTTCAATACCAGATGTCAACCATTCTCCCTGTACCCAACTACTGCTGTGTATGTGATGGCTCAGAACCTTGTGTCAGACTTATTCTGCCACCACCACCGATAACACACGGTACTTAAAACAGTATTTAAGGAACTGTCCTTTCCCTGTGCCTTATTAATGCTACCATTTTTAGTTCTTGACCTAGTTTAGAAAATTTATTGATAAATGTGTAACTGCAGCAAATCCTATGCCGAAAACGGAAGTATTAAATCTAAAGATATACATTCTACTGCATTCGTGTAGAAAATGAAATACAGTTTTCCCTCTGAACTAATAAGAAAGCGTACATGTGTCCAATGCTATATTGAAATCTAAAGAGATACGGTCTACTTTATTTGTTTAGAAAATAATTTCAAAGAAAGGCTCTGTAGTATTTCTGGCCTATTCTACCTTTGGTGAGTACATATTTCAGTTTATCTTCAGTTTTCATCAAATATCTTTGGACGATCTTTCTTTCAGATTTTGTACCTTTGGTTATGGTTCAGATTTTTGTCACTAAAACACAGACATTGTGTGAGCTAATCCTCTGACTACAGTTACCTATCACAAAAGTTTTATAATTGTGTGGTTTTATTCTGTCACTTTAAATAACTCATCTATGTATTCCTCAAATTCTAAAACTCTCAATGCTTAATTTAAAACTGTGAAAATTCCTTGCAATGAAGCATTGCACTAAAGAAAGACATATATGAAGTACACTTTTTCATTTGTAATTTCAATGGATCAGAAGAGTTTACAAGGTAACCAAGGATGATAACTGATTAAACAGTCTCTGGAAGGAAAATTTCAAGAGTTTAAATCCAAGTTCTTAAATTTTCATTGCCTTTTGTATTTGAGCTTTAATTTATATGTTGAACTGGCTGGCTGGCTGGGCCTAAAGTGTTGTGGTGAATGGAGTTAAATCCAGCTGGGTCCTGGACCCAAGCTCAGTTTTGGGGCCAGCTCTGTTTAATATCTTTATCAATGATCTGGATGAAGGGGATCAAATGCACCCTCAGTAAGATGGCAGAGGACATCAAGTTCTTCGGAAGTATTTAATTGCAGAAGTGTTTAACTGCTTGAACTCTACAGAAGGATCTGGACAGTCTGGATTGATGGCCAGGGCCATTTGTGTAAGATTCAATATCCTGCAAGACCCAGCAACTGGGTCACAGAAACCCCATAGATCATTACAGGCTGGAGAAGAGAGGCTGGAAAGATACCTGGAAAGGACTTGGGGGTGTTGGTCAACAACCAGCTGAATAAGAGTCAGGAGTGTGCCCACGTTGCCAAGAAAGCCAACAGCATCCCGTCTTGCATCAGAAATAGTGGGGCCAATGGGACTAGGGAAGTGATCGTGCCCATGTACTCAGCATTATTGAGGCTGCACTTTGAGTCCTGTGTTCCGTTTTGGGCCCCTCACTACAAGAAGGACATTGAGGTGCTGGAGCATGTTCAAAGAAACGCTATGAAGCTGGTGAAAGATCTAAGGAGCAAGTCTTAGGAGGGGCAGCTGAGGGAGGTGTGGTTGTTTAGCCTGGAGAAAAGGAGGTTGAGGGGAGACCTTATCACCCTCTACAACTACTTGAGACTGTAGTGAGGTGGGTATTGGTCTCTTCTTCCAGATAACAAGGAATCCAATGAGAGAAAAAGGCCTCAAATTGCACCAGGGGGGAGTTTTACATTGGATATTTAGAAAAATTTCTTCACTGAAAGGTTTGTCAATCATTGGAACAGGCTTTCCAGGGAAGTGGTTGAATCACTGTCCCTGGAGCTATTTAAAAGACATGTAGATGTGGGGCTTAGGGACACAGTTAGTTCTAGGTTAATGGTTGGACTTGATGACCTTAAAGGCCTTTTCCATCTTAAATTATTGTATCATTCTAACCAAAGTTTAAGCTTTTCATCCTAGCAGAAGAAAAATTTTCTTTCCTTATACTCATAAATCAACAGGTGATTGAATGACTAAGATTTGCATTTCTAATGTAGTCACCAGCAGCATTTTAAGGTAAACAATATCTGCAAACTCTTCTGATTAATGATAAGGTGTTCCTGATAATAGGTGTTATGACACATAACAGTAAAACATTTTGAAACAGTCATAAGACAAATGAAATTATTCCTTAGGTCTTACTGGATAACTCATAGGGTATTCATTCTCTGGAAATACCCTGTATGTGCAAACAAGTCCACACCACCAACTTAAAAAAAAATTGCAATTTGATTATCTTATGATCTTCCATCTCTGATAGTGAAACTGTGGTGCTGAATTTCCTTTTACAAAGCCCAGCAAACCTTTGAAAGAAGAGACTGGATCACAAGTCATCTTTCTACGAAGACCACTTAGTTGACAAAGACCCAAATACAGCAGCAGCACTTGACACCCATCTGGAAGTGAAAACCTACCATAAGCCTGGCATAATGGGATCCTATGGACCACTTTCTAATGCTTTAGAAATTAATTTAAAATTAGAGTACCAGAACTTCCCTTTAAGACACCTAAGGCAGTAGCCACATTTTCCAAGCTGCTCAGCATCCAGCAGTTTCTAGAGTGAGCAGTTAAAACTATTCATTTCAAAACTGGCACCATCTGTTCTAGTGTTGCACTTTTTCTATGTTATCCAGGCTGGAATATCATACACACTGAGTAATGATTACAACATTATGGGTATCAGGCAGCAGTGAGTTGATGGACAGGGTATTTCATAGCTGATTTTAAGTAATCAGCATTCAAAACTTGACATGCTCCTGGCTCGTTACTGTCTAAGCATGCTAAAGAAAGTCCAAGGACTCTATGTAGAGATGAAGTAATTTCCTACATGGCAAATTCTATGGGCAAATCCATCATCTCAGTGTGGTCTTGGTATCGTGTGTGCTGTCACAGGCTTTTTGTTTAAGGTGTGAAAGAAAGAGAGACCCAAGTGGTTAGCAATCTCCCCAAGGTACTGTTTTCTGTAACACAAGTATTAGCCCACAAAATGGAACCATACTCAATTATCACTTAAATGTCTCCAAGAGTTTCAGTTAAAACAAGAATTTGGGTCCTTTTTCTGCTCCATACAATCTTTCAAAGTGTAGCACAGTCTCTCCATCTCCCCAGAGTAGTAGCTGTGTTTCATTAGTGAGCAATATACAAACTCTAGAGAGCAATATAATGCTATGCTGAGTATAGGTCACTATTAATTGTTAGTGGCCTATGACTCTAAAAATGGTACAAGCATCACATACCTCAGGTTGAGTTTACATGGAAAACAATGAGACTAGATATCCATTCCAATTTGTTAAAAGTTAAACGTGTCTGTTTGTAGAAAATGCCTGCATTCTGCCAAAATTTAACTTTTAATTTTTGATCTCCACAGGGGAACATAAACTAGTGATGTTTTTTTTTCCCCTATGCTCAAGTTGTTAGATCTTAAATTTCCAGCTGCTCGTACTGACACCTTTTCAGGGACTTTGTGTGAACAATTTAATCATTTCTTTCAGCAGAAAAACTGACTCCTTTAGAGTGCAGTGGCCCAGAGGACCAGGAGCAGCTGTTAAAATGCAGTCACTGTTGAGATCATATAAATTGTTATAAAAGTTCTTTCACTGTTTCTGTATTTAAACTTGCTAAAGTACATCCAGTGAATGCATCCAACTTCTTTAGATGCTTGGTCCTACTAGGGTTGTGAAAGAAGGGCTCTCTGTAGCAGTCTTTGTGTTGGTCTTTTATCCTTGGTAATTTTCCAGCTGCTCTGAAAATAGCAATTATTAATTCACTGTGAAAAAAAGCACCACTTCTATCCTGATATTCTGATTCATTTTCTTCCAATTTCTAACCCGCTGTTTCTGGCAAAAGCCTTTTTGATAAAGTGAAGGCTGAGTACTTTTGAGGCAGACTGACAAAATTAGGTGCCATATGTGACAAGTTTCAGTTGGTGTTTTTTTAAGCTAGGGGGTAGACCACAATGACTCCATTTGGTAGCTCAGGTTTAGATCCACAAAAGAGTATTTAGCTGCTTGACTCCTCTCTAGGGACTAATCCACCCAGGAGTTTGACACCTCATACCTCTGAGGGCTTGAACCTTTCCTCCTAACTTGATATGATGAAGCAAATGTCTCCACAGAGCAGGCCAGTGCACAGGAGAGCATCGTGCTCATCTGAAATCACAAAACAGGGCTGGCATGTGCTGAAGAGGTTCCTGATAAATGCAAACTATTACCCAAAGCTGAAAGTGTGTTCCCTCATCAGGTTCTCCAAGTGTGTAGAAACTGCAGTTGCAGTCCGACCATATGGATGTGTTGTAAAGTCCAAAGAAGTGTACTTGTCCTCTGTTCATTTGGAGTTTGACCAAAATCTGTGTAAAACTACTTTCACAGAAATCAATGGAGTGCCTTCCAGAAATATTGAGATAATAATACAGAATATCAATTTCTTAGGCACCCACTTGGATTTAGTAAATCCTAATTCCAGCACTCTAACCCCCTCAGTGATGCTGGGAGTGCTTTTCTCAGAACCTCAATTGTATTTACACAACACTGATTTCAGATGGGAATCTAAATGGCTTTGAAAAATCTGACCCGAATGCCCCTGTGCCCTGTACCAGTTCTGTTGAATGAGTTATTAGTAAATCTTACATTCTAGCAGTGCATGGGTCTAATGAGATCCTATGTTAATTTAATGAGCTCACTATGAATAGCTAAGACAGATAACAAGCATAAATTATTGCTGTACTGAGGAATATTTAAAGGGAAAGTTTCCTTGCCATTTGAACCTCTTTAAAGGTTCAAGTGCTTGTGTTATTTGAATCCTACCTCAATCTGTGATATAGTGGGTTATGAGACCCTACCTGTGTCACAGCTACCTGATTGTATTAAGTTGTGGTGGTAAATTCTGTGTGCTTCTGCTCCTGCTCAGCAAAGCTTTTCCATTGCCACTTTCTCAAATGCACAGCATGTAATATCCTGATGGCATATCATGGGGGTTTTTTTGTTTGCTTGCAGGAGAAGGCAAACTTTTATGTTTGTATCCTGAGGTTTACTGATATCCACAGTGAGATGCAGGGGATTCCTGTATATAACTTAGTTCAAAAACAATTGCATATCAGTCCTTCTGACACCTGTGGGGGTTGAGTTACCAGATCAAAGCTCGGAACTGATTTTGTTCTTTGTCGTTGCTTCACTCAGTCAGAAATAATTTGTAAAAGACCTTTAGGGCACCTTCAGCTGAACATAACTGCATTGATTGGAGAGATATGCATACTTTTGTGAGCATACTTGTGCAGATTTCGAAGTGAAAGGTATTCAGGCCAGTGTTTTCCTGGAGGAATACCGGTGAACTATGTGGGTGTACACATTCCTGTATACCTGGAGAGACATCTATGGGCTGTGAACATAGTTAAAACAGAAAATCTTTTAATATTCTAAGTGGAAAATAAAAGAGAAATGTGTTGGAAATCTAGCATCAAGCCTATTGGAGCTGCATTTAGCAGGTAACCAAGAGGGAGGGGAGGGGACAGGACACGACAGGACAGGGTATTTCCTTTTTTCTCTGTTGATCCTCATCGTTGCTGACTTAGTGAACCTTCTCAGAAGATAAAGAAGAGTTGGTAAGTGCGTGTATGGTGCTCTACCTATTCCAATAACAGAAATGCAGAGTCAGATGAAGAGATTTCAAGGGTATCTCATTGTATAAAACGTTGCAGTACACCTAGAAGAGCTGGTGATGAAAAAAAGACTGATACACCATTCATTTCATCCAGCAATGCACAAAGTTGTCATTGACAGAAGGGAGATATTATATCAGTTTTTTTAGAGGGAAGTCTTCTGCAATTCTCATCAGTCTCCGAGTTTTGAGGGGTGAGAGGGAAAGAAGTACATTTTAAGGGATGGGGAATCAATTTGTTATTGTGTAGCTATTTTTCTCTTATGAAAGGTATGCTTTATAATGACAGCTGGGTCTCAGACTTTGGGGTGGGTGATTCAAAGACCCTAAAAAATGACAGAATTAAATCTGCCCTTTTTCCAAGAGAAACAGTGTGCAACAAGATAAAATAATGGCTGTGATACAAAGTATTATTGATTAAAAAACTTTGAGAGTTACAGTACAGGAGAATGATCAGGGGAGTCAGAGCAATAGAAAACTATTTTTCACAGGACTTCCTCAAATATGAGAGTGCTTAAATTACTACTCCAGCATATTTGATGTACATAATGTTCATTTCGAAACTTCTGATTTCATTAGCAAATGGAAGTTTAGTCAAACAAAGCAGTCAGATCAGTAGGTGGTGATGGCTAGAAATAACATCCTAAATATTTTAATCCTGGCATTCCAGAGATGTTTACCTTTGTGAAGATAAGCAGAACATATACAAAAACTGAATGAACAACAATCTGCATTCCATCACTACAATGAACTTTGCAGATGACTTACTCTTGGACTCTCAAACCAATTCTTTTTTTAGAGTACAGTCTGAAGAACCAGATAATAAAGCTGAAACCAGCCTGTTTGCAACCTCTCAGGGACCAAATACCACACAGAAAGCAGTTTTGTGTTTTTGTATTTATTTTTAAGTGTTCATTTTTGTTATTACAACACCACATTTTGTTCTCCTTCAAAAGTATTCTACCTCTATGGTTTAAAGTGATACTTAAAATGTCTGAACTTCTTTACAGTTGCAGTTCATGCCAAAAGACTTTTAGCTTTGGAGTATATACCATGTCTGCTGTATGTGCCTCTGTTATATGTCTGCTGCATAACAAAGGCAAGCAAGATACTTTTGAAGCCATCTGCATATCATTGCAGATGTTACGTTCACCCATCTTACCTATCACTGTAATTTTTGCACATCTGGGCTGTCATACACCAGAGTTATCAATGCTGATTTCCTTTCGCATTAACTCCTTTTATACATTTTGCTTAGAACGGAGCCTAACATGGCTATAAGATATCAGAAACTGTTTCAAGGTCTTTAGACCTTGAGAAAGTGATGTCCAGAGGACCAAAGTCTGGTCAGTGTTCATCTCAACAGCCTCCAGCTATGCCGTTTGGGTGAGGAAAGAGAAGGTAGCAGGGAATACCTTGAGACCATCCTAAAATGACTCCTGCATCACCTATTTCAAGTAACTAGCATCTGTAGGGAACCTGAATTCAAGTTGAGTTCAAACAACCAGCTTGCAAATCTTGTTGAAACTTCCAGGTACAAATTGTTTTGCACTTTCTTTTAATAGTTTAAGAATTAGCATCAAAACCTACATTTTACCCTGCAGAAGAAGCTAATTTAGACAAATTAGCTCCAGAACACTGCTTCTTCATCTAGCCAAAAGCAAGGAGTCACATACACAGAGCTTCAGCAGTCTTCTGCATTGCACTTCTGCACAAAGCAGAAAAAAAAAAAAAGAAGAAAAAAAAAGAGACTTGACATGAAAATATGTCAAAAAGTTAGTAACACAATGTCCTTTAAGAGTGTCCTAAAGAAAATAATAATGACTTCTCTTTTTTTTTTTCTTTCTTTTTCAAAATTCTCTGTTTTTTAACTGACCACTTCAGGAATGAGTGTATAAATTCTGGCTTTAGTAGCAAAAGACTACAATGTATAAAAACTGAGGAATTCAAACCAGCCTGTCCTCAGGGATAGGTCTGTCTGCTCCCTTGCTTGGGCACACAACGTGCATACCAGCAGGCTGTGCTCCTCAGTGGCTTCGGAGTAATCCTTTCACTAAAATAACATAATAATGCTTTAGGTATTAATGGATTGCTTTAGCCAACTTCAGTAAATGAAAGAATGGAACCTGTTACGTTCCAAAACAAAACTGAAATTCTTTGAACTGCTGGCAGTACTGAATAAGTGAAGTTCATAGCAAGTGTATGTCCAAAACCCATACAAAGGCAGGCTCTGAGGCACGCTCAATTGCATCTTTGGGTAACAGTGCTATCACACAGTTTTTCGCTTGAAGGATCCACGCACTGCCTGGTTGGCTCCTCTGTGGCTCATTCACAGGTCTTTACCCAATGTCAGGAAATGACTGAAGGCGGCCAAGGAGCCAGTCCTCTTCCCAGCTTTTGTGTTTGTGCCTTCGACCTTCCTTATTCCTTGCTGTAGCCTTTAACCGTTTGTGTGTACACTTGCACAAAATTCTTAAGCAGTCTGGGGCATAACAATCAAGTGCTGTGGTGGGGAGGTTTCACTTGTAAGGGCCGGTTGTCATGAATGTACCGAATGAGCACATTGCAGTTAGTAATGACCTCTCATTAGGAAACATAGACCATAAAAGAAGTCCTTAAAGTAATGCTGTTTCCATCGCAAAATGGATCTGAGTGTGAGAAGGTTTGTAGAAAATGGTAATATATTTTACAAGAACCATTCATGCTGGAACCTTAAGAGTACCTAAGCCTCACTTCTTGTCCGCAGCAGAAGGAATAGACTTGATATTGAGGATAAGCTGGCAATAATCGTTCTGAGTTTTATTTAATTATTGTAGCGATCAATTACAAAAGTCTGGGTATTATTTGTGGGCAGAATGAGATATTAATTTTAAGTAATTACCGAAGTTGCTAGTTCTTGAGGGATGGACACAAAAAAAGTTATTGCCTGTGGAAATCCGAGAGTTTATATTGCAATCAGTCTTCATGTATTCAGAGTCTCCTTGAAAAAAAATTTCTGCAGATTTGATATAGTACTTTTTCCTCTGGATAGTATAGTAGAAAATCACATATATTTTTTTCACTGAGAAGAAATAAATACAAAGTGCTTTAAGGATGTCTTTAAGTTCTACTTAGAATCTTGACAATGTGGGTCGTCATATGTGAAAATATGGTTTAGGGACAGTTAATAATTTTGATTGTTTGGGGTTTTTTTAAAAAGAAAAAAACTTTATTTTGCATTATGACATAAAATCAACACATTTTCAGGATGTATCTGAATTCATTTCTGATGCATTCTGCTCTGAGTAATTAATTAAGGTCTATTCTGAAACAAAGACTATTAAACCAGATCATAGTAAAGTGAGCTTCAGAACATGAATAACTTGCTTTGCTTTGATTTATGCACCTTCTGTTGCAAGTAACTTCTTTTTTCAGATTACCCTGAAAATTTTTTCTCTTACTCTTTCATTTTTCTGTGTAAGCTAAGACTTCACTTCTGCTTTTCAAGATTCCTACCATGGGACCATTTTGTGCTGTAATTTGGCAGAAGTGCTTTCTGCGTAGGAGGTTTGGACTTGTTTTCAGGATAACTGAGGTATGGTTTTTGTTTGCTTTTGTTAAATTTTGGTATTTTGCTAACCTTTTTGATGAGAACACAGGGACCTGCAATAATAATTATTCTCATGGAAATGGAAAAAATTCTGTTCTCTGCTATACATGGGAGCGGGAAGGGGAGAAAATTATTGTCTTTGAAAAATAGAAAGCAAACAAATAAATCTATAGAACAATCCAGAATCCATATCCCTGAACAGGAGCTGGTTGTACTTTTATACTGTTCTTCTCTGATAATTCTTATTTTGATAAGCTATGTTCAGTCATTTCTAGAAGAGACTAAAACACCCTCCCCAGTCATGAAGAAGTTAGCTATGTGATATCCATGAATTAAAAACTAAATTGGGGGTAGAGTACAGTGGTTCTGACATACTTAAATCATTATTTTTTATGTATGTACTAAAACAAGAAGTAAATTCATAAAAGCATTTTCATGTACATGGTTATGTCTACTCAGTGAATGCTCTTCTCCTTGTTATATCAGAAGTTTGGTTTTTGGCTTCCATTCCTTCCCAATGATCTGCTAATGTGTCCTTAGAGAGCACTTGTCTTTCAGTTGGATTACCTGAAAAATGCCTGTAGAGGAAGGAAAAGTGAGAAAAATATTTTCTAAATTGTGTGGAAATCCTCTTATGAAAAGTAAAGTATATGAAAGATGCACCTGTGGAACAATAAGTGCTTAAAAAAAAGTATTTGTGTAGGATGGGTGTTTTTGTTTTCCATGTTCATATATATGTCTGTATATAACGCTAAGCTGCTGTGGCCAGTGCCTTCAATAATTGGGATTTCCACCTAGCTGGCAAGAGAAAGGTACCTCAAAAAATCATCCTCCTTTTCACATCCCAAGTCTCAGAATTTTTCATTTGGAGAACTTCCAAGAGCTGCAGCTCACCATTTGAAAAGCAATCCATTTCACTTGGATGACAGAATGAAATGATTACATGTGGTGATGAAGTCAATAAACAGTAAGCTTAGCTCATAGACAAATTCCCTGTCCAAGTAATTGCACTCAACTTAAGGTTGTAGTCTTGAGGTCATGTGCAAACTCATTCCTCAAAAGCCCAGAAAGCTGTAGAACTGCTCCAAGACCTTGTAAAAGTACACTTCTTTTAACAACTTGATTTGTCTCAGATATGAGGAGATTATTCTCCTTCACTGCCCAAGTACTGTTAGATAAGACTCCAAATTCAGCTGACAACAGTAGACTATCTTTTCAGGTATGACTCTTGTTTTGAAAATAAGACTATTAATTTAACTGTCATGTTGAATATCATCATCCCCAGAAGAATAGGGTATATCAAACTGCTTCCCTTTCACATAACTCCTAGAAGTCCTGCCTGTGTCATTCTGTGTATTCGCTGTATGCTCCTGTTTTCTAATTTCTAGGTTTCCTGTTTACTGTTACCAAATTATCCTTGTAAGTGATAGAAGATAGAAAGCTTTTTTCTTTTTTTTTTAACATTAATTTTTCTCTTATTCATTTTGTTATCACATAAGGAGTCCCTAAATAAATCACATAGTTGATTTTGCTTTGTAAAAAATACACTTTTTTTCCAAAAACTTCTTTCTACCATGGTCCAAATGTAAGTCTGCAAGGAGTCTATGGAAATTATCCACTCACCAAAACAGATAGTCAGTTAGGCCTTTATGGTTGGGATACATATATTAAGATCTTACTATCAAACTATCACTTAGTTTTCAAAGGGGAAGGACTTTGGAATTAGCATTATATTTGCAAGATGACGCAAATTGAACGGCACACATACCGACTGCTATAAGTTACAGAGCATTCCTGAAAATCAGTGCTTGCCAGTATGAGTTTCTATGAAGGTGCTATATAAAAGACATACCCATCATGCTTTTCAGAAGATGTGTGTTTAACCTGGGTGTAAGCTTTACAGCAATACAAACAACAAAAAACAACAGGAAAATTTTTTTTTTGTGTACTACTTCTGACTATAAGGAAGTATATTTAATTTTCAACCTGAAGGAAACAGCAGCAAAACTGCCCTGGAGTTGTTTCAATTTCAAGGAGGTTTTTAAAAAAGTAATTAAAATCAGGATATTAGGGTTAATCCAATGTTTCTGTAGAAACTATCATGAAATCATTAACTTCCAGACAGAGATCTGAGGCAGAACATTTTACTGAATGTATATTGAGATGCAGAAGTTTTGCGTTTTCTTTCATTTGCACGGTAGCAATTATAAATATTCTATGCTGTGTAAAAGAAATAATGGCAATGTAACTTCAAAGAGAATAAACCAAATAAGCTCTAATAGAAAATTGACTGTTGTGGAAAAACAGAAGTTTCCATTTTTTAATTTAGGCTGAAATATAGAGACAAAACTGTAATTCTGTAAATACGATAATCATCTAATCTAACTCCAGTACTGCGTGTGAGAGAATACATTGAAAATGTGGTTAATAATAGTACCATAGTTTTAGACATCATTATTTTCAGCAGTAAATGCTAAATATGTAAAACCTTTTCTATAACGGAGCAGAGCATTTGTAGACTGTCAGGTTGACTGAGTTCTAAAAATGCCTTTGTGCATTTGTGCCTGGATTCACCCTTTCCTGTCTATCGACAGTATGTGCTATTGACTGTTTTCTAAAGATGACTTATGTCAAAGTCTTTGAAATTTGTCTCAGAAGCTATGTTTTGTGTAGGACACAGTGTTGTAATCTGGGAGCACAGTGATTGTCACCTGTTATCTGGGTATCAGTTAGGTTCTTACCCTAGCGAAAGCAATGCTTTCTACATTCCTCCCTGCAAGGAGGTGTATTACCTGATTTACGATAAAAGAGGGACACTAAAAAAATCCTAGTGGTACTAGGATAACAGTTATATGGTACTAGGATTTCCAGTTATAGGACAGCTTAGTGGAAGATGTCAGCAAATTTTTGTCAACAGCACTACTTAATTCTGAAAAAAACCCCAAACCAAAACAATCCAATTCAGTGTTTTACAAGAGCCTATATGTTTGCAAAAAGTATCCTCAAAGACTGTGTTTTCATTTTGCTCTAAATATATTGCTCAGTATTATTCAACACATGCATATCTCTTTTTTCTGGAGATGTTTATTTCTAATCATGGAAATAAGTTCTATTAAGCAGCAATATTTTCCTACTCTGAAGACTTAGAGGATGTGAGTGAGGTTCTTGTCAACTAGGATGTATTTCAGGAATGTCAGTTATCAACACAGAATGTGTTCACCTTGGAACTGGAGGTTTTCTGCAGAAAACATCAACAACATGATCTTTTAACAGCCACCTGTTCCAGCACCCAGGTGTGCTGAACATGCATCCTGTTTCTCACACACCACAATAATTTCAAATATTGGGGATCTTTATTGAAATCACAGTCAACCATATTAAGGTATCAGTTGAAGTAATTAGAAATGGAAATAATACTTCTAAAATACCTGCTGACTAAAGGTCATGCTGCTGTAAAAAATCCATGTTTTCCTTGGTTTAATAAACTATTTGTTGGTGATGTGGCTTAACCAGGCAGGCAGCTAAAACAACCACACAACCATTTGCTCACTGTCCCCTCCCCACACACAGTGAGAGACTCAAAAAGAAAACAAAAAAGGGAAAACTTGTGGGTTGAGATGAAAACAGTTTAATAAGAAAGAAAAGGAAGGCAATAATAATAGTAATAATGATATTGATAGAATAATATACAAACCAAGGGATGCACAGCACAACTGCTCACCGACCAAAGCTAATACTCAGCTAGTTCTTGAGTGGAGCTGCCTCCTGTCCCACCCCCTGGTTGTGTATGGAGCATGATGTCATATAGTAAGGAATATCCCTTTGTGCAGTCTGGGTCAGCTGTCCTGGCTGAATCCCCTTTTCGTTGGCAAGCTAGTATGAGAAGTGAAGTCCTTGACTGCTTAGCAACAACTTAAAAGTGTCAGTGTGTTATCAACATTATTCTCATCCTAAATCCAAAATGCAGCACTATACGAGCTGCTAGGAACAAAATGAACTCTCAGCTGAAACCAGGACAGTTGGATGATATATAAAGTGATACTGGTTCTACAACTGGTTTTAATAGTTTTCTGCAGAGGAAATAATTTCACTGTTTCAGATTACAAGTGCTATGATTTCTAACCAAGATATTATTTGGGGATTCCAGCCTTATCAAATTTGCTGCATTCTGCTTAAAACTCTTCTATCTACTGTATGTGTTTTACTTAGACTAGGGTGTTAAAACTCTCTTCTGTTCTGTTTTTTGTAGCTGGCCAGCCTGATCTGCCATCAGTGATCAAGGATGTGTTTGAAGGACAAAGTCCAGCACTTGAGTCAGGGCAGCCTCCAGTATCAATACAGGTTGAAGGGTGAAGGGATTGAGAGCAGCCCTGTGGAGAAGGACTTGGGGATACTGGTGGATGAAAAGCAGACTGTGACCCGACAATATGTGCTAGCAGTCTGGAAAGAAAGCCAACCATATGCAGCCAACCCTGGGCTGCATCAAAAGAAGTGTGGCCAGCAGGTCAAAGAAGGTGATTCTGCCTCTCTACTCCACTCTTGTGAGACCCCACCTGAAGTATTGCTGCCAGTTCTGGGGTCCCCATTACAAGAAGGACATGGACCTGGTGTGGTGAGTCCAGAGCAAGGCTACGGAGACCATCAGTGGACTGGAGCTCCTCTCCTATGAGGAAAGGCTGAGAGAGTGGGGCTTGTTTGGTCTGGAGAAGAGAAGGCTCCAGGGAGACCTTATTGCAGACTTCCAGTATTTAAAGGGCGCTTTAAAGAAAGATTGGGACAAACTTATTAGCAAGGCCTGTTGGGTTAGGACAAGGGGTAATGGTTTTAAACTAAAAGAGGGTAGCTTTAGACTAGATACAAGGAATATTTATTTGTTTTTACAATGTGGATGGTGAAACACTGTCACAGATTGCCCAAAGAGGTGGTGGGTGCCCCCATCCCTGGAAACATTCCAGGGCACATGAGACTGAGTTCTGAGCAACCTTATCTAGTTGAAGTGGTCCCTGCTCATTGGAGGGGCAGTTGCACTAGATGTCCTTTAAATGCCGCTTCCACCCTAACACATTCTTTGATTCCGTGAGTCTATGATTCTATGAAATGTGTTTATTTCACCAATAGCAAATTGAGCTGGATCAGCATTTGATTTTAAACAACTGTTAAATTATTATTTCAGTGATCCTGGTATTCTGAAGTATTGGTTGAACTGAAAACTGGTGTTCATGCTTAAACTTGAAGCAGATTGTGTTCCCACAATACTTTGCCCTTACAGAGTTCAACATTGCAAGGAAAAAAACACACAACATTGGACCACTATGCCTGTCTTCAAGACTTTTGAGTCATTGGTAGATTGATTTTGTTTAGTGAAGGAAAAATGAAGCCACTCGATGTGGTTTCTACTTTTTCTATTGAAATTCAGAGTTGAGTAAGGGAGAAGGTTGAAAATTTTCCAGTAAGATAGGGTGACCATTGCTCCAAAAAGATGACATGAATGCAGTTCCAGAGAACTTTAGTTTTGAAGCACATACTACTTTCAAGCATTGCCTTTGGATTCGTGGCAGAAAATTCCTCTGTGACAAGCATGACCAGTCATTCCGTGTAGAAGCATGATCACTAGGCAGTGAGCAACTTCTCCCTCCTCAGCTGAAGCATCAGGATCAGAGGAAGGGATTCATGACTCACTTTCCAAGGATTGGTATGAAACAAACGGGTAGCAAATGGGGATGACAGCTGCAGCTTTTAGTGTCAAGAGCCCAGAAAAGTCATCTGGTTCCCACAATGGCATATTGCTTGGATTTTAGTTTCCTCATGCGATGACTCCTATCTTTGTCTTCTGATGCTTACAGAGTATTTGATAGGGCCTAGCAACAAAACAAACATTTCAAAGAACCCAGAATGGTGAAGTACAGATACATTTTATTACTTGGTAAGGAAAGCAAAGTTAGACAAAGATACACCTAAGCATACAGTCACAGAAAAACTCCTGTCCTCTGGCAGGTTCCTGTATCCTGTTAGACCTCTATGAAATATTGAACTTCAATACCAAAGCTATATTAGTTTTCAATATTTTTTTACCTTCCAAATAAAGATGAAGGAATGAATTTGAGTTTTTTGTGTGTTAAACAAATAGTTCCAAAATGTTTGGTTTCAGTCCTGATGAATTATTTTTTTTTTACCTTGTCATTTTGACTAGTACATTTATAATCTTTTAAATGGAAGAAATACTAAAGAAGAAATGTCTGGTCCTGTAGAAATTAATGCTTTACTTTGGTCAAAATAATATATTTTCACCTTCTTGGATCTTGTTTTTACAGTAATTTCCTGTAAAATGTGAACAAAATTGATCCAGTTCACAGTATGGTTGGATACGTTGGCAGTGTCACCATTGAGTTACCATTGGCTTGACCCCCAGCAAGCAGAGGACTTCCCTGCCTCCACAAAACACAAAAGGGAAGAAAATCCTGGCATAGTCAGGAGGGAGCCAAAGTAGAAGACCCCTGGAGACTCCTTGGTTCAGCTGTTTGAACATGAAAAGACTTGGTAATGGGCAAAGTGGGGCCTGGCTGTGGGGTCTGGGCAGAAATATAGCCTCCGCTGGCACTACAAAAGGATGAAGCTGCTTGGTTGTACTGTTAGGGCTGATCCTAGAGACTCAATTGAGACTTGTGGCTGACAATTTTTAATCAAATGCTCAGTGTTTTTAACATAAGCAGCATGTGAATTTGGTTAAGAGCTCTATTATTTGAAGTGTCATAACATTTTGGAAGCCGTGCCAGTGTCATCCAGAAGTTGGTGGGATATCTTTCTGATGAGACCACAATAAACCTGGCCCACAGACAGCCCTCAATGGGGACTGGAGTCCTGCAGTGCTTGCAGAGGTAGTCACCTCTTTAAGTGGCTGTCAGACTCTTCTTTAGGAAATTACCATTGATTTATTGTGGTCAGGTTGGTTTGGTTCTTTTTTTCATGGATGACTTCTGTTAACATTATTTGTGAAAAAGCCCCATCCAAACAAAATCACATGGTTCTAAACCCTGACATTTGTAAAGAAAAGTATTGAGGAATGTGAAGTGGCAGTTCTACACAGCAGTGCTTTCCTGGATTGGTCATCTGATGCAGTCCTTGATATGTGTGCCAGTGGCTATATTTTCATCTCTTTAGCTTTGACCTAATATTCTCATAACTTTCTTAACATCCTTAGCCTTCTAAAACAGCATTCCCAAATATGGTTATTTGACAGATCCACACTTTCCACAGCACTATTAAAAAAACTGAATCCAGATGATTTCTCTAACTTTCTGTTTTGCCTCATCAGTCCAGGTAAATTATTTATAGTAGACGGCAGTTCTAAGAATCAGGGTTCATTCTGTAAAGAAAGTTTTAATTAAGACTTCCAAGTGCTTCCAACAACCATGTATCTCAGGAAATATTTGGGATTCAAACAGCTGGGATGTTTGATTTGGGTTTTTTTTCAAATGAATGCATCTATTCATTTGGGATTCATTTTCAAGTCTTCATATTTCCTTTGATTACAATGGCTCAGTAACAATCTGTAATGAAGGCCTGAGTTACAGATGCATAAAACTAACATTTCACTGCCATCATGGAATTGGTAAGAGTAAAGCACAGAAAAACATAGGATTTTTAAAAATGGCATTATTTTCTGAATGTGCTGGACATCCTAACTTAGTCCCATAGCTGAGGAGAGCATAGGATTCTGAGGTTTCACTGGATTGCCAGTTGTCTTCATGTCTGTTATTGGTTGTTATGAAAGCCATTTCAATCTATTCTGTAGATATTAAGCAATAACAGGGGATTTTTTTTGTCCCTGTTAATTACTCTTTTTTTCAGTCACATTAAAAACATTAGAATATAGGGATACTGAAGGCAGAGAAAAAATAGTTGAAAGCATCTCTATAAAAAAACCTGTAAAGGAGCGAGTTTGAAATGTCAGTATTTAGCTCCATTTAGTACATACAATTTAAAATATTTCTGAAGCCCAACAGGCAAAGAGGGGGTAGGGCATCGCATCTCTTGCCCATCCTCTGTCTGGCATGTCCTCTCTCTTTTTTTTGGTATTCTTTTGCCTCCAGGGTGATTGCCACATGCAGCAGCACAAAGACAGAATAAGATAATTTTGGTGCTTTTTACCCTTTTTCATGCCTTGAGAAACTAATCATGGACTTCTCTACCTTTCACATCAGGGTGCAGCAAGAGCTGGCTGCACCTCCACTAGGGCTGGAGGACCAGCAGATGGGTGCAATGCCACAGCCAGCTGAGCAAGAAACAGTGGCTAATGTCCCACCATCAGCCAGGCAGACCCAGAAGTGACATCCAGCTTCAGTCCACAGCCTAGGTCATCAGGCAGGTGTGTGGTGACAAAGCAAGTCCCAAGTCTGGAAGACAGGAAGTCAAATGGCTGGTCAGAGACAGGATCAGGGTCAGTGATCACTAGGTGATGACGTGGGTCTGAGGTCAAGCTGTATGTCAGTCTATGTGTCAGAGTAAAGAGCAGTGGGGCCCATGGTGGGGCTGGAGTGGGCAGAACTGTAGGAAGCTGGAGCCCAGGACTGCTGGGGCATCGCTGGAACAGGGATTGACAGCTACAAGGGATGAGGTGTAATCCTGGGCTGTGCAGGGTGTTCCCTGGCCAGGGCAAGTAAGGCGCATTGACCCTGACATATGTTAGAAAGAGGAGTGAAAAGTCTAAAGAATCAGAAAGCTCTTAACCTGATTTTGGACTTTTAGTGAACGAGCACTCCTTGGTCACCAACCTTGGAAAAGAAACATAGTTCAGAGAAATAACTGGGGATTTTTCAAACCCCTTTCCTTTCCCAGGAGCTTTGAGGCACACTGATGTCTTTGCCATTTGAGTTTGCCATCAGGTTTTCTCATTGTCCAGTGTTTAATAACAGATCAAGTGAGGAGACACTAGAAAGTCTGGGACTCTTCAGTTTGGAGAGGAGACAGCTGTGAAAAAATTTCACATAATTATGAAAATAGTAAATATGTGACAGTGTTGGTCATTGCTATGTACAAACCAGAGGACTTCCAAAGGAACCAGTAGGAGACTGCTTTAAAATAGATAGAAGAACAAAAATACTTCTTCATACTGTAGGTAGTAAAACTGCTGGCCACCACTGCCATAGACATTGTGGGTACACTGAGCATTTGCTGGTTAAACAGGGATTAGATAAATCAATGGAAGAAGGTATACTGGATATTAGTGCAATTAATTTGAAGGCTTCAGGTCCATTCTCTGGATTTTAATTCATTGGGGCAGTTGGAGAGAGTATGCACCCATGCATCATTGGCAGATTATGTGACCAACTGTCCACACTGAAACACTGGATTGCGACCAACTGTCACTGCTCTTAAATCTTCTCTAGCTGCATACTATGATTACTAAAGTGACACTTGCAGTGACCTGCTGGAGCTCTATTCTGGGTAGCTTTCAAATCTAATTCTATTTAGATATCCATAATTGCTTCAGTCAAACATTCAAAACAGAAAGGGGATAACAGAGGTGGAAGAAAAAAAAAAAAAGGTGTCAAAGGAGGACTTGAAAATTGCAGCAGAAAAAGAAGCAAAAGGAACAAATAACAAGGATGATGAAGCAGGGAATACTCCACTCACCTCTACCTGAAGTCATGGGAGACCTTTTCTTCCTAGTAACTGTCAGTAATAACCTTGAATCTGCATGATGTAGGGTTAGAGAGTGGCCATCATGTATGGGCTAAGCAGTCCTGAGATAGGGACATGAACTCTACCCAGTCTTGTTCTTCTCATTATAACTTGTGGCAAGTTAAAACAGTACACCTTTTTACAATTGCTTTACAATAAAATCAGTTGAAATAGAAAGAAACCCAATGAAAGCTATTGTCTTGGTTTTACAGGTTTCGGACAAGAATAATAATTTTGCCTAATCATTTTATACAGAGTTCAGACACTGCAGCACTCTTTATTTGGGAGGGAAGAAAAAAAACCCTCAAGAAAAATCATAGAATCATAGAATTGTAGGGGTTGGAAGGGACCTCGAGAGATCATCGGGTCCAACCCCCCTGCCAAAGCAGCTCCCCAGCTCATACTGCACAGTTAGGTGTCCAGACAAGTCTTGAGTATCTCCAGAGAAGGAGACTCCACCACCTCCCTGGGCAGCCTATTCCAGTGCTCTGTCACCCTCACTGTGAAAAAAAAATAAAAATCCAGAGAGACAGAGAAAAGGAAAGCCTTTAAAAGAAATATCCTCTTTAATATGAGCATAGCTCTATCTTGTTTAAAACAATTTGTCTTCCCTGTCTATTGATTAGACAGAGGAAAATTTGATGGGCTTGCTTTTTTAACTTAGATGAATAAGTGAATGACTGAACAAGTAATGTGGTTGCTTGATCCCTCAATCTGTGTTCAATAATACCAAAATGGGCTTACTTTTGGCTGAGGAAAAATATTAGCACAACAAACGACTGGGCAGCCACTGTGTCCAATACCAGGAGTCAGCCATCTGGATTTAGCATTAGGTGCCGGAAGAAAGAACAGAAAAGCTCTTTGTCCTACATAATCTCCAGAGAAAGTTTTGATCCAGGTCCTCAGTTGGATGCTTCTTTGGACACTGCTAAACACTTACCTTCAATTGTTTATTAGTGTTGTCTGCTTCTGGATTTGCAATGATTCTGCCATTCTGTTCCTATGGTCAGGGTGTTTGTTTTCTCCTCATTTGTCAAATCAATAATGCCAAAGGAAATACTAACCTTCAGTGACCTACAGATATCTTTATATCTGCCCCATCAAGCTGTACAGAAACTCAGAGAACAAAGAACCTTCTTTTCAGACACATCCCTTTGCCAGAATATTTGCATGTTCTCTGGGAGGGATCAGCAAGATACGCAATGAGAACCTGCCAGATAAGACAAGCTGTCACTTAACACAGATCTTACTGATTCAGTCAGTAAGGGGGATTTCTTTGGTGTCAGGTAGAACTGCTACTTTCAGACCAAGTGTCATTTTAAATATCATCAGGAGCTACTGTTTGGGTAGGGTACACTGGAAGATTAAACACTGGATGGTGAATGTCCACTAAGTCTGCTGGAGTGTCAACAGATGCTGATGGGCCACATACTATATTAGAGTTCAAGCATTATAACAGAGATTCCTTACTGGGACCACAACGCAACAGTGGTTTTTTGGGTGGCTTTGTTTGGGTTTTTTTTTCTAATAATATATTGCCAGAAATATCTGAGCTGTTATTTTTATCTTTTTTTTTTTTCTTTTTTTTTAAGCCTCTAAAATTATGGTAAAAACATATGACTTTGCAGAGACGTACCTTAAGGTCTAATTCCTGTCTTTTTCCAGATAGCGCTTAGTGCAATTACCAGTATAACTAAGGAACACATACAGCACAGATTTCACAAGAGGGTGTGAATACATTTTAAAAATTATTGATTTCTTTCTCCCTTTTCAATGACATGATAAGGCAGATAGATAAAGAGCGATCCGGGGCCAAATTTTGTACTGAGACTGACATCATTTGCACATGTGTATGCAAACCTAGTTTAAGACCTTGAGACCAAGCTATACCTCAAGGTGTTATATGTGAGGCTCTGACTGGAGCTTGCATATACATATATGTGTGCTTACATATTTGTTATTATTGTTTTGCCTTCCCTGGAATGTTAATCAATGATGCTAGAAGCTCAATTTGAGATGAACAGCTAGAAGCTCAATTTGAGATGAACACCCAGAAGCAAAACTTCATTGCAGTATGTTTTCAGGTCAACTAAGGATGAAAGGATAAGGAAAACTTGCTTCTAGAAATACTGTTCAATACTGGGCAGGTCCCATCTTGCAGCCTTCTTCCCTCAACCTAACTTAGAAATAGTTGAGGCAAGTGAGATAGCAGAGGATTGCCTGTGTTTGCTCCCTGAAATTACTGCAGTGTGGTTTGCTACCCTGAGACAAAGATGTACCGTTCTTTCTCCTTTCCTTAGAGCTTGCATATTTTGTGGAAGATGGGATCTCAGTCATGAGCATTGACTTGTGAAAACATGACAATATGACTTATGACCTATTAATTTTGGAACTTACTGTTGTTTATGATAAATAAATAGACTTTCTTGTTTTACATGCATTATCTTGTATCTGGAATTACTGATGCCTAACTACACTGAAATTCTCAGGTAGATGTTTCCCTGAACTCTGTCACTATGTACTCATTTAGAGGCTGACTGCATGATTACTTGACAATAACTGCCATTGAAAATCATAGGCACAGAAACACATGCTTAGTGAGTCAGAATGCATGGAATTTCTTCACTGTGACATAGCTATTTTAGAAAAAAATGCAGTATGAATTGTAGAATTTATTTTCTATTTGTTTCTGGCTCCCATTCGCTTGTATGCTTGCAATGATTAAAATACTTGCTCTGGGAAGATGCTAACACACCCTTCTCCTCTCAACTCCCCAAATCCAAAATATACATGAAGAAGCTAAAAAAAAATGCTTCAAAGCCACAGAAAAAGGAATTTCAGGCTGCTGAAAATTAAACAGTTTAAAATATTATGAAAAAAATATCCACGACGATTCCAAATACTTATGAGGAAAATGGCCATGAGAACTCAGAGGATGTCTCTGTTTTGTGTCTTATGTCCCCTCTCAGTTGGGTAGAGATAACATGGAAAAGGAAGATGTATGCTACAAAAGCTGAAGAGACAGCTAACCTGGGCAGGGAACAAGTAAAGGCTCTTAAGGGACACACTGCAAGCAGAGGCTGGTAATGTTTTAGCAGGAAACCAATGCCTGAGGTGTAGCTGGCCAAGAAGTCTGGACATATGAATTACTGGATGAAATGTAGGAATGGACTGACGTGGATCCTGGAACTAGAAATGACTGGGCAGAGACACTGGGGTAAGGCAAAGAAAATGGGATAAAAAGAGGACAAAACCAATGAAGGTCAGAACGGAGTCACAGAGGAAGAAATGTCACTGATGGGATTGATGAGCAAAGCATGTATTGGTTATAAATCATTTGTTTTTGTAATCTAATGGTAGACTTTTTCTCTCCTGAGAAATTATTATAGAAATTTGAGTTGTGTTTTGCTGAGGAAAGGCTCAGGAATATTGTGTGTTTTTCAAGTAAGCATCCTAGTCATTGTAGCATTTTAGAGAATATGAGCACTACTCTGTAGATTAGGCATATGATGAGTAGAATGGGTCAAGCAGTCTAATAGGGTTCTGGGCTATGAATCCCAGTCTTTGGGAGTAGATGGAGCTCTCTTTTCAGTGCTTCCTAATGATTTAATTCTGTTCTGCATGTTTGGCGTTGCGATACCTGCTGCCATTCTAGAGGGACTGGAGGGAAGATGGGGACATAACTTATATTTATTCTCCTGAAGCCACATGTCCAATTTATTGTCTGAGCAGTAACATCTGAATCTCATCTGAGCCTTAGTGCTTGGATGTAAACATTATTCAGCAGTCCTTTTGCAGAGGCAGGAATAGGAACCCGTTCTTTTGGGGAAAATGCAACTCCCTTGGTCACAGGACGTTCTTTTGCTAATCTTGACACTTCTGGCTCACTCCCCTTTCTGTCTTGTTAATGAAAAATGGTGCAGAGAGTTCTGCGTATGAGATGCCTTCACCTGTGACACTTTGATTCACCTCTCTTCTTGCAAAAAGAAAGCAGGATACTTCAAAAAGCAAAAGATATGGAAGGAAAAGTAATGTAAAATCTGAATTTTAATACATGGGTTCAAATTAAAATTGTACAGGCAGACCTTTATATTATTATTTTTTAAACTATTATTGCATAACAAATTATTATTGCATAACATAAATTATCTTAACCTATTTTACATTATATACAATGTTTGTGCATATTTACATTGTTTTTAATATTGGAGTTGCTACCAGCTCTCTTTCTCCCCATTCACTTGTAAACTCTATGGCAAACAAGAATTTAGTATAATTCATTCATTAGTATGACTTATTCATATTTGTTATTACTCAAATTGTTATTACTCAATTTGGATTTAAATAATTCATTCTATACAAAAATGACCAGAGAAAAATCACTCATACAGGTTATAGCACTGTCATTTCTCCTCAGGTCTCCAAAAAGCCATTGGTGTAGCATCTTCATTTGCCTGCTTCATTTGAAAAATACCGAAAATGTTGTTCAATGAAGACAGGAAATGATGGGATTTTTAGGCATATTTTTCTGCCTCTACAAGTAAATTTCTTTGTATCACTAGGAATTAAGCAGAAGTAATTAAAAAGCAACTCCAGCTTGGCTGGACTTTGTGCTGCTTGTGTCATAGTTTTGTTATGTCTGCATGTGTTTCACCTAAATAGAAATGATTTATTAGCCTTTCTAGCTGTGTTTCTAAATCAAACAATAAAAAAGTCACCTAAACCAAACACCTCCTCACTTGTACTGGTGGAATGATAACTGGTTTTGCATACTTTTAAACAGACATTTGTCTTGTAAAGAGATATACACACTAAAGAGGAATAATCCAGCTAGCAGTTGTCAGATCTGCGTACCATTTGTGACCTTTTCTACATCATGCTCTTCCAAGGAAGCTCACCACATTTGCTACAGTTTCCTTGGAATGAGACCACACATACTTTAAATTGATACAATATTTTTTGAGATGGTCAGTTGTAGCTGTCACAGGGAACCAAAAATAGGTTCTTCCAACAGAAAGCCTGTTCCTTTTAAGAGTTTTTGCTAAGCAGTTGTGGCTTTGACCACAGTTTGAACTTACATCTCACCTTCAAAATTCAGGAAAGTTTTAACAGTTTTGACATGCATTCCTCTCCAGTTATATCTTTTAGTTGCCATTCAAAAGATAATCAGTTTGTTGGTATTTTAATGGTGTTCTTCAGAAGAAGGAGGGAGAGAGGGACTGAAGAGCTGGCTATGTCTCACCAGTTTCTCTGTCATGACAGCAAAGCTGAATCTAGCAGATCCACATGACAACAAATGGCAGACCACAGATCTGAAGCTTATTCCCAGCTCAACTACCAGTCCTCTGGCTGGACTCTGTGACTGGTTTCCATAGTCCTGGCCTCCTGGATTTGCGCTGGCAAAAAGGCGGTAAAAATACTGACTTCTATGATGCACATTTTTTCCAATACTGTTATTTGTTATTATATCCATGCTTGGCTATTGGTATCTTGTCTTATATGTGGAAACTTTCTGTATTCTTATATGAAGAGTATCAGCTGTTGCAACTGAGGTCTTTGGGATGCCATAAATATATAGGGTAAGAACACCATGCATAATACAATGAGACTTTGCATGTGTTTGGTGACCTTACATGTGTGGATATCTCTTGATTGTATACTAACTCATAGGGCAGTCTTGTTGTGTGAGAGCTAGAGGAGAAGACACTATCTCAAAATATCATTTTTGTTGTAAAGGAAAAGTATGGGGGAAAGACAATAGAAAACACTAGTGGGTTTTTTTTTAGTGGTGTTCTATGTACTTGTGTTTGGTGAGATTTGGCGAGAAGCTATGAATGGCTGACACAAACCTTACTACACAGTTAATATTCAATCTAAATATTTGTGTCTATTTATAAGTATAATTGTACCCATTTTGTTTGAATGAGCATAAGAAACTCCAGAACTGAGCAATGACCTTGATTATGTAAAAATTACTAGCCCCACAAAATTTCCTTCAGTGTTTTACTGCCGATTACTATGTCCCTAATCCTACAAACCAATCCAATATGCAAACAAGTAACTGCTCACAGAAAAGTGTCTTGTTTTGAATATTGAAGTTTTCCTTCTGTGTGATCTTTATTTTTCTATTGCACACCTTTGATGTTTTTTATATTAATTTTAAAATATTTTATTGCGCAGAATATTTATCTTTAGAATGTACTATCTTTTCCATTTAAAAAAAACCCAACACATTAAAACAAATATTCTGCTCATCATCAAGTTTGTAGTGCACCTTGGAAAATACAGGAAGGATATTGTTCTGTTTTCACATGTCCCTTTCTCATTTTCCTACAGCATATTGGAAAACAGTGTCACAGTCTGTCTCTTTGGCTGACCTTCAGGAAAACTTCATTAATTTGTTCTGGTAAGGAAAGATGAAATGTATCTGTGAGATGAATGAAGTAGTAGTGAGGCAAAACCCTGAATACTTAGAGAGAAGGGATTTGAAAAAGTCTTGTTCTGAAACTGTAAGATGCCTTCTAATAGTCTTGATGCTTGAATTATATGAACATGTAGTAGACTTGTAAATATTGTGATTAATCTCATTATTTAAATGAATTGCTCTACATACCAGACAGTGAGCATCCATGTTCCACATGCAATCTACGTTAACATCTCAAATGTATCTTCTATTTGCAAAGCTTCTGAATGCATGGTGTGTTCTTAAGAATCCAATTAAAGAGTTCACCCGTAAATCAAGAACAAAACTAACACAAAAAGTACAGCTCAACTTCTGTGCAGGTATGAGGTTGCCAGCAATAAATGTGGAAAAAGCCATTAAAATGGTTACAGAGCAAAATAAAGGCCCAGGATTATCAGACTGTTTGCACTGGCTGTACATAGAGTTTCAACAAAATCAACACCTACTTCAAACATGCAACAATTAGGATTGAAAGAGCATTTAATTACAAAAATAGGTGAAAGACTTGTAAAGTTCAGCGCGCTGTTATTAGTGTGAATTTAATTTCTTTGCTTGGAAAGCTGAAGTTTTATACTTTCTGACTAAATTATGGCTGAATTATTTAACTCTTAAAAATCAAGTTTTAAATCCAAATCCACATTTAAATGTTTAGAGTTCTTTTTCTGTAAACAGTTGTTGAAATAGACTTATGCTGTTTGCTTTTCCTGCCAATAAAAAGCTTAGTTGTAATATTGTGCAAAAAATGATCATCATTAGAATGCACACAAAATGAGCACAGTCTGGAATTAAATTCCCAATGAACATTCATAAGATACTGTGATCTGTGGTATACTCCTAGGATACATTTGTGGCAGGAAAATGCTAATGTGAAGCCTGTGCCTCAATTTTACTGAAGAATCAAACTATCGCCAGAAGGGCAGTTGATTACAGCCACAAAACCCCAGCACTATACTGCCATACCTTGTTTGTGGAGAGGCAAGTATTTCACTTCTTTCCCAGTTTTCAGGTCCCAGACACTGCTCGTCCTCCTGCTGGAATGCCTGGCTCGCATCCTTTTTGTGTGCATTTAGTTCTCCTGTATAACTACTGCTACGTTCCACTCCTTCCAAAAAGTAATATACTAGAATTGTGTATAAAGGCAGGGAAGGTGAAACAAGGAAACCAGACAATGTAAGAGGGTTTCAGCTGGTTAAATGATGGTGTCTAGTGTTATTTAGGATGACTTCCATCACACAAGATAACTTCACAGGGTTGACATAGGACTTAGAGGGATTCTGGCATCCCTCTAGAGCAGGAGCGGAAAGTTCACACCTAAAAATGACAGTTTGGGTAAGCAGTTCTCACACTGTCAGTCCAATTCATGTTCAGCCCTTAACAGGCACCTTGTAGTTTGTGCTTCACACTAGTCAAGAACTGAGGAATGTAAGGAGAATAGTAGCACAGCTGTACAGTTTAGTGCAGAACAATCCTCAATGGAAAAGGATAGAAAATGGGAAGTGTGCTTGCTTCAAATGCTAGTCTAGAATATAGCCAATCATCTGGGATGGCTGATGGAAAGAGCTGATCCCTTGTTTTCAATACTTAATGAGATATGGTAGATGGGACAAGGTACTTAATGACTGATGAAACTCGAAGTGAAGTATGGTATGACCAAAGAGCAGATTAGAGAACTTCTCTATGTAGAAGCATCAGAATACACTTAGTGAGGAAAAGAATGCATTTGCAAATGACAAAGAAAAGGATGGTTTTGTCCTCCAGACAGAAAATCAAGACAACCTGAATTACGAACTTGTCAAAGGATTTGAGATGCTGTGCAACAACATTTGTAGTATTTAGACCCTTATTGGATGTAGAGCCTTGATGGAGATCTGAGTCAAAGATGTTGCTCAGGATTCTGCAGACCAGCTGCATTGCCCTATGGGAATGAGAGGATGTGGAATCCTGCCAAATGCTGCTTAGCAAATTCCTAGACAATCCACACAGTGACAAATTCCTGAAGATGAAATGCATTGACATTGCTAGACACTTGCAGGCCTTCAATTTTGCAACAATTTTATTGGATTGCTGTAGGTTTGAGCCTACCTTCAGCAGTGTTTTATGTGACAACAATACCTAAAGTGTAATCTCTGCTCAATTCGGCAAGACCATTTGTAACTTCAGTAGCACACTGAGCTCAGGTTTCTAGCAGACAGAACTGTGAGGAAAAAAAAATGTTATTTGAGACAAACCCCAGTTGATTTACCTCAAAAGGTTTTCTCTTCTCCAATAGATAGCACATCTAAGATAGAATGACAGGAGTTCTGAATCAGACTGATGGTTTTCCAATTCAGTACAGGCTCTTATTGATGCTGTAACACTACTGCTGCCTAGAATGATCTTTTGGATGCCTCCAGTATTTAGACACTTGTCAGCTGCATTTTGCAGATCCTATTTGTAACACAGGACTCTTTGGATTCAAAAAGCTTTACACATCAGCCTCAGACAGAAGCTCGCTATTGCATTCTTTTGCACTGAATAGAGGCTTTTACAGTGTAAATGTGCCCTTATCTAATGCATAGGGTTACTGCTAGCCAGCCAACACAACTGCACTTAACTGTGCCGTTCTTAAGAGGTTATTTTATTTCATCTTGAACAGTTTGGGTTTTTTTCTTGACTTTTGTCTCTCATCCGGGTAAGATGAAGGAAGGCTGGGGGCATGTGATATATACAAACTCACTTTATTTCTTTGATACAATTATTATATCACTGAAGTTACTGCATTAGATATTCCCATAACATCTTTGTTATTGATTCTGGCCTGACTTTTTGTCAATGTTTTATTAAACTTACCATTATATTATAACTTTAATTCAGAAAGACTGCAATACACTATTTTATTTCTGGAAAAGCTCTCTGTTTAAGCACCTAGTTTAATGCAGCCCTTTTCAGAATGCTGCGGTTACACCAAAACATCAGATTCCCTAATTCCCCTTGTTCCACTGCTCCTTTCTCTGCACCCAGCCAAACAGGACACCTTCTTACTTCTACCAGCTCTGCCTATCGCGTGATCCCCACTGAAAAGCTAGTTCAACTTCTGAAGTGACACAAAACTCATCCAGCAAAAGAATGAGCGTTTTCCAGCTGTTTTTATGAGCTGAACTGGCTCACCAGCAAGTCAGATCTTGCACAAAGAATAGGGCAGGACACTGCACCCACAAACATGTCCTAACCTGATGGAGCCAAAGCAGGGAGATGAAGAAGTTGAACCACTCCCCTGGAAGGTGTTTTGATGGCATGAATATTTTTGATGAGCTCAGCTTTCTTACTGCAGACAGAGGTTAATTAATGGCAATTGTCTGAGCTGGACTTGTCTTGGACCAAAGTTCAAACAAAGACATGTGCTTTTTAATGCAAGCAGCCATGTGTGCAGCTTTTGCTGTCCTTGAAAGTTAGGCAGGTTCACTGGCGATACTTCTTCTTAAAGTCTCCAGGTCATTTTAACACCTTGTCTCAAATGTAAAGTTATCAACAACATCCCATCCTACATCCCCACTTAAACAAAAAACAAGACAAAACAAAACAAAACAATCTTCCTTGATGTAACTACGAAATCTATCAATGAGATGTGCTGAGAAAGCAGCTTCGTGTCATCTAGCTATAAGTAGTATATTACATTATATTGCTCGTAATTTGAGGCTCCATCTGAATGGAAAGATGGAGAAAATGTTACCTGGACAGGGTAGTGAATCACTCAGATTGTGAGAGCTCTGCCCTTTCTGTTGAGGTATTTCTACTGTGTACAGAGCAGTGTAAACAGAGAGAAAGAAAACACTAAGAGGAGAGTATTTCTGTAGGCTAGTGGTTACGCTACTCATCTAAGAGAGTGCTCTGGGCTCTGGTTCCTGCTCACTGGTCTGCTGATGTAAATGGATGTTGAGTATCAGCTGCAGATGAAGTCCCAGGGACTGAGGCTAGGACACTGAACTCCCAATTCTTGTTAGTGGCTGGACTGGATTGAGGATTTTTCATTCTTGGCTGCCTACAAGCACAATTTCATTAGTTTTTTGGAGAGTCCTCACTTTCCCCAGCCCAACCTACTGTCTGGTGATGAGCATGGTATCCAGGCGCGTGGGCTTGGATGCCCTTGGGCAAAAGATTCCAGTGCTTGCCACCTGGGTTGTTGCAAGTCAGGGAATGGTATTTGGGACAAAGGGGCTTCAGTGCAAAGTGTCTCTGATGACAATGGTGCAGCAATCATCTTTCTGGCATTCCATCTTCTGGCATAAGAAGTTAGTGCGCGCTACATTCAGGTTTGTAGCTGTTGGTATCTGTCTCTGTGAATGCTCTCAGCCAACCCCTCACAGGTAAGACCTGACATATGAAAGGCTTAAACTGTGGTGCATCAAGGTTGACTAAAGTTCTGAACAGGGAAAACTGTTCTGCCTTAGCTCACAGATGGCAACTCTATAATCTGCAGTCTAGGCCCTGACCCAGGAACTCTTGCAGCACTCTGCAAGACCTACCTTTCTGATAAATCTCTAGGCTTTGAAAGGCTGTGTGTTCATAACACCTTGTGACCAGCTTTAGTTAATTTCTAAGACATTTTCCTTCTGAACATAAACACGAATGTAGTGTAATTCAATGAACTTCATTGAAGTACTTCTGGATTTACTTTGGTATAGTTGACAGCAGAATTTGGCTCTATATGTGTTGGCATGAGCTCTATGGGACATTGTGAGTAAAACCAACAAACTTATCCTTCTTAAACCATGTTTCAGCTTGCCGGTGGATCTGAGCTTTAAACACTACACTCTAGTCTAATGCCAGAATTTTTACCTACTTTCAGATCTCCCCATTGTAAACTGTCTGCCAAGGCTTGAAGACTGTAGGTGTAAAATACAGTTAAGGAGTTTTACGCTCTGAGACCTGCCAAACAAAGTAGAGTCCATGTCTCTCCTGTATTAATGACTTATATTATAGCATGTCTGGAAAGCTAAGGCTTTAATTAGCAAAAAATAGAAAATGCTTTAAAACATAGCCAATTTTCATACGTTAGTGCTACTCCTCAGAATATGACTTTGAAAAGGTTTTCATTTACTCTTACCAAGAAAAAAAAAAAGTGAATATAGTACCATGCTGAAAGTTTTGATTCCTTCTTATTAGCCATAGAATTGGTATATGCACCAGTAACATCTCACATGATGTAAATGGGCATGTGAGTATCTTACCTAGATTTTGCCTTTGTGAGCAAGATGTTTGTCCTGCTTGATGACTGAAGCCTAAACACATACTGTCCTTTATCAATAGGAACATAGCAACAAAAATTGATTATACTCCTTTAGTTAACACTCACTAGCTCACATCTGAAACAGTGCATCCAGTTATGGACCTTCAGTACAAGAAAGACATTGATAAACTGCAGCAAGTTCAGAAGAGAGCCTCCAATACGACTGGAGGCTGGAGAATTTACCTGGTGAGGAGAGGCTGAGAGAACTGAGCTGGTTCATCCTGCACATCAGACATCATTTAAGAGACGCCTTCCAATATCTACAAGGAGGTTACTGTGAAGACAGAGCAAGGCTGAACTGCACAGCGGGAGAATGAGGAACAGTGATAATAAATTGAAACAGAAAAATCCCAACTGGGATACAAGGAAATCTTGCCTCCTTGTGGATAATTTTTCATTGGAACTGGTAAACTAGAGAGGCTGTGGAACTGAGCAACCTGATTTGACTCTGCATTGCCCAGGAGTCAGCCCTAAAAGACCTCTCTGAGGTCCCTCCCAACTGGAATCAGTCTGTGATGTTGTGACCTTACAAAGACGTTTGCAACAGAGAAACTGAATGTAGCAAGCTACCAAATCAAAATGGAAGGTTATTTTGTCTGCAGGCAAATTCTGATAGAGTAGCCGTTTACTCCTCTATTCTATTCTTTGGGTCGCATTCAAACATCTCAAGTTGTGTCCATTGCTGAATTTCAGGATGCTTTGTAGACCATTTGGTCTGGGACAGCAGTCTACATTTAGCCAGCTCAGATTGTCTAAAATGTAGGTAACCCAGGTTTTAGAATGGACTCCAAGTATTCTGCAGAGCAAAGCTATCCTTGGCTCTTCTGCTTGAGCTTATCATTGCGATGACTGATGAGATAGTTGGAAGACTTGATTTAATGGGAGTGTAAGGTTTTCCTATATTCTCTCTGGACCATAAACATGACGTGCATTGAGCAAGGCAACTATCACACACAGACATTTATTTCAGACTCTTTTCCACCCCTTGGGACAGTTTACCAAGCAACACAGATGTTGTAGTTTAAAGAGCAGTAAATGTTTATTATTCTTGTGATAAAATCTTTAATCTTGTGGTATTATTATGTAATAGGCCAGTTCTATATGAAGATGTACATTCAATTCACAGTTACATGTACATTTGATTGTCAGAAAGACTCTAATAGACCTTTAAAGTTTGCTTGTGAACGATTCAAATGCTGTTGATCTTATTGACCTTGACCAGAGAGAAATTTGACCAATACTTTAAAACTGACCCTGACATCTCCAGTTGTGTACAAGTATTGTACATGGATACCACTGAAAATTTTGAGAGGGAAGAATAGCTGTGACTCACTCTTGATCTTTAGAACAGCACTGGATAAATGGTTGGGTTAGCACAGATTTCTAAGAGGTAACCTTCATTTTACTTGGCTTATGCCGCAAATATTTTAAAAACTGGTAGATAAAGAGACCTGATAATCTACTTTCCTTTTGTGTTTTCAAACATGCTGCAACATAAAATGCCTGATAAAATTATTGAGATTATTTATTTCACAGTCTCAGTGCCTTTACATGTCTGAATGGAAAACAGCCAGCAGTCTACTCAGGGTAGTGTTTAGTGTGTGCAGGCAAAAAAACCCCACAAAACATCTATTTTTTAAAGCAACTTGATAAAGTATTCTGGTTAGTACGTTAAGCATTTTCACAAAGGGTAAACATTCATGTTTCCTGACAATTAGATGAGTAAGAAGCACAAAATACTGAAAATAAACAAGATCTTTTTGATTTTGTAAAATTTTGATAGGCAATTTTTTCCTGTAAGTACTCCCTACTATCATCTTGTCAGAAAAGAAGTGGAGGAAACTGACTTTAGAACATAAGTATTTTGGTGAAAGGTAGCAGTCTTGGATCAAAACACAAGCAAACTACTTATGTTCCCCAAAAAATGATCTGCTATACCAAGCAGTTTACTGACTCACATAATGTAAAGCTGATTTGCCATGATTTTATTTCTTTCACTTAGGAGGTCTTTACAATTCTCATTTTGCCAAACTGGCTCAAACTTAGCTGTACCTTACTCCTCAAGGCATGCCTTTGATTCTACTTGCATTATCTAGACTCTACTCATGATAAATGGAACTTCCAGAATCTGGATTTATGTATTATATTTAATAAAGATAACTGCAGGCCTAATTTGGATTGCCAAAACTTTGTAGCAAGTAAATTCTGTAACCAAAGACAGGGAAGATAAACCACAGATACAACCACAGCAATTTCTTAATTAACAGAAACAATTCTCAAGTTGTGTTTTTAGACTGAAAGTTATTCTCTTTCTTCCCATTTTCACCACTGTGGCTGCTTTAAATCTCTGTGCTTTGGTTACCATAGGATATATGGACACAAGCACAAAGATCAGTCTCAGCATTGGTGCAAGTAATTAAATCATAGTACAAGGTGTGATTCTACAACACTTGTGTTGTGAATCCATGTACCCAGTCTATAAAACAGTAGGATTGATTTAATTATTTTTGGTTTTGATACTGGTAGGTATGGTACATTCTGTATAGTTTCTCAGAGACCGTCAATATTGCAAAAAAAGAGATTTAATTCTAAAGAGGCCTGATACTATAAAACTTAGAGGTCTTCCTGGCTCTGTAAGAACTATATCACATCTTCCAAATGGGAGTCACAGGAGCAAGCATCTTAAGTAGAAGCAACTTGTAATTGTCAATAGGAGATGCTCAAGAGAAGAATATATTTTAACCCATTGAATCATATAGTAATTTATGTTGGAATTTCTCTCTGAAGGTCAACTTATCCAACCTGTTTCTCAAAGCAGCTGCAAACTTGTTAGGACAGATTACCGATTGCCATAGCTGATTGAACTTTGAATGTGTCCGAGGATGGAGATTCTACAACCTCTCTGAGCAACCTGCTTCAGTGGTCTATCACTGCAAAGACATTTTTTCCATGTATCTATACAGTATTTCCCGTGCTGCAAGTTTGTTTATAAAAGATTATATGATTCCTTCCATGCACTGGCAGGTGTGTAGCAGACCTTGCATTAGCTGTCTTCACTATAATGATATGTAAGTGATTAAATGGCATGGAAACACTCATGTCAGGATGGGATGCACCCTGAAACAGTCTCCTGGATTAAGATGCTTGCAGGCATTTCTCAACAGAGTGCTAACACATCTTATTAGGTTCACACCTTGACCTGATTCATCTCCTACCACCTGAAGATATCCAAATTCCCCCATATAGATATGCCCTTGATCATGTGCTCTCAACACAGCATCACCTAAAGATGTGTGCGAACTGGGTTTAGCTTCTTCCTCCCCCTGCCACCTCTTCATCAGAAATGTTATTTTAAAAATCATGATGGTACTGATTTATGTCACTTTATAGACAAGTGGTTTACCTCATTTACATACAAAAATCAAAATTGTCAGAAGGTGTTAAGAATTGTCATAATGTCTTCAGTTCCAGGCACACAACAAAGATGAGCAATCCTTGACCAGCAAAAACCTGGACATCAGTAGAGCATGGATGCCTGTGGATCTAGGCAGAGCTTTTGATAATTTCACTCTTAGGTTCAGTGCCTCAGTCCTATAGCAACTCCACTCTAGGCACTCTGTGGATTTTACCCCTGGTTTAATCCATTGGAAATGTAAATGAAGACACTGATTTTTAAAATTTTTTTTCAGGGACACTGAATTTTTTCAGGGACAACGTATTTCTTATAGTAACATGGTGCTACTTAAGAATGGCTTTGTAAGGTAGCATCAGCACCTACTGTCTCCCAAATATTTAAATTAGCTGCACTAAATTAACCTTGATCCAAGGTTTTCTGCCTTGAAAATCCAATAGAAATGCATTGCCATCCTATTGCTTTTCATAATTGTGCCTTAAACAAATATGAACCAACAAGAAAGGAACCCTTCAGTCATCTCTGCATTAGCTCTGCAATGCTAAGTAGTCAGATACCATTTTTGGCATAGGAAGCTCAGATACTAAATGCAGATGGGGAACTGTTCTGCTGACTAAGAAACTGCATTTTGTGTACAGTCATGTCTCATAGACAAGATCCACTTAAAGCAGTGGTTTTGTATCAATAATTGACACTGAATTAGCAGAAAATTCAGCATATGGTGATTAGATTCTGCACTTATTTTTGTCAGTGTTTTAGATTTGTATTTTCAGACATGACTCACCCTTTAAACCCTCTTTCTGGAATGAAGTCGCTAGATTATTTTGTAATTTTCATTATAGCTGAAGATGTCACATATGATCGTATGAATTTATGAGGGATTTTTTCAGCATAACAGTGTATTTTTTATATTTTTTGTTGTGTATGCTGTGTGTAGAAGACATAACAGTGATTTCTGACAAGTTGTATTTGCAAGCACTACTGGTCTAGATATTACAGTCTAAGGATTTAAGCAAGATAAGCTTTGTAGATATTGATAATATCTCTTATGAGAAAAAGTGATATAGCTAGACAGGTCAATGAGACAGTTATGGAGAGAGGCAGGTAGTTTTATGGTCTTTTAACCATCATCTTATTCTTCAGAGAAAGGAAAATTGACAATTTTCTTATTAAAAGCTGATGAATTTGTTGTTTACTATAATGGATGTCAGTCAAACATCTCTGCATAATGAACAATAGAGAAACAAAATTAATATAGAGCAAGTCAAAGTTGTTCCAGAAATAGCTAGAAATCAGAAATTCTCTTTTAAAGCACAGAAGATACCAGAGAGTTAGAGTACAACATTCTTGTCCTTTCTGACAAACTAAACCCACCTAGCCCACACAATATATGCACTACCTGGCTTCTCTGATGTGTATAGCAGCCCTGGGGTCAGTCATGCAGGGAGTTTTCAATCAAGAAAAGTGGCTCTGTGAGATGGTCGTTTTGCAATTGATACCAAAGCACCATTGTATAGTTGAATTTGTCTCCTATAGACTAGGAGCATTTTGAAGACAACTCCTAACAGATTAATAATCTTTTTTTTCTTAACTAAAAAGAAAGGTAAAAGTATATGGATTGTTGATGAATAAATCAGCATTTCTGCCATTACCTGGTGACAGACATTTGGCAGCCTTTTGAAAGAGAAAAGCAGGCAAAGAGATGGTGAGTGGTATGCATCATTAATTTGTCAAGTCAACATATTAATGTGATTTGGGTCAAGCTAATGGTTGCTCAGCCAAGCATTCATGGCTTCACTAAACCCTGGGAGTAGTAGGAGGAATTGGGGAAGCCTGTAAGAAAGTTTAGTTTGGCAAAGAAGTGAGTCAAATAAAGGAGAAATCCAGGGGGAGACCTTCTCCATCAGCTTCTATGGATAGGAGAGTGAGGAGGGAAGTTAGGTTATGGCAAGTCAGGAAGTCAGTGAGGGGCAGTAGTTAGCCCCAGTAGGAGAGCTCTGAGGCAGGAAACAGGAAAGACTGTGAGTCTGTTGACCTCCTGCTTTCAGAGTTCTTCTTTCATGAGCTCATAGGCCAATATCCTCATAGGTCTGCTAACAGCAAAATACAGAACTGTTTTTTAGTTAGGTTACGGTCTCTAGTCTCTTTCATGTTGGTGCAACGTTTATATTTACCTTAATGGAAGTTTCATTCACATGAGATGGAGAGCTTCCTATATAATCAGAAAGACATAACTCTGTGTTTATGTTAAGGACAGAGGGACAGAGCACTACATGTTTTGTCTTACTGCCTGCTCAGTCCATTGCTTTTCCAAAAATTTGAAGACGGTGAGTATGCTGCAGTGCTGTTGTCAGTCAGTTCAGTAATAACCATTAGTACATCTCTAAATGCATTTCAGAACTGCAAAACTTAAATTTATACTCTTCATAAGTAATAGAGATTAGCTGGTGTTGGAATACAGGTGGATTCTGCTAGCACCCCCTTGGGTATTTCTATTAAACCTAATCCTTTTAGGATGTCAGAAGGAGTGTGCTAGGTACTGAGATCCCACATCCTGCCCTCAAACTTTTCCCCTACAATAACAGTAGAAAAGCAACTCTTCTGCTTGATGAAAACAGCATCCTGGTACTATATACTGACAAGTATCCTAGTTTCAGCATTGTTCAATGTTTACCAATGAATTAACTTGATCAGAACGCGATTATTTACTGTACTTCCCTCTTGCTGCTAGCTTTTGGGCAAACTGAGGTCATTAAGGAGCTAATTTATATAAAGGCTTCTGAAAACATGATCTTGCACAGACAAAGGTAGAGCTTTTACATGCAACTGAATGCATGAATGCATTTTGCAAGCACAATATCAATGTTAAAATATATATGCAGTAAACATCTGGTCCTAGGTCTTTTCACCTATGGGAAAACTGAAAACAAAAAACATGTCCAAAATATGCAATATGGTCCTACAGAACGCATATCTGTTACACTGAAATAGAATATTAATGCAACGGTTTCAACACCAAACTGAAAAGACCTCTTTTTTTCTCCTTTTTTCCCCCCTTTCCTTTTACTTTTTATTTCAAACCAACAGCAAAAGCTTATATAACAGTGATACACCAGGTTTCATGAATGGGAAATTTAGCAGGCATTGCTATTTATCTATATGGAAAATATATGTCACAAGCATCTTCTCCCCCCCCACCTCTGACACACTTAGAACTTTTTCTCTCATAGGTCACTAATAAACTACTAGAAGATTCTTCCAAGGCATGGGAAAACGGACCAGGTAACAGGTCTGTTTTCTTTTCCAAACATCTTTTTCTTCCTGTTCAACTTGAAGTTGGCAGAAACGAGGCCTTTACTTCCATGGAAAATGTTGTGAGTGCAAAACCTTAGACAGAATTCTATATGTAATGCAGAGTCAATGGACAGCTAACCACCTAGACTAAAATCTTTCTGCTGCTCTGATGTAGCAGTAAACATCTATTGTCTCCCTGTGGTTGACAAAGCATATATATCTTGAAGATGTAAATATACCTGTAGGCAATCTGGTAGAAAGACACTGATCTTTTTCAGAAAAGCAAGGAAAAATCTTCAAAAGGCATGTCCAGGCGTGTTACTTCTAATTAAACCTTGGCCCTCCTTGGATTCCTACTGCAGAAGCAATCTTTTGCCTTTATGGAAGCCAGTCTTTATGGAGCCAGGTATCTATTTTTATTGTGGCTGGTAACAAAGTCATTATGAAGTGTTTTTCCATAAAAGGCAAATTGTCCATCCATACAGAAGGTGTTTCATTAAGATGCAGAACTGGAGGCTGCAAATTTTGGGGGACATTATTACATTTCTTTGCTTACAAAAGCAGGAAAAATCTTGTCAACCGTACTACTGTCTTCTCATTAGCTTTTATGATTTGCGTTACACCACTTCCTAGTCTCATTTTGCCAGGTGATGCAGAAGCAATGAACAAAATCCAGCCCCTCTGTAGCTGAGCCCCCTCAATATTTCTGGAAGCGGCAGTCTCAAACCAGTGAGAAGAAAGATTCCTGTATTTCTTTGACAACAATGTGAGCTGCAGAGGAAAAATATTTTAGCTATTTTAGCTTGAGTTCGTAGAGGTTTTGCCTTAGACAGCTTCAACATCCAGCAGTCTGAATCAGCAAGAACACTGCTTCCGAGTTCTCCAGCATACTAGAACAACGAATATATACTGGTCTCCAAAATATATAATATGCCCATTCTGCTATAGGAATCCTTGCAATTTAGGTAAAAAATCTTTTGCTGAAATTTAGTAGGATTTTCCCATTGCCTTCTGTGAAGACAATATCAATTCTTGGAGCTATTCCTACCCTGCTACCTCCTTCCCTGTGGTGAACAGACAATTATTGCTGTTTAGAATAGATGCATTTGGTGAAATACGCAAGAGATTTTATGTCTAGTCAGAAATGTTGGTGGCAGCTTTTGTAGCTATTATTTTTTTAAATGTTGACTATAGCATAGTAGACATGCCTGTATGCTGAATAGTTTTTAAGTAATTCAGTAATATTACTTCTACCTTTTACTATTTTTTACTTTTTTAATTCTATCTGCTACTTTCGCAGCAGAGAAGCTAGAGGAAAAAGATTAGAAAACAGGGTTCTGATTTTCAAGGTACAGTATCCAGCTATTTTGTCTTCATGTCAGCTAAAATTGCATGCTCAGTACTTTTCAAAATACCTTTTCGATGCTAGAAAGGATAGATCTGACACTTGAGCCGTTGGAGATAACAACTTCCTTTTTTCACTGGGTGAAAAAAAAAAGTTTTCCTCAAAGGGAAGAAGAATAAGAGAAATGAATGAGAGGCAGAGAGGTGGACAGAGGGAGAGAAAGGGAGCTGGATTACTCTCTTCCTACTTAAAAAAAATTATACTGTCTCTGCCTTTTCAAAATCACTGGAGAGAATATATCAGAGAGAAGAGAACCAAGGAATGTGGTTACTATAAGCATATGACTCCCACTGTTTGTAGTCAGTATCTGTAGAGTGATTAATCCTTCACAGTTTCATTTTACTAGCAGGCTTTTTGGATAGTATATATTTTTCCAGTTTCAGAAATTCAGTCAATTGTACTAGTGACAAATATTCTAGAAAAACCAACAGGAGATTCAAGCAAAAAAGAATTCTTCTGTGCACATGCCAGCACATACACAAACACACACATAAATGCACACACACACACACATGTGCGCGCATACACACACACACACACACAGAGGACTCACAAATTCAGGCTAATTCTCTCTGTGCCTGTTTAAGAATAGATTTCCTGTTTATACTGGTGACACACATGATTTCTGCTTAATGTCAGTAGTCATACTCCAGGTTTTAAAGTAAGTGTGAAAACAGCCCTTCAGGGAATACACCAGCTTCTTCTAACTTCCCTTTAATCTGCACTGCCCTAGGAAACTCCTCAGGTTTATACCTTTTCTTTCATTAGTGTATTGAAAATATTACATGATGACAACTAGATTAAGAAATAAAAGTTAGACTAAACCTTATAGTCATAACTTTTAGGTCTTTTTGAAATCTCAGAAAGGAAACATGTATACCAGTTCATAATCTCAAATGTTTAATTGATACAAAGCATTGTGTACTGTTCAGCCCTAGCCTGATTCCCTTCTCCCCGAGATTCCTGCTGAATACAGTCTTTGGAAGTATTGAATGCCTTCAACTGCACTGGAAAAAGTGATTCCATGTTAGCCATCAATAAGATAGCTTGAGAAAAGATTGCATTGAGCAATCACAAGCAACTCAGTATTTAGGAGAATTCCACTGTTTGGGAACAAAACCTGAGGATATGGAATACTGGTGTTAGAAAAATTAAAAAAAAAAAAAAGGAGATGAACATGGCTAAAGATGTTGTGGCAGCTTACTAATCAGTAAGTAGACAGAGGAAGTGAGGTTTCTGGGATACTGACTCTTCTGAGATTTTGTGGTTTTATCCAGCTGAGTGTCTGGCCTAAACTTGGCTACATGTTAAAAAGAGCAGATCTAACTGTTTGGCCAACTGTATCTAAGAAATTGTTCAGCAGAAACGTGAAAGCCTGCATAAGCTGAATTGGAAAGCAAGAGGACATTGTGTAATAAATAGGAGTCAAGAAGGTGACTGGGGAATAACATTTTCCATTAAACCAATCCAAAGCAGAAAACACAACGGTGAGTTTCTTTTTTCCTCCCTGTATGTTCTCCTTCACAGTTTCTCAGAAAGGCAATCACTATATTCAGATGTAGATTCATTTTTCATTTCTTATGCAAATATTAGCAAACCGAGCCATGAGGCTGAGTTCATCATGTTCAGTACTTTCAAAAGAACCTACCATTGCCAAGAGTTCGTGTTGGTTCAGGGACTTCATTTTTACAGACTTCTGTGGAGGTTAACAGTTAGCTCCAATACAACCAGCCTTTTCATTAGGCTCTCACTGTTTGTGACAATGAAATCAATTTTTCAGAAAGCACACCATTAATGAGTAAACTTCTCGTGTTCCCCAGAGGGCTATCTATGTTAAATAAGATAGATGCTAATCATACATACTTAAAAAGAGAAATCACTGAGGAATAATCTTTTAGTAGACAAGGCAGAAGACAGTTTGCTTTTCACTACTGATGACTCAGAGGATGTGTTGCTGCATAGCAACATCTTCCCAAAGAAGGATATTTGTTCTGTTTCTGCTTCTATGCCCCCACAGTAGTTACCTTAGCCAGCCTCTGGTACTGGGTCTATAGGCCTGAATGTAGAATGGCTTTTGATGTTTACACAAAAATGAAGACTATAACTAGCAACACTCATATGCCTCAGAAGTGGGCTTCAACACAGAGTCACTTCATTAAGTGTGTATGAGAATGTCAGTCAGTGAGAATTTTGTGTGCAAGTTATGTCTGTAGTGGATCGCAAAGCTATTGACAGTAAACTGAAAACATCAAAAAATATTTTACTCCAAAACAACTACGCTACCGTGGCATAGATGCAGCTACTGCTTTTTTGGAAATGTGGTTCTTACTCCAAGCTAAAGCCTAAACTTTTGATATGGTGGTATTATTCTCCTTGCATGAAGGAGGGTTTATAAATCAATTGTTTGTCTCCTGATCCCTTTCCTAACTGGAATTGCACTGTTCTCATTGTTTTTTATAAATTCTAAAGTATCTTGTCAAAATTAATTTATATTACTTTTTTTTAAGTCCTTTTTGCAAATTCATGCATCATTACATTTATGTTGAGATAATAGTTTTTTGGGTTTTTTTTTTTAATTAAAAGATGGTTTTACAAGGGCGCTAAGAAGCGGATGTCATCACCACACAATAGAGTATTGCTCTGAGATTCCCTGGCCTAGGCCGGGCACACTAGATCAAGAATGAAAGTCTATATAACCACAAAACTGCTGTACTTTGTGGGCAGGAGCGAGAAGTGCACTGTGAATGGACTTAGACATAATGTGGGTACATCAGACATGACATTGTTTTATGTATTGTAGACATACTCTAACTTCCATTTCCAATAATCTAGACACTTAGGTTCTTCAGACTTCTTGAAAATTGAGTAAAGAAAGCTTTTCGACAGTGAATCTTAGTGCAGCAGATGATCTACAGGATTACAAAAGTGCCATTGTGAAGGTTCATGTTGGAAAAAGCAGGAAATGTTCAGTCCTGTAATTCTTTTGAGTGCCCAGTTTTGCCCCCTCTGCAGGAATAAACCTGTTGATTTAAGGAATAAAGTAGAATGGGAGCTTGACCCATCAGTAGCTCTCTCCCACACTGCTAAGATGTTCTTTCACTACACGCACTGCTCTCTGCTGGAAGCTTGTGCACATGTGCCTCTCAATCAACATGCTGTACCATTCACTCTTTCTTATGCATTTATACCCACAGACTGGGTCTTATGAGTGGGTGATAAGTAAGATTATGCATTGTTAATCATTCTTCATATACATCAGCTTCTGGTCTTTTGTTTAAGCGACTCCATTTCTCATCTGCTGAAACAGTAGATGACATACAGACAAGCAGGAAAATGTTCCCTGGGCAGTGTTCGAGACCACTCTTCATATTTTTTTCCATGAACAAGTGAATTTAATTTCAAAGCATATTGCCTTTCTTCTTGGTCCTCTTTGACCTTGTATGGGTACCTCAGCATCCTCCTTCAGCTTAAAAAGTCTGTGGCATGCTGTTTCTGTAGAGTAAATGACCAAATCCTACTATTTTTAAAAAATCCAAGCTGATTCCCAGTAGTGCTGCTAGTTAAAGAACTGTTCCTTTTCTAAATGGTACAAAATCAACTCAAGCCCTGGCAGTGGCAATCTGGGTGAGGTCCTGCCAGTGTGGGCAGCCACACTGCTGGTGGGCATTCCTCAAACATTGCTCTGCCTCTTAAGGCCATGAGAACAGTGTCCATCTGAGAGGCATGAGCAGAGAACAGGTTAAAGATGTGAGAATGGAAACTGAAGTGGTTTAGTTGTTCACAGTTTTGGAAACAGTACAAGACCATGCCCACAGTCTAGCTTCTGTTGCCTATTTCATTTAACAACTGACATTTTGAAACACTTCAACTACTTCTCAGAAGCTTATGATAAACTTTATCCACTTGCTAATTTTAACTATCTTTAAGTATATAAAACAATGTATTGTGGTGGGTTAACCTTGGCTGAAGACCAAAGCCACTCTATCATTTCACCCCCTCAGCTGGACAGGGAAGAGAAGATATAACGAAAGGTTCACAGGTTGAGACAGGGACAGAGAGAGATCAGTCAGTATTGCCATTATGGGCAAAACAGATTCAACAATAATAAAAATGTTCCTCTTATTTATTACCTAAGCAATATAGGAATAAAACCAAATCTTAAAATGTCTTCCCTCACCTGTCCCTTCTTCCCAGCTTTAACTTTATTCCCAAATTGTCTACTTCCTCCTCTCCAGTGGCACAGGGGGACAGGGAATGGTGGTTGCAGTCAGTTCATCACACATTATCACTGCCATTCCATCCTTCTCCTCAGGGGGAGGAATCCTCACACTCTTCCCCTGCTCCAGTGTAAGGTCCCTCTCGGAGGAACCGGTCATTCATGAAATTCTCCAACATGAGTCCTTCTCACAGGCTGCAGTTCTTCAGAAGCTGCTCCAGCATGGATTTCTTCCATGGGGTACAGATTTTCAATAACAGAGTGCTCCAGAGTGGGTTGTCCACTGCGCCATAAGTCCTGCCAGCAAACCTGCTCCAGAGTGGGCTCCTCTTTCCATGGGCTGCAAGTCCTTCCAGGAACTTGCTCCAGTGTAGGCTTAGGGTCCAGTGCTTGAACATGGGGTCACAGCCTCCTTCAGGTAGCTCCACCTGCTCCAGCGTGGGGTCCTCCATGGGCAGGAGAATCTCTACTCATGGTCATCCCTCACAGACTTCAGCGGGGCAGCCTCTTCACCATGGTCTTCACTATGGGCTGCAGAGGAATCTCTGTTCTGGTGCTGGAAGCACTTCATCCCCCTCCTTCTTCACTGACTTTGGTGTCTGTAAAATTTCTTTTCTTCATCTCACTCCTTTCACTGGAGGCAAAAAACTGCCAGTTTTTTTTATTTCCCTCTTTTTAACTATGCTAGCACAGAGGTGCTACCACCATTGCTATTTGTCTTGGCCTTTGCCAATGGCAGTTGAGGCTCTGTAAGACCAAGGGGATGGTTCTAGCAGCTTCTCACAGAAGACACTCCTGTAGTGCCCCTGCCCCTGAAACCTTGCCCATCAAACCCAAAACATGCATGTATTTTGTTTATTTGTTACTTGCTAGCTTCAGGAACCACTGCTGAATGCAGATTCAGCCAATCTGACACTACATGAGTCCAGTAAGTAAAAGCTTTATTTGTCTTGGGGACACCTGTGACCTGTGCAAACCCACCTGAGTTTTTCAGTTACCATTGGGTAGGGGACTGTGGTGCTATGACAGAGGAGAGAAGAAGGACCTGGTGCTATGGCAGAGAAGTTTCAAGACAGGGTGAGGAAACTCATCAGTATAGATTGCTCTTCCTGATCAAACTAGAAGTTCACAAGCTCAATAGTTGATGCGTGACTATTGCTTTTGATCTTAAACCGTGGATTTCCTTTTCCAGGAATTAAGAGTTATTCAAGTTAGCTTCATTACATTGACTTTATATTGCACAATTTAAAGAAGTCTGAAAGTTGTACTATTAGCAAATCAGTTTGGTGACAAATGATGAAAATATGTGCAAGGACTATTGTTCATACTAAATTAACAAATTAGTAAACTCCAATTCAACAATGTCATAAGGAAAAAGATTACGTTAGGCCTGAATGAACTCTGCTTTTTTAAGAGATGAAAGAGTGATTTTATAAAAATGTATTCTTGAATTTGGCATGCATTATGATACATGAGTATAAAGGCTCTGTTTGGTGAGGACATGTATATATGCTAATGTGTATGCACAAAAATTGTAACTTTGGAACTAATTCTAATAATGTTAAAATGCTATTCATAAAAACATATCCTGCAGTAATATGAAACTTCACACTTGCCTCTTCATATGAATACAAATAATTCTCAGTGCTATCTCAGGTTCAGCTGTCTGGCAGTAAATTTCAAATTTTTACTCCTTCTGGAATTGCATCAAGAGTAATTCATTTTATGGAAATATTTGTCACAGTGCAAAGGATGTGGACAGTCTTGTGGATATGTGTATTTGCACATGCCCAGTCCCTCACCTGCTCATTCCATTAAATCCATGTCCTTCCTTGATGAAACTCGTGCTTCAAATAATGTATCTAGTTGTGTTCAGCAGTCACTCGAGTATTCCTGAACACAGCAAATCTAGAAAACTTGTACCAAGCTATTTCTGGGAGATGAAAAAAAGTAGTTAGGGATTTCCAGAAAAGTCATAACATTTTTAAAGTACCTTTTGTATGTGTTGTAGTTTGTACCGGTGACACCATCTATTAAATTGCCCAAAGTTCCATTACAAAGTCATTTTTCTGTTACTTTTAACTTTGCCAAACTAACTATTTGGCCTGAAATTTTGCATTCTGGGTATCTGCCTCAGGCTGAATCTTTCTGGAAAAATTCAGTAAAAATTCCTATTTCCAAGAGAAAAATTTAGGGGAAAACACATCATTCCATCCTTATAAAAATATTCTGCTTACCTCCTATGTGTGAAATTTTAATGATTTGAAACAGAAACAAAATTTGGAAGGGGTGACTGAGGTGTCTAGCCTGTGGTCTTTATTGTTAACATGGAACTGCATTTTGAATAAATTAAGAATCTTTTAAGTGAAAAAAAGTAAAATGAAAAAAATAATCTGTTTGTAAATGTGGAATAGAGAATGACTAGACTTCTGAAGTCACTGTTCTGAAAGACTCCTATGTGTACTGATCAAAATATCAGCTTGTAGTGAGCTAGTCTAATTTTTTGGACTGAAGGTTGAACTCCTAAGTGCCAGGAAGGTGACATGAAGGCTGGAGTCCTGTAGAAATAGCACTGTGCAGTCCTGTACCTAGATATTGTCATAATGCACATACTCAGCACTGCTGCAATATATGAATAAAATTTTGGCATGTACTAACATGTGGATGCTTATTGCTGGAACTGATTTTATATTTTAGTGTGCAGTGTATGCTGTAGTTTCCAGTGTCAGCTCTCATGACCTTTTACAGTTGGAAAATTGAACTTTGTAACTCCCTGGAAAACTGGTAGGCTTTCCTTCTGATTTATATAATAGTCACATCATAATCCATTTTAGCAGCAATATGTCATACTTGATAATCTCACTCATGACAGAAAGCACCATCCTTGAAACTCCAGATTGATCTTGTTTCCAAACACAGAAGCTAATGATTTGTTTCAATTCCTTTTTTTTTTTTTCCCTTAAAGCAAAGGGCATTTATTTAGACAAGAATCATGCCTTTCTCTTGTGAAACAACCATATCATTAACATGGTAAGGACTCATGCTGGATGCATGAGATTTGAAGCGCCGAGATCTATGATTTATAAACTTGTCCTGTGTGCAGCAGGTTAGAACTGGACTGAGAAATGAAGTCAGGACTAGCGCTATTCAGCTGCTGAAATTTGTTTCTTCTCAGCCTGTGCTGTACTGAGAAGAAAAGAGTCAATTTTTACTTCAACAACTGAAGACACTTACAGAATAGTTTAGGTTAGAATGGGCCTCGGATGTCTTCTGTTCCAAACCCCCACTTAAAGCATGTGTTAGTAGAAACTCAATAAACTAAATCAGATCCTTATGCAGAAAATAAAACATTTTTTAGACATTTTAACTAAATAATGTTTTTCTTATAAAAATTATTCCCTTTGCAAGAAAAACACATTTTTGAGGTCAGTAGATCTGTTTACAACTTATGTCATATGAGAACAAACAATGAGGAGGGAATTAGTAAAATTCTTAATACAAGAAACACTAAGTGTGAGATTCTTGAAAACAGCTGTTCTACTATTAACATTCCTCAGACACTGAACAATTTTTGAAGTAGCTTTAAACCTTGCCAAGTTAATTGCCATTGTAGCTAGGTTGGTTAGGGCAAAGCCTATTGGAAATCGGGTCTTATTGTTCACATGGGTCAAATGAGGGCAAGTCTTAGCTGATCTCTGAACTGCAAGGTTAAATATTTGACCTGTTCAGGTTGTCAGGAAGGCAAAGAGGGCAATAGAGACAGAATGGACTGCTGGGTTAAACAGCAGTAGTTCAACCATACTGTCTTCCACACAGTTGCTCAAATATAAACAAGGACAGACCTCAATTTTAAGGTGTCATACAATAACATCTGAGAAAAAGTTGTTTAATAGACCCATGATCTCTACATATGGAGGTGCCTTTGCTCAATTAAAAAATCTTTGACTGATATTTGTTTCTGTTTTGTTTGCAGCAGTATGTAAAACATCAGAGTTTAATATAAATATGATAGCATATAAGCTTTCAGAAAACATTTAATGTTAATGATGCTTAATAAACAAATTTCTGATGTGACTGACCAGCTGGCCCACTTAGCAAAAATGATGCAACAGCTTAAAACCATGCTACCTTTATGCTAACTGTATTTTAAAAAAGCATACAAATGCAGTATGCTTGAAAGCAAAAATAAACACAGAAGTTTATGCTTGGAATTTCCCCATCTACTTTTATATTGGTCAGATACAAATAAAACTGTGTGGCCCATGTTTTTAACCTTGGTTGGTATTTGAACAACAATGGTTCTGAATATATTCTGTTCTGCTGCAAAGACTGTGTTATCAGTGTGTGCTCTGAACAGTAGAATTTGGACTGCTATGATGGGATTAATCCCATCTAACTTTAGCGCTCTGAGGTGTAGCAATTGAGCCTAGGGTAATCCTTTTAGCATTCTACATTTGGGCAAGAGACACAGACAACTCCAAAAGGCAAGTCCTATAAAGAATCTCTGAGGGTTTCTGGTGTACCTACTGAATTCAAATGAGTAGCCGAGACCATGGCTCTTATTTTTAGACTTTTAAAGCCATGTGAAATGAAACTAACTCCTAATCTATATGATTTTATTTATTTTTTACCTTTGGATACACAGAGACTTTCAGAAAACTGCCCCAAACTTGAAAATCTGTTTTGCATTTTAAAAACTCTGCATCCAAAACCTGGTCCAAAGAAGCTGTTGGTCTTAGTCAAAGTATGAAGAATTTATGTGATTGGAAGGATTAATAAAAGGTTGGGAAAAGGTAGAAATTCAGCACAGATGAAAACTTTCAGGTTGGAAACATGCAATGACCTGCCTCTTGGCCGTGAAATGTCACTTGTTCCACAATACTAGGTTAAATTCCTGTTGAAACTGATTCAACTGAATCAACACACTGCTGATTGTCTGCTTCATATCTGGACTTCAGGATTCAGTTTGAAATATTTGCTTGTTTTCTAAAGCTATCATAATAAACTTTAATTTTATAGATTTTTAACAGTGAAAGAAATAAACTCCCTATGTTAATTGATGTTCATAATTAGCTCCATTGCACAGGAGACAACAATTAAATAAAACCAAGGAGATAAATATTTTGTTAGTCTGTCGGCCCTTAATGCTACATTACAGAATACTATTATAGTACTTATGTCTTGAGTAGTTTTATTCTCAAAATCTCTACCTAGTACAGACACCTGAAAAGTACAATTAAATCACAGGATGAGAATGACAAGTATTCAGATTCTTTGTTCTTTTGGATTTAAGGCATATTTGACATTTAAATTTATTTCAATTTTCTTCTGGTCCATATGGTAACTATGGTTTTCATAAATTGCCTCCATACCCAGGACAGGACTTTAGTTAACCATTGCTAGAAAAAAGCACAAATGTTTCATTATAGTCAAATCATCAGCCTAATCAGAGCTGCAAACATATACTTAATTATGAAATACAAGCAGTGATTTTTATTTTAGTAGGATATAGTCTTCATCGGAAAAAGTATCCCTTTGGGTAAAAAGGTGTAAGCACTGTTAAAAAACTCTTGTCTAAGAATGTGCTCTTCTGCCTTGTTACAAACATCACATTACTGACAGTCAGAGACCAACAGACATTTTGTTCCACTTGTTACTTCCAGGGAACTATTTAAAACCAAATTTATTGATGCCTGAGCACAAGGACCCTCAAAACAACCATTTGCTGTCAAGGAAAGTTCTACTGATCCTGTAGCCATAGCACTATTATTACTAATCTCTCATCCTCTTTCTTGTTTTTTTGTTCTGTGTACCAGTCTGAACATATGTACAAAGCTATCATTTTTGGAGCTTTTGTTGGTCTAAATCATTTAAACCAATAATCAAACATACAAAGTAAAATAATATTTTTCCATCAACAGGAAAATAGTTACTATTACTAAGGAAAATATTATTCACCCTGATTAACTTCAAGATGAGTCTTAGATGGCTTCAGTTTGATCCACTTTCTCTTTTATTGTATTTATTGCTCAGATATCAGCATTTGTGAATTTCAGATTGTATTTAACTGTCATTAAGAAACACAGAGTAAGCCAGGATTGGCTTTTTAGTTGTTTATTATCTTGAGCTGTAAGTGAAAGTCAAAGGCGCGTTTTTAGATTAGAAGTACTCATTCAAGCATTTTAAGGTAAAGTGGGTACCTGCTGTCAGCTATTAATGTAAAACAGAAGGCTGAAAGTGTGTCATATTTTTCCCTATGATTGATCGAGATACAGAAGTAAACTTAATTTCTAGAGTAAAATTTGGGATATTTTTCCAAATAAGTGTTTTTAATCAGAGTTTGTTAGGAATAATTTTCTTCTGCAGCATTATCAAATGTTCAGATAAGTGCCTGGTTCCATACCCAGGTAAAAATTAGAAAGGGAATTAAAAAGAGAAGAAAAAAAAAGAATAAGAAAGTCATGTTTTGTCCGTCCTTAAACCAACTCTATCCAAGCTAATGAAGTATTACCTAACAGGACAAAACCCACTAAATGTCATATGCCTGATCCAAAAGACTATACTGGGACTGTGCAGCCTGGGCCTGCCACAGGTCCTGCCTAGCCATGGTCTAGCCTGGAGAACAGACCAGAGAGCACCACAGCTTCTTTTGATCTCGTATATACAGGTCTCACCCAGGGCACACACCCAAAGCACTGGTAGGGGCTGGAAGGCATCCCTAGCTCTGATCCTCTGACTGGATCTGCCCAACGGAGTCCATCCTTGGTGTGACCAGATGAAACATTTGCATTTTGTAGGACTTATTAAACACTACTGGAGGCAGGGACTTGACTCTTAGGTGCAAAACCAGAAAAATCATCTGTTTGGGCTTGCAGAAATAATGAAATTTTCCAAGGTGGGAATGTGTAACTCTTGCAAATCTCACACAACCTGTTGCCAAGAGCACTGGTTGAAAGTTCATTTTGTATATTTCTTTATTGGACTTGGTTCACCTGGCTGTTTGTCGTCTGCCCTTCTATTAATCAGCTTGCTTGGAAAACAACAGAGCATGTGGTGTTGAGCAGAGATGAAGTGCACTGCTTTCCACAGTAAGCAGGTTCCTCAGGTGGAATGTGTTTGTGTCTACTATGTGACACCGTAGCCTAAAGTTCAGCTTCCTACTACCAGTTCAGACTGACAGTCTGAATCATCATTTTTATCCTCTCCTTACATTTGTGTGTCTGATTCTGTAGGACATGCATCATCTTCGGAGTTGTGTGATTTGCTGTTTCCTGCATCCCAGGACAATCCAGCCATGACTATTCAATTTCTATACTGATCCATTAGTCCAGAAGAAAATAGTCACTAATGTATTGTTTACATAAATGAACTACTTGCCATACGTAGTTCTTTATATACAACAGCTTGGTCATGAAAATATCATACTGGATACTGCATAAGCATGAAACAAAGAAGAAAGCATGCATCTCGGAGTTTTGAATCTGTGAGTTATGAAACAACAAACCTGTAGAAAGGGCAGTGGAATGTAAACTATGGATCAATAGCACAAGCAAGAGGCTAAGCACATAAGTAACCAAGTGTTGCCAAACTTTCCTCTGGACATGGTAGCCCAGGAGATCCTAGAAACTGCCTGGGGCAGAATAGTGTGAGATCCTTGCAAATGCAAGAAACAGACATGGTCTGGATGTGAGAGCTCAGAGTGAGCTTAAAAGGAATAAGCTATTACGTTGCATGTGAACCTGTGATAATTTGTTTGGATAGTAGTTTCTGCCCAGAAATTTGTCAGCTTTTGTTTACTGTTGCTACCAGCTCAGCAATTTTCAATTGGAGGGTGATATTTGTGGCGTTTGTCAAAGCAGAAATATGCTGTGATGAGAAATGTAGAAAAATGCTAGGGCTCGTGTAAGTGCATGGCAGAATATTTCCAAGACTTTGACAAGACAATTTTCTTTGTAAATAGACTGTAATAGGTGAAAGCTGTGGCTGATATTTTTTGGTCACTTTTTCATTCATGGCTGAAGTCTTGGAAATTTCAGTATTTTTAAAGCCTGGTCATAGCAAGTCTGTATGCATCATCTTCTGTAGACCTGCTCAGATCTAGACATAAATTCACTAACAAATTTTTCTGTAATCATTCTATCTCTGCTGTCAGAACAGATGTACAGTAGTATGGAAATTTCTCTACCTGAAAATCCAGTTGGCTTCCTTAGCTGGAGGGCAAGTATAAGACAACTAAACGGCAGATCTGGTGTTTAAGGAATCTGGGTCAAGTTTAAGTTCAAATGTCAGGCTAAGAGGACAGCCAGAACTAGCAGCTGACCTCAGAACTCTGTAAAGTTGCCATACACTTGTTCTCACTCCTTTGAAGTACCAGGGAAATCAACTGGTCTGCAAATGGTTACATCCATATTAAGATTTACATTTTAGCTGAACAAGCTCTTAAACATGGCAGTCATCTGCAATGATATATTGCTTACCCAATCCAAATTAGGTCTGCTGTGAAAAGGAGGTAGGAATAGTCTGCATTTGTATGATTTTAGAAATAAAGAACCTGTTTCTCCACCTATCTTGGATAAGTGTTGTATCTAGCTGAGCAGGGGGTTGAGCTGTGAAGAAGTGGGAGCATTCTTCTGCCTCCTTGGTTCTCAGTGATCCTCCGCATGGCTTGCAAGACTTAGAGAGCAGTTCCTGATTGACTTACATGTATGTGCTGAGCATGCAAAGAAGCAGACCATCAGATACCATGGGGAACTTTATTGGTAGACACTTTTTTATTGCATAGTTGTGCAGTGGTTTGGGACTCTGTTTTGTCAAAATCCATGTACATGCTTAAGTGTTTTGGTGTACCTAGGCTCCTGTAGGGAACAGTGGATTGACTGCTGTTCTGTGACTCACTCAATAGAAGCCTGATGCCTCTGGAAAAAAATACCAACAGTAAAACAAACAACAGCAACAACTATGTATTTTCTTCTTAGTGCAAATTTTAAAGGTTAAGTCGTTCAGAAAAGTTTAACGCTAAAAATGTCTGTGTGTTGCCTTTTAAAAACTCCATTGTAATTAGAGTTTCACCTGACAGCTCAAGCTTTTTCTCCATTTCAGTCCCTGATTTCTGACTGTACATTCCTTCATTATTTACAGTACTGGCTAATTAAGTGCTATCTGCAAACTTGGAAGACTTTGCTTTCCACATCGCTGTCTACATTATATTTGTGTAAATATTTCAAACCTGGACCTCTAACACTGACTCCTGTCATCTTCAACTACTGACATTTTAGTTGGAATACTTTCCATTTATGACTACAGTAGATTTCCTACTAATGGAGCCAAATTTATGTTTGAGCATGCCAGTTTTCTTCCTCTCCTATGACTGGAGGAGAGGAACTTAGTAGCAAGAATTTAATGGATTTTCAAAAATTAATCAAAATGGGTTTATGAGGAAAGGTATGTGCTGCTTTACCTCTGCTAAAGGTATTTTGGATTGCTTCCAAAAGATTTAAAACTGACTTTGCTTCACCTGAAATGCATTTTCATCTGTATTTTCTGTCATCTAGTTCACTATTCTAAAAATGTTTTGTGATACTTAATGCTTAAGAACACATTTCCTTTTACATCTAGGCATGAAAAATTGTATATGCTTCTAACTGTGTTTGTATACATACACAGACACTTATTCACGTTTCAATAATATTATGTAGAGGAAATCAACTTTTTTCTTGGAAGTTTCCTATCCTTTAAATATATATCTTGAAGATTCCAAATTATGAAAATACTCCTACTTCCTCTGAAAGCAGGTGTGTTTGTGTATATGCCAACTGGTCCATCAGCCTTCCTTTCCAACCACTTCAAGAATCTGTACATCCCTAAGGATCTGTGGTCTCCCAGAAAAGGTGCAGTTTTATAGGTGGAGGTTCTCATGGCCTTGTTTCTTGTTGAATATTCTCATCTTTTTATGCTTCTTCTTTGATGTTTGTCTCTAAATATACTTTCCTTTGTTACACTTTAACAGCGTGTTTCTATATTTACATTACTGGTGATTTACATTAAGTACCAAAATTAATTCTTTTATTGGAGCAAGTATACCTGTTTTTCACCATGTAGAGATCTAAATTAATTATTTGGAAGTGCAGAGCAGTTTATAATCTGCCTCAAAGAAAAATAGAAATCCCTACTGTTATGAAGAAAGAGAATTATTTTTTATGAATGAATGCCAAATACAGCATCTCACAGGCTATCCTAAAGAGTACATGAAACTTACCAAATAAAAAATTTCTGAGGTGTAAGTACCTATGCATGCTTTACATATTGATGGGAATACATCAGCACAGAAAAGATGAAGGATAATAGGATATTTTTCACAGCAGACAGAGTTCACTTAGAGTGTTTAACGAGTGCAGTCCTTGTTAAGCATGAAATATTCTGGCAAGTCAAAATGAGAAATTAAATATTTTTTTCCATACAATATCTTTTAACAAACAAAACCCATGTTTGTGGAACTGCTTTAGTATATATTAAGAATTCACTATACAGATAAAATAGATTTAATTTTCTGTTTTCCATAATGTAATCATTTACACATAATTCAAAAGTCAGTGTCTTGTAGGATTCTCACTAACTCACTTCAGCCCAGTTTACATTCTTATGAAGAAAAGAGGGTTTTGTTTATGATGGTTTGATTGTCAAGTATGGCCATTTCATCAGCTATCTGACGGGCTCACTCGAGAATTAAAAGGGGATTCTTCAAATAACATTGTAAATTGTAAAGTTTTAAATCCAGGAAGACAGAGGATCTTCACTCTGCATCTCACAGTATGTGGATTAATTCAAAGCTGTCTGAAATATACTTGCTGCATGAATATCTTTTTGCCTTTGTACTGTAGCAGAGCAATACAAGCAAGTACTTCACACTTGAGATGTTTCCATTGACTACATGGGATATAGTTACAAGATGATGACACCGGGGCTTTGCTTACATGCAAATGGTGTTCAAAAGTACGTTTTACATTAGTAAATCACATACGCTAAACTAATTATTTTTCTTAAAAAGAGTAAAGTTTTAGATAAATCAGTGAGTTTATCTGATCCACCACATCAGTATGGCTGCTGGAGGGTTCCCAGTGAGGAAGGTTAAAGGACAAGGCTGGCACATGGTAACTGTGATGGCCTCTTCAAAAGTGGCACAGAAATGCAAACTGACTCTGAAACCTCAACCTGAATGTCTAATCATGTTTTACACCTAGATTAGGATTTTGAATATAATCCAAATCTGTTCTCAGGGGATTATCGGGATTATCATATGTGTTTCAGCCACCTCTATTTAGTACAAGAACTGTGTCTTTCTGCTACCTAAGTGTTAGCTGCAGTAATATCCTACAAAAAGGTGTGTGAGATAGCATGCCATACCCTGTTCTTTAGTCTGCCTGTCTGATTTATACAGCTGTACCCAGTGGTTTTGGTAGGCAGAATTTGTATGACTGCCACCTATCAGTAAGCAGCATCACGTGTTGCAATTACACAAGAAATCCCTGTCATGTGGAGCTGTGGGATAGCTGTCCTCTAAAGTTTTTTACTAAGGTTATAGAGAGGTTGCGTATCCATAAAACTCTCATAAAACTAATTTAATACTGTATTGCATGCCATGCTTCTTGAACGTTCCATTGTGCCCTCTTTTTTCCTATCAAAGAGCTATTCAAAGTAAACAGTGACCTCATCAATACTGTCTGAAACTTACAGTAAATGGAAATCTTCCAGAACCGTAACAGATGTAAAGAACAAGACAAGGAGTGAGAATTAATTTAGATGGAAATGTTGCAATACTTGATAAATGACTTGGCTTTGCTCAACCTCATCTTTTTGTTATGTACAGTATGCATTTTTCACATGAGAATCAAGGTAAAAAATAATTTAAAAATCACCACAGCAGTTTAGAATCACAGAATCATTAAATGGCTTGGGTTGGAAGGGACTCCAGGCATCACCTGGTTCAAACCTCCAACAATTGTTTTGTTGCAACATTCACACACTGGTGAAGAAGATAAAATTAATTTTACCCACAGAAGAAAAAAAAAAACCAACAGAAAAAAGTTGGCTTGAAGGAGAGAGAAGCAAGAGTACTGTCATGATTGAGATTTCCAAAGCTGCATAGGTGTTTAAACAAACACTATTTTTATAAAGGTATTCATTAACCTATTCATGCATGACCTTTAAAATGCCAACCTTTCAAAATGCACGCAAGGATTACTAGAACAGGAACAGAGCCTCTATTCAAGTTTGATCACAACCAGCAAGCCAAATAAAATAAAAGACCCTATCAGAACTTCTTTGTATGTCAGAGAGTATTGAGGGGCAGGTGCTTGATTTCCATATAACTCAGAGAAACTCTTTACTTTGTTGATGTATCTGGAGTTTTTTCATCCCTGGAACTCTTAGGAAATTGTCCAGTCTATAATATTTTCTTTTTTATCCTCCTAGATAAAAAGAGAAACATGAATTTGATTTAAAGGGAAGGCACCAGAGGTTTACACTCTAAATCAGGATCCACACATTCAGAAAGCATTTAAAAATCAACACTTGCTTAAAAAGTAAGCCTAGTCATTTTGATTCTTATTGAATGTTTTTTCTTTTTTTTTCTTTTTTTATCTAATAGGTTAGCATCTCATATCATAAATTCCAAGGCCAGCTGTATTTTCTCCTGCAGTATTAATGTGTTCATATTAATGATCACACAAATGTGATTACTATCACCTTATTAGAAATCTCTTATGAGGAGTTGCTCATAAACTGTGTAATTTCCTGTCAAGCAATCCTTGCTACTATAGAATGTAACAAGGCTTACACCTATCTTGAAAAAAGTCTTAGTAAAAAAAAGTTATATAAAATACACTAATGATGTGGTGCACTCACATTTTGGCTAACACCCTGAGTTTTCTTATCTAATTTTGAAATCCAGAAGCTATAAAGAATTGATCTAGAGAAAACAATTTATAAACTTTATGAAGGCATGGTCTAATATGCAAACAAAAGTGTATTTAATGACATTTATGATATTTACATGTGGTTTTATATCCATATTTCAATCACGTGTTTTCTATCTAGAAGCCACAGACATTCTAAGTAGCTGAGATTTATCTCTCAGAGTGTAAAGGATGTCTCATAGGTATGCAATTGGTGTACCGTATTTCTTGAAAACCTGTGGCACCTTAAGAGAATGGTGGTAATTTATAGCATTGGAAGAGTAGCATTTTGCTTGGTTATGTTTCAAATAGTCATTACAAATTGAAGAAAACTCATGAAAGCATGTGTGCTTTAGTGTCAACTCATGGCCCGCTTGCTCAGTTTTTTATCACATCTACAAGACATAACCTTTTGTGGACAGGCTGCTAGACCTCCTTCAAAGAAAATCTTATTTCTGGTCTCAGTGACCTTTTAATTTAGAAGTAGATATGAAACAGGAGGTCAGATGTTCAGAGAAGGGTGTACAGGAAAGTGAGTTTGGACAGTATGATTAATAATTGGATCTGCGCAGTTGATAGCTATCCTAGAAAAGAACCCTATCAGTGCTTGTGTGTAAACAAATGTGTGTCTGACTGTCAGTTGGAATTGTTTGCCAGAATCAATATTATATAGATTCTTCTATATATAAAACATTACTTTTTTAATAGTCTGAAAAATGTTAATATACCAAGTAGCAAAATCCTGATTCAATAGAGGAACTGTTATTTTAAAGCTGTGTAAGTTCACATTACTGTCCTCAAATTACTTTTTTTGGACGATGAGGAGAATTGAATACTTTTATGTGGACTCAGAGCATGAAGCCAAAAAGCTTTTTTTTTTTTTTAGCTCCAAAATGGTTTAAATATGTGGTAATTTATGACCCTTTTCAAGGTTTTTCGGTTTCTCTGTATTCCCCCCCTCAAACCCGATCCCCATGTACATCACAGGATAAGTGTTCTTCTCTGCATAGGAGGGAAGAGATACGTCAATCTGGAATTCAGCTTGACAGGTTTTGGTAAATAAACATTTCTTACTTTTCCATTTTAGAGTCTGCATTTTTTCATCCTCTGGGGCAGTTTTTTCCTCCCACTCTACATTGCTAGGGGATTGTATAGAAAGTTTCCCTTTCTTCAATTGTCTCACCATTGCTTTCTTTCAACAGAATGACTCACTGTTGCTCTGGATTCCCTGTGCATGCTATCACAGTTCTGTGAACAAACTTGCTTTCATGTTAGCCTGACATCATCTTTATTATATTTTTATTGTCATTGACATTAAACAGGATGGACCAAAGGAGACTGCCTCTGTCTAGTTCATTTCAGCAGCACTTAGACACTACACATAGCACGCTTTCTACTGTATTTCTGTGTTGAAAACCTTCCTTATCTGGGAAAACAATATAGTAAGTATTTCACAGCTATAAGCTCTTCCAGCTAACTCCTGTTAGGATTTATATCCATCACGTTTCAATGCAGAGCACACAGGTAATATATTTGCACTTCTATTAATTTCTGTGGAAGAAAACATCTTGTCTAAGTAGTGCGATGGACAGACATCTCTTCTCTAATAAAGATGAGGACGGCTTTTACTCACTTCTGTTTTCCTGGAGCTCAACCTAGAACTCATAATGAATCTAAAGAATGACGGGCTATGAAAGGTGTATCAAAGCAGTAAAACTTCCAGTTTGGGTGAATGGCAGAGGGTAGAGAGCAGGATTTACTATCCTTCTACCAAAGCCCAAACTCAGACCTTCACTACCTCCACCACCTCTACAGAGACCTTAGTGTTTTGTGAGGTAGTTTGACATGGAAAAGAAGAGGACTTGAATTTTTATCAGCCATATTTCATATTTTCAAATCTAGGTGCTTACTTGAAAGACACAGGCTGCTCTAGCTATCTGTTGACTGCTGTGGCAAAATGCTCTAACTGTTCTCTCAGTTTGTTTTTCAGGGTGGGATGCTGTTTCCTTTTCATCCCGCCACCTCACCCTCACCCCGCCCCCATCCCCAATCACTGCATTTAGAAAGAGAGTAGTGTGGCTGGGGGAAAAATATGTGTGTGTGTGTGAGGAGCCCCGAGTTCTGTTCATGGCTGAGCAAGTTCTGTTAAGCATATGTGAGCAATTGCAAGCTGATGGGGCACCATTTTTGTATAGTTTATCTCAGTCTTTTCAACTCTGACCAGTGTCCATACTGAGAATTTTGAAGTACAAGCAGAAATATGTTTGCATTGTGATCTTATATGCATTGGCCAATTCAGCAAGGGATGATTCTCTGAACCTGTTATTGTAGACAACAGGTTAGTGCAATGTGTATCTCAGGAGAACAGGTCCTGTACCATCCTGCACTGATGTGCATTGTGCCTTTGATATAGAGTGCCTTCTAGTGCTCCCTGTTTTATGACTGGCTCTTTTGTTCCCAGTATACACCATACATTACAAACACCATGTATCAGCTTGGATAAGGGCTATGTCCTTAAAAGTTTCTTATCTCCCACCTACTAAAATATGACAGTCTCCATTCAGAGAAAAAAATCCCCAAACTAAACATACAAACTGTATTCCTGGTAAAAGACAAAAGATTTCAAGAGAGTAGACACATTTCATTGACACTTTTATTTGAGCAAAAATCTGATCCTCTATTTTTAAAAGTTCATCTCAGTATTTTTCATTTTTTAATGGAAAACAAAAAACGAAAAGTATTGCATTAGGCAGTCCATGAGGAATTTTGCTGGGTATCCCAAAGATCTGTGTTCTTTATACTCTATTGTTCTTTCTCCTTGCAATGTATCAATAGCAATGAAACAAAAGGTTAAAAAAGAACATGGAAGGAAGTGCATGGCTCTAAAGGCCAAGTCTGACTTGCATATTTTCAGTCTGCATCCTGCTGGGCATGCCAATTTTCTAGTTTGCAAGGAGAAAAACATACTCAAATGTTTATAACCATCACTCTTAAGTAACAATAACAATAAACTGGAATCAAGAGTTTGTTAAGATATGAGAATTAATTTCACAAAAGTTGTATTTCATTATTTTTGGTGCATTGAACTGGTTCTCCTTCACTACCACAAGAGAGAAATTTCTGTCATATGTTACATAAACTGCTCTGCATAACCATGGTTCAGCTGCTGCCTGTCCGCTCTGGTCCAGGCCATTCTCATTACTGATCCTGCTGCCTGCTGACACTGTTTCATATGCAGTTTCTTCTCAGAATCCTGTGCAACTGTGAAAGAGGTTGTGAGCACTTTTGACCTTCATTTATGTTATGGGAAGGAACTCTAAAGTGGGAGAAAATTTGCTTGGTATTCTATGCGATTTGAAGTTGGGATGAAAAGGATGAGGAGCCTCCTCACCCCCACTTTTTTTAATATCTAAATGACATCACTACTGCTGTTACCCAAGAGCATGCTGCACACAGCACAATAATCTCCTTTTCAGTTAAACACAAGCCTTTAATAACAGATGGAACAGGCTGGAAAAGATCTGACAAAACATTTTCTGGTAGGAATCTGTCAGTTCAGACAGATTGAAATGTTTTGCCGAGACACTGGCATTTTCCCCTGGTTCCCTCAGAAGCCAGGCAGCCATGGAGCTGCTCTGGGGCTGCGGACCCAGCAGCTGAAGGGCGCAGGTTAGTCAGGAGCAGCTTTCCAGGGCAATCCCCCTTCCTGCCTTTGCTAAGGAAATCTCAGTGCTCACAGGACCAATGCTTTGGGAAAGCCTAGGGGATGGCCTGCTCCCACACTAGAGCTTTCACAGATAATATGATATGTTTGGCTTTTGTTCCAAGCTGGAACAAACCCAGATTTTGAAATATCAAAATCCTACATGAAAGTAAATTAGTTCTCTCTGCAAAGCTGAAACTATGACCGCATACTTCCCACGTGTAGCACCTGCATGAATATCTCAGTGCTTAGTAACTGGCAGTGCTGATGAGGTTGCATTCAACATTTTATGAGACCAACATCTTGAATATAGTATGTTTATTTTCCTATTAGAGGTAAAGCTCCTGTAGAACCTCCTGATGTTAGAATAAAAAAGGATGAGAGTAGATATTAGAAGACATTTAATATTAAAACTTGTATAATTTTCTTGCTCTCAAGGTTTCAAGCTGCAGCTATGTTGCACACATAAGTAGTTTCAATGGCTTCAGAAAACAATGATCATACTTTTACAGAGGTATTTGTTGACTTTTCCAATACATAAACTTCTGATTAAATAACTTTTTACCTCTCCTTATAAGAAATGACTAATTATAAGTATTGTGTATAAAAAGGTTTATTAATTTTCACTAATTTTTTGGTTTTTTACAGTTTGAGGATAGGCTGTTATTTATCACCTTCCATGGGCAGTGCGAAATGAATTACTAGTGAATAATTTAGCTGACATGAATTCAGTTCTTGTTTCTCAATGTTCAGATGAATTTATGACATTCTCAATCTGCTGTTCTCATGAGACTGAACACATATTCATTTATACACTCTTGCTTTATCCTACAGGTGGCTGCATTACAACACAGAAAGCTCCTACCAGTCTTCTTCAAAGCTGAGTGTTGGATGAGGGGGCAGCAAGAATACACACTGCAATTCTCTACAACGAAATAATGAACTTTACACTTCTGTAGGCTTATGTGTGAAAATACATCTGAGTTTTAAAAATCTGCAAATAAACAGTGTTGCACTCTTAAGAAAGAAGCCATGACATATCTTTTTAGTTACTGTCATTCTGAAGTTGAGTGAGAACAGCTGTGGATATAGAATCAATCATAAAATCATAGGATCGTTGGGCTGGAAAAGACCTTTGAGATCATCGAGTCCAACAATATAGCACTGATGGCTGTGGCTGGTGGCCACTGTGTGGTGGTGGAGGTGTTTCTACTTAGGCTGGTTAGGAACAATTTGTTTTCTACAGATTGCAAATCAGCCGATGAATCTGCAAATGCCCTGTATTGGTACATGAAGTCTCGTGGCCATAAAGGATCATAGCTTTATAGAAAAATTTCCTGTAAATCACTCTGCTAAATGTAGGAGAAATGCTCTACAATTTAATTCATTGAAATTTAATTTTGTGGAACAATTCATTGAAATCTATAGAGGGAAGATCACTCTGCACTAAATACTTGTACCTAATAGTTTCAAACATAGTCTGCTGAACTTCAGTTTCTAAATGAGGGCCTTTGTTCCTGTATATATCTGCTCTGTGTTTGAAGAGTACCACGCCTTAGAGTAGTGCCTGTGTCGTTAATGGGACTTCTGTTTTGTTACTTAGAGTTGCATCTTTGTGCATCACTGTAGCCTCAGGATAACATCCAGTGCTGCTTGTATCTTTACATATGTGTGGTGGTTTAGCCTCAGCTGAGAGCTGAGCCCCACAGTCACTTGTTCTTTTAACAAAAAGAGGCGGGGGGGGGGGGGGGGGGGGGGGAAAGGGGGGCGGGGGGGGGCGGGGCGGGGGTAGGAAAGAAAGGGAAACGTAAAGAGGGGGAAAAAAACCCCAACCAAACCAAAACCCCGCGGGTTGGGATAAGGATAGTTTACTAAAATAGCAGAAAAAGATAAAAAAAGAACAACAGTGATAACACTACTTTAGAGCACAAGATACATGAAACTAGTGATACACAATGCAGTCTCTCACTGAACCACACAACTTAGGCCGTACCGCCCAGAGCCGTACTGGAACCCGACCGTCCCCAAAAACCGCACATCCTGCGGGAGGTTTTTTTCTTCTCCCAGTTCCCCCTTTATACTGAGCATGACATAATTGGCATGGAATATCCTCTTTGGCCAGTTCGGGTCACCTGTCCTGGCTGTGACCCCTTCTTTCTTGTTAGTAGGGAAATACGAACAACTGAAAAAGTCCTTGATTGCTTGGCAACAAATAGAGACATCAGGGTGCTATCAGCACTGCTTTTGTCCTAACACCCAAACGTGGCATTCCATCCACTGCTAAAAAGTAAACTAACTCCATCTTAGCTGAAACCAGGACAATATGAAAACATTTATGAGAGATTCTTACCTACAAAGCCTATGGAAATACGATAAAAGCAAGCAAATGTGTTCTTGCTCACTCAACAAAGCTGCCATGCAGCTACACTGAGATATATCAGCTTTCATAGCATTCTCTGGATGGAGAGATGTTTTGTTTTGTGTAACTAAAACATGTATCTAAAGCTTGGAACATTATAGCAGCAGCTCATGAACATTAGTCCATTCAGTTTTTGGGATACTGAAACACCTGGTTCCCAGAGCCATTTCTTTCTGCAGTCATATTAATAATTTCTGTTTGTACCCACCACCCAATTACTGCCTTATTTCTATTTTAAATTAAATTTACATGATACAGGTAAAAATAGCAGTTGGAAGACTCCAGGTAAATATATTATCCCTTATTCTGTGATGCTTCTCTTCAAAAGGCTTTTGCACTATAGACTTGATTTTTTTTTCTGAAGATAACTTTGGGCTTGAATGCATGTTGTCTTTCTGTATTTTAAAATAGCAAAGCAGGACATTAGTACAGAGGTTATTTTTAAATATCTCAGAAGACTGTTTATACCAATGTTACCGTAATTGACCTCATTACTTAATCAGAGACCTCTTGTATCAAGACTAGAGAGCAGAAGTAGGAGTTCATACAGCACAGCATCACTTCTGAAATATACAGAAAGTTCTAATTCCAGCCAATAAGGAAGCTGGAATACTATATTATACTACGTAGGAATATGAAGCTATAGCTTGTTATAGAAAGATCAGAGTCCTGAATGCAACTTAACCTACTAAATTCTGATATGCTATTTGAACCCCACACTCATAAAACTACCCATCGGAAAAAGTGAACTTTGGAGGAAGTATACTGAGCACACACAACATTTGTTTTCCTAGGGTGAATAAACAGCAACATTGTTACAAGGTTATTTTCATGTTTCCTTCTTATATGACTAATTTTAATGATTTTTTTTTGTTTTGTTTTTATTATTGAATGGGGCTTTCATATTTCTCAAGTTATTCAAGAACCTCCTACTCTTACCGTCCTCAGAGATTTGCAGCCAGCCTTACTCAGAGGACATTCCAGGCTTGTCACTGCACAGCTGCTCTTGGCAGACAGCCCTCCATGCAAAGGCTTTGCCAAAGCACTGCTTGGACCCCCCAACTACACTGCTGAAACAATAGTTAATAGTATGACATTTGCTCAACTAGTGCAATATTTTTTCTTGGGAGGGGGAGAAGGGAGGTCTGGAAAGGAAGGAGAGAGAGGGGCCTGCCTTAGAATTAATTTGTTTACTTCAGTTATAAAATTTCCTGTATCTTTGAGGTCACTGGATTTACTTCTGCAGCCTAGTGTGTAAACTGTCATTGATATATTCCACATATAGGCTGGTAGGTAGCATAAGCTTACAAGTCTGTGTTGGTGATAAACAGAATTCATTATGTCTCTTAAGTTGTTTACTTGAGCTTTGGTCAAGGAGTTATTTACTTGGAAGAGTCTTTACTTTCTAAACCTTCAATGTGCTTTCTTCACGTAGCAATTATTTAAAGAGTTAAAATAATAAATATTACCTGGAAGAGGTTTCCTTCTTTTTCCTTACATACTGAGTTCTAATCTGATAATTTGTTGTGCCTGGTCCTAAAGTAGCTGATTCCAGACAGTGAAAAGTCGAAAGGTGTGTATTTCTTTGGTCCTGTTTGAGACTTCATAGAATCATAGACTGCTTTGAGTTGGAAGGGATGTCAAAGACTATCTAGATCCAAATCCCTGCTATGGGCAGGAATATCTCTCACTAAATCAGGTCTCTCAAAGCGCCATCCAACCTTCAACATTTAAACTTACAAACTTCCTGTTCCCTGTAAATACTAGGAAGTTTGATGCAGATTCTAAATAATAATTATATAAAAAACCTCAAAAAATCCCCAACACTTTGGAAATTATCTTTGAAAAAGCTATGTTAGATTTTCAATGTCTTGAGCATTTCCCACATCTGTTCTTTATAATTTTTATCCTGCTCTAAAAGTGAAAGCACTGGGGATTCTCCCTCCAGAAAGGAAAAATGCACTGTAAAAATAGTGGCAAGTCAACATAACAAAAGTGCTTAGAGAACTTTCAACAGAGTTTAGATATTAAATATATGATAAATTCTGCTTTTTTAATATAGGACAAACTGACTTCAGCTTTAAATATATTGATTTTTGCTTAATGAGGTGCAAGAAAATTTGCTTATTGAGGTGCCAGAAATCCTTGGTGTGTCAAGAGAGAAGATCACAAGGCATTAGCAGTGAAAATTTACCCCCTTGTAAGTATGGTGTCAACGGATCATATTTGGCCCTCAAATCTCTCAGTGTTCATTTTAACTGTGAGGATATGCTTAAATGCTCAGAGGGAATCCATCCCTGCCCCTTTCTGTCTTTCTCAGTTGTATATTTCTCCTGCATGGGTATCAAACATGGGTTGCATACTGTGTAACTGGAATATGGCTTTTTTTAAGGTCAAACTCAAGTTAACTTTTTTCTGAAAGGAGCAATTTAAATCCTGTAAGGATTTTTTGTAAGTTCTGATTTAAACGGTTGTTCTTAGGGATGTATTAAAAAATATTGGTTAGTATGCAGATTGCTTTTATTAGGTAAATAATTTTCATGGCAATTACTGGCATGTATGTCAGAGCCAGAAGCTGGAAACTAGAGTTCAAACTCTACACCACTGCTGAAAGGTTACATTAGAACTTTTTGTCTGTTATGGTGGTACCATCTTTTTTATTTGATCTTTGTACCCTTTCTGTCTTGCATACAGTTATTTTAAATTCATGAACTATGAATAATGCAATCAGATTCCAAGTCTGAGGAATTCATCAAACATAGATATACTATTTCATAGTAAAAGATTTACTTTCCAATAATACTCTGCCCATGTCATTTGGGTCTTACCTAATCAGCTTTTGAACTTCCTTGTTGTAGTAGTAAGATCAGAAACTTGGCACAAAGAAAGCGATTTTTTTTTCTTTTGCTCAAACTGCAACTTCTATAAGTTTATTCCCTAACTATCTCTCAACTGCCAGCTCTAAATGCCAATCCAAATGGAAAACCATGATATGAAAAATGAATTGACAAACAATTACAAGGCACAAATTTATCCAAAACAAAGTTTAATTCTCCTAGAACAGGATGACTCAGTCTTCCCTGCTAGAAAGTTAGTGACTTTCTCACTGGGGAATCAGAAAACTCTCAGAATGTATCATCTCCTGTGACGTTGGATTTGTCTTTCCTTATGCAGCTATTTGCCACTCATAACTTCTCTGCCAGTGATTAAACTTGCAAACATCACCTATTTATTGACTCAGCTAGAAAGAAATCCATGTCTGCTACATAAATTATATTTTACAGCTGTGATGATGTCTTTGTTGCTCTGATTTCAAGTACAAAATTCAACAGATCTTTACTAGGATTCCTCTTGTGATGATGTTTTTTTTAATTATTATATCATGTATGTCTATGAAGACATTGAATGAAATAGTACTCTCAAACTCAACAGACTGGAGAATTACCTGAAGTGATGGAAACTATTTTTTTTTTTTTTTTAATGAACACAGATGAAGTTATTTTCTCTATGTTCCAAGTGAAGAAAATACTGTGACTCCTTAGTCCTTTAGAAAGAACAGGTTTCTTCCTCTTTTACCTATCGAAGAGCTTTAAAAAGAAAAAGGATCTCTTCAATACTGTCTCTAAAACTCCACAAAATTCCACACAGCATTGACATATTAGTTCTTACATATTTTCTTAGAGAAAAAAATAGAAGACTTTTTTATCATGCTGTGGCTAGGCTAAGTTCAGTGGGTCTGTTGAAGGAAAACTTCTGATTAGCAAATCCCTATTAGTTAGTTCACTATCAGCAGCATGCAGTTGCAGTTACAAAACAAATATTCAGCTACTAACAGGCAGAACAAGTGGCTCAGCTGCCAACAGTCAAGAAGTAGTAAGGGGAACTAGTGATTAATATTGTCAGTGATTTTGTTTTTTATGGAAGCAACAAACAATTTATTAATAAAATCCACAGAGGGCTTGTGACTAACAGTAACCAGCCCTCAACTTTCCCATACAAGGCTTACTAGTTATAAAGAAATATATGTGAGTGCAACGGCTGTGCCCTGCATTGAAACGCCTAATCAAGTGGGCTGGGATAAAATTCAAGCAAATAGAAGGAGATAAAAAATTATATTTATCAGTCACAGTCCAGGAAAAAAAGGTCAAATGTCCAGGCAATGAATTTAGACTGACAGTTAAAATGTTTCTGACCCTCAAAGGGGTGAGTTTCTGAAACATCCAATGGCAACACGAGGAGAATAATGCTGTTGCCTACACCTCAGTTATATAGATTTGCTGAACTTTTAAACTTTGTATTTGTGTAATTTAAACAGAAAGAAAAGAAAAGGTTAAAGTAAAAAATTTAGAGGAATGTGCTTCAGAATTTTTTTAATCAGGCATGATTTTTTTCTTAGGAATGAGGAGTTACATGGAAAAGCTTTATGTAGATATACAGTTAAACACTAAGTCAGTATCTGTTCCTTCTCTGGAATTCTCAAAAATGACAAAATTACTGAAAGTATTAACAGTAGGCAAAGCGTATTAATCTATATTTGTACAGCACATTTGCTCAAAGGATCTTTAATGTTTTTTTCAGATCTCATCAAACTCATACTTTGTGTGAAGACCTAACTATCCAAACTGAACTACATTCATGTTTAGGAAAGGTTCTGGTGAAGATACTGGCTTCTTTCCCCACATAGACAAAAATCACTCTGAATCTGTGCCATCTATAAACTTTGAAGATCAGTTTATCTACTCTCGTCTTCTTTATTCAATTTGTTATAATCCTGCAATCTCCTTTTTTGAGACAGAAATGCAAAATTAATCACAACACTTAAGGTGAAAATGTACCATTATTTGAGACCACAGAGTTGTAGACTCTTCCACATTAATGTCTCATTCCTTATAAAGTTTGACACCTTACTTTCTTTTTTGACAGTGGCTGAATGTGAGCAGACAGTTTTCACTGACCATACAGTTGAAGTTTTGAATACAACTGCACAGATTTAAGACTAGTTGTTTTCATCAAAGTTTTACTTTTTTTTCCCCTTTCCTATTCATTCCTTGTTTGCAAAGATACAAAACGAACTCCAGTTTGTTTTGGTATTCAGATAAACCACAAAACCTAAGAGGATTCCACCATGGACCAGAGTTGCGTATCTCTGTAAAATGCTCCTAATCTCTCTTACTTCCTGTGTGCTCTAAATTCTAGTTTATCTGCATTTGAGGTTTTTCAGAAAAAAAATTAACAAATAGCAACTTATTGTTGCCTTATAATGAAATATGATCCATGCAATTTATTTATTTATCCATGTCTTTGCCTGTGCTGCAGTGGTCCCTGGGAACACTGGCTAGATGCTAACCAGTGTATGGAGGTGGACCCAAACACCTCAGAAGATAACGGATGGGACAAGAGAAGCTGTTGAAGAGGGACATTTCTGGAGAACTAAACTCTAACAGCTAGTGTCAGGACAATAGCTGTTGGCACTACATACCAGTGCCTAAACAAGCAAGATTTGATCTGTGGCAGAGTACATGAGAGAAGAAGCAGTCCTAGGTCAGACAGGGTAGCTGCAAACGCAGTGGCGTAAACAGAGAAGGAATGAAATGGGTCTCATCTCTGAGAGCCAGGGACTAAAAAGAATAACTCATGGAGAAAATCCGGATAACTGGAGCAAGCAGCTAAGATAGAGCCAGAGAAGGGATGATGAGAAATGAATAGGTGTGAAATGAGAAAAGACAGGAGAGATGGAACTAGGAATAGGAATGGTGGAGAAGGGAAGATTTGGAAGGAAAAAGGTGAGGACATACAGTGTGAGAAGAAGATAATGAAGGAAGGGTATGGAAATGAGATCCAATTTTTTTCTGCTGTGAGAAGGCAGGGTGATTAAGAAAAAAAGCAAGAAATCATAAAGCTTAAGTGACACAAAGCATATGGAGGAGATGGTAATGAAAAGGAGGAAGCGGGGAAGGAAGGCAGGAAGAGGAGGTCTGCAACAGGCTTTCAAAGTGTCAACTGTGGGAAGTGTCAAAGGAACATGACCACACTATGAAAGTTTTAAAAACTGGGCAGAAATTTTTAAAGACTGAGCAGAAGGTGCTCCTGTGCAGACCTGCCAGACAGCTGTTTTGTGAAACATAATTTTCTTGTCCATGACTGAATCCTATTTTTCCAAGTTGAAGAAAAAAGAACCTGGGATGTTTTCTTGAGAATCTAGCTGATGACAACATATTTATTGAACTTCTCACAAAAATCACCACACAAATATTTAACTCTGATTGTAATTTCAGCAAGTTTATTTCCAAGAGTTTGATTTACAGATTCCATGTATCAAGTCTCCAAGAAAAACAAAAAAGACTGAGAATATAAAAGAGTCAAAGTTACTGTTATTTTTTTTCCCAATGTATTATTTTCATCTACTCATTTTTATTTTTAGGATAGAAATCAGAGAAACTAACTGAAGCTGGAGAACATCCTTTCAGTTGTAACGATTTGCATTTCAATATTAACTCCTGCCCCCTTGACAAATCCTTTGCTGCAGTTTTTAGATATGAAGTCCTGCAAAGAGATGTAAAATCTGAATACTGGCGAATTAAAAAAATTATGTAAGACTATTCAAGCTAGAATAAATGTAGAATACCAGTTATAGTCTGATTTAACAGATTGCATAATGCTGGGATTTTATTTATATCAGTGGAGTAAATTCCTGATTTACAAGGGAGACCTGAATCAATCGAAACATTTCTAACTTTTTCCACAGTCGTATTTTCAGAGTGAACTGCTGCCCATGAGGAGGCATGCAAGAAAATGAACAGGTTCCACCTTCCATCATTTCAGATCTGAATGGCTGCTCAACAGCTGAGCTGAGAGTTTACTTGCCACTGAGCTTGATGAAAATAAGTGGAAAATCTATTAACTCTTCTACTCTCTGCTTTTGTTTAAAATCCCATTACTTTAAAGCAGTTTTGCTGAAATATTTTGAAACCATATGCCTAAAATAAGTGTACTTGTTACTTGAAATCAGTTCTAATTCTAGCAGTAGCTGAAAGAAATGTAATTTCAGGGGCATGAACTGGTGTAGAGGAGACTACAAACTGGGACTGTACAAAGCCGCTTTAGTGCATGAAAGCTAGTGGAGGTTTTCTCTGGCTAAGGACAGAGTACCCAACATGTCACGGCCTCACCCTGGCTTTGCCCTTGTTTTTATGTTTTGCACATTCTTTTTATGGGTTGCTGTAGAGCATGTGTGAGGACCCAGTTCTTTTTGGATGACTGAAGAAACCTCTCAAACACTATTAGCAGGCTGTATGTTTTCCTACTTCTTCGTGGCACCTGATTTTTATATAAGAAAAAATCATGCAGTAAATTCTATGAAGTCAAGTCTGATGAGCTGTAGGTTTCCAAGCCCTGCAATAGAGGAAGCAGTCAACAAATATGGGACATGAGAAGCTTTTACTCTTTTGCTATATCCTAATAGAAAAACAAGGTCAAGGAAATTACATTGGTCTTATAATATTTGGGAAGTGAGCTCTGCACAACATAAATAGAATATACTAATGTACAAGCTTGGTAAAGGAATCTTAACTGTATATATAAAATGTTTCCCTGATGAATAGTCAACGGCTCTGTTTTGTGTTTTAAGTCCTCCCTCTACGCTCATGCATCTAGGAAACCAGATTGGAAAAGATTTGTTTCTGTCATTGCCAGATTTACTGGAACAAACAGGAACATTTACTGTGGAGTAACTGCCTGAAAGAGGCACTGAAGTTGTTGTGTCAGGTGGGGAAGACATCTTCAGTGTGCCTCAAAGTCTCCATAGAAAGGCTGAAAAGGTCAGGATGCACTGAAGCAGCATGACGTTTTGTTTTCCCAGAACATACCACCTGCTTAACATGATAAATTACACCAAGATTGAATATCAGATGTGCGCAAATGGCAACACTTTAAGACTTAAGCCTAGGTCTTCACCCACAAACATGTGATACATTTGGCCTGAAAAAGTCGCCCAGATTTATTCCTGACATGCTGAATCCTGAGGACCACTCCTCTCTAAGAGAAAAAATGAGAATACAGCATGGCCTTGACTGTGTCCTAACTGCAAAGCTCTGGCATGTTTGTCCCATTTTACCAACCTATTTTTAAAAATGAACAGCATGTCATCTGAAGAAACTGTTTTCAACTTCTGTTGCTGGGATGTACTTAAGAGTCTTTTTTCTCCTTACTAACCAAACAAAGGGGATAACATTTTTAAGAAAGGTATCTAAATATATCCATTAACTGATGAACATGCTCGCTTTGTTGCTTGCAAGACAATAGACAACTTCTGATCATCAAATAAATGCCAGAGTAAACAGAGGGTTTAAGTAGGAATTGTTTTTGTGGGAAGCTGTAGCTGTGGCTGTGGCATAAAACACATTCTTTGAATACGTAGAAAACATTAATCATTGGCATCTAAAGAGGAAAAAATATGTTAGTGATGTTTATTGAAGGCATCATTAAATGCCATGGCTTATTATAAAACATGAAAGAAAACAAGCTTCAACAAACCACAGTAGAAGGGAGAGAATTTTTTTTGTACATTACAAACTGTTGGAAGAGCTCAGTTTCTGTTTTTTTGTGAGCAAATATTTCCTACTCCATGTTTAACTTTCCAGTAGGACAAAGGTATGGCAAAAGGAAGTTAGATAGGCAGGACTGAAACAGCACATCATTCCCTGTGACAACATAGTAGAAAAAAGAGAGGTAAACTTGGAGGCAAAGGACATGTCGCCTCAATTCTGAGCATACTTTCACATTAAAAAGGGGAAAAAAAAGATAGACTAAACAAAAAGCAGCCATCTTTTTGGGGATTTCCATATCATGTCAAATTAAAGAAATGTTGATTCTGAGCCGATGTGAACAAAGGAGTATGGCATGTATTTCATTCCTTTAGTATGAACTAAATATTAGTAATGAATGGGAGCAGCAGATATTTGAGATTTACTCAGAATAGAAGATCCAATTTTTAAACAATGTGTATCTGTTTATTAATCTTCAAAAATAGCATTCTAATACTCCTTATTTCAGTAATATATTTAACCTTCATTAAGTAATAAAGTCACTGTGCATTATATAAATGAAATTTTAATATTGAAGCCAGATGGATGTGTGCAGATGTTTTTAATACATGCTGTTTACTATACATTTATAGTGAGATCACCTGCATTCCCATGAAATAGGAGAAAAATATATGGAAAATTCAGCACCATACTTTCCTGGTTTCCCCTTATCCTTGCAATTCTATTCATATTTTGTAGCTTTTGAGTAAGTAGAAGGAAAAGTTTGACCACATTTCAACTCTGGGCAACTCTGGCAATTTCTGGAGTAAGATCTCATATAAAAGCAGATGTTCTATAGTTTTTTTATTACCTTCTTGTAGTGTTGTACCCAACCAAAAATTAAAGGCAATAGCCATTTTACAGATCTGTGTTCCAGACCTTTTTGCTTTTGTCTTTTACTATGTGAAGGAAGCAGACAAATCTATAAAGGGCTTGTAACAAGCTACTCTTCTGTGCTGCTGTCTAAGACCATCTGGATGTCTCCAATTATTAGTGCATTTCAATCCTTCCTAAACAATGAAAAAGTTACTCTCCTACCCAAAGTCGGCACAGGTTATTTTAATTCTGTCATCTGGTATAAAAGTTATCTATATTGTAGAATACATAGCTAGTTTTTTTTATACATCGTAGGTATCCCTTGTTTTGTTGAAGTAATCACAACTTATGCTTCATCTGGTACATGGGAGGCTGATGTTACATGGTTTGTTTGCTCTTTCGCCTTTTAACAAACAATAAGAGCTTCTATATTTTACTGTTAGTTTGGATACTACTCCTGGACACAGACTAAGTTGTTTTTTTTTTAACATACTCACTATATTGTAGCTCAGAAGCAACGTGACACTAGTAGCAATTTACCCCTTAATACTCTTTACAGAATTGGTCTGACATACTCTTCAGGCCTGATTTAAAAGATGCCTTGATAATGCTGCCAAAAAGTACTGCACAGTGGGCCTGCACTGATAAAGTTCAGAGATCCTTTCCAGACTATATAATTCTGTGTTTCTATGTACATCTTACATTAACGAGGATGTAGGGTATGTGTTGCCCTGCTATTATGAAACCCGTACTCCAGAACTTCTTTAAAATCTAGAACACTTCCCAGTTTTATTGTTCCTGTAATGGCACTTGTTTTCTGTTTCACTTACACTAAGAATAATAAACAATCTTTAAGATGCACTTCTGGGCTCTGCTATCTTCTCTTTGCTTTGTTTTCAATGCAACTGAGCCAGCACATTGGGAGAGTGCAAGCTGGGTGGGTGTGTAGCCAGAGCAGCCCAATGAAAACTCTGGGATATTATGTAATAGTGCAGTTAGCATATAAGTGGATGTAACAGCCTTCTCCATTTTCCTTTGGCCTGTTCATCAATGCCTTTGTGTATATAAAAATGTAGCTATCACTCCTTGCCTATATACAGAATTGTTATCCAACCTATTTCGCAGTGTGCAAGAGCAGTTGGTTGAGGAGTATGAGAAGAATAAGGTATTTTGATACATATGCGTATCAGTGCAAGCACACACAAAGAGGAAGAGACAACTCTTTCCAAATTATAAGGAGATACTTAGATTTACAACAGCAAACTATGGTAAATATAAAATCTTGTGACTTCCTGCCAAAATAAAATGCAAAATGAAACAGTAATTTCACTCCATTCAATAGAAACAATATGTCTGCTGAGACATTTGCAATATTCTTTCCATATTTATCAAGAGTTAACAGAGGTAGTGATGACAGAATTTATTGCTCATTTACTTTGGTTTCTGTTAACTGGTTCCCTTACAGTTACCATACAGTTCCTGAAAAATGGCATGTGGCATTTTATCTTTTCAAATCATTGCCTCACATTCTTTTTTCCTACTCTAAAAGTGAAGCCTATTAAAGGAAAATTCCTGAAAAGTGTTTAATCAGGATCTGTACTGATATTTGGTAAAAGATGATGACAGAGGCTGCACTCCACTTCAAAGACATATCAGTCTTTTTAATAACATGCCAGCAGTAATCTTTCTGTGAGTTTCCAAACCAGAAAATGAAAAACACGTGAGACTATTCTGCTATAAAGTATTGTGTGTTAACTCTTCACCATTCTATTAAGAAATTATAAACTAGATTAATTTCTTCCAATGAAAAGAGAGATGGCAAAGATGAAGTAACCTGGTTCCTGCTCTCATAAATAAGTAAATAAAAATGCCAGTTCCCTAATGATTCTTTTTTGGTCTGACTAAGAAAAGTTAACAATAAAGGAGCATTTGATTATTTTGGTCGTCCACTTAGTGAAATTCCATTAATTCATGGTGTAATGTCCTATTCTCCCAGGAAATTCAGTATAAAGTGGAATTTTTTATAAGAAATCATTCTGGTGAAGGTAAGGTGTAAAATACATACTTTCATCCCAGGAGTAAGAAAAAAATTCCTCAAATCACTGGCCATACAGAAATTGGAACTGTAATCTTTACAGTCAACACATACATATATACATGTTTATGTATTTTGTATTGTTATGTGATGCTACTGACCAAAAGCCAAATGGATTTCTTTCATTTGTATTTGGGCCCATAAATACCTTTTGGCTAATCTGACTTCCAGTCAGAACTTTAAGCAATTGGCAATGCATCTGACCAGTTAAAATAAAGCCATTATTGAGGTATCTGGATATGCATTGAAGTTTTAACCCTCGGCCAGTTCTTGGGTTGCAGTTTGTGTAAACAAAAAATACTATATACTGCTTCTGTGGCAAAGCAAGAGCCTTTAATATGTGACCTATCTCCTTTCAGCTATATTCTGCACACCCACAAATGTGCACACACCAAAAAAAAAAAAATGTATACATGCAGTCACGAGAACACATGTATGTATAAGTATAGGAAATTAATTTGTGTGAAGGCTTAGGATTTCCATGAGAACAGCAGTCCTGGGCTCTACATATACACTATAGCTTGCATCATAGCTGTTGAAAATGCTTGAACTTGCAAGGTGGCAAATCTTCAGAGAATTTGTGGCCTAATAATAATTAATACCATTTAAGTTAACTTTGCCTTTAGATGGCAGTGCTCAGAGCTCAAAGTATCAAGCCCAGAATGAGCCAGGGGAATAGGCTTATATAAGACTCTGATAATTTATTTGGATTTCTTCGAGCACTTCCCTAATGTAGTTGTTTGTGGACAGTCTCAAAGTCTTACAACTCTTGGTGACTTAATCCATTGATTCACTAATATAAAAAATTCTTCAAATAAAAGAAAGTTAAAGAATTTTGTTTCTTTTTTCACTATCTGTCAAATCATATTCGCATTCTGAATGGATCATGACTTGGTTTCAGGAGCAATTTGTATTCTTTCCTTGTTATTGACTGTCCAGTACTGTGCACATACATGAATCACTCATTATCTTGATTGTTTTTAGCAGCAACCCCATAAAAAAAAGTAGGTCTTTAAGAAGCCAGTAAAAAATAGGTCTTTAAACTTGTTACTTAACATTCTGATCTGCCATTCCCCGAGATGACTCTCAAAAGAAATAATTCTTCTACTGTTAGATTCAAATATATTAAAATTATTTCAGAAATAGTTCTGCTAGAGTGTGGCTAAAAGACAACAGTTTGTACACAAGAAGCAAGTGATAAAAATAGATACAGAAAAGATGATGTCTTGTTCAAAGGATTTAATATCACTGAAAACAAATTACCATCTACCTACATAACTGTGCAGCACATCTCACTGTTTTGAAGAGACACAGACTTCTTTGTGAACGAAACACATGCACTTGCTGCTGTGTTCCTGTAGCCAATAGCTTCCTGCTGAACAAATGCTGAGGGCATTCCCAGCATTCCTGCAGGAAGGCTCTTGGCCCAGCACGCTGCTGCAGCACTGTCTGCCCCAGTTCTGAATTGAGGGCCGAGATGCACCCATGTAGAGCCCGGACAGACAGAAGGCTGCACACACTGGGATTTCCAGCCATATATGGACAGCACCCATATGTGCACATGGTGCTCGTCTGCCCTGAGCATGAACTGGGACTGGAATGCACTGAGGTCTCATGTATAGATTCCCAATAATGTAATTGCATGCAGCCAGTGCCTAAATTTGGTAGCTACATCAGCAATGTTGATTGTTTTTGTTTGGTTTGTTGGTGCTTGTGTTTTGTGGATTTTTTGCTGTGTTTGTTGGGTTTTTTAAAATTTAAAAACAGTGAAAATTATTTAAATAAGGTGGAATTTATTAAAAAAGCTGGCAGAATTTTATTGGTTTTTCTAAGCTTCTGACAGAAGCTTGTATCTGCAATACAGCTTTTTTTTCCCAGCTAACTGTGACTACAATAATCATCCACTTGAAACTTCTTCAAAATGCTTTATCTTTAAAAATCTGACTTAACAATGGGAGCAGAAAACCATCACCTCTCATGTCTGTAGGAAACCACTGCTTTCACTTCATTTCTGAAAAGTTATAACGGTGCATTAATGATTTCTTTCAGCTCAAGAAAACAGCATTACTGGTAAATTTTCTTCAGGAGGCAGGTATATCAAATGTGCATGAAAAGCTCTTTATCACCAAAGCAGTTTTGGCAGCCAGTTATGTGTTGTCACCCTTTTCTTCAGTTGTAGTGGCTACCCCTTCCTTTCATTCCTCCCCTAGAGTTTTGGGTACTCTGGAAGTGCAGCCATGTTATGCACCAGGAATCAAATAACAAGATCTGCACTCCCACATGCTCTCCTCCCTTTGCCACCTCAGTGCCAGTGTTGTTTCCACTGTTGTTTTGTTTCTGTATGAGACATCTTATTATTCATGCTCTTTTCTAACCCTGTATTGTTGGTGTTTGTGCTAGAGCTCACTGCCATTTCTTCTGTCCACTTCAAGACATTTAACTGTTTCTTAAAGTGTCTTCAATAACACCTAGCATTACATTCAGTCCTGAGTGTGTGAGTCCCATTCCTTGTCTATATTGTCATCAGATCTCTGGGACTTTGATCTATGTTGCATATATAGAACAGGCAGCATCACTATTAAGGACTGCTGTGGTTTAGCCCCCAGCCGGTAGCTGAGCACCATGCAGCCACTCACTGGCTCCACCACAGGGGGCAAAATGCTGGGGGGAACAGAAGAAAAATATTGGAAGACAAAGACGAACTTTGTGTGTTGAGATAAGGACTCCACAACCAAAGGCAGGTCTTCCTTTTGCAAGACTTTACCTCCTGCCTTCAATGTCTGGGTGTCCTGAGGGTGGGCCTTAGCAGTGAAGACTGAAGCAAAGATAGTATTCAGTATCTTCCATCAGCAAGGCACCCACCTCATTCAGCAGTGGGCTCACATTTTACCTAGTCTTCCTTTTGCGGCTGAGGTACTTGAAAAGACGTGCTACAAGTACTCAAAGGCATGTTCTGCTTTATTAGCCTCAAGCCATTGCTCACATGCAGAAGCATCCAACTGCTTCTACGTGCTAACTAAATGAGAATTGGGGTTGGTATAGCATATAAAGTTTTTGTAAAATACTGTTGTGGTTTTGCCCCAGCTGAGAGCCGAGCACCATGCAGTCGCTTGTTCTTTAAAAGTAAGAGGGGTGGGGAAGTTGGGGGGCAGGTGGGGAAGGGAAGGGAAAGGAAAAAAAACCCAAATCCAAGAAACCAAAACCCCATGGGTTGGGATAAGGATAGTTTACTAGAATAGTGGAAAGGTAAATAGAACAATGATAACAGGACTTTAGAGCACAAAATATATGAAACTGGTGATACACAATGCAGTTTCTCAGCAAACCACACAACTCAGGCCATGCAGCCCAGAGCCATAACAGAACTGTCCCCAAAAACCATGCATCCTGGAGCTGCCTGCTTTTCCTCCCACCAGTCCCCCTTTATACTGAGCATGATGTAATTGGCATGGAATACCCCCTTTGGCCAGTTCGGGTCAGCTGTCCTGGCTGCTCTCATCCTAACTCCCGAACATGGCATTTCATCTGCTGTTAGTAAAGAAATTAACTCCATCCTAGCCGAAGCCAGGACAAATACTTACAAAAATGTATCATTAACATGATGCATTGCCTTCTCTCTGATCCTCATGCATGGCTCTTAGAGTTTATTAGTTTTGATGATGCAGAAACATAGTGGCAAGGTATATTTAAAAGACGCTGTAAGAACTAGTTGCAAATTTCTCATTGGCATTGCCAAGTCAAATGCCAAGTCAAGTTTATTGTTACAGCACTAAGTATTTAGGGACTGTAATTTAAATTACAAATATGAAACAGCTAAAACGCACAATTGCATAAGTTAATTTGCCTTATTATCCAATAAATCCTGATTTACTTGCTTTCCCTGCGCTTGCCCCCAGCCCTAAATTCTGAGGTAGATACTGTCTTATTATATGTTTGTTCAGTGCTTAACATAACAGGCCCACACACTAAGATCAGGAGTCCCTAGGAACCCCAGAATTACAAATAATTAATATTTTAATTAAATAGAGACAAGAGAGGGAAATGAAATAATACCCTTTTTTTTTCTGGTATTACACTTTATGCTCTTTGAGCAAGGAGTATTTATGTATGTAATGCTCATCACAAATGGGTTTTCAAAACATATATCACAGTATTACAAGAGAACATCCTTTTCATGAAGTGCTCACTTGTCTAAACTGGAACAATGAGTATCTCTAAGAAAGAGAGAGTGAAAACAGGATAAAAATAAATCCCTTGGATTAATATGGTAATCATAGCACATCCCTTGCTTATTTTTAGTCTGTGTGTATTTCTACTAAACGGAGATGAACAAGTACAGCCAGGGATTAAATGAAACCCAGCAGAAAATCCAACAATTGCTGTTGAAATACACAATGTTCTAAAAGCTAGATGTTTCCTTATCAGAAAGTGTTAGGAATTATACCAAATCTGAGAATGTCAGATAATATCTTGGTTTCTGTATTTTTCATTAAAATATCTCAGGTGACATTAAAACTAAAAATGTTACTTTGGTCTGTCAAACATTTTCTGAAGCCAGAAACATTAGCCTGTTTCAAAGCGCTGTCAATTAAATAAAATTTCACCACTGTCCTGTTGCATCAAATCCAAGATTTTTTAGATCATCAGTTTCATCAATCAATTTTCTGTGATAACTTTGGCATGAGGAAAAAGGCCAACAGTACTTCTCATTCCATGTCCACTCAAACCGCTATGCTGTTTGTATTCTGTTACCAATGTTTCTACATCGATGTTTAGTTAACATATGTATTTCTGTATAAATTTTCTGCTTCAGAACTGAACATTTTCAGTTTCTCTGGAACTCAAATACATTTTTATTTGTCTATATCCTCTTTGTACATTTTCTTGGTGTGCATTTCTGTGAATATTCAACAGCCACAGTGTCAAAGAGAAGGTACAATGTCACAGTAGTGTTTGTAGTTTAGCAACCTTTTATCAGCAATGTTTCTTGGGTCAGTATATTCACAATCAATTCTGAACTGGAAGGGGTCACTGTAAAATCATATGTAAGGCATAAAGAACTGCAAAGTGAAAAGAAACTCTCCCTAGTGAGCATTTACCAGGCATCAATCAGTAAGAAGAGAAGGATCCACATCATCCTCCAGGTTTGGAATACCAAATCACATTGAGCAAAAACCTCTTCAAGAGAGAACAGAGGATAGGGTTGTTTATTTTTGGACTGGAAAGGAGCTTTCAGCTCATTCCTCAAGAATTAATAAAAAAATTTTAAAATCTGCCATCTTGCACACAAAGGGAAAATGCAGGCAACATGAATATGAGGTCTCCTCCATACACTTAATAAAAAATAAACCAAGTGATGAAGCACTTGTGGAACAGAGGCAGTGGACTGTAGCTTCCAACCAGCATTTCAGCTGCTGGTTTCCAAGCAGGCTGTTAAGACTAGGTCAGTTGAGTCTGTTCAGTTAACCTAGTCAGGATGAAAGCAAAAATTTAATTCGAAGATAGAACCTCAGAAAGGACAAATTAAAATATAGCAGTTCTTAGAAAAAACACACACTGAAAAACACCTAATCCAGCTGAGCACATACAGGACTTAACAAACATCCTAATTGCAATGGCAGAATAATGCAAATGCAGATTTGCCAGACTAGAAGACTTCTGAAGAAAGAAATAGGAGTCAGCCTTTCTTCTCTCTGCATGACAAAGTGTAACAAGTAATATTTGTGGGAACTTGAGAGTAGTTGTGACTACAGCAGAGAAAAGTCATTCACTTCTCAAACAGGTCAACGGCAGCGTCCTCCTAGTGAAAAGTAGTGTGGGGCATGTCACAGACAAGAGCAACTCTAAGAAATATGGCTGATGTGATTCTAATTCTGAGTGGAAAATACTGGGGTGTGACTGAGCCCGTTCTACTACCTTCATGCTGTGACACAACTGCCAAAAACCCCACGTCCCATGAAAACAGTCCAAGAAGGACCTAATATTATTTATGCAGACAGCTCAGAAGTCCACCGTCAGAAAGCAAAAGACATTATTGTATACTTGTAAACTGCAAACCGTGCTTCCCCTCTTCAAGAAGCTCATCCCAGAAATAACCGGTTGCAAATGCTGAGTGGTAGTGGAGAAATAGTGTTCTGGTTAGTGATGAGTCATTTACACTAACAAAAATCTTCCTTGTTTATATTTGTTAATATTGTTGTGAGTAAAAGGCAGCGTCACCGTTTCCTTTTACATATAGTGCCATACTGAGATCTGTGACTAATAAGAAAACTGCACACACAAAATTTTTCATAATCCTTTAAGTGCCTAAAATTTTACCCACCTGTTTATTCACTTCAAAATTCATACCCAGGATATATCTGTTGCTTTTTTTGGACAGAAAAAAATGGTCTTTCATTAATTAAGTGACCAACTATACAACACAAAAGATGACTACTGAGACAGCAGGGCAAACAACAGCAGATCAGAAGTTACCCCAGATAATTATCCATGTCTAAATGGTGATAAGAAATGAAGATCAGCTTGTCAGTAATTAGCTAAACAGCAGGGGAGAGAAATTTACAATAAAGACTGATATATTTTTTCTAACATCAGTATCACGCATCTGCTGAGCTCTAGCATGTATTCAGGACCCTGTGAGGGGAGGCAGAAAAAAGGAAGAGAAAACTTGGTAAGCTTTTAGTGCAATTTCTTTTGCTTTTCTTTGCCTCCTCCATATGAGGAAGAAAGCAAAAGACCTGCCACTTGTCAGGATCCCTTAACAGAGGGTCTGGAAAGAGACAGTATGGTTGGAATTCCCTCACACTGAGCTTGCCCATACAGTCAGAAAAGGAGCCTGGGCAAGCTCACTGAAACCACGATGGTTGGTGATGTCAGGTATGCAAAAATGACAGTCCTAAAAGCTGTAATTTTTTCACTGAAATATTTTGTGGAAAAAAATCCTTTTTGGTTCTTATGGCAATGGAGGTGCAGTTATATAAAGCTGGACTGTTGAACAGTTTTCTTCTGTTCTTGTTTTCTTTGACACCAACAAGGGGATATGTAGCAGAGAGAATCAATGACTGTCAGGCAATCAGTTAACATAGCAAAAAACCATGGTAATACTTCATCTCTGTTTTTGGTCATAATCAAGAAAGCAAATAACCTGGGCAAGCAAAAGTGGTTATTGTGCTTTCACTGCATCTCTTTTTCTGTGGCAACTTTGCCTAAGCAATAGGGAAGAAAACCAGTGGGCTATCAAGGCTCTCCGTCGATATGAAAACTTAAAACAGTTCTGGAAGAAGATGACACAAGTGAGATTTTAAATGAATAAAAAACTGTTGTGAAGTGTTTTATCACCACATTAATCTGATTTAATTCTGTAAAAGCAGTTTGCCCGTAGTTCAGTGTGACATTACTGGTGCAGAACATGGGCACATTACCTTTGGCAGTGGATGGCTTTCTCCCCATCCCCCCATCACATTCTATGGGAAAACTGACAATAGGTAACATGCTGATGAGAAGGTCTTGCAGGGGGTACTGAGGGGTGAATAATGAAAATTCCTGCAGGAGGCACCTTCCAATAATGAAATCCATAGAGCGGAAATCCTCTTTAGTGATGAGAAGAAACTTCAAAGATACCTCCTCTTAAAGAGTGTGAATCATTTTACAGAATCCAGTTCAGAGATGCAGATAATGCTTGCTATTAGTAGAGAAGATGACAAAAAAATGCATTGGTATACCTGATATTGCCTATTCTTCCTAAGGTACTACTTTCAATCTTTATCTATCTGCAGGAATTCATCATTATACGTTTTTTCAGGGTTGTCTGTGGATGTATACAAATTTATGGAAAATGTGGCTGCATGTCATTAGGCATTGATCCAGGCTGCACTGTCTGCAGCGCCTGAGCCAAACACACTAATCAGCTCATGATAATTATTTTATACGGAAACCAGACTTTTTTTACAGAGCACGATGGAAATACGCCTGTCAGTTGTGAGCTGTTGTCTTAGTAGGATTCTGTAAAAAGGAAAAGTGAGATTCTTTTTCAAGATTAGCAATACAGACAGAAGAACTAAAGTGCTCAGAGGGAAAAATATGAGGTAGCAGACCTTTGATATGTATGGCTGAAAGAAGAATTGCATTTTATAAGTAGATTTAGTCTCAAAAGTGATGTAACTTTAATAAAAAGCCAAATTCTTTTCATATTCTGTTTCAAAAAGGTGAAAATGGGAAACCAGAAGAAAAACCCATAAAAATTATTTTGAACGGGCTTGACTGGAATTTTTAATCAGTGTGTGCTGCATTTTGACAGATTATAGACTAACTTATGGTTTGTGTAAAATAAGTTTGACTCTATACCCAATTCAAATGCAGAGCTGCCACTGAATTTTTAAAGAAGTCAGAACACAAAATGTTTAGACCTGGAAAAATCATCTGTTCTCTCACTGATCTTTAAAAGTTGTTTTTAATGATATGCATATGGGGCATAGTATAGATTTTCAAAGAAATAATATCTTCTTGCTGATTTTAAATACTTAAAATTATTGATTTTAAATAATCATGATCAGCTATGTTTCATATAAAGTAAATATATAAGAAAGATTTGTCTTGTTCCAGAAACATCACTAATTCTCTGGGCGTCACATTTAAGTAAGGAAAATATTTCTATGCACCATGGTTGTATTCCTCAAACCATCATCTTCTGCAGTATATTTTTTCTGTCTGTTATACTAGGTATTGCAAAATGCAAGACAGTGGACAACATCTATGTGAACAGAGGAGGTTTGTCCTCCCATAATCTACTCTGCACTTCCATTTATATTCTGTGGATGGAATGCTGAGAGTCAGTAATAACATCTAAAAGACAGGTCAGTAATTGAGACTTAAATATAATAAAATGCATCTAAAATCCCAATGAATTTCATCGAGAAAGCAGCTAGGTTCCGCTTAGAAATGGGATAGAAACTCTGAACAGCAAACACAATAGGTCAGAGCTCTGTTAACCATCAGCTGGAGTCTTCCATGCAAAACGTCTGCTCCTTGTGGAATTCAAATGCAGGGGTTTGGGTTTGCTTCAGAAATGACTGGGTGAAACTGTATGGCCTGAGTAGTGCAGAAGGTCAGACATACTGTTCAGAACAGACTCTTCTGGAAAGGAAATTTATAAAAATAATAACAGAAATATGTAACCCAGTGAGCGTATCAAGCATTTACTTAAGACTTGGGTTCGATACCTCGAATGTAATGTACTTTTCCCCCTTAGAGTCCTAAAGTCATTTATATCAGGCTAGCTTCTCATGACTAATTATATTTATAGTTCGTCTGGCTGGTCACATTTTTAGGCTTTGCATTGCATTTTAAATCCCCTGAGTCATTTTGTGTTCATGTTTACCACTCCTCTTTCATGAGATTTTTCCATGAACCTGAAATTAAAAACATCCTTTCCTCTTCTCCACTGAAAAATCACAGCCACAAGTCATCAGCTCCAAGTTGTACCTTAAAATTTTATCTCATCTCTCACAGAAGAACCATTTCCAAGCAAGAAGTTCAAGCTCCATTTCTGCATATTTCCCAGGAGAACTGAAAGAACTTGCCTTTCTTTAAAATAGCTCATTTCCAATCTTTTCTTCAAATTCTGTGTAAAAAAGGAATTTGATAAAAACCTTGCCTGGCACCTCAAGCATGCACAGCTCCCTTTATTTTTCTGTTCTGTTTTTAAGCTGGAGGGGACAGAGTTGAGAGGGAACAGGCTATGTAGTGGTTGCATCCATCACCTCTCTTTTTCTCATGCAAAGTTCACCTGATTCAGTCTTCAAAAACTCATTGCTTACTTTCCTTTGTTCCCTGAAAATAGAGAAATACTCATCAAAGTATGTCCCAAAACAGTGCATAGCAGCCTTTCTTTAAAGAGGGTTTTATAACTCCGTGTTCAGCTTACTATGGGTTAGTGATTACAGCCATACAGCTAATATTGTCTTGCATTTTATACTGAATGTGAACAATCTCAGACTCGACTAAGACTGGTCATCTGAAGCATCGCTCTTCCCAGATGTAATGAGCTTTTTTTTCTACAGCTGTCTATAGGTGGGAGTAGTTTAGCAGTGCCAGGCTATTACATACAACAGGAGAGCCATAGTGAATACAGTGGGGACCTCAGTGACCCACATGTGCCACCATCTTCCTGGCACTTTGGCAGTCCTGTGCCACTCACTTTGAGGATGGTGAGTACATGGGTAAGGTTTGCAGTTGACTCTGCTAGTATCTACATCTTCACATTTAGTCATTGCTTTAAAAGATGACACAACACGGAGGGGAAAAATAATGCGATGTGTGGGAGCTGGCAGTAGGGATTTTTCCCAAGTGTTTGGGAGGATCCCATTTCTCACAGATGGTGCTGCCAAGAAGCAGGCTACTTTTCTTTCAGAAAATATGGATTGTTAGCAATAATCTTCTGCCTAAAGTAGTTCCACAGTCCAAATGCTAACCCTACTGTAAAATCAGAAAGCCTTATTCTTATTATTTCAAGTGTGAGAAGAAAGCAAAGGGACTGAACAAGTGGTGGTGAAAGGATAAACCTCACACCAGTAGAGGTAACTACAAACTACCTTGCAAAATAGCCTTGAAGGAATGGAAGGGAGAAGAGAGGGCAGGCTACTTCCCAAGCAGCAGGTCCATTGCCTATCACGATCAGTTGAAATGATCAAGGCCAATGGTATCCTGGGCTCCATCGGAAGAGGGGTGGCTAGCAGGGACAGGGAGGTGATTGTCCCTCTCTACACTGCCCTCATAAGGCCCCATCTGGAGTACTGTGTCCAGATCTTGGGACCCCAATACAAGAAAGATGCAGAACTGTTGGAGAGGGTTCAGAGGAGGCCACAAAGGTGATTAGAGGGCTGGAGCACCTCCCCTCCAAAGAGAGGCTGAGGGAGCTGGGCTTGTTCAGCCTGGAGAAGAGAAGGCTGCGGGGGGACCTCATTGCAGCCTTCCAGTACATGAAGGGAGCTTATAAACAGGAGGGGATTCAACTTTTTAAAAGGGCAGATAATGGCAGGACAAGGGGGAATGGATTAAAGCTAAAGGAAGGAAGGTTTAGATTGGATATTAGGGGAAGTTTTTTACAGAAAGAGTGGTGAGGTGCTGGAACAGGCTGCCCAGAGAGGTGGTGGATGCCCCGTCCCTGGAAGTGTTCAAGGCCAGGTTGGATGGGGCCCTGGGCAACCTCGTGTAGATCCAGGCCTGAGGTTGGTGGCACTGCCTGTGGCAGAGGGGTTGGAGCTCTGTGATTCTTGGTGTCCCTTCCAACCCATGCCATTCTATGAGTTTATGATTCTATTCTATAAATGGTGGGAAATTTTAAAGCTGGATGTGTTCAGGATCAAAGACTGACCCTTTAGAAAGGACACAAGGTAATATAGCACATTTAATTTCACAGACCCATGCATGGTTGTTTCATACCTGTTCCGTTTTATTTCCTGTTCATTCATATTCTCTGTCTTTTTACTTGATAGGCAGAAAAAAACATTTTCCTTACCTTTCCTCAGCATCAGGCAGGATGTTGAGTCATACACTTATTCTTCTGGCTGCTGTCCAGTGCATTAATAAACAAGGAATGTAAATATCTGCACACAGCACAAAAGTCCTCTGCTGCAACTACTGAAGAGCTGCTGATAGTGAAACTTATGCAGAGCACTGTACACACCCTGGCATTAGGAATAGGAAGGAGACTGACACTTGGCAAAGCCTGCTACCACTGGGTTGAAAAGATAAAACAAATTTTCTCTGGACTGAACTGTCGGTAATCAATTCTAGTGAAGGAAAGTCAGAAATCAGAGTAGCATGAGCCATCCATCTTACTTAGAAAAGCTTATTGGGAAGCCATGATGCTGCCAAAATGATGAAGACAAAGAATTTGTGTTGAAGACAATTGCCCTCTCTTTCTTTGTAACTGAACAACTCAAAGATGGTGTAAAACATAAACCTACTAGGAAAATACGAGAGCCTTCAGGTTGTTCATCATAACCATGATCACTGGTAGCAGAAATGGATTTGAGTTAGAAGCTCTGAATCCCCAGTTAAATCACCTGAAAATTTAGTGTATGTTTGGGAGCGAAGGTTTGGGTTGGACATCTCCCTCATGGGCAGACAGAGTGCACTAATTCTGAATCCAATTCCATGTTTTACTTTGTTCGGGTTGTTATGACATTCATGGCTACTGCTTCAAAATTAAGCTATTAAAAAAAAAAAAAAGGCAAACAGCTGAATCAAATCAATTCCCACTTGTGCTAAACTCCTTGGGCTCAGCAACAGAGAGAGAGGTACATTTTTAGGACATGTGTTTTTTACTTATTTCTGCCCTTGACTAGCTTTGGATGGTACAGCTAGTTGACAGATGAAATTTCCTTCCTAGGGAAAAAGGCTGATCTTTTCAAAACTATTTTAATCCCAAATTGGCATTATCACAGACCATGAAGTTTAGAAAAAAATCAATTCGGAAATGTCAAAATATTATTTTTTTAAAAATCAAGCCCAAATATTCAACTATTCAACATTTCCTTGTTTTAAGCTTGTGCCCACATGATGGAGTCATGTTGATTTCCTAACTATTGGCAAGTGCATTATGCTTACATTTACACCCATAGAATACAGTCAACATCTCATCAGATTTTGAGCTGATGGAAAGCTGCTCAGAAACTAGAATTGGTAGGAAGAGATTTGGCCTTGTGCTATCTAACATATTGCTGAGTATGCTAAGGGCTGACCAAGATGAATATCTTGGTCCAGCACTGATAGGTCTTCACAAAGTGAAGACATCAGATTCAAAAAGCAACCTATCCATATTTTCATGGCCTATAACAAATGATTCACTCCACTTGCCAGCCAAACAGTGTAAAAAACCCCTGTGCTTTTCATCTGTTGGAAAACTTCTGGGAAGCGCAAGACAAAATCATGATCACAAAGTTGGCAACTGGTCAACTTTATCATAGACCTACAAATACAAGTCATTCCAGCATTTGCAGAACTGAAGAGTGGGAATGGAATGGTTTCTCAGGATCTGCAGAAATGAGGGACGGTATTATTTGCTGGGATAAATGAAGCAAAAATATTCAAAACCTGCCTCTGCGAGAATTATTGGTGTTTTCTACAGGTTTCACACTTGTTCTTGAGCCTGAGCTGTCCTTTCAGTTATATTAACTCATACCCTGAGTGAAACATGAAAAATGTTCCTTTGTTGGTGATTTCCCCACTTTCTAAAAGATATTGTGAAAGTACAGTATTGTCATAAGACCATTTTAATGAGAGAGGAGTGCAGCTATGTTGTCTTCCAGACTTGATTAAAGTGTGCTTAGAACTCATTCACTTTGTTGACTCAAATTATGGAAGCAGTTCTTGTTGTAGGATTGTTTATATGTCCCAGAGCATTCATAACTCACTGAGTTCAACCATCTACAAGTGTTTAATTACAGACTGTCTGTTTCATGTAAAAAAATGTTTGCCAACAGTCTTTTGGCAGAGTAAGGAATGAACTGTGCAGAGGAAAACCAAGTTGCTTGTGAGTGGCTGCAGGAGAAATGGGAAAAAGAACTGCCCCAGAATTCCTTGAAGATTCAAGTTGCTGGATCCTGGCATGATTTGGTCTCTTACATAAATCTTGCTGGAGTTATGCTAATTTTGCATTGAATTTCCCACTCACACACTTTTCTACAGCTGTAAATGTATGTGCCTCTAAAAACAGCACATGAAAATTAAACCCATTACACAAGATGTGAGCTCAATCTTTGTCCAGAAAGGGAGAGAACATCTAGTCTTTGACTATTCCTTCATGCTATTTGAAAATATAAACACTGATCATCAATCTGCTACTAAATTGAGGCTGGGCTGCATCGCACATTTCACAGGCTCAAAGCATAAAAATGTCCTGTAATATTTAATCTGACTGATTTTTTTAAACTATCCTTTTTGAATATTTGAACTGACTAGAGGATGGATGCTTCTTTACCTCCATATTTCTAAACTGATTTTTTTTTTCATTGGAAATTTCTATGGAAAATGGTTTTTTGCTTTGAAGTGCTGAATCTAATGGTGTGCTTTCAGAGCTAAATCAGAAGATTTGGGTTGGAAAAGACTGATTTCTTTTTCAACTTGGAAATGTCATTATCTTAACTCTAGGGAGGTTTCACATTAATACCTTATCTCCTCTCTCTCTGCCTTTGTTCTGAAATTCATGGCTGCAGCTGCTGTTCAAAGCTGAGTTTTCACTGAATATTCAATTCAGAAGCAAAAGTTTTGCCATTCTTAACTTCTGAAGTTTGAGATCCTGTATTGGGCCAGCTCACCATATCATCACCTCAACCTCCCTTACCTCAGCTGAGATGTTGCTGTCTCCCTCACCTTGGCAGAGGAACCCATGTATTCCTTTGTTGGAAGATGTTAGATACACAAAACTATGTGAGGATTTATATTGTCTTACCTTCCAGAAGAATACAAAATTGAAACAGGCAGGACTTGACAAAAAAAATCCTCGAGTTATTTCAGTGTTTGGTATATGAGGATGAGCTGAGCAAGTCTGTCTGACTGCAAGTGAAAACTTTATTGGAAAGATGAAAACAAGGGTTTCCCAAAGTTACAAAGGCAAACACAGAGTCTGAATGTAGGAGCAGGTGGTTTCCACCATCTCTACATTTCAGCTTATGCCAACATGGAATCAGGGGTACCTTTCCATTTGTATTTTGGGCTCCCGGATCCTGCTCCTCACTGACAACAGGAGGGGTGGCAAAATGCCCAGGAGGCGCAGCGGTGGTGGAGCTCTGGGGAAGGCCCTGCTTTGCTGCTGTGGGTGTGCCCCCAGGGAAGTGGCAGCCCTGAAGATCCTGGCTTTGCCCCTCCACTCTCCTCCAATAGCTGGGTGTCCATGGTATACTGAGCTGGGCTGAGGTCCTCAGGCAGTGACCAGCCATAAAGCTGTGTGCTGTGTGTGTGCCCAGGGAGCTCACAGACCAAGGACGCCAGCCTCCTGTCGATAGCCCCTGGCAGAAATGCAGGAAAGCTGTCCTTAAAAAGCAGTGAGTTACAGTTTTGCACCTGAGTCCTGGCCCAGAGCCTGGAAATGACCTTTTCAAGCTTTCAGTATCCAACCAACCAGCAGGTTATGGGAGAGGGTGAGGGTGAGCTATTCCCCTCTGATGACTCCCTTTGTGGGCTCAGTCCGCTCTCTTCTGAAGCCTGGCTGTGCTCCGAGGTACCTTGAGGTACTCAAGTCCTTGCAGTATGAGCTCATTTGTTGTCATTTCCACTTCTGGGAAAAAAAGGGTCATAAGAAAAGATCAGTAAATGTGCAGTATTCATAAAGCATGGCCTCTAACAAAACAGACACGTTGAAGTGTTATCATATCCAGGAAGACAGCAGCAGACAGCATAACTTGAAAATACCACCCAGAAACTCTAATTTGGAAAGGGCAACTCATAGCATCAAAGCCTAAATATATTTGCCAAACCATACTTTAACTTACTGCCAAGACACCAAATTTATCCCCTTAATAACAATGATCCACTAGGCAACATGGTGACTGCTACAGCAAATTGGACATGAGATTATTTCACAGAGATCAAGATTATGGAAAGAACCCTACACGTATTAATACTCAGAGAGAAATGTAGGATTTTTTTTTTCCATATGAAATTGGCCTGAGGTAGTAGTTTCACATTGGTGTGCACATGCATGTATGTCACATATGTAAATATACATGTAAACACAAAGGCACAGCATTTATATAGTGCATACACACGGGCAAAAATCCTCCTGAACCACCCCAAAGTGCTAGTCTTGGTCAGAGAGGGAGCAGATTGGTTTTGACATGTAATATTTTACCATCTGAACTCAAGGGATAATTGTAAGCCTATGTAATTTTGAAATAAAAGTTAGTCATCTAAGACTTCCTTGCAAGTGCTCTCATGGTATCTTTTGGGGAGTGTTTGTAAATGTCCATGTATACTTCTAGGAACTAAGTACAGGGAATCAGTGTTAGGTATAATTAAAAATACTGATAGTCATAGGTAGGAATCAAAGCAGATCTCACTAATTTTTTTCCTTTGACTTCTTTTAACCTGACACCAGAACTCAAATACCATGTTTAGGCTCTGATAACCTGAAAGGATATTTCTTAGCATAAAGGCGAAATCATGATGATGGCTATTATTGACTTTAATATGGGAGTAAAATGTTCTGTGTAGTGAACTCCTGAAATTTATGTTCCCCTTTAATTATACAGTCTGTACATGTTCACTTGAAGAACACAGGATTCAGATTTACGAGGAGCAGGAAGGAGATGGTAGTCATTACTCCTATTCCTAGCTAGAAATGACAGTGTTTGCAGATTGAATTTTTTGCTTTCTAATATTTCTATATCTCTGCTCAAAAAGAGATAGTTATGTTTTAAATCTTTTCCAGCACATAAACACATAGTCTTTAAGAAGACTTATCTCAACCACGCTTCAGTTTTCTGAGACAGGTAAGTGTTGCAAATCCCTAATCACTGTTGCATGTATTTGATAATGAAGAAAAGTCCAAATTTAAGGACTAACAGTTGAAATGTATTTATCCAGGGCTAATTGGTTTCAGTAGTTATATGACATAGAGATAATAAGGTGCTGGGCTGGTTGCAAGGGCACCTGCCACCAGTTTCTGGCTCAGTCATGAATTGCCATGTGAGTGATGGTAGGCCTTCAACACTCTTTGTCCCTGCTTTCCTTGTCTTGTTTTGACTGCCCCATGTAAGCATTTGAGAACAGGCACTTCACTGTGTGCACAGGATGTGTGTGCAGAGTGGTGGTGTTGTGGGTGGCCCTTCCATTCTTACAGTGCTCATCCTAGCAATTGTAACAGCTTATACTTGTCTTCAGTAAGCTAATCTGGCAGATAAATAAGAACTTTATCCAGGCTCTTCTCTGGAAGGAAGATAATGATGAATCTATTTTAACACACCATTTGAACCCCAATTTGGAGGTCTTAATGGTCTAACTGGTACGTTTATACACCATCAGATGCAAATTGTTACAAAAGTAATCTCGTCTTAGCAGAATTCTTCTGCTGATGAAGTTTGTTGTCTAAGAGCTACAATGTGGTTTTGTCTGGCCATGCCTTTAATTTGGAGCAATTCCACCTGCAGCATTATACTTATGGGACTGCACAATCACTGACAGAGGCCTTGAAACCAGACCATGGCTGAGTTCCACAAGCATGGAATGAGAGCCACCTTTAGTGCAGCATGTAAAATTACTTGATAATACATGGCATAGTAAACCTGAAAACCTCAGCAATGCAGTGGTTTGGAAGAAATGGAATGGCCAGTAGTTCATAAACAACACAAGCTGAATAAGCTGCTTCTAACTGCATCAGAAAATTTTGCTCATAGAATTATCCTTTACTTCTAGAACTAAAAGTGCTAAAATAATGGCATGACTAAAAAGGCAGTTCAGCAATAAAAATTCCAGTTTGACTCTAGGGATAGCTTCAGAGACATTGTGGTCAGAATTTTCTCCATTATTTGCAAGTTGCCAAAGAAGAATGTTCTTTATTCTGGATTAGCTTTGGGAAATCTGTTAAGATTTTTAATTGCATTCAAAAATATTCTTATGTTTTGAAATCTAGTCTGCAGGAAGTTTATCCAGCCCTTCCTTCATTAAGGTCTCTGTGGCTAGGACTTGTGTATTAGCAAGGTGCTTTGCTTGTCTCTGCCCAATAAAAATACATGGAATAATGCCAGTTTGGGGAATGAATAGAGCAGAAGGGAAGAAGGGGCACAAGTTATGAGCTGCTTTGGTCTTCATACTCAGGAAGTACTTACCAACTTCCATTGCCTCATCCCATCTCTTCCATTAAAAGGCCTTTATAAATTACAGGAATAAGTGGCCCTTAGCAAATAACTTCACAACAGAGACCAACCAAATGGGACTGAAGCAGAATAGGAAACTCCCTTCTGCTACTGCAGATAGTTCTGAACTGCTAATATTTTTTCCTCTTGGATCAGGGTGAAAGTCAAAAATCCCAGTAATTTCCACAAACAGAAAATCAGAAAACTGTGTGAGCTGAGTGCAGATGAAAAATTTAATTTCAATAATTTTATAATATCTTGTTACAATGCTGATGTGTCTTTTATAATTTTATGTCTAAACATGCTAAGATTTCAAAGATTTTACTTTTGTAAAAGTTCTAGCTTAAAGGAAACAGGAGTTTTCTAATTGAAAAGGTTGAAACAGGACTATTTTTAAATTCTGTTGCAAAAAATAATAATTAATAGGCAATGAGAAAGGGAGCCTTTTCTTAGCCATTACTCTGACTCATAACTCAGATCAGTAACAAATGCTATGGTTTCAGTGCACTGTCTCTTCGATGAGTAATTTTTTTTCCTATCTGTTCGTATGCAGCACCATTAACATGGTTCTTTTAACTGTGCCAGTACCAGAAGAAGGCTTAGCTCATGCACTGATAAGTCAATGGAACATCAAGTAGAAATATTTGCTTTTTTTAGCCAAGAACAAGATTTTAAAGAGTGGAGCTGATCACAAATGGAGTGTATCCTTTGGCAATAAAAATTTTCCTTTACAGTCAATTCCAGGATTAAGCCAAAGCCACTGCTTTGTTCCTCCACCTGTCTCTGTGAGTCAGCAATGGTTTCCTCTTGCTTTCTCTCCAAGTGGGATGCCAATGCCTCGCCCGGACTGCAGAGGCACAGGTGTTGTGCCCACATTTGTGCACTGTTTATCTTTTGCAATTCTGGCAGCCTGTCTGAGCTCTGGCAATTTTTTACCAAATGGGATAGAGAATGCAGGGGACAATCCACTTTTCATGCTGCTCATGCTTTTTTTGCTCTAAAGATCAGAATTTTGAAAAATCTAATCACAACCATCTGTAATTTGTTTAGAACTGTGACTAACAAAAATGCTAACTTTCATTCATTAACAGAGGTACTGTAATGTTTTAGTTTAATGCCATGGGATTCTAACAGTCAGAGATGCCAAATTATCATATTCAGTTTGTTCTGTACATGCAACTCCAATGACTTCACAAGCATATCCAATAGTTTTGTACCTGTGAGTTATGCTGCTGTAAACTGTCTCATTTAGTCTCATTTACTGTATACATTATAGGTCATCTCATAGCTGCATTTTGCACTTGGTTCTCTCTACTATGGTACATATTTGATGGCTTTTGCCATCAAGGGGTGCCACCTATACAAGTGTAATGCCAGCCCAGGCAGAGTGCTTCCCACCTAATCACAGTGGGAAAGAATCCATGTGACTCAGAAGCAGGGAAAAATAGGTGCCAGGCCCTTGGACTGAGTGCTCAACTTGACAGGGAAGATGGCTGTCAGTGAACTCCCCACTACCTTATTCAGTGTAAGAACTGAATCTTGTAGATCTGTCATTTCTGTCCCCATGGCATCCATCACCCCCTTAGAAATGAAATTATGGACCTAGTTACCATTGGTTCAGTGACAGCAACTGATCCAGATGCTCTGGGACATGGTGTTGCTAATACAGCCAGTATGCATGTCAGTAAACAAATCAAACCCAAAACACAGTAGCATATGCATGTGTCTAGAGTGTGCGTGCACAAACTTTAAAATGAACTCCTCTCATGCCATACTGATGAGCAACATATTCTGGCCCTTCCTTTCCCATGCAGGCTTAGCATGGCTGATTTGTGTACTCAGCACTGAAACCTACACTTTTCCCAGGACACATCAGGTCAGATTGCCCATAACCTATTGCTCCTTTGATGGCTCTCATCCTGCTTTCAATTGATGTGGCAGTGTGTGAATACATATATCCGAAAGCTTGATATAAAATTCATCTGTCTAAATGCCGGCTATTTATGTTTGATGGCCTGAACAATTATTAATCCTGATTGGAAATATAAGTCATTGTGTCTACAGTGTCCTGTCACAGCATCCCTGTTAGCTCCCCTGAGGCCAAATTCTCTGACAATGCATACAGCGTCCGGTGCATTCTGCACACAGTACCATGTCCTAGCTGAAATCCCAGGCAGGAAACCTTTTTTTCTGTATGCTCACCAGTGTGGATGATCCCCAGGAATTTTCCAGGTCTGCCAGTGTATATCCCATAAGACAGGAGACAGACACTGCACAACTGTGTCCAGTAATTTCTGTGGTCTCATGTGTTCAAAAATGCCATACCACATGCACATTGCATCCTCAGTGGGCACAGCATGCCAGGGCATGATCTCCCACACCAGCCCTGTGTCTGGAGAAAGCCCTGAAGGGACTGGAGCCTCCCTTAACCAACAAAGACAGTGGAAAACTCAAGTGCATCATCAGACCTTTTTGTTAAAAAAGCAATACATCCCTCCTCGCCTCTCTGTAATTTCTAAATTACACCCTTGTTTCAAGGCTCTGCTCCACCACTACCAATGAAATACCAAGTTCAAGGTTATCTGACGGTCTACATCTGCTTGGCAAACAGTCGTATCTGAAAGAAACGCAGTGCAGCAGACACCCTATGTCTTGCTGGCCTGCACCTAGTACACGCATTCACCCAGTGCTATTTTGTCAGTAGTTATTCTATGCAGCCACTATGTGCCAACCTGTGCTCAGCCCACTGAAATAGAGAGGCTGGCCTGGGCAAAGGCATAAGTTACTGCTGTGGGGGGCCAGACCTTACTAGGTACAAAGGATTCCTAGTGCTGCATGGCCCCGTGGCTCCCATCTCTCTCCCTGCAGCACCAAGATGAAATGCTGAGATGTGGTAGCGGACCCCCATGGCAAATAATCCCACAGAAACTCACAGATATGTCTCTCTTCCTCAAGCCAACGGAAGATGGCTAAAAAAATCAGGGGAAGCAATTCAGACACACATGGTTAGTTTTCTCTCTGCAAATATCCCAGGGCTGTTGAGCAATTCCTTGGTTTTATGGGATAGGAGACTTTTAGGCAACCATGGACCTGCAGATGTTGATCTTTGGCAGCTGGAGCTAAGGGTTTGGTCTTTGCACACAAATGGTGTGACTGAGGGAAGCAAAGGTACTTACTCCACCTGTTACAACAGCTTTTTCCTGATTCTTACAGAAATATGTGTCTGTTCTTGACTTGTGTTTTGTCTCCCAGCACAGTGCCCTGCAGAGGATCTCAGCACCCCCATGATCACCCATGCACGTAAACTCTCCCAGCTTTCCAGCAGGCTGCACCATGCCACACCACACTGCTGATCTCAGGACTCCTGGACCAAGCCTCTACCTCCCCCCAGAGAGAAGGCATGGTGAGAGGCATGACATGAATGATGCAGTCAAGCCAGACAGAGCTCTTACTAGAAATCTTTTTCTGTGTGAACAAGAAGGGGAAGGATAGAAGAGAAATGCAGAGGAAATATTGTCTGAAGGCACACCAGGCAGAATGTGGCATAGACAGTCCTGGAAAACTGCAGAAATGATTTATGGATCTGCAATGTAGATTGAAACAGGATGTTTCTCCACTCTTTATTGCCCTTCCTGGGATAATTACCAGGATCACTCTACCAGGGGATTGCAGTAATGAGTAACAGAAATATTGATTTTCAGTGTTCAATCTTGTAGAAGAATCTTCAGCCTGAATACATCACTGTAACTTCATTTCTACTTCAGTGTGGTATTCCATTGTCGCAGTTTTGTGCAGCTGTGCTGCTGAGAAGGGTTCTGCAAGAAGCAGCTAGAAGCTCTCTGCAGGCCCCAGAAAGTGAATATCAACCAATACAAGGCCAGAGTTGCTGCTGACCAAGGCTGAGCCAATTGACGATGAATCACATTTAGGAGGAAAAAACTGCAGGCAGATGCATTTTGCCACCAGAGAAGGGAGAGAGGAGATATAACAAGCCGTGAGGACACCAAGGCCAGGCCCGAAGGAGTTGGGGGGAAGAATGAGGCACTCTGGGTGCCGGAGTGTGATTCCCCTGCAGCCCGTGGAGAAGACCACGGTGGAGCGAGTGTCCCCTCACATCCCCTGGATAAGGACAGGGAGCAGAGACATCTGCGGCCTGTGAAGAGATTGATCCATGCCACAGCAGGTTTGCCGGGGGACTTTTGACTCTGTGGGGGATCAGGCTGGACGAGTCTGGTCCCGCAGGTCAGCAGCCCATGGAAGGGAGCCCTGCTGAGGCATGTGGTGAGGAGATGACTCCCTGATAGCGAGGACTCATGCTGGAGAAGTTCATGAAGGACTGTCTTGCATGGGTGGGACCCCACAGTGGCACAGGGGAGGGGTGTGTGTGTGGAATGCGCCCCCTCCTCCCCAGCTAAGAAGGAAAACAACTCAGGAAGAATGGATTGAAAACCACCATTCCCCATTCCCTGCCCCGCCCTGTGCCGTGATGGGGGGAAGGAGGGAGTAAAATCATGAATGAAGTTTAAGTCTGCTAAGAAGGGAAGGGTGGGAGGAAGGTGCTTTAAGATCTGGCTGCACTTCTCATTACCTGATTCTGGTTCACTGGGTGTGTAGTTGTAGTAGTAATAAATTAGTTTCCTTTCCTTTATTCTGTGTTGAGTCTGTTTTGCCCATTGCAGTAATTGGAAAGTGATCCCTCTGTCTTTATCTTGAATCCTAAGCCTCCCAACATATATTTTCTCCCTTTTTCAGCTGAAACAGGGAGTGAACGAGTGGCTTGGTGGGCATTTGGCCTCTAGCCAGGGCCAAACCACCACACCATTTTCTATGAGATGGTAAAATTGCCCTGCAGACAAAATTATCAAGACTGTGTTTTGACTGTTGGGGCTTTTGAGGAGGTTAGGCTTTGTTTGGGTTTTTTGTTTTAATGCTGAATAAATTAAAAGCCCGCTGTAAGACTATAAATAATACTTCAGTGTTGGCAGCTAAAATTCCCAAATCTTAATCCAAAAGGGACTATAATGACCATTAAGTTAGACCTCCTGCCTAAAAATGAGCACAGACTGAATGAAGGAGCATTGTACCTCTGGATATATATTTCTATATTTCCTATTTCAGTGACACAAATTGAGAACATGGGAGGTTAGTAGTTGCAAAGCAAAAGCCAAATGCGACGTCAGTTCATACTCTTGCATTTCATATGCACGCTGTTGCAATGCCATATTTCCTTTGCTTGCTGTGAATCACACAAGGATATAATGAATACAGAACTGGAGAATCCAGAAAGCACTTTTGTCAAAGAATAGTTAAGTTTCCTTAAAGTCTGGATGAAAAGGCATACAGATGTATTTTTGTTAAATAAATTCCTTAAAGGTAATAATTAATTGATTATAAACACCACAAATATTGTTTTGATTCTTCTAGTTATTTTTTTCCGATGAGTGTGAAAAAAGTGGTAATCTAGAAATTATTATTATTAGCTAAAAACTGCATACTCAATAAAATCAGACAATTTTAATCTGAATTTATAGTAAAGTAGAAGAATAGTTTGATTTTGGGGGGGATGTTGGCAGGGTTTTTCGAGGGAGTTTGGTGTTTGTTTTTTTTAATTTAAGAAATTTTATATTCTGCTTGGTGACTGATTCCCAACTCCTATTTGTCAGTGAAAGGAGTAATGGGAACAGAATAGCTAATCACTCAAAAGTTCAGCTGTATTAAAAGCAATTTGATTTTAAAATTTGAACTAAAAATAAAGCTATTTGCAGATGGTCTTCATTAGAAATACTGGTGGCAACAATTATTTCACAGCTCTAATATTGTGTCTCGCCAATATCCCCTAGGCCTTCATATTTTCAGTATCAGAGATGAACATTCACTTTGTAGTCATCTGCTTGCATTAAAGAAATATACTTACCATACACACATATGGATATGATACACATATATATACATACACATATGCATTTACACATACACATGCACATAACAATTATTTCTTTAATACAGATAGTTTATATATATCAAAAGATTTTAATATATTTTTATTACAAGAAAAAGAGTGAGAAACATACTGGTTCAGACTAATTTTTTTGTTTTTTAAATCTGTAGCTCAGAAGTTTAACAACTTATTTTATACTATACTGATAGTATAGGTTATACATTACTATTGAAAAAACAATTTCCTGCTATGGACACAATGGACGTACTCTGGAGAGCGTATCAGCCTCCATGTCACCCCAATGTCTTCACTTAGGTACAGTACCACACACAGGCAGGAGGTTAGATATATAGTCTTCCAACCTGCATATATTATCTGATTGGCATGTTCACTTGCTCCTTGACTACCATAAATGAGTGGCTGTGCAGGTGCCATTAGCACATGTATCTTTTTCTGAATGCACCATTGTAGGAGTAGCTGAAAAGCTGTTTGTACTACACAGTCAGAAAGTTGGCAGCAGTGCTGGGTGAAAAATGGCAAGTATGTTTCAAGAAAAATTAAAAAAAACTTCATGTTTACATTTCTTAGCATCTTGATGAGAAATTGAAAGAAAATATTTTTCAGGGTTTGATTTAACAATTATTCCATTTTCTTCTTTTTTCCTTTCTTCCTTCCTCCTCCCCTTTTCTTTTTGAACATTCTTTTTTTTGCCCTTGGTTTTTAATGATCATGTAGAAGGGAATGCAGATAAAGGAACAGAATGAATGACAGAGAAGAGTGAAAAAATACCTGGGAAGCTGTAGCACTTTTAGCAGGTTAGTTTAACAGGGAGGCCCTTGTATACCTGTACTGAGGTAATAAATGTTCCAGTAGGTGGACCTCAGAAATACACAGGATAGCTCACATCTGCCCTACTTGGTAGAAAAGTCTTTGGCTTGCTCAGAGTGTATCTGTTCAGCTGGTTGTAGGTCTTATCCCCATCCTTTTGCTCTCTTCAAGATGAACTAGTGCTTTGTTAGGCAACACTGTAAAATGTTACTGCCTCCTCTTGCTTCATGGCTTGAAGTATTTACAATTTATGACCTCAAACAGCACACACATATGTATGCATATGTATAAGACTTCAGAAAAGTTGGCAATGTACATAGTTGAATTAGCAAGGAAAAGAAACAAAAATTTAATGGTTACAAATTTGGGTTTAAGCTATTCCTCAATTTCAAGCTTTGTTTGCTTTCCATTCCAGCAGCTGCTGGAAGCACCCTTCAATAGGAACCAAATAAATTCATACCACCTGTCTCCCTCTGAATTGGAGGTCAAATCTTCCTGTTAGTTATCTCAGCATTTCAAAATTTAAAGAGCATCTCAACTCCAAGTTCCATGCCATGAAAAAAACAGAAGAGGAATTGTTAGGCAATTTGCAGGCATGTGACTTGCAATTACAGTAATATCTTCATCACTCCCTCCCAACAAAATTGTTTGCAATCTGAAGTACAGTGTCTTCCTCTCTAAATTTGGTAAATGCCAGTATGTTCTGTCAGGAATTAAATGCTAACGTGGTATATATTTTATTACAGGTTACATTTTTAGGTCTTTTGATACTTAGCCTCTCCCTCTGATATGTCTCATGCCAAGGTGTCTGTGAAGAAACATATTAATTTGGGGGTTTAGAAACAGTTATCTGAGAAAACCATCAGGGTTATCCCAGAACCACACAGCACATTCATCCCTATAGAGTTGAAAGATGCTCTGCTCTAAACTCTGCAGCTCTCCCACTCAACATTCATAAATAAAAGCAGATTTTGAATCTTTGCCTTTAATCCTAAATCCCAAGGTAAGGATTGACTGGAATATATTGGAACAGATCTTTAGGTTTGGACTAAATGCTAGTCTTAGGTCATCGCTATGCCTTTTAAGCACTCAACAAACCTACTGTAATATGTTATTTTGGTACTGGGCCATGCAAATCTTGCCCAAATTTTGAGTGCATGAGCTGTCAGCAAAGAGCTGTATAGTTGTAAGCAGGAGGCAGTTCAATGCAAGTCAAGTGAAACTTGTCCTCCCATTTCACTTCAAATCAGCTGATTAGAAAAATGGGTTACTATGCCAAGACAAAACCAGATAAGCCAAACTACTCATATGTTTTTCCAGGGAGAGTTTCATACAGTTTATTAAATACAGAATCCAGAGCAGTAATCAACATATTCACTGGGATGTTAATGGAGAAATGGTAAAGCAGTGTATGACCGCCAAGGGACAGAGTGCACTTCTTACTCACTCTCTCTGGCCATGAAATCAGTAACTTAGATAATTTGTCTAAATCATCTACTATTACTTTGGAGCAAATCAGTACACAGAGGTTTAAGAACACCCCGAGCATATTTGTTAATTTAATAGAGAAAAAACAAAACAAAAATAACAACCTCTTTATTTGAAAGCCAGGACCAAGGGAGATTTAGTTTAGCTAAAGCAAGTCGGGCAAAAGTTCAGCCAGAAGTTATCATATGATTGTGTTGTTGGGGATTCTGGGGTTGGGTTTGGTTTTTTTTTTTGGAAATCTGTGTTAAATGATCTAGTAGCTGTCTCAGTCCAAATTCCAATCCAGAAGTGCCTCTGTTCCTTGCAAAACCCCAAAATTTGCATCACTGCTAAGAGTCTCAGAATAGGAGGCAGGAGCTAGACCCCATAATCTGCTCAGGGTCTGCTCTGTAGAGTTTTTTTCAGAGTGCTTCTCAAATTAATATTTTCTTAGTCCTATTGCTTCTGGCCTCCTCCAAAGATAAACTATATTCCTAAGAGTATACCAGGACAATTCAGCACTTAAGAACATTTGCAAACTAAACTTTGGTAGGCTAGAGAGCAACATGCATAAATTTGGCTATTTTCTTTGCTAATATCAGCCATAAGATACCAATAGTTATTATCTACCATTTCCCCATCTGTTCATTGAATGGTTTTATCTCCCTTCCTTCAACTCTTTCTACACCTCCCCTCCACCTTTCCCAATGAAATTATGCTCTTAAAAATTATGATTGTCTCTCAGAATTTCAGCTGAAAATGAAATTTCAATGCAGAACATGCCCTCAGGTAAGTGGATAAGGTGCCATTAAAGCAGACACTGAAATCAGCAGTAATATTCTATATTTATATAGATATATATGGTCAAACTTTGGAGTCGTCGAGGATGGCTTCTCTCCTGAATAAGCTTTAACAAATTACATATAACCAGACATTAAAGTAAAAAAGAATTTAGAATTATTTCTTCTCTAAATTTCATTTTAGTATCTCATCCTTGTACCATACTGACAACAGGTTGTACCCCAAAGATTTTCATCCTATGTCTGCTCTACTGAAATGTGCCATGTGCCATGCAGACTGTTCATCTGCAGACTATTTGTGATTCACATCACTCAACCAGGAATAGAATCAGGCCCATGTAATCCTGCTAGGATTACAAAGATATATGGTTTCCTTGGCATTAATCAGAACTGTTGGCTAATGGCTCCCCTCAGAGGGAGTATAGGAAGCATGCACCAGGCCAGTACATTTTGCTACAAGATGTCAGGAAGAAAGAAATTGTGCTCTGTGCTTGATATTTGAAAATGTACAGCAGACTCCACCCTGCAGTGTATTGGAGTTTGCCAGTTTAGTTCATTCCTTTATGGGAAGTGACTGTAGCTAATGAATACAACCTGTTGTAATTGATGATGGAAAAATACATAGGAATAGAAATGAAAAATTTGGATCAAGGATTAAGCTTCATTTTTAAAAATGTAACCAGTTTTGAGTTTGCATTAGAATCATGCAAAAGAGAAACTTACCTGACTACTTTCTAAAACATCTTCACAGAAGAAAAATGAAGGCAAATAAATGAAGATTTATATTGAGGTAGAAGTCAACTACTTGCAAGCTAGAAATCTTAACATTTGTCCAACCAGATGTTTAGAGTGGATCTGTGCCAGCCTCAGCTATATTTGGGAGAGTTCTCTCTCTCAGTAGTGTCCCATTCAGCCCTTCAAAGCTTACAAGCAAATTCTCTTGCCTCAAAGATGATAATTAAGGATAACATGTCACCATGTACTTCATGCCATGCCTGCTTGAGAGATTCTGTTAAGGAGCATGGAGATGACTTCTTCATATTATCTTCTGCCACTTTTATGAGATGCATAAAAATGTTCCTGAACTTAGTTTTTAGAAAAAGATCCTAAAAATTATCTAAATATTATTCACAGTTTCACCATCAGATCATTGTTGAAGTTATTAATTTGACTTGTTTCTTAAGCAAGATAAGATAGAAAAAGGATAATTTAATAAATGGGACATATTTTTCAGGTCTACTGGTTCTTCAGATTTCTCCAATACAAAAAATAGATAATATCAGATGGAACTAGCATATGGCAATTTCAAAATAACCAAGAATAAACATTCTTCATTTACAAATGAAGAGGAAAAAAATCAAGTATATAAAATGAGAGTTTCTGAGATGACTACCACCACCAGCACAGGAAAAGGCTGGAAGTTACAACAGTTGTAAGAGCTAGGAATCAGCTCACTGCCGGTCGAGAGGAGGACCATGAAGATGATCAGAGGGCTGGAGCACCTCTCCTATGAGGACAGGCTGAGACAGTTGGGCTGGTTCAGCCTGGAGAAGAAAAGGTTCTGGGGATACCTTACAGCAGCCTTCCAGTACTTGAAGGGGGCTACAGGAAAGATGGAGAGGGGCTATTTGTCAGGGAGTGTAGTGATAGGACAAGGTGTAATGGTTTCAAACTAAAAGGTGGTAGATTTAGACTAGATTTGAGGAAGAAATTCTTTACTGTGAGGGTTGTGAGACGCTGGTACAGGTTGCCCAGAGAAGCTGTGATTGCTCCCTCCCTAGAAGTGTTCAAGGTCAGGTTGGATGGTGCTTTGGGTAGTCTGGTCTAGTGGAGGGTGTCCCTGCCCATGGCAGGGGGGTTGGAACTATAAGGTTTTAAAAATTCTTTCTAATCCATACCGCTGTGATTCTATGAATGATGAGCTAGGCAACAAAGATTAGAAAAAGCACTGATCTTTGCCACAGCATAATCCTACAATGCATCTTGAATCCTTTGTGCAGACAAGTCCCCAGTCTCAAGCCCAGATACAATACAGTTTGGAGAGGTACATATGGAGAGTGTGTCAGTAGGGACAGCAGCCTGTGCACTCCCCTGCCTACACAGAACAATGTAATAGCTGGGGCTCTCCTGTCTAGAACAGCACAGAAGTATGGCAAAGCTTTGTAAAATCATGAGAAGCAAATAAAAAGTTGGATAGGGACTGGTTGCTTATCACCTCTTCAAATATAAGAAGTTTAGACCCTGAATGGAACCTAAGGGGTTCAAAATAAGCACCAGCACGCATGTCTTCACTGAACATATTGCTAGGGTGTGAACTGCATGTATGTTGTGTGAAGCTTAAGCGAGTTAAAGAGCAGAGTGGAGAATTTGATGGAAAAAATGACTGTTAAATGTGTAGCTGGGTCTAGCTCAGGAAATCTTCTAGTGACAAATTGCCAATCAGAGGGTATTTTATTTTAAAAGTTTCTTATTATGTAGATAAAGCAAGGGTCCAAGTACATTTTTGATATCTAAAGGAATTCCAGGTTTAAACATAATCCTTTCTGCACAAAGCCACACACAGAGAAATTTTATATTCTCTTAGACATTATGAAATGGTAAGCATCACCTGGAAAACAGCAAACTGAGAAGAAGAATATTTTCCCTTCCATCAATATTTGCGCTGGCAGATCTAAAACACTTTTGCTCAAATGCACTATTTCTCCACTGTTATAAGGTGGGCCAGTAGCATTTTGTATTTGTTTTTTAAATGGCTACATAAGATAAGGCATGACTGATACACCATAGTTTTCAAAAGTCTGGTCCGTTCCTGGCTTTCACTGAAAGGGAAACCTGTAAGGTTACAATGGATATCAAGGAGAGTGTAAGAGTCTTAGTCTATATATCTCAAAATAAACCAATAGAAAAGGTGTGCACAGTCCCTTCCAAAAATAAATAGGTTCTTTTTTCTTCCAAACACCCCAGAAAAAAAACTAGTACTTTTTCCCAAGTAATTATAAATTAGAAGATGCATATAAATTGCTTTGTGCATCTTCATACAAATGAAACCCTAATTAATTTAATGACCGTAGAAGCTGGAAAAAACTAACACTAGTTAGTGCACTATGAATTTTAAAAGCCTAATATACTGCAGCAGGACAACATCTCACATTCCTTCATTTATTCATGTCCCCTTGCTGAATGAAACTTGAAATAGAAAGATGGAACAAGTCCAGAGGTTGTTCTTTTTAATAACATAGATGATGGTAATTAAGATTAAATATGAGATCTGAGATACCAGAAGTAGGATTCCTCAAGCACTTTCTACAAAGAAAACAAACCCAATGTTTTTGTAAACTAGTGCATTTATTTAATAAAAAATGCTAACCCCCACCTCAAATCTCAGTATAATCTTAGGACAGCCATTTAACTAAGAATATTACTGCTACAGTATATATAACAGAACTGCTAAATTGTTTGGATTCTCTAAATGTCAGGACATTGACAATGGGATTATCTGAGTTAATAGAGATCTCATTGTGGAGTCTGAATTCAATCAGGATCCTCCACTATATTTCAAGCAATGGCCTATAAAACCACACCTCTGAAAATCTGTCCTTTTCAAAAGTCTTAATCTATGTTTTGAATGTTAAGAATTCACAAAACACAAGCCAGATAATCCACCTCAATGGTTGATAGAATCTTACTCTCCACGAGTGAAATATCGCTCACGTGAGTGGATGAATTCGTGCCATAGGACCTTCTGGTGTTTAGAGATCTATCCAGTATAAAGAGAATTATGACCATTATCTGGTCAGTACTCTTACAGCATCACCTGTCCATCACTTTCTGTCAGCTCTCAGTTCATACCTAGTTTAGCCTCTACTTTTGTATCATCTAGAACATAGAGCCCATAGTAAAAAAAAGAAAAAGGTGATTTTGCTTTACAGTTTCACTGTAAAAAACTATGCTTACATTTAACATTATATTTCTATTATATTTCTATGTCCCACAGGTAAAAAAGGAGCAATGGGACAACCTGGAATGCAAGTGAAGGCTGTGGTCTTTCAGAGGCATTGCCATGGTGCTAATTGCTCCAGAGACATCTCACTTGCTGTGAGCATGGTAGTGCTGGGTAGTGCTTGGCTATGCAGTGTATGTGCCTCTGTGTGAGCAGTGCCAAATCAAACCTCAGAGATATTCTGCCTCAGCAAGACGGAATGTGTCTCACTTCTACCAGTGTGTTGCAGCTAACACCATTCTTTTGAATGGCATATAGAACCAGTATGGAGCTGTCTTTGGCCAGATTATTCCTACCTGCTCTGGATATGCTATGAGGTGCCCTCTCTTTCCAGAAGACTAGGTATGGAGCAGTTCAGTAGTGCTTAATATCTCCACTAAATGTTCTCATACGGCTCTTGCTGAGAATGGCCCTTACTGGCTTCAGGAATAATGGCTTCATGTACCACATTATAAAAATAGAAATTAGTCAGTTTTCCAATTCAGCTGGCAGGTTTTGTTTTTAATATTTTTATTACTGCAGACATCATCGTCCAGCCATCTGCTAAAGCTGAGACAGACAATAACTGAGCAGAACTGGAATGGATTTTGCTGCATCTGCAGCTGGGCATTTCATTACTGTACTCTGATGGGGAATTGACGGGGGTAGGTATTTTGTTCTTTTTATAGAGACAACCAAAATGTGATGCACAGGAACACTTCACTGTGAAAAAGGTTGCTGTTGTTTACAGGAAAACTGAATGACCCATCCTGACCTTTGCTCACCACTGTCCTATTACTGTTATGAGGGGAGAACAAGCAAGTCTTGCCTCAGTTCGTCCTTCTGTCAATCCTGAAGCACTCCTGATTACGGAACGACAGAGATTGTTGTAAATTTGAGAGAGGGAGCAGGCTAACCCACTGCAGAAGCCATAACTGTCCTGTATCTTATTCTAGATCCCCATGCTGTTTCCTTCCCCTCGCCTCCCCTTGATCAGTTTTGCAGATGAGGTATCCTATCGTTGAGGAACAACCCAACCACCATCCCCTTCAGAAACTGGAATTCCCCATGCTCTTCCTTGCTTAAAGCCAGAACACTCCAAATTAGACCATTAGGATAACTAGCTTTGGCCAGCTGCAGGCCACTTTTAAAAACAACAGAACATTTACACCGAGATGAGCAAGCTTTTTTATTAAATAAGAAGAAGACATATTTTTCCTTTTTTGTTGTTTTAGTTTGGCAAAACTAAATAAAATAATGCCTATTGGGGATAAAATTAAGGGGATGTCCTGAAGACATGTCAGGACACACAACAATCTTCTGCACATAGAAGATGAAACTAAAACCTTGAAGTCCCATGGTAGCTTTCGCATTAGAATCACAGAATCACGGGGTTGGAAAAGACCTTTAAGATCAAGTCCAGCCATTCCCATCCTACGCTAAACCATATCCCCAAGTACCTCATCTACCCTTTTTTTAAACAGATCCAACGAAGGTGACTCAACCCCCTCCCTGGGCAGCCTGTTCCAGGCCCCAACAACTCTTTCCGTTAAAAATTTTTTTCTAATATCTAATCTGAACCTGCCCTGGTGCAGCTTTGTGCCATTTCCCCTTGTCCTATCTCCTGTCACCTGGCTGAAGAGACCATCACCTACCTCTCTACAACCTCCCTTCAGGTAGTTGTAGGTGGTGATAAGGTCTCCCCTCAGCCTCCTCTTCCCCAGACTAAACATCCGCAGCTCCCTCAGCCGCTCCTCATATGATTTGCCCTCCAGCCCCTTCACCAGCCTGGTTGCCCTTCTCTGGACTTGTTCAAGGACCTCAATGTCCTTCTTATGGTGAGGAGCCCAGAACTGGACCCAACGCTCGAGGTGCGGCCTCACCAATGGCAAGTACAGAAGTTTCTTGGTTTTGATGGTCTTTAGCCAAAGCTGCTCCTACATATTTGTCCTGTCCATCTGTGTCCTTTCAACACAAGTACAATTCTTTCTATTGGTTCTTTCTATAGGATCTTTACTTTTAAACTCGCTGTACTAGAAATGCTTATAAACACAAAATTTGCCACTTGTGTAGAATCACAGAAAAAATGCAAGAACTGTCTCTATCAACTTCAACAAATCTCAGCATGAAAACACTGCAGAATTAAAGAATGGAGAAAACACAGCTAGAAGTAGCACATAAATGAGCCCTGATCCCCTGCCCATTGATGTCAGTGGAAAGACTTGCACTGACTTCACCAGATCAGGCCTGTTGTGAAGATCTGAAAAATGCTAACAGTATCTTTATGCAGGGTATTTTCAAAACCTAATGGGATGCATATTTTTTTAATCAACTGCTTATATAGTACAGCATTGCTGCACAGAATGTCCCTGTTCATAAGAAACTGACAGAACAAAACGATAATAAGATGATAAGAACTGTAGCAAGGAAAAGCGGAAGATGGAAAATCTTGTTAATTAGCCTTCAATTAGTTGGAAACTTATCTATGCCAAGAAGAAGTATAATTGAGGACAACATGTGGTAACATATTACAGCTGTTCATTTTAGAAGATACAACAAAATAATTTCTTTGTTGTCTTTTTATATATTTACTTCCCTTGCCCGCCATACACATTTCTTTTTAAGAATCCCTTAGCAGAGCTGAATTGGAAGGCTACACAGGAATTCTTATGCCTTTTTATTATTTTACCAGATGAGGGTTCAGGCATGTTGTCAGGTCATTTGACCTCCTTAAATGTATTGGCAGAGTTCTGATATTCATGGCCAAGAAATTATCCTCACTTCCTTTTCTCAAAGTTGTTTAAGTAATAATTTGTATTAATTACAGAAAGTACCTCCTTAATTAACTGAGGAAAGGCTTAATTTTTTTTTTCCTCAGACATCTCTTTCATTTTAACTGATGAATCCAATGATTAGAGAGAAAGAACATGATTTTTGAGGCTGTTATTTTGTCACATTATGGCTTGGTAAAAAGAATGGGAGTGATGAAGGAAAAGGTGGTCAATATGCAGAGAAAAAAAATCACGTAAGTATTTGTAATTTGAGTCAAAAAATATCCACATTAACAGAAGCTATAAATGCAAGCTTCAAAAGAAAGCCCAGATTTTATGTTGCAAAAGTGGTATATAGGATCTTAATTTTGAAAAGGATTCTGCACACTCCGATGAGAAAAAATCCCCCCAAAATTGTCAGGGATGACTGCTCCACCTAAGCACATACAAACATACCAGAGAGTTCACATTGCCTATAACATCTATACACACCAAAGGAAGGTTGTCCCAGACTGGTACACTCAGAGGTGCCCTTTTTTATAGAAGTATCTTTCCGTGAAGAACAGCATGCTATGAAATGTAAATGAGTTTCAAACAATTAACCAGATAATTACTCAAACTTAGATGCCTTTCCCAAAAACCTTTTTTTTTTCTTTTTTAATTTAAGTGCTGGAAGTCAAGCACAGAAGACTTCATTGCAAATGCAAAATAAAAAGGCCTACTTTTTACAAATGCTATCAGAATCCAACATGTATCTGAGGCCAGTGTTAAATAAGGCATCTACTGCCACTGAAGGAATCGACCATTTCTTTTTGGTTGTAAAATAAAGATTTCTGAACATAACTTTTCCTCATAGTTATCATTTTTTTGTCCTTGTAACTTTGGGATATATTTTCAACAGTGTTTGAGCTATTTAGATGGTTTTCAGCTAAGTTTATCAGAGAAAGCTTATCAGATTAGAAATGAAGGAGCTATCAATTTGCACACTGTGCAGCTCCACCTAATACAGCCTAATTCAGCAAAGCACTAGTCAGATGAAGCATTTAACTATGTGCTTAATTTCTGTCTCATCCATGAGACACACTTTAAGTATTAGTTTCAGTACTTTGGTTCAGTACTTTGACCAAAACAGAGCTGGCAAGTTGCTTTATCCATTCAAACAATTCCAGTTCTCACCTTTTCTTGAGAGATCCTCTGCACTTTGCAGCCTGTGTTAGCTGCTCTTTCAGGAGCTGTTCTTATATAGTGCCCCAGCCTCCTTCAATGCACCATGTACAGGCAGAGAGTATGTACGAACACTCCTCAGAGTGCCCTAATGATTTGGGAGAATAGCAATTTTCCAAATCAAATGTGTATTTCCCACTGAACCCATGAAGATAAATTAACTAAATGACTGAGCTTGCACGTGACATTACAGCACATGAACTCTTTAGTTCAGCTCTAATATTTCTTAATTTTTAAATTAAATTAATTTAAATTACAGACCATACAAGAAAAATACAGATACTAATACAAAATACAGAAGTCATTCTACTGTAATTAGCTTATTAATGAACATAAGCTAATTTAGCACTGTTCTGGATCTGTATTAAGGTCATTTTAGAGGGCTTGAATTCTGTTGGCTTTCTGCAAACATATCACCAGAATAATCACAGGAACTTATGGGACTGAGTGGTCTCTCCTTTCCTTGAGAACAGGTTGCCACCACAATGAAATGAGTGTTGTGTGAGTAGGAAATGTTTTGGTATGCAGGAATGCAAATCAGAAGATCCTCAGCAGTGAAGGTGGCTGGAAGCAGCTAGCTTCACACATACAACCATAGAATCATTTAGGTTGGGTAAGACCTTTAAGGTGACCAGGTCCAAAAATAAACCTAGTAATACCAAGTCCAACATTAAATCATGTCCTTAAGCACCATATCTATATGTCTTTTAACTACCTCCAGGGTAGCTTGTTCTAGTGCCTGAAAACCCCTTCAGGGAAGAAATTTTTCCTAATATCCAATTTAAACCTCCTTTAATAATGCCTTTATTCTTTCCTCTGAGGTTCTAGGCTGGATTTTCCTCCCTCTAAGCATCAACTGAATTGCATGATAAAATTTACTGTCGGTCACTTAAAATTTCTTCATATTAAATTATTCAGAAATATGGAGGAATCCTTAGACATTATAAACTGTGTTTGCAGACAGTGACAACTCTCTCCCACTGAGACAATGAGGGGCAAAGTCCAAGCTGAACTTCAGAATAGGTATTCAACATTATTACTACAGCAGAGATGTTACCCAGAGAGGGGGAAAAACTCATGAGGAAAGGACTATGTTTGTGCAACTCGGACAGGAACACTGCTGTGTTCCAGTGGTGTATGTGTTTCAGTACAATCTCAAAAATGATGTCATTTACAGAAATTACTTCATGCCTTCATATGCAGATAGGATCTCGTGTCTAAGGGAAGGTTTTCCTTTTACACATCACAATACTTCCCCTCTGCAGCTACCGTAAATGGACTATCACAAGCTTCTTTACTACCTGCAGGTATGGACCTTATTTAAGCAACACTGGGTTCACTGGAATTGTAATCTAGACCATAGAAATGCTTGAAACCATTCAAAGGGAATGTTTTCACATTGTTGAGCATGTACCCCAGTACATATCTTACATACTCGGGTCCTGAGAAAGAAACAGTCTGTAACTCCTGATAGACCCTCAGGGTTACCATTCCATTCTCCCTAAATTCAGCTATTAATTTTGTTGTTAGTGTTTTAATTCACTTCCAATTGCAGAATGCTTCTCAGCAATTTTTAGTGTTTAGTATGGATACATATGTAACATCAAATAGATAAGTGAGACTGCAATAATTCAGCTTTAGATTTTTTTTTCAAATGCAGCTGAAGGATCTTTATGACACTAATCCTTTCTCATGTTGCATGTCCCATTATACATGAATTTCTGGGACTAAAACTCTCAGCACAACCTTTTATCACATTCAAATTCATGCTAGATACATGATATGCAAGCAAAATTTAAGTGAAGACAGCTGTCATAATAGTGGTATCTGAAGTAGGTACCTTTTACCTTTCAAAAAACCCCTTTAAGTACAAATAGATTTTTCATACTTAAAAATTAATTTCCTAAATAAGTTTATGTCCTCCAGAAATTACTTCCTGGGCTAGACTGCATTTAGGATTTCTTTCAGCTGGTTGACCGTTTTCTTCCTATTAGCCTTATCAAGGGTCCTGTCTGCCCAAACAGGAATTGCAGGTTGTCATTGGAAAAAGGAAGCTGAGAAATCAAACATGTTTTCCAAAATACTATGCTAAAACTTTGGATGGTTCCTTTATATTATATATAGGACCTGTCATGCTCTGCCAGAGCGTATACACACTGTTTGTCTTCTTTCAAAGATCATTTCTTTTTTATCCTGGAACAAGAGTTTCAGACATTGAGGGATAAGAGTATGTAGTGAGACTACCTAGACTGAGCCATCAATGTCTCCTGTGCGCCAGACACACTTGACTTCACAGGGAGGTGGCTCTTTGGAATTCATGAGAACATAGAAAAACATTCTAAAAACTAAGCAGGAAGCTACAAGTAAAGTAAGGAGATTAAATTAGACACAAGCTTGTAATATACATATCTTAAAGAACAGAGTACTTCATTATTAAAGGTATCAGCAATCAAAAGCCTTTGCACGATAGGTGCTTTTTTACTCCTTTTCTCTGACTGGAGCAGCGACACCAAGACAAAAGGATTATATTCGAGGGACTTGCCTCTTTCATCTTGACTTCACTGTAGCAAATTACTAGCAATATTTGTAAGATTTATACCCATAATATATATATATGGGTATAATATATATTATATAATATAATATGTATTATATTATACATACTTATTATATGCATAATAAATATATAATTTGCATATAAATATATAATACTGTAAAAAATATAAAATATATATATATTCAATTCCATGTTAAGTAATACCATTTATAACAGAAGCTGGCAAACATCTAGAAATATAAAGGGTGTGCATAAACACTGGCAGGGATGGGAAGCCTGGGTAGCTAAAAAAAGCTTGAGCATTGCCTGACAGAAATGATGAGATTAGTATTCCACGAGGAGAAAATATGCTGCAAGTTACTGCTCGTGACACCTGATGACTTCATCTGGCTTATCACTGAGGTTAAAAAATCGCCATCCTTCCCTGGAAAAAGCTGAGGAACCACCCAGACAATGATAGAGCCAGGAGGTTCACAGATGTTCCTATGAGAAAATTAGAGGCATTAATCCAGAAGCTCTCTAGGCCAAAAACACGTGCCTTATCAAATGAAGATAAGGCCTAGGAAAAGGAAGCAAATTAAAAACCCAAGAATTCTGAAGAATTTTTCCTGCATTTATTCTCTGGAGAGCTAACATTTCCAGACCAAAACACCACTCATCAGTTTTGTGAAGACCAGGAGGGTACTGTGTACCCTAGAAAGGCTGAACACAAAGAGAAAAATCACGAGAAGTTACAGAGGAAATCAGAGGGTGCTACACCATGTAAAAGTTGTAAAAATTCAAGTGTCATCCATTTGGACTGGAAATTTCCAGAAGAAAAGCTGGAGAGAGGGTTCCTACAACAGCTCCCAGTATAGCACATGTGCTGCCTCCAGTATAGAATCATAGAATCACAGGCTGGTTTGGGTTGGAAAGGACCTCAAAGATCATCTAGTTCCAACCCCCTGCAGTGGGCAGGGACACCCTCCACCAGCCCACATTGCCCAAAGTCCCATCTAACTTGGCCTTGAACACTGCGAGGGACGGGGCTTCCACAACCTCTCTGTGAAACCTGTTGTAGGGATTCACCACCCTGTGACTTAAGATATCTGAATTCTATTTATGAAAAACAGTCTTTTACTCAAATGAAATCTTCAGTGTACAATAAACATGCTCCTTGTAGTTAAATATTTAAAAAACCCAAGCATATTGCACAGTTAAGACAGTTTATAACACTCTGCACCTAACTTTGTAAAAAAAATAAAATTCTCAGAGACCTGCAGCAAGCGAATGGATTACAGACACAAAAACACCATATCAAAGAAAAGATATAATTGTCTGTACTAGTCTCATTAAAATTTATACTTTGTAAAATAAAACAAAAATAAAAAATAATTTACCAACCCTCTTTGGTTCTATATTTATAACAGATTTTTTCACTCATGTCTGAAAGTTGAATATTTCAAGCCGCTTTACATCTGAGTTTCAGAAGGAAGCTGAAATAATGGAAAATACCTAGAGGTAGAAAAGTACAATGTGTTTTCTAATGGTTACAGGAAAAAAAGTATCTGTGAACTAGGATTCTTGGGTTTTATTCCTGATTTTATCAGAGACTGGCTTTAGACACTTCCAGCTTAGATGTTTCAACAGCTAAAAGATGCTTGGCCACAGCGAGATGATTCAGAGTGCCAGTTAGGAACCTGTCTCCTTAGTCATTCAGCAAAGAGATTTTTTTTGGGATATGAGTATTGCCAGGCTCCCAAAATAGTCAGCAGAGACTGATAGGCTGCTTTTAAGAATGAGTCAGAGCAAAAGCATCAGGCAGTTATTCCTGTAATTAAACCCTGGAGGAGCCCATCTTTCACTGTCCCTTAGAGAAAAAGTACGTAAGAAGCATCACTGAATTACCTGGCCTGGTTATCAGTTGTAGGAGAACTGATCCCTCCACATCCCTTGTGGAAGCTTGGCAAGACAAGAACATGGTCACATGAGGCACAGGACTGAGCTCCCACTTGAGCCCCAGCTGCCCTGATTGTTGAGATGGCCCCTCTGCTGGGCCAAGGCTCATGTGAGCATGGAAAGAGCCAGGTCTCTCTGCACACAGTGCAACCAGGGAAAGAAATGTGATATCATTCTGAGTCTCAGCTACATCTTAATGACTGATAGGAGTAGGCCTGACCCAAAACATCTTATCCAGAGAGTCCCATTCAAGCTTGTCTGCCCAGAACTGTGCAGGCAGGAATCATGGGTACATGAAGAATAAGCCTGAGGAAACATCACCCTCTAGCTCAGCTAGTATCGCACTCACTGGTAACAGGAAAGAACTGGGTTTCCACTGAAGGGCATTTCTGACATGAATATGGTTTTAGAAGACAGTTCCCAAGAACAAAAGAATGCATTTCAAGACTAGATTATGACTTGCTATAATTAAACTGTCCTAGCAACTACCTGGAGATGCAATGGGATGGGTTTCTCTTTGAAACTGATATTCATATTTCCAGATAGTCACCAGTTTTTGAAAAAACAAAATCACTGAATACACATCAGGATCTAATGTAAAAGAACACTTAAATATCAGAATTGGTACTCAACATAAGAACATAATTATTATTACTATTATTCCTATTTTCTACTGAGATGAAGCTACCTACCATTTCAGCAGGTCCCACATTTTTAAACTGTGTGTTTAATAGTCTAGATTCCTTCTGATTCAGAATTACTTTTCTGTAAAATGGATACCTCTTCCTGTTCTCTGAGCTTGTCTTCTGAAATTTGTAAATAACCCAGAATGAGGATTTCAACCTCCTATCTAATCTGTGCACTTCAATTTCTTAACTACTGCCATAGGTGGGGGGTTCAAAAGCAGAATCAGTACAGCTATGCCCACACTGAGCTGCCCCATGCCGTGTGGACACTAGCTTAAGGGCCTCTACTGCTGCCCTGTCTTGTCTTCTGTGCACTCTCTGTGTCTGAACAAAAAAGAGTACATTACCTGTTACCTCATTGCTCATTTTCAAAGGCTACTCCGACTTCCATACAACATATTTCCAGTGCCATGAATATATCAGAGGACTTAATTCACATATTTTGGTTTCTAGAAGAAACTATTTCACTGTCCTGTGGATCTCAACATTTAAGAATGTTTGGATTTCCATTTTTAAAATCAGTCATCTTTTCCTGTTTTTTGAAATTTTCATACAGTATAGCTGTACAAGTTATTTTTTTAATTAATTATCATATTTTGCTGCTAACAGCTTAAGATTGAGTTACAAAACCAAATTCACTTTGAGTAGCAAGTCCTTAAGGACTGAGAAACTGGTGATACCAATACAGCAGTACTGATGTTAGTATGGATATATATGGATATATATATATAGATATAATATGTATATACTGTCTCTTTTGCACAGTTATATTACAGTTCAAAGGCATGTACAAAATCTGCCAAACCCAATTCTTTTATACCTAAGAAAGATAGCTAGAGTCCAATATAATATGAATGGATGTTTCTCAAGAAATTAGGGAAAAAAAAAAAAAAAGAACCAGTTAAAAAGAAAGAGGAATAAGTTACTCTTGAGCTGCTTGAACTCTTGAATCTACAAATGAATTACGGAAAATCTGACAGATAAATCTAGGTAAAATGATGTCATTTCATTCCTGCTTCTGAGAGAAGAGGAAAGGGTGAAACTCCTGTGGTTTTGAAATCACAACAGGATGAACTCATTCTCTGACCTACTAATTTCTCAATACTTACTTTTATAGCTCATGTTACAAAGTTGTGTAATGATAATTTATAGGTGGGCTCAACAGAACCAGGCAGATGATAGTTAACATGATCCTTACTGTTTTGGTCCACAAATAACAACAGTCTACATTGACTCTACACTCTACCAGACTATTTGAACTTTTCTCACAGAAATGTGTGATGAAAGGAAATATACAAACAAAAATATGGAACAAAGGGGAGAATGCACAAGACTTTATGTAAATTATTCACAAATATTTCTAAAAGCCCCAAGAAGTGGCTGTTAGCAAGGATGCTGCATTACAAATACAAATTAGAGAATGCCTACAGAACTGGTGCCCATAATGGATAGATGTTTATTTTCTCTGAATTTATGTCTAAGATTCTAGGTTCAACATTTCAGCAGTTGACCATTAAGCTTTTAAAGCAATGCAGGTGTGGCTTGCCATGAGCACAGAACTGATAATTCATCTGTTACCAGTAGTCACATCCAAGGCTGCCCAGACAGAAACACTCATACCAGAGGCAAAATGTGGTTCCTATGTATAGGAAATTCTATTTTCAGCTATGAAGTTACCTAAAAATAAACTCTATTCAAAGGCAAGTGTTTCCTTCAGTCCATTTTATTAGTACTATTAAAGCACAAAATACAATTTTGATTTGCAAGAACTATTCTTACTCTAGCAGTGTCAGGTGGCTGAGTTCCAGTACCCTGTGAATACATTTCATATTCTTCTAAAGAACTGGGCATTTTCAAAAGGACAATACTTTATATTTTGAAAAATATCCCTCAGTGATTTTCTGCCAGTTGAAGCATCCAAAGCGTCTGCCTTCAAAAGAGATTCAGTGCTTTTGGCAGCATTTGCAAGCTAGTCTGTTTTTTCCAATCCAGAAATATTTTCTTTGCCAGACAGTCATCTGAAATAATGTTCTTACACAGAAAATACATGTTCCGTATGTTTTGCATTTATACACTGTAAAGAGACCAGTATGCAAGAGGTTTTTAGGTCCTAGAGGTTAGCACTGGATTACAGAGGCAGTTACTTTCAGGTTGAAAGTGAAGATACTGGAAGAGGGAAGAGGCAATAAGAAAGAACTGGGATTTTTAGGACCATGATTAGAACATCACCCGCAGGACTGCATGGTCATGGGACAGTGAAGCTAATGAGTGCTGTGAGGTTACCCTGTAGGGAAGGCTTTTACAAAATGTCAACCCCTCAGTTCAAGGAGGGGAAGAGGCCAGCACCAGGGCCATGAAGTTTGTCTGTGGGCTGCAGTGCCCTGGCTTACCTGCACAAGGTGTTCCCAAGATTAACATAGTGAAGGATTGTGAACAGGACAGCAATTCTGATGACATGACAGAAACCTCCAAATTCTAAATTATAAGTGTTTTCCTCCCTATTTTATGTGACTTCTCAGTGTTTTTTGGTTTGGTTCTGGTTTTATTTGAACAAGGAACTAACATTACAATTCACATTATAGATTACATTGTTCATTTTATGAGTTCCCAAACAAATTATGATTTTGAATCTGCCATGATTTCAGATTTTGAGGGATCTATGTGGACCTCTCACAAAGCATAGTCTATATTCCTTTATTAAAAGGAACAAATTCAGATAATTTAACTATGTGAAAAGATTTTCACATGCTAAAAGAGTGCAGAGCACTCTAAAGGTATGGTCAGACATAGCTGGATATCAGACTGTCTCTGACCAAGCTGCCTGTTCTGCAGACAGAGGTTATCACCCTCAGCAGAGCAGGATTGTTAAGCATTCCATATCTGCTTCTCTGTGAATGTCGATACCTCTGCTTAGGCTGCTCTTTTTGATAGGGTTACTTCAGATTCTGCATTTTGCACTGACATGGTTAGATAGTGTGCATTCACTACACAGCACCTGGTACTTCTGCCCTTCATTCCAGAGGAGGTTCAAATGCAGGGCCCAACAACTTGCAGACCAGCCTGTCTATGCTCTGAAACATCATCACATTCAAATTTAGTAAGAACGATGCAGCATTATAACCCATATTCTTGAGAACTAATATTTTTTTCTGGGGCAGTTTTTCCATTTAAGTTTCATAATGACCTTGTTCTTTCCCTCTCTCTTTTGGGAAAAGAAACAGAGTTTTATGGGGATATACAAACAAATGCTACTGAAATTATATACACATACTTCCCACAGACAGTCTTCTTGAGCTGAGGAGGGAGGTGTGTGTTTTCTTTTTGGTTTTTGGTGCTGGTTTTTTTTGCATTAAAATGTGATCTCAGAATTTAAAGAACTCACTAATCATGCTCCAAATTCTCACTGGGAGCCTGGCCTTTTTAATAAAAACAACCTATCTGTTCTCAAAGTGTAGTATAAATTGTGACAGAGTCAGCGTGTGTGCTTCAAGAAAATCACCTACCCAGAGTTCTTATAAAAAAAGGGGGTTTTAAAATTATTTTCTGCACTTATCTTTATGAAGCATGTAAACCTTTGCTTTTCTTCTGTGAAAATACCTATGTAAGCTGCCATGGCATATATTATGTATAAAAGCAGATGAGATAGATGGTCCCAAACATGGATGCATTAAAAGGTTTGTGAGAAAACAGTTCATAGATAGGAGGCGTTTTTCATAAATATTCACAAGAAGGGTTTAACATCTAAGCCCAATCAACCTGCCATTCCCACAGTCACAGAGCAGACACAGTGCCTGTGTGAATACAGTTCCAACAAACAGAGTTAGAAACAGCCGTCTTTGAAGTGACATTGAAGCATCAGCAAAACATCTTTGGGCCACTAAACCACATTTTTAACATCACACAATTGACAAAATACAACCATTCTCGACTCAGCCTGGATAAGAACCATATGAAGACCAAGGATGGCAATGGGGTCTTCAGCTGGAGCTGACATGCTCCCTCAGAGCAGTCTTCAAGCATCTGGGAGCTCACAGTGCCAGCAGCAGACATGCTGCATATACTATGTATGGGTGGCCTGCCAAGAGGTTAGGTCACGCTTTACCATGACTTGGGCTGAGGCCAGCATATGCAGGCTAGCTGTCTGGCTAGACAGCAGCCACAAAAGACAGTTTGCAAACAGGACTCTTGTCTGGATGATCTGCTACACGCTGAGGAAATTGTCCGATAAGTTTGGTACAAGACACAGACCACCTGGGAAAGCAGGTGGTGAAGGGCCGGTATGACCACAACCCTTGTTGTCCGTGCACCAGTTATAAATTGTCATGGTTCAGCCCCAGTCAGCAGCAGCTGAACATCATGCACCACTCACTCATCCTTCCCCCATGAGGGGAAACAGACAAAACCCCACAGGTTGGGATAAGGACTGCTACTGACACAGTACCAGTAAAAGGAAACAATAACAGAGCCTGTGGCTCTGTGGATAACACGGGGCACTTACTGACCTGATGTCCAACTGCACTTGGACTGGAGCTGCATGGACCCACCCCTCCCCAACCAGCCCCTCTTATGGAGGCATGATGTCACGTCATGTGGAAAACAGCCCGGACCAGCTCAGTTCACCTGTGCTGGCTCTTTGGGGGCAGTAACTCTGTCCTCACCGGAACCAGGACATATGTGCACAAAGCCAAGCTGAAGACCTGTGGAGCCCTTCCCAGGGAAGAGTTTTTTAGGCTCTTGCAGTCTACCTTCCATTTGTGCTTTTATTTCAGTTTCCTGTTTTACGCGTCACCCATTGAAAAAATGATCATCTTTTTGATTCCTCATATTTCACCTACTTATCCCATTTTAAAGTTTTCTCCAATGCCTTCCTTTTGTAACACATTTCTCCATCTCAGATGTCCTTTGCAGTGCTTTTTCTATAACTTTTTTTGTTCTTACTCTCAGGTTGCCCTGACTATGCTCTAAAATAACCCTTTTCAATTCTTTCCCTTTTACCAGTCACTAGATCTAAAAGAGTAATTGTGGGAGTACTGTGAGTACAGACATTTCTTATAATCTACTTAGTCCTGCTTCCCTTTCTGATATCCTGACAAAAGCAGCAGAGTGGCCACTGGACTTAAAGGGTGGACAGTCACACTCTACAAAGGTTTTGTTAAACAAATTTTCCTTAAAAATAGCCTGACCAGCTCTATTTGTGACAGTGGCCTGATATTTTTAGGCTCTTGATTTAATAATAAGAAAAACAAAGCCCAGCTAAATTCTCCATTTGATTGTTAAACCAGCAATCTGAAGGAGCATTTCCTTCCTGTAGTGAAGGCTGTATTGAGCTCTGACTTTTGTTTAATTTCTCCTTTGGCTTCAATATTTGGATAATGGTTTGTTTGTGTTTTAAAGCTTGCTTACCAGGCAGTTTCTTCAACCTCCAACTACTCCTCACAATAGTCTGTCTTTCAGTGGTATACACTTGAGCTGTCAGATTTACTGACTAATCAGCATATTTTACATTGGCAAAAAAAAATAATCAGTGGGGTTTTTTAATGAATGAAAAAACCACAGGAAATAAGCTGAGGTGATATTAATTACCAAAGAAGCAAAAGTTAAAAAAAGGTTTAGCCATTGGGTCATCACATCTCTAGCTATAGGCTTCTGCATAGAAGTATTCCCTTTGGATTCTCTTACAGTAAAATAATAATGCTTCTTCGACATGCCACACAGCTGACAGTCTTTAAAAACCACAACTTTATCATAGAATTAATTCTTAATGTGATGGACCTTAGTTGCTTAGCACATAGAAGCCCCTCTGGTCATGTTTAATCACATTTCAGTTGTGACTAGCCCCTGGGAGCTCGCGGCTAAGATTTTCTTCAGTCAATGTAACCAAGTTTTGTATGACTTTATTCATAAGTGTTCTTCAAAACTAGACAATCTGTCTTTCTCCACATACTGGAACATTTTAGCAGTAATTCTAAACTGCCTCAAATACATGTTGTAAAATGTTCTGCATCTGTGTGGTTTCTATATTCTAAATATGCGTGTGTGTTTCCATACTACAAATGTGCATGGCAGAACCTAATAAATCTAATGGCTACTGCAGTGTTGCACATTAATATTTTGACCATAACTCTAGGCAACAGGCAGTATTTTACTACTTTTGAATGTCACATTATATGCAACCATCATAACTGCAGGAAGAAAAGTAGTGCAGCAGATCAGTAAATTAACTACTGGATACAGTGATATCTAAGTGGAAGACTGTGGACAATCTAGACAGGGGGCTATGGACTGGTAAAAGGGAATTGCAAAATCTGGGGAAAGACTGGGCTATTTCTTCCATCATACCCTTCCATGTTAACAGACTGCAGTTCTGAAAGCACTTACACACTGAAATGTTCTAAAAGACTGAAGTTGTGGTACTGAGAGAACAGACAATGCCATGCTAGCAGTGAATGTGGGAGCAATTGTCATGATGTGCTATTACAGCATGCCAGACTCAATGAGAGCTTTAACAACTCAAACATTTGGGAACAAAGGCAGCCAAACAGTTATGTTCAGCAGCAATACTCAAGTTATATACATTAATCAAAGGGCAGAAGAGAGAAGGAAAGAAGGAAGAAACCCCTTTGGAAATAGTTCCTGTTGCCAGGCAGGGTACGGCGATCGGAAGATTTTTCGGGTTGTGACGGAAAGGCGGATAGGTAGAACCCCTCCCATAATAGCCAATAGTAAGCAGGCGTAAGCAGTAAGAAGTTCTGAATTTACAGACACCAAAAAACCCACTAAACCAACAAAACAAAAAAGATCAAAGCAAGAAAAGAAGCCTAAAAATCTAAGGCCTAACTCCAGTATCATAGCACAATGTTTCCTGAGAGTTCATGTTAAGATACCTAATTCACACATATGAAGCATGCCTCTGACGAAGTCCTTACACAATACAGTGCAGTCATTCAACTGAATGGATTAATGCTGCATGGGAAACTTCATATAGGAAGAAATCACTTGGTAGAATGGCAATGCTCCCATTCTCAAGATTTAATTTGTATTTACGGGAGATAATTTACAACTCTAGAAGAGCACAGTTCAGTAGGAAAATGAAATTTTTCTGGTCAGTTCAACAAATCAAAAACATTTTAATTCTTTGATATTAAAATATGTCATTTCAACTTAAAAACAAAAAGTATGACAAGATGTGGTTATTTCTGCATACCCATTTTGGAAAGTTTCATTGCAAGCAGAAAGAAAAAAATGTATTTCAGTTACTTGATCTGATAGGAATTGAAATCAAGCAATGAAATGTACCAGGTGGACACACAATTTGTATCAAGACTAGAAAACAAGTGCTTCTTTTTCAAGGAAATGTCATTCAAGTAAGCAACAGATATTGAGACTATCTTCTCTGACATGGAGATACTTAATGGCAACTTGGTTTGTGAAAGAAAGAAAAATTCTAAGTGCACTTACATAAATCAATGAAGTACAAAAGCCAGAATCTTTGTTGTGCAATTATTCATCTGCACTGTTCAAAAATAAAAGGTTTCTGGCCAGAATTTTGGAAGACTTCTTATCTCAGTGCTTTGAAACATAAATAAGTTACCCCACAACAGATAAAACATGGTAACACACTCCATACTATTACCCCATGTGACAAAGAAGCATGAACAAGTGGTTAATTATTTCTCTTCTTCTAAAGGGTAGTCTTTCACATTCACTGTGGAATAAGACTATGAAGACAAGTAGAACAGCTGACCCAGGGTTATGATTCCAGTAATAAATATTTTATATGTCAAACCTCTCAGTAAGCAATAACTACACAAATAACATTGTTTTCTTTTCAGGTGCTGCTACCTCAAAGACCACAGCTAATATGCATCCAATGACTGCTGAACAATTCCAAGCACAAGCAGCCCTAATAAACAAGAACTTAATTTTGTTATGGTTATGTATTGAGAAGAGCATGATGAGGGAAAATATTTGGAGACAAGAGAGAGTGCATCAAGATACAAAAGAGCTTCTAGGAGGTTTTATTTAACTTGTTTATTAAGACTGGAATTCAGCTCAGCACAAAACTTTCTGTGACTTGCTGGAAAAAGTTTCTAGTCAAATGCAGAACAGCTGTGTTCTCCTGCAGTTGCACTAAACAATATCCGTCATAGTGATCTACCAAAAAGGGGCTATTCAGTTGATGCGGTTTTGGGGATAGGAGGAACCTTCAGAATGTATCTTAAAATGATGTAATTGTGGAATATTTTCAGTGGGTCAAGAAGGAACTTGTATCTCCTTTGCCTTATGGGTACAGAAGACCCTACTGTAGTGAAGGTGATGCTGTCTGGCTGTGGTAACTGAGAAATAAGACAGGCTGATTTTTCTTAAGCCATGAAGAAGATGTGCTTGCACTTCCACGGTGCAAAACACTGACAAATAGAACAGGCATAGTTAAGAGAAATGCTGTCAGAAGCTTTGGCCTGAGTCTCAACTACATGCAACATTAGGCTTAGTAGAACATATCCCAGGATTGTTTGATGAAAAAGAAATGGAGACACCTAACGCATTCCTTCCCAGAAAATAGCAGGAGAAGTTCTGTCCTTACAAGACCCTCCCATGCAATGAAGTGGTCAGACTAGCAAGTGATGGATTTTTCATTAGAGCATCTCTCATGAAGTCAAGCTCTGAATCAGTTCAGATCTGCTTTTCTGCCAGGTAGTATCGGCATCCAACCAAACTAAACAAGCAAAGTTTACATGAAACTCTGCATCCCTCCTAATGATATTTGTCAGTAGGTACCAAAGGCTCTATAGACCAGACATAAGGTGGTTTGTTTTACTTTATAGTCTTCATACAAGAAATCAACAGATAGGTACAACAGTTTAAAACAAATCCAGCACTAGAAACTGGGATTGTCAGTCTAATTCATGTCCTGAAATATGTTTATTAATACGACAAAATCTCACCTGCTATATTACTAGTAAATCGCAAATTTCTTAACCTCCCCAAAAGGCCTGATCTTAGCTTGAGATATTGAAAACCTGCTCAACTGTTATTTGATGATTTGATTACCATCACCTCTGTCAACAAGATAACTAGCTCAGAGTTCAGCCTGTTGATCTGTAATTTAGAAACACACTTGGTCCTTTCTTTGCATGAACCAAATGACCTCCTTGAGCCTCTTCCTCCATGTGTGTGTTTTAACTGGGATAAGCAGGTGAGATCTCTGGTTATAGCCATTGCACTTAAATATTAAGTCCTCTTGAAGCAGAGAAAGAAGGAATAACTTTGTAGTGCCTTATTGCCTGGGAGCAATACAGTGGTATCCTATCAAAGAAGTACTTACGTACTTAGAGAGTGTGATTACCTACATTTTGAGTAAAATTGTGTTTGGAGGTCCTTCAGGGTATAAATACATGGAATAAAGATGCAAAATCTGTCCAGCTACTTGAAACAAAGCTAAACAAAATTAGATTAGAAATATGGTTCACTTCTTAAAGCAATGAGGATATATACCTAGCAGATTACCTAAGGTTCTGGCAGATTGACTATAATAGCAAATGTTTGTTTGTTTGTCTGTTTCTAAAATAAATGCTGCAACTCAAATGAGGGTTAGTCACTGTAGTCCTTCTGCTTGGTTTTTCACTGGAAACTTACATTCAAAACAGTTGCCCTGGTTTTACAAGCTGTTCATTGGTCATATGTCGCAAGGGCATTAATAACTCATGTTCAGTAAATTTGTAAAGCAGTTGTTTTAGAAATTAAGCACAGTCCTTAAATTTAATCGCATCTTTGTGTATTTGATAGTATGACTACATTAAGCTGTTAGTATGGAAGCTATTCTTCAGAAAATCCCAAGGAAAATATTTTGAAACCCAAGGCTTGCTGTGCAAATGCCAGCTGTTAACATAACACAGGGCTGTAAGCAATTTGTACTGTACTAAGCTGGATGGTGTCTCTCAGGAGCAAGTCAACACAGAGAGATGTGAAGGTAGTTTCTTACCACATCTTCAGGATCACTGTGCAAAAGGTACTGTCAACCTTGGGTGATAGGCTATATTTTCCCCATAAGATGTCTTTGGGGTTAAATCTTTCAGGCACCAACCCAAAAAACAGACTCAATCCCACCTCCACTTTTCAAGATGCCTTCTGACCTAGGCAAAACCATCGTGGAACTGGCTCAAAAATCATAAACTGAGGAGGTGTTAGAGGTGTTTTTCTTTCTAAATCCAGGAAATATTGTTTTAGGGATAGCTACTCGTTTGTTCCTAATGATAACCCTCTGTTTTGTTTTGGGCTTTTTTTGTTATGTTAATTCTTCCTCCCTCCCTCCTCACAATATTTTGCTTAACCTTATTCTTATGCCTGCACATTATGACCATAAGTGCATTGCAACATGGTCACTCTAAAAACCTGTAAAACTTTTCAGTAATAGCACTGAAAACAAGAAAACAGGGGAAATAAGGACACACCATTAAAAGCAAGATCCCTATAAAGCTCTGTCTTTCCCAGCTAGGTGTGATATTGTTTATGAAGCAGCAGGAGGATAATTTTCTGGCTTCCAACGCTCTGTCTGCCCTGGGAAATTTAATCTAACTAACAGTAGGCAAAAACATTCTACTTTGACCAGACTTCACATACCGTGAAAAGAGAAAAGTTTGGGACATATCTATTTTTAACCAAAAAGTTTCTAAAATTGAATCACTTTTGTGTTCCTACTCAGTAAAGAAAATAAAAAAGTACTACTTCTTGTGGTAAACCACACAAAAATATAAATCTGTTGGACTTTGGTTGGAAAGCAAAAAACAACACAGCGATGATACACCCAGTAGCAGATTCAAAACATAATAAATCTTTTTTTTCTCTTCTATTTTTCCTTTTTATTTTTTAACAGCAAGGAGTGTCAAATTCTAACCTGTTGCCTGAAGAAGCTCAAAACTACTCATTGCCTTTCTCCCAAATATGGACATGGAAGGGAAAGTATTAGCTAACAAAATAAGGGCACTTTGACTTACACTGCTTTACCTTCGCCAGTTAAGAAACATGATCAAGGTGCCATCATACCTGCACGTTCTCGCTCCAGTTTTTCAGCACGCTTATGTTCACAAGCAAGACATGAAAAATAAACTGCAGTTCAGATAATTTGGTGTGTGGCTGTCACCACAGAAGGAACTTGCTGGATTGCACTGCTGATTTAGGATTAGATGTAGCTGTGTGGGGTGCCTGCACATGGCATCATCTCTTGTCTCTCTTGAGAAACAGAAAGAGTGTATCTTATTTCCATTCTTACTTGAATGCCTTCACAATATTTTCCTTGTATGATCAATCATTTAGAGACAGTATAGCCTAACAGACTTAACAAAGAACTAAAAAACAAGAACTCATTCTCGATTTATCATTAAAGGAATACTCAGTTCTTGGCAGCTCTAATAACTCTATGTGAACATTTCCCAGCTGTGTCAGACAGACAGCTGTAGCCAACAGTATTAATATTAGGATTGCTTAAGAGGTCTCCTTTATTTTTTGCAGCTACATGGATTATTCAGATAAGACTAAAGTGCAATCTATTAGCTCATATCATCTATATATGTTATAGATTAAAGTTTAATAGGTTTGTGTGACACTATGCAGATATAAAGTGCTAACTGAACTCACAGGTATTTTCACTGTCCTAAATGGGGCTCTCTTTATCCGAAGCATGTGCAGAATTATGCTAGAAGGTCAGAAACATGATGGATAATTTGGAAGCTTATTCCACATTGGAGCTTCCTTGGCAAAATACTCTATAATTTTCATGGACCACAAGAAGTCCAAAGATCGTGCAGCTTTGTGCTAGATCCTACATCAAGAAAAAAACCCTTAACTATAACCTTTAAGACTTAAGTGCCTGTACAACACTCATATGTGCAAAGCAACATAAAAAGGCAAAGTCTTCAACAGGAAAAAAGTGCAGTTCTCTTCTTGTGAGAGGCTACACCAATTCTGCAAAATGGCAGAAACTTTATGTCCAATCTACATTAAGTGCCAGATGACTTTCAAAAGCAGGATGTAGAATGAAGTGTGTCCTATGTTTTATATCATGCAAAATCTGATTGCACAAATGTTTGTTTGTTTTTAAATGCTAAAATTAATTTCTTATTTTGGGATTGTTACCTTTCTCTACATATTACTTCTTACTCTTGTGATAAAATTGTCCTGCAAATTTTAATTTCATATATAACTGAAACAGTGCTAGTATGGATTTGCTTGTCAAAATTACTTTAGAAAAACAGTATTTCTGCTTAATGCTTACTAGTCTACAAATGCCTCCCTAAGAGAAAAGAAACACTGCCACACTATCCACTTAGGAAAAGATAAGTTAATCTTTCTTTATATTATTAGAGTTTGATTTTACACACCAAACATTCATGTCCTGGCATTACCAGCCATCTTTTGGTAACTTCCAACCATGTCTGAGGAATGCCTGGGATTTCCCAGTACCTGGAAAACCAAAAACCTTGTTTTGTTGATCTGATCCTAAGATTGAGACATAATTATACAGCAACAAGGGAAAGAGGAAACAAACTCTTTACCATACCCACCTGGATATAAAAATGTAATCTAACACCTGGATAAAAAAGTAGATTTACTTGTTCAGATACTTGAACTGTTTTTTAGCTGATTACAGTTAAAATCAAAAATTTAGGAAAAGCATCATATCATTATGTACACAGGCATTCTTTTTTCTTCATCAGATGTACTGAAATGCCACTCAAGTATTATATCGTTATTGGTATGTGCTGGCTCACATACAGACATATATGGCCTCTGCTCACAACCAGAGACCACTCAAGCTTCCACCCTACCCTATGCTTTGGATGTGACAGGCATGATTAATAAAAATGTTACAATGTTGCACCCTTTATGATTCATTATTATTTAACCAAAGTAAATTTCGCCATGGGGTTCCATTTTTAAAATGAGACTTATTATCTACAAATAGACATGCTTGTAATGGAAAACTTCAAAAGTTTCAAAAAATTAAAATTTAAAAAAAAGCCACCTCTATTTTTTCCTTTTTTCTAGTCCAAACCAGACTTTCTTCATTCTTTGACTCCATTTCCAAGCAAGCCTCCTGCTTTAGAGACACAAACCTTAAAAATGTAACTCTCAGTTGTTTGTATGAGAGGGTTTCACATTCCTCTGTAGGGCCAGACAAATAGTTACAGTCAGACCCAGCAATGAGTGGAACCATTCCCTGCCATAGAAATCCAGAGTCCAACCAACGTGCCTTTTACATGGGATGTGACTCAATCTGCATTAGAATAGTTGGCAAAGTCTCAGTAGCTATTGAAAAATACCATTTACTGAAATGCTACTGGAGGCTGAGAGAGGGACGAAGTTCAGTCTGGCTCAGCTCATCAGACCAAGATACATTACAGTTGGAGTCATACCTGCAACTCCTGCCAGATCATTCACTGTATTATACAAAGCCCTCTACTGTGGCTGGCTGCATGGGAAGTGGTAATGTCAGCTGGTTTGCTGCCTGACTGTCTGGAGACCATTTTATAGTGTAGTGCTTTAAACAGTGGATGTAGACTTATACATGTCATATTTCCTTGGAGGTACAGAGGTCTAAAGCTGACCCCCAATGCCCGGTACCCTGCAGTGTGAGCATCCCAGCCACCACCTGGCTCAGCCCAGGGAGTGAGACCATGGCTGCATCTAGAAAACTAGAATTTTGAAAGGAAGATCTACTAGGTTTCTCTTGATTCAATGAGGGGGAAAAGTTGTATGTGATTTTGTTTGGAAGAATTTATTTTTGGGTAAGGCGATCTTCTAATTCCATTTTGCTTCACTAGTACTTCATGCAGTACCATTGTGGAACATAAGCCAAATTTTCCCCTTAGTAGTATTTGTGCATGCTTTATCAGCAAGCAGCCTCAGGTTGCTTTGGTTTATTGTAACCTAGCAGTGAATTTGTCCAATTGCTTTTAATTCCCACAGGCAATTGGCAATTATTTTAAACTTGACTTGGTTACTTTGTCAGTTTAGTTCAGGAATACCACAAAAGTATTACCTTCTAGCTGGAAGGAAATACAGCACAAGAAGTCTTGTAAATTATTTCAATAGGCCACTGAAACCAGTCTGACCAAGGAACACAGCTGAACAAACTATAAAATTCAGGAAAAGGTTGGTTTTACTGGCACTGGGGCAAAAGAGGTGGTGCCAGTCTTATCTCCTGAACTTTGAAACTGTCTATATCATATCAACTGTGTCCTGGGCTGCATCAAGAACAGTGTGTCCAGCAGGTTGAGAGAAGTGATTCTGCCCCTCTGCTCTTGTGAGACCCCACCCGAAGTACTGCACCGAACTCTGGGGTCTCTAGTACAGGAAAGCCATGGAGCTGTTGGAGCAATTCCAGAGGAGAGTCACATATATGATCAGGGGGCTGGAGCTCCTCTCCTATGAAGACAGAATGAGACAGTTGGGCTTGTTCAGCCTGGAGAAGAGAAGGCTCCAGGGAGACCTCATTACAGCCTACCAATACTTAAAGGGGTCCTACAGGAAAGTGACAGGGGGACTCTTCATCAGGGAATGTAGTGATAGGAAAAGGACTAATGGCTTTAAGCTGAAAGAGGACAGGTTTAAATTAGATGTTAGGAAGAAATTCTTTACTGTGAGGTTGGTGAGGCATTGGAACAGTTTGCCCAGAGAGGTTGTGGAAGCCCCATCCCTGGAAGTGTTGGATGAGGCTTTGGTTGGATGAGGCTTTGGGAAACCTGATCTAGTGGAGCATGTCCCTGCCCATGGCAGTGGGGTTGGAACTAGATGATCTTGGAATTCCCTTACAACTCAAACCATTCTGTGATTCTATGATCCCTGTTATTTTTTTGAACTACAAACAGTAAAGACTTGCTTTTACCTTCCTTGCTAAAGGGAAGTTATACAATGTGTGTGTGAAGAAAAAAGGGTCTAATGTGCTTCTGTGTCTGACCCTGATCTTTCTTAGTACAAATCAGAACTAATTCCTCAAAGATAAACTGGCTTACCACATAAGAGGATTTCAGAATCAAGATTAATAGGTTATTAATGAAAAAAATATAATTATGATGAATAACTGCTAGTAAGTTGCCATAAAAACTCTCTTAAGTAACTTCGCAGAGTAACTGTAAATGTTTTCAGAATCAGAAATGTTCTGATTTTGTTTGTAAGACAACTAATAGGCAACATACTAAGGGAGCAACATCCAATAGTATGGCCCAACCACACCACCTTAAAAAAAAATACACCTCTATGCCTGGATGATGAATTGAGATGACACTCTGTCCTTTCCCTGTCAGGATCAACACAAATCAAACACATTTGAAATGTTGGCCACTAAATCCTGAAATAAATCTCGTCTTGTTGAGAGAAATGTTATGACTGATATGAGGCTGTAAAAAGTCTTTGTTTCATAAAGTTTTTCCTGTTAATCGTCTTGTACTTCTACTGAATGGGTTTTTGGCAATACATAATAACAGTAGGTGAAGGTTCTATGTAAAGATTGACACATTCCAACGTGTGCTTAAATGATCCTGAATTTTTCCAACAAGCCAGTTTCTGTGTAGCAATATTCTTCTGTTCAGTGCACTCAGAGACAAACTTCCAATGGAAAGTAAGGTTAAGAGAGCTTTCCCTACTACATGAATAAAACCCACAAAGCATAAAGAGGTTAGGCAGAAAACTGGAAGTTCAGTTGTCTCAAAATAAAAGGCAGCATACACAAAAGTGGACATCTGGTAATATCTGTAACAAACAGCAAGTGATGATTCTGTTCAAGTGCAAATATAAGTCACCTCATAACTGGATCAGTTACAGACCTACACAAACATCCACAGTAGAAAGGTCATGACAGAAAGAGACATTACTCAGTCTCCTGTGTTTGGAACCTACTGTGTGGACTCAGAGGGTCATTAAAGCCTGCAGAGCTTGACCAACATCCAGATACAGGACTCTGGAAGGCACCTGTGAACATACACTTGGAGAGCAGTTCCAGTTTTTGAACCCTTCTGAGAAGGTTTACTGGACACATGTAGTTTCCCAGAAATATCGGTGTTTTTCAGTGGGAAATGGCATCCACAACTTCAGGCTGTCTCACAGCCCTAAAAAAGTTATCTCTCATCCAAATAGAGGGTTTCTGGGTCATCCCAAACTGAAATATGGAATCCTTACTTGTGAGGGCCAAGGTTCCATCCTGCGCATGGATTTGTGCAACAAAGCTGAAACGCACTTTTCCTGGAGCTCCAGACACACATTACTTCACCCTGGGATTTTAACTCTCCAAAACATGCACTGACATAGACAGAAATAGGCAGAGGAAGACTCTGCAAGAATCTGAAAAGAGATAGAGATAAAAGGCTAACTAAAATAGACACACACATCCATTCCAGAGATATATTTAGTCTCTAATCAGAGGTAAGATGCCTAGGATTCCTCTGGTCCTTACTTGTGCTTTTAATTACGGTTCTTCTATTCAGTTTACTTCTTTCATTTCCTTTCCTTGAACCTGTAGTTGAACTGTTTTATTCCTCTGCCATCGTACTTAATCTCTTCCTGGGCCCAAGCTACCTTATATTTCAAGAGACATATGGACCCACATATACTGCTAGTGTTTTAAAGACAAGGATCAACATATTGCCCTCCTAATGTTTGAGATATTCCACCTGCAGAGAAATTATAGGTATGTTCCCTCCATCTTTAGTCACTGTATCATCCCAATCTACCTCTGTCAAAGTAGTAGTCCATTTTACTCATGATCTTCTCCTCCATTCAGCAGAGATGTGCAGCAGTCAAACTTACCATCTGACTGAGTCCACTTTTACTGAAGATACTAGCAATATAACAATATGATGGCAAGACAACCATAACTTGAACTAAGATTCAGAAATAGTGATTCCCCAAAAACATCATGTCCTTGAACCAATGTCAACAAAGAATGATATCTGGAGCTACTGTTGCAGTTATACTAGCTATCTGCTTCTTCCTAGAAGGCTTTTTGTGGGCCTAAGTGAGAAGATCATGGAAAGGAATATTTCCTTTCTTTTAGCGTGGGCTACTGAGGAGAGAGATGGGTGCATTTCATGATTACTGTATTTCATTTGGTTTTTTAACTGAGATGAAGGGACAAGGTACAAATAACCTAGTTTAAGACAGTCAAAGATGGATTTCAGAAGGAAAATGAACATACCATAGTTTCTGGTATTTCTAGAAAAAGTCTTTGATTTAAGAGCAAGAAGGAGAAATTTAAAAAAAAAAACCCAAACAAACACATAACTTTAATTAGCAAGTCTTTGGCAAGAAATCACAAAATATCCTCAGTAAAGCTGGAGAAAATAGTTTCAATACATTGGAATGATAATAGCAGGGCCCCCCCCAGGAAAGGATGGGGTGGGAATTCTTTTCCCATGAAGGGAAGGATTGTGGGTTTACCAATCAACACTTAAGTAATCGAGGTATCAAGAAAGGTGATGTGGCTTAAGAGTTTTAAGGATGACACTCTGTATACAGTTTTCACTACTACTGCATCCTTTCTCTGAGTATGATTTATTTGAATAAATAGTATAAAATGTTTTTCTGTGTTGGATACTGAAACTGAACAAAATCCGGAGTAGATATACCACTGCCAAGCAATGGCAGGTTAAGACCTGCAAGAAATATACATCAGACATCACAGGGCAGACTTCTAATTTTTCCTGATGTTGATAGACTTTCTTCCAATGATCTCAGAGTGCTCGCTCCTTCTCTGTTCTGATGGGAGAATGATACAAGTTTTCAGATGAGCTCTTCTGTAAGTAAGGAAAAGATTTTTTTAAGAGAACAGTTGGAATCCTGCAAAAATCACACGTGAATACCTGCATGCTCCTTGTTAATGAGCATACAGAGCAGCTAACTTGCTGGTTTTAATTTTATTCTTAATGAATCTATAGTGGCTAGTGATATAATATATACCTAAAAGGAGGGCATTTCCAGGCTGGGAATAAATACTGATACCCACTTGCAAACTTTTTAAATCTTTTTTTTTTTTTTAATTTTGTATTTCTCCAAGCAAATGCTGTAAAAAATTTAGCCTAAACATACAAATGAAAATCAGCAACAGAAAACTCATGAATAAAATTATGATAGTAAACCAGTCTGAATGAACGATTCAACAGAACAAATATTTGGTCCTGAATGTATTTCTCTTTAGAAAGCATACAGGAAGGCTTTATAAAGAGCCAGGTTAAAGAGACTGTACAAATCATTAACATATTTTCTAAGTAGAATATGATCTGTCAAGGAATTGCTCATATTATTTCCAGTTATGCATTCCTAAAATACAAATACAAATTCTTCTGCATATCACTCAATTCATTATGAATGCTTCTAGTTGAAAGCAGAGTTAGTTTTCACCTTTTATGGACAGTTAAAAGCTCCACCTGCTTTATTCAGTTTTATGTAACAAAAGCACATTATCTTTTTTTCCCTGTAATGTTTAACAGCCCATTTTTAAAGGCTGCTAAAAAGCCAAGCATGTCTTCCATTTTTTGATTTGTTTTTTTGGCATTGCTTATGTGAAGTCGCCTACTACTGTCAAGATACAGTAGGAAGTTTACTTCTGCTAAGAGAAAGAAAAAAGCGGGGTGGGGGACAGTCTAAAGCAGTGATTTTCAACTAAATACAGTTAATCTTAAAAAGTGCTGCTGTTTTTGCCAGTCAACAGTCCCATTTTTTTGCTCATTTATGTCAACTATGCCATTCAAACAACTTTTCTGAAGATCTTTCTTGAATCCCTAGTACGGTATTATTCCTGTAAAACATACTCCCAAACAAGGCTATCAAAAATCTAATTTGTCATATGTGAGGACAGAAAGAAGTCCAAGACCACTGAGGTCCAGGATTTAGGGAGTATTATTGATTTTTTTTAAGCAAATCTCTGCACCAAAGTGGTATGCTTCTACCACAGAAACAATCTACAGCGTTCCTTGTAAGAAAAAGAATCATTACAATGTTTCTTAGAGAGAGGATTTTACTCTTGGATGATAATAGCAATAACAATACACTTTGATTTGGGGTGATAGTAAGAATGACACTGAATTAATAAATCATAGGGTTTACTCTTCAGTCCACAAAGCAGCATGGGAGGCAGCAAAGGCTGAAGGATACTCTCAGTAACACAGGGAGTTCTGAATGTTGTTCTTTGTCCTCTGATGCAGTTCAGCCATCTGGCATACCCCAGGCAAAACTGTTCTGCTGCACAAACTAATCCCTTCCACTACCTCTTCAGTTGCTCAGTGTTTGCGGAAGGCCATAACGCCTGCTCACACTGCTTTCATTAGCCTGTAGCTGCAGCAGTCCTGCCTTTCACTGTTTACAGCTCTCAGTCACTTAGACATAATGGGGCAGATTCTGGACCCCATTAACTGAGTAAGAGTGATTTTGAAATCAGAGTGACTTTAATCAACTGTGAAACTGCACGATTTGTGTGCATTGTTCTGTAGGCAGGATTTCCCAAAGAAATCAGAGGGATGAATCTACAAAAGTGCTGGTCTGCCATCTATGCCAAGAAACACAAGGATGTGGACATTTTTCTGGTTAAATCAGTTCAACAGAGCATCTCTTTGCATTTGTGGTCCTGGACCAGACTTCAACACACAACATACCTGTTCCTACAGAAAAACAGTCTATATTCAGGCTTTGAAGGAGCTTGAGGCAGGTTGAGACAGAATGTGGTGAGTCTGTATCAGATTTAAACAGATGCATATCCTTCTGCCTAAAGACTTAAGGAACGTAACTGTGACTGACCTAACCATGCATACTTCTTCACAAGCGTGGGCACAATTCATTGGGACTAATTGGCCAAAAAGCAGTCATTTTCTCCCTTCTTCACAGAAGATATAGATGATCAGCGTACCAAAATTCATGTTATCCTAATTCACAGAAAAAGGAGCTGTATAAAAGACATTACAGGGGAGAAATATCCATGTGTTGAAGAGGAAAGGGAAGTATGAGGTCATACAACTCAGGGATAAGAGCAGAAAGTGAGGGAGGCTGGAAGCATTAATTTCCATCCTGCTGCTTCCGTGACCACACTGAATCACCAGAGCATTCATAATTCTCAGATTAATCTGAAGTTTCAGGCCTCAAGCCCCTGTTTTATTTCATTTTTTCTCTTGAGTAGAAAAAAAAAGTAATTTAGTTTCTTTAATCCTGAGTATCATAAGTGTGCTATAAGGTTATACGAGCAAACTATGAGACACTTTCTATAAAAGGGAGTGAGGTGAGTCTGGGTGTCGTCAGCCAGTGTTTATGGGGCTATATTGTTTTAAACAATTTGTGGAAAATGTGTTATAGCCAGCATTTCAAACATGTCTCATGCTCAGTGTAAAAGAGGCTTTCCTGTATTAATTCAAAGTGGTCTGTAGCCCAGACACAACACAACACTCAGCAGCTCATAAATTTGTCAATGGATGAATTTAGCTTAAGAAAAATAAGCTGCATGAATTATAGGTGTGGCAGGGAGCAACACCTATATTCTTAAAGTTACTTTGACCCTTTCCAGTTGGTTGTAACTTGTTATAACTTTGCCAAATTTTAACCTTCCATTCAGAATTTTTTCTAATTTTAGCTAGAAACCTTCCATGCAGCTATCTGCTATTTGAGTTATTTGGGGAATTTTCAGTCAAGCTCAGCTATTTCTGAGGGCAAATGAGGGGGGAGGAAAAAAGAAACTGTTTTTTATGTCCAGCATGGTAAATCGCTTTGCTCTTAAAGATGATGAAGAGCTCCCATGCTTTGATGCAGAACACCCCATTCCTAACTGTGAAAAATCCACCATGCCTCGTCCAAATGACAAAGATTTCAGAAGGCACAATTAGTATATAAAACTATAGTAGATATTTGTTAATTGGTAGATGTTTCTTAAAGCCTCTGCATACATAGAACAAGTAGTAGCCCTGAGCTGAGCAGGTGTTATCATTTTAATTAAGGTTCGCAGCTCCAATGCTGCTAGGGCACAGCAGAGTCTGGTGACTCATGGGTCCAGGAGATGAGAGACAGTGCCATGGGCTCTCCATGGTAGGACCCAAGGCAGGGCCTGGCAGCCAGGGCCCACCTCCTCCACTTGAACTGGAAAAGATATATGTAAACTATGAAGAATGAAGGTGGGAAGAATAAGAACAAGGAAGAGAGTGGAGTGACAGTGAGAAAAATGGGAGAAGAGGGCAGTATGCTGGAGACACATGTGAGTTTGCAACACAATGGAGGGGACAGTCTTGGACATGAAAAGAAGAAGTGTTTGGCTCATCGACATCACATTTCTTTGCAAGACATGGAAAGGAATCCAAAATTGCTGAACCTAAATACATTTCAGCTTACAATAAGGTGTAAAACTAATGCCTGGAGTGCTACTGAATAAATACAATGATGGCCTACTACATTAATCAGGTATTCCTTATTAATCTGAGTGGGCGAGGTCTATGTAATGAAGCTAAAATTTATATCCTGACAGTAATCAATGGAGCTCTCAGCATGATACTACATAAAGAGGTTTCTTGGTGTTTCAATGTCCACCTTCAAAAATAAATGTAAAAAACCCTACAAAACTAAAAAATGGAATATCTTGTAAAATGGTTAATGTTGCAAAATCAAGCATACAAACTTATGGGGTAAGCTGGCATACTCGCATAGAGATATTTGTGTTCTGATACCATTTGCAGCAGAACTGACTTGAAAATACCTAGTGTTAGTGCAGATGGCTAGGAGACAATCCATTTGTATTGTCTTGGATTCATACCCAACAATATGCTCATCCCTAATAGAATAAACTCACTTTGGGATTCATATAAGTCTTCCTCAGTACATATATTTTTCAGACTACATACATCAGTTTAAAAATGCCATTCTGTCAAAGTTGTACTGAGAAGTTTAATGTTAATATTTGAGGTGTGGCAACCATGAAAATATCTGGAAATGTGACTCTGAAATTGTATGGCCAAAGGAAGGAAATAAAAACCGCAACAAAATTCTGAGGTATATGATACAGAGGCAGTAGCTGCAATTCATGAGAAAAAACAACTCAATATTGAAATGAAGTATGTAATAGTTTGCTCGGAAATTGCTAGATAATAAGGTAGCTGAATCTGTGCCTGTTTCAAGCATTCAAAATGAAGTCAGCTTTCATGTTTTAAATCAGTCTATATTTCTACTATTACTATGTCTATGTGGAGATGTAATCCACAAAGATTCAAAAGTATTTTGAAGTGAAACAACTCACTTTCACCAAATTACTGCCACCTTTGGTACAAAAAACCCTCTCAAATAGTCTTTCCACAACAGAGACTTTTTTAAAATTTACTTAAGAGAATGAAGTGAAGAAAAATTTTCTCCAATTAAAAACATGTAAGGAATTTAGGTAGGCTAAATGCAATGACTAAAACTTTAGTTTATAAGGCAAGCAAAGATTGAACACTGCTGTTACCAGACGTTCCTTGGATTCCTTTAAAACCACAAGGGATAGATTGTCAGTTTTCTATCTCCTCTGTTTCACTGGGCCATGTCTACAAGGGGACTTGCTGCTTCCATGTCAGACTAGAAGGACCCAAAAGCTCATCCACTTTTTCCAGTGATAAAAACATTGGTTTAGTTCTCAATTTATTTTCCAGCATTTTTTCCTTTAGCACCCATGTTTTTCTGGGGGTCAATTACTTACTCTGATAATATGTCTCACATTTTCAGACTTACCATTTCCTGCTGTCTATCAATTCTATTTGAGATACAAGATGAATACTCATCTTGGTCAGCTCTTCAGTTCTGAGGAATAGTTAGACTAATGTACCAGAGATGTAATGTTACCTTTGACTACACTCACACCACAAAAATGGAAAAATGCTTCCTGACTGTGGGCAAGGCATCTGGACCAACAGCCCTCTCTTATATCTCACTTGGTGTTAAGTTTTTAAAAAGTCATTCTTAGGCCACAATATTATAGTTTCTGAGAAAACAATTTCTAGAACATAGTAAGAGAGAAAGAATTCTGTCGTTTAGAAATTTACATTGTAAGACGAGGACCAGATATATGGGTTGTGTAGCAATGGAAGAAGGGTAATGGTAAGAATGAGGAGTTGTACATCAACTAGGAAGGTCAGATTTCTTCTGCCATTAAACTATGTTACAAAGTGTGGTTCTCCTTTGTTGCATTGATGGATAAATAAATAATTATTTTATCCTTTGTCAATATAAAATTAATGAGTAGATCAAGTCACAAAGACAAATGTGGGAATTCAGGTAGAATTAACAGAAACAATGCAACATCAGTCTTTTCCCTGACTTTTTCTGTATCTTAACGTCCAATAGAGACTTCATTGTCTCTGCTGGTACGGGCTCTTGACTGTTCCTCATACCATTCCTCTGAATCACAGAGTCAATTATTTAGAAACTCTTGATCAAAGTGCCGCCATTTCTCCTTCTGCTCCCACAACTGAATAACTACAGTTTTCAGTGAGGGAAAACAAAAGGAACAAAGGAAGTGTTTCGTGGATGTTAGAAGAAAGAAGATCCTAATGCTCAGAGCTCCTGATAATTACCACACAGTTTTGTGACACTAAACTGAACCAAATCAGTTAGGCAGAATGAACTTTTCAAATAAGAAATATTGTCCCTGAAAGCTCAACATATCAATGTGTGTATGTGGTGAAGAGGTATGTCAGATTCCTATACTCTTAAATGTACAATTGAGTACAAATTACGTGAAACACATGTAAGAAGCATCTGAGAGGCATGCATTTTAGTATCTGTAAATAAAATTCTCCCACAGTGCCTTTTTCATAATCAGAAAATCAAACCTGCACATATGCACACATGTATGCATTCATGCGTGTGAACTGGTCACAAAAATAGGATATATCCTCATATATACAAATGTGTGAATTATGTATAAATTGCAGGCATTCATTATAATTTTGGTTGGATGCTTTTATGCATGTGATAGCAAAAACATTCCTTAAGGCTGTACTGCTATGCTAGTAGGCACCGTGTCAAAACCAGACAAAGAACCAGTTTAGTAGTTCTGCTCTATAAATTGGAGTGTACAGAAGCTTCCCCATTTTCCTCCACAGGTGAATTTTGTGGATCTACCCTCCCTCTGCGTTCTGGGTCTCCTTATTAGTTACAGTATCAAGGACTCAAGCTCTGAAGTGATTGCCATTTTACCCTAGGAGATCACGGAAACCTGGCAGTGAGATGCTTGGCTAGTTGCACCACAGAAAAAACATAATGCTGTGTTTTAGAAACTCTGTATTACAGCACAGCAACTATATCATAGGGCCTTTTAAATGTCTTTCCGAATCCTATGCTGGTTATAACATTGGCATGATAAATATGTCTGAAAAGGTAAGGTTTAACTGTTGGAAGTATGCACAGACCGCTGTGCGAAGGAATTTAAACTCTCAGTCTCCTCTCAGTCCACTTGCATGCAGCAAACGAATGTCCCTCTAACTGGTTATAGTTCAGAAACTGTTTTAGTTACATTTAGCCAACAACACATTCAAGAATGTCTGTGACCAGGATTTGTTCAAGTAGCAAGGTCATGTCTTCAGACATATGTTTTAAAAAGGGTTTTTTTAGATACGTGAATAGTAAGAGGATGACCAGGGATAATGTAGGCCCCTTGCTGAATGAGGCGGGTGTCCTGGTAACAGGGGATAATGAGAAGGTGGAGATACTGAATGCTGCCTTCGCTTTGGTCTTCACTCCAAAGGCCCCCCGGGACCCACAGACACTGGATGAAAGTAGTAATATGTGTGAAATGAAGAGCTTCCCTTTGGTTGAGGTGGGGGTGGTCCAGGAGCGTCTCAAAGGGATTAATGTACACAGATCCATGGGCCCGGATGGGATGCATCCACGTGTGCTGAGGGAGCTGGTGGAAGTGATTGCTGAGCTGCTCTCTACCATCTTTGATAGGCCTTGGTGAACAGAAGTGCCTGAGGACTGGAGGATAGCCAATGTCAGGCCGGTCTTTAAAAGGGCAAGAAGGAGGATCCTAGCAACTATAGGCCAGTCAGCCTCACTTCTGTCCCTGGAAAGGTGATGGAACAGTTTGTTCTGGATGCCATCTCCAAGCAACTGGAAGAGAAGAAGGTCATGAGGAGTAGTCAGCATGGATTCACCACGGGTGGATCGTGCTCAACTAATCCCATAGCCTTCTATGATCTCATCACCGGCTGGGTAGATGGAGGGAGAGCGGTAGATGTCATCTTCCTTGACTTCAGCAAGGCTTTGATACTGTCTCCCATAACATCCTGATAACAAAGCTGAGAAAGCATGGGATAGGTGAGTGGACAGTGAGGTGGGTTGAGAATTGGCTGTCAGACCGAGCCCAGAGGGTTGTGATCAGTGGAGCAGAATCTGATTGGAGGCCTGTGACTAGCGGTGTTCCCCAGGGCTCAGTGTTGGGTCCAGTCCTGTTCAATATCTTCATTGATGACCTTGATGAGGGAATAGCATCCACTCCCAGCAAGTACACCGATGATACAAAGCTGGGAGGGGTGGCTGACACGCAAGAACACTGCGCTGCCATCCAGAGACCTGGACAGGCTGGAGAGCTGGGCAGGGAGAAACCTAATTAAGTTCAACAAAAGCAAATGTAAAGTCTTGCATCTGGGGAGGAACAACCATTCGTTTCAGTACAGGCTGGGGGATGTCCTGCTGGAGAAGAGCTCTATGGAGAAGGACCTGGGGATCCTGGTGGATGACAGGTTGGCTATGAGCCAGCAGTGTGCCCTGGTGGCTAAGAGATCCAATGGGATCCTGGGGTGCATCAGGAGGAGCGTGGCCAGCAGGTTGAAGGAGGTGATCCTCCCCCTCTACTCTGCCCTGTTCAGGCCCCACCTGGAGTATTGTGTCCAGTTCTGGGCTCCCTGGTGTAAAAAGGACAGGGATCTCCTTGAGAGAGTCCAAAGGGCTATGAAGATGATTAAGGGCCTGGAACATCTCCCCTATGAGGAGAGGCTGAATAAGCTGGGACCGTTCAGTCTAGAGAAAAGAAGATTAAGGGGAGACCTAATTGGTGTTTACAATTATCTTAAGCATGGGATGCAGGGCAAATTAGCCAGCCCCTTTTCAGTGGTTAGTGGAGACAGGACAAGGGGCAATGGCTGCAAGTTAGAACACAGGAAGTTCTGCACCAACATGCGGAGGAACTTTTTCCCAGTGAGGGTGACAGAGCCCTGGGACAGGCTGCCCAGGGAGGTGGTGCAGTCTCCTTTCCTGGAGATATTCAAGACCCGTCTGGATGCCTATCTGTGCAGTATGAGCTAGGGAGCTGCTTTGGCAGGGGGGTTGGACCCGATGATCTCTTGAGGTCCCTTCCAACCCCTACACTTCTGTTATTCTGTGATGTTCCTCTAGAGACTACCCATGGAACAACAGCTTGATCCAATCCTGTTTCATAGACTAATTACAGTAACACTTCAAGTCCTAAAGGGGATTTCAGAGATGGATCTACGATGCTGATTACCATACTAAGGGACTACTTATTTTTCTGTGCCATCTATCTGTACGTACTTGTCTTTTCTGGTCTTCCTGCACAAGGGTAAAATCTTTGCGTTTTGTAGTAAAGTGTAGCAGGAACTTGACCTCTTTGGGGGAGCTGCTGGCTACAATAGATGGATAATTGTCATTATCAATACCTTGTCCACTCAGTAAACAAATACCTAGTACACTGCTTGTTCCCATCCAACATTTAACTGACTGAAGTTCAAGGAAAGTACTTGAAATTGCAAGCAATTACTTCATCTCTCAGCCTATGTGATCCTCTAGCAATAACATGTTAGAAACTGTCTTTCATCTGTCCCTTTGTGTCCCAGATTTGCACTAGTTTTGTTACTATTCTCCAAAGCCTCTTTGATGTACATTGTTGGGTATTTTCCTTGTTCAGTCAAAAGTATACAGAGAAGAGGCTGTTCACTAGTTGCTACTTTTTCTTTTTTCCAAATACGGCCACTTCCTTTTCCACAGGCACAAAGTAGCCCTGTTTGCTGTAGAGCATTTCTGGTGGACCAAATGATTACTCTAACAGACTTAGCTCTTGGCAGTAAGTGCATACTATTCCCAATGCCTGCTCTCCTTTCAAATGCAAGTCATACATATAAATTACATATAAATATAATTTCTGTATGCAGACTAAGTGCTCGGGAGTTTAATTTAAATATCTAAATAAAACATATTTTAAATGTAAATAGCTTGCTTTCAAGTATAAATTTTAGAAAGCTCCACAAAGCTGTTGAAGTACTTTAATGTCCATTTCAAAATCCAGTCCCTAAGCCATAATATTCTCCAAATTCAGATTCTTCCCTTAATTTCTTTCGCAAGGACCATGAGGTATCAACACAAATAACAGCTGAATCTGAAGGCCTACTTCAGTAAAGTATTTGTTAGTATTCAGCAGAATACTTAAAGACATGACAAACTATTAAGTGACGTTTACAGTTAGCCAGGTGCTTACACATCACTATTAAAGAAAAATGCTTTGCTTTCTGAGCAACATCTCAGAATGGTGGATCCAGCTGCTATAAAATAAACTTATTGACATTAATTTCCATTGGAATTACAAATTGTTTGTGCCAGAGGATCTTTTTTTCCTAAATAAATCTATAAACTACTTAAAATTTGTTTAGTGCTCTAAAAACAGAGATTATCATAATTATGAAACATAGTGCCCATCTTCATAAACACACTATCAGAATATGTGAGCATGTATATGCTTTAAGTTTTGATCAATAGGCTCTGAAATCTTCTCCAATAACACTTACCTTCCTTTATTCCAAATGCAGATTTTTTCTTTCTTCAGAGTTCAGAAATCTTTCATCTTGCCCCATTTAGGTTCCCTTTAGACCTGCTTCTGATTAAAATGGAAAGACAATAATAAACATTAACAAATCTTTTCTTGAAATATTCCCGCTGAGATCTGAAAGGGAGATGACAAACCACATGCAACAAAAATTACTCTCATGCTGCTGAAAGTGCAGTTTAACTGCCTGGTGAACTTCTATGCTGTTTAATGCACATTTTCTTGGTCTCCTGTAATCCCATAACAGGAACTTCCCATCCCAAAACCAAAGGAGACTTGTGCATTACCAGTTCTAGCCACATACATCACTAGAGAATTTTTAATATTTAAATAGAAAAAAATTTACATACTACTACTCTTGGTTTTATAGTCTTCCATATCAGGAATGTTGTTTGGGGTTTTTTTTTCAATCTAGCATCCCAGATTGAAAGTCAAGCTAATCTCTAGTTCAGCAGCAGCTACTGCAAGACTGGCTGGAGCACTCTAGAACCTAGTCTGCCTGATGTAAAAGAGGCAGAGCTGATAACCACAGTCTCCTAGATCAACTGATCGTAGGAAAGCAATGCTTTATTTGCATACATGAGAAAGACTGAGTTTGGTTTTGTGAATTCATATACAGCCATGGGGAAGTGTGTGGTCATGTTTTTTTAGAGCTGGTATTTGTTTTCTTGTTATTAGGTAAGTTGTTGGACAGTAAAAAAGAAGCCAAATTGCAGAGGGGAAATTAAAGAAATCTGTGAGGAAAAGACAGCCCTGCCCAGGAAAGTTGCTGAAAGCATTTGTTTTCATTCTTATTCCAATAATGTTCTGTTTAGCTTGTCAAGTGTGCTCTCCATAGTTATATATATTCCTGCCTTATGTTCAAGAATGAAGTTAAGTTTTGCATTTTGCTTTCACTCATTTTTATTTCTAGTAAATGTTACTCTCATTTGAGTGAATTGTGAGTGGCAGAAATAGAATAGAGGCAGTACCATTGAGAGTTCCTGAAATTTAACTCTCTCTGTCAGGAATTAACTGTCAACAGCATGAAACGCATTTTAACACTTGCATTCTGAGATAGTACTCATTATTTCCAAGTGTAAATTAAAAATGAGTACTGCGATAGAATTAGTATTACAAAATGTTTCTTCTTTTTTGCCTAGATGCTGTCTACTCCTTTCACACACCAAATTCATTACACTAAAATGGTTTTCTTGTTCAGAGAACATTGTTCCAACTTTACAGTAAAGTGCAGTCATCAAATTAGCTTATTTTAATTTCATATACCTGGATGAAAAGAAAGAAGAGATGAAAAAACTAAGTAAGTCTTGTAAGTTCAAATGCACCTATCCGTTACTGCAGATATTATCAGTGGTACTTAATGATACAGTTCAGAGCTTCAGCAGTAAAACAGAAAAGTTCAAAGGAATTGGGGAGAATGATAAATAATTTTCAAAATCTTCTGTTTCTAGAAATATCTGGAACCCCCCCTGAACTTAAACTACAACATAAAGCTTGCTTGCAAACTGAGAGAGAAAATATCTTCTCCATTTTTAAATGATAAACAAAGCATCTCCACATATTTTATCTGTGCTTTTCTACAGTTTTAGCTAAGCAATAATGAAAAAAACCCAGATCTCTATAATTATAGCTAAATAATGCCTGTAGAATTAAAAAGAAAGTATATTATGTAGCAAATCTATCACAAGAAATGAGATAAACATGTTTTTCTCATAAATTTCTTCTGTCCCATTCCTATCCTTATTTTTCTGTTGACTTTCCTTCAATTAGCTTAAATTAGACTGTAACCCTTTGAAAGAATGCATATTTTTAGCTCACTGCTGAAGTTTCCAAAATGATTTGTAATCCTGCAACAATAATGCATTGGATAATTTTGATTCTCTGATTTATTTTTTTTTTTCTGGAGCTTTAATGGAAAGAATATTTCTGAAATTCTCAGTTTTAACCAGTGACAGTCACTTTGTTCAAGCTTAGTTCTTTATTCGATTGATACCACCAGGAAAAAAAACAGATGATCAAAAATGTTGTATATAGCAAAATAACCAAACTGCCAGGGCTTTTTATGAAGTCTGCTTGATTTTTGCATTATGTTTTAGTTCTCTGGATTTTTTTCTTACCACTGTATCTGTAATTATTGGTAAGAAGGAACCATTGTACTCTTTATATATAAATATTGCGTCTGACCAAATTTAATGTGTTTCCTTTTCAAGACTTTTTATGCATGTTCTAGACTGTAATTTTATCCCACTGGCTTGACTTCTAGCAAATCAAAAGATAAAAATGGAATTCAGCCAGTGCTGTCAAATCAGTTTGTATCTGACTTTTGCAAATTTTCACCTAAATTAAAAACACTTCAACTTCACCCCCAGCCCACATTTGACTCAATTCAGTTCTTAAAAGTTTGCAAAATACACCTGTAGTAAAGAAGAACCTGATCCATTTTTCCAAATTAAAACAGAATTTGGCTTTGGGCTTTCATGTGTAAAATGCACCCTGCTCTACTGCTGGGCTTCCTAGTTTTGGTATCCAGTTCTAAACTGGAATCACACTGAGCTCAAAGTTTCACATATTTGCAGTTGAGGATATTAACCTTCAGTTTTACACTCTGCCTCAAAATTATAAAAGCACAGATATTAGAGAAGAGAGAGACATGTTAAGCAATATGCTCCATCTTCTGCCAAAATGTTATTGTTTCTACACTCTATTTTCCAGACCTTTATGGAAGTTCTTTTTAAATGACTCAGACAATAAGCTTCCTGTTTTCCCCTTGGGAAGCTATTCCATAGTCTAATAGATTACTGCAATTAAGTAATGTTTTCCTTACGAGCAATCCAAATATGTTTTGCTTTACTTCATCAAGTAGCACTAGTTACTTGCCCTGTGAATACACCACGTACAAGGGTCATTATTAAATGTTACCATTCCTCCTGCCTGTTTACCAAGCGTTTTGCCCACATGCCAAGAATATCACATGCTACAAATAATCAACAGAGCAATAGCTGATATTCTCTACATCTAAGGCTGTGCTGAGTGTTCCCACATTATTCTCCTACAAACATTCAGCTTTTAAGTTTTTTCCTAATGAAAGACAAAAGGATTTAGTTCTGCACCTCACTAATTTTGAAAACAAACCAAAGGCAAAACCAGTAAGAGGCAATATATTATGTGTTGGAGGGAGGAATTAGATCTGACCTACTACTTTTACAGCTTCCCATGGGACTGTATAGAGTACAACTGCTTATCACACTTAATTCTCTGTGGCCTTTAATAGCCTTTGAATTAAAGACACAGACTATTCCTGGAACAGGGCTTTTCATCAGACTACTGCTTATTTGGATGGCATCCAGATGTGTTCCAGATGACATTCACATGGTTTAAAAATTACTGTCCTCAATTCTTCAGTGTTACCCTCCTATGCAACTTGTTGCCCTCTCAGTAACTGACTTTTTAATCAATTACAGTTGATCCTTATTTAAAACACTGCTAGCTGACAGCACAGCTGATTGCTTTCAGGTCAACAAGATACTTTCACAAATAACTAAATAAGACTTTGGCTGGAGGAAGGGTTTATGCACACGAACATTGGATTCAAAATTAATAATTTTTCAACATTTGGGACAAAGAAGCATGTCTTATCAGAGATTCATAGAATCATAAAATAGGCTGAAAGGCACCTTTAAAGGACATTTACACCTTTACTTCAACCCCCCTCCAATAAGCAGAGACACCTTTAACTAGATAAGATTGCTCAGAGATTCATGTAGACTGACCTTGAATATCTCCAGGGATGGGATTTCTACCACCTCTCTGGACAACCTGTGCCAGTGTCTCACCACCCTCAGAGTGAACATATTCCTAATGTGTAATCTAAATCTACTCTCATTCAGTTTAAAGCCATCACCCCACCCCCCCCATCCTATCACCACACTCCCTGATGAACAGCCCCTCTCCATCTTTCCTGTAGCCTCCCCCATGCCCTTTAAGTACAAGAAGGCTGCAATAACATCCCTACAGAGCTTTCTCTTTTCTAGGCTGAACACCACCAACTCTCCCAGCCTGTCTTCATTGGAGAGGTGGCCCAGCACTCTGATCCTTTTCATAGTACTCCTCTGGAACTGCTCCAATAGGTCCATGTCCTTCTTGTCCTGTGTGTATGCCCAGCATACTTGGCAACAAAAAGCAGTGGGTGAAGGTTTATGGTCAAATGCAGCGTTGAAAAAATATTCTCCCCTTATCTCTTTGGAAGTCTCCAAAAGAAGCTTTGTTCTGCATTAGCCATACAGAGTTCTTACTTACAAGTGGTTTTGGAGGCAGACCCAGGCAAGAAACAGAGCAATAGCAAACAGTGGCAAGGAAGGAGCTGCTGATACATCACAGTACATATTACTCATAAGAAGTTCTGTTTGTTCAACTATTGATCCTGGGAATTTGTTGACACTACTATTAAGGCATCAGACCCAAACCCTGCCTGGAGAAGAATTTTACCATAGATCTCTGTCTCATGGAATATTTTCATTCAGCTCTAAGGAGGCAGAATAGCATCTGCCAGTGGCAAGTCAGAGGACATGAGATGTTTCCTCAGGAAAGGGGTTTCAGCATTCTAGAAATAACATGAGTTGGTCTGTTTATCTCCACTAGAAAGGGGCAATATATTTTGTAACTTTTTTTGTACACTGTAACTACAATGGAAGGAATAAATAGGTACAAGAGCATTGCCTAAGTTGTTTAGGACCTGTTCTAGCATCCAGTGCTTTAGGTACTTTTTGATGGTTCAGTGTGACTATGCCTGTTAGTGATAAGTAGCAAAATCATATCAGAGTAGCAAAGCACCACCATGCTGTGTAATGTATGCAGAAAATCGTTTCACATATGTGAAAGTTCACCTGAGGCAGTGCAAAGACGGAGGGTAGGCCCCTTGTTTACTTTTTTAGTAAGAACATGCTAAAAGCCACATGCTTGATTTTGCTGGCTGTATCCTAAAGTTTTGCTGCTCCTGTGGCCAGCAGCAGCATTTGGGAACAGTGATGCTAAACTTCCTGTGCTATGTCATAGTTGCACAAGGCACAGACAAACAGAGTTGCATCACCTTGCAGCTACTTGTCAACAGAGAACATAAAAATGCCTTTTACTGAAAATTTCAGCTAATAAAGTCTACAGCTTCAAAGTTTTTGAGAATTCTGTGTTCAAAGCCTCCTTTCAACCCTGGCATCAAAGCATGTGCTCTTGCAAAGGAAGGCATACCACAAGTACATGCTCACAATCCATGAGAAATCCATGAAGCTACCCAGACTGGATTCAAAATGGGAAATTAGCTCATTAAAATACTGTGACAGAATTGTTCATACATATAGCTGCAAATCCTGGCAGGTATTGTCTAACATAGAAATCCTAGGTTGGAGACTAAATGGCTGAAGGAAGGAGAGAAAAAAACAGAGAAGGGTAAATATTTTTCATGGCATAACAACAAAATATTCCATTGCAGGTCTGAGCCATTGATTGGCCTGGACTTTAAGCAAGTATCACTGCCAGCTGAATACTGGCCAAGTGGCAAGTGGCAACCTCTCTGCAGCCTGATATATATCCAAATGAAAAGGTTTTGGGTGCCAGATACCAGGAAGCCAGTGCTTTTAACACCACCACCCCATAATTTATAGCCTCTTGGTTTGTGCTACTGCAGTTAAGGGACCGTTAATGTTTGTCTTCTGAATTCTAATTCTCAAGTGTTTATAATTTGGCCATTAACGTGCTCTCAGTATCAAAACCTCGGCACACACAATGGCTAGCCAAGAACAGTTTTTAGGTAATTTTTTTAGGAAGAATGTTAGTTGGTTTCCAAAATATGAGAAAGGAAGGAAAGAAAGCAGGAAGGAATGCCTAGTTAAAATAGTTAAAGATTATAATTTTCTTGTGTGCTCAAGGAGTAGAAATTACTTGTATTTTAAAACATGAATTATTGCTATGAGATTGTATTATTTTTCCTGTTTTAAAACTGTTTTGAAGATGAAGCCTTTTGCAGGAACTCAACCTTTAAGGTTATTTTTTCATGGTTTAAAAAGTCTCAGCCCCTCAAAATACCAAGATGCACATAGGTGCAAAACTTAGTGAAAGACACCATTGTCATTTAAAAAATGTAATCAGTAAAAACAAGAAAGGAAAACACAAACTTAGCAATGTTTTCTGTCAGTCCACAGCCCACATTGTTAAAGTTCTTTGAGCTCTGAAGTACATAATTCCTCTGAGTCCTTCTCAGGCAGGATTAAACGAACAGGCTATAGTATAGACAGTACCTGTTCAGCTACAATGAGATCATGATTTCTTCTTCATTTTAAACAGGCTACAGAACAAGGAGCAATATTTGTTGGTGTCTAGGAGTACCATGGTGGCCCCTACAGCCCACTTCAGGTCACTGTGCCTCAGTGTACTCCTGGACATGATGATGGGAAGTGAGAAATGGACATCCTAAGCTAAAATCAATCAAAAAGTCCTTATGCAACAGTGACTCTTGACTTTTCTATGCAGCAAAAGTAAAAGCCAGGAATAATTTCAGCTTCTTGCAATTGGATTCAAGCTAAGAAGTGTTGATTAGCAATGCATTTTACCAAGAGTTTTGGTTAGCATGAATCTCAGTATTTCTCAGAATGATGATCATACTCCTGAAATCTGAAGCTGTTATTGTCTTTTGAAACAAGCACACTGTTCAGTTCCTTTTTACTTCTACCATTTCTACCATATTAACCTACAACAGTGCCTGCCAAAAGGTGCATGGAGCTCCCTAATAAAACTCAATTTACATAAATATACACAAGTACTGTGTTGTAAACACCAAGTATTTAAAGATGCCCTATATAGGGTAACAGTTTATTAGTCTCTAATTGAAGGTTTACACCGCTGAACATAGAACAAATGAACACTGTGGTTTGCATTTTCTGGCAATGCCTGTTAAGCAACTCTCAAGGTATATGTCTGGTTATGCTTAAAAAAAAAAAGTTTAAAATACAGGTATTTGAGAACAAAATTACAGCTAAACCTGACAAAAAATCAGGTTTGACACTACCAAGTTTTGGGGAACTCCAAGCTAAGAGCAGGGTTTGGCTTTGCATTCAAAGTTGTTAGATAAACCACGGAGAGTGGGTAATTGTTAGAATACTAGAAGCAATTAACTAGTTACTTTCTACTGAATCATGCTGTCTAAGTCTTGGTAAAAGGAGAAAGCATTTACAGCTGAAATATACAGAAAATATTCCATTTCATATGCACTATATAAAACCATTTTTATTAAACTAACAGGCTGAATGGATGAAATCCCCTTTCAGCATTACATTCAGTGCATTGCCAGCGGTGGAATCCTTGAAAATTACACACTGATCCTTTACTGCACATTTCCCCGCTAATCTGCTCTAGGCTGCAGAGACTGGCATATGTGTGATCAAGAAAAGTACAAAACCAAAACAGTGGCCATGGATGGAGAGATCAGACATTTCTGTACGATGACACATTTTCTTTAACATCCACAAGTAGCATGAGCAAAGGGACAGAGTATAAGGAGTTGAGCATTTTCCCTTTTCTAGCAGGTTTGTACATTCTGATTTTATTTTGTTTGCTTGTTTGTTAGATTTTGGGTGTTTTCTTCCTATGAAAGTCCTTCTTTGTTGACTTTCATGTATGTCCAGCAATCTGAGCCAGTCAGCCAGTCATGATGCTGTAGGGAATATATTGACCCAAAGATTATGACTTGACACCATAGGCAAACTGGTTGCATTCCCTGAGACTTTTACTGTAATGTTCTGGTGAAAATATTGATCAGGATTTAGTCACCAATAATCATGATTGCTTTGACTTGTATCAGTACTAGAAGCCGACTAATTGCCTGTTCCTGTATCTTTGTACAAAAGCAAGACCAAGAAACAAGGTATAGTTTGACAGCTAATTTGTCTTGTAGAGTGTTATTTTAGCTATAGGAATGAGATTATTATCTTCAAATAAGTTAACTCTAGAAGTAAATGGGTTTTTGGAGAAAAAAATTTTCAAAAAGACCATTATATCTGACTACATCCTTGCCAGGATTTTAAAATCAATAGTAATATGTTCTACTTAAAGAGGATCGCTGTCAAAATTACCACTTGAATCACACAGCTGTAACAGTTGGTCTAATAAAAGATTCTACTTTCATCTGTGAACCTGGCTGAACTGTCACAGATGAAGTTGACCACGAAGGCAAACAGCGGATAGCAACACAATCACTGGCCCCCCAGAAAGGTCCCAGAGGAACTGTGTCTGTCCCACAGAAGCTGTATGAGACAGATTCAGCGCTTGTGGGTCAGAAGTCTCTTCCAGTAGCTGAAGGAAAAGACAGAGAAGTAAAGAGAGCATGACCAAACCCAGAAATTTTCCTTGGATAAGAAAAGGTGGGATATAACTCCAGCTGCGTTTGTCAGGTTATGCCCAGCAGTACTGAGGAGTCCACAGGCAGTGGACTGTGGTTTTAGCTTCACACCTACTGAACCATACTGATTTAAGACCTGTAAAGAAATATTCAGAATATCAGGCAAAACATGTGAATAGAAAAAGACTCAAAATGTGGGTTTTTATTTAAACAAGAAGGTAATGTATTCTTCATGAGACAAACCACGAGTTTTGCCACAATGTCTTTCTCAGACTGCCTTTCAAGGCAGCAGTCAAACTGCTACCTACTGTTACATTAAGTTACTCCTAAGTGAATACCCAGATGTATGTTTATCATCTTCACATAAAACCAGACTTCCTTGAAAATAAAAAAAAATAGTTTTGCAGTTAGCTATTTTTTCTGACCAAACTTTAGTAGTAATGTTTTAAATAAATTTTAAAAGAAAAACAGATAATAAATTTAGTCAAAGTTTTGATTGCGGCACTTTAACTTTTGGAAAGAACATTTTCATTCTCTTCAAGCTATCATTTTATAAAGGCTTTTTAAAATGTAATTGAAATTTTCTTTACAGAGTATGATTAGATGGCAAAGCAACTGTGTCAGGTGCCCACAAGATGCAAAGGATACAGAACACAACCTGTCATGCAATTTCCTCACTGCAACACAGTTCCACTGGGGACTCTGATGGAGCACAAATGTCTGAAAAGTCTAGCCAAAAAGGATACATGCTTTTCTGCCTTAGAGGGACTGTAGTGAAAACTTAGAATCTTAGTTTCTGTTTACAGCAAGAACCATACAGAAACTCCTGGCATGCATGCAACTTCCTTTTCATAGTATGGATCTCATAGTACACACTGGGCTGCTCAGAGAGGCATCTCATCCTATTGCAGACAACCATTACTAGGGCCCTGAAGTACTTTGAGTTCTGTAGCCCACTTTTCTGGCCTAAGTACTGAGGTTCATCCTTTCGCATCCAAGACATTATTCAAAATATTTTCAAAATAATAGATATAGGATTTAAATAATAACATAAGGATACTTTTGGATGTCACTCAATATTCCTTTAACTACCTTGCTATCCATCACTGCACTGATGCCATAACTAGTTTTGTACTTAACCAACCTGTCCAGTTTTGGGGTTTTTTTCAGCATGCTTTTATATTCTACTCCCATGTCCAAATTGCTTTACCAGGAAGCATGTATTCTGCAGCCATGTTTCTTAAAATAAATTTATCTATCCACCTGAAATCAAGCAATGGAGCAATTCAGGTCAGGGCTGTTGGAGGGTTTTTTCAGATAAACTTGTAAGTTATGCCCACAGAAATTAATAAATCTTTTACAAAATGATATGAGAAATAAGTGGAGTGTTTTTTATTCCTTTATATTTTTGTTGTGTTGACTTCTTGACAGGGCTCACAGCTACTATGCTAGAAGAGTAAATCATGAATGTTACACAGGTTATTCAGAGAGCAGACACATTTTTATTAATTTTGTTTATTACTTCGAGGAAGAAGCCATTGTCTTTTTTAAGTTTCTTATACTTTGTTTAAAATGTTCAGAAATAAGCACTGAAAAGACTTGTCAAATGGCATACAGGTGTTTTATGAAAAGTCTGGTGTGTGTTTTTATGTATCCCATTGTTGCAATGTCTTTCCACAACATTGCCAAAGACATTAATTTTGTGCTTTTTCCAACATCTTCAAAGGCTCACTGAAATACATTCAGTCTGATGGAAGTGTAATGTGTGCAGGGAATCAGAACTGGAATGTGGCCTGCTAAGTCACCAAAGGAGAGTTTAGCCATATCCAGTTTTCCTCAGGGATGATGATTCTTACATATATTGACATAGATTCAGATCATACGATGTTTATACAAAGATTATTTTTTAAGGTTAAACCAAGACTTTAAAACCAAAGATTTCTTTTTTGTGTTGAATTTCCTAAAAGGAGTACAAATTATTTCATTCCTATGTATTTTATCCTGCTGGGAGATAAATAGAAAACTTCAGCATGCCAAAATAATAAATCTATTGATGAAAATAAATCTGATATTTTATGGCAGTTATAGTTCTGTTATTGGTTTGTACAAAAGCTGTCTGGAGGTCTTACATCCAGTGGAAATCTGCCAAATAATATGAATCATGAAACCTAACCCACAAGGCTTCCAGGCTATTTTCATTTATGTTTATGTAATATCCTGCAGCCATCTAGAGTAAGAGACTGGTGCACATCTCCAGGATATGACAAAAAGAAATCACTAGGAGATAAGCGTAGCTGGTAGTCTTTCCTCTGTACAGTTTGTTCATCTCTCCTTACACAGCTACCAAATGTGAACCTTAGAAAGAGCCAACATTTCAGAATGTCAGCTAGTAAACTTGTCAGACTTCGTCCAAAGTTATTCCAGACATAAAGCTTTCCTGGAGTGACACATATTTTTTAAATCCTTTAGTAAGATCTTAAAAACATCTGATGAAACGATTCAACACAAGAGAGCAGTCTGAACCAAAGAGCAGCACTGGAAGTGTGCTCATTCTCGGTACGGCTTCTGTGCCCCAACTGCTGTCTTGGCAGAAGCTTGTGGACCTTTAGAACAGGAGTTACAGGAGCATCGAGTATGACTAGCGTCACTTTATATATTTAATTGTGTTACTACCTCAACAGGAGCGAAGTCAGCACAATATCCAGCTGAGTACAGAGGATCTGCATAGTCATTTACCCAGACAGCTGGGTTTTGTGTAAGGGGTGGGGGATTTCTATGTTTAAAAACCAAAGATTAAGAATTATAATACTAGATTATGTGGTGAACAAGTTCTTTAGATCCAGAGAGGAATCTGGGGGTTTGTTCTGTGAAAGTTCAATACATTTAGCCCAAAAGATATTTTGTGTCATTTGTATATGGTGTTGTACTCGCCTGTCACCTTACTACCTTGCTTTGTTGCTTTTTATATTTTCCTTTGCTATTTACGTTCAATTCAGCACAAAATAACAAATGAAAATTATTTGTTGCATTTGGTATGACTTGGACTGAGAATTTGATGCCGCACATCTATTAAGCTAGTACTGATTTCAGTATTTAGAATCATCTGAAACCATTGGGGAATCAAGGAGATAAGAAGATTGAGGAACTGTTGAAATTTGTTGAGATTGAGTGAAACTTTACTTACTCCTTGGACTAAACATTGCTCCCTGTTTTTTCATTTGTACCTACCTCTGAAGAGGCTGATTTCCTGGAATTTCTGGGACACCAGAAGATGAAAACATCAGGAACCTGTTCTCATTACAACATGAGCTGTTTTTCATTTCCTTACAAGAGTGTAACCTGGAAAAGAGCAGCTTACTGCCTAAAGTATTTTGAGTCAAAGAAATTCATGCAGAGAGAAGAGCTGTTTCTCATGATAAATGCAGCCACTAAGAACACAACTCTTTGCTGACAGAACATGAAAATCACAGTTAAATGACACAGTCGTTTCCCTGATGGTGAAGTAGAGGTGGAAACACTGCAGATACTGAGTATTATTTTACTGGACCTACTTGATACGCTTTTACCAATGGAGGATGTAATATCACAGTGCATATGACTCCTGGCAGGATCTCTTTGGGTTATGGGGTGTGTGAGTTCTCCACTAATGATTTTTCATAATTTAGCTTCTCATTTTGAATTGCTTGGATACATCCATTTCTAGTTATGCAAAGTAGAAGTTAAGCTGAATAGCTAAGGTAAAATTTTTCTTCATCTCTGTATTTTTTATTAGTTATCTGCTAAGTGTACAGATTAGATTTTTGGGATGATGACTTATGTTACAATCAAATCTTAAGCATGGTTCCTGTTTTGTTTTGTTTCTTCCAATCTGTGTGCCCAAACATTGTGGAAATCACACACAAAGAACATGTTCATTGGTTACCAGAATATTACCACAAACATATATCCTGTTCTAATTGCAGAGGAAACAGTTGTGATCTGAAACATTTCATGTGGCAACTTTTGGCAACTGGGAACATTTAATGGTAACCATTTATTTCAAGTCACTTCCCTAAGTATAATGTGCTCTGTACAGACAAGTTTTGAAGTGAAATCCCAGCTACTAGCTCTTTTAGTGTATAATTTAAATGTATTTTGAGTCAAGACTATTTTTGCCTTGTAAGCAGAGAAGATGTTGGTCTTCCAGTGTCACAATCTTACTTTTTGTTTGTGCTATGCAAATTATTGGGGAATTTTTGGCTAATGTAAAAAAACAAAGGCAAGCAAAAGATATTTTCCATGTTTAAGTAACATATAGGAGTCAAATTCCTCAGAAAAATCCAGGTCCTCCCTGAATTAATGCTTTTGTTTTTTAAACATCTCGTATAAATTTTAGCTCATGTAATTACTTGTTTGGGATTGTTTGGGTTCTGTGATTTTTTTTTTTTTAATATGTAAAATTAAGTTATTCTCATCCCAATGAGTTCAACTGACTTGTCCTGTGTTTTCCAGTCTTTGAAACCTTTTGGCAATTGCTCTCTAATTTTACCTCCCCTAGAACACAGTAGTAATACAAAGTTTATGGATAAAATGAATGTCTACTACCAAACAATTTGATGTTTTCCCCTACAATATACTCAATCTAAGATCTTTAAAAGCAAGGAATGAACTACAGCACTTAATACAGAAAAAAAAAAAAAAGTATTATTACATCTGCTCATAAAATTTTTAATCATTTCCCTAAAGCTTTGTTTACCCTGAGTGATGGTGTTCCCATCCTGCAGTCTATGACTACTGTATTTCTTAGAGATAGTAGTGAACCTATTTGAGTCTTCCATCAGGGAGGCAAGAACAGATTGAGTGCCAATTATCTAAATGTGGAATACCTATAAAATACATTTTGCTGAATATTTATCTAAGTAATTTTATGGCAGTGCTGGAAATACACTAAACTCACCACATAGACACTTGATGTTTTTCAGTCAGTTTTATAAATGTATCTGAACACATATACGTGAAGATGTTCAGAATACCTAGAATAATGTCAGGACCAACTACACTTTTATGGCAGAACTTCCCCTGACTTCAGTGGGATGAAAATTTTCCCCACTCTCTAAACATAATCGACCGGTAGCATCCTGACACCTGCTCCAGAATCAAACTGACAAGGCAAAACCCACAACCTCAACCATGGGTAGAATGAGGCATGAAGAATATTGCGTTAATTCCACTACAGTTTATTAAACCTGGAGAGGCAGTTTCTGAGCACAGAATTACTTTTCCTAGATTAGCTTTCAGACAGTTTATGGAGGTTAGGACTCATTTATTTTCAAAAAACTAACCACCAGGTCTTTGTTTTTTCCTACCGATAACAATATTCACTGATACCTCTATCTAAAAACCAGTCCTGCCTGTAGATCCTTGATGCAAATCACCCAAACTCTTAGCACCTTAGTGTTCAGTGAAGGTCCTTCATCTATCTCTTGTTATATCTCCAGAGATTACAAAACCACATCGCTCAACTTCTTTTCACCATTTCATGAAGACCACAAGGAGTGAAGTGAAACATTGCTGGTGCAGACACTGATGATCTTCAGAGGTGCAAAGCACCTGAGTGGAAAACTCAACTTTACTTTCGATTAACTTCTCTGGGGGAAAGGGAGATACGTGAAGCATTTGGGACATGCTAGGACCAAGACCTAAATTCTCCTGAACCTTTCACTTCTCTCCTAACAACCTTTCATGGGATGATAAAAACAAGCTGAGAGACAGAGTCTAATAATCACATAAATTTACATGGAATTTCCTCTTGGACAACCACAAGGTTATACTAGCCAGTGACCTAGCTGTATTTATGGAATACAGGAAACCTTTACCTCCTTTCCTTTAGGCTTTAAAAATAAGCAGTCTTACATAAAAATACACAACTGCTACACTGTGTCTCACACCATTTTAAGGCATCTTACAGAGTAGTGTCTGCAGCAAAACATGTTAGAGATGAGGAAGGGAGCCTTCTGTTTCCCTCACCGTACCTCCTCAGGCACTGTCACCTCTGTATGAAAGGCTCTGTATGAATAAAGCGTTGTTTGAGCGCTGAATTGTGAGACTTTGGGCAGTGTACAGTGGCTGATTGATCACCTCACAGATTTTTATAAAAAAAGAAATTTGCAAACCACACACAACATTTCAATAAAAAGTTTGTGCTTTTCTTTCTAACAAAAATGAAAGGTATCTGAGCTAATCCTGGTCCAGGTCAGAAATTAGCAGACAAGACACATATCCAATTTCTGAAAAGAAAAAAAGGATTCTAGAAGTCTTACTTTGCTAGAGGAAAATGTTGCTTCTTAAAATGTTACTAGCAGTACAGTAAGTACTGCTTACTCCAATTGTTTAAATCCTATTGGGATTATCCAGGAGACAGGAGGTTAAGCGAGCAGCATAGTGGGACTGTTTTGCTCACACCTGTGGATGGGAACAAAATGATGCCTAACTTTATGTGTATGCCATCAAAACAGCCTGAATTTTTTAAACCACAATTAATTAATGGATTACTAGAAAGTAAACTGAATTCATGCATTATTCCAACATCATTTTTTATTACTTTCTTCATGAAAATTGCAAATGGATCACATGCAATATAAAAATGGCATATATTAAAGCACAGCTACAAGCTAGTTAAATCATGGGACGAAATCATTTGAAAAAACACACCATAATTCCAGTTTTCAAATAGTCATGATCTAAGGTGGGATTTAAACAGATGTTTCTAAAAATAATGCTAATAATAAGGAAGTCTGTGTCCACTAGGAAACAGGCTACAATTGCCCCGCAGTTCAATGGGCTGCTAAACAACTGAAGTGACAGTAATGCTAAATGTTTTGCTCCCAACTAGACTTCTACCCACAGTGTTCAGGAAGCAGTACAACATCTCCTCAATCTAACAGTATAACTGCAGCAATTAACTTTCTTTTTCCTTTCCTGATGTTTAAAGAAAACAATGTCCTCATAGTTCAGGGACACAAATGAAAACCGCAGCCTAAATTCAGGCTGCACTTTTAGCACCACCCTGACCAGTATGTGGTTCTTTCAAAACCTTTAACTCACAGAAGACCACATGATCCCGGGTAGGATTTAGCTACCAAGAGTTAGTAGTTGGTTTTAATAATGGGAGTGATTTTAGAAAACAAGAATTTATGACATTCATTTAAACTATGCTGACTTTTCCAAAAACAAACACCATTCTTTGGCATTCTTAAGCCAAAATAGTAAACCTGAAACATCACGGCAGACCTGAGGATGATGGATAGTGTGCCTTCAACCACAATGGCAATGGAGAGGCCACATCTTCATTACCTTCTCCTTTCCATAACCAGGCAGGAAGGTGTCAGCAACAGGATTGCTTTACTAGTTTTCCTAGGAGGATTCTCTCTTTGCCATTGCACTGTCTTTTAGACTGCTGTTTGCCACCAGCTGACCCATGGACCAAGCTGTTAATCATGGAATTTAGATGCAGATCTAAAAGACCTGCCCAGAGTCTGAATAAATATAGGGTCATTGTTTCACTCCATCCCTTTTTATATAGCTAAATGATTTTCTCTGTCAGCATAACTTATTTCCTTTTTTTTAAAAGTGAGCTCACAGAAGGATACCTTCCATATCCTAAACAGTTTACAGCAAACTTCTACCTTGGATGCAACAAGCCCACGTAACAAGAAGCATAAAGGAAAGGAGTATAGGAATATACACAGAGCATAAAACATCCTTCCACTGCTCAGAACAGTCCTTGGCTTCCTTTGAGTTCTGAGATGATCCTGTTTCAGTAGCATTCTGCAGAGCTATGTTGCTCTCCCTCTGTTCCGCACTCCCTTTTTCATAGGATTTTGTGCAAAACAAAGTTCACAATTGTATTGAGACTTTGGTGATAGATTAACCAAACATTATCACTTGACAGAATCCATAAGAAAAAATCACAGAATCATAGAATGTACTGAGTTAGAAGGGACCCATAAGGGCCATCAAGTCAAACTCCTGAAATGAATTATTTCATGATTCGGCACTCTAAGACATTCCAAAATACTGTTTAGGGTTAGTATGTAAAGACAGTAACAGACTATGCAGGAAAAGTCAGTGTCAAACACAGTATTGCATGTACACAATGTCAAATGTAGCAGGGACAGCGTGCTATCTTGGAAAAGGAACACCAGGGCAGGGAAATGAATAATCAGTCCAAATGCCAGGTGTGCTATGGTGAACAAGCATGTGCTAACTATGCTGCCCAGCTCACTTACTCTGTATTTTGTCATGCTTGATATTTCTACACTTACAGTCTCCAAATCCCAGAGCTGACTGTTGGCCTGTAAAATAAGTTTTTTGTTTTCTGTTTGTAAAAACGAATGAAATGTACTGAAACATATGGCTAAGCTGTTCAGTATGTTTTTTGAAATGTGTTCTGGTTTTTCTTCCCTCAGTCATGGTTAGAGAGGTGTCCTTTCAGCCTAATCCCTCTCCTCCAACCAGATGTGCAAACATGCCTCTCAGAAAGCAAAACCGCTGGAATGGAAGGGAATGGGAGAAGGTTAAAAACACACATCAGTTTTCAGTATCTCACCATTCTCCCTTCAATGGCATACATTTGTGGATGTATTTTGGGCATACAGTCTGTGTATTTATTAACTCAAATCCTTCCACTTTCTGAAATTCCCTTTTCACGTTAGTCCCCAGAACAAATCACTTCCTCAGTTGTTCAGCATTTGCCCCAACTTAAAAATTGCAGTTCCTGAAATATTTTAGGAATTTATGGTCACTCTTGAGCACATGCACAATGCAGTAATTAATATACAGGTAGTCAGACCAGTTTCTTTCCCCATTGTTTTTCAAAGGAAAAGACAATTTAGTATTTTCAAGCTGCACAAACAATGTTTGCTAGCACATTAATTTTTTTACTATTATGTTTTCAGTTTTAATATCTCATTTAATATTTATTTTCTTCATCAAAATCAAAGTGAAATGGGAGACTAAAAATGTCGCTGCTCAAAATATTTAAGACATTAGTGCAGTAAATCTAGCATGCTGAGAGCCATACCTACTGCTGATAACTAGGTGCATCTGTGTCAAAAGTTACACACATCGATGGCTGCAGTGTGTAATATTGGCAATGCTTTTATCCATCATAACTATTTTCCCAGTGGAAGCTCCTGAGAACCTCAGACTCTGCAGTGCTGGAATCAACCTGCTAGTCATTGGGGTGTTTTTCAGTTGAACTTGGATATCTTACTGTCCATGAGGTCAAAAATTTATCCTCCTTTTCACCAGTGTAACCACAGTAGAGTCATTTCCCCTAGTTGAAATAGTTTTCAAGAATGCAATGTAGGTAGAGACAGGTCCTTGGTTTGCAACACACCAACATAAACTTGTCAAGGTATTAAAATGGAAAACAGAGCACTATTTGAAGTCAGTTTAGGCATTTATTAGATTTATATTTTCAAATGCCTCTGTAGCCAGGATTTTATACCACTTCCTTACAACTACCAGAGATAGTTGGTTAGCATCAGCCTGTAGAAAAATGGGAGCAATATGTAATAGGTGTAACATTTTATATCCATGTAATAATTTTTCTGGTTTATGATAAATATAACAATAATTTCAATTCATCTAAGCATTAAGAAGTGTGTTTTACCTTTCAGAATATTACATTATCTGTAACTTGGATATATAAACTGCAGCTAATAAGAAAACATGACTCTCTATATTGTAATAGCCCAAGACTCTTTGTAGTATATCTGGAAACTGACTCAACTCATGAAGGTGCTTTGCTTGTATTTTCTTTTATTCTCCAGAATTGCTTTTAAGTTGTTTAAATTAATATAGAAATGAAATAAATACAGTATGAAGGAGGACTTTGTTGTAAAAGGAAAATATAACTTTGAACAAATGCCGTAAGAGTTAGAAATCTAAAATCCACCTCCAAAATTGGTGGGAACATTGCAACTGCAATGGATGGAGCTCCTATCCTCCTGAATGGCAAAACGTATTTTATAGATTTAAATTAATTTATATTAAAAAGTAATTATATTTTGCAAATAATCTACATGTTTTCCATTTATTATAAAAGTCCCTTTTATCACGGTTCCAACATGACAGAAGCAGAGGCAAATGCTGAAGCAGATTTAGCAATATTAAAGGTTGTTTGCTGAAATTTTAATTCTTTTCCCCTGCTTCTATTTGAGCAATATCAACAATGGGCGAGTTCATTATAATAATTTCTGGCTGCAGATCCCTCGTCCCCAAATCTAGAAGTCAGTAACTACCCATGGATTGTACAAGGCCTTCAGATTTGGCCTGCATTTGGCCTCTCCTGGAGAAGAAACAAGGATGCCAGTTGCAGTAGTGATTGTCCTTTCTCCATTATAGTCATCTGAACTTGAGTTCATGTATCATTACATTTTTTATTCTTTCCATGTTGTGCTAACTTTGGACTATGACATGGAGGGTAGAGGCTTCACATTCCCCTAAGAAACCCTAACCACTGACCCTTTGGAACCTAAACCTCTCATAATTCATAGTGCTGTCTCCACTCAAGAAAAATGTCAAATGAAAACTCAGGTCCTCAGCATCTTTGTCACTGAATAAGACTGTCACTAGAATGGATTAAAAACGTAATTTAATGTGAAAAAGATACCTTTTTTAAAAAATGAAGGCACAGAATTATTCCATTGAGTTGGCTAGGCAATGGTCATGTGCTTTTTTAATCCTTTGCAATTTAACTGAGTCTGTCAAGAATGTGAATTTATTGAACTTCACTGCAGGTCAGATGTGGGTACCAAATTAGTAAAAATCATCACAACAGTGGTACAAGCAGGATGAAACATGCTACAATGCTTGGTTTTCCAGATAACACAATGTTTCATGCCAGCCAAATCTTCATGTACACTTTTCTGATAGAAACAAAACACACAAGTTGCCTTCTTTTGCTAGTTGTAACAATCCTCACTTTGAAAATGCCTGCTGCAGATCACAGAAAATGAGGAAAAAATCTTAGAGTTTATATCTGGATTTGATTTCCTGTCAGCTAGAAGGACTGGAAATGTCTTTCTGGTACTAAGGGGGAACCTGACTTGAAAAGAGCTTTTTGAGTTTTCAACACATACATGAAAACTTAATTTCATTTACTGTTTAACAACTTTTTTCATTGGTGTATGAAGACAGATAATTTGGCTGAAAGTAACTGGACATAATCATCTTGGTTTTTAACAGAAACAAAAATATGAAGCAAAGGGAAGACTGAACTTAAAGTACTCGATATCTCTCTCTGTCTTCCATGACCTGTGCTGTGAATTCTGTCAATCTGCCTTTAGTTAGTGCTTTTTTATGTGATGCAGAGTGCATTTTTAATACATTGTACAAGCCATATGATTTGGAACACCAGTAAATAAAATTGCTTCCTGGGTTCTATTTCCATGTGCTGAGGGATATTAGTTGTTTAACAGAAATAAGTCTTAATTTGAACAAATTATTTAGGATCATAATAAGATGTGATTTGTGGTGTTTGCTTAGCTTTACTTTACTTAGCATGGGTGGCTAGATTTGCCAAAGCCTGTGAGGCCACAATGGAGGCATTTTTCTCAGTAAACTTCCTAATAGTTTTTCTAATAGCTAGTACAGTGCTGTGTTTAGTCTTTTAGTATGGGAAAGGATTTTGATTTCACACTAATGTCTTGGTAGTGTTTATCCAAGTCTGGGACTCTTCAGTTCTCCATCTACCACCAGCAAGGGCAGGTGTTCAAGGAGTGTAAATCAGAAGATAAGAAAGCTCCACCCTTTGGTGAAAACTGCAGAAATTTCAAGTCAACAAGACAGCAGGCTGCCTGCCTGGACACAGAAGAAGAATCCAATTAGATGGTAGAAGACCCCAGACCAAAAATCACAATTGGACTAAAGGATTTGTGGACAGTCATCCAGAGGGCACGTGAGAAGATGGGTAAATGGGTCCCATGAGTATAATTGCCTTGTGATATCTTTGTTCTGGGTCCTCTCTTTGGAGGCACCCAGCCTGGGCTGATCCTGCTGTCGCACCTTTTACTTAAATTCATTATAAAATGGATGCCCGAGACTCTGCTGCTGGAAACCTAAGGTCAAACCTGAAGAAGGAGGAAGCACAGTGCCTAAAAATAAGGGTGCATGTGTGTGCGTGTGTGCAACACCATGTACAGTGTGTGAATCCTCAGGCAGCTTCTTTACCACCATAATTGGGTGAAGTTGCCTGTATATACATAGCCAGTATGTATAGTCTTAGATAGTATCATACCTTGTTTAAATACTCTGCCTGTTCAGAATGTAAGTACAGATAGTATAAGCAACAATTCTGGACCTTCTTCCCAGAGTGCCAACTGGAGGTCTCAGTCCTAGCCTGAAATAGCATATTTTTAGTGATGAGAAACAACTTAAATCTCTAAGACTAATACCAGCAAGCCATCCAAAAAGGTGTAAGTCTTTAGTTTCTGAAATTAAGAGTTCCTTTCAAATGTAAAAGGAACAAGCAAAAAATTAAATAGGATATAGTTAAATGCTCACTTAAGAGCAAAGTTGTGTTTCTTCTAGATTCACATTGTGATGTTTTAAGAATGCAAAAGAGGTTAAATCCAAGGACCTTACTTGCAAGACTTTGAATTGGTACTTTGTGGGAACTGGCTAGGCACCATGAACTTGCACCTTGAAAAACTAGGAAATCCACCTACAGAACTCGTGCCCTCACACCTTGTAGATCTCGTGATATCAAACTGGTTCAAGTTTAAGGCAGTACTCATAAGGGACTGTTCACAGGAGACGTCGTCTCTGTGCTGCGCGCTCCCCCTGGTTTCCGTGAGACAATCTCATATTTCACAGAATTCTCTTAATGATTTATGCAATTCATGTAATTTATAACTTCTATGTAATTTCTAACGCTTCCAATGTTGTAAATGCATTCATTTATATGTCATAGCAGGAGTTTCACTGAAGCAGACAGACATGCATATATTAAATGTTATAAACTGAGGTTTATATAAAAGGAAAAAGCAGTTACCTAGGGAGTTCAAACTATGTCTGCACAGTCCAGCAACCCTGCTTGTCTGATATGAAAGTGCAAATTATAAATGAGAAAACACAAAATGTGTTACCACTATGATATATAAAAAAACAGTGATATTCTGTTCAATGATGAACTCAAAATGTTCCAGTGATACAAATCACTTACTTATTGTCTGGTAACATGTAAATCTTTTTAGATGGCATTTCCAAGCATGTAAATTGGAATCCATTTTAAACTGTTTTTTTGAAGTACCTAGAAGCATCGTTATGGTCTCTCTTCTTATCAGCTAGCACTAAAATCCACATTCATTCTCTGCTATAGAGCAATAAGAGAGAGCACCCTTCTTGTTTCATTCTTTATACTCTGGTGGAGGTTCAGGAAAGCGTACAGGTAAAATCCATCAGTATTTGAAAAAATGTAATTTACTAAAATACAAACTTTTCTTTTATATTTTAAAATATTTTGTATCTTCCAACTGTATTTTTGATGCTTTCTATATTTACCTTGTTATCATTGGTAAGATAATATGATGCTTTCTTTTTTTTTTCAGAGATACTGGTATGGCTGGAAAAGCATACAAGATAAATATTTTTGCTATGACCTCTCCCAACAGATCTAGATTTATTTGTATAAATAGACCCTCACAGTTAGAGCAACAGTTTGATTACTAGTTTTAAAATAAGCGCATACGATTTCTTTAAAGAAATAAAAACTAATTAAACAAGTGAATTTATTTCTTTAGTTCATCATGGAACATCTTTTGTGTTTGCCTGATGATTAGGCCATCCTTTTTCAAAAGGATCAAGATTTCTGCATGCAGAAGAAATTTTCTGAGATGAAATTAGTATAAATAGGAGGATTCTACAATAAATGTCTGTTATGGTGATATAAACATTAATATTCATGCAAATCAGCTGTACATGCATCTGTAGACCAGGAAAATACAGACAAATTCAGGGGAAGCTTCCTTGCCTCTGAGTGCACATCATTAAAGATGCAGAACTGAGAGATACCAGCCTAAGATATCTCAGGCATTTATCTTTAACTGCTGAGATGCAAAACCTTTTCCAAGACATAACCACAAGACTCAATAATCATAAAATGACATAAGGAAAACACTTAACTACAGCATTTCCTGTTGGTTATAAGTGCACTTTCAGACTTTCTATGCTATATAGACCACTCAAAATTCTCAGCAGCTCAGGCAGAAGCATCATCAACTGGTTGAAGAGCAACATGATTTGCCTGTGATGATGGCATCACCAACACCTCGCAGCCCCAGCCAAAGGCACAGGCAAACCACCTGCTCAGAGTCCTCAACATTTTTAACAGGAGGAACCCACAGCTCAAGAATTCATGAAACCAAGTAAAATATTTGTACAAAATGTTCTTACACATAAAATGGGCAGATCTGGGTCACCGTTGAAATTAGTGACTCATTTGGGTTTCTAATTTGCTGTGAAATATTCTTGGATAATATCACATACTCAGAAAAGAGATGATAGATTGGAGCATGTGTACTTTTCTGTAAATACGAATCAGGAAACCAGGACATAGTTGAGGAATTTGCTGGCTAGTAACTCCAAACTGAAAGAGAAGGAAAGACAGAGGTCATGCTTTTTGCCTTGTTAAAAAAAAAATTAGTAAATGTTTGCCTAGTACTAGGAAAAAGCAATGCAGTGATTATGGTCGTACAGCGGTTGTATTATTCTCACAGACTCCAAAGAATACCAGACTCCATTGGTGTTCTCAGAGAGGGACAGAGGACTCATAGAGACACATCCTACTTTCTTGGGTACTTCAGTTTTCATTGCATGGATTGATGCTGGCTGAGAGGTGAACAGTGTAGCGCTGCAAAAGGTTTCCACTCATTGTTTGGTAACATCACAACATACGAAATACATTTCACTCACCCATGCTTCTCTTTCCACTTGGCAGAGTTTATATACCCAAGCAGAATGCCTGCGTGAAGTCGTGGGAGAAAAGGGTGACTAGGGCTGGCACGCAGGAAGGCAGAGTCCTGGGAGGACCTCACTGGGAAATAAGCTGTCTCTGCAGAGGGGCTGGAGTCCCTGATGCAGCTACATGGCATATACGCCAGTGCTGCCAGGACTTATGTGCTTCTGCAGTGGATGTAGCCACAGGAAAAGCTTTATTAGTGGAATGTATGTGTTGGAGGAATTTATGCTCTTAGAGTTTTAAGCAGCAGCTGCATGGCATTTTTCTGACTAATTGAGGTTCCTTACAATTTACACTCATAATTGTACTTGGGAGACCGGCTCCTGCTGGTTAAACCTTGGGCATTTTGGCCCTGAAATAATTTATTAATATCAGTGTTGCCATCACAAACCTTCTGGAACCACTGAATTTTACCTTATAAGTAAATTCAATTAAAGACCCTTTATTCTTGAACAACTGACTGAAGCAGACACCAAAAAGTAATCATTCTCCCAGTCAGGAGGATCATGAGTATATTCTACTTCACACAATCTACTTTGCCTTCCAAGAAAAGAAAAACTTTACATGGTAAGAAATCCCTTAATTAGGCTAGTGATAGAGAAAGCAACCTCAGTGCATTGCTGTAAGCAGCAATGTGTGAATTTTCTATTCAACACAGTAACAGTGGCCTATTTCTTCAGCTTACATGCATAATTAGTTGTAAAATTACATAGCTTTTTCTTTAGCATACAGTAGTTATTCTTTATGAGTCTGGATTCTGAACAAAAATATTTCCTTTTGACTTTGAGTAATGCTTTCTTCAGGTGAGCTCTGGCAAGTGCCATAAAAATTATAAATCTGGAAACCTGGGAAGCATAGAAAGGGGAAGGAAATTACCTCAGTTTGGCATGAGGTACAATGTGACTTTCTTTAAATAAAATGTATCCTCTGTCCTTAGGAACCCCTTACAGGCTAATTTAACTTTTCATTGTACTCTGTCACTTACCCTTGGTGTTATCAGACACACCAGGGCAGCTGATGCTATGGTATCTGGAGATACAAGGGGCCTATGTTTACATGCCCTATTTATCACTTCTTCCAGAATACACGGTAGACCAGCACCTGATTTATTCATAAGTACTTTCTTACTTAGAAAAGCAATCTAGCACATAATGGAATGTGCATCGGTAACAAGACTGCAGGTAAATATAGAGGATATCTTACACTTGTCATAACAACAGCAATTTAACTGGTTGCATTGCCACATTAGCTACTTTCCCCCTCTCAGCTATTCACAGAATCGCAGAATTGTAGGGGTTGGAAGGGACCTCGAGAGACCATCGGGTCCAACCCCCCTGCCAAAGCAGCTCCCCAGCTCATACTGCACAGATAGGCGTTCAGATGGGTTTTGAATATCTCCAGAGAAGGAGACTACACCACCTCCCTGGGCAGCCTATTCCACTGCTCTGGCATCCTCACCAGGAAAAGGTTCCTCCACATGTTGGTGCAGAACTTCCTGTGCTCAAATTTGCAGCCATTGCCCCTTGTCCTATCTCCACTGACCAAAAAGAAGGGGCTGGCTAATTCCCCCTGCACCCCATACTGAAGATATTTATAAACATTGATTAGGTCCCCCCTCAGTCTTCTTTTCTCCAGGCTGAACAGCCCCAGCTATTCTTACCTACACAAGCAGAAACCCCAGTTTTTTTCTAAAACTGCTTGTAAACTGAAGCCCTGGGAGGAAAAGTATGAGTGATACAGGTGTTATTCCTAATAGTGTATTTAATATTTGAAAGAAGCCATATAAGTAAAAAGTGCAAGAGTTACTAATGCCAGTTACTGTAACTAATAAAGCAGAACATACAATCTGATCTGAGATTACAAACAGTGTTAGAGACCAACTAGTTGGAACTTTAAGATTTCTAAGAGAAATTAAGATTCTGCAAAATATTTGTAAAAGTCAGTTAAAAACTGATAGACCTCAAATTGTACTCAAACTCCAGGGTAGATATTTCTAAGAAGGTTCTGAATGGGGATAAATCATTGCCAAATACCGTTGAATATCTTTCATAAATTATCTGAAAAAAAGACAAAATTATATCTAGTGAAGTTCAAGGAAGAAAGATACAAAGCCCAAAGAAGTGATATGTGCAGAAGATAACAAGCCACTTACATGGGGTGATCTATGGTTTTCTCAAACTGCTTTATGGGAGCTGTGTGTTTAAAAACACAGTCAAAGGGAAATGTATGGCAATAGTAAAAAAGGAAGGTGCTCTCACAGGACAGGTACTGTCACCTGAAATTACACTGAAACAGTCATGGTAGATAAGTAGATACGTTCATTGTCAACCTAAAGAGGTTCAACACTGCCAAGTGTAAGGTGTTGGACTTGGGCCGGAAGAATACCAGACAGATACAGACTGGGAGAAGAGCTCCTTGAGAGTAGCCCTGCTGAGAAGGACTTGGGGATTCTGGTGGATGAGAAACTTAACATGAGCCAGCAGTATGCTCTTGCAGCTCGCAAGGCCAGTGGGATCCTGGGCTCAATTAGAAGAGGGGTGGCCAGCAGGTATATGGAGGGGATTGTCCCTTTCTACTCTGCCATCGTGAGGCCCCACCTGGAGTACTGTGTCCAGATCTGGGGCCCCAAATACAAGAGAGATGTGGAACTGTTGAAGAGGGTTCAGAGGAGGCCACAAAGATGATTAGAGGGCTGAAGCACCTCCCCTACAAAGAGAGGCTGAGGGAGCTGGGCTTGTTCGGCCTGGAGAAGAGAAGGCTGCGGGGGGGCCTCATTGCAGCCTTCCAGTACCTGAAGGGAGACTATAAACAGGAGGGGATTCAACTTTTTAAAAGGATAGACAATGGCAGGACAAGGGGGAATAGATTAAAGCTAAAGGAGGAAAGGTTTAGATTAGATATTAGGGGGACGTTTTTTATAGAAAGAGTGGTGAGGTGCTGGAACAGGCTGCCCAGAGAGGTGGTGGATGCCCCATCCCTGGACATGTTCAAGGCCAGGTTGGATGGGGCTCTAGGCAACCTTGTGTAGATCCAAGTCTGAAGTTGGTGGCCCTGCCTGTGGCAGGGGTGTTGGAGTTCTATGATCCTCGGGGTCCCTTCCAACACATTGATCTAATATTAAGTATATTGGATCTGGAACTGTACAAGAAGATCCAGAACTTACCTTTAAATTAGGGTTGAAGCAAATTAACAATTCCCATTCTTCAAATTACAGTCACTCTCCCTAAAAATACTTCTTATGCTTAACTTTCCTGAGAAGAAAAAGTCACCTTTCTCTGAACTCCACTTGTCTATGCAGGTAATTAATCAGTCAAAAACACTCAAGTATAAAGTTGATCTGACAAACTCTGTTGAGAACATGAGTGCTGTAATTTCACTGAATCCTTAGCGCCGGTCAGAGTCCTGGCTAAGCCCAAAGGTTTATCAAAACACAGTGATAAATCCCTGATGTGATTTCAGCTTTTCATGCTTTCTATTTTTGTTAATGTCTCCAAAACCACTCATGGGACTTTTGTTGGGTGTTTTCTTTCTTCCTCCCCCTTCCACAAATTCAAAGTAAATTGGTCTGGCTTCTGGTACCTGGCGCAGTGGCACACTTCCTCTCAACAACTGTAAGCCTGTCTGAAAAACAGAACAACATCTTTCAGATGGGGTGTTTATATGGGCAACATTCAGCCACTGCAGTGAACGTGGCCCCCACCTTCAAAGAGACTCCAGAGCACTGCTGACTTGATGAAAGCTTTAACTGTTTTTGGTTGACTTGATTTACATGGAAGCAGCCAGCTCATTAGCTGAGCTGAACCCGAAGAAGTATATGTAATGCACATGCAGATGTTTTCCTAGCTACTTGATGTCAATGTTGCTGCAGCTTTCCTCAGGGTGAGAGTACAAAGGCAGCAGTGATAAGGCTTTGCAGAATCTCCAAGAAGCTAAAGGAGAGCAAGCTGTTGAAAAGATTTACATCACGGCTACTTAGGTCAAAGAAGTTGAATTAATGTGACCAAATCTTAGTGGTTATTATATAGGATTGCAATGTGCACTGTATATAGGACTGCACTATATCTATATTTCACAGAAGAACTTAATATGACCAAGGAGTAAAAGGAAAGCTTGGCGTTCACATACTGCTCCCTAAAAAATCCATACTTTTTAAAAAGTTCTTTAAATTTCTAAGCTTTAAGTGAAGTTATACCTAAATATTTATATAAAAAACTAAGGCATCTCATCTTGGAGTAGTCTTTCAAATGCTAAACTCAGATAATGTTAGATTGTTCTGGTCGCTAGAAAAAAATTCTTCTTTCTCAGTTCCTTTTCAGACACTGATCTTTCCCTTCAGTAATAAGATTTTAAATAATAGTCTAATGAATATGTGCAAAAAAATTAACACAGCAGCAAAATGAAAATGGACAAACTTTAATGAATGTTACATTAGACGCTGTTCCTAACTAATATGGAAAATGTTTCATACTTGTCAATTAAATGTGAAAGCTATTTTCTGCTGTCTTTCACTCACAATCCTAACTAAAACTGCACCTCAACACCATTCCTCAGCTAGAAAGCTCCCTATTATTGTTGTTTTTCTTGGCTTGTTATCAAATCCTCACCACAGTCGTAATAGGTAAAGATTAATCAACCTGCTTTTCCTCAGTTCATTAATTTAGCTACTTGGCTCCTATAATCTGTCTGTGTGTAATCTGAGGGTTTTTTATTTCTATTGTGAAAGATCCTATCATTTGATTTTTAGCTAAGCATACGTTAAGAGTATAACATCTTCATTAGTCTATAATAGGATGCCTCACTCCTCACTTTACTTTTGCTTCTTATATTCTTTTAGAGATTTTCCCACTTTTCTAATCCTTGTGTCATACATTCTGACATTGGAAACACCCATCTTTCCTCTCCTTTTTGTCCTCTATTTATACATCTTTGCATCTTCCAGTCTCCTACATTACTATTATTTTTATCTTAGATTTGTAAACCAATTTTTCCCACTATTGTCCTTCTATTGATTTAGAAGACAATATAGTGAACAAGAAACAAAGTGAAAAAGGCAATGTGAATGGCATTTGTGCATGCATACATTTAAGTATATTTAGTTATAGCTAGGCACTAAAATCAATGGCTTCTGCTTCTGTCTGGAGATACTTATGAGCTTGTTTTCTTAAGTTGGACAGTGAATGAGAATTTCATTTGCAAAATTCATCACTTGCAGACAAATTTCTATATATGAATACCCATCATTAATAAAAGAGAAATCAGAATAGGTAGATGGTCAAAGGAGGAGATGGCAAGCTTGAGAAAATAAAGAACAGAGCACTCCTATGATTTGTGGTAAGCACTGTATACCCAAAGGCCTTGTTTTCCCACTTTAGAGACAAGCAGTTTTTAAAGTCAATGACAGTTATTCATTTCCAGTGTCAGGAGAATATGGTGCCCAGATAAAAAACATCTTAGAACCTAAATTTCAATTCCCATATTGGCTATTCAACTGTAGTCTTATACTACCTTTTAACATTCACTGCCATTAGTCAGTGGTCTGATGGTCATAATAGGCTACTGTGCAGTCTTGTGTGAGAAACCTTATGTTTTTCCCTGACAAATTCTCTTCCAGTCCTGAATACTCAACATAAGAATTTTATATTATCAAATTCCAAGAAAGGAACTGTAATTTTCCAGTTTTGATACACAAAAACTGTGGTATGTCTCTTATCACATTGCAGACTTTTTCATTTCTGGAAGACAGCTTATTCAGGATCTAACCCTATGTAGATATATTCCTTCATTTTAGAAAAATAAGTATATATAATAAGGTGGTTAATTTTGCCACTAGGTACTTACACCAGGCAGTAGTACAAAATAACCCATGTCTTCACCTTCACACTCCAGCTTCAGCTTGTAAGTACATGATTTGCTAGCCTGTTTCAGTGTATCAAGGAATCTTCACAAGTCATTCTTATCCTTAAGGTAAAGCCAAAAGTAAATTTGTCACTCAGTTTACAGTGATTATTATGCCAATAGTCAGTGTAATAGCAGAGAGCCCTGAGCACACTTCATAGCATATAAGCTGAGCAGAGGGCAGGGACAGCACTCGAGAAACAATATCAGGTCAGTCATGGCGCAGATTCCTCTGAAAACTTCATTTTTCTACCTAGCTTTAATAGTAAAGTTCCTCTTAGCAGCTAATAAAGAAAAGAAACTGTGCACTGAATTTTCTGTTTCTGTAATTTTATAGAAATAGCTGTCAGTGCTATAGGTCTGAATACCAGAAGGATCAGAACTACTGTTTGTGCACAGCAGACATGCCTTGCAGGTGTGTAGAGGATGCCTAATTGCATGTACATTTGCTGCAGGGCTCCTCTAAGCTGCCTCCCATGGCATTGCAGAAGCCACTAGTTACTATCTTACATTTTTTGGCAAGACCAATACAAAGTCTTTGTGGATGAGTACTGGTCAAACCAGCCTTCTGTTTCTCAGCATCCACTTTCCTTCTTACCCATTTTACTGTGATGTAACAGTACCACTGGCCTCTCCTGATTTAAAATTCTCTGCCTTGGAGGAATACGAGGGCTGAGAAAATGAGGCACTGAAGGAAAGGTGAGGTGGCTTTCAAAGTTAAAAAGAAAAAGGAAAGGAAAATTGGAATGTCTAATGTAAGGGAAAAGTACATTTAAATATGATCAGCAACGAAGCAGCAGGAGGAGTGCCAGACTATCCTTCTGCCCACCCCTTAGCCAACTACCTAGACTTCTTCAGCTCTCACCCATGCTGCTTCTCTGTCCAATTGCCTTTTGACTACACGATAGTTATGGTTGTCTTGCTCTTGGATAACTTTCAGAAGACATCAAGCCTGTGTGGAGATTCTGTGACTACAGTTTGTCAGAGAACCTACCTTTTGCCACAAAGTCCAGCTCCAAAAAGTAAGTTCCTACATATGTGCTACACGCATGTTCATAGTCTTTCTCTCTTCTTCTCTGACTAATCCTTCTTTCACATATAGCTGTAGAGAAAAAAATATTAAAAATATGAAAAAAGTATCCTGATAAAATAGTATGTTCAAATATCTAAAATGCTATCTGAAAAATCTATTTCTATAAAATCATGATGGAAAGATGTTTTTAATGGGAAAGAAAATCAGATTAACAACGGTGCTAAAATTGAAACACCAAAACGCTCTTCTAATTCTGCTTCCTTGTATATTTCCATTTATGTTATCCATTCACAGGATGGGTTAGCATTCATTCATTAAGCCTCAAAACAAGGAAAATCCTTGCATTAGTTAGAAACCTCCATACGCACCTAACTGATGTGTGTATTTCTTATCTCTCTAAAACAACTCTGAGGTTGCCATGTGGGTGAGATTATAAATTTTTATATTTAAATGAACAAATAAACTTTTATTTTTCTCATTTGAAAGATGACAAAATGTCCTGACTGCTAAATGCCACAGAAAATTAATATATGACTTAAAATAGAGTACATAATCACTCCTACCCTTGCCCCTTCATTTAACGCCTGTTACATCCTTTCTTGTTCATTTCTTATCACCGGACTCTAACGTTTCTCTTGTCTTTAACCTTTCACCCTCACCTTTTATTCCTCTTTGAATTTGGACTGGGACCTTGATTAAAACATGTAAGTAGTTTATAATTTCCTCTTTTTTTTTTTGTTTAAATTTTCAACATCATGTTCCACCTTTAGAAGCACTACTCTCAATGAAGTTATTCATAAAGCATTCTGTGTTTAGATTTGCAGTCACAGAGCTGGCTGCCTCTCTGTCTCAGAAACAGTGTGAAGGAGTAGGTCTTAATAAAATTCCCAACCAAAGATTGTAAAGTCTTTGATGGAAGGGCTGTCTCTTACCATGTGTTTATACACACCTAACAGAATTGTACTTAAACTCAGGTTAGAACCTTCTTGTTGCTTCAGTAGTTAACAATATCAATAGTAGCATAAAACCCAGTATATTTCAGGAGGGATCCTTTATTTTTTCTAAGTGTATGAGCTGCGTAATAAATTGTGTATTTCATTTACCTGTACAGAGGTTCAGCTTCATGTCTTAGAGCATCCAATGGAAAAGCTAATATACAGAATTTATGGTCGCTGATGTCACCATTATAAAAAATTAATTTTATTTCTTTGCATACTTAATGCAGATAAAAGATGCTCTAGTGATAACATAAAGAACAGAAATGTCTTCTAGTTGTAAAATGTGGAATGAGGTTCCTACTATATTTAAGTCTGTAAAGGTTGGTCAGACTTAGGGCTTAGTTTAATTATGATACTTGCACTACATATATTGGGACTGCATCTATGTATTACAACTCTCAATATATTTAAATCCACAGGTTTCAGAGCAGTGTCAGTGGGATAATGAAAGGTGTGAAGGGCCATTCTGCACCTCCGGTGTCGGCAGACCTGAGCTCGTTCAGCGTGCACTGAGCCCAGGACTGGCAGTCAGAGGATCACAGTGACAAGACACCTCCTCCTGCAGGACAAGAACCACCACAAGCCAGGCTGGCCCTGAACTGCACCCATTTTAATAACCATACCTGAGATCTAGGACATGTGAGCATGGACCCAACAGCAGACTAACTCAGGAAGACAGTGCCCAGACTCCTGCAGCTCTGTGTTTTTAGCATGCTGGATTTCTGGTATCTTGAGCCCATTATAGCTGTGTCTGTCCCATGGTAGCCAGGCAATGCTCTGTGGCAGAGCTGAGATTAGAATCCAACAGTACTGGGTTGGTTGTCTCCATAGGGTATTTCTAAAACTTCCCTTCATATCCAGGCTTCCAAAGCTAATAAAACAAACCGTGCTCCCTGTACACCCGCAAGGTGCACCAACATTATCACTGCAACATCAAAGACATTCTTAAGCAAAGAAAATTACTTGACCTCTAAATTATGCTTTCAGATAGTAGGAGCTACTGTTGTTATCCTTGGGCTGGGCATTCAGTTTTCACAGCTTGCAGCAGACACTTAATGAGAGTCATCATCTCTTGCTCCCATACTGTAGCAGCAGGCCCAGGGTAAAAACAATGTTACACTTCACTGATCAGAATTTCAGAAACAAAATACAAATTTACATGCATGGAAAAATGATTTTTTCTATGTTATATGGCATTTCCTGGTATCACGCTCTTGTTCTAGAGATGCTCTCTGAAATCATGGCATCTTGATGATCCTAAGGGTCTTTTCCAACCTAGTAATTCTGTGATTCTGTAATATACATTATCCACAGCAAGACACCCCTCTGCAGCCCTCTATCACCATTTCACTGCACCGGTAAAACAATACAAAGGAAATAAATAAACTTTTTTCCAAAACTGTTTCCTCAAATTTTTTCCCTTAATTTCCTCAAATTTCCTTATTTATCATTGTCACCTGTATTGACTCATCAGTTCTTTCCAGGCTGAATAAGCAGAACTGTGATTATAGCTTTAAAACAAAACTCTTTTATAGGGGCATTTCAGCCTATGAAATATTGCTTTAATTTGTGCACCAAATGGAACTAAAATGTGATTGCTTCCTCCATGTGTTAACTTCCTTTCATATTTCCATTCCAATTATCTGGAGCAGACTTTCTGAAAAATCTTCAAGGGATCCTCAGACACAGAGGAATTTAATAGATAATATGAGTACCACAGGAGCCTGCACCTCTGTGATTACAAAGGAGTAGAAAGACACAACAGCAGATGGGCAAACTCCAATAACCTACTCAGAGAAGAATGCTGTCACAGGGGAGCCTCAGCCAGAGGTGAGCCCCATCCATCAGTCTATGGAAGAAGATGTCCAGGGGATGAAGGGCATGAAAATCATGGGATTTATGAGATCTTTAGGGTAAATACCAAAGATAGGAAGAGTTCAAGGAGGAACAAGTGCAGGAAACTAGAGGAAAACAGGGATAAAAAGCCATCTATAAACTGGCATTTGGTCAGTACATTTGTCTGGCCATGCACAGCCTATCTCAACTTCTTGTTAAACTCAATTTCCAACTTTCTGTGGGCAAGAGGCTCTCTACTCCATGGGACTTTGCATGTTCAGATGTCCAAGTGCAGTAACTGGATTCAGACTGCATGAAATCAGAGCCCATGCATGCATGAGGGGTGGCAATGACTAGAGACCTGAGAGCATGCATTTGTGTGTGTTTGTAAGCTGGTGTGCAACCACTACTGAGCAAGCCAGTCTAGCCAGCAAGTAGAAAAAAATGTCTAGAAGGCAAGTAATGGTGCAGTCTGGGCCAGATACCAAGGGAGATGAGAGGGCTCTGATGGTTGGCTACTGGTTGACCAGGAGGTCCAATCCAGCTCCTGGAGAGGCCTTGGGGTGTGGATGTCAGCTACTTGGTAAGGTCATAGTTCTGGGTGTGATGGTTCAGCCCCCAGGAAGTGGCTGAGCACCACATTCTACTGACCTACTCCCAGAGAAGAAACAGAACTTCTGTGAGTTGGGATAAGGGGAGTTTACTGACAAAAATCACCCACTGTGAAAGAGGAACAATAACAGCCCATGCAAATCACACTCACCCCTAGTGATGACACAGAGTACTGCACAATACAAGGACCAACCTGATGCCCAAGCTGCATTCAGACTGCCCTAGAGACACCCAGGAGTGCTTCTCCCCATTAGTTCCTTTTATGGGGGAGGGATGTCAGGTGGTGTGGGAAACAGGCTGAGCTAACTCAGCTCACCTGGGCTGGCTGCTGGAGAGGTTAGCTCTGGCCTAGCCAGAACCAGGATATTGGAGAGGCATGTTTGTGTGTCTGTGAGACATCTTGGAAACTGGGGCATACTGGGTCAGTTACTAGGTACTAAGTGTCTAAGATTAGCTACTACAGAGGAATCCATATTATCTTGTAAGTTTATATACTTATATATTTAATACTAATGGGCTTTCATCCTGAGCAGGAAGATGAGGAGGCCATAGGTGCTGCTTGTGTGAGTGCTGTGTTTTCTGTCTGTGTTGATCTGTGTGACCGTGTGCATCTGTGAATTTGTATATGTGTTTGTGTTTCTAGTGTCAATATGCGTTCAGTATTGCTACTGGCTGGACCTGTGAACACAGAGCTGTGGCAGACTTGCCCCTTTTGGGCTACTAGATTTGGGATCTCCTAAAAGATTTGACATGATACCTCTAGGAAACCTTGGAAGTTGCAGAAGAATTACAGGACAATAATTCTCAATATTGGCATCTTCTACCAAAACATTTAGGAGGCTATGAAAATGCAGGTGAGGATTCTAACAGTTCTTTAGTAATTCTTATAACCTTCAGTTGGAACATAGTGTCCTTCCTGGAAGGTAAAGCAAAAATAGGATCATTAGAGCAACTTAACTATAGAATTACTGGTCTGTCAATATGTTTGTGATAGATAATGAAATGCTCAGATAACTAAAACTGAAATGCTACTGTCTACACCCAGAAGCAAAATTTTAGTTAGCTGGGATTTAGAAAATTTTGTGGATAGCTTAAGTATACAAGCAGTGACAAAGTGGAGACTTGGAAACCACTGTTATGAATTTTATTCTTGAATTCTTCTTAAATTCCAATTCCAGTGCCTAAGTTTTGGTATTTACTAAAATGTACTGAGATTAAGTACACCATTAAGAATGACAGATTAAACATAACAAAGTATTGTAAGGAGAAAAAAAAACCCAAAACCAACACAATTTGACCATTCTTAAAGAGAAATTAGTCAAAATAAGTTCTCAATTAGCTACATAGTTAGGTTACTTGATTCTGAATCTTCTTTTGAATCTGGGTGGCCTATGCTTAACACTATCTTTTGTGTTTTGGCTTGGCATTTCAATGATTTTTATATACACAATATATTATTGCAAGTTAGAGAGTTAGCAACTTATTCAAAAGGAGGAATACATCCCATTTCCTTCTTTTCTTAGCCTATAGTCTCCTACTGTGCCACTTGTTTTCGCTCATAAGAAACCAAAATATGCCTGGAATTGCAATTTGGAAAAATTTTGTAGACTTGTGGTAGTAGTGGCATGACTACATGCCATAAAGCTCTTTAATGAGCTTCACCATCTCCATATCAAGTTCTGCAATGAATGCAATTTGATCCCAAAAGAGCCCTTTTCAAAACCCATGTAGCCTTTAAAGAACCACATATAATATATTAACTCTATTTTTATGAAAAACAAATCTGCTAGATACTTAACAGACTTCACCCCGATGTAAAAGCTGGTATAGGGTGTTGGTCTTGGCAAAAATAGCCACAGACTCTTTAGGAGTTGTGATTTTGGATTACCACCCCCTTTCATTAATAATGAGCATAGGGTAATCAAAAATGTTATATGAAGGATAATATAGTATATGCAGGAGATATGTTATTCTTCTCATGCAAAGCAATGAGGACCAGGTCCCTATTGCTATAAATCAAAGGAACAATGCTTAAATTCATGGAACAATCTCAAGTTACATCAATTCAGGTCTAGCAACTTCAATTTGCTTACTAGAGCTAGAGGCTATTGTGACTGGTAACAGCACATGTTGTACCTGCCATATGAACTTCTATTTTTTGAAGAAGCCTTTTGTTCAAATTTGCTTCCATAATGACCTATGTTTTTAGAAAAGGATAAGCTGTCATTAACAATGTTGAAAGTAAGTAACATAAATTGAAGGTTCTTGGTGTAAGAGGACTGAAGAGTAACGGGAAAAAATCCTTGCCACAAAAGCAGAAGGCAGTTCTAGATTTCCACTACTAACATTTAAAAGTTCAGAGGCATTCAGGTCTTGTTTCAGGGAGAGGTCATTTGCAAAATGTGGCTGTGGATCTAGTTTTAGTTCATGATCTCCACCCAGTTCATTTCCCCATTGAGGCTGGGATAGTCAGGTTGAGGCTCAGGGCCATCTTTAGTAGAAACCATCCTCTTGTAAAGCTCTATTCCTACAGAAACTACTACACATACTGCACTAAGAATGATTCAGATAGAAGTTAGTAATGACAATTAAAATCCTGTTTTTCAGATTCATTGTTTGGGACATAGGAAAGAGCAAGTTCCATTGATCCTTCATAGTTCCATTGATCCTTCATATAACCCGTTCATTTCTCTCTGTGCCATTTCTGAAAGACCAGATTGTTATTGCATGGGATAAACAATGTTATTAAAGAGAGGGAACTTGCCATCCCTGTTTTTCAGTTGGGTTTGCTGTGTGTATGTATGATCACATGCACTATAGCTATTTAGTGATCCGTTTTGTGAAGGAAGAAGCTTAGGCAGAGTGTCCACTTTGACAGTTGTTCCATGAAGAGGTTTTGTGCCCTGATACTGCTCTGGTGGCAGATGATATAGCAGCATGTGTCACTCCAAAGAAAGTATAGTTATCCAAGATCCTCTTTCTGTACTGGAGCAAGTGTACTCCTGCAGAAAAGTGCTTGGAGATGACTGATTCTAGATCCTGATTCCATAGTGCACCAGGAGGTGCTGGGACACAGTATCAGTGCTCACATTGTCAGTCAGTGGCCTTGTGTTCCTTATGATTCTGCTCCACATATGTTACAGTGACAGAAACCTTTCTAGCCTTGAGGTAGTCAACAGAATGAGAAAAGCAGTGTAAAGTCCTCACAGCAGCTGAGGCAGCAGGAATGCCCATCAGATGAAGGGAAGTAATTGTTGAAATCACTATGTCTCTTGAAGTCAGATAGAAAAAAATGACTATTCCACCAAAATATGTATAGACTTGCTAAGGGAAATGCAACATGTCCCCTCTTGAAGCTAAGAACATGATAAGGAAAAAAAATAAAAAAAGAAAAGAAAAAGGGTGGCAGAAGAGACTCCACGTTTAGATAAATTTGTCAACCCAAGGCAGTCTGGTGTCTATACAAACAGATGTGTGTTTCTTGGTCTGTCAGAAACCAGGGTAAGTTATAAATCAGCACAACTTGCCTTTAGTATAAATCTAAAGGCATGACTGTTACTATACTGCAAAAGCATTTTTCTAGGGCTTTCAGGGAAAGAAAATATTGGCTCATAATATGACTGTGGGAATTAAATCAAATGCCACATCCCCATGAAATATATTTGTAGCCTATTGTATTTGGAAACTGATAATTAAATTCCTACGTCCCTTTCTAAGAATAAAGCAATGGTAGTCATTCTCTAAGACTTCTCATACAACAACAATCCTAAAGAAGAACAGGTTCTACAAACTATGTATTTTACTAATTTTGCACATTCATCAATGTAGTTGTATGCACTCAACGTGCCTACATAATATATCGTTTCAATGGTGTCTAGTGAACCCAGCTTAAGAAGAATTTCTGAGCAGTATCTTTGGTCTCAGACACAAGAGAGAAAAGGGAGGAGACAGGAAATTCATTATGTTTCCCACAGGAACATCTACACTTGTACAACAATGTTCTGCCTCTCTCTTAGTGAGGTTGCATTGAATTCCAATCCAAGAATTCCAGAAACAGTCTATGCAGTTTTTTTTGTCCATCAAACTCAACGACATTTAATACTACTGTTTGGAATATCATTTCCTGTACACAAATTTGCAGTTGCCATACCATATTTTGAGGTCAGCATTCACATGCAATCTACTCAAAATATTGTGTATCTGAGAAACTGTTAACATGCTTATGAAAGTAAATAACCTCTGGTCTGAATAGCTAGGCCAGCGGCTGCAGTAGAAGAAAGGCAATTTTTTCCTATTAACAAAGGAAGAAAGACTCTCCATAAGGTACATCCATTTTCTCTTGTCCCTAGCTCTAGTTTTATCTCCTCTTAATATAAAAGAGCTTTTATAGCTTTACTGCTGTTACAGAAAAGGAAAAGTAAAAAGAAAATTTTTTTCTTTCGTACCAACTACATGGAATGAGAAGGATCCAAAATCCCAGGACTGGATTGTTAAATTCATAGTGATTTAATCTAAACATTTTGCCTTTGGAACTCATGAGAGACTTCATAGCATCAGATACAGTTCAGATGATTCGGAATAATTTCTTTACCTTCTCTGCTGTTAGATTCCCCTCTCAGCCAAGTCTTAAGTATGGATAATGGTTCCAGCTGCACTACAAAAGGAAGATAACACAGTTTGGAGTTCAGTTACAATTTCAGACCATCCATGTATTGTAGACACAGCCTAAGCCAGAATGCTGCTTGGGACTTCAGGATATTGTACAACCTCTTTTCATCAGCAGCTGAATATAAAACTGTAAGCCCAGATGGCTGTATTTTCTGCTCCCATTGGTGTAATTAGGTCTTGCTCTTCCACAAACCAACTCTTGCCACCAGTTCAGCTAGTGTACATTGGTATGAATTAACAAATTTCTTGCAGGCCAACATAAGCAGTATGAAGGCCTTCATATACTATGGCCTCACCTTTTCTCCTCTCTCCTATGTACCACCATCTGATTTTGTTTCCCTCAGACACAGATGAGTTCAAAAAAACAAGTTTATATGGGCAGTGACCATTGCTTCCTTGAAATTAATCTTCCTTCCTTTGAGTCAACCAAATGGAGAATCTCACCATGGGGGAGACAGATCAAAGAAGATAATCACTCACTCCAAATATTGTTTGTTCAAATTTGAAATACTGAGCTATAAAATGAAAACACCCCACATTTTACCTTTCAGACACACATTTTTATATACTCCAGGTACTTTGTCTCATAGCAGCAACTTTTCAACAAAAAGCAGACTTAATTTTTCTCAAAGACCAAAAAAGGAACATCATCTCAATCTGGAACCTAACTGAATTAAGTGAAAATAAGCTAATAATGTGACTGCAGTGAGAGTACCACAACCTGACACAACAACAATGAACTTGAATTCCAAAAGGTATCAAGTGTTAAACTAAATGGATGAAAGACAAAATTTATGGGTACCAATCATGAAATTATTACCAGTCCTCATAAAGAGTGACAGGTAAGGAGACTGTGTATGAAGACAAGCACCTTGAAGACAATCTTCAAGAAAGATTTAGGTGAAATAACAGTTTAGAAATTATTTTAAATGGCTGGAGATTCCTACTCTTGTACAATTGGGGTTTTGTTGGGTTCTTTTAAACTCTACCATTTACAATGAATATTGCTTTCAGTGCCAAACTTTAGGTAGGAACTATACAGCCACAGCGAGAACCACACAAATGGAAGGGCATTCTTCCTAATCCTAAAGCCTGCAGCTGAAGTTGCTGCCACTTAGATGGGCTGACATCCCAGCCATGGGGACATGGGGTTAGGGGCATAAACAGGAGGCAATGACAGTTACAAAGAGCCCCAGGAAGGGTGTCTATAATTTCGTGGAGTGGTAAGAACTGCATGTGAAACTAATTACACTAGTAAAGCTGCTCTCTGGGAAATAAATGCCCTTCTCTGACTTCATGCCAAGAAGACACAAACTGCCCTGGGACTCTTTTGAAGTGTTTTAGTGGTTTTTTAACCTTTACACTTCTTCTATCTCTAACCCTGTCAAGTAGTTTGCTGCCTTGCTTTACCTAAGTAGAAATCCTACTGGAGATTCTGCCATGAATTTTACACACACACCCTTTTCTCCTTTCCCTGGCATCTTTCATTCTTGGACCATGTTGCGCCCAGCTCCCTTTCTGGGCTTTTCCTCTCTTCACACTGTCCCTCCTGTCTTCCATCTGACACATTCCTTTTCCCATCACTTTTCTAGATGACTCAAGCTCTCTCTCTGTTCATGCGACCAAAACCTTTTGCACATTTTTGTTGACTTACAGGGGCCACCTCAGGTCACTACCTCTTATGCCCATGAAAACATTTCTCTTTCTTGCACCCCTGGTTTGAGTGTAGGTCTCGACACATCCCCTGAGGGCCACCTGAGCATCTGCAAAGGACCAAACTGCTAGAAGGGATCCCAGAAAAACTCTCTCTCCTGGGTTCATGTCTCTGGCAAATACCTTACTGTATTTCTAAAGTTTAGTTTTTATATGGAATTTATAATAACAGGAAAGAGAAATATACAGTCTTTCAGTACTTGGAATGGCAATATGTCATGTGGCTAGGAAAGGTATGTCTGGGAGTATCATATAGCTGTTACTCAATCTAGAGACAGAGGATCTTTGTGTGGTGTGCTGAGGCTTCTAGAGCAAGTCAGACCAAAATACAGACACACTAGACTGGCACAGACAAGTTTCACACCCAAGAATAAGTAGCTATTTTTTTCTTATGACAACAAAATTCTGTGAAGGTATAAAATTAATTCCCAATATTAGACCCATCTGACTCCATGTTCAGTGCAGAATAAGCTCTCTCCCCCTGCAATTGGCATTCAGGCAAAGACCAGGATACTTTTGTATCACAGCAAACTACAGAGGAGATCTAAGAATCACACTCTGCAAGCAGAGGTCAGTTTCAATCTCTCTGGAGACCTGACAAAAGAGATGCTTGCTTCTTTATCCTAAAATTGGCCATTCTTAATTACTCAGGATAATTCCAAGTTTTATTTGCTTTCTAGTCACGAATAATTAGATTTAAAAATATATAACTGCTCATATTTCCAGCAGTAACACAGGAATAAAAATATTTTGAATAAGAAAAACTTGTTTCCTAAAGCTTTCTAATGCTTCAGCTTTCAATTTTCTAAAAGCTAAAAAAGGAAAATGTTTTTTTCTCTTAAGTTGCAAGTAGCAATGGGACACTATAAGTTACAGAGGTCTATTTGGATTAGGATACTCTAAGGGTTGTCCATGCATAAAGAAATAAAGATAATCAAGAGGGTTGAGGAAGTAAGGGGATTTTGTACCTCCATGTTGAATAAAATGCATTCAGTAATGTCAGATTGAAGAATCTCAATCATGAAGACTAACATAGGACTTCCTGTAAGTTGCCTTAGTAGAAGTTAGACCTTTTCAAAGCCAACTCGTCAATAGTGTGCTTATTTGGTGGAATGTATGGTAAGAAAACAGCACGCTGAAGGAAGGAAGTTGGCCAGTTTCTTCTCGCCATGCAGTACTCGGAAGTCATGAGTGGCATATGTCCCTTCAATGTATATTTAGGGAAAAACATCATTTGCAATTAGATATACAAGAGTTTGAGAGAGAGATCTTTACAATGATGAAAATGTATCCCACGCAATAACCAGTAACAGTCTCTCCATGTTGCATATGTGAAGTTAAAGCAAAAAATGTACCACGACCATTGAAATTGCACACTAGAGAAAAAGAGACACCCAAATTTCAAGTCAAATTATAAGAGAAGCTTCATTTTTTTATTGGCACCACTACTGGCTACATTACCCCTTAAGACTACACAGCGATTTCCCTGCTGTGTAGTAATGTAGAATAACAAATTGCAAAGCAACTGCAGGTAATGCAGTTCAGAGGGTTAAAATATTGGCTTTTTGAAAAAGCATTCAGAAATTCACCCAGTTCAAGCTTTACCAAGCACAGAGAAACATTTTCCAATCCATCTGTTAAACAACTGGGACAGTATATGCTACAAAATTTACTGAGTGCAACAGCAATTGAGCTAAGCAACCTTCTACTCTTCCTCCCCTAGTAAAGTCATGGTTTATAAATATTGACAAGGCCTATATAGCTGTCAGTTCATAATTTATTTTTTTCCTTCTTAGTGTAGAGTTACGTTGTCACTCATTCTATAATTTCAGAGATGTCTATCAAAACTCGGGACGCACCATGATTCCTGTTATCATATCCAATTATTTCTCCCTTCATCAAGAGAAAATTAACACCTCCACTAAGTCTAATTTCTGAGATAATCTAGATGTCACTGGAGGAGTTGCAAATAGTATCTATGCTGCACAAAATTACAGGGAACAGTACAGAACAAGCAAAGATATGTAAATAAAAGAAAAATCCACTAAGACTTGGTTGACATGAAATATTATCAGGAGCAGATTTTCTATTTCTTCTTGCCCAGTTATCCTCTATTTTATATGTCTTGTACTATTCCACATTCTTTCAAAATGAACCTTCCACTATCATGGCTACACAACAAACAAATTGATTCAAATATATTAATGACTTTCTAAGAACTTATATTGAAAGGCAATTGAACTGCAATCATCCACTAATTTTAAAGTGGCCAACCAGCAATATTGCATGTAACAATTTTGTAAGAGGAGATAAAGACCTGGGAAGTCAGTATCCTAATACCTTGTGCGTAAGCATTTTGTGTTCTTTAGCTGGACATGGTGTACAAATTGTTTTGTCTAAGCCATCCCCCACTTTTGTTATTATTGTATCCATATTTTCCTCTATTAGCATGGTACTGATAAATTATTCTCTGCTCTGTTTTTTCTAGAATAAATTCAGCAACAAATCACAGAAACACACATTCCAAGAGGAATGTAATCCAAGTGCATCTAAATATTTTCAGGAAAAATCATTTTGATCTGGAGTAAATAAGTCGTAACTCATTTAAAAGCCTGTAAACATCTTTAGTCTAATTCCTGTGAGAAAATTGTTCTGATAACTATTGCAGTTTCCTGCAGACTCAAAGTTCTGTCAAGAGAGTTTTCTGTTTATGTAAAATCATAACTATCCCTGTACTGACTTCCTCTTAGCTCCCACAATAATTCAGACTATGGTGATGTAACATTTTTAAATGCTGGTACATGGAGTGGATCTGAATCCCAATGTCAATAGCTATTCCCGTGTCCCATGTTTAGAGGAGCAGCCAATTAAAGATTTTTAGAAAAACTAAAAATTTCCCACTGGGAGATGAAGCTGAATCCTTTTGAGCCAAAGATACAAATGTGCTGGCTCCATAACACATGAAACTTTGCTCAGTTTTTACCACTTCTTTTCAAATTATGTGTACATATGTGCTCAGTTTAAAAGCAACGCTTACTCTTACTCACTAGGCACCCCTGATATAAACAACCAACCGACCAGCCAACCAACAAGAACCACATGGATTACAGAAACCTTTTTAATCTACTGATTAAAGATGACACATCTTAAATACTGTGCACACTTTAAGAAATGAATGCTTAGGGAACCTGTAGCACAGGTGGCAGAGCTGTCTGCAGGGCATGTATTTTGTTTTCACAGAAATTTTCAGTCTTTCAACTTTTTCTTTTTTTTTTTTTTCCCCTGGAAATATTGCCAGAAAGGAGTTGGGTGTCAAGAGCAAAACTTTCCCATTCAAAAGGCATCCTGGTGACCAGGTGTTGAAACTATGGGCCTGGGAGTCAGAATACAATTTGTCATCCCAGAGTATTCTGAAACAGGTGTAAGACAACCTGGATAGGATCTGTCATCATTCCAGCCCCATTCCCTAACTACCACTCTGCTGAAAGTGAGATGTCATGTGTAACCGAAAACCTTTCCTAAAGAAAGGATTATTTCCACTAAAGGAAACAGCCAAAAGTATCCTGAACAATGGCAAAAGGAAGCACTTAGGAAGATAAGGGCAATAACTAGCCATTTTCTGTGAGATCAGAAGTCTGTCTAGTCATGCCTCCCAAAGATCTGTAGCAGAAAGTAAAGGAAGTTGGTAATAATAACAGAGAATGTATAGAATCATGTACCCACTCCTTTATATATCTCCCAACTTTCAGTTTTAAAAAAATAAAAATAAAATCAATTTTTAAGGTTGTTTTGCAGAAAGGTCTACTGATAAATACTGCAGACTTCTGCAACAATTAGAAGATTAAATTTATTTCTGTTTCTAGGAAAAATACCAGCCAGTTTCAAATAAAGGGACAACAGCATGGTTCAGATTTCTTAACACTCTTAATTGGTACCTAAGCATGAAAACTGACTTCTTTTAGCAGGACATGGTACAGATTTTCCAAGGTTTGGATCAGAGTTCTCACTTCCAAATACTAGATTCATTACGTTAATTTTTGTCCCAATTACATCACTGTAACTCTGCTGCAACTACTATGAGAGCACAGCAAGATGCTATTGTTGTTATTTATCCCTAGCTAGTCTCATTTATGCAGAAGAGTGACTATAGTGAATTTTTAAATCCTGCAGCACTCAGCTCTGCTGCAAATTGCTCTGCTACAGTCAGTGTCTGGCTTCGTTACTGCTGCATTTCCTGGCTCCTGCTCCCCACAGCTCCAACTGCACGTCAGTGTGTGCAGAGTGAAATGCTTCTATTTTGTCATAATTCCAAAACAGTGTTTTCCCAGCTCACCCACCCTTAATTCTTTGGTCAAAGTTCTCATTAGAACTTCTCTAGCCTTATGAAAATTACAGAAAAATATAAATAAATAGCTCTTCGACATTAATATTTATTTCTTTTTGAGACTTATGTTTTGGAATTTTAACTGATTATGATGAGTCTTACTTAGGCCTGTAGTTGAATTTGGCCCAAGACCTGAAAAGACCACAAGAAGAATTAAATTTCAAGGCAGCTTTTTTTCATCAGCTCCTTTTTCTTAACTAGTGAAACCTTCAGAGAATCTGATCTATAACCACATTTTTCAAAGACAGGTCCCTGCAACTAGTCATTCAGAGGTTCATTGTGGAGGCATCAATATCTTCCAGCTGCAGCATTCCTCATTCAAACTTCACCTGTGATAATATGCAGCAACTGGATGCACTGCTTTTTAAGGCCTGTTAAATACCTAGAAGTCAGTCACCACTTTGAAAAACTAGATAGTAACTTCAAAGACAGCAAAAGAATTATTAACAGATTTCTCTGGAGAAGCACAAAAATAATGTGATTTTAGCAGAGAGCTTGATCCTAAGTACCTTCAGTCAGTGAAGTGAATAATACTGGCTGTAGACTAGCCACCGGAAAGTACAGGTTAAATTACTGAAATTGTGTACGAAAACCAACCTTCTCCACATTTAACATACATTATTTGACAATCAGGTGAAATATTATGGCATCTGTCATGCAGGAGGCCTCAAATGCCATCTTAACTTATTGCAAATATATTTATTTATTTTAAAATATATTTAACGCTGACAAATGAATATGCAGATGAAGTATATAAAGCAGGCAGTTAACATTTGTATTTATAAGACTTGTTGCTTTGCACTGTTGATACCTTCATACATTTAATTGCTTGCTGAGGCATCACTTATGTAGCCTCCAGAAAATATAATTGACTTCAAGTCATTACCATTCAACTACAGATTTGACAAAAACAATCCACTAGACCAGCAGGCACTAGTTACTTATGAAGGAGTCCATCAAAGTCAAAACAAAAATATTTTTGTCATATTTGATTTCATGATCTCAAATGACAGGAAAGTCCCTGGCTTGGGATTCTACTGGATTCCGCCAGATAGATGACAAAACCAATGAAATTAAAATTCAAATCTAAATGTCTCCATAGCTTGTAGAATATCTTCTCAGAACCCCATCATATTTATTAGATCCTTATCATCTAAGAGTGAACCAAGCTCTGAGAGGCTTCTCCACAACAATTCTGCAAAATGTCAGTAGCTTCACATTTCCATTGACCAAGGAACAACAAGTGTTCACTCCCCCCTTCCAAATAAAAGCTTCGTGATTTTACTTGCTGTTATGTTTACTTTTCTAGTGATCAAAAAACTGTCATTCTTTGTCTGCCTTTCCCAGCTGGCTTCAGTTTGGACATTTTTAAAAGAAAATGTCAATGTAATTTATTGGCTAAAACCCAATAAATCTTAGTGAAAATAAAATTTCCCACTTTTCACAAATACATTCCAAGAAAATAAACAATAAAAAGAGTGGTAGAGGGAATAAGTGGTCTGCCTGAAGAATTCTTAACCCTTGCAGCAAAGAAAGAATGGTTCTGAAAGATGAGAAATGTTTCTGGACATAATTATGTGTGCAGTTTTTCCCAGTTACTCTATGTGAGCAGTAACTTTGTAGTATTTTCACTCCTATTTTACTCTTCACTTATCCTCATGTCTTCAAGTACCCTTTAAATAATATTGCTTGCAAAGCCAGCCCAAAAAGTGGCTCTTGGCTCCAAAGAACTCTGAAGAATTTATAAACTGTTTTTTCCTTCTATCCTTGGAGCTATAGCCAGTAGAAGCCAGATCCAGACATTTGCAACTCAACACCAGGAATGACAAGCTAATCTCATCAGTTTTGTCAAGGCCTAAGCCAATGACCTCAGGCATAGGACATCTGACAGATGCTGAGCCACAATAGCTAGTTCTCTTTCATTTTATATGAAAGCCCTTTTAGATTATTATTTTCTTATGTATTGCTGTACTGAGAAGCAGCTCAAAAACCACAGTGAGTATTTTCAGTCCTGACTAAACCTGGAGAGCCCCTGAGAAGCATCATAGCTTAAACAAAAACGTAGTAGGCAAGTCTGTAGAGATGCACAGATTTGCCTCAGATAATCAGTATCCAAAAGTTGAGAGGCTGATGCAATCTGCAAATGCACTCTCTAAATCTCCCAATTATAGACACCACTACACAGTATCACACCTTTTTGGAAATTTGTTCTTCTGAGGCTAAGAACTACAAAGGATGCATGTCTCATGTAGTGTATCAGTGCCTCTGCTTCTGGGCAGAAACAGGAAATGCCACAGCAAAATGAAATACGGAAATCAGAAAGCAAACCTCCATACACTTGCAAACCTTGCCAGAGGTTCAAGTCACTTGCAATGTGTTGCAGTTTTGTGTAGCTGTGCTGCTTCGGAGGCTTTTGTAAGCCGCAGTTACAGCTTTCTGCAAGCCCCGTATTTTGAAAATATGGTCAATTCAAGGCCAAATTCGAAACTGGGCCTACCAGAGCTGGTCAGAGCGCCTCTGTGAATCACATATAGGAAAAAACAAAACTGCTGGTGGGGCACTTTGCCACTGGAATGGGAGTGAGAAGATGTAACAAGCTGCACAGACACCAAGGCCAGGTCTGCAGGAGGCGGGGCAGGTGAAGAATGAGAAAACAGAGTTTCCCCGGCAGCTCGTGGTGAGACCATGGTGAAACGGGTGTCCCCCCGAAGCCCATGGATGAGGACGGGGAGCAGAGACATCTATACCCTGTGAAGATTAATCCATGCCTCAGCAGGTTTGCCAGGGGACTTGTGACTTTGCGGGGGACCAGGCTGGGGGGTCTGGATCCGAATGTCAGCACCCCATGGAGAGGAGCCCTGCTGAGAGACCCGTGGTGAGGAGATGGCTCCCCGATAGAGAGGACTCACGCTGCAGAAGTTGTGGATACGACTCTTGCGTGGGTGGGACCCCACGGCGCCGCAGGGGAAGGGGGTGTGTGTGGAATGCCCCCCTCCTCCCAGCTGAGATGGAAGACAACTCGGGAGGAACCAACTGAAACCCCCACTCCCCATTCCCTGCCCCTCCTTGTGCTGCGAGGGGAGGGATGAAGGGAGCAGATCTATGATTAAAGTCAAGAGTGCGAAGAGGTGAGGGGTGGGAGGAAGGAGAAGTGTTAAGATCTTGGGAGGAAAAGCAGTTTGTGAGGAATCACTGGAGCCCCACTGCCCATTCCCTGCCCCTCCCTGCGCCATGTTGGGGAGGGAAGAAGGGAGTAAAAGCGCGGTAAGTTTTAAGTGTGCTAAGAAGGGAGGGGTGGGGGGAAGGTGCTTTAAGACCTGGCCGCTTCTTATCTCGTTCTGGTTCACTGGGTGTATTAGTTGTAGTAGTAATAAATCACTTTCCTTTATTCTGTGCTGAGTCTGTTTTGCCCATTGCACTAATTGGAGAGCGATCCCTCTGTCCTTATCTCAGGTCCTAAGCCTTCTAGTATCTATTTTCTGCCCTTTTTAGCTGAAGGAGGGGAGGGTGAGTGAGCGGCTTGGTGAGTATTTGGCCTCTGGCTAGGGCCAAAACCACCACACAATGCAATTGCCCAATCTTGCTTAAAAGGGTTCGTGTATTTCTGCCTAAAATACAGAAGGCAAATAGGTTCTCAGTAGCATTATGAAGATGAATGTTTGGTCTCTGGTACATGTGTTATCAGACATCCTGTTTCCTAGATTGTGTAAAGTAGAAGGAAAAGCTCAAGCTCAGATCAACCACCATGGAAGCAAAACAATGCTTTCTTTTTGCCGTGGTGCTGTCTGGAAGAGATTTCTACTATAAAATGAGATTCAGATTTATAAGCTGAAATCCTGGATCTGCTCAAATTAAATGTGTAACATCTACTGATTTTAATAAAGCCAACATTTTATCTATGGAGAGCTGAAAAAGAACTGGCGGACCTGGCAGAAGGAGCTGACCAGGCTCTCAGCCCACCCAGCAGGTGTCTGTCCCACATCCTAAATATGTCTGTGGATCCTTGCTTCTTATATAAAGAAAGGCGGCAATGGCCTTCTAGTCTCTAAAGGAACTTAATTTGCTGTTTGTTTGGAAAATCGTAGCTATACTGAGAATCATGATCCGTATTGTTTTGGGTTTGCATGGAAATGTCTTTGTCATGAAGACAATAGAAACAGCAAAGAATCAACTGTAGCTGATGAACAGAATTCAGAACTCAACTTTATTTTTATTTAAACCCATCTGTTTATCCGATAAGCCCACATTAAAAATTGGGTTTAATTGCTGTTTTCACTGTCAGTTTTAAAGGCAACAATAATTTTCAATTACACTAATTTTAGTTTCTAGATACACTGGATCAAAAAATTCCAACAAAGAAAAGTCCAGAAAATATACAAAATAACTTGGAAAAATAAAATAAAGTTTCGTGTCTTTATATCAGGTTTGTAGCAGATAATGCTATATAGAGAGCTACTTCTGTAGCTCTTAAAGGAGGCTAAATATGTGACTTTTATATAATACTTAATAAGAAGTATAAGAAATACTTATCTTAATATAAATAATGTTTGCAAATCTAGATTTCATAGTAATAGAAAGTATGGCACAGACCATTCTATATTCCAGATACACAGACACTGTTGAAGACTCATGCAGGATTGTTTCAGTCTTTAAATCTAAACATGACATTTATAGGAGAACACAGAAGTTTTAAGCATGTAATCTAGGTATCTGAATTATAGATTCCTGGGAGGGACAACTGGGAATATTTACTAAGAATGGGAAACTTCTGAGGTTTCCACTGAATACAGAAATTTACAAAATGGTCAGTATAATTTTGATCTCATACACAAATATCCATATAAAACTTCCAGAACAAAACTAATCAAGGTAGCAATCATCATAGCTGCAAAATTAAAAATCCTTTTGCTTAATTTAGGTAAATCTTTTTAGTTTTCAGCCAAGCAATAAATCCTAACAGCTTATCTCTCCAAGCCACCATCTTGACAGAGGCTTGTTTCAATCACTGAAGAATAATTCCTTTAAAGCAGAAGCTTGTCATATTATAGACATACACAGAGCATTGAACTATCTCTATCTGAGTTTTGTATATGTGAATGCATTGCAAGTGAGCATTTTAAAATAAAAACTTCATTTTGTACACATTAAATTACATTTGCTTTGTATTCTGTAAGTGGTTAACATTGGACAGTGTTTCAGGTAATATTTTGTAACAAAGCATATCACTGGCTTTATAATAGTGATACTTGGGAAATTAAAACTTATATCCTTTGAAGCAAATATTCAGCTTACATGAAAATTTTTTACACGATTCCTTTTTTAGAAAGGTAAATTCTCAGGTTTATACATCAAAGAACTAATTATTTGTATCCTTAGTACAACCAAGATATACAAGAATTACATTGTGCACCTGAGTCCTGGAATTTAAGTCATGTTGGGAATTAGTGTAAACAAAAGGAAATCCTGGAGACAGCCAAGATGAGTGATGAAGCTAAAAAATACGGAGAAATGCTTATTTTGTAATTTTTCACACTGTTGATTTCTCTATTTTCTTAGTTGCTTGAGAAACATCAGAAATGAGTAAGGTAAGGAGGATTTTTTTGCCTTGCATCAGTATTTGCTGGACATATTTCATAAACAAGTCAACACAGCCAATTTCAATGAGAAATGTTTGGTGTGTATGGTTAGAATTGACTCTTGCTAAGCGACCTCCAAGGCAATTGTGCTAGATGGGCTGGCTTCTGGTGATAAAATTTACATGCTACTTACAGCATCTGTTTTTCTGTTATTCTGTTCAAATTAACAGTTTCTAAACCAACATAATTTGGTATCTACCTTATGCAATCCCTCCAGCTAAACTACAGAAACAAAATGGAGGCTTCCTTTAGTTTGGGGGGTGGGGATGAGGGGTGGGGGCTGTTTATCAAAATGAAACTCATCCACTACCATGTTTTCAGCATGAAATGTAAAAAACCAAACCAAACCAAACCCAACACTGCAAGATGCAATAGCAATATACAGCAAGAATGCATGCCAGTGAGATCAAATCACAGTCCCGGGAGGCTGAAATTTCATCCGTAATTAAAGCATGACTTGGGGTGATAAAACAACTGCCAGATATTGAAATTGCCTACCTATTCATAGGTCACATTTTGTGCTAGGACCTGCAGAGTAAATTCTCTCTCACTAGTATGGCAATGACTGCAGCCTCTTTCACCAAAGACACTATTCCTCTTAGTAAAAACATCAAATGCAGGACAGAATTCAGGGACAGGCCTGCAAGAAAAATTCAGAAAAAGTCTTCAGGCAATAACACTGAATTTTCTAGCAGTTCCATGCACCAGAGATTACTAAAAAGTTATTATTGGCACCAGAATTTCTAATGCAGATTAATATAGTTAAGTGTTACAGAGGTTTACAGCATGTAAAATTGAGACCTTTTCTTCGTGTGTTTTCCAAAGGCTGCTGTGTTTATTAAAAAAAAAAAGAAGAAGTAATAAAACAAGAACTCAACATGTAGCCCAGTGAAACCGGTTTCTAGGGTAACAACTACATTGCACATAGCCCCAGAAGCATCCTTGTGACCCTAATCTTCTTTGGGTAACACTAGGCAGTAAAAGTAAGCAGGTACAGACAGTAGTCAACTTCTTATCAAACTTTTCAATTGTTTTTGATTCAAGAAAAATATATATGCACATCTACTGTTTGGATACTAGTGGAATAGAGTTTCAAATATACTAAAATGCCATTGAAGTTGGTTCCCAATGTGGGATTTCAGCACACAGTTTGAGGGCCACACACTGCTCTCAAGAAGTAAAACAAATATTCAAACATGTCTAACACTGAAAACTCATCTGAGCAATGTAACTGAATGTAAATATTCAGAAAGGAGAACAAAACCATGATTCAGCCCTCTAAAACAGGTGTTGCTTATACAATGCCCTCACAGTATGTATCAAATGGAAAAATGGAACCTAAATCCTCTCCTGAAGAAAGATTTAGAACAAAGTGATTGAAAAGCTGCTTCTTGACCAAAATGTAAGTGATGTTTCGTGTTCCCACAAGTAGTGAATTTTATCAAACATCATTTCCTCAGAACATTTTAAAAGCACCTACAGTACTTTAAATATGCATATGAAGTCAAAAGGACTATTAATTTATAATTACCTAAGACCTGTTAAATTTTAGCATGAGTTTGTTTATAAAAGTTTTAAGAAGGTATGAGTAACTTTGATGTATTACGCAAGACATCTCACAGCATGAACAATAGACTTACAAATGTATCTGTTGATCCTATTCTGGTTTCATTGACTGGACTAGAAAGGTTTGAAGAACCTTGAAGTCCGAATTCATTTATCTTGACATGGGAACTTGCCTAGAGTGCATTGCATATACAGTGAAGAAAGCACTGAGGAACTGAGGAAAGAAGATTGTTTCTTCCCACCAAAGAGCATCAGCGACTGTGCTGCCTTCAAAGTGAAGTAATTTACATTGGGTTTTCCATCAGAAGCAAGAAATTGACATCTAAATAATTGTTTCCTCTCACCTCAGCTCCTAATTCCTAACTCTGTGAGAATTGCCATGGAGGAAAAAACATAAAGGTAGTATTTGCACATGCCAGTTGTGCAGTATGCTATCTCAATACAAAACTGTATCTCAGGTACAAGAAAAAATTCAGGAAAAAAGCAATGCTTTTTAATTGGAGAATGGCAAGGGAAAGGTTGAACAATGGTGGATCAACTTCCTCTGAGTGACAGGCTACATAGTAAAACAAGAGCAATAAGTTCAGCAGAAGCATTGGGACTTGGAACAAAACTGAAAAAAAAAAATGGAAAAATGGTTTTAAAAAGTTTTGCTGCATTTGCACATCACAGTCTGTCCTGTCTGACAGTTCCTGTATGATCAGTGTGCATTAGAATACCCTTTCTGGGTGAGGCTGCTGGAGTGTTATGTTTATCCAGTGGAAAGCTGAACTTCTGAAGTTATCCTGCAAGCTAGGCAAAAAAGTTACCGTTGCACTTATTTTTAGCATTTTTGGTATTCCATATGACAGGGAAAAAAATGTCCATGGTGGATAAACAACTCTTTATCAGTCATCTGCATTGGTGAAAAAATCCATGACCCAGGTAGCCAGAAACTTTCAATGTCAATTCCAGCTCATGTGCTGTTCTTCCTACATCTTCTTCATACAACCACAGTGCGCATGGTATGACAGAAAGACTATACCTTATCTCCTGCTCCAATAGTAAGGAGTCACCAAAAAAATCCCTTTTGTTTAATATAAGCAAGAACTTTGGTATCAGACTCAGAAAAATAATTTTATCTCTAAATTTAGCCCATATCTTTCTCTATTTCCTCCAGCACTTCCAGTTTCTCCAGCTGTTGTCAGCAGCCATCTCCAGTTTTGAATAAGTAGATAAACAGCTGTCATACACCCTTCTGCCATTCACAAAAAAACAGGTGCATCCAGAACTGAACCAGAATCTAAGTGTCAAGTTTTATCTTCCCCTTTGGGTACATATTCATTGTAAAAATGCCACATGCCACTACTAACTGAGTTTATTTCAGTAACATGTCTTGACCCACCAAGAGAAGCCTCATTGTGCTAAGCCAGGAGTCTGCCCATCCAACTTTCCACTTGCTACACGTGAGTGAGAATTTTATCAACCTTTTACTGTGATCCCTTGATTCTAAGTTATTAACAGGAATCAACAAGTAATGGAAAACTCTTATGATCATTAAAGTATGCAGAGGAAACATAGCCAACTTATGCATGTGCCAGAAACCAGAATACACATTTTTTCCAGTTCACAAATGCTTGGGGAAGGAATTTTGGTCCTGGCATTCTTGGGAAAAATCAAATGTGTAAAGGACATTTAGTTCCAGCAATGGTGAGGTTTTTTCTTGGTTTGGGGAGTGTTGACAAAGTTATTGAATTATGTCCTTTTAAAAGTAAATAAAATCAACACATTTTATTAATGTTTTGTAAAAGACAGACACTTCAGGTAGCTTATTTCTAGCCAAATACTGAAGCCATTTTCCAAAACTTGCTCAGGAAAGCTTATTGAAGTCAACAGGAGTTTTGCTGAGTGAGGATTGCAGGATTTGTTTCTAGGAGTCATCAAAATAGTGTGTTTATTACCAAAGCAGTAGCAAAAAAAGCAGCCACTGTGAATCATCCAAAATAATGGAGCCTTCCTTTAAAGGCTGACATTTGGATACTTCTGTCAGATCTTTGTGGACTGGGATGGACCAGTATTCAGATCACATATAAGAAGCATATGGGCACACCAGAGTGTGCATCAAACTTGATAATCATTCTTTACCTTGTCTTTTTATAAGTTTGAAGGGGATATTATTGACAGTGGGAAATTTCTGCCAGGATGAAGGCTGAGTGAATTTCTGGAAGGAAACATGTTTTCACCAAACAAGGTGGAAAAAGAACTCAACACTTTCCACTGAAAGAAAGAAAAAACTATTAAAGGGAAAGAAGACTTATAAGTAAGAATAGCTCCTTTGCAGACTTGTCACTTCCTATTGCTCTTTTTGTTTGATGGAGTTGAAATAATAAATTTATTATTATAAATCTGTATTTATAATACCATATCACTTTGCTCTTCTTTTATTCATGTTTGCCTTTAAATTCTGCTTCATGTTTCCATTGCCTCTCCTATGAAAAAAAAAGTAGTTATGAATGTGTATTTCCTTCCGAAGTGATGTTAATGCCATTCTTTTACTCTAAAGCCTTCTCAAGAGACTGGGGATAAGGGTGAGTTTTAGAAGCAAACTATATTTTAGCAGTCTACTTTGTCTGATATCTGCTGTTTGATATCAGTCAGTTTCAGGATGCATTAGACGAAAGCACTGAATCTCCCATTCCTTGACAACCTGCCCAGAGGAAAATACATTTTCTAATATTTGTTTATTTACTGAAGTTGTTCTTTCCTCCAATTCAATGCTTACATGGGCGTGTGTTAACTTTTCCTCTTTATATGCTGAGTAGCTGGTTTATGATTGGGCCTGCTAGGCTTCATCACAATACAGTACTGGTAATCTAGTGACAATTTTCCCTGTTTTTTGAGTCTCCCAGATCCCTTGTTTATGTAAGCATCAAAACAGAAGCCCATTATGTGTCCTTTTGTAAATGGATAATTTTCAAAGACATTCCTTTTCAAATTTAATTTTAAAAATAAAATACAATGATTGCAAAAATCACCCAACTTATAGGACCCAAAATGGCTACTAATAATAATTTTTTTTCATATTTTGGCATTTTGAGCTATCATTAATTTTTAACTATTAAGAGCACCACATATGGTTCCTTCAAAACCTGTAATGTGATCTCTAAGATAAATCATTCTAAATCCTAAATTCAGCAGAATTAAAACTCTCTGCTGTTTTCCCATGAAGAAAGACTTATCAAGTTTCATATGCAGAGTATATCAACATATTTTCAATCACTGACACCCAAATGATAGGTCTGACACATTTAGAGGAGATTTAATCTGGGGAAGTATTTCTAGAGCTGAGTCAAAAGAAGAACCAAGAATGCTGAAATCAAATCCCCTCTGCTCGAGGACTCATCTATTCTTTAAAAGATTTATTAACAGGGTGCATGATCATCGAGGCAACGCCTAGACAGACGACGTCTCAAAATACGGAATATTAAACTTCATAGAATCACAGAATCATAAGGGTTGGAAGGGACCTCAAGAGATCACCGGGTCCAACCCCCCTGCCAAAGCAGCTCCCTAGGTCATATTGCACAGATAGGCGTCCAGATGGGTCTTGAATATCTCCAGGGAAAAAGACTCCACCACCTCCCTGGGCAGCCTGTCCCAGGGCTCTGTCACCCTCACTGGGAAAAAGTTCCTCCGCATGTTGGTGCAGAACTTCCTGTGTTTTAACTTGCAGCCATTGGCCCTTGTCCTGTCTTCACAGATCATTGAAAAGGACATTTTCCCCTGCATCCCATACTTAAGATATTTATAAACATTAATAAGGTCCTCCTTATCTTCTTTTCTCAAGACTGAACAGTCCCATCTCACTTCAAGCTCTCCTGGCAGCATGATGGTAGTCAGCTTCGGTTAGATAGCCCTTCACTGATAAGTTAGTGTCATTATTTCAGTTTGTTTTTAAGAGGTCTACAGTGTGTTCCCTTGGAAGCACCACTCTCAGAAATAGGTGGGTTTTGGAACTTTTCCTACCTGAGATGCAATTATCAGTCACAGATAGCAAGTTCTTGCATTTAGGTACTTAGCTAAACTCAAAGTATCAATGGAGCTACTTAAGATTTGTGACAACTGTGCTTATTATATGGATTAATATGGCCATATTCTTTACCAAATGGAAACTTTCTGTGGAAATTCAATGTTGTCGGGAAATGTTTCTTAGATGCAGGATGTAAATCAGACAGAGTCCTCATGCTAAAACTCCACTTGTCCTTTGGCTGAAGCATTCATCTAACACTAGAGTGTTCTGTCCTTGCATCAAAACAGGCAAACAAGGACTCCACTTGTATTTCCCACTTCCTAGTATTGTCTGTTGAGTTATTGACTAATTCAGATAAGTTATGTTTCTTCTTGGAGCAGTTATATTCCTTCACTGAATTTCCTTTTCTCAAAACACATAAAAATATGTCTGAATAAAAGAAAAACTTAAAAATATTTGTCCCAGAAAGACTAGAAAGATTTGGAAAAACTCGGTAGCTTCCATTACAGAGAACATTTCCCGGTCAGCTCTTTTCAGAGCACAATACCCACCTTCAGTAAGGCATAGCTTAAGGCAAAGTAAGTAAAAAACAGTCTGTTCTACTAGCTTCTCTACAGTGCCACCGTCAGTTCTTCAATATAAAATAAACGCAAGTGGACCCAGAAGGGATGTCAGACCTGCTGTAAAATAGAGGACGCTGAGTCAAGCAGCATCCATCCCATAGCTATAGAATCACAGAATCACAGAACTGTAGGGGTTGGAAGGAACCTCAAGAGATCATCGGGTCCAACCCCCCTGCCAAAGCAGCTCCCTAGTTCATATTGCGCAGGTAGGCATCCAAACGGGTCTTGAATATCTCCAGGGAAGGAGACTCCACCATCTCCCTGGGCAGCCTATTCCAGTGCTCTGTCACCCTTACTGTAGCTTGGGGGTCTGAGCACAAAAGTCCAAAGAGATACCAAACTGTTCAAAGTCCAAAGAACAAAAACAGGAGTCCCCTCCTGTCATTGGCACTACAGACTTGCTTTGAAGAGCTGAGAAGAGGGTGGAGATTCTCACCTGGTCCTTTTCTGATTATATGTTTCCAACATCTTTGTTACAGGTGTAAATTTTGTCATCTGGAAAAATTGCCACTGCAGAAAAGCTGTTGGGCAGGAAAACTTAAGGCAAATGTTTCTTACTGTGAATTGTCATAACCAGACTTTCAAATAATAGTTTCAAATTATTCACAAAATTGTCTCTTATATAATCATGAAAATGCTGATTGATTTTGAGCCAGTCCTGGGGAATCATAACCAATTGTTATTTAAGGCAAGCTAATATTCCTTGGACACCACTGGAAGTGTACATCACAGGATTCTTTGACTGAATGACTGAATACTGACAATAAGTATATTAAATATTCATAATTCCAAATTAGTGATTTGCTTTAAATTTACTTAATTTGCAAATATTACTAGTGATGTTTCAATTAGCAGAAATTTCAGTGCAAAGGGAACACAAAACATTGATTTAAAATGTAAGTTAACTATGTTACTTCTACGTTAACTCAGTTACTTCTAAGTTAACTCAGTTACTTCTACAATCAGAGCTGAGCTAACACTTCCATACTCAGATGAGGATTTGTAACATTCCAGCATCTAAGATTTTTGTATCAAGGACTTTGGGAGTGGTATGTTGTAAAGATTTGGTTCAGTCACTGCATGACAATCTGAATGAGTTTTTTTCAAACTCTTTCACCAAAACCACAAATCAACCAAATAAAATTTCTGAGATCTAGGTATTTTGGTTTGATCTGCATTCCAAATGAAAGCAGTACTTTTTGCAGAAAATCTTGCGTTTGCTTCCTTTGGCATCACAATGTGACATCCATTAGCAGCACTGTATCAATAAAAAGCTTTCCTGACACCACACAGTCCCTCTAAAATGATAAGCAGTGGCCTGGACACCACTTCCTTAAGGAATGTGAAAAAATTTCCAATCATGAAATCCCATGACAGCTTTTCAACACATTTTCAAGATAAATAAAACCCAATTGATGATCACTTCAATTCTGGACCGGTAATGTGCTTTGTTGCATTTCTGACCTGCAATCAGAGCAACAGTCCCAGAATCCATTAAGAGAGTAACTACATAATGCCATGATGCCAAATGCATAGAGTATTACTGTGCTTCTTCAATATGAGGGTGGTGGATCACTGGAACAGGTTGCTCAGAGACGTAATGGAGGGCCCATCCATCCCTGGATGTATTCAAGGTCAGGCTTGATTGGGCTCAGAGCAACCTGATCTCATGAAGATGTCCTTCTTTACTGCAGTGTGGTTGGACTAGATGACCTCTAAAGGTCCCTTGCAACCTTACACGTTCTGTGATTCTATGATTTCAGGGCAAAGGCTGTTTGCTGCTTAGATGTTTCTCTGGAGAGGTAATGGCCAACAGGAGGAATGTTCAGCATCGTTACTGTCTATTTTGAATTGAGCACATAAAAGCTGTACAATGAGACACCCTCTCCTAACCACTGTTGGGATATATGTATTTACAGCTGGAATGATAATAACATGGATGGTTCTTTTAAGCTGAAGTATGGTTTCTCGTTTTTGCTTTAAAGTAAGGGTGATCATACTAAATCTGTTATTACAAGTGGTGTTTTCTTTTTCCTGATACTATATAAGACTGCCAGCCTGCCAGCTCAGCAAAGATATCAACAAACACTTGTTTTGTTGAGCAGATGAAAACAAGTGTATTTCAGTTTAAAAACTTCAGCATTTTAAGAAACATCATTTTCAAGAAAAAAAAATTCTTCAATAAAAAATAAAAATGCATCAGTATCATCAGTATCCAGCAATTCCTAAAAACAAACAGTTCTCTGGTGTGATGACAACAGCCTGTGACAAAGTTTCCAAGGCTTACTGCAACAGTATATTAAGGAGGGATGCATAAATCTGTCCCTGTGGTTGGTATCCAAAGAGAGCACTCCACAATTCCTGGCTCGCCTTTCACATCTTTCTCTTTCCAAACACAGGCAAATTCTGCCATAGTTCATTTCCACCTATGGACTTGATTTGAATTTTGATTTCTTCCGAGAACTCAAACAAGAAGAGCAGAAAAGGAATACAGCAGGGAGCTCATGTTACTCAAAGTAGATGAAAGGTGTCTTAATCCCACCCTGTTCCAGAGGCACAAGCAGGACAGGGCATCACCCTCTCTTAGGGAAGGAACCCTGCTCAACTGAGTTCTCTTGTACCTTCCTCAGCTCCAGAGGATGATGGACCTGTCTCAGAGACCTGTCTCAGAGGAAAGGCCCATCGTGGCAGTATCCTGTCCAACATGTGGCCACGTACTGCAGTGAAGGGGCAGGTGACTCTCTAAACAAAACTGAAGTGTTTTCCACAGCTGAATGTGTCACACTCATTTTTAATTATGACTATAGGGTTTTAGACATCAGTACACACAAATGCTTGCTGGATGCAAGTATTCAAATCCTCAACATATGCTCAGATCGTAGATATTTGTTACCTTATAAAGTAGCTTTAAAACCTATTCTATAATTCACTACAGACTGTCAGTGCTACAGTCCTATATGCATTCTATACATAGATTGGTCTGAGTAGAAAAGATATTTCAGCAGTTTTGGTTTGTGGTTTGTTATGGGGGCTTTTTTGTCACTAGACTTTCATAAAAATATGAAAAGAAGCATTACAGCTCTCTATTAAATTTTATAGAAGATTTTGCTGTAAATAATAATTAAATGCCACATCTGTAAGAAAAAAATAACAACAATATCTAAATAAGAAGAATTAGAATATCTGATCTTTGGTACTAGCCTGGCTGAAAGACCTATCTTCACTATCTTGCTTTCCAACAATTATAGCATTACATATTTTCATACATTAAAAACAGATCCATTAATACAAACCAGAAATTACTTCCATGTGTTTCCATATAAAATACTCCCTCTCCTCATGTTCAATAAATTTCCTGTTTGAAGTGATGTAAACTGATAGCCTCATCCAGTAAAGCACTTAAGTACATGTTTAAACTCATGTACATTAGTAGTCTTCTCAAACAAGGTCTAAATGAGGCTGCCATCATTCCTCTCTGCTGGAGGGTTTCCACTACACTGAAGTGATGTAAAGCTCTGTTGAATAAAGAGAGAGGAAGTGTATTGCCACTATTTCATGTAAGCATTATTGGGAACCAGTAGTGCAGCAGCTTGAAGACATCATCACGCCACAAGAATGGTTCCATCTTGGGCCCTGGATACCCAGAGATAAAACATGAAAAAGGAGGTCATCCAGAAAAAGTCAGCAGTGCTAAATACATCAAAAGAAGCACACAGGTGACTCAGGATGGGCTATCATATCACCCTTCCAATTCCAGTTTCACCAGAGATTGCAAATACTGAGATTTCATGCAGGGGAAGCTGGTTATGCCTTTTACAGTAATTAATCTCATACGTGTCTTAGCTTTTTTGCCAATACTTTGTTCTGAAAAAAAAAATTATTTAATTATTAAGTTCATATTCATAATTGTAATATTTAATTCTTCTAGGAGAATTGATTGAATTTATGCATCTTCTTTTTATTAATTTTTTACTGCCTGGTCACTGCTCTTCTTATCTCCCTTGATTTCTGTCACCTAATACATTATTTTATAAATAATAAGTTCTTTTTCAACATTCATCTGTTTTTTTCTTTCCTTCCTTCCTCCTTTTTCTTTTTTTATTTCTTTCCTTCCTTTCCTCACTTCCCCTTCCTTTCTTCTTTTTATAATTTACCCTTTCTTTTTTTTCTTTTTTGCTTTTTTCTTTTACTTTTCTTTTTTTTCTTTTCTACTTTTATCATCCACATCTCATTTTCTTCTTTTTACCCTCTTTACAATAATAACACACAAGAGTATAGGTAAATGTATAAATTTTTTTTAAAAATCATTAACTGAGATAATTTCTGAGGGGTTCATCCTTTTAGAATTTCTTTTTTTAAAAATGACTGTCACTGTTCACAGTGATTTAAGAAAGCTGAGAAGTAAAGCTAGAAAGACTGCATTAGAAAAATATGTGGACATGCAGTCTTAAGTTAGCATCCAAACACACACCCCCCAAATAAAACCTGGTCTACATAAGTGTAAGTGCAATATAAATGTTTGTACAGTCTTTCTGGAGAGTAAAGAAAACAAAAGTTGACATTTAGCAGTGATGAATCCCCATGCTTTTTTAAATTTGGCCCTTGAAGATACTCTTTTATAAGAGTCAGCTTGTAAAATTTTCTTTATGTCTTGCACATATCACAATAGCACAGGGAAACGTGGAAGTCAGTTGCTTGAGCATACACAGCAAAGCTTGGCTACTGAAAAAATACTTCATTCCTTATGGTTTTGATACAGAAAAATGACAAAAAGAAGACAAAACCCCTTATAATAAATGTTTTGTGTAAGTGTATAAAATAAGCCTCATGCAGAATTGACTTCAATCTCAGGACACCTGATGTTGGTTCTGGTGAATTAGACAACACAGTGGGATGCTAGATTTTGCAGATCCCCAGTCATACTTGTTTTAGTTTGATACAGTATCCATACAAGCAATCCTCCAGGTTCTCACTCCATCTTAAAGAAAAACACATCATGCAGTTGTATTTTTAAGTAAACAAGGCATTTTGGTTTCCTTGTATGACTGAAAATTCTGAAACTTGAGGAGAAAATAAACCAGCATTTAGTTTTTGTGTTACGGAGCCACTGTTATTTAGACGCTTAAATAGCATCCTGTGGTGGTGCTGGTCAGTGGCAGCCTGCTGAAACCCTGTGTTGAACCAAGGTGCCCTCCAAAAGGGAAGCATTGTAAGGAGGCACCACCTGTAAAGAAAAATGGTACACGAAGACATAAAATTCAGCCTAATTTTCCCAGTAAAAAAGGGTTATGTCCCTACAAGAGCACTGCTCATTTGTAAACTTCTATAAACCTTATGGCTGCTCAAGAGTGAATAATGTCACATTTAACTCAGTGCCCTAAGAAATGCAGGAGCAAGCTGACTTAACTACTCAGTTAAAACAAAAATAACATAATACTCAATGTGAGGTTGAGACATTGCATGAGATGGCTTCATATTCCAGGACCCTCTAAAGTATATTACACATGTTGCTATTATTCAGTATAACCCATCTGCCACTTTACTCAAGCATTTTTTTCTACAAGCTATCTAAAATTATATATCACATCCAATAACTAGATAATATCCTAAGAGCAAATTTTTCAGCACAAATTTTAACATCCTAAAGGCTGCTCTAATTTGTACCAGTTGGCGAGGTTCCACAGGAGCTGTCTTTGTGGCTGTAGCTGACAGGGGCTCAGGAAGGCATCACTCATGACTCCATGCTGACACTGGCACTGAGACAGAATACAGCTTTTTCTGGCTCTTTGCTAGAAGGCATCCCACCCACCATCAGAGCGGTGCAAAGTATTCTTGATGGCATTATTTCTGGAATTTGCTATTTTAACTTGTTTATAAACCTATACAAGTGACTACAGTTAGCATTTACTGTGCATTAAATTAATATGCAGATAGTTAAAATCTACATTGTTAGAAAGGGAAGGGATGGATCCTGAGGCAGGAGACCTGTAGGGAGAGTTTAATTTATTTTTATTTTTCTTTCACAATGTGCAATATCGAAACATCAGCTTCCTATTTATTTTAAAATTATTTATTTCTCTTCATATTTCTTCATTTTATGAAAGCAATGTCTATGTATCATTAAACTGATCTTCCTTTTTTCTATAGACATGTAAATATAAGATATAATTATAGGGTTTCTGTTGAAAACAGTCATATTTTACACCTTTTTTCTTCCTACCCACTAGGTAGTGATTTTCTTTCTTAGGCACCGATTACTTTCTTTCAAATCCATCATTCCAAACCACTCATTTGGTGGAGCACAGCAAGCTTTTTCAATCACTCCTTCTTGCTGACCATACATATGCATAACTCAGTCTTGTCCTCACAATAGAACTGGTCTGGTACAGTTTTGTTGTAAAGTTGAAGTAATATAGTCACAACCTTACATGAAGTTGTCTTAATTCCAATACCACAAAACTTTTTAAAGTTTGTTTGCATCAGATGGAAAGAGTTCTAAGCTAAAGTAAGCAAGCACTTCTCCTCTAATAGAAGTGTTCATGTAGGAGATTATACCCATGTAACTGTTCAAATGATTTGTCTCCTGTCGAGACAAAGTCCTAGACAATGACGTGCTCCATTCAGGCACAGAAGCAGCATCCAGATGATAGGTCTCCATGCTGTCTTAAGTGGTTCAGATAACATGGTTTTCTTTTATAATAGCATGTCTCTATTTTTTGTCAAATTTTAAAAGGAAGAATATCCTTTTGGATGAAATCTTGCTATAAGTCATTAAGTTTCTAGATTGCATATTAGGGGGAATTTTTTTACAGAAAGAGTGGTGAGGTGTTGGAACAGGCTGCCCAGAGAGGAGGTGGATGCCCCGTCCCTGGAAGTGTTCAAGGACGGGTTGTACGGGGCCCTGGCCAACCTTGTGTAGATCCAGGCCTGAGGTTGGTGGCCCTGCCTGTGGCAGGGGGGGTTGGAACTTTATGATCCTTGGGGTCCCTTCCAACCCTTGCCATTCTATGATTCTATGATTCTATGAACCTTTCAAAATCTTGTTACAAGAGCCTGGTAAGCCCCAGCCTCTCATAAAATTTCCGTAGTAAATGATTTCTTATATTTTCCATACAAATTACACATTCTTTGTATTTTCAGCCAGCTAAGGAACAATAACAGGACATGCCCTGATAGTCAGATGAGGCAACAGCCCAGGCCCAAACAACAGCCCAAAGAGCCACTCCTACATAGGTTGTTGCTGCATAGATAGGTTCTTTGAGATGAGATTTACATGGTAGAAAATTAAATAAATAAAATTTTCCTAGGGGGAAATTCAGGTTAGAAAAATACATTTTTTCCCCACCCAACAGGGAAAAGAACCCATTATCAGAAAAGGCTGCAAATAAAATTTCTTATCTGAAAGAATGAGTTTTCTTAGTAATTCAGCAACAGAATTAGAATTTGGTGACAGATTCCTACAATGATTTCCCCAAGGGTAGATTATTTTCATGTACCTTGAGGCAGTTTTGATTAAAAAACCCCTTAAAATAACAAATTAGATCTGCAAAAATTTATACTACATTTGCCAGGTTCATCTAATCTTTTGTCTCATCTTCTTGCAAGTTTAGTCTGTCCTGACTATAATATGCAGGGAGTAGAACAGTATTTCTATAAACTGCCTTGATTGCTGAGAACTTCCACTGATCCCTGATATTTCATTCAAGTTTAGGATAAATATCGGATGTTTTTGACAGCATTAGCAAATGGATACCTTGCTCACAGCTGGTGTGACCAATGCTTCTAACTGAAGAAACACCGTATTTCCACCTTTTCCCCAAAGAAGGGGAAAAGTATGCTCCTGGAAATAGGTCTGTTTTTCAACGTTGCACCTTCTACTTCTCAAAGCAATAAAGAAAAAGCCAGTCTTCTCTGTTTGCCTAAGCAGAAAATCTCTTTTAGCAGCAGCTCTTTCCTTGCATAGGGTGCCTTTAAGTAAAAATGATAACTAAATAAACTGTGGCCTCTCTCCCTTCATCTGCCTCTTGCTCCTAAAATGTCAGGTTTTTGGGTTGGGGTTTTTTTACATAATTGATCAGCGTTATTTGGATGAATGTGTTTGCACAGCTTTGGCAAGCAAATGTGTGTTTTTTCCTTCTCATGCTGGAAGGAACAGTTTATTTCAAAGAGTTAAACAGCCGCAGGGACCCTGGAGATGTTCTACATCCTCTAGCTGTGGTATGCACTCTGCTAAGCTTTGAACGATACACTATGCAGCAGCCCCTTTGAGGATATGGCTATGTAAACCATCTTACAGACTCTTTTCCTACCTATACTAAAGGCCTACTGTCTCCAGGAAAAAAAACCTAACGATTCCTGTAATTGGAAAAAATTACTGCTAGAAAGAATCAACAACAGGAAAGGATTGAAATGAATAGGTAATCCAAACACGTGCCTGAAATTCCATCATTAATAATGTAATTGGCACAAACGTTCTCAACAATGCTCCACTGTTAGTCACACATACCATTGTTTACATTGATGTGATGCTTAGATTAATACAGATATAACTGTACGTTAAGTCTGGGACTTCTGTGGCATGACATAAGTCAACCTCCTGTCACACATCCGTTTATTTTGCTGTTCTTCTAAAACAGAAGAGGGAGTCGGCAACAAAGATGTAGATCCCATATGTGCTTAAGTCCCAGAGCCACATGGGTTCCTTTTAGAAACTGGGATTGTAAAGTGAAAAAAGCTATGAAATAAGCTATGAAATAGCTGAATTCTTTTCTCAGTCACTAAGCATAGCTCAGGAATTTTGACTCTTTTTTTCAGATGCCAAATGAAGTCACAGTAGGAGTACCTGGTTGGTGTTATGAAAATGCAAACACATCTGTACTGATGCAAGTCTTGAATTCACTGGGGAAAAAAATAGCGGAATCTTTCCTTTCTCTTAAAGAAATTACTAATATCCCCTATATCACCATGTGTGATGGCCCTGTGTAACTTAATCTTGTGATCTCTCCCATTCAGTTTATGCATGTGTCCACTTAGAAACAGAAGCAAAGATCTAATCTGGACAAGGTCTATTAAGCCCCACATTTCCATAATTTACGTAGGATTTCACTTCTGAACATGATGAGTTTACAGACCAGTCACAGACAGACAACATTTCACAATCACACTTCGCTAGCTACAACGTATCAGGAACACTTTTTCACACTTCTAAAAGGCTGCAGGAGAAGTTGTAAGCTTTGTCTTGAGAGACAAAGGGTAATTTTACATCTGCCAGTCCAGACCCCTCTCTCCATAGTTAGTTGGTTCTCTGTTATTATAAATTTTGGTATCCTTTTTTTTCTTGTTCACATATGTATTATATCACTGTAACAGAGGGGAAACACAAAAGAAGTGAGTCAAAAAAGGAAAATTAATCAAGGGTGAAGGTAAACAGCATGGGGAAAAAAGATTCCTAAAAGGTTATACCCTGACAGGGAAGACAGGCTTACATTGTACAAAGGGTATCAAGGAATTAAAGGGTCTACCTGCATCAACTGAAGAAAGGATTTCTGGATATAAGTTGTTTGATATTATTGGAAGACGAACAGAAGGGACAGAATACAGAACCACTGTAAAATGAATAGACCCAAAGGAAACTGAAATGCAGCATTCCAAATAATTTAGGAAAAACAACACTGAGGGCAAACATTTCCTTTATATAACTTGGCAGACCAGTGCTAAAAAATGAAATGCGGATCTCTAGCACTTGGTAACAGCAGATGGCCAAAAAAGTCTTGTGTGAATAAACATGCAAAGCAACTATGAGTTTTAATTCAATTTATCACAAAAAATTATGAAAATATTTTCTATTTTTCCAGATTTAAAACTATTTTTCCCACCTACTTTTTTGTTGTTGTTGTTACTGAAGTCAAGTCCTTTTAACTGTAATAAATATTGCATACCAAGCACTAACAATTATTTTTCGATTTCAAAATGTTTTTCAAGCATCACAGAATTGATAGCACAATGCTGAGAATGTTCCCAAATGCCTCTTATTAATTCTGTTAGAAATATGTTATTGACTGTGGGACAGCCCAGGAACAGCAGAACTAGGAGAAAGTAGCCTATCCATCCATAATCAATAGATGACCATTCCTTGTCACATAGGCAACGTTCAGTCAAATGGTCTTACTATTTACCACTCCAATTAAGTCATCACGCCCTTTCTTTCTAATCTAGAAATCTGGTCAGAGTGCATTAGCTCACCCCCAGCTCTGGAGTAACAACTGAATAAAACACTGGATCAGATAAACAGGAACTAGCCTAACTCACCTGAAAAAGAAAAAAAAAAACAAAACCATATCTAGAAATTGTAGGGGAGAAGTCTAGGTGGAGCAGATTAAGTCCATGAGACAGATCCTGTTAACAACACCACTACCTATCTGGAGACTTTAGGCCAAGCCTGGACCTTTGAAATGTTTAGTTTCCTAGCTTGTCAGGTATCAGTAATGATCTTTATATGACCTTCAAACAACCTCTTGGACATGAAGATTCATGGCAAGATTATGTTTTTTTGTGGAGAGAGTGTATCGTTCTTTTCCTTGAAGCACATCATGTAATGCACTAAAAAAGCCATGGGGAAAAAACAAACAAAACCCATAGCAAATGCAAAAGGTTAGTATTTAGTTTTAATAAAGAAACTTAAAAGCATATCTTTAAGGAAATACTTCAGTGTCAAGCATACTTCAGTATCCACCAAAGAGCAACTCAAAACCAGGCAATCGCTTATTCTTCTTTGGGCCTTCCCTAGTAAAAGAGAAATTTGTAAAAGGTTAAAAAGGAAATTATTTGAGAGATCACCAGAGAAGAAAACGACATATCCATCTCCGTTAATTGCTGAGCAAATCTCAACCTCCTTTTCCACCACATTTATTTCCCCAATATACACACTTCAATCAGTTTTTAGTTTAGGCAAAAGAGCTTTGCAATGTTTCTGACTTTTTCTAATGAACAGATGTGAAAGAGGGATGAGTCAAAGATGCTATTTCTGCCTCTGTTTGTTCTGAATGGTCATTTGTTTAAAATACTTATTTTCAGCTGCAAGAATTATTCAATTATGAAAGAAAAAAGCCCACACAGATTTCAATAGAGGAAGAAACTGGCAGAGTGTTATGATCTGGATAAATTTTCTGAATAAGAATCAATTTTCACTACAAGATCTAGAAATCTGTCAAGTCATACTCGGCATAATTGCTTCATCATCCAATGAAAAAACACTTGTTTAATTCCTTTGCCTTCCATTTGCCATTTCATAGGCCCAGATTATTGCAGTGAAGCTCTTACAATTCATCAGTTACAGCTTGCAAACCCTAGTTATAGCTAGTTAACCCTACAGAAAGTGTGACGGGAAAAGATAGCTTTTTCCACTCAAAGAAAAGAAACTCAAATTCCAATGACTGAAACAAACTGAAAGGATGCCAATCCATCAAAATAAAGCCATTTTAGGACCTATAGATCAGGAAATTATATAGTTTCTTCCTTTTTCTTTTCTTTTTTAATTTTCTTATTTCTGAAGCTTTGCATCGATTGTGGGGAAAGCCTTGGAAATTCTTGTTAAAGAGCAAATGGAAGAACAGTCAGTAAACCACATCTTGAATCAAGGATAGCCAACATGGTCTCAGGAAGGGAAGGGCATGCCTCGCTTACTTGCTGGAATTGTTTGAGCCTGTGGCTGCCAATACAAACAAGGGGAATGCTGTGGGTACTGTGAACTTGGATTTTCAGAAAACACTTGCCAGAATTCCTAACTGAGATTACTGTCTAATGTGCAAAGCCAAAGCCTAATTCAAAAAGGGCAAAAGGGCCCTCACAGAAGCAAAATGCTACCCCTTTGGGCAGGAAACAAGTCAAGACCCTGTAAGTTGCCAGGAGGTTTCTGGTGTTAAGAATTGGCCTTACTCTTACTAATAAGATTATACATGCTCTGTGAGATGGAATTGATATGTACTTACACTTGGAGAGAATGAGTTATGATACATCCAGCAGCACAAATAGAACGCCGTGTTATTTAACATGAAGGGTAATTAATATCAAATGGTAGTCTTGCTAGTTCTATAATAATAAAAGTAAATTTCAAGATTAAAGAAAATCAAAGCAAGGGGCACAGCTCTAAGCTCACTCACCGAACCCCTACAAAGCATATTAGAAACACAGGCTTGAAACACAGCAACACTTCTGAGAAAAAAACAAGATTAGAGTAACAGTGAAAACTGTAAATAACTAAATTGTCAATTTAGCTACCGAGCTGAAAAGAAAAATCAAAACTTTGATCGGAAATGAAAGTTTAAAAAAGCAACAAATTAAGTTGGAAAAAAATACTGAGTACAAAGAAATCCAAACTGATTCAAGCCTTCCATAATGCTGTGCTTCCAAATACTAGTGAAAAAAACCAAGACAACATACGTATGCAATAAGAAACAGGCAAGAATTCTTTTACCCACTGTGCAACTGAAGCACTCGTTGAGAATTAAGAAAACACATACCCTCTGCCATTTTCCTAGTCCCCAGGAGCCTGACTTTAATAAATGCAGTATAAGAGGGTTTTTTTATCCCATTGGATTTATTTGTTCTTCTGTTGAAACTGTTCTCACTGAAAAAAGTATTTACAAATTCATTTAATTGGAGGAGAAAAAGAAATACTTACTAACCAGCAAGGAAACAGCCAAGTCCCTGGTTTAATTATTATTTTACACAAAGTAAATTTAGATAATTTAAGGCTGCTGCCTCCAAATGGGACTAGATGTCTTCCTTCCAACCAGAAATATGTGAGGGTTCTCTGCAAACCTCCTTAACAGACAGGACACTGTGATCTGGTGAACAAGAAGCTTGGAAGCCCCCAGCATTTTAAGTATCATAACCACCACTGAATTAAGACAGCTGTCCACTTCATCTCCAGGCAAACTTGGTGAATAATTTCAAAAATTTCACCTGTAAATTTCACGTATCTGTTTATCATAAAAATCTATTTTTGTTTTCCTACAGCAGAGAATATGAAACACAATGTGTAAAGTTGTCTGGTCTATGTGTAAAGATTTGTCTATAGGTATGCATTTTAAAGATTAATCATAGAAGTCAGAGCTTGTGCTTAATTTCTGTGAAATCACCTAAACTTTCACTTTCTTAACCTCTAAAATGAAAAAAAGGCCAGTCATGATAATTGCCAGGGACACTTTTAATGATGAATGAAAAAAATTTCATTCTGCAATACTTTAAATCAATACCATTAATTGGATCGCCTTAAACTCATTTTTGTAGGTTAAAACATGTTAAAAACAAACAAATGTAAAGCTTGATCCATATTTATAAAGTAAGAGGTAACACAGAGGAAGACACAGCCCCCATTGGTTTAGGAGTATTATACTGCTGTCCATTGTGACTTCTTTACAACAGCAACACCTCCACTTCAGCTGTCAGTACTGCTAAGAGCAGAAAGCATCCAGTTTTCACTAAACCTGCAGCCTGATAGTAAAAGAGTGCAAAATATCAGACAGAGGAAGGAGCTCTGTGGCAGCTGATTCCGTGTGTTGAAAGTGCCATTCAGGAGCAACTCAGTTCTTCCTATTTACATAACAGGACTAAAATAAACAGGAGTTACATCAGAGATTAATTTGCACCTTGAAGATTTCCTTGAAACCCTCATCTCTCCTGGTCACACCCAGTCCTCCTATTTCTGTGACCCTATGAAGAAACAAGGCTACTGCCACAAGAGTTTGGCTCATTTCTCAATGCATCTTGTGCCAATTCAGTACAACTTTTATCATGCCAAAACCACAAAACTAGGTTTGGGGTAAATCAGCAATAGGTATTAAGGAACCAAAAGCAAACATCATGTCTTGCATGTTTATTCTACTGCTTTTTTTTCACATGCAATCAACTATGTGGGAATGAAACCTCATGGTAAGACAACTTTTTGCAACACCAGTTTTGTTTTTAGATTGGGACTTGTGCCTCAAATTACAGTGAAGGGATTGGCTGAAGGACAAGTTCAGTTTCTCTGCACTGTAGAAAATACTAGTAACAACAGAATGCTATTTTGCAGAAGAACAAAGAAATGAGCAGTTACACATACATCATAAAGTGATTTAGTGTTTACTATTTGTTCACTGAAAGTTTGTCATAGGTCATGGATGAATGTAATGGCAGTACTGTAATTACAGTACTGTACTTAAGAAAGTCATGGTGCTGTCATAGTTTAGAGATTACTTAAGTAGCAAAAAACATGGCAAGCTATATAATAGTAGAGCATCAGGTCATCAAATGCAAAAATGGCAAAAAATTATTTTAAGATTTCTAAAACCTCAGTGGGACAGCTGTGAATCGAGATTTTATTTAACAGAAACCACTAAAGCCTGGGAAGAGAAGGGAGTTCCTCAGGACGACCCTGGTTTTGGCACAGTGCTTGCCCTTTGAACAAGATACACAGAATATGTGTTTTCCTATAACAAAAACTAAGTTGGCAAATATTTTTTTTCCCCAAAAACAGGAGAGAAAAAGATATGACATTCAGGGCCTCTATCTCAGCAGCTGGGATAATGGAATCATAGAGCTGATCATTGAATCAATCTTTACAGCACATTGCAAACAGTAAGACACACGCAAATGGCAAGGTAGGGGCAAATCACCAGATGACCCCTCCATTCAGGAGAATTTAGCTCAGCATATTGCATGGTTCTTCTCATTGCTATGCAGACACATACAGAGATAGCCTACCCTATATGTTAAGTGGCACATATACGTTACAGCCATGGGTATTACAATTTAAAACACGAGGCTGTAATTTCATGAAACAGATTGTGGATATGCTACACTATCTCATGCAAGATAAAGCTAATATTCAAAACTGGCTCCTACGTTGTTTTATTAGCCCTGTTAAATTGTTACACAGATATTTAATTGTAATTAAACAAGCATGATTAACAGCCTTTTCTGACCTTCACTAAATTTTTAGCCAGATTCTCTTAGTGCAGCATCTCTACAGGACTTGCAGATGTTAGTCCTGCATTTCTTGCCACCCATGAGAGCTCAGCACGACTGCACAGAAACCAATGCTGGCACAGCTCCATCAGTGTCTCAGTCATGCTTGCACACTGTGCCACGGGTAGGGCCTTACAGAACGAAGCCATCACCATGCTTCTTGCAATTGCTACATACTCGACCCCTCCTTCCCACTGGAAGCACGGATAATATAGCCACACCCATCTTCAGAGGGATAGGTTGAATGCACCCATAAAAAATAATTTGGTCTAGACCCGTTTGTTTGACGTGAACTGTTGGAATTTGGGGCTTGTTTCAATCAGTCCAGCTTCTCTCCTTATGGGACTAGGATGCCTACCTCTGCCTGTTGGTATAAACTCTCTTTGAAGGCAAATCTTCATCTTTTGATGTTGTTTTAGACATGGCAACAAGGACCTGAAGGGTAGGTTTGAGTGTTAATACAAAGAAACTGGAAGTTTAACACCCTGTGAAATTGTTTCCAATGCACTCTGCATTTCATTATTGTTTGCTGTAATGATGACCAGATCAGGCCACTTCTCCATTCCTGGCTGTTGAGAATCCAGGCTGGCCAAGCAATTGCCTCCTGGATGAAGCCCTGTAGGGCTCCAGAGGTCCTCTGAGCCTTGTGACAGTGACAGCTGAGCCGTTCCTTGGCAGGGAAGGTCCAAGCGCTCTCACCGCCCATTACACAATGGGAAGCCTCCATCTGTTTTGACAGGGCCACTCGCAGCTTTGTTCAGTGGGATGATTTTCTTTTCCATTCCCCTTTTTACATGAATCACAATACAGATGACAAAGGATGTGTGCTGATAATTAGTTAGATTGACAGGTAGTTTTGTGTGCCTGTGTGTGAGCAAATAAAGCAGGGCTAATACAAAAAACCCACTTGCTAAAATCTTGGGATTTTTGTTCTTACTTTTAGATGTATTTATCATTCAAAATATTTCTTTTTGTGTACCTGATGTAGATACAGATGGAGAAGGAAAACAAAGATGCTTAAATTTATTGAGGTAAAACAACTCTTAGTGTGTGTCTGCTTAAAATGTTAATGCGTCTGTTAGTAAGATCAGTAATTATGTAGATGTACCTTGGATTTAAATGAGGAATACAGCACTGAAATCAGTAGTCTTTCCAAAAGTACATACTTTTAGAGATGCTCCAGGCATGTCCAGTTCAAAACTTACTGGATTATGAACCGTAATTTTTCACTATTTTGGGGGATTTAAATGCTCTAAATGCAAGTTTCCTAAGAAGATGTGGTGTTATGATTGCTCACAGATAGTGTTGCTGAGAGCTTTTAAAAACCTTGTAATGACTCAATAATACCACTGCAGAAAGTTCAGCATGTATCTAGTAGTTTGATATGATAAAAATTGGGAAAAAATTTTTCAGCAAAGTTCTCTTTAAAATGAGTAACTTCAGTTGGAAGCACAGATCAAAGGACTCATTTATAAGGCAGCACAAAACAGCTAAAAGTCATCATGAGTGCAGATGTTTAGACATGCTTCTTAAAGTCCAGATGTAGGGAGCCAGCAAGAGAAGTGCTCTGAGAGGCCTTTCCTAACTCTTCCAAGTCAGCACATCCACCATCACAGCTATGTCCCATCCCTGTTTCCCATTTTATGCAGCAAAGGTACCTAGGTCTTACTGTGTGGAAGGCAGGGAGTGTACCACACCCTGAAATCCCTTCCAAACGCAGTCATTACTTTGCAAAAAGAACCATTCAACTTCTCAGACGACTAAAACACCCTGAATTGCCTTCCCTACCCACCCTTGACTTCTGTGTACGAAGGAGAGGTGGGCTTGGCAAAAAAACCTGCTGAGCATTAATCCCCTGCTGACAGAATTGTCACATTCAGTCAAGTACATTTGATGCTGATAACAATTTAGGCTCTGTAAAATACCAGTGTTGATAGTTACGAGTTTTAGCTGTCAGATTACGCTCTTCTACCAGCAACCTCTTTTCTACTAAAAACGCTAACAGGTTCTCAGAATTATAAAGGGGAAAAAGGGAAACAGGACGATACCATGGGCAAACTTGTAATTACAGAAGGTTCTGGTGACAGTAGACAGCTCTGGAGCTTCCTGCTCATCTGGTTAATTATGATGTCACCACCCCCCCATCAATGCACAATATTTATAGGACTACTTCAGGACCTGTAGAATATATTTATTCTATACACTAACATCTAGACTATAGTCATGATACAGCCTAGTCATCGGGAAGGCCACAAGCCCTGCTATGGTACATCTCGATGCCAGTGCTGCTCTTTTACTGAGACAGAACCACAGAAAGCATGTGGCTTTTACAACTGGCTGCTGAGCTGAGTTTGAAGAGCACTGCCAATTGGAGGTGCATATAGAAGTGACAGCTCTCTGCTTTCTGGCTCTATGCATTTTAAAAAGCGTCTGCAAAGGATGTTAATTAATTAACCTGTATCACCTCCACAGCAAAGTTAGTCCCACCGGACGTACGCCACTGTTAAGATATTAGAATGTATGGACTGAGGTTTAGATGTTAGGTTTCAGTTCCAAGCTATATTTCCCATGTGGAAAACCAGAAACAGATGTGGAGTATCTGTTTCTGATTTCTACTGCAGCATATAGATCAGGGTGAACTCCACTGAGTAAAGCCAGATTACATCTAAGCGAATTGCCTTGTAAATATTGCGGAGGATGTGGAATTAGAGCCCTGAAACTTGTTTCAGACCACAACATCTCCCTCTCTCTCTCTCTAATGTCTCAATAACAAACCTCTTGTATCTGTATTTCCAAGACAGAGGATGGTATTCCCAGTCAGAACTCGCTCTTGCCCAGAAGCAAACCATTTTTTAAGGATTAAAAAAAATGGGATTTTCAATTATCTGGCATATTGCTAAAGAAAATGGCATTTAAAAATAAAAGTATTGGAAAGTCAAGCTTCTGCATTTGACAGAGGATTTGCTATTGCCCTTGAGATTCTTCCACTTCAGATCCAAGGTACTGGAAATGCCATATTGTGACTCGCTCCCCGTTGAAATCTAGCAGCACTTCTAAATAAAATTGTATTTCAAACTCTGCAGCACTAGAAAATGCATAGGAAAACCTCTCCACGACAATAGGAACGGTGTTCCCACAGGGGCTTGAAAGGATACCATTTTTAACCGCCTAGATTGGCACTTGAAATGATTACAGGTGTCCATGCAGAGCCATCAGGGCGCTGGGGTCTGCCTTTGCAGAGGCAGAGCTCTGCGGCCTTTCTCCTAACTTCTGAAATCTGAACTTGAAGGATTTTAAAACTCTGGTCTCGGGAGTCAAGGCCCGGTACGTTTCCGCCGGGCGAGGTGCCCGCGCCGCGCCAGACGCCCGAGCAGCAGCCCTGGCCGAGCGGGGGGCGGTGAGGGCTGTGACCGGGGAACGCGGGGCTTTCCTGGCAGGGGGAGCGCGGGCCGCTGCCCCGGCCGCGACAGGCAAGGCGCTTACAGCAAGTGCGCTACCCAGCTGGCGAGTACCACCAGTGACTCCCGCGGGCAGGGCGGCGGTGGGCAGACTCGGGCCTCGGTGCGGCCGGTATCCCCCGCCCGCGGGGCCTCTCGGAGGCGGCGGCTGCCGCAGCACGCGGAGCACGGCGCGGGGAGGGGAAACCGGCGCGCGGCCTCCACGCGTGCCCAGCGGTGCGGCGGTGCGCGGGCGCCCCCTGCTGTCCCTCTCTGGCGGCGCCCGCTCCGGGCCCACACGCGTGGGTGTCCGCCGGCGCGAGAGGATGCGGCGCGGGGTGCGGGGGGGATGTGGGGCGTGGGAGACATGCACGACATGGGCGAGTCGGTGGCTGGCGGCTGTTTGGGACCACGGGGCAGGCGGGAGTCGGTAGAGAAAAGCAGCCCGGAGCCACCGGTGGGCAAAAGACAACCGCGCGCCGTTTCCCCTCTAAATCACGCGTCGGTGGGTTGGAAACGAGAGGCGCGCGTGCCCCTGCGTCGGGCGGAGCAGCGCTGCGCAGCGCCTCCGCCCCGACACCTCAGGGCTGTGCCGACTGGGCAGGCACCGAGGGGAAATGGGGCAGGGAAACCTTCCTCCCGCCTCAGCGACGGGGGCTGCAAAAGGAGTCGGAGCTGTCGGGCTGACGCCACTCCAGCCCAGGGACAAAGGCAAGGCTTGGTGTCTGAGCTCTTAACATGCAGGTGAGTGCCTCGCCCACAAAAAAACCCGCAAAAAACCCCACCAAAAAGGCCCCCAAAAGACACAAGCAAACAAAAACCTCAAGTAGTAAAAATACTGAAGCAATGACAAGGTCTAGATCTGCTTTCTCCACGCTGGAGATCTGCCGTCACGGCACAGGAGCTATATGAGGTTTCCTATTCACGAGGTCGAACCCCATCAGGGCGAGTAACCCAGCTCAGCGCTCCAGGGGCTTGTCAAGGAAACACTGTCAAGGAAACACTGCCATAGGTTCAGCAAAACATCCAGGGCAGCTGACAGCATTCCAGTTTGCATAGGTTTTTTGTAGTTGTTCTCTTATTCTTGATAAAGGGGCCAGGGAAGCAGAATGGCGATGGGAAATAAAGTCTCTGCCCGCTCCAGTAAGGCAGAGATAGTGGGGCAGGCAGCATCCTACACTAAAGGAGCGTGGAATGAGAATAAACAGGCAGTGTCAGCCCACAGCGTTCAACCCAGTCTCATGAACAAGTCTTCAAGCAAATTTTTGAAAGGATTTATGACGTTAACCAAAATAGACTAACGGGTCACTTTAGGCAGGCTATATCTGGACGGTGAAAATACTGGAGCCTTTGAAAAAAGAGACCCAAATTCTTTCATTCGCATCAATTGTCTTAAATAAACAGTGTGCCGAGATGAGGCTTCATATTAAATATCAGCGTTTTAATGGTTTTCAACAGAAGGAAATGGAAAACATTGGTGAAATTAACCTGACAGATGAGGTAGCAGAGCTGCAATTTTAAAAGTAATATCCTTTCACGGGGTCCAAGAAAAACGGAATAGTCTTGTGTTTTTCTGTAGGCTCCTTATTTTATTTTCTGTTGCTTTGACTGGCAAGCCCAAATATTTTAGCATGAATTTTATTGCTGGGGAAAAAAACATGATTATTTCATGAAGATTACGTTGGAGGTGCATCTCATACCTTTAATAGCAGATTATTAACTTCAGAAAAAAATGTTTATCCAGCTGTTCTTCTTACTAAAAGCTCAGTAGATCAACATGACAATTACAGCTAGGCTTTTTTTCCCAGTGTTTTTTGAAATGAACATTCAGAGAAATTAGCATTTCTGCAAAATATTTGCTATATCTACAATTTCTGATAAAGATGCCAGTGAGAAAATGTAGAGTGGATGCCAGAAAGACATTCTAGTTCTGCCATATCTTTATGACTATTTTATCATTTCCACCTTGATGTTAGTGTGACCTGAAATGTGATTGGACCCCATGAACTAAACACTGAGGAGAAAAGAAAATAATAAAATGGTTTACTTGGGGTTTTGAAAATATCTTCTTCACAAATTTACTGTACGAATTCACATAGCAGGTGTTTACACCCCAAGACTTACATTTCAGTCTAGAAGGAGGACTGAATTACAAAGCTAGTCGCAACCTTTCCATGACCCTTTTTAAGATATTAATCGTATTTGCTAAACAGACTTGCCTTTAGGTTGCCATTAAAGATAGCAAATCTCTTGACAAGCCTGAAACTCAGGACACTAGCCAAAATAAATACTATTTAATATCCTTCTGATTTGTGCAAATGTACTGATCATTAGAGCAGTTTCAGAGGTAGCTATTCAAGAGGAAAGAGTGAACATTACATGGACCCTGCTCGATCCCTGATAGCATTACCCGGAGTTCCCTAAACGCCAGAGCATGGCTACATCAATTACTTGATTGTTATGGGGTTGGGGGGGGGGAGGTGGAGTTTGTTTTTCTTTCCTATATAGTTATAGCATAGAAAGGAACATAATTATTTCTCCATAGCTGATGCAATCCTTTTCCCTGGCTACAACCAGCAGTGTGTGCTGTGGTAGGAAACTTGTTTACGGGATTTTATTCTCGACAACAGTTGTCCAGTTCTAACTGCACTGAAATAGATTTATTATAATCCATGTAAGCAGCCTTTCAGTGGTATTCTTGTTACATCTGACTAGTATAGAATTTGATCCGTTAACTAGAACAGTTAGATGTAACTAGTATAACTGTCCCAAGAATAACCAATAAGGATGTATGGGGGAAAAAACAAAAGGAGTGGGTGTCTTCTGACTGGGAAACACAACTGAGAGAAGGTAAGAGGAACATGAAACACCTGAAATACAGGTCCCATGTAACAAAGGGGCAACAGAATGTTTTTCTTGGCCTTCACTAAACAGATTTTTTTTCCAAACGATGTTCCCTAATTAAAAGGAAAAGAAAATAAATTGCCAGTGTTCCCCTGATTAAAACACAAAACCAATTTTCATAACCAATACACTGCAGACCATTTGTTTTCAGGTTTGAATTATCTATTTCTCATGTGCAAACAATGGGATCCTCTTACTGGTTACTGTAAAGCTCCTTAGCACAGGAGAGTATGGCATCAAAAAGCAATTTCAGCAACTTCAGGCTTTTTGGTCCAAGATTCTGATTGAGGCTGAAGCTGTTTAGTGAAGACTGAAATTTTGTGGGCTCCGCACAAAGGGAACATACATTTTGCATCCCACACACAAGGATTCCTGCAAAAATAGTTACGGTTACTTCAGATGGCAAAAGGTACAAATGCTTAAAGTCTGAGCATTGGAGAACAGAATGAAATACTTGTGCTCACACTGAGCTTATCCTTTCAACAGGAAAAGAAGAAGTAATCACAGTTTACAGGAGGGTTTCTCTCTGCACCTGCAGTTTAGTTGCTGCAGTCCATCATCTCCATTACCTCTGGAAGTGGACTATTTAAAAATGTTGAGCCGTGCTTATGAAGAACTCTGAATGCTTCCTGTGCCGTCTCCTTGCCTCAGTCTCAATCAAGGCTGGTATCTAATAACTCGGAACTAGTGATTTCCTGGCAGAATATTATGTTTCTGCTTACAATCATTCTTTCTGGGAGTTGAGGTAGTGATGTGGAGAGTGCTGAATCCCTAACTGTGCAGACTGGATTAGATTTACTTTAATCCAATGTTTAAAAAAAATATTTACCTTGCTTTAGGGGAGTTTCGACCACTTCCTTTATTACTTTGCTAATACTTCAGAGATAGTTCTAAACCTGGACAGGAAGAAATTTAAAAATGGTCCAGGGAAAATTACAGAAGTCTATATAAACATGACTTTTGCCAGCATTTTGAGATATGCATGTATATATCGATATACACTTTATACATGCATATAATGTAAAATCTGTTATGAAGAAAACGTTTACTGCAGGTATTTAAATAAAACATGTTGGAGTCAGGCATTGCACGCTATTTGGCATACTCTGTTCTCATCAAATGAATATCAAGGCTTTTCTAATGTACTGTTGAAACTAAGGCAACTGTAGGGTTAATCTTCCAGGTTTCTAACGCTCCAAATCTCTTTCACAAGATACAACACAAATTGCATTGTATTTTTTATATTCTTATTATAGATCTATGTTGATATAACAAGGAACAACTTATTTTAACCAGTCCTGAAATTATTTGACTGGTATCAACCCAGATCCAACTTGTAGATTTATAAATACCGCTGTAAGGAGCAAAGTTCCTTGTCACCATGTCTGGCTAACACAGGCAATTACCAAATTGAAGGAGAAAGCTATTTGTGCCAGAACTTGCACCCCTTAATAATTCAGAGTTCTATGTTTAGAACAGAACAAGGAGTTACAATAAACAATATTTTGAGGCTTTATTTCCATTAACTTTATTCCATTCAGGATTTCAAATAGAAATCCTAAGCTGCCACAGGTTTTGTTTTTGTGTGCACAGTTCTTCCACAAACAGGGCAGAAATTACTTTCAGGCAGGAGTCATTATTTAAATAACACATGATTCCACCCACTTACAAATATACTGGCTGAGCAAGAAAATTGAATTAAGGGGGGAAAGAATTGGCACATTTCAGCAGTTTAAAGGATTATGAAATGCAGAAAAAGTTTTAGAGGATCTGTAAACCCAAAACACCACAGAAGTCTCTTATCCATCGCTATTTATGCTGCTATGTTTAATGACACGTTTTGCAAGCAAACCATTTGGTAAGTTTCACCCTGAAGAAATGAAAATAGTAACAGTAAAACACAGTAGTTTTATAAAATCATATATGTTTGAAGAGACATAAAAATTACGTGATGAGGTTTTTTTCTCAAAAAATTCTTTCTAATTGATAACAAGTGGAAATGAAAGGCCACTCAAAGGACTGGGTGAGTCAAGTTCCCACCTTTCTCAGAGGGAACAAAGAGTTCAGTCATTCCTTGAAATCCAGAGGATCATAGAATCAGTCTTGGGTCTTTGTCCAACCTGGGATTCATTTGTTCTTGGCTCCTTGTCTTCAGGACGATCACTTCTCTTCTGCAGAAACAGGGAAAATTAGATCCACCTTCATCCCTGTAATGCTTGCTGGCCTCAATCCCCATCTTGTCCTTTGATCCCACACATAAAGACTCTTCGAGGCAGTTCCCAGCCTGTCTGTGTGTTTCCGTGTGTAGTATCCTCTCATAAGCACCTGTTTTTAGCAATCTCCTCAAGTAAAGCTGAGGACACCACTAGGTCCTCCATGGACCCTGCTGTGCAGGAGATCTGCAAGTCCCCTTACCAGGATGGAAGAGTAAACTAAAATATTCTCAGTCTCTGGGATGTTGTAAAACGTGGGGTTTTTTCTCTAAAATTTCCACTTGGCCACAATCATCAAAGGAGATTAAAGAGCAATGGGTCTATTAAAAGCATATTTATACCATCTATGTGAAGAAGTGAAGACCTTCAGAAGACCTCTGAAGTGAAAGTGGGAAGATGTAGCTCATCGAAATTCTTTCCAGTTTGTTGGGATGTTTATTTTTTTACACATACTTTAGCATTTACCAACACTAGAGAGCTCCAGAAGATACAGGAATTAAGGAATACCATCAAAGGAGTAAAGGCATATTTCTCAACTCTTGCTGATTTGTCATAAATCTTACCAGTAATAAAGCTTGGGGAAATTATATTTCATTTCCTTTTGTTCACTATCTTAATTTTAAGATCTCATAGAAAGTTATGAGAGAGTCATTCTGCCTTTTGGAGACCTGGTCTATCATAAATCCTTAAACAGACACTTTGGTCTATTAACAGACTCCACTGCTTTCATTTTTCTTGTGCTTCTGCATTTCCTGATATCATCTGGGACCACAGGTGGAGTGTTGAAATAAAGCAAGAAGAGTTTTCTGCTGATGAGATGGCCAGACAGATATGGTCAGGGAGAAGTGCCAGCTGCCCATTTCCTAGCTCTGAGGTTCCACTGTTATATTACCCAGAACTGGAGGTTCCATCCAGTTTGTTTAATTCATTTTAGTACTTACATTCCACACTGATTATATTTCTCCACTTCAATCTATTGCACCCTGGGGACTTTTTTCTTTTAGGAGACAAAAAATCCTTAGAGTACTCTCATATTCTGTGAAGAAATAAACCCACCACCACCAAAAATGAACCAAAAGAATTGTTTCACAATCCCTCACCAACATTCCTTTTTTCTTTAACCTTTTGGACATGAAGCACTGTGTTTGTTTTAAATTAGCTCCTTTTAACTAAGCAGCTAACAGTAGTTGTAGCCACATTCTGATCTTCTGTAGTAATTGCCCATAAGACAGTGGAACAACAGGGTGAAGGAATAGGTCACCTAGCCTTCTTTGACCAAAAGATGTATCCAAATATTAAAACTAGCCCTGGTCACAAGTCATTTCCTGAAAGACAAAGGGACTTATCACACTTCTGGCAATTATTAAGATACCCTTAGGGAGATTTAAAGCATTTCTTTCATTTTTCAACTTTAATTTGCCTACAAAAATGTACCTGTCCAGAAAATAAATAAATAGATAGACAAAATATCTAAGTACAACTGCTTCATAACAGCAACATCAACTACAGAAAATCTTACCATATACTTATTTTTTTTCTTGCTCCACAGATTAATTCATTTTCTGAAAATGAACAGGGCAAATAAAAGCAGATCCTAAACTGGAGTCTATCACAGCAATTTCCAACAGGACCAAATGAATTAACAATTGGGAATCCACAGAATATAACAATCAAGATCTGCATGAGGGGACCAGAGTTGAAAGTGTCCCTTATGATAGGGAAAGCACAGGAGAATCCCAGAATAAAATTTCTCTATTGATATACTTTGGGATGTTTACTCGCAAAGTTCAGGAAGAGAAAGCTGACAGGTTAGGAGAGACTTCAATCTTGATCACAGATTGTCATAAAGACATATTTTAATATCTAAAATGCAAGTATATTTTTTTCCATCTCACAGGTTTTTTTCTCCAAATTCCAGTACAAATTATCTGGAAAGCGAAGGAATAGCAGTAACTTTTCTTCCATGTATGTATAAAATATTTTTTAAAACTTCATTTAGCCCCCATTTTCTTTCTTCACACAAAGTGAAGGCAGACTACCAGCCTCCAGGTACAATTTGGGTCATTGAAAAATTCCAGCTGTGTTAGTTTGAAGGTCATCCTTTGAAAACTATGCGTAGTATGTGTCTTGTATGCTTCTATACACAATTATTACTTTCCTTGGATTTGTTAGCATGTCCTAACTATCAACCGCAACTCCTGTTTTGCTTGGCAAGTGTCCCAACAGTCAACAGATGTTTTCTCCCTCCTATCTCTTCAGCAAGGAAATTACTTCCAAATGATATCCATCTCTCCTTGAACATAGTATGACTCCTTTTGTCCTGGGGTTCTCTTCTTAGCCCTAGTGTTTAGAAACTTGTAAACAAAAAGGATCCCTTTCAGATACCATGCACACTCTAATTTTGTGTTTACAAACTTACATTCTGGACCACCAAGGCTAATAGACAGTATCACCAACCAACCTTACCTGAAAAATGTTGGAAGATGAGTGTTTTAGAGATGAAAATCTGTAAACCAAAATAGGTTTGTGTGGCATGCTTCTCTGCCCCATAAAACCTATTCAGTTTACCTGCTTGAAAGCTTTATAGTTGGTAAGTGATTTGGTGCTTGTGATATACTGTCTGATGATTGTCAACACAACTGCTAAGATTCACAGAGCATGCATAGATTATCTGATGCTGCTTCCTTTTGTGCGTTCATAACTGGAGGCAACACAGGAGATGAAAAGTAAATCAGAACTTTGTAACTTTGTGCTGAGTTGAAATATTGCAGTTAAATTAAGTCATCTAGCTTTCTCATGCTAAAAGTCTAAAAATAAACCAGACATTTTTCAGAGTGAACACTTTAGACCAGACACAACAGTCCCCAGAAGTAAAACCAAAGGAGTATTTTTCAATTAGTGCTTGTTGCAGTTGAGGATCCTTGACATCTTTTAAGATTCAGCTGAGCTCTCTTTATTCATACAGAAATCTCAATTAGCTGAAAATAAGATTTTGCAAGCTCTACTTTTTAAATTTGTGTTCAATAAAGTACAGTAGGTATGCTTTCAGAAAAGGATATATTTGTTAGCACTTGAAAGCGTATATTTCAATGTCTATTTGAAAGTAAAGTTCTAAGTACTTCTCTCTCCAAGCAATTTGCAATTCTGAAAATGTTATCTGCAAAGCGAGCACACATGATGAAGGAACTTATGAAGAAAGAAGGATACTCTGTATCTTACTGTCTTAGTTTTCAGGACAGAGAGTTATAACTGTTCAAAGCACAATACTTCATTCTCTGACATAGCCAGTTACTCTTCCAGTCCCTCTGGTGTAAGCAGGACCTTTTACAGCCATTCTCAGAATAGGCTTTACCAGTGTGTTATCCAAAACACTAGACCCACAAACTCTAATAACTGCAAAGTGCAGTTGCAGTAAATTAAATACCATTACGCACAGACACACAGCACAGAATATAGTGTAGGAAAAACACAGACAACTTGCTCATCCTGGCTGAATGTTAAGCATTTGCCTTGGAGATACCTTCTTTGTCAACCCAGTGGTTGTCCATGGCCTCTCCCCATACAGCATACATCTGTCCTGGAGGCTTTGTACACCTTGGTAAAAAATCCTCCTTCAAGGATTCTTCTTTGCCTAACACTCTTCTTTGCCTAACACTCTCTGCAACGGTTACAATATTATCATTTCAGCTGAGCTGGTGGGCTCTTTCTGTCTCAGAAGTGTTGCTATTCAGAGAATATTCTCCAAAAAAATGGTATCAGGAGAGAAGAAAAGAGATAATCACCAATGAACATGAACAACGCCATCCAGCACAAAACACAACCCCATTTCCAACTGGTACACCCTGTGACTAAAATTTAACAATGCTATTAGCCTTTGGAACTAGATGATCTTTAAGGTTCTTTCCAGCCCAAAGCAGTCTATGATAACATTGGCAGATCCTAGCCACAGCCTTGTGGGTGATTGACATACTGTGAAACTAGAAAAAGGTGGAGAAAAATTAAAAACCTACTTATCCAGACCACAGAGAAAGACAGTGTTTCAAACTTAAAATAAGCAGCAGCAGAAATTCCTGGATCTCAACTGCAAATCAACCACAGATTCTCCTTGCACACAGACAACCAAAATACACAGGCTAATGTAAACTTTACAAAACGTGTGTTGTTATTATTAATGTTCCCAATGCATTGGGTATTCATATGTTTCAATTTTTTTACTGAGTGATTTTTGGTGTTGGTAAAAATTCAGACCACTGTTGATACAGATGACATCCTGTATACGCAGGAGCAAGTTTAAAAATATGTCACATGTCAGAGAATCATTTGCTCTTTGATCATTTTTGACCCACAGAAACATAGTCATTTCTGAAAACAGGTAAGTATGTCCAAGGAGAATCTGATATGAAAGTAAGCTTCTTATAGGAAATACTGTGTCATCAGCAAGTGGAGGGCTGAGAAGCTATTAAAGAGATAATAACTGACCATATCAGGCCAAAACAGGTTTCCTGTAGGCTCAGGCAAAGTTAAAGGTTTTCTAAGGGAGCACACTCTGGAGCATTAGCAGTAATCTTGGCTTGGTTGCATCCTTTGCCCATACCTGAGACCTGGAAAACCAGTCTGGCTGCTTCCGAACTGGTGTGGGTTTGGCATAACCTCATTCTGTGGTGTGGAGAGGTCCCTCCAAAGAGCAGCTGTCAGACCATCCTTCCCGCGGCAGTGGGAGCAGCAATCCCTCCAAGGTCCTTCCCTATACGTCGCCTCCTGGTTGTAGGGTAGGAATGGGGTCTTCCCTGTGCCCTTGCCTGTGATAGGACCCTCTGGGACAGCAAAATTCATGTTTTTCTACATTGCTGAACTGGTTCAGTATCACTTTTTTTAATGACCAGTAAGTGGTTAGTTATAAAATCATTACTCTTACAAAAGGCCTATGTTTTTAATCCTAAAGATGGACTGGCACCAATGCAAGGAAAACCACCAGGTGCCAAGGCTCAGTAGCTCATAAGCTGATCTGCTTCACCGCCTGCCTCCTCCTTCCACTAAATTGGCTGCAATCTTAGACTCTGGCTTTACTGCTATTCAGGGATGTCTGACACATCTTTGAGACCTACATCAAAATTAAAACAATTTATGAGCAAGGACCACCTACACAGAGTTAAACCATTTGAAACTCTGTACTGCTCCTATGATGCAGTGTTAAAATACTTACTGTTAGTACCTTAAGCTTCTTCCAGCTTACAAATTCACTATTTTACTTTGCATGTAAAGCCTGGAATCAGGGAAGCCATTTTTTCACCAGAAGCAATATTTCTTTCATTTGATATACACTAGGAATCACCACTGAGCAAGATTTTCCCCATCATTACTTTTTTTCTCATAACAGAGCTGTTGGATTTGAAACAAAAATGTGGTTCTCTAACCACAAAAATCCAACAAGGAGCACAAAGCAACAGAATCCTTAAAAGGCTCCTGTTTTTGGTTTTGATTTTAAATACGGTATTAGTAAAACACTTTTAAAATTATATATGGCAGAAATCTACAAGCAGAGTGCCTAATGTAAACTAAATGGAACCTGAAGTCACAAGTCTTCATATGCCAGCTCCATATGCAGCTACTTGAAAAGTATAATTTTGAATGCCAGAAGTACAGGGATGAAGAAAAAAGTTGTAATGTGTCCCCATTCCATCCCATCTCCTCTCTGCAGAAAGTACTGGCATAACTCTTCTTTGGGGTATTCTGAAGAATTTATTAACTTCATATCCATTCAATGAGCTGTAAATTTTACTACGGTTTTGAGCTAATGCCTTTAATAAAGTCGTGGTTTTCAATAAAATTAAATTACTATCCTTCTCAGCATATATTTTATTGAAATTGAGACATAATTAAAATATAAAAAGCTCTGCACAGTAGCTTTTAAATACGAGTTTAATGCTCATGAAGTGCTTCCTCAACTGTTTGTTTTGGACATGAAAGGCAACATTTTTCTGAATCATAAAGTCACATTTAAATTGTCCTTGATATATTTGCATGTGTTTCATTATAATATAATTTAGAAGAAAATATATTACTGAGAAAGACAATGTTTTCTGAAAGATGTTTGTTGAATGTTTTATTGACTCTTTTTCACACAATGATGTTCAAAGATTGTTTTCCAATAATCTGACACATTTCAAAAAAGTTCATTGTCACAGAAGTCCATAATTCTGAGTTCTCTGACTTTAACAGAACTACACAAAATAAAAAATTATCCTATTTTGCTAATAAAATGCTAGCAGAGAAAAGAAGGGGTCGTATCTATCATGCTCTGTGATTCTGTATGAAGACAAAAAGAATCACCGATTCAAACTGTACCCCACAATCTGAGTTTGTCATCTGTATTAATGGTGATTTGCTGAACTGCTAAAGCATGAAATAGTGAAAGACCCATGGGACAATCATGACTACATCTCAACAGCCTCATCCAGCCAGAAAATGCATCTCAGTCATGTAAGTGCAGAATTTGCTTTGTACAATACTCACAAACGGTCCTGACTCAAAGCCTTGATAATTGTGACCAAAAAAATGAAACATATCACTGGTGGTGTGCCAGGTACCTGCCCCATTTATTTTTTTCTTAGACAGAGATCTTCTCAGTTGCAAGACTTCATTGCCTAGATAAGTGCTTTATTTCTTCCAATTTCTGCCTCTCGTAGGCTATTTAAAATGCAGAGCAATAGCACTCATCTCAGAACTTCCCCAGCTGTCAAAATCAGGTACCTGTCCAGACTGAAACAAAGCTCTTCTCTGTTGCACATCTAGATTTAATTCTGAAGGAAATCCATGGCTGTGAATGATGGGATGTACACCTGCACCTGGCCCCAACACAGAATCAAAATGGTGGACACATGTCCATCACCAGCTTAATATGTGGCAGGAAGTCCTAGATCTCTTTCATAGTGCCTCCATGGCTGCTGTCTCTTCCAGATGCCTCTTACAGAGGTCAATCAGATCCTGTCAGATCTTATGTTGGCAAGCATCTCCACGTTCCTCTAAAGTCTCATCAGGATTACAAATTTAATTACCACTCCTGGTGCCCTTATCGGTTCTGTTTTATGAAAACTAAGCATTAAGCATTCCCTCTAGTAGGTAGTCTTAGGTAGTCTTGGCCATTGAATCAATTTCACCATGAGTAAATCAGTTCTGACTATTCTTCTATCATGTTCTCACTGCAGACAAATTCTATTCCACGTCTGATTAAGATGCCTAAATAGGACGTTGCCTTTGCAGACTTGACTAGAATTTTTGCAGTGTTTAATATCAGCTATCAGAAATGAATAGCTGGATCTAGAATAGTTCTGCCTACAAAGTATTAATAAATTCCATAATTTAATTATTTATTATCTGAAAAAAAAAAATAAAAATTCTTGTTCACCAAGGTACTGACAATTTCATTGTGTGCCCAAACTAGTTCTCATATTGTGATATTTATTAAGTATAATTCAACCAAACAGCAGCACTCCTGGACTGTCCGAGCATTCTTTAATGAGAAATGCATTATGTTTGTGTCAGTGATATTTGGAATTCATTTTTCTGTTCAGTCTGTTCTTGAATCTTGTATTGGTTACATATGGACTTTGAAATCTCACAAAAGGTATTTTGTTTCTGATGTCACACTCGATCTTTTTCATAATAATTTTCCATTTATTGTCACCAATTATGCTGGAGAAACAATTAAGCAAATTTAGAAGACATGTACGCAAACAGTCCAACACTTTAACTAGCCAGTCTACCCCAGGTAAGGAAGCAACAGTGGAAAATTGTGCCTATACAGCTCAGCAAAACTAGGAACGCCAAAGGATGTCGATGACAGAGTTAGACTTATGCACAACTTTCTGTGTCTTCCCCTGTGGTAAGTACACATTCATGAGCACTGACGAAACTGCCAGAAACTGCAGATTTTAAAATATCCAATGATACTCTGCAACCAACTCACGTGGGTAAAGTTCAGGATCAAACAGCTCAGCGCATAGTCAGTCCAAAATTAAACTGGCCCCTATGGAATACACAAGAGCAAGATAATAAACTTAGCATAAAGACATTCTTTTTTTAAGCATCCTTGGCCCCTTCCACACAAATATACAACTATTCAGCTCTTCAGATCCCTATCTAGTATCTGTACCTTTCTATATTTTACAGTACTAGAACACATTAGAATTCTTGGCAAGCATCTCACTAAATCATAAACAAACTTGAAGAAAATGTAAGGCTTAATTTTATTATTAGGGATAGTCAATAGAAAGCTTCCAAATATGCTTCCTTCAATAGTTAGACTCATGTCTAAATTCATGGACTAAAAAATTTTAGACATTTTCCAGATCGACCAAAACACCCTACTACATGCTTAGAGTCCAACAACACACTGAATGTTGAATACCTGCCAGGATGTGTGTGTGGAGGGGGACACGCATATGTGTATGTGTATCTCTTGCTCTCTCTTTTTCTATTTTCATAGAATCCCTGCTCTGGCTTTCTTTTTCAGCAGTTTTTGCCAATCCAAAATATGTAGACACTAAGTTAAATCACTCATTTTGTTTATGTGGCAACAAGTTCATACTTCTTTCCGAAAAAATGTTCTTGGCCTTGGACAAAGCAGGCTTTGAGAGGCTTCCATCTGTTTTAAATACACCACAAATCGTAGTATGGAAACCATTGCCCTCAACTGGTAGCCAATTTGCTGAATAAACCTATATCAAAACAAAAAAAAATTCAATTGCAGACTGTTTTCATATTTTTATATCATTTAATTTCAAAGGAATTCAGTCCTTGTATGGAAGAACTTTAAATACTTCTGAATTTGTCTTATTGAGTACAGGGTCAAGTAAGTAAGTTAACAAAACACAGTTCTTTCAAATTTATTAGTTGCTATTATCAGTGTGAGAAAAGAGTTTAAACCCTTTATATTCTTATATAGTACCTTCATAATGGGCCCTGAGTGCTATTGTAAAGGATCTTCTTTTTAACTGCTACTTCTGCTTGAAAGAAGGCATTTGAAAGAATTTGTGAGTTAATAGAGAGAGACTTGGAAAAAGCAAGGTATTCTCTGCCAAAGAGCAGAGCACCTTCAACTTTTATGTCTATATGAATATATATATATATATATATTGCTTATCCCATTTTATTAGGCCTAAAAACCCAAGGCAAACAAATGGTCTTCACAATCTGGTCCTCACAATTGCTTTCAAACACAGTTCCTTTGGACTCCAGAAAATTAGAATCATAGAATGGCAAGGGTTGGAAGGGAGCCCAAGGATCATAGAGCTCCAATCCCCCTGCCACAGGCAGGGCCACCAAATCATAGAATCAGAGAGTTATGGAATATCACAAGTTTATCATAAGGATTATCAAGTCCAACTTCCTGCTCCACAGAGGGAATTTCACCTTTCAAGATAATGAGTAAAATGTTTTATGTATAGAATTGTGTATGGTTTACATGAAACTAATTGCAGGGTTCACTCAAAAGATCATAGCAGATGCTGGAGTAAAAACTTCAACAACCTATTCAAATATATCTTGCAGCCCACACAGCACAGGTGTCTGCATTATGTTTCTGAGATCAAGCATACTCCAATTTATCCTACATTATGCAAAACTAAATCTTTCTGTGATACGTTTCTGTCTTGTATTTTCTTCCAGGCACGGTCTGTTTTCAGACATAGAGCAATCTAAAAATGGACAAGGTCCAGAAGCCAAGAGTCAGAAGCAAGGGACTCCATGACTGTTGTGGTAAATTGCCTGGGATCAAATCTGGTGGCTCATGGCTAAGCTCTAAACTTGTTTAGAAGAACTTGGCTTAGGAGAGCCAACAATGGCAGGAGGCACCTCACACTACAGCATCCAGCCACATTCCCTAGTTCTAAACCAAGACAGATGTGATAAGAATGATGTAGCTGAGCTTGAGAATGACCTGAAGTTTGACCCTATCAATAGAGGCACAGTCTCACTGCATTGTTGAAAAAGATTAAGCCAAAAGCAAAGGCTGATGTCTACCGGAGTTGTTAATAAGGATAAAACATTGAATACTGGAACAAGGAACTTCACTGTAGGCTGGTAGTCAGTATCCTTGCACTGTCAGACTTAATGCCATACTACTCTTTTACACATAGACAAAATTTAGAATAATATCAGGGCTGTGTGACTTCAGTAAACAGAAAATAAAATCTTATATGTCCTAACTCACATAAATATTCCCTCTTACTCTATCTGCATACTTGTTATGGTTGCAGATGTTGTGGAGTAAAATTTACAGATAATCCAGAAGTAGTATCTAAACGTGTGCAAAATCAAATCAAAACTACGGCATGCTAATGCCAATGGTTGACCTGTGACGCTAGTTTTCCACCCCTTTCTACATTATTATTCTACTTTATCAAGTCTCCCACTGCTGCCTGCATGAAAAGGATGAGAAGCAAGAGGCAGCTCTGCTCTGCACTGAGTAAAGGTGCTCCTCCCTTCCGCAGTGTGCACGGCAGGATGATGCTGCACACATGTGGAACTAGCAGCGATCTGTGGGTGCTGTGAGGAGCACATGATAGGTGGGATAAAGATGCAAAGGATAAAAAAAATCTCATTTCCTCTACCATGTGGGTGCCAAGATACCCCTGAAAGAACAGACCCATGAAAGCTTGAAGAAAGAATTAATTTCCATTCACAAGCCTCCATCACATCTTTAACCCTTTGGCCAAAATATTTATTAGTATTGCAATGCTACTTATCTGCCAGTGCTATTACTGTTTGCTACCTGGATTGGGTCTTAACCCTCCTTTTTATTTTTTTCCCCCCAATGTATTATATTTTCTTTATCTGTTCCTAGTAAATATTTACTGGAATTTCTTCTGATGACAATACTTCATACCTTAATAGCACCAAAACCATGAAGAAAGGCATTAGTAGTTAAGCCGCTCTCAATTCTCTAAATTTGCACAGCACGGGTTAAAGATAACTGGAAAGTATTCCTGTACAACAATGAATTGATTCATTCACTCGTTTCGGACCCTGAGCACCATATATATAAACTTTATACCATTTTAAGCATAGCTCAAACCCTTTTGCCCAAGTTACAAAATAACCTCACATCAGTAACTTCTCAGCATAGTAAAATCTCGCATACCATGAAGAGAGACCTTCGAATGACTTCTGTGCTGCAATTTTCACTTCATCACCTCTGACTAGTCCTCAGCAGATATCACTGCTTCAATCTCCAATTAGATGTATCAAAGAAGCCATCTTTCTGCTATATTCCTAACTTTTTATTAGCTTGATGAAATCCTTGGAATTTGTGGTTTTACTGAGTCCTTGCTCCAGTTTGGCAGAGGGATCTAGGCAGAGGGATCTAGTACTCTGATCCGGGAGTGGGCTGAGGCTCCGGTGCTCACAATTATGTCCTTATAAGGCATCTCAGTTCATTTCTAGAAAGTTTTCATACTGCAGTGAATTATTTATGCTCAGCAAACCAAGAGCTTTAATTGCTGATAGTATTTCAATGTTGTTAAGTAAGAACAGCTGAGATCCTGATTTCTATATGCCTCCACAAGCAAAGTGAGAAATGATGAAGCTCTCAGTCCTTCCCTGTTAGCATACAGCCGGAATACTAATGACACTATAAACCAAGCACAATGTACAAGGAAAACCCAGCCCCTGGGCTTTCAGCAAATTTGTCACCTTGTGTTCATTCATGCAGCACTCCTCTACAGACCTGTTAGATACCACTTACCCTTCACCCAAACCTGCTGAACATCAGAAAGCAACAGTTTTTCTCCTTTGAAGTTCTGAACTATAATTTAAGTGATGGAGGGGGAAAAAATTGAAAGAAAAAGCTCATATTAAAAGAGGGGCTGTCATCCCACCATTAACACTGGCTAGAGTGGAGCCTGCTCTCACCACAGATGACATTTGGCACCAGCATGGCTGTACCTTCTGTCCGTACATTCTCCAAGCAATCTGCTTCCACCGATCTCATAGCAAACTTTCCAGCCACTTGCTCCCAGATCCCAAATTGAAGAGACTTACTTCTTCTTCTTCTGTGCTGCACTGCTCCTCTGGCACTGCAGTGTTTATCTCAACACCTCAATATTAACAGGGAGGCTTACAGGACAGACATCACCTTTTGTTGTGCATACAGTATATATACCCTGAGTTCTCTCTGATCAGGGTCCGGAATCACTGCAACACAAATGAAAAAATACCAGCATGCTGGAAAATGCTGGCATTGTCCAGCCATATCCAGCTACTAATCCAACATGCCAAATGGGTACCTAAATGCACTTTCTGAGCTTTGCCAGCAGTATCTACTATCTAGACAAAAAGGGTAAGCAGCGCACTATAAATGTTTAATATAAATCCTGTCCTTTCATCTGCCTACATCATCAGGTCAAAATACCAGCCAGTTCAGCAGGAGAAGTGCATATGTCTGTGATTCAGTTTTCATGCAGACAGAGTCTCAATGCAAACTATAGTGAGAGGAGGGTTTCATTCTTACTGGGAATTCTATAATCAGACAAAAAAAATCAAAATGCAAAATTTTCTCAGTTTTTATAACAAGCAATTAGTCAGAACTAACTGGAAAAGGGACATAATCTCAGATTTTAGGTCAGGAAAAGTGCAATCACTCATTTTTAAAGTAGTTCTAAGTAAAGAATTCTGGCTGCCCTTTCACTTCACTAATGTGCTGTTCCCCTGAATTCAGTTTGCTTCGTGTGCTGTGTTCTCTTTTCCTGCAGCAACCCCTACTGTTAAAAATAAAACTGGAATTTTCAATTACAAGCCCACAAGGTTATTTTTAAGTAACCACTAACTAACAGCTCAGATTTTCAAAGTGATCCTAATCCTGTTATACAACGTGTTTTGTTTCCCCAACAACATTTTAGGGAGCAATCTCCTATCTAAATTGATCTCAGGGAGCAAAAGACATGAATTAGAGATTTATAAGACAACTCCCTGAACTTAACTAGGGGAACCTGATTGAAATATCTGAACTGACATTCCACCCTGTGCTAGGTCAGTGACAAAACTCAGATGTGGACTAAAATTTTTTAAATCCAGCACCCAACCTCCTTTCTGACTCAAAATAAAAATAATGGAATAAAAGCAGATATTCAAAAGAAGTATAATTTAAGGAAAAAGAAAGTCATCTTACAAAATTGGATGTGGTTTTACTTTAAGATTTCAGTTTCAGAGGAGCATAAGCCCAGGCTTAAGGTTCAGTTCTATCTTGAATTGTATCTAAGCTGCGGGATAGAAGCTTAGATTTATAATTGCCTTCATGCTTTGAAGTGATATAGTATAGAAAATAAAGGCCTACAGAAAGTCTAAGTACTGTGTCAAGTTTGGTAGGCTAAAAAGTTAAGTGAATATTTAAAATGGAAAAACAAAAACTATGCACTTTGCGGCTTATTAGGAGATTGTTTTGACAGAAGGTTGGTTCACAGCTTCTGTTCCCAGATTTATAGAACCTGACAGCAGAGCTACCACTATTTCTTGTTTTGAAAAAATGTATTCTATGTTTTTCTGTGACTGAGGTCACTGCGTGTCATCATGTTCCCTAGAGCATGCTGCGAGCAGAGCTCAGTCCCAAGTAGCCTGTTAGCAGACTGTTTCTGAAGTCATGTTCTATGTTTGTCTTTTACACCTACAAGGACTGAGAACATTTTCATAGATAGAAACGCTGTGTGGCTACGTTATACGTTGGCTGAATTCAAATTACTCATCTATTCAAAAGATATGCTGTTTAAATGGAACACATTCTTTCACTTGAGCCAGCTACAAAATGATGTGATTTTTTTTATTTTCAAAAGTTCTCCCAATGGACTTTTCTAACCTTGAAGGATGAAAAAAAATCTTTTAAAATCTCAAAAATTCTTAGGGAAAGTAAAGCATTTTCCATTGCCCTACTCAGTCTTCCCAGATTCAGTCCTTTGGATATGAACCTGGTTTTTTTACACAGTGCCCTGACATGTCATTTCACACACGCATGAATGTGAGAATTTCCTACAGAGAGACACAGTCAGAAAGTTTGAATAACAGTATCAGTGAATAGATGGAAGCCCTGGAACATCACTAACTGCTTGGGTCAGCCAGCAGCTCTCAGCAGTTTCTCTTGACTTCCCCTGAAGTCTGCACTGCCACAGATTAACTGATTTTAGTATCCAACCAATCTCTGTTTACCATACAGTCATCAGAGAGAAGGATAAGTATTACATACACTGGCAGAGGCTGCCCAGAGAAGCTGTGGCTGCCCCTTTATCCCTGGCAGTGTTCAAGGCCAGGTTGGATGGGGCTTTGGGCAAACTGGGCTAGTGGAGGATGTCCCTGCTCATGGCAGAGCGGTAGGAACTGGATGGTTTATCAGGTCCTTTCCAGCCCAAAGCATTCTATGATTCTATGATTTGTTGACTTACAATGTCAGTTTTAGGTAATCCCATCTACCAATAAAGTACTCACTACCAGAACTTGTTTTCTATCATTTTCGTGTAGTAAAATACTTAGGGCTCAAAGTGAAAAATAAAGCTTCCAAGATCACTACACCAAAAGGCAAGAAATACACGTCACAGGAACTTCGCACAACACTGTACAGAGACTGTTTTTCACTATCAGTTGAAGTAATTTCCTTGTTCAAATTGTCAACACAAACCAGACTCAAAAAAACCCCAGAGGCCATACCCTACCCATACCATACATTTCTCTCCCTCCTATAGTAGAGCTCCAAAAGTAGATATCTTTATGAAATAAATTGCCACAGACCTGGTTAATAACTTTTATCTCCTTTGAGGTCAAATCAAACCATCCTTTCTAAACAGGGCAGGTCATGCATATTGAGAGGACCCTTTATTTCTATGGAGAAGTGTAAATATGCATCTTCTTCTTCCACAGTGAATGCAGTTGTAAGACTCTATCAGCAGAAAATATGCAATATTCACCATTGTTTCACTGCAGCATGATAATGGATAATCATGCCCTGAGCTGAGTCTGGCACTGATTGCAATCTGCTTATAGCCTATGGAGTGACTTCTTTAACTTTACTGGTAAAGGTGAAGCTAGAACTTCCATGTATAGAAAGTCTGCTGCAATCCATGTGAAAATTTCCACTGACTTCAATATGCTTTAGTTCAAGCCTTTTCAGCTGAGTATCTTCAGTGGAGTTCAACTGATGAAAGCAGCTTTTATACGCAGATGTGATTTGCTATGTAAACATATGATGGAATATGCTTTCTATGGATTATTTGGCTGGTAACAAAGAATCTGGTAAACATTCACCCCCTTCAGACTGCAGTTTCAGCGACTGGAAGTTTTGTCTTTTCTGAGAGTTGTGTGAACAGAAGCTAAATTTCATAATAGCTTCCTAAACGCTGCTGTCTGGTTTCTGTTAACATTTCCATTGCCACAGCTTCTCAGATGGATCCACAACAATGCCAAATTCTCAAGGAGGCAGTAGGGAAATAAATCGTTTCCTGGTGCATGTTTTTTCTACACAGCTCAAGTGTTGCAGTGGAGATTGATTTGTACGAAGATACTCACCTAGGGAGAGCTGAATCACCCAGGGACAAGTCTGGCCAATAATAAGCATGTGATAAACTTGAAAGCAGAATGAAAGCTGAATGCCTGTCTGTTGTTGTCAAGAAATGCTCTAGAGAGGGTGGTGCATGGCTTATCAGAAATGAATGTTATGAGAACTGGTTGTAGTCTTGTCTGCTTGATTTGCAGAGATACAGACAGATAAATCTTTGTACCTTGAAAGACTGTACCTTGGTAGACACAAGTAAACTGTCCAGTGTCTTATCTTTTTTATTTTATACATATAGAATATTTTTAATGCTTCTAATTAGAAAAAACCCACCACACTGTTAGTTTCAGCCAATCACTTCAGCAAAGCTATTACACCTGGTGTGTTCTGTAAAAGAATTTCTCTTGCATTTCAGCCAAGATCATCTGGTAAAGCTTATTTACACTCAGGGAAGACATAACACAAAGGGCTGGGGTAGCATTAAGCTTTATCACAAGGACAACTTGAAACTGACCTATTTTTTCTCTCTTGCTAGGAGCCACGGTAAAGGGGCATTTCTAACAGTAATAATTTCACATATTTTGTGGATGCATTGCCCTTGTACAAGTGAATTGACGTGGATAAAAATTATCCTGTTCATAAATCAGGCTGCAAGATGCAACCTGTAAAAGGTCTCTTTTGTATACACCTGGATAAAGCCAATTAAACAGAGAAAACCGTTCTACTTCACTGGCACTGACCAGTTCTTTAGCTGAGGCAAAATTCTCCTTTCAGGGCCAGCAACAGATTACAGTTCCAATATTTTGCCTCCCCAGTATGCACAGAATTTTCTCACCATCTGACAGAAGCACTAAAATCAATCTCTGAAGGAATCAAAAAGCAGAATCTTACAAGTAAATGTACGTGAACTAGAGCTCATAAATAATGTTATCCCAAAGAAAAGAAGAAACTTCAAGAACTTCCAGAGAAATATCTGCTCCACAGATGTAAAACTGCCAAGTGATTTGCACTGCAGTAAGATGTGAAGTGCATATGCATTCATGAGCTGTATAAAAGCTATGTGTTATGCCAATGTTGTAGGCACAGTCTTGTGGTACTCAAGACTGTCTGCTCTGCCTTATTCCTATAAATATTGTTAAATGTTTTAGCAATTAAATATTTTAGTGAGACAGTGAGGGGATCTATGGTTTGTAATGCACTTTGAGATCTACCATAAGGAGAGAAGGTAAATATATTGGCATTACTTATACAGATACAAAGATAAAAGCACACATGTATGTGCACACACATACATATGCACAAGTGCATATTAAAAATACACTATATATAAAACTGACAAAAAGACAATAATAAATTATCTAGATTAATAATGACTGAATAATTTGAATATGGCACTAACATGCTATGTAAAAAAATTAAGTAGCATCATAAATGCTATACAGTGATTTGCTTTCAGCAACCACTATGATAGTGGTTGCCAGACTCTTTCCACAAATTCACAAAAGGCCAGTCCCTGTCCTTAGGTGACCACATGGCAAACTGACAAGTACACAAAGGTTAGGAAAAGGATATAAGTATTTTTTCCTATAGTCTGTGAGAGAGAAATATTTTTGCATATTTGAAACATTTCCTATAAAGACAGGAGCATTAAGATATTTAATATTAATCAAAAATTCATGAATTAATCCTTATGCTTTCACTGCCAGGGACACCTGAGCAAAGCTTTGAAAGCAGTTTCAAGATCTAGGAAGTGAAAAATTCTGCTGCCCAAAAGACACATAAAAATGCCAGTTTTCACAAAATGAACTCTGCTAAAGTGATCAGACTGCAGACTGAAAAATCTAGTTCAGAAGTCAAAAATGTAACATCAAACCAGGGCAGTGCAGACTTGATATAACAACATTTTCAGCACCAGACAAAAAGGACAAATTAGCTCAGTGGCTGGCTTGAAGGAAATTCTTGACTGCTCTGGATATCTCTGAGCAAAAGGACAAATGCTGGAAAGTGACAAGAGCTTCAGCTGCCTTCCAAAGGTGTGTTCAGACGGCCTTACGCCCTGTGAAATCTGCACGCAGAGTGCTGCCAGGGCTATTCTGAGCTTTGCCTTCTTTTCAAATCTCTCTGCTTTTTTTTTCTTCCAAACCTATGGTTAAGTTCTCTTCCTGTTCAGGACATGCCTCAAGTCCAATTTTAAGATATTATGCTTTTAAAGTTTCAGTATTTAAGAAATATAAAAAAGTTATATGTTTCCTGATGTTTCTTTTAAAATAAGCATAATTTCTCACATACTTCCTTTAAAACATTCTTTGCCAAAATAGTGACCTTGAGGGCATGAGTCTCATCTATTCATGGAAATTTTTTCTTAACAGAAAACAAGGGTCCTATTTCATCCTGTATTCCAGCCTAAGACCATCTAGGACAAAACAGAAGAACTCCTCATTCACCTAAGGCAGAAAATGCTTGTAGGTGAAAAATGAAGGTGACATCCCCACTCCATTGCAGTGGCATATCTTGTCACAAATTTGACAAAAGATTAATAAAAAAATCAATGCACAGTTACTTTTGTTTGTAGAGACAAGCAAAAAATGCCAAAAGCGTGGTGTCCCCAGCTGGCACTACTTGTAGACTGGCTGGCAGCCTCTGCAGAGAGAACAGGGAATACCAGCATACACTCAACGGAGCTATTTCCTAGTCACCACACAGACATGCTGCCCATGCAGTGTGGGAAATGGGCCTTCCACTTGTCTGTGACACTGCTATCAGATTGTTGTGGCTTAACCTCAGCTGGCAACTAAGGACAACTCAGCCGCTTGCTCACTTCTCCCCAGCCAAGGACATGGGGAGGAGAATGAAAGAGAGAAACCATCCTGGGTTGAGATAAAGATCGTTTAATAGGGTAACAAAGGAAGATAACAACAACCACCAAATGTAGACATAAATAAACAAACAGCAAACGATGCACAACTGCACTTGCTCACCACCTGCAAAAAAGTCTGTTTCTGAGCAGCAATCCCACCTGCCATCTCTCTTTCCCAGTTACATACAGGAAATGGCATTCTGTGGTAGGGAACATCCCTTTGGCCAGGCTGGTCAGCTGTCCTGGCTGTGCTCTCCCAGCTTCTTGTATACCTGGAAGGAGGTGGGAAGCTGAAAAGTCCTTGACTTTGTGTAGGAACTACAACAACTCTGAGAGGAAATGAATCAATATTGTGACCGGTGACTACCTAATATAATGAACGCTTCCTGCAGATTTGTTCTAATGCACTCGGGTCAGATTTGTTGTTATCTCAACCCATCGGGCCCATTGTTGGGCACCAAAAAGGACTGCTGTGGTTTAACCCGAACATGCAACTAAGCTCCACGCAGCCACTTGCTCACTCCTCCCCCATGGTGGGACAGAAAAGAGGAATGGAAGAGCAAAAATGAGAAAACTTGTGGTTAAGGTAGAGACATTTTTGGGTAAAGCAAAAGCTGCGTACACAAGCAAAGCAAACCAAGGAATTCATTCACCACTTCCCATGGGCAGGTGGGTGTTCAGCCATCCCCAGGACAGCAGGGGTCCATGACACATAACCTCTACTTGGGATGACAAACACCCTAACTGTGAACATTTCCCCCTTCCTTCTTCATCCCCCAGCTTTATATGCTGAGTATGAGGTCATATATTATGGGATATCCCTTTGGTCAGTTGGGGTCAGCTGTCCTGCCTGTGTCCCCTCCCAATACCTTGTGCACCCCCAGCCTACTCACTGGTGGGGTGGGGTGAGAGGTAAAACAGGCCTTGGCTCTGTGCAAGCACTGCTCAGCAGTAATGCAGACATCTCTGCATTATCAACACTATTGTCAGCACAAATCCAAAACACAGCCCCATACCAGCTACTATGAAAAAAATTAACTCTATCCCAGCCACAACCAGCACAGAGATTTAGAAGATATATTAAAGGAACTAAAAGAGTTTATTCTAGAGTGTTTATCATTGTAAATGTATTGGCCCAATTTTTCTCTAACAGTCAAAACATATGGACTCAATCCCAAAGCTCAGAATGAAGCCTTGCAACATTTAGGATTGATCGGCAGTGCTAAGCTAGATGTTTCCACACTGTCAGACAAGGGTAAGAGCAAAAAGTAAATATATACCATCTTCTGCAGAGGTTGCAGGAAAGGATATACTGGTGTAAAGTTAAGGCATATAACATTTGATTGTATGCCACTTTTTCAATCCAGTTTCTGCCATTGCTACTCCCAGTAGAACTGCACTAGAGACATCAAAGGCTCTGAATTTAGTCAGTCTTGATGCTATCATAGAAGCTACGGTCTTGCAATTCATCTTTAATGAGTTGTTTACATGGAAATCAAACAGCCATGGAATTTCTTGAAAATAGCTGAGGATCATTCCTAGCTCCTGTCCAGCATTCTCTTAAAAACAACTTCTGTGGCCATACATCAACTATCAGTAAGTGACACTCAGAGCTGTAATAAAGTTGTTTACTGTTTAACTCTGGACACACTTTTCTTATTATCATTCATTTGCCCTAGCCCATAACTGCTAAAATACATACTATCACTTTTGGCTGTGGCCTGGAACTTAGTAACCGTATGCAATAATAATTTACAAGGAACTCCTCTCTCTTTTATTCCTCTCATAGGAATAGGCTGGGAACCTGTATATACAGCTGTCTGAACTTGGATCATTTTCAGCTAAAAATATTATTTATGCTCTAAAGTGTCCTAGGAGCCTCCTAGACAGAGTTGTGCACAGATAGGAACTGCCCAATTTCACATGTGGGGAAACCAGGCAAGATTCAATGGAAAATTTCAGCCCAGATCTTCATTTGGGTGAATCTGGACCATGCAGATGCACACACTAAGTTTAGCTAACCACCTGGGAGGTCATTGGATTTTCAGCATGCTCACTTCAAGAAAATCCTGAACTTTCTCATTGGTTTTGTGAAATCTTTTTATTCCTTTGTTCTAGTTTGTTCCTTTTTCAAATATCCCTTCTTAGTGTTTTTTTTGTTTTTTTTTTTCCCCCAAACTGTGTATCCTTGATTTGTATTTTGGTCACCAAGAGTTTTAGCTCAGTTATAAGATACACCATTTCAAGTAATTGTACAGTAGACACAGTCCAGGATGGAATATATAAAACCCAAGCAGATACATCAAAGGATACTAAGTAAATTCAGTGCTTTAACCTTATGGCTTTCAGCATTTTTAATTATACATTAGATGTTAGGATCTCTGTGCATTCAGTCTGTAAAGTGATGCTGTATTTGGTGCAAGAGCTAATCCTAGTCCTTTAACAGCACTCACACGCCGCTATCAAAGCTCGCAGCAGCAGCTGCTAAATTCAAGAGCTTGCTGTGTGTATTCATCCAGTTCTTTTAAGGTCTCTGTGATGAAGGACACTGCAGACGTGCAAAACCCTATCACTATTTATTTATTACCAAGGCAGAAAGGCTAGCAGGACTCACACAAGGTTTAAATTTGACAATGATACCATTTTTTCCTGTTTTGTTTTGAACTAATGTGACTGCAGAACTTAAGAAATTACCTTTAATTTGCCAATTTATGTGTAAAAACACCCAACAAGGTTAAATAAAGATTTCTTTTTAAATTTTAAAAAATTTTTTTCTAAATTTTCCCTAGCTCTTTAAAACAAAGAAATACCACAAAATCTAAAACTTAAGACTTTTTTCTGTGCTGTAGGAGAAAGTATAGACATGCAACAAGATCCAATGGTATTAAATTACAGTCATACTATGTAGTAATATAGTTAGAATAAACATGAAGCTTCTATCACAGGCAGACTGGTGTTTTACTGGCACTTAAATGCAAACCTTCTATGGCAATAAAAGAAGAGATAATTTTGGAATGTAGTTTGTAAGTAGTCAGGTAACAGCAAGAGACCCATATAGAAAGAGGTGGATTATTTCTTAGAGCAGAAAGGTAACTGAAGCTGACCTTCACACGAGATCTTGTCCCATATTCCCATTATGTTTTTAAATGTCTCATTTTGAAAAACTCTAAGGCTCAGGTGAGAGATACAAAGTGATACTTACTGATTGTTCACCAGTGAAATGAAGCTATACCTACTGATTGTTCACCAGTGAAACGAAGCTATCATGGAAGAAAACAGGCCATTCTATGGCCTTGGATTTAAGCTATTTTAATGAGCGTGAGTGGACAGGGTGACATTTTTAGATACAGAGTTGCCAAACTAAAATTAAATCTTTTTCTAGGATAATGGACAGATTTGATTTGAAATGTCATATAGCTAAATGAAGTTATTTCACTTTGACAGATAAACAATTCAGAGAATAAAGAGGCAGAAGCCAGGCAGACCTTTTTTTTTCTGGGAAAACTACCAGAAGACGACAAAGCTGTTATGAGTTACTCTGTTTACTTTCAGTAGTAGGAGTTGACAAGACTCACAGCTACAAAGCAAAAAAGGATAGATCTGCTTCATGAATCAAAAGATTCCTTTGAAACATTTTCTATTTTTCTAAAGAAAGGTTGTCAAAACATAATGGTTTTAATTACTTTGAGATATTTTTTGTGTTTCCCTTAAGTGTCTACAGCTGTCCCTTGCTCAATCATTTAAAAAAATAAAAGATGAACTCTCCTAAAAACCATTACTTTTCACATATTCTCCATTTTTATTCCTTGACAGTTTCAGTCCTTTGGAATGAAAATACAAAGACTGCTTCATAAAGCAGGTTTGTGTTTCTGCCACTTACTTTCCCATTTGCACAATAATTCCTTAGATTTCGGAACATGATAAAGCTTCAGATACCACTCCAGAAGCTACACTGTTCCTCAGGTGCTATAAGACATGTAGCAGAGCCACCTCTACTGCAACATTGTCCTGGGTTCAGCCAAATCCTCAGCTGCCAGATGGGGCTAAACCACAGCAAGTATATACATAGAACCATCAGTAGTTCAGTAGCATGTAATGGGAACTGAAGTATTAATATTTGCACCATCTCAGTTGAAATCTTTAGCTGAAGTACTTCCTGGCTTCTGACTGTAAGTAGAAAACGGGTATCAGGAATATATATTTATATTTATTAGTTCTACTTCTAAGTATGTGTTTACAGATGTGGTGGTTCAGCCCCAGACAGCTGCTGAGCACCACATGCCACGAGTTCACTCCCACAGGAGAGACAGACAGAGCCTCCATGGGCTGGGATAAGGACAGATTACTGACAAAAACCACCATGAAAGTAGAACAATAATGGCCAGTTACACTCACACCCAGTTCTAACGCAAAGTACCTTACTAACCTGACAATTACAGAGCGCTGCAAATTGGCAAGGGCCAACCAACTGACCAATCCAATACTCCAGCCACACACAGATTGACCTGAAAGTACTAAGTCCCTACCCTTCCCCAACCAGCTGCTTTTATGGGGAAGTGATGTCAGGTGGTGTGGAAAACAGCCCAGGCTAAACTCAGCTCACCTGGGCTGGCTGTTTGGGGAGGTTAGCTCTGGCCTGGCAGGAACCAGGACAACAGAAGAGTGAAAGAGAGCAGGATATGTAGTTAGCAAATACTACTTTTAGCTGGTAGAACCCTCAGTTTCTATTATTCACATTAATAGAATGCAATACAATCCCCACATCATGCAAAGCCTTGAAAAGTAAATAAATAGGTACATAAATAAATAAAAATGGATGATTCTTTATAAAAGGATATGAGAAAGAATTTAGTGGTGCTTAAGAAGTGTCACAGTACAATAATATAGGTGCATGGACCATCCATGTGTACAGTTTTCTACAGTGATACCTAGAGATTTCAGCTGCTTAATCAAGCCTTAAAAGGTATGTAAAAGCCACATCTGTAGAGGTCAATATGGCATTCCATGACAAGCTTCTTTCTTCTTCACTTCTGCAGATGTTACACCAGGCTTTATCTCTAGTCATATTGCCCACTTTTAGGCAGAACTCTATCTGGTCAGTAAAGAGGAGAATGAATGTATGTAGAATGAACAAAGACTTTGCTTGTTCCTCTCCTTGGTGCATAGACTACCAGAGCTATGCCAGAAATCACAGTCTGCAACAGATAGGGCCAGTACAATTCTGAAAGAAACCAAAAGAAAAGTCAGTCTTGTTGCTGGCTGGTCCTAGAGGAAATGTGTTTTGTGGAGTTGAAAATAACACAGTGATAGCTGAACAACCACTTATCTTCCTATATCAAAATTACAATGCATTAGTCACGTGTTTTAAAATTAATTTTGTTCAATGCCCAGAGTTCTAGAAGCACAATTTCACATAATTTTGTATCAGTTTTACAGGCTTCTTAGAAACTGTCATGTAAAAGTACCAACAATTTGGAAATTATATTATCCAGAATTTTTGTCAAGAAAATAAGATCGTGTCTGACTGTCAAAAAGCTTGTTTTCTGTCTAATAATTCTCTAGAGGCTTTTTGCTGATCTCTAGACATTCAGCCCCATTACTCTGCAGGCCAGCATAAAAATGAGGTTTTAATCTATTGATTCTAATTGATAGAGACAACAATAGCATTTTACAATACAGACTTTGTTTCTGTCATGCCCTCATAGTGTAAGTTGTGCCTCAAATTGAACTATGGAACCTGGGGCCACATTCTGCCGGAGCCTTATTCATCCTTGGAGCGTATTTCGAGTCACAGAGATGGATTACTGAGAAGAAAAGGAAAAAAAAAAGCCAATGAAACGGGAGATCAGTAGCAGAAAAGAACCAGAACACTGCACATAAGTCTGTAATTAGGGGCCAAGTCTGTAATTAGGAGCCTGATGCTGCAATAGTCTGAGTATTTCCTGGATAGTTGAGATGAGTACCTTTAACTCATCAAGTGTCATCAGCTTATTCAATAACACAGCACTACAGTAAGAGGAATGAACAGAAGGTTACTTAATAGATGTGGTTCAAATGGTATTGAAAGGCAAAAAATTAAATGTGAGACAGCTGGAATATTTTAGTTGGAACTGCATGCATCCTATGCCAACCAAGGCATTACAGCTCCTCACCTGAAGCAGAGAGAAGGACACTTCATGAATTAAGTGCTGTCCAATCCTCTGTGTCACTTTTTTAATAATTATTTTTTAGGATAATCTGAAGCTACGTTGGTTAGGCTTGAAAAGTTTCCAGACTGGCTCAGAGTTTGTTTTTCTTCATCTGTCTAAAATGAAAAAAATCCTTCCCTCATAAATCCATATCTTCAAGTGTGCTGCCTTATCAAGTATTACGTGTTTACCCTGGAGGATGAATAAGATTATGCTATGTCCTAGAAAGCCCACATTAACAAGTTCATATGAACACTGGAACAAGTTGGTATGATCATCTAGTTGTACGTGAAGGAGGAACAAAACCTAAGAAATTGTAGGGTACAAATTACATCTGATGAGGCATATGTTCATCTTCCCAAGAGTTAAACTTTTTTCTTTTATTTAAATAGGACTAGTAGGGAACAAAAGAGCTTCTACTTTTAAACTAAGCCTGTGAATTCTATTAAGAAATTTCCAAACTTTCACACCATCTCCTTGTCAGGACAGGATTTTGGATTCAGTGCATCTTTGTTAAAAAATACCAAAATAGAAGCTAGCAGATGCTTCTTTGTTTTGGAAAGGTCCATTTAAGGTTTTAACTAGAAAGGACACAATTTAGTTTTGAAGTTTAAAAGCTCTGGAGTATTAGGCTTATTTTACAATATTTAATTATATTAGGAAACAATTTCATAGTGTTAGAAGCTACTTATAATCCCATAATGACAGAGTAGTAAACAAATAATGATCATATAATTAATAACAACAACATTGCTAAATCAAATGTTGCTATATGAAGAAAATTTAAAAATGTAACACAAGTCTCCATTACTTTTCACCCATCATTTCTATTTTGAATGACTAGTGGGATAGAGTGTGCACCTCTTTTATGAGGTTGTCTACTTGGCACATTTTCTAAGTGAATACAAATACTACTCACAGACAAGGCAAAAAATATCTGTCTAGCCTCAATTTTTGACTTTCTTTGTTACAAGCCTGAGAATACTGGAAATTACTTTTGTGAGGCTGTGTGAAAAATCCTCATAATCTCATATGAAATTCTCTTTGGTCCTTTAATTCCAAAGTTTTTATTGCTCTGTGTTAGAAGGTTATAGGAAATTGTGGAAATATAGGAAATTTTATCCATTCCTTCTGCTGAAGTGTAAATTATAATTACGCTCAGTTTCATATTATCTATGAAAGTTTTTATAGCCAAACAAATCTAAAACACCCCTTTCTCTTCACTAAGGAATGACATTTTGTACTTTCTTGCTCCACATGAATTACTTTCATTGGAAATAATATATTTCTGCACTTGCATACAAAAAAATAGCAAAATATAGATCATTAAAAATTACAGTTACAAAGTCAACAATTAGAAGAATTGGCATAAGAGGTAATTAGGAAAGAAAACACTGTGTTCAGCTCACATCTGAGGCTAGTTTATTCCTACCTTGCTGGTATTTGGACACATGCAAATGAATCTGAAGATGATAAATAGGAAATTATTAGTTTTTTCTTAGTAATAGATGCTACAATCCAGAGAGAAACAAAAAGTTGGTGAAGGCATTCAGACACATTTTTTTTTCAGTAAATTTCAATTAAATTGCTGCAGTGGAAAACTATATATTTCTGTATAATTGCTAGAGTATTGGGTTTATACAGAGCAAAATAAGTCATTCATAGTGCATCCAAACTAAGTCTTACTCAAATGTTCCTGATATTTTCCTGTTTGAAACGTACTCCGAAAAGGACAAAAAGTTTTCATAAGTTTAGCTATCACAAGGAGGATCAGAATTTGGCAAGTATCACAGTGGGAAGAAAACACAACAGTCGGACACCTCACATATCTTTCTTTTGAACCTGAGCCCTTTCCTGTGGTAAATAACATTTCTTTAAGTAACCAGATGTCCAGGAACACTAACTATGATGCCGGTCAGGATGCCTCAATGGAGGAAGACCATCTGATGTAATAAGGAGGAGATAGTTTACAAGAGAAAGGTAGAAGCTAGAAAGCTCTTTGTTAAGCTATGATCTACAAGGTAATAATTGATGACGTTTCAATAGGTATGCTCCTTCCAAGGAAGTAGAAAAAAGCTCAAGAAATGATCAGCAGAATTTTTTTTTTGCAGGAATTAGAAGTGATAACTTTGTTAGCAAGTCTTCTGCAAAAAGAAACAGAATGTGTGTAAATATATAATTCACCAGGAGTTAAAGTGAATAGATGTGGAGAGAAGCCTATATTCATAGGGTCTCAACACTCATGGGGTGTTTCTTGAAAGGGACTTCTGCTAATGTTTACTGCTTTCATGCAAGGGATAACACACTCTCCTACCTGCCCTAACTGGACACAGTAAACATTCTGTGACTGTTTTTCAAAATGTTAGTGCAAGTGACATCCAGCATCAGTTTCTTTTTATTTCTGTGTATTGAATAAATATGAACAGCCTAAGCTTGGCTCCATACAGAAGCAGGGGCGTTCTATAACTAGAGATGCAATTCAAGTGACTTGTCAACTTCAAGTATTTCTAAAGCTTCCACATAGTAAGTCAGACATTGCATTTAGAAATGAAACTCAGGTGTCTGATAGTTAACAGATAAAACCCACTAGCTTGAATTCCAGCATGAACTGTTTCCCCTAACACTAATGGAAGCAAATAGTTATAGAAAAGTTCATTATCCAGATATCTATGGACTTAATTTCAGGAAAAGCTAACTTTTAAATGTGAGCACTTTGACTCCACCACCCTCTTACTCCTCACACACAAATCTAAAGGCAAACACAGACTATTCAGAGACTGAACTTTAGCTGACTCTTTTTTTTTCTGCCATCATCCTCCAGCTGCTTTGATGTTATTGGAGCTTACATTGAGGTATGATTAGAAGGGATGCTGGAAGTGTGCCCACCTCTCCTCCCAGGATTTTTAAAAGAGATGTGAGTAGAACTTTCAGACTTTGGCTACAGATGAAAGGCTCTAAAAATACAAATTGTGGAAATGTGAAGAGCTCACCACACTCTGTATCAAGTAGAGCCCTCACAATTTTCTTCTTCGCAATAACTCACATGAGAATCTCCTCAAAGTAAACACAATAATTAAAAAATACACATTTAGTAGCAGGTATCTAGATCAATTTTGCAAAGAATCCTGATAGTGAATGTTTTTACCTACTTCCTCAATTGGGGTTATAAAACAAAAATAAAGGCAAGAACATGTTACTGTAAGGGGGAAATACCTTGAAAAGATATTTAAGGAAAACTTTCTAATAGAAAAACACCGTTCCTGGTAAAGATTAATTGGATGTATATATTCATAAAGGAAAGGGACTGCTTGCATTTTTCTTAATCTCCATTGCTTCACGTGGCAAATGAAGTCTGTTTTGGGATGACTTTTAACAGTCTCCAGCTGAACATCCTACATGTTACACCGAACTCAGTACACATTTAATTATATGAGCAGATTGACTTTCCTCTTCCTACTCCATCAAAGACTACCTGCATTATCACTAGAACACAAACAAAAAATTAATTCCACTTATTTTTTTGAAGTTATTCAAAACTCCACACTTCACCAGCTCCTCTCTTTCATACCTTTGTGATCTGGGAATTTAACTGAAACTAAGGATAGGATTGTGTTTAGCACACATCCTATGAAACAAGCATAGAGAAAGCAAAACCCCATTATGGAAGGAACAAGATAGCCAAAAGAAGTCAAGCCTCCAATTCAAACACAACAGCATTTCAACAGATGGTAAGTATACTGTGAAGGCTTAAGGATCTAGCAAAGCAAAGCAGACAGCCTTGAAAGCAGAAATAGCAAGACAACCCAAGAACAAGCACTTTTAGTAAGGTGCCAAGAAAAAAGATGGGAAGTTTATTACAGCTCAGGATGTTTGAAAAGGTTATAGAGCTTTGGGCAACTCTTACTCATTGTCTTTCTCTTATCTATTACTGCCTGCATAAGCGAAATAAAAGTTTTTACTGTATTCCAATCTTCTTTCAATTGTTGACTACACCACTAGTTTCTCCTCCTGGAATAGCATCATACCAGTTTTCAGCCATTACTGGGATGCCATTCACATCACAAGGTGACAGAAATCAAAAGCTGTAATGCTACCTCCTCTTATCCTGAATCCTACTAATGTGTACCCCACAATCAGTTGAAGAACACATTTAATCCAGCCTTTTCTTTCATGGAACATCTATTGTCATCCCTGTTTATAAACACTGTAAAATTTTGTGCTGCATAAAGTTTACATAAAAACAGTAATTTGCACAGTAGAACAGTAGCTTTGCTTTTGCTAGCAAATATCCTCTCACAATAAGGACAAAGTGCTATCAATAAGGACAGCACCTGAAATACAGTACCTGCAGTGTGATGGTATGCATTATTCCCGAGGACTAAATAAACCACACTGGTTGACAACTCTTCCAGTGCCAGGCAGGAACTGGAACAGAACCTTTGTAAGCTGCAGGTACCAGAACCCTATCAAAAGTCTTTGCAGAAAGCTGCTGCTCCCTTAAACCATGCCCACATCTCATCTCTTACATTCTGCAGAGTCAACAGGAAAAAAACACCAACACATCTGAATGGCCTTTCTTTAGGAGATGCTTTGTGACCTAAAATTACAATAAAATTGCTGAACTAACCACTTGCTAAAAACCTATTAAGTACAGCAGTCCAGATTTGGCTTTTTATATAATGAAAGTGCTAAAAGTGAACTTTCCTCAGTCTATCAGAAAAAAATATTTTATTCAATTACCACATGATAAAACTAATTCTAACTGAGACCTGTTGGGTGAGCAGTGTTAATCCTCCATTTTGACCATCTGCCAATGTAAAACTTTTCTCAGATTAACATTTATTAATACTGTGGGCCCTGTGTTGGGAACAAAATCAAAAAAGAGTATCTGAATGTGATTGCCTATTTTTTCTTTGACTTCATTCTTTCCAGATCACTGACAATGGCAGGATGACAATGGAAAATAGCTCTTCTTCACATTTTATAAATGCTGCAGGTAAGTGAAGAGCTGAACATATTGATGTGGATGGTGCAGCACCATCAAGCAGCAATTATTTCCATGACACGCAGTGTTTCCAGTTCGACGCTTCAGCATAAATCTCAGACACAAATACATATGGATCTTCTCAGATAAGGATTTCAAAGCAGTCCAGAGAGAGTAAGGTTTGAGCAAAGGACTTACAGTCAGCTTTCTGAATCTTATATGCAGTTTAACTGATTAATTTTTGCATGATTTTGGTCAAGATCACAGGTATGCATCAGGTTACTCACCAGAGCTTCAAAGGACCATACAAACTAGAGAAGCAAAGAGTAATTAAAGAACAAATGTGCTCTTCTTATTACCAAGCCAGTGGTGTCCTCACTGTGGCTCACGAGTAACACTTTGCACACAGAAACCTCCACCACTTCTCATACCACAAACAGCAAGATAGGCAAAGCCAAGGACACTAGAGAGGCTTTGAGCAGGAGACTAGACAGGATGACCTCCAGAAGTCTTTTCCAACTCACATGATAGTATAAAGAAATGCTGTGTTCCAACTGAGGGATACTTGTTTCGTACTGCTACTTATAATCCAGAAGTAATCATAAAAATAATTTAAAAAACTGATACAACTCCTTACATCTTCACAGTGTCTGTGAGTTGTATACAACATTTGTGAGAAAATATTTGTGAGTCTGAGACAGACATTGTAAAGCAAAATACTCAAAAAGATCTAAGTTCTTGCATTTTATTATTACAGTGAGAAATGTCAAAACAAAAGCAGTTTGAAGAAAGAACTAAATCGGCTTCCTCAGATATCTTGACAGAGTCATGTGCATATGAATTTTGGTGCCTTCAACTGTAAATGAAAAAGCTAACTTTTATTCCAGAAGCACATAGGAAGGTATGGAAAATCAGGTATCTTGCTCTTGACTTCAAGTAGAGAATGACAGAACTTGATTCACCTAAAGTATGAAAACAACCTCAGGTTTATCACAAATCAAAGGCTTGGCTAACACTGTATTGTTATTCTCAAAACTCTTGACCTTATTCATGAAGTAACTAGCCCAAAGTTTGTTCTTAGTAAGAGCAGTGAAAATCCAGCCTTCCCTGAATCCAGGGAATCAAAGCAGATCTGCACCTGTGACATTTCCAGGAGGATCTAGCAAGAAGCATACATAGATCATCTAAGGGAGACTACGCCCTCCTTCACACTGCGTCTGAGCAGAGACTGAATCATCACAATAGGTCTGGCCCCTGACAGCAAGCACTGCCTTTGCAGCGGGACTTTTTCTTGGACCACACCTTCCCAAGTTCTCAGAATGAGGTTTTCTGAGAAAGACTGTCAATTGGAATCACAATGTATCTTTGGAGAATCTTTAATGAGGAGTAAGAAAAATATACCTTCACATTCTGTAAGTCTTTGACCGATTAGGGCTCTGTCTCTTCTGCCAAAATGGTACCTGCACCATAGAAAATCTTAAAACCTAATGCACTGAATCCTTCAAAGTGACAAAGTGTTGCATTACCAGTGCTGATTATCCAGATAGAAATAAATTATAAATACTTTAGTGAGTCTCTCAGTCTTGTCTGTTTTACAACAGAAAGCATACTTTCAACCAGAAATTCAGCAATCACTCATCTCTCATCTGGGTGGCACTGACTAACCTCAGATCATATTTTTCACAGGTTCTTTAGGAAAGGCGCCCAAGCAGAAATCTCTATCCTACTGATCAGGATATTCTGTCAGGTGTGGGTGGGAACACCTTCCAGAAAAGTTGAGCATTGAATTCAGAATACACTCCTGCTACCATTCTCTATTCACAAAAATAAGAATAAGCCTAACTCCATTTTGAGAAAAAAAAGGACATCAGTTAACACCTCCAGGAGGTGATTTATTGCTGGAGATCCTGGGTAAGTGGATATAGCCCTGTAGACTGGAGAAAATAGTCTGAGGGATTTCAGATTGCCCCTCACCACAGTTTAGGTGCCCAGATTACTTCTTAGCAGTTATCTTACAAATCTTTTACTTCAAACCCACAGTTGAGAATGTGTAATAATAAAAACGGTTCTGAAGTCTAATCCAACAGTCAAGTGCCTAAAAAACCTAAGTGTTAGGGTGTCAAACCTTACTGAATCTGGCCATTTAACTTCTTTTTTGTTCTCATTACCAAATAAAAACATCAAATGCAAAATATCAAGATATTGCGAGCATAGAAATAAAGCTGTATTAATTATTAATAATTACTTAAATCAGCTAGTGCAAATTCACGTATATTTTCCTTCCTAAGGTCAGTCTTGATTTCTTCAAATAAAGACATGAGATGAACAAAATATTTGGAACAAAAAAATTTTGGATAATATTGTTTTAAAGCTTTGTTTATTTTACAGGTGTAAAATTTGGATTAAAAGCGTGTAAAATAACATAGAAGTCCAGCAATTGAAAAGATCTGACACTGAAAATTCTGTGGCTGCTCCACCCTGTCCTACATAAATGTTAAAATTAAGAGTAGCAGGAAGGCATGTGTGCTCTTAGAACAATTTCTTCTTGTTTACAATTGCAGTAGGCTAAAATGACTCATCCTTCTGTACAAAATGGGAACTGTGTGCTCACAAAAGATGTTTTGGTACTATCTGAAAAGTATCAGTAAAGTAGAACATCAAAATGATGTATGCAATTTCTTTGAATATAAACGTGAAAATCATGGTGCCTACAAGAATGTGAAAAGTTATACAATTTGTTAGAATTCTCATTCATGCTGATAAGCTAGGGAACAACATCTGGTTTACTTCATAACTGTTCAAAGGGCAGGTGTTATAAAACTAAATTAAGATCATTGCAATACTTGTCTCTCAGGAATTTCTAAAATAGAACATTTTCCAGACTTATAAAAACTATATGTAGCATTTTGGAAAATGTTAAAACTCTTTATACCACAAGTTTATCCTTATACACATAATAAATACAGTTTTTATGAAAGGCCTATATTGAAACATAAACTGTAAAGATGTAATTTTCATAAGTTTTCTGTACTAGCTATGTATGTGACAGTTTTACTGATAATTTCAAAGGCAGTAGAATAAGACAAGCACTTGGTGCCTGAAAAGTATGCCAAAAATGAATTGTAAAGTGTAATTCTGCTCAAATTACTTTTTGGCAACTATTGTAATATCTATATAAAGTTTATTATAATGTCTACCTCAGTTTAAAAAAAATTTTGCTTTACTCTTGTAGAATAATGCATACAAAACATAAATACTAATTCCAATATGTATTGCAAAATATGTACATACACCCTGAAGGATTTAATCTATTCTTCAGCCTCAGTGCTGAAACACAAGGTGACTTCACTTGGAAAAAAAACAAGGTTAAAGGGTCGTAGACAAAGAATGAACCATTCTACTTGTCTGAAAATGCAGTGAAGTAGATAAAGAGGCTAAAATCTTTGCTTCAGGAATGGTACGGAGACATGTTCCTTCCTGTAAGTATTCTCCATAAAACAAGCTATTAGAAAGGAAAGTCTAGCCCTCTCAGCTACTTAGAAGGAAACAGTCCAGGAAAGATTATTTGTGTTTTGTGGTAAAGGAGGATACCAGCATAGAAGAGGGCTCTTGACTTTCTTTGAGAAAGTCACAAACAGGGCAGAGCAACAAGGATTTTTAAAGGACAATATCCTTTCATACTAACATCAAATATCAAAACACACCAGAAAATATACAGACAAAAGCGTTCACAACTTTACCAGTGGTTTCTGTATAGACCCAAAATTTCCACATAAATAGACCTAACTAAATGGCCATATCAGACCCATCATGAGAGCCATTTAGAATGAATGAAAAATCTAAGCTATATCTGTGTGCAAGCACTGTGGTGATGTTAAAGGAGCTCTTGTTTTGCAGTGTTTCACACAAGAGGAAAATACACAGGGAAGGAAAACAGTCTTCACCGTTGTAAAAATCAAGTGTCAATGTATCCAGTAGCTGTGAGATAGTCCCTTTATTCCTCACAGTATATGGACCTACACACAGGTATAATATAGAGAAATTAAAATTACAGTGAAAAGTCTGGATAGACAGTTATCACAGCTTTGTATTTTCACTAAGATTTACTTAATGAGTAGAAATACAAATAAGCCCATAAAACTTGTGTGGAATATCAATTTTAAGAAATTGAATGGGGTCAGAAGTGTTGGCTCTTTCCCTGTGTTTGCTGTCTTTTCTCTATGGACTTGAGAGAGAAGTTCATTAAGTTCATAATAGAAATTTTTGCTACTTCACAACACACCTCATTATGAAAGGGATTTATAAATCCCATGCTGATTATAGCCATGGGGGCTTTCTTACAGAAAAAGCAGTAGCTGGACAGGTAAGATTCCTAGAATTTCAGGCAGAGTGTAAATGAGAGCAGAATGGGAAAAGACTCGTTAACTTCTCAGAAGAAAGCCCCCTTTTGTCACTTAGACCTGTCACTGCTTGAAAAATCACTTACATCAAAGAATATTTCAGAGGGGTTGCTACAACTTTAACCTTAAAAGAGGTGTTCAAACTTTTAATGGAAGTCACTAGAGTTTATTTGAACTACAAAACATCACTGAAAATAGCCAGCTACTTGACAGACAAAACAAACTTATAATCAACTTGAATTTTTATTAAAACAAAGCTATTTTGGCCACATGGAATCCAAATGAAATCCCATGTGAATTGATGTCTTAAAACAGCCAAGCTTAACAACAGTGTTTATGACTTAATTTCCAAAGTAAATATCATCAGAAAAGGCTTTATCTTTGCTGTGATTTCTGTTTTGCACAGAAAAATTCTGTAAAAGTTTTGTAGACTTAACAATGAGAAAAGATGCAGAATTTATACAAATTTTAAAATGCTGTGTGCACTTTATTGTATCATAGGTATGCATTCTACATTGCAAAAACATCATATCAAGTTATAAGGGGAGGAGTCAAAATGTTACTGCTTGGTCAAACATGCCAGCAACCCACCTTTAGACCAGTTGTTCTATTAAAACACAAGTTAGAAGAAGTCAACACAAATGAAACAATACAGAAGCCAGGCTAATTGAAGAGAGGAAGGGAGGAACTAGAAATTTTGAATTAAATGTTAAATATTTCTCTCATAAAGTTGATTGGATGCATATAATATATAAAATCCTCTTCAAATTGAGAAAAACAGTAATGAAAGCCTTATTCCAAAGAGCCAAGCATGTAAGACATCAGATTTTGCCAAGAGGCTGTACAGGCTGAAACCACAGTATTCTCTTTGTAAAGTCGACAATTTTAGAACATTAAAAATATAAAAAATTATGTAACAAAACTTCACCTCTCTTTCTGTAAATGACACTGTTTCATAAAAATGTGTGTGTATATATTGGGAAATGAGGAACAAAAGGCAGAGATTTAAGTGCACAAGACTATATAAATATTACTTCTCTGACAACTATATGAAAAGCTCCATGCTGATTCTTGAATTTTTCAAGAGTGTGTGAGGTGGGTTTATGTCCCAGTTGATTTCTCAAAATACAGATATGTCTACTGTCATTCAAAGAGGTACCTGTCATATGGGTTGGACAGGTAACCTATAAAACACAAAATTATAATGAAATGACAAAGTGACTACAAGCATTTCATGACTCCTTGGAATTTTCCAACCAAAAAGAAAAGAAAAAAACAGCAGACCTAAGAGACTGTTGCCTTGTGGTGTTTTATATTGTTTGAACAATCTTTCATATGTAATAATCATTAGGAATGCTTATTCCTCCTATCGCTCAAAAGTGAGATCTTCTCTAAGATGTTGTGCTTACTGAAAGCTAGCAGGAATCTAAACAAATGGGGGACAGAGATAATGTAAATGCAATGACCAGTCTCATGTTTCTAATGCTATTGGACATACCACTGAGCATGAGAAATTCCATTGTGTGATACATCATTACAGAAAAAATATAAATAGCAATATATAGGATTTGTAAAAGTCACAAAGGCAGAAATGTTAGTGTCAGTAAAGAATGGGTAAGATTGGGTGAGTAAAAAATAAAAATGGGATTACATATAAGATTCAACCAGTAAAAAAAACCCAAACTGGATTAGCAAATCTGATTGCATAGTTAAAGGAACTGTTAAAAACAATTTACTATAACCAGTAATTGTTTGGATTTATTTTTATTGCCTGGCAGATATATTTCATTCTGATAAGCTTGTGGGACACATGGCATGCCAAAAGTTTCTGGTCTACCATATCTCTGTAGTAGCACTGATGTGGGTAATTTTTCTCTGTTTTGCTGCAAATTTTCATAATATTTGAAAAATACAGTACCTTTAAGACTTCTACACCTGTGGGAAATGTCCCTGAAATTTACCAAGGAGTTCAAATATTACTTGGAGAAATGCAGGAAAATGGACTTACAGATGAAAAAGATACTTTACCTAGTCCTGCAGAATGAACATAGACAGACTGTATTTTCTATAAAATAAATTCTGCTAATCAGAAGAATTAGAGATGTAAGCTCTTTTTTAAAATCCACATTTCTGTATTTTAATTTACGTAGGACTGAATGTGCTACTGTTGAGATCAATAAATACTCCTGATCTTTAGAAACATGTTTACATTTACTTTAAGTTTTGCCCAATTTTGGACACTTAAGCTTAAATTTTCCATGTTGTCTCTTTTCATATTTCAACCAATGTATTTCCTCAATTCTCAGAAAAAGCTAAGCAGAAAGGCATGACTTTCAGTTTTAAATGCTCATCACCTTTATTCTCCCATCTTTATAAAAAAGGAAAGGAGCAAAACACTGGTCTTTCAGTAAGACAACTTCAGTGTTCTGGGAAAATTTGCTTAAATTTGGCCACTCTGTTAAAACAGTTTAAGGAAAATCAAACAAAATTGTATATGTCCACAAACTAAATGCTCCCCAGAACTTGGAATTAAGTAGAAGTGTCCAAATTTGTTTATGCATGTGCTGCCAATAAATATCTGTGAAATATGGCTACGTAACTCTTCTTTCCCAGTGTTAATGCAAAAAGAAAATTGGAATTTCCTATCGTTTATTCTGTCAGGTCCATTCATTTGCATAGCAATTTGCAGGGTTTCTGTTCCTTGATCTGTGCTTCTCTATGATGCTGCACTAGTGAGTCTCTGGGCTCTTTGAGTTCTCTTTTTTAAGGTAAGAAATTATCCAAACAAAAGTACATTAAGAAAATATTATGTGAGTTAGGAATTGCTTAAATTATCATTCTTTCTGACTTCATTATGATATAGATTTTAATTAGGTTTTTTTCTACAGTTCCTCCTTGTTCAGCATCAAACTTACTATGAATTCTTGTGCAATGTTGACTAATCATTTAAACTGAGCATTTTACAGACTGTCAGTAGAGCATGCTCCTGGATGACAAACTTATTAACTTCAACCTGGTGTGCAAAAATGCTGATCAGTCACAAATGCACCTAAATTGTATTAGAAATCGTGTCTAAGCATCGGCAATGTTTAATGCAAAGTTCAGTGAAGAAATCAAACTATGAATGTCCCAAGCTATACAGTCAAAATATATGTTCATTTTTACCTGATTTTCCTGAACAGCACTCCAACTTCTTAATACACTGTAAATTCATCAGACTGCTGTGCAATTCATAATACCAAATAGAGTCTTAGCTCCCTTCGCTAACTAAATTGGCAGCCAGGGTCTAGCAGGCCTGAAGAGTGATTGACTTAAACCACTGTTATCTTGAGCTGAGATCACAGTAGATGTGAACACAGCCCTTTAAATCTTTGTTTCCCCTTTGCTAAAGGTTAATAAGGTCTCCTCCTTTTGTAGAGTTGTGATGAAAATAAGTAATAACTGTACACTTTTGAGATATGATTGAAAGATGCAATAGAAAGGTGAATGGGGATTAATCACTTTCTCTGAAAAGCAAAATTTGAATAATGTGCTGGACTTTTTTATTCTCACTGAATTATGATTTTTTTTATCAAGGACTACTATTTTACACTATGGTTCACAAGAAGTTGTCTTCAGTGAAAATTCTCTTAAAAACTGACCAACATTTGCGATTTACTAAAATGTAAATTGACTACTCATTCCTCATTTACTTCCTTTACTCTTTTAACAGAGCATGGGATTTACCTTCTCTTTCTGACATTGTTGAAGTGGAGCTTTGGAAGAATAAACTTGTTTTGGAGACTGAGATCTCACCACAGAATGGTGGCTCTAAGAGTATTTGAAAACTTGTTTTCTTAAACATAATGGCTATCAACCAGTGGCACCAGGCTCATGTTCTTTACACCTTATTGCTATATTACCAAGGCTGACCTGGGAATTCTCAAAACCACAGGGAAAAAAGGGAGTCTCAACTCCAAATCTTCTTTCACTCAAATGATATTATAGATCCTCAAGCACTTTAATTGAAGCAGAACAAAAGTCCACACATGTGATAAAGAAATAATAAGAGGAAAATAAATATAAATTACCAAGTAATATTTTTAGAGGTTTTCACGTTGACGTAGAATATCTAAATTTATGAAACAAGAGGAACAAGAGATGTCTGTACATAGACTTTTGTACAAGCTGATGACCAAGCTTCAAAAACATAATACGAAAGATGCCAAGCATGAAATCCTACTAATCTACTATTGAACAATAACAATGAAAGATTTGTCATTTATTTCACTATGAACAGTGTTTCATTCAAGCTTCTAGTGGGATTTATGATCTTGATGGACAAAATTACTGTTTCATTTGCTGTGAGTTTATCCCATAAGTACCTGGAAAGGAGGAAATGTGGGTAAGAATCTTGAATGACTGTTGGTTTGTTTTTTTCCTAAAGAAACTAATATTTTCATTACAAGCAGCAGGACCTAGTTTTGCATCCCGACAAAGACCTCAAGAGAGAAATCTCCCCTTCTCTAAATGTTGCTGTCTCACATGTAAGGTAATTTATACTTTATTATACTAAAACTATTTACAAGCCTAATGAGAATATTTACAAGCTTTGACTCAGAGTTCCGCCTCCTCTGTTAGACACTACCACGTCCTCCCTTCCTGCTGGAGCTGTGGCATGATTCCATGCAGGAAGGAATGTATGACTTGCAGCGTGGGAGTTCAGCTGAGCTGGGGAGGAGGGGGGTAGGGCAGGGATTCTATGCTTTCCTCCCTAATCTTTTTATTTGCATTTTAAATGTCAATGTATGCTTAACAGAAAAAGCAGAAACATTGATGTAAACAGGGACCCACACCTTGCAAGTGCCAGAATACTCCCTGAATAATCATATTTCCTTCTGAGCTTTCTCATTCTATAACAGAGCCTGGAATTTCTCTTTTTTCATTATAGTCTGAGTTTCAGAGGAGCAAGAAAGAGCTCTCCAACCAGCATAGAAAATAATTTGATTACTAAAGAAATTTTCCGGGAAAGCAGTAAAGTGGGTTTCAATGCCATTCAGTTAAGAAGCGCATCAAATCTATGTCTACCACTTTCTGGGTTGAAAAAATGGTCTGAACTAGCAGCTACTATAGGCGCTACTTGAAATAGGGTTTTGAAATAAAACTGTCTTATTATTTAATATCTACATGCTGGTAGGGGAAACACTGGGGAAATGTGGAGACAGCTAACAGAGCTTTAGTCCCTAACCAGCCTACTGACTGGGACGTGCAGCCCTATCACAGCAGGGAAGCCTCTGTGTAGTACCAATCCACTATCACCATGACACTCACAGTACTCACTCATAGCAGCAGACACAAACTGGAGAAAAGCTTTACCAATCTGATGACTTTCTATGATGGAGTGACAGCATCGGTAGGTAAAGGGAAGGCAACTGATATCATCTGCCTGGACTTGTGCAAGGTCTTTGACACAGTCCCCCACAACATCCTTATCTCTAAATTGGAGAGTTGTGGATTTGATGGGTGGACTATCCCGTGGATAAGAAACTGGTTAACAGACCGTAGCCAAAGGGCGGTGGTCAATGGGTCTATGTCCAGGTGGAGGCCGGTGACAAGCGGTGTCCCCCAGGGGTCTGTCTTGGGACCGGTGATCTTTAGCATCTTCATCAATGACATCAAAGACGGAATTGAGAGCACCCTCAGCAAGTTTGTGGATGACACCAAGCTGAGTGGTGTGGTCGACACCCTAGAAGGAAAGGAAGCCATCCAGAGGGATCTTGACAGGCTGGAAAGATGGGCCCAGGTGAACCTTATGAGGTTCAACACTGCCAAGTGTAAGGTCTTGCACTTGGGACGGAAGAATCCCAGACATAGATACAGACTGGGAGAAGAGCTCCTTGAGAATAGCCCTGCTGAGAAGGACCTGCGGATTCTGGTCGATGAGAAACTTAACATGAGCCAGCAGTGTGCTCCTGCAGCTCACAAGGCCAATGGGATCCTGGGCTCCATCAGAAGAGGGGTGGCCAGCAGGGACAGGGAGGTGATTGTCCCTCTCTACTCTGCCCTCCTGAAGCCCCATCTGGAGTACTGTGTCCAGGTCTGGGGCCCCCAATACAAGAGAGATGTAGAACTGTTGGAGAGGATTCAGAGGAGGGCCACAAGGATGATTAGAGGGTTGGAGCAGCTCCCCTACAAAGAGAGGCTGAGGGAGCTGGGCTGGTTCAGCCTGGAGAAGAGAAGGCTGCGGGGGGACCTCATTGCAGCCTTCCAGTACCTGAAGGGAGCATACAAACAGGAGGGGATTCAACTTTTTAAAAGGGTAGACAATGGCAGGACAAGGGGAAATGGATTAAAACTAAAGGAAGGAAGATTTAGATTGGATATTAGGGGGAGGTTTTTTACAGAAAGAGTGGTGAGGTGCTGGAACAGGCTGCCCAGAGAGGTGGTGGATGCCCCGTCCCTGGAAGCGTTCAAGGCCAGGTTGGATGGGGCCCTGGGCAACCTTGTGTAGCTCCAGGCCTGAGGTTGGCGGCCTTGCCTGTGGCAGGGGGTTGGAGCTCTATAATCCTTGGGATCCCTTCCAACCCATGCCATTCTATGATTTTATGATTAGGCTATCCAGGGCTCTACCAGGTCAAGTCCTGAGTAATTCCTATGAGTGACATTCCACCACTTCTCTGAGCTACCTGTTCCAGGGTTTAGTTGCCTCTTGTCCTGTCACTGTGCATGCCTGAGAAGAAAGCACCCCATTCTCCACCATAGCTAGACTTTCAGAATTCCCCCCAAGCTTTGTCATCTCAAGGCTGAACAAACTCCATTCCTCTGACCTTTCTTCTAGGGAAATTCTTCACCTGCTGCCTTCCACTAACTTACTCAGAAAGCTCACCTACAGTAACATATTGAACAGAAGCATGCTGCTTCTGAATGTATATATTTGGAAAGTAAAGAACAATCCCTTCAAAGCCTTCAAAAACAAAATCAGCTTCTCCTAACAGTCTTGATTTCCTAAAGCAATTCCAAATTACTCATTTACTAGGTCATCTTCCTTCAGAAAAAAACCCAAACCCCTAACCTTGAAAGTAAACAGCTTTAAATCTTGTAAAGTGCACAAGTGGGTCAGACACGAGCCTTGTGTTGATATGAACAGTCACGGGAGAGAAGGAAAGAAAAATGAATTGAAGATTGAATGATTTGAAGAGAACTGGCTTCTGAATTGTTTTTAAGGATTTACAGTCCATGAAGACACCATGTGGAGTGATGAAGAATAACAGGCTTAGAAGTAAAACTACTTTTTGGTATGTCTGAGAGCATTTGGGCCCAGAATTAAACTTTCTATACTTTGAAGGAAGAGAGACACAGACAGTACAGGCACAGAAGAACCGACAGATATAAAATGATATTATTAGGATATGGCACTGCAATACTGCAGTTTAAATGACTTTTCCTCACCTTGTTCCTTGCAGGCCTGGATACACATTTGTGGTCTGACAGCTGCGTACTATTTTTACTCACTGTTGGATGGGGACTGTGTCAAACACAGCATTTTAGGCTGTATTTCATATTTTAATTCCACTTCAGCCTGAAAAAAGCTTATATAGTCTATTCAAATCTGATTTATAGGAAAGTTATGACAAATTGTTTTGTATGGACACCAGGGCATCAAGTAGATAACTCTGAATGGAAGCAAGCCCTTTATTGGCAGAAACTACCTGCTTTGAATCCTTATGTATTTTAATAAACCAGCAAATAACAGAAAAAGTTCTAGAAGTCTCCCCAAAGCTTCTCTTCAATCAATAGCCACAGAATTTATGCTTGAAAAACTCTATAACAATGACAGCATTGCAAAATAAAATAAAAAACTGAGGTATTGTCTGAGATCCAGCAATGTGACACTGTAAGAATGTCCATCTCATTAAATACACCATAAAACATCTTATTAAAATGTGAATGAGGAGGAGGCAACTCACCATATTGCATGCAGAGAGGTGCAAAGAACCTCACAGCAGCAGACCAAAATAGATAGATCCTACCAGAAGCAGATAATGTCTGGAAGTTTCCACACAGCTGATACATTGAAGCAGGTAAACAGAAAAAAAAATTACAAAAGAGACAGAAAGAAAAATAATTTTTTCATCGACCTTCCAAATCTGTATCTCATGGAAGTGAATCATGTAAAGAAGAGAATTTGTGGCCTGGTATGTAGAAATACTAAATAAGATTGCGTAAAGACTTATTTCCCTTACTTAAAGAAAATATCTCCACCTGTAAGTTATCTATAACATTTTTTAAACCCACATTAGAAAACATTTAGCCAGGAAAGGAAATATTGCAAAATGCAGATACAGAAGAGTAAACTGGTACAAAAAGGATAAAAGTGGAGCCAGACTTAAAAGGATAAAAATAGAATCTAATAATTTGTTACCATTTAGGAAAGTGGCAAGCCAACTGTTAAACATGTCATAGCCAACTCCTGGAGAAACCAAGTAAAAGTTCAAAACCTAGTCAAATCAAAATCCCCTTAAGTTGTTTTGCTGTTGTTGTTGATGGGTTTTTTTCTTGATAACCTTTGAAACAGTTTATAAGAAGATGTTACCTAACCAACCAGAAGAAGCTGTGAGGACAAGGCTAGGGTCTGTACAAGATTAAGGTGTATAATAGACAGAGAGGATTTTGTATGTTAAGGTACTGTGGCTAACATTTAGTGAAAAGAAGAAAATATTACAGAACTTGTTACTTAACGAGTTACTACCAGGTAATAGCAAGAAGCAGGTCTAAAGAAACTGGGATGATGCTTTTTTGCTTTACTAATGGTAGTCTTTGGATGTTCATTGTGCATAATGCCTACTGCGATTACTAAAAAGGCTGCAGAGTTTCCATACCGCTCATTGTGAACACGTATGGGTGGCCCTTACATGGATGTAATTCACTTATCGTTTCTCTTCACAGCCGTAATAATTTCATGCAAGCAATTGCAAGCTCAAAGGTATTGCAGTCACCATGAGTTCTCTTAAACAGTCAAGCAATGTGGTAATGTAGGATATTTTCAGTCAGTCTAGGGTAATTTTATAAGCAGTCACATGTGCTAAAGAGAAATACAATGGGTATGGCACCAGCATTAAAATGGTGACATGTTTTTAATATTCCTATCAATTACAATCTTAACCCTTATATTATCAGTATTTGTAACATTTTAACTTTAGTCTAATAGAAATCCTGTTCTCATTCATATTATATCACATCATATTGTGCTCTTTGTCCAAGCAACATCCTGCAGAGGTGAACTCAACTGCATGGTTAATCTGTGCTGGTAGAGGTGTTTGCTTGGTTCGTGTGCATATATATTTCAGGTGACCCAAAAGGTCTCAATTTTTTCAACAATATCATATTGGTCTAAAAAACTCTATTGTCTCTACTTACACATTTCTTTAATCTTCTCATTGTGCTTATGAATACAAAAAATGTATGCTGGACATTGTGTCTTTCTCAGTGTTCTTCATTCATAAGTAAGATTTTTTCGTGAGATAGCTCTGCTCTCATTGACTTCACTAGGAGGAAATCCGAGTTCCTATGTCTTTGCAAATTGTATGGTGCAGGTGTTTCTAATGTCTCTTCCCTGGAAATGCCCTTCTCCTACATCTTATCATGTTTGTTCCCCCTTCTGGTACCTACATTTATGTCCTGTTCAGGACAGGATAGGAAAATTAATTTAGGAGTCTATTTGGTTATTTTAAATACAAAACAAAACACAAAAAAAAAAAAGATAAAAAGGAACAGCTGGTTTGCATACCTTTCATTTTCAATAGTTTAGCTTGAGTTACTCAAGTACAGAAAAAATATTCTCCCAAGAAATCAGATTGAGAAAGTAGTTCCAGGCATTCTGTTGTTTCCAGCTGGTCTTAGTGTGCCTTATAAAGAGAACTCATATTTTTTTAGGCAGAACCTCTCTCAAAGACATGTTGGAAAAGGTAAGGCCATCAATCTCTGTCAGGGCCAGATGTGCAAGACTCTGAAGCCTTAAAGTCACCCCAGCTTATTTTTATAAATGCCTCCATGGTATGTTTAGGCAGTTTAAAGTAATGTGTGTACATTAGAAAAAAATAATTCAATGTACATCTGATAAATATATGATGTATAAACTGTACATAAAAGGCACAGAGTTAAGGACCAAAAGCTGTAGCTCAAACATTTGTGAGAGAATTTTGCTCACAAGTCATACAAAAGTAACAAGCAGGGTCTCTTGGTATTTGAGCTTGTAGGATTCAAGCTATCTCTATGTACCTCTGTGTAACCATGTGTACTCATGAGCGCTGCTGAACAACTCAAGACTGAATATATATTTAATTAGTTTTCTGTTTATCATTATCCCCAAAGAAACAGATCCTTATCACTACACAAGCTATTCAGAACAGTTTAGATTTTTAAATGCTTAATGTTGAAGGTATTATTTATTTATTTATTTATATTAATGAAATTTAATAGAGGATTTTTAACTACATACAGAATTTACAGACATGCACATATATATATATTCTTTATTCCTTCTGGTCTATTTCTTTCTGTTACTCATATTAAAGGTATTTGTTTTCCTGTACTTTCACATGTTTAATTTTATATCCCTCTTCTTGGTATCTCTGATATCTGTACAGTCTCTTTCTGTCTCTACATTCTTTCCTACTCTGCACCTTTTAAACCTTACTGTCACCCAGACCCTTAAGATATTAACATTTTCTTTCACTACCAGCAACAAGTCATTTTCTTTCAGTAGCATATATTATTAAAGTTTGTAATCTTTTTTCCAAAATTCCTGTTATACCTTTATTTCCTTTTCCCTCTTGATAGCGATATATCAAATTGTTCTTCATCATCTCTTAAAATCTCACTCCTTTTAACAAAAACACTGATTCATTTTAGTCCAAGCCTGGCCTTACTCACTACTCTTTCAAAAATAAGGTAATACAGATAAGACTTTTGACTGCTTCTTTAAAAGCACACCTTGCATGACAAATTGTAAGTACTATAAATCAGTGTCCCCACCCTAGTGTTCAGAATTTCCTACAGGGAAATTAATACAATGTGTTTATGAAATGTTTGGAAAAATATTGAGGCAACAGGTATCATGAAGTGCTGATGCCTGAATTAAACTGAATGCCTTAGATGCCTGAATTAAACTGGCTATACACCTTAGTGTGTAAAAAAATACTTGTTGAAGAGACACAAGGAACTTAGGAATAGTTACTTGAAACTGAAGTCTAACCTTTGGACTTCTATTATTCAAGATTACTTCAAGGTCAGCTAGGAGTCCTGACTAAAAGGAGATATTGTACAAATAGCAGAAAGTGGAAACTACAGTTTTCACAACACTCATAGTAACACTGTGACACTGAGCTCTACTATAAATGGGAGCTATGTGGCATGAAATTTTCCATGGGTATCCTAGGAAAGAAAACGCAGCAGTAAACATCATTAGTCAAGCAAGACCTACACGTCATAAGCAATAGGCAAGAATCCAGGAAGGCCACAAGGTTAAAATGCTTTGTTTGAGTAATTATAGGATTTGAAGGATTAGGTTGAACCAAAAGATTTAAGGACATGGAAAGATTAAGGGGAGAAATAAATAAATTTAATAGAATGAAGGTATAGAAGGCAGCACTAAAAATATATTACATTTAGTAAAGTTTTTTGAAAAAAGAATTTTTAAATTAAAAAGTTTCAAATTAAGGCAATATGATTTTATTCTATTTGTTTGCTATTCAGTAATTGAACACGCAGGGACAATTTAAAAAAAGAAATCTGTATGTTTCTGAGATTTAAGACCTAAAAACAAGCACATATTTGAGGTTAAAAGTCTTAGCCAACTTTGTATCCCAGAACGTAAATTCACTGTGTAGTCTGTGGCTGTTATGAAAGTGAAATCCCAGTATACAGACCATAGCTGAAATCTCACCCCACCACATCCTGTTCCTGAAATCATACACTCAGAAAATTAATTCCAATCTTTACCTTTATGCCCCCCTGGGTTACATTTTACAAAGGCTGATAAACTTGTTTATTTTAAAAGCCTACCACCCTTGTAAGCTGTTAATAGTGAGAATTAAATCACTACATTTGTTTTTAAGAAAATCTACAGGTTCTGTCTCTCAAATATAGTACATAAGAGTAATTCAAGGGTTATGATGCCTGGGTGATCCATACCTCATGACGTAAGCAGTTGCCAGAAGGTATTATGAAGCTATTAGATAATACTAAGCTATAAGATAATATTAAGCTAGAAGATAATATTAAGCTATAGGATAATATTAAGCTATTAGAAGATAGTATTAACCTATAAGATAATGTTAAGCTATTGATAGCATTAAGCTTTTAATAGTGAAAATTAATTAAGTGCATTTTTCCCATGGAAAATCTACAGTCCCTGTTTCTTAAATATTCTTGATGAAAAAGATTATTCAAGGGTTAGAGTCACTTGGGTGATTAACAGCTCCTCCAGTAAGAAGATGCCAAAAGATAAAACAACCACAAGATAACCATAAGTGTACAGCTAAACATGAATTAAAAGTGGAGGTTTTTAATGAAATAGTCACAATTGCAAGAGAATAACAATTTCAGCAAAGCTATGCAAAGAGGATAAGGTTTGGAAAATAGATACCAGATTTATTTTTTTTTAGTTACTTCAGCATATCTTAATGACAGGTTTCTTTTCTTTCTTAAATTTGTTACTCATCCTTAAAAATAAACAGCACCTGGGCAAGTGTGTCTGAGAAGTTCAAGAGACTAAGAAAAACGATGAAATGATAAAGGGGAGCAGGCAGAAGAGAGCAAAATGGAGGAAAGTATTAAGGATGAAATGCATGAAGACACCAGACAAAGTACTCCAAACACAAAGCTAAGACCAGAGAGAACAAATGGGCAATTTTTTTTTCTATAGGTCAGTACTATTGAACTGCGCGGCTCGGCCAGAAGAAAGCCTTGGGAGCCGGTGTGCTGGCACCACCGCCTGGTCACCGGCGACAAAGCAGGAAAAAATAACTAAAAAATTTATTTTTACTGGGCTCTGCATGTAGCAGACTTCAAACAAAAATTGTTAGCAACCCAGATATTCAGATGCGAAATTCTTCATCCATTTACTTTAATCTCTCTATTAAAGTCTGTCTGTAGAGTGTGAAAATTATCACCCTACAAGCAAAATTTCACTTCAGGAAAAGTAAATAAAGCCCTAAAGACTTTAGTATAGGTTTATGATTTCCATAATGCAATAAAAGTATATAGGTTAAAATAACAATGTCCTATATACTTTTATATATTATATACTATACTTATACATTTATTAATTATATATTTATATAATTTTAAAAACACTACAGTACTTTCTCTCTTAAGTGGTGATTTAACTTGAGGTTTTTTTCAAATTGCAAATTTCTTCAGAGGTTTACAGAATGTCAGACACTAGCCCAATTCACAGATTCTGTTACTACATCTAGCTATGGATACAGTGGTCAGCAGTGCTGTCAGAAAGAATTCCTATGTGGTGTACTGATTCATAGCATGTTACTTGTTAAGTCAGCCTGAGATAACCTGTCTCAGATTGCAATAAGGCAAAAGCTCAATACATTCAAATAGAGAATCTCTTTCACCTGAACTGAAAATGTGTCCTATTTGAGTGTTGCTAGAGAGCTGAGCAGAGAGGAACCTAATGAAATTCAACAAGGGCAAGTAGGGTCCTGCACCTAAGGAGGAATAACCCCAGGCACCAGTACAGGTTAAGAGTTGACCTGCTGGGAAGCAGCTCTGCTGAAAAGGACCTGGGAGTCCTGGTGGACAACAAGCTCTCCATGAGCCAGCAGTATGCCCCGCTTGAGGCCAAGAAGGCCAATGTATTCTGGGGTGCAGTGAGAAGAGTGTGGCCAGCAGGCCAAGGGACGTTATCCTCCCCCTCCTCTTCTTTGCCCTGATGAGGCCACATATGGAATACTGTGCCCGGTTCTGAGCTCCCCAGTTCAAGACAGGGAGCTACTGGAGAGCGTCCAGCAGAGGGCTATGAGCATCTCTCATATGAGGAAAGGCTGAGAGAGCTGTGGCTGTTTAGCCTGGAGAAGGCAAGACTCAGAGGGGATTTCATAGATACTTATAAATGCCTAGTGGGTGGATGTCAGGAAGATGGGGTCAGCGGTGCAGAGTAACAGAACAATGGGCAACGAGCACAAACAGGCACAAACAGATAGTTCCATCTCAATATGAGGAAAAACTTCTTCAATGCAAGGCTGACAGAGCACTGGCACAGGCTGCCAAGAGAGGTTGTGAAATATCCTCCTCTGAAGATACTCCAGACCTGCTTGGATACTGTCCTGTGCAATCCGCTCTAGATGATTCTGCTTTAGCAGGGAGCATGGACTAGATGATCTTCAGAGGTCCCTTCCAATCCCTACCATTCTGTGATTGCCATCATAGGCCAGTCAGAAATATTATTGATGGATATTTACGTATTGAAGACTAGCAGGACTGGCTTTTCCACATCACAGAAAAATTATCTCTTTTCTCACAAGCTGCTGTCATTTTCATCCAAGAGTTATCACATGTTTGCTTTTCAAAAAGACTTGCTTTCTACAAACTGAACATGCCCAGTAAAACATCATCTCCTGACAGCCCACACTGACAGACTTTTCTATGCCCTTCAGTGTGCTGCAGCCTGACCATAAGGTTTCTAGTGGGATTTTCAGTCCTCATGTTCATTTTGAGCTATTTGTGGTGTAATCATTCTCACAGTGGGTTTGTTGGTTGGTTTTTCTTAAATTATAAACCTGCTGACCAATAGCAGGGATGAATACTGATTTTGCTCATATGGGTCACTGACCAGACACCAGATGGTGGCAATATTCTGTTCCACTAATCTGGCCCAGAGTTGGCATTTCAGAGGTGAATAGCTTTATCCCATTACCAACTGCCTGAGTCATCCCGTCTCCAACCCAAGGGCTAAAGATTAAACACCTAATAGTCTTGAAATAACTACCACCCCCTCAAATATCCCATCTACTACACTTCCCAGACAATCTACTGGGTAGATCTAGAAGGAGTTCCATAAATGTCATATTATTGAATTTCAATTCTACCTAAGGAGGGATAAAAACCAATCCAGGCTGGTAAAGTAACAGCATCAATTGGGATAGTACTGCTTACACAACAGCTGTAAGGAAGTGTTTACTGCAGATAAAGTATCAGGAAAAGTTTGTGAGAAATGTAATCTGAAAAAAAGGGAGGGAAGGGCATCAAAACAAGGAAATGCGAACACAAATGAAAGGCAGAAAATACTAAGATGCAATTCCCCTTTGCAGGTTTCAGGGGAAAAAAAATCACAGTATATAGCACTACACAGCCTTAACACCTTCATCAGTTCTGAACAGCAGAACTAGGTTTTTTCGGTGAACTTACCCATCCTACCCTTATAATTTATTTTGCCTCTTCACAAGTACTTTCCTTGGCTGCACTTCCAAGCTTTTAATTTTTATACACTAGATTTCTGTGTTGCATCCAAGATCACTACCAAAATTTCTCTTTTCTACCATAAATCACCAGAGGAACCTCTGTTACGTTTGTGAAGATGGCACCAAATATACAATTTGGAGGTCAAGATAACTGCAACGGAAACAAATCAAAGAATTCCTGAGCTTGTCTGTATCACTGAACTACTTCAAAAATGCAAATGTGCTTAATATCAATACACATTTTGGAAACATAAGAACAGAAGAGGAAGGAGTTAGGAGGTTATTTTTCATATTTAGGTATGTTTACATGTTTGTATGTTAGGTCTGCATATATTTCTATATAGATTCACTTCCACAGAAAAACACGATTCAGATTACATATCATGATCTTATAAAATCCTCTTACACCATAATTACCTTATCTAGTTAGACTCCTTTACAACCTTCTGGAAGATTTGACTATCCAAACCTGTTAAGCAGTGCTCAGAGAACTCATTTACAAGGGAACCATGAAATAACTGTACAAGATCTGCCCTTGAGAGAGGGGAAAGGGTAGGCATAGCTCCTTGGTGCTATCTAAGACCTCTTAGTGTTCATTCCTCACTCATGTTTCCCATGGTTTCACTTATGGCAGGAACAAAAATTTGTGCAGTATATATGTAAATGTCCAGTTGGTTTTATTTATGATAACCTGCTTAATTAATTTACAACTATGATGTTTCTAAGGGCAAAAAATAACCCATCTTTTGTCCATAAAGCTGTCTTATCACATCATGCCATATTTCATTGTAATAGTAGTACCCAGCATTCTAAGGTAGATTACATAAACTGGAGTCTCACATGTAATGCTTTTCCTTGAAAATACATAATTAGGCATTGCAAAGAAAAAAAAAATTCCTCAAGTATACATTTTTCTCTATTAGAACTGCAGCTAAAATTGTTTGAGGTTTGAATTTATTACAAATAATTCTTTAAAAAGCATTAAATTATCTTTCTGCAGCTTCGATAAGATTGAAGTAGCTCTTCTGCCAAGATCCTATTTGTACCAGTGTAGCAAACTTAGTCCAAGAGGATTAAAATAACCAGAGTTAAAGAACCTTTCCATTCTCTTAATGGAAATTCAAAACACACAACAGGTGTCCTACAAGGGTGGTATACTGGTGCTCCTCTATTAGCACTTTTCAGAAGTGGTATACAAACTAAAAAAAAAAACCCCAAAAAACCAACCACCAACTCCCTCTCCCCCACCACCATAAAATGGAATCTGGAACTAGAAAAGAAAGTTTTAAAAAAAGAGTATGAACTTTCAGTACCTTGCAATTAATACAAGAAACTCTGATTTTTTTTTCATTAATTTAAAGAAGACAGGAGCAAAAAATAGTTAAAAGAAGTTAGGCTAAAGAAGGTATTTAGAACGCTTAACTAAGAGGAGCGTTTTTCCATGCCAGGATAGCAATTTAAAACAGGGAAATATGCATATTAAAAACAGAATCAAAGGATGATAAATAAAAGAGGGAATTCTTGACAGAAATTACTGCAGCTGAGCCCTAGGATGGTTAACCTGTCAGTATCAGCACCTAGGTGGGATTTGTCATTGTAAGTATTCAGAGTATGGCTTGTGTGCTTCTGAAAACAGAACTGGGCCCTTGACAGGAATTACATTACTATTACAAAATTTGTCCTCTGTATGGACTTGCAAAACACCTTCTTTTCAGAAGAGGTATTTAATAACCAGGCCCAGTAACAAAAATACTAGTCTGTTTGGTAACCTTGACTGAACAAACCAGTTGCTCTACCCTTTAAAAGCTAAACATATGATCACATCATGTAGGAAGCACTTTTGCCATTTCTGCCACTGTCTAGCATCATATTTAGCTTGCAATCTTCTAAAATCCACTTGGTATCTAACTATGTGCTCCTGGCAAACTTCACAAGAAAGGGCTGTTTTTGAAAGCCCATGCATTTTTAAGTGTGCATCACCTGGCAATTGTCATGTTCTCGTATCATCAGTTTCCTTTGATAGATTTGTCAGTACACACAGCTGTTTAAAAAACCCTTCCTGACCATATGTACCTGGATATCCATGGCTGAAGTGCTCAGCTGAGTAGGAGAACCATGTATATTTTAAACACTGTGCACACAGGACAGATTGAATTGAAACCGCAACATCTGCAAAAATGAAGGTAAAAGTGACATTAGGTTGATAAAGCAAACTATCAGCCTGTGCTGCAATGTGAGACTAACACTGTTAGGCTAGCAAAATGAAATTGCTGAGAGGATAAATTTATTCTCGTATAACAAACAGACATGATAGAAGATGAGATTTGTTTAAACTATAGGGTAATATTGGCACTAGAAGGATAAACAGGACATAAAAAAATTTAGACTGGACATTAGAATGGATTCCTAAGCACACAGTATTTTGGGTCAAAAGGAGAATGATGATGATGAAAGGCTCTAACAAATTTTAAGATCAATATGGTTATGAAACTTAAGTTGAAACATTGCCTTGACTTGGTTATACATTTGCAGCTCCTTTTTATTGCTATCAAATGCCTTCTTTGTATAGCAATTTTGTGTCATAATCTGGTATCTTACAGATCACCTTGTTCTAAAATCTCATGAAACTATAACATAAAAAACAGTTAACAAAAAGTCATAGCGTAGCCTGTGATTAAACCCAGATAGTCTTGGAGTTGTTCAGAAACTGAGGAAAAGCTTTAATAACCAAAGTCCAATTTAAATTGTCATGCCCAGTTATTTTACTGTAATTGTCAAGGCCTGCCACCTTCTCCCCCAAAACTGAGGCTAAAGTACACTAGGTAAAAGAATTTCAGGCAAGCCAAAACTTACATGTCTATAGCAGGGACAGATTAAGTCTCTATTTTACAGGGATGCTATGAGGTTGCACGAGAAAATACACTTCAGGTCAGAATTTATGATGGGAAGGAGGAACAAAGCAAGAGAAGATGTAGAGTAAATCTCAACTTTCCCTATATTTATGACTACAAAAAGCCATTTTTCTCACTGGCCTTAGGTATATTCCAAGATGTTCAGATCAAAGAGAGAATCTTAATGACATCCAAGCCTCAGATGTGACTAAAGCTATTCACGCTCTGCCACAATCTGGAGCTAGCACAAACTTCTCACCCAGTTTAGGCATCCCACACTCATACTCCCGCTTCGGTCACTAGTAGCTTGGAGATGGTGGGAGCGAGGGCTGCAGGGTTCCTGATACAATACAAATATTCAGGGACAATTAAACATAGAATCATAGAATGGCAAGGGTTGGAAGGGACCCCAAGGATCATAGAGCTCCAACCCCCCTGCCACAGGCAGGGCCACCAACCTCAGGCCTGGATCTACACAAGGTTGCCCAGGGCCCCATCCAACCTGGCCTTGAACGCTTCCAGGGATGGGGCATCCACCTCCTCTCTGGGCAGCCTGTTCCAGCACCTCACCACTCTTTCTGTAAAAAAACTTCCCCCTAATATCCAATCTAAACCTTCCCTCCTTCAGCTTTAAACCATTCCCCATCAGCAAGGTTTCTTTACACTGTGGAGCACTGAGCCGCAATGCAACGCGGCCGCAGGAACAGCTGCAGTTCTGGGTGGCGCCTGTTGAGCCGGCTTAAGAGCTGGCCTGCCTCTGCACCTCCACGGCCTGGGGCGCGGGGCACAAGCCGGGAAGGGAGGAAGCCGCCTGAACCCAGCCGAGCAAGCTCCACTCTGGGAGGGGAGGTGGTGGCAAACGAGGAGCTTTTTCCAACAAGAAGCTGGACCCGACCGGCACAGGTGAGGCACGCTCTGACCGAGGGAGCTGGCACTCAAACGGCCGCAGCACACCGCCGGGCGGGAAGTACGGGAGAAAACCTGAGGCAGAGCGGCTGCGGCAGCCTGGGCGCCAGTGCGGCGGCAGACGCGCTCTGACGAGCTACCTCGCTTCCGAGGCAGGCAGCAGCCGCCCCGCCGCAGGAGGCGGGCAGGGCAGGGTGGGGCGGGGCGGGGCGTGAGGCAGAAGCAGCCGCCACCGCCGCCGAGGATTCTCTCTCGGCAGTGCTGCCTCCCCCCGCAGCCACCAGAGGGCGGTGCGTGTCCGCACCACGCAGCGCGGGCGGTGGGGCGTGGCGCGGCCCAGCATGCCGCGCGGCGCCGTTTGAATGGCGCAGGCTCCGGGTGCTCAGCCGTGTCGGTAGGTCTCTGTGGCTTCTCCTGCTTCTCCTCGCCGTGGCTGGGCCCGGTACCATGAGCAGTGGGTGAGTGAGCGAGCGGCCGACCGAGGGAGGGAGGGAGCGAGCGAGCAAGGGAGGGGAAGGGCAGGGCTCTCTGGGCCGTGGCCGAGAAGCTGGTGTTCCAGGCCAGCTGCGGGCGAGGTCCGCGGTTGTTTGGGGAGCGGGGAAGAGAGGCCCTCGTGGTTCGGGGCGCGTCCGCGGGCCCTGAGAAACTGGGGCGGGACGGGTCTGTGGTGAGGCCTTCCACCTTGCTGCCGGCCCTGCGGAGCGGGCGGCGCCGTCCGGGCCGTGTTCTGCCTTGCTAGGGCCAGGTGCAGCTCCGGGGCGCCCCGCCCGGCGCGCTGGCTAGGGCTGTGTGCTAGGGGCGCGCCGCTGCCGGTAGGGGAGCGAGCCGGCCTCCTTCCCGCTCATCGGCGGCCCCCGCCAAGCTTCTCCCACCCGGCACCCTCGCCTGCACCTCACGGTGCCGCGGGGACCTCGGTCGCGCCGGTGCGGGGGCACCCCCCTGCCGGCCTGCGGCGCGGCTGCCTTCAGCGCTGGCGGCCTGCAGCGGGGGAGTTCCGGCGGCTCTGTGTTTTTGGGAAGCCGTGACATCAGCCACAGCTCAAAGCAAGCGAGTGCAGCGACAGGTAAGTGCGAGGAGAGCAGGAAGGGCCTTAGTGCTACCGAAAGGGAGGATAATAAGCAGGGTGTGAGGCCTGCTGATGGATTTTATTTCCTGGGTGTGACAGATTCCAGCGGGGGGAAGGAGGGGGGTGGGAAGTCTTCAGATGCTTGGAGATCAGAACCTGTATTAATTACTTTGTTAACAAGGCCTCAAAATCCACTCCCTCTCTCGCCCCCATTGTTGTGCTGGAATAATTTTGCATGTTGAATTTAAAATAACGAAGCTCTGGGTAGTGAGGTCTGCTGAGGAGTGATTAGGAGGTGGTTTTAGGAACTTGCTGTTTCTGTGACGTGCTGTGCTTTGGAGCGACGTTAAGTCCGTTTCTTAAAACTAGCTTTCTTCCATCTGTTGGAACGAGGCCTGTTTTTCCCCCTCCCCTAGTTTTTTGTTCCTTTTGCTCACTGACTGTAATAAGGGAGGGAAAAATAAGAGTAGCTACCTATGTTTAACAGAATTAAAGCACAACAGAAGGTAGATTGGTGCCTCTTTGGCCTTGCTGATTGGAAAGAACATCTTGTTCTAGTCAAAAGCTGTATCCTTACTTATTAGTATGTAAAACTGTGATTAAAACGTCTAATGTTATTTCATTGAATTCAAGTTATGATGGGTTTGCATTGATAAATCTTATAACTCAGAACTTCATTATAGTATCTTTCATATAAAGCACGTTAACACTATTTCTAAGATACTGAAAAAGTATGGTGTGTATGCTGATATGCATGTGTTGTTGCTGTAGTGTGTATATATTTGCTCTTTCTCATCCAGTTTTGAAGCTTCTCTTTTCAATATAGTTCCACTGGAATCATTATAATACTCTTTTTTTATGAAAAAAGTTTTGTATGCTTGTCCCAGGGTAAGGAGCCTGAGTATGAATTAAGAAGACTTTTAAAATACTGTAAACATACCACATTCAGTAATAGAAGTGTGCTTAAGGGTAAAACAAGTCATGGGATCCCAAGCTATGTGAAATGTATAGGCTATGCTCAGCCAAGTGGGGATGAGGTGGGTACCCATGTCTCCACTTCATTTTGAGCATGAGGGGTTTTTTCAATGTCTTTCAGTTTAAATTTTAAATTCCTGTTGAAGGTTTTTTGAAGCTCCTTGGTTTGAATGATGAATAGAAAAAAATTATGGTAATTTTATGAGTAGCTTCTTAATGCCTGTTTAAAGTATTAATGTGTGAGCTTCAGTGTATTGGAACTTTATTGAGTATATAAGAACTCCAAAATATTTTTAGAAATGTGAACACTCCAGGAATAACAAGGTTGCAGAAGTTCTAAGTAAAAATCAACAGGTACAAGCATGTTTTGATTAGCAGTGGATGACTATAGAAAGGGCTAAAACACTGGAAAATAATATTACTTTGACAGCTTAATGTACCTGTGAATGGTGCCTCCAGATAAAATAACCCCACCTGGGTACTTGTTTATTTTAATTTTTCTAGAATTTTTTTTAGAATGTGACTAATGGTGAGCTATTAAACTCTTAGACAAGCTCCACAAAGGTAATTCACACCTGGATTCATCCTCAGTAAAGTTAACCAGACAACCAAACTCGGACCTGTGGTCATTTTTTGAGGTTTGTTGTGACTGCTTGTTCCTGACAGGATTAAATTAACTAGTTATTCACATAATATTTGTCTTCACTGCAAAATTTAATCTAATTCCTGTAACTTTTGTCCATACATGAGACTTTGAACTGGAACCAATGTCCAGACAGATACAGCAGGTTAGAAAATTGTCTTGCTGGCATGTACGACATATTTTTTATAGTGTTGCAGGAAAAAGTTCATTAACATACTCATTAAAACCTTGAACTCCACTTTTTTTTTAATAAGGTATTAAATATCTGGTGAACCATCAGGGCATAAAGTACTTAAAGAGGGTTTTCTAGAAGTGTTTCATATTCAAAGGACGTGGAAGTCTTCTAAAACTGAGAGACAGATGGGTTCTATAACACTTTTCAGTTGAAAAGAAATTATGCCAAGCTTACAGCATCACTTCTACATCATAATAGAGTGCAAGCTTATTTTTGTAGGCAAAATGCCCTTTTGGAAACTAATTTGGAATAGCCATTCATGGAAGTGTCTCATAAGCATTTAAAATCTATTAATAATTAGTGAAACTATTTGACTGTTGCTAGCACTCTTTCATCTGAGTTTAGTATTTTTTTCTTGATTTAATATGAAGTTAGGGAGAATCACAAAAATATTTATGATGGATGGGATGCCTGGAATATTACAGGATAAAACAGGTGCTAAGAATTTGGGCAAAGAGTAGAACAGGGAGAGTGGTTTAAAGGGTATTTACTGATGACTGAAGAGTCTAGCTATTTTACAGTTGCTTTGCTATCATGCAAAGTACTCAAGTCTGTGTTCTGTAGGAAATGAATGTTATGTTAATACATTTGTAGGTTACATAACATGTGAAAAAGTTTGTCCCTCTCAAGGGGCCATGCCCAGAATACAGGATGATGGGAGGGAGTGGTGGAGTTTGTTACTACTTGCCTTTGGTAGGTATGCAGTTGAAAGTCATTTAGAGCTGTCTTTCTTTGCTTGATTCTGATGACTTGGAGCTGTATTGCATCCAGGAGAGATCAGAGGAAATAGCAGTTGAGCCATCAAGAAAACTTCACATAGGTATTGTCAGTTGGCTGTGGGGACAAATGCACTGACTTATCAGGCTAGGTAGCTGCTACTGTCTTTCTGTTCCTTTAAAATTGGGGGGAGTGCAAGGGGGGAGGAAGGAGGGTTGGTACTGGCTATGATAAGGCACCTGTGAGATGAGGGAAATTGGTGGCATGTGAGCCTATAATCTTAATGAAACTGTGCATGTTTTTTTTGGGGTTGCAGTCTACTTTTGTTGTAAAACAGTTTAGGCTTGAATGATGAAAGGCTAAGGTAGAGCTGAAGGGACTTGCACTCTATCCTTGGTTTATTTTTAACATTTTTTTAAAGTAAAGAAGTTGTACTAGCCTTAATTAAATGGTATAACATTGTTCTGAGCAAATACAACTAGCCGTACTCATGACAAGGGAATAGCCAAGCAGTCAAGAAGCTTGATACATAAGTTGTTTGATTTTACATATATTGGTATCTAATGCTAGTTTAAAAATCCTCTATGTTTCTCAAAGTAATAGTGGGTAGTAGTGTCTCATTAGCTATCCCTAGAGGATATCTGATAGCACATAGGGAATTAAAGTTGTAGGGAGTCCTGTAAAGTGCCTTTCATCCCCTGGCACTTGTCTTTTCAATTGCTGGCTAGTTAGCATTTTGTCATGTGTTACTAAGACTTTTTAGTGTGGACTGCCTGTTTTAGCTGTATTTGGTTTGGATGTACCAAATTCTTCTGCTTGTTTTCTGCCTTGTGTCTGGTTTGAGTTTCTGTATTTAATCACATCAACTGTATTTTTTCTGAATTTGTCCAATCTAGGCTGCAACCGATGTCAACGTTTGGGTCAACAACATCCCATGACAAATTCAGCTTGATTACAACTTGTACAAAGAGCCACCCCACTTTGTCAGTTTTGAGACTGCCTTCAGCTAGTGTCTTTTGCCCCTTCCAGCTTATATTGGGCAAGGCAGTGAACAATCTCTATGCAATTGCTCTAAGCCACTCATTTTATCAACCTTTATTTCCCCTCTCTGCTGTAAATAGCCTTTTTTTCAGACTCAAAAAGACTGATCTGTTCAGTTGTTGATTGTAGGGAGGGTATTCCATACTTAAGTAAAAGAGCTCAAAAGTAAACTTAGGAGTCTTTTAAGGCTTTTTTGTGTTTTGAGTTTTGGTTTGGCTTTTGAAAGGAACTATGCCTGCACTCATTACTTGGCACAGATTAGCCCTAGATGCTGCCCACAGCTATATTCTGTTTATTTTTCTTACTATTTCTTGATCCATATGGAGCACTGAGCAGTCCAAATTTATCTGAAGTGCACTGTCATATATTCAGATCTTGTTGTGGGTGGCAATTATTAGCTCCGAGCCTGTGATTCTATATGGGAACCCAACATTTCTTCATGCCTGCAGACACACAGGCTTTGTGTTAATCTGTAATTATTGCTGCTGTTTATTGTAGATCACAGTCCTTCTCTAATTAGTCCTCATCTTCAGTCTCTGGTATAACTTTGTCTTGTCAACAGTCTTCTACTCTCTTTGAGGTAATTTAGGAATATATCAAATAGCATAAACCAATGCAGGTTGTTTGTGGGATTCCTGTGGTTGGTGGCCACCAACCAGCGTGGGAACTGCTTAGATAGTTTATCACTGTTTCTTTGCTATTTCTTTATGCAAAAACTTTCCTTCTTATCACTTGTTGCTTAGTTTTCTTGACTTTTTTGGAGTCGCAGGTAGACCCTGTCATTTAGCTGTACTTTATTCATGTTATAATATTTCATACTCTCAAAGAATTCCATTCATTTTGCAGGGCAGGACTTGCCTTCACAACAGCCAGCTTAAATCTTTCTTGACATATTAGTTTATGTCCACTAATTCTATTCTTGACTGCATTGTTTACTAATTTGCACAACAGAGATGCCTGTCAGGATTTTCCTTGAGGCTATCTTTAAATATTGACTGTATTTTCCACAGGTGATTTTTTTTTTTTTAGGTGCTTTGTCAGCTCTAAGGGGGAGGTTCTGCACCTTGGTTAACACCACAGCTATTTAATTACTGCTTATATGTTCACTGCTGCTTCTGCATCATCAGTGACCCTCATAAAGCAGGTTAAACTATGGAAAGCTCTCTATAGACTGTTATAGACATAAGGATTTAACTTCGCTTCATCAGATGTTCCTTTATATCTGATAGCTGTTGGCCTTTTGGATTTCTGTTTGCAGTTTAAAGACAGAATTGATAGCTTGGTCGCCTTTTCTTGCTTCGGATATGTGACTAGGGGACATTGGGTTGCTATATTGAATTTGTCAGAGTGTGTAATTCTCTTCATTTGTCTCTTGAACATGTTCAACATGTCTTTCCCTCTGGGATAATATGTCTCCAGTACAGATATCTTGAGGTATTTGGAGATGTTGAATTAAGGTCTTTAAAGCCCAGTATTAAAGCACTGCTATACTAATTGAGTTTTCTTGATAAGTCATTACTTTCTAGCCTGGATTTTACACTTCTAATGAGTAAAAGCCATTCTAGTTTAACAGTGCTGTCTTAGAGGTTGGAGATCAGATGTTCCTTTCTTATGTAGTGTGAAAGGGGAGGGTAGATTGAAATTATTTTTTTAAGCAAATATGGAACCATCCTTCTGCGTGTAGAGTTAGAAAGTGTCAGTGTGTTGTGGGAGTAACCTCAAAAATGATTCTTCAGGAAGAGACTGTGGATTTTTTTTAGCATCTGACAGGATGATTCTGTGGGGTTTAGTTTTGTTGGTTGCTGGTTGGCTTCCCTATTCTGGAGTCTTTCCCTTAGCAGTGTTCTTAAACAGGACTTGCAAAAAAATTAAGGCTTTTCCCAGTCATCCTAGCTTTCTGCCTTCGTCAGTGGCCTGCATATAAGCCTGGATTTGCTTGGATTTTCGGGTTGTTGGTTTGGGCTTTTCACAAGTTCAGTTGTTTGCCTTTGTATTGTGCTCCAGGTTCAGATTTTGATACACATCCTGATTTGAGTCCAAATAGTGGTTTCAACCATACTGATAAGCAGATTGGTTGTTGTTCTTGCAGCTTCTTCTAAACTTCAAACTTATAAACTATTTGTTTATAAGCCTGGTGCCTTGTAAAGTTGGAGAGGTCATGGTGACAGAATAATCACCACGCTATTGCATAGTATGCCGGAAAAGTCAAGTTAATGAACCCAAGTCTTAAGGCAGCTCTGTATCTGGAAATGTATGGGTCAAAGAACTTGACCTAAACATTGCTGCCATTTGTGGTCATTGGTCTAAGGGCTCTGTATTTCAGTCTTACAGACTGGTTTCTGTCAGTAAATACTCTTTTTGAGAGGCGGGGGGAGATAATTGAGATTCCTTAGTATTGATTCTGTTCTGAAGAAAACTGAAGCATTTAAATTTGCTTCCACTGTATCTTACAATGTGGAATTTAATACATGTTACGTGGAGAATATACCTTCTACTGTTTTGAGCCTGCCACCTGTTTGGCCTTTAGCTGCTGCATTGAAAGATCTTCTGTGGCTAATAAGCTGTTTGCCATCTGGCTCTGAGTGCTCAGTGTCTTAGTGCATTAAAAACTGAAGTTCTTAATATGGGATAAGTCCGCTACATAGCAGAAAAGGGATAGAACCTTTGGTACTAAAGGGGGAGGGAAGAGACTGGGGCATTCATGTTGGGACCAGAGATTTGCTGTTTAGAGGAAGAACAATAAAATTGAAGCAAATGGGTGACTTTTTAAAGTAAGGTAGGATGTCTTGCTAAAACATTTAAGCGTCCCACAGTGGTGTGGTTGCAGTCTCAAGCAATGGATTTCCTGAATCACACACAATGCAAAAATGTGTACAGCTATCTCAGTCTTGGGCTAGATTCTTGTGGAAATAGTGCATACTTCAAGACAAAATACTTCAGATATCATCTTACTGGTTAACTGTGGAATAAAGATCCACAGATCTTTTAAAGATAAATCATCTATTTTTTTTAAATAGATAAACCAGCCAGAGTTAAATGCTGAGAAAAATGGGTCGTGTGGATTTGCCAGTAAATTAAGGGGAGATCTTTCACTGCTGTTTCTTTACCTTTGGTGCTATGATGAAGCTTGCTGCCTTCCGGAAAAACAGGGATTATTTTTATTTATCTATTTTTCCTCACTTGGAAACAGTGGTGGGCCCAATTATTTTCCTTAGGTGGCAGATGAAATTCAGAGAGATGTGGAGGAAAGTCTAGTAAGTTGCCTTATTCTTGTATGTATGGCACCCCTCAGTGCAAGTGTACTAAGCTGGTCTGAAAGCAAGATCTATGCCTCTGTTTGAGGGGGTTGGTTGTTGGTTTTTTTTAGAAGAAATCTAATTTTGAAGTGCTCATCAGCATGTTACTAAGGATAAGGTACAGGATGATGTCTTAGGTTATATATATGATGGAACATCTTACAGATGGTTGAACTGTTTTCTGTTTTAACTGTTTTTCCAGCTGCAGTTGAAAAAAGTTGAGTTTGTTTTAGAAAATATAACTAAATGTCTTCCCCTTATAAAACAGGGATTTGAGAGATTATGGCCTCTGAAGCCCACAATGTTAGAAAACAGAAAGTATTGCATATTGAAGGTTGTTCTATTGATCTCCCCAGAAAAAGAACCTCTTCTTCCACTAAAAAGATCATGAAGGAGGTAAGTTGCTTGCAGTTTGTCTGCTGATCAAATTGAAGTAAAAACTTAAGCAAGCTCATAGTTCTGAGCAGTCTAAGTCTAAAAGCACAGCACACTGTTGGGTGTTTCATGTTTAGATATGCAGTAGGACTTTACTATAATCACTGTTCAAGCTAGAGTTATGCCTTATGATAATCACAGGCAATGACTACACAGATATGTGCATCTTATTGTCCACATGAATATAGGTACTGATAAGGTTTTTACTCACACCTACTTTTCTGCAGTCTAGCCAAGACCTGTTTTCAGTAGAATTCTATAATCAAAAAAGGTCTGTCTTGCCAAGAGAGCCGCACAGTGCGAGAGGTGGGGTAGGTGAAATGTCTGCATCGAAATGGGTCTGTCACCATACAGCTTGATCTACCACACTGTCTGTTAGCCTGTGCTTCCGCTGGAATCTTGCAGTCAGAAACATTCTCGTAACCTCTTGCCTGTGTTACAGGCTGAAGACTAAATAAGGCAGTGGAGTACAGAGGAAGTGCTAGGGAGGTAAACTTACTGTAAGATCACTTCAAACAGTGGTGAAGATGTTAGTATCTTCTTTATCTGTGTATTGATGCTCTGGATTAAAACCCACATGATTTTTATGACTTTGGATAAAAAAACCCATAGCATTCTTTTGTTCACGCGCTTAGTGTAAATCTAGTATGGGCTTTCAAGTGAAATGCCTGCAATATAAAGTATAGTACCTAAACAGGGACTACAGGTATTTCTAACTTCACCATATTGGTGCTCTTATATTTTCAGTAATTTATTTTCTAATTTAAAAGTTGCTCTAAAACATTGAAGACTGCTGTATAAAAGTCTTTAGAAATGAATCTTCAAATTGTGTTGCTTAATTTTTAATGGCTTTTCTAATCTGTGTGGCACAACCCTGAATAATTTTGTGATTCTACTGGGATATCACTATTCTATATAGCCTAATAGGTGGAAGGGTGCTAATCTGTTTCATATAAGTAATTTCTGGAGAATCAAATTGCTATTGTCTACAGTAGTCTTGATTTTTAAATTTTTTTGTTGTTGTCCTTTGGGGAAATATTCTGCTGGCATTTGCTGTATTATGGCCACTTAAATATATATGTGAGAAGTAATTCAATTTTGCCATCAGATTCCACTTGGCTTTTTATATTAGCCACAGTTTTTAGTTTGCTAGTAACTACACAGTCTGTCTCTGATGTCACAGTTCTACCTGTTGCCAAGGATACCCTGAACCGATAACGGACTGGAGCGTTCAAGGACAGCCATGGCAGAACTAGTCCATCTATAGGTCACTAAATACTTTATAGGAACGTTGCTGTAGCTGTGATGTAGTTGCAAAAAAGGAGGAGTGGGTGGAAGATGGGGAATCGGTAAATTTAGACCACAGTGTAGTGGGGCTTTTTTGTCAAACTGCAGGAGTGTCTTGGTCTTTGTAGTAATACAGCTTTTCTTATTCTCTATTCCCTTTATCCCAGGGTAAGAAATCTCCAAAACAGCTGGCTTCATACACAAACAGGTAGGAGGACTGTGTTGTGTAGAATCTGTTTCAAGTGAAAGGGAGATGGGGAGGAAGCAGATTATATTTAGTACAGCACCCAAGTAGACACAAGTGTCTTAATTTTACTGACAGTACTTGGTTCTTTTTGTCTAATTCAATAATGATGAATGTCTGCATTAATAAAAGCAGGAGAAAAATATTGGCAGTGGATCTTATACCTTTGTGGTTATCAGAGGTATCTTAGGGGTAAAAGGTTTTAAGCAACATGCAAGCTGACTGCAGAATTCACAATATTTTAACCAAAGTTTTGCTTAGGTTTAGAGCAACCCTCACTAAAGTCTTGCTTTATTCTTGCAGGATAACAGTTGGAAAAACAGTGACCAGTCCCCTTTCTCTCTTCAAAGTAGTATATTGTAAAAGAAAAGTTCATTGTTATACTCCAAAGCCTTGCTACAGAAAGAAACAGTTCCCTAAATCTAGGGGCTGTGACATGGCAAATAAAGAAAATGAACTGGCTTGTGCAGGGAATCTGCCAGCAAAACTGCATGACAGTCGTACACACTTGCTGAATTCTAGTGATTCTGGCTCTTCTCAAACAGAAGGCCCCTCATCCAAGTATAGTGGATTTTTTTCAGAGGTAAGTAGTTTGAAGTTTACTTGTAGTCTCTCTATGTGGTTAGCTCAATTTTCTGAACACACAGGTTGACTCAGGTCTTGTGATTTGCAGTCATGAACTGTCAGTTTACAGGGATCCAGTTGCCAGCAATAGTAGTCCTGCTAGTTTTGCTGTGTCTGTATTATCACAGAAGCTCAGATCTTCCAGGCTCCTCTGGGTTAAAATTATAGCAGCACCAAAGGAAAATGTTGGTTTCACCTGGCTAGGTTTTATGAGCTGGCATGATGCATAGCTACATGTGTTTATATGTTAGCATATGGATGGGTAGAAGCTGCTGAGGCAGAATAGGACCATTTATAATAGCAGAATCAGCATTCATGAAATTTGTATGAGAAGTGTTTGCATAAGACTGTATTTCTTGTTAATATTGCTTGATTAAACCCAGTGAATGCTTGCAGGCTAAAAGGTCAGATATTTGAATGAAATGGCTTTTGTGACAGTGAAGGCCATTTAAGTCCCTTAATGTTGAAGTTTCTGTGACCATAGATATCTGTTGTCATTTGAGGCTTGTGGGTGTTTAAAGTGAGGCATAGCAGGGAAGGCGATGTTGAAAACTGTCACCATGCTCTTTTCATGGCACTTTAAGTGTGGGCTGCCATGAAGAGAGCCCTCCGAGTCCAGTCAGCCTTAAGTACAAATCTGTGGCACTCTTGCACTCCATTGAATACGATGGTTTCAAGGAAGGAGCAGCAGAAGAGCTAGAATAACATGCTTATGGAAAGAAGGGTAAAGAAACGAAGACTGGGGAAGATTCACCCTCTGAGAAATTGAACACTAGGTGACTGTTAAACTGGTTTGAGAGATGTGGGTGATTCTGCAGTGTTTGTTCCAATCCAGAATTTTAATAAAATACATGAACTTCATTCTGAGAACAAGTTTTTTCAGAAATCACCTCTTTCTCGTCAGAATAAGACGTGTAATTAGTTGTGTCTAAACTGTTAAAAGTCCTCAATTAACAAGCATCTAAAATTCTCAGAGTTGGTAAAGCAGTATAGGTTGATGCTCAGGAACACTTTGTTAGAAGGAATGCTCTTTTTAATTATTAGATACCTCTCTTTAGGTGTCTACAGACACCTTATTCTTGTAACTTCGGGGTAAAGTGATCTATTTGTGCTCCCTTCTAAGGGAAGTTTTATGGTTTTTAGGTCATTGTTAGCTGAATTTCTAAAGCAAAAGTATGTTTTCATATTCTGAACTATTAGAGCAGCCTATTGTGTTGTTGCCGGCTATTTAACTTGTAAACTCCTTTATGTTTTCAAATACACACAGGTTTCTCAGGACCATGAAACTATGGCTCAAGTTCTTTTCAGCAGGAATCTGGGGCTGAATGTAGCTTTAACCTTTTGGAGGAGGAGAAGTATAAGTGAACTGGTAGCCTATTTAGTGAGGTAAACCAAGTATCTCCCTTGTATTCTTAAATATTGTCCAGTGTTTTTAGGGGCTTCTTAAATGTTTAACTCATAGTGGAAGCATATACTTCAGCCTATGTTCTACTAGTAATATTTCTGATTTTAATATTAATGTTTCTAGGATACAGGATCTTGGAGTAGTAGTAGACTGCCTTCCTCTGCTTACAAACAGGTACAGACAAAAAGAAGGGGGGGGGTAACTTGCTGTAACTGTGCTGAAGTTCAATCACTTCTGAAACACTTTGGTTTTTAAGTTTACAGGAAGAAAAACCCTATATTTCAGTTGGCTGCTGTGTAGATCTTTTGCCTTTAGTGAAATCGCTGCTTAAAAGCAAATATGAAGAGTAAGTATCAATTTTTGATGTACTCAACACTACTATATCCTGGCTATGCAGTGCCCTTTAAATTAATGGTGTTTGGTCTTCTGACTTGTTCCCTCTGCCCCTTCTCCCAACCCTGTCTGTCTTGGGGATGCCTACCTGAAGGGGAGTTTTCCTGTGAGAATTTCTCCTTCAACAAACTAATGGTGCAAAAACTTTTCTGCAAGCTTTGGGGGGAGAGGGGAAGGAGGCTGGCTTTACCCTTCATGCAGATTTTTTCTTTTAAATCCTGAACAGTAAACAAGAGTAACACTACGGCTTTAGTATGCTTTATAACATAAAATTGAAGTGAAGTTTTCAGCCAAAATACCTGAAGAATGCCTACTTTTTTCACTTCAGTTTACCACTTAATATTTGCCTGCTTTCAATTTCTTAAATTTGCTAATCTGTCTAGATTTTTATTTTCCCTTCCAGAAGAGAAAATGTTTTGCTTGAAGTTCCTTACTAATTTGTTTTGATACTTGAGCTAACCTGTAGATACTGGAAAAGGTGACAAAAAAGCATAATCTGTAAAATATGTTGTTACAGGTATGTGATAGTTGGTTTAAACTGGCTTCAGGCTGTCATTAAAAGATGGTGGTCAGAACTATCTTCACATACAGAAAAAGCAGAGGATAGGTAAGTATAGTATTGGGAAGTATTTAAATGTTTCTATACCTTATTCCATCTCAGTCTGTCTTATCTTTGATCAGTAGGACCATACCTTATCTACAAGAGAGGGGAAAAAAACCTCATCATTTGAAAGTAAAAGCTCAAAAGCATTTAAAAGAAGTTTTTCTATTTTAGACAGGTGGTGTTTGGAATCCTACATTATGGATTGTCATGTTTTGGGGTGTTTTATTGAAGTTTTACACATGTAGAATGCTGCCTTATCAGGGCTTATAGAAATGCTGTAGATATTGAATCAAAATTCTTCTGATACTGTGGCAATCTCTATCATAGACTTAGTCTATCTGCAATACAATCATGTGTTTCAATCTGTCTACTGGAATGTAGTGTATATGTTCATGTTCGTTCTTTTTCAGAAATATTAATATTTTAAAACAGCAATTAAGTGGATTATGGGAACAGGAGAATCATCTTACTCTCGTTCCAGGATATACTGGTAATATAGCTAAGGTAATACAGTTCCAGTTGTGTTTAGTAATGAACATAGCTGTATCACAGCATTCTTCTCATTTGATATTATTTATGCTTAACTATTGATGGATAGAAACACCTTTATTTTTTCCCCCTAATGCTCCCTTGGTCAATGTTAGTATATTGCATGGTGGGGCCTGATGAGGGTAGACAGTAGATGACGTGCAGGATTTGAGTGGACTTGAAAAGAACTTGAAGATTGCATGCTTTACTCCTATCTGAAGGAGCTTTGTGGAACCGGAAATTCTGTGGCTACAGAATTTGTTACTTTGTATCAAACAGGTTATTTCTTGATCTGAGATTGCTGTGCATCTCTGACTTCAACATCTTGCAGCAGGGATGCAAAACAGAGTTTTAATTCCCGACTGGTAGAGCAATAGGAGCTTGTAATATAGACTATCTAGCTCTTCTGGCAGAGCAGCATAGCAGCTATATCCAGTGTCAGTCTGTTTCTCCAGGATTCAGGTTCCCTCCCCGTTCATTTGCCTATTATTTAATGTATATCAGGATAGATTGTGACCAAGACCACTTGAACAAGTCAGGAGCAAAAGGAGCAGTACAAGAACATTGAAAGGATAGGCTGAAGGAATGTCCCTCATAGCAAACATGTCTCAAATAGATGATCTCATGATGATGATTTGCTTTCCTGTGTATGCAGGGAACAGAGGAAAACCAGGCTAAACTGATCGCTCTGGAAACTAATTCCACTGTCTCGCAGGCTTTTAGAACATTAAAAATGCCATTGAAATAATTAACTGGAAGTAGTCTTGGAGTTGAAGATAATTTGTTCTGAAACTTGGTTTAAACATTTTTGTATTATTGTCCTGATTGTTTACCCTGCCTCACACAGTCAGTGTTTCAGCCGTAAGTAATGTGACAAATGCTTTCTCTTTTTTTTTTCCCTTCTAGGATGTAAATGCTTATTTATTACAGCTACACTGACATGATTATGAAACTGTGTGCTTGTGTGGTGAAACAATCCCCTAAAGTATCCCTGAAATACATACTATTTCTGAAAGCCTTTTGAGAAATACTGGCAGAAGAAAACCGAACTGTCAAGCTGTTAAATGCAACCACTAACAAAATCCTAACAATCTACTTCACATTGAAGTGGAAAAGCGTCTAGTAGGAGCAACTTTTACTTCAGTGATGTGAAAGTGCACTATTAAAACTGTATGCCTTTGCTGCATTTGGGATTCACTCAGTTACTATGTATTCATTTAAATGCTACTGTATTTTACTACGACTTCGCATAAAATGAATTACACGGTCACAAAGACAAGACAGCAGAACCAGTTCTAAGGAACCAACAGAAGCAATTGGAGTTAAGAGCTTTGTAAATGTTTCTTTCCTAAAAACTCCAAAATGCACGACTATCTTCCAGTTACACTAAAATACCTTTGAAATATTCAATTTCTTCTATGTTTTAATCAAATTAAAGACAGTTTTTGTTTGCACTATTGAGAAACTATACAGCAAAGATGCCTTAATTACTAGCCTTTCTGAAAGCCAATGTGATAAGATGCAAATAGCTATTATATTCAGATTGAAAAACTACAAAAATCAGGGGTTTGCATTGTGTAGTTGATGAAACATTGCACATATACAGAAATTTGTGTATGAAAAACATAAACACCGATGTTAAGCATGGATAAACAGCTATTGCAAATGTCAGCAGAACGGTGAATTTATGTCTAACAAATGTTTTTATATTGTATGTGGATTTCTAACACAGTAATCTTGTTCTGTATCATTTAAACTATATGCAAATAAGTAAATATATTAAATGTATCTACTGTTTTCTTTTCACGTTCATAAAAATTTCTAGAATAATTTCTTCCACAGTACTTTTTATCCTAGATATTTGTCTAAAATGTTTACAGCCAGATGAGGCCATGTTACTCAACTCCCTTTTTATACTACCTCCTTTAAGAAACTGACAAAGAGCTTTTGCAAAACCTAGCCTGATCAATGGCAGCAAATTCATACCAACAATAGCATTGAAAATACAGCTAGAAACTCTTTTACTGCTAACCTGTACTTGCTTAATTTAAAAGCTATAGCTTAATAGGTCTGAGGGAATTTTGATTTTCTTTTTTTTTTAGGCTTGCTATTTTTTTATTTTGATCAGGAAGTGTGCTTTTTCAGATTAAAATTTATGAAGTGCCAGCTGTTCACTTAAAACACAAATATACATGCACAGCATGTATCCCTAAATAGACTAATTTCCTTAAAAAGCTGAGTATGTACAAGGGTTGTTTTTATACCTGGCATTAAGCATATGCACTTTTATTGTTGTACAGGAAAAAAGTCTTTTGATAGCCCCAAGTGGTTTTTGCTTTACAGATGACATTAATTTTATACTTTTGCAGTGGTCAACAGCTTTAGGCCTCCCGTTGCTTCATTTTGTATTTATTTATATATCATTATTGTTGACTTCTGAAGGCCAACTAGAAATCTATCATTGGAACTTGGTGCTTTTGGTTATTTGAATGTTCTTTAAGCCACCAAAGGTTTCGTGCTTCCCAAGGTGGTCAGCTACAACAAAGAGCTTCTGGAACAACCTGAGAACTCTGTGGGACAATCTCAACATATGGGCAAAGCCAAATTCTTTTTTGATAGAGCTGTTACATACCATCTTTGGAGGTATTTCTCACTCGGAGTTTGAGAGACCACAACTTCTCAAATGCTCTTGTCAATTAAAACTTTTAAGGAACTACAGTATGATGATCTTTTATTATTTTATTCTGTTGAGCACTTAAAGATTAGCTTCATAATTTGGATATCAGTTGCTGAAACTTAGATTATTCCTCAAGGACAATACTGTAAAGATGATGGAAACTCTGATCTTGTTTCCTCCTGGTTTTTGAATAGACAAAATGAAGTAACTTATGGCCATTTATTTCTGATAATGCAAAAAGTAATAATTGTAACTGATTATGTGAAATACTCTAGTATTAAAAAATCCTGATTGACTGTAGATGTAACTACATGGGCTTATAATGAATTCTGCACATGGCCATGGTTCTACTAAATTGTAACTGTGGATGGTGCTTTTGTTCTAGTGGCAAGGTAAGATTGACTTCAGAGCTGTTATTAAGGAATACCTAATAAAACAATGTTAACTTTTAATTGCCAAAAGTTGTATTTTGACAGTATTAAATGTTAAGTGATTAGTACTGGTGCCTTACTTCAAATTACTTTTTTCTACTGTTTCCAGGCATCTACTAGACTGTAAGAACAGGATTCTGGTCTCCATTATGAAATTATTTTTCTGTCATAATCTTAAACTCATTTAAAATAGTCATGCTGACATTCAGGCTCAGCTTGTTGTGTGCTCTTTAGTTCTCATATGGCTTGGAATCAGTTTTATGTAATAGATTTGTGTATGTGTACTATTTGCTGAAAGATGATATGAGTAAAATGTCTTAGTAGCTGTGGAACTCCATGAAATCAGTGTAGTTGGTGAATCTTACTAAGCTCATGAACAATCATGTACATAAATGCTAATCTTCATGTGATTCTTTCCAGAAATCCTGGTTCTAAGATGTGTCAGGATCCAGGCAGAATTAATCCTTTAGCCTCTACACTCTTGTGATGCAGAAGTGTGTATGTACTTGAAGATGAAGGATGCCTCTGCAGAGCCGTTCTTCACGTTATACCACTTGATACAAAATTAATGTCTTTGAAAAACCGTATGTCTTCTGCTTCAGTGTTCTCTGAAAGTACTTTAGGCTGTCTTGCTGAAAGGATTTTTACTTGAAGTGTGAACTAGGATTTACCCATCCCCTAAACTGAAGTTACAGAAGCCCCCTGGCAAACCTCCTTTTTCTGGAGAGCTAACCCCCCCAATATTCTGTTAATCTAAGAATCAAAGCGTAACTATTGCTGAAAGCTTCCTGAAGAGTGAAGGTCGAAAAAAGTACCCCATTAATTAGCTGGGTACAAAGCAGCTAGCATGTCTTCATGATTATGTATAGCTCCATTTGGAAGGCGTTCCACCTCTTTCTTAGTAAAGAGTACTCTTCAGTAGAACACCCTTGGATTTGCACAGTACTGCTGTTCCAGGCTACTTCATAGCATTTACAAATTGCTACTGATACTATAAACAAAAATTAGCATCAGACCTCTGGGAGCTTATCTGTAGTGAGTTATAATTAAAATTATCTTTCCTATTCTGTAGGCTGCCTTATTGCCATCAGAGGCTGTAGTTTATACACTTGGAGTTCAGGAGAGGTGGGAGAATAGAAAGGCCAAGAAAAGCACAGTGTGTGGAGTGGTGTCAGCCCCGCTGCGTTATACATGTGTCTGTTAAAGCAGGTTGTGTTTTCATGTTCTGGTATCTGAAGTTGGCACACTGGGAGCTATGGGTCCTTAACGTATTTTGCATGGAAGAGATAAAAGATTTGAAGACAGGTGCTATGGTGCTGATTTGTGGTGTGTCTTGTGGGGTTTTTCTGGAAAGGGTGGACACTCTTGTGTATAAGATACTTCCAAGTTTCTGTGCAAGCTTACATTTTGAAACTAGCAAGTAGTTGTATGTACCAGTTTGTCTTGCCAAATCATCCAGTTTTACAGAAGACTGTCTCCCTTAATGTGGAGGTTTGCAGCTATGTTTTGTGCCCAGCTTTCTGGTACAAAGGGAAATAAGGCTGTTCAGTCAACTATTTCAGAATACAAAACCATGCAAATAAAGCCACTGGTGTGAAGTTATTCCAACTTTGTACAATGCAAATTCCTTAGTTTATGAAAGCAGTTGGCTCTTGTGTGAGGAACTGATGCTTCATTAGAGAAGGAAAATATTAATCCCTTTAATAGCCTTGGTATAAGCCAGACAGAGCTTAATCTTTCTTCAGTCTACCTTCCTACAGACAGATAAAGATTCACTGAGATAGACTAAGCATGCTTGTATTGTTAGTGCTTAAATTAGACCTTGTTAAACAATTTATTCTTATTCTGTATTAAAGTGGCTTGTTTCCTGTTGTGACTAAATGCAAGTCTTAGCCCTCCTGCCACTGCATTCATTCTTTAGCACTTAATGTTGCTACTCCTTCCTCTTCCAGTTTAAATATACTGTGGCTATGTTAGAAGTGGGGAGGAGAGGATGAAAACCCTACACAAAAACACAGGGTTAGCTGTACAACAATTTTGACACAGTTGTGAAAATTTTCCCTTTTAAAGCTTCACACAAATTCTGTTACACCTGTTAATTGAAGTGGGTACTCAGGGTTTCAAGTTTAACTTTGTTGAAAAAATAAAGTGTGTACACTCTAAATAACTACAGCTCCAGTACTAAGCTGGACTATGATACTGACCTGCTCTGTGGGAGCAGGAGGTGCAGCACTGGCCCGTAATGGGTTGGGATAGAAATGATCACACAGACTTCAGCTGTTGCAGACATAAAATACTTGTTTCCATGGTGACTGGACTTTATTAGTATATCTTTATACTTTGTAGCTGCTGATCATACTGCTGTAAAGTGAAGTCTGCTGCTTTTGCATTGGGTATGGTATGTAGTTTTCTATACGTACAGATCACTGCTTCAGTCAAGTGTTACTTGAGCACTTTCATGTAGATAAGCAGCTATTGAGGTCTCAAACATCTGCACTTTGCTGTAAGAAAATAGATGATATGTTTGTGTGTTCTGCTTTTTTTCCTTATTCCTTAATATCAGTAAAGCCATTTCTGTTCCCTTTGGGAAGTAATAGCTGCTAAAACATGATAAAAATGCTTTTACAGATATGCTTTTGATCTGCCTTAGTACACTTCTGTGAATAACAGTGTTTGAATTCAGGAAGGAGGCTCTCTTCAGGCATAGGCCTGAAAGAAACAGAACTATTGGGTTTTACTGAGATTGCAACTATTTTTTTAGGTATGCACTTTATGCTATGAAACTAAATGAAATTTAAATATCAGGATGTTACAGTACAAGGCTGCATGCCCTTGTGGATTTCAGTATTGGAATATATACACACCCCTAGCATTGTACTTTAAAGTGACCTGCAGGCAGTTTCAAATAGCTCTGGTACTTTAGGTTGATGGCTCTTTATCAAGGTGTATTAAATCAACTGAGCTTCACTTGCGAAGAGCCCGATTTACGTGGCAACTGCAAGATCCAAACATTTACTCTTGTTTCAGATGTTCATGGATTGAAAGAAAATACAGCTTCAGAAAAAGTCTTTTTGTCTGTTGTGACAGTGGGCTTTCCTTACACCTCTGCTCTGCATTAGACAAACTTGCTGTCTGCAAGAGCTAAATTGCTTTTAGAGACACTATTTCAGAGGATTGCCACATCCAAGAAGCCTGTGGCATGTTTGGTTCTAAATGGAGAAGTTGCACAAATAGTTAGGCAAATGCATATTTCATTACTGTTGAGCTGTCTTATCGCATGTGAATCAGCTGTGCAATTATCTACTTAGTCTAGATAAAAGTGGAATGATGGATTATTGGGGGGTTGAAGTCTTAATGACTTTTGGCTTTAAGAAACCAAAAATGCTGTTTCAAAGCTGCTGACGCTGCTCCAAGTGAATGCATAAAGGAACTGTGTGTGTGCTGGGTTTGGAGAGCAGACATCTCTTGCTGCTTTCTGCATCTGCTACTTTGTCGTGAAGCTAAAAGGCATAGATGCTTGTGTGTTTGGTTAAAGTACTGTTGTAGTTTCTGACTGAAATGGAAAAAAACCCTGGCTGCATTAGTTTATTTCTAGGTGACTCTGCCACCCAATTTTCCAGATGCAGAAAAAAGTGAATGAAATAATAAAGATGTAATTGCCCATTATTATACAAGTAGTAGTAAAACTTCAACATTCTAAGGTTCTGGCTGCTATTATTGAAGTAGTAAAGCAAGGCAGGACTAAAGAGTATCTGGCAGGTTCTGTTGACTGTTTTTAATCAACCAAAATGAGTGATTGTCAACAGAAGAGTTAATTTTGGAGTAATTCTTTCCCAAGAGCACATATTAGTATAAGGTGAAGCTGTGTTGCCAGCTGTGAAGTGAACCCTGCATACCAGAGAGACTGTCTTCTGTAATTTTCTTAGGAAGAACTTTTTGCTATGTAAGTGAAACTGAATTTGCTTTTTTTTTGAAAGATGCCACAGTTGACATGTTTCTGCTAGAGGAGAGGTTCTGAAGATTAAGACTTTGAGATCTTGCAGCACTACCCCATCATCCAAATAGGGGTTCTTCAAAATACTTACTGCCCTCTGAGTGGTGGAAGTCTTTAAAGGGGGTTGAGGGCTTGAACACAGGGAAACTCATGAGGACTGTAGGTGGTGTGTGCCTCCTAGTTCTCTGTTGGTGTAGGGCGTTGGCTTGTATAGAATTAAAACTAGAGAAGGAGGCATGTTTTTCAGATACGGCACAAAAATTCGTGCAGAGGGTGCCTGTGATAGTTGGGAGATTCAGGTTTGATGCAGAGAGTCTTTCCAGTCCTGTGGACCTAATTCCACAACAGTGAGGTTAGTGGGTTGGAGACTCAGTGCTTGCAGAGCAGTCACGTTTCTTCCCAGTTGCTGCTTCTCCACCCCTCTGACATGTTGGAGCACATCTGCTTGGCTGGGTTCCTAGCTTCACATCAACCTTCTCGCTTAGCCAAGTGAGAATGAAATGCCTTCATATTTGGCACACCTAGTTTCCCAGGCAATGTCTTGTATCTCAAGGCTTCCAGCTTCTCTCTACAAACAAAATTTATAGCTTACTGTCACTGAACTGTGAAAAATGAAAGGCTTATCCCTCTGATGAATAATGCAACTGTGGGTGCCACCACTTTTTACCCCTTTCTCTATGGGAAGGAGAGTGATGCACATTAATGTCATGGCTACTTCAGTTACCATGTTAAGATGAAGCTATTAGGTGTGTATGTAGATCAATAGCTCTTAAATATTTTACCAATGATAAGTGCCCACAGTTCTGAACATTTAGAAATGGTGGGCTGGTGATGAGAAAGGGAGAAATTGTGCTGCTTAGAGCTGGGTGGTTTCTTAGTTTGAGATCTATTTGGATTTGTTTTTTTAGTCTTTACCCACCTGGCCTATCTCTCAATACAGGTCTTTAAACTTGGTGTATCCTTGAATTCTCATTTTTGCAAGTTTAGCTTTTGAGGGTGCTTTTCTGACCCCCCCCCCCCCAAAAAATGATCAGGGGATGGGGCAGTGAGGGCGTGTTCATACAAGGTCGTGCAAGCATACATACACACTCACTGCTGTGCAGAAGTAGCACTTTCACATTTCCTTTTGCACTCCAGGGCACTTACATTTCTGTTGGTGACAAGTCTCTTTAACACTTGTAGAGGCATTCTTTTTATCTTGTAACTGTTGATATAAAAAGCAGTGTTAGCTGCTTCCCAGCTTTAAAAAAAAAAGCAAGAAGCAAACAAAACTCTAGAAACCCACAAATCTAAAAAAAACCAAAACAAACCCCAAACAACCCAAACCCCCACCCAAACAAAAAATAGAATTTGCTTGTGACCAGCTTAAAGTGGTGCTGTGGCAGGATTTATTTTTTCCACTAAAAACAGTGTGTAAGAATACTGCTCTGAATGAGAAGCCCCTGTTACAGATTTTTAGGATTAGCACATTGTGTTTTAGCAGTTTATTTTCTAGATTGATATTTGGTACGTGACCTTGGTCACCTCACTCTGAAGGGCTGTAAATAGGGGAACGCCCTTGGAGCTGTTGCCACAGCTGGCAGCTTGCTAACATCAGCTTTTACCATGGGGACTCAGGAGGCGTTTTTCAGCATTTCTGGATGCAGGCTGTGGTGCACATACTTGTGATGTGTGCTTCCTCATTTAATAGTTCTCTGAGCTCTGGGAAATGGGGATTCAGCCTCTTGTGACTCTCGAATCTGGTTTGGATGAAAGTTTTCATACCAAGAATTCTCCTTATGTGAAAGAACTGCAAGACCTTCTCTCTTCCTCAGTAAACTTAGCAAATCTAAACCCTGATCGCAGTAGACATCTGTATTGAGAAACCTGTTTATCCACAATTCTTGGTGTTCTCATGAACACATTTTCTGACAAAATGGGATTGGTCTGTGGTTCCTTTGTAGTATTTGATTATCATTAATCTTATGCTGTTTCTCATACCTTAGAGCAGGTGCTGTCCGTTACCTTTGAGGTTTAACTCAGAGACTGCTGCCTGCATGTTTCTGGTGTTCAGCATAACTATCAGATTTTTTCAGGCACCTACTTGAAGTCCTTTGGCTGGGAAACATATTCAGAACTTGAACTGACTGTAATAGTCTGAAATGGTATGTTCACAGGTGTTTAGGAGCATTGTGCTTTTTGATGACCGTATCATTTGTGGTGGCTCTGCAGCAGTGCAATTGAATTTTACCACCTCAACAATGAGAAACTTCAGTGAGTGGAACTAATTTGAGGCAGATGGCTCCAGCAAGCCCTGGCTTTTGCTCCTACGTCCAGTGGTGAGATAAAAGGACTATAAGCAGTAATTACTTCTTTTGGGAGTATCTCAACCCAGCCTTAACTGCAGTACTGTCTCATAAGTATTGTTTTTTCTCCTCATGCCACCACTAGCAGTGTGGCACAGCTGCAACACTGATCCCTTCTCTGCTGCTCTATATGAGACACAGCATCACCTCTGCTAAGATAGTAGGAAGCCCTTTTTGCTGAACTCGGTGATGTTCTTTCCTAGCAGAACTTCCCTCAGAAGATGTTCCAAACATCTAAAATTACATCCACGATTCAATTATAAATGTACCTGGTTTTCCTTTCTGTTTGTGCCTCTTCTAGGTCAAGATGCTACTGTGTCCTTTGGATCACAGGAGAATCTTATTTTAAGTGCACAATTAAGCCTCCCTGTGTTTTGTCTGCCATGGAGGCTGTCCAGCCAGATAATCAGCTGTGTAAAAGCCTGAAGTGGGACTTGCTGGTAGTCTGCTTGAGCTCTCTGGCTTTGCTAAAGAATGCTTCTAGTCCAGATACGTGTATTGTGGCCATTAAAAGGTCTGGTTACTTTTTCATTGAGCATCACTATTATTAATTGTATAATGAGATTATCAGTTTTGGATGTGAGCAGGTTCTACTTTTTTTGTGTGGTTTGATTTCTTGATGAATTTCTTCTCTAAATGGTATTAGCCTGGGCCCTCTGTATATTTTGGTTATGAGCCGATGTGCTTTATTTCTCACTGTCCCCCAACTCCTGCATGGTTGCACATTAGCCCTGGCAGTTACTTGACTTGGTTTCTTCTTTCTAGTGCTTCTTATTTTGACATGTTAGTGTCTCAAACGCATCCTTACCCTTGCACAAAGTAACTAAACTAGACAGTAGAGTCTCTGTCAGCTGGATTGAATACTACTTTGAAGATGCTTTGCTGAATTGCTTAGGCTTGTGGTAGACTGTAAAAGCTAATAAATCTTGCAGCAGTTTTTCTGTGGAGTGTTGTTGTTTTCTATTTGCCTGAAACAAGTTCTGAAAACAAAATCCAAAATGAAATTCAGGACCCCTGCTATCCATGGCAAAGCTACTACTTCCAGTGGGCCCTCGGTTTCACCAGATATTAGAGGTAGCTTCCCAGAGGAGCCTGCTGTCAAATATATTAAGTAACGAAAGCAGGTAGCTAAAGGAGGAGCCTTTGAAGCTGACTTAGGCTACTACTCTTTTTTCAGAAACTTGGCAAGCTGTTATATTAGAAAAATAAGTTAGCCATTCTTGCATAAATAGATGAGGAAAAAAATGCAATCTTCCAAACCAATTAAGTATATAGCAAGTACAAGACTTAATGCTACAACTGGGAAGACTTTATATGACAATGTTTGTATTATGACTCTAAGAATTTTTCAACCCCACAGTGCTGATCTGAGAAAAGGCAATTCCTGCTTCAGGCTGAAGTATTAAAGTAAAAAAAAGTATGGATGCAATATCAGAAGGATCACTGTGCTCCCACAGGACTAATTTACCTCTAGTCTAATGTTGACAGATACATTTAAGTCAAACAGGAAATACTACTACTTATTGCAAAGCTGCTAATCATGTTGCTATAATTAAGCTGTTTAACACATTGAATAGCAATGTAACAGCGCATAGGAAACTAGCTTGTTTGCCATTGATTAATGATAGGTAATGTGTGCACTTCACGGTGGTTCATTTGAGTGGTTCTCTGATGTACTAATTCAGGCTCATCAAGGGACTTTGGTCTTTACTTGCACAGTCTGATTCAGCATAAAAGCCCACACAAATAGGAATGTACACTAAACAAACGTAGGATTCATATTTAGCTTTCTTACAGTGTAATCGAGGTGTTAGGCACCTTCAGATAATTTAGATAAACAAGGCAAAGGTCTAAGGTTAGAAGAACAGAAGTTGTTTATTTTTATTATAGCTTGAAAAGTTACAGAAGAATCACAAGCCAATACAGTGAAACAATAGGAAAAAAGCTATCAGCAGTCACTGTTCTAATACTGAATTTCAGCAGCAGCAGCTGGTAAACTCCCTCAGGTATCTGCTGCGTACAAGAAAGGTACGTACAGAGGAATGTAAAGCAAGGGAGACAGTCCTCAGCTTCTCAAGACAAGCCAGAGTCTTTATTTAAAAAAAGAAAGTTTCTGCAGATACTGTTGCTGACAAGCAGTAGGAGTACCTAAAACTGAAGAGAAAACCAGAGCACGGCAGAAACACTTTGTTTCTGAGATCAAGAAATACCACAGTAACTTTCTGTAAGAGAATGAATTGAACACCCAGCTTTGTTTCTTTTCCTTTGTCAAATGATACAAGTATAAATTTTCAAAGTTAGTTTGAATCCAGATTTGCTATCAGTATGCACTGTAATTTTGTAACAACATATTTAATACACCAAAGAGAATGTTTATCATCTAGAAAATGCTTCTCTGATTACAATTGCATTGTTATACTTCTGAGTCCCACGATAAACTGTGTAAAATAAAGCAAAAAAAAAAAATCAAGGAAAGGTGGGAAGTCTTTAATGGCCTTTGGGCCAAAGTTTCATGATAGGCCAAAAATGCCTAAAATTCCAGCCAGGAGATGGCTTTTTGCCACTTTTGGCCTTCCTTCAATTCCTCCCAATGCAGAAGCAGCTATAGCATAATTTAAGCAACTGCTTCAGGCTGTCTGAATTACAGCAGCCCTTTGTGGGTCAGACCCAGGCTTTCCCAGGCTCTCCAACTTGCAGACCTGCTTTGACTCTGAACATGTCACTCTGTTCCTGAACAGGATTGTCTCTGGTAGAACATCCTAGCAAAGCTCTTGCAGCTGCTTTGTGTTGCTCTGACCTCCTGTCTGATGTGAACCAATTCTATTCAGGATGTGAACTCTGAGCTTGGAATATGAGGAAAGGAAGGTCGTGTCGTCGTAGTCTATCGCAATACTGCAGTAAAGCAAAAAGATAGTGGTATGTACTTCAGTAAAGGATGCAGTAATGCTGTATTATGTGGAAGCCACCTTGTGGCATTAAGGAAGTAGAATCTAGATGTGAAAAAACACAGCATTTAGACTGCCTACTAAGATGTAAGGATTTTAAGCTGATTATATTTTTGGAAACCAACTGTTAGTGATGAGTCATTCTAGCCTTATGTGAATGATTACCTGTGGTGTTTGTGCAGGCAACAGCAGATGAATCTGAGTACGTGTGTAGCACCATTCTATGTGGTATTGCTCCTTAGTCAGCTTAATGGATGCTGTAGTTCTTAAACATGCTGCTTGCACAGTTTGTATGTAATTGCTGCTTAACAGAGATGTAGGGAGAAGTTTCACAGTGAAGAGGAGCCAATGAGGGCTGCAGTCAAAGTCCTGTAAAATGAGCTTCAATGTTACCCCTGTGTTACATTCATATTTGGTCTGCTTGTTAAGAGGTAGGTCTGGAAACCCTGCACTGAAACTAATAGATAAATTTCTTCCACCAAAGAATAAAGTGTGAGTTCAGTAAAGATCAATTCATTTAGTTGCAACCAGACATAACTGGCTGTTGGTTGGCAATCTCAATACCAGCAGTTGCTAACTCTTATGAAGAATGTACCAAAGGAATGTATCCTTTTTATAATTTTGGACATGCATTATCAGAAAGGTGGAAACAACTCATTCCTAACAAAAAAAAAAACAAACAACTCAAAATCTTGAACTTGAAGGTGGAAAGTAGAGGTGAGGTAGGCCTGAAATAGAAGTATCAAGAATGTTCACTATTGGAAAAGGAAGGTAGGACAATCCTGAGTACTGTAAGACCAGATTTTCCAGTGCCTGTGTGGCTGGTAGTGTCTTTAAGGAAAAGGCAAAGAGGGTTTTTTCTTTCTTTGCAAAACTCTACAGAGTATGAATTTATAATGCAGGCTGTCAAGGTACAAGAAACCTGTTTCACTACTTGGCTTTTGCTGGTTGCTCTTCAGCATACAGCAAAACCTTGGGGAAAGCTTTAATTTTAATGGTGTAAAACTGCACCAGGAGAGATTTAGGTTAGATATCGGGAAGAATTTCTTTACTTGAAGGGTTGTCAGGCATTGGAATAGGCTGCCCAGGAAGGTGGTAGAGTCATGATCCATGGAGGTATTTAGAAGGCATGTAGATGAACACCTTTGACATGATCTAGAGGTGGACTAGTCAGGGTTAGGCTATGGTTGGACACGAGCTAAGGGGTCTCTTCCAACCCAGGTGATTCTTTGATTCTATGAAAGCATCTGAATCTCAATAGTTCCCAATGAAGTTTGTCCATTCAACTTGAGGTGAAAGCAAACAAGGGGGTAGATGAAGGTTAGCTCTGAGCTAGAGAAATCTTCAATTACTGATGCTGAATCCACACTGTGGGGATGGATGTGTTTGGGAGGCAGAGACTATTCTGACACCTACTGAATTTACAGGGGACTAGGAGATTTCCTGTCTGAACATGCAACAGTCAGAGTGTAGGACAGTATTGAGAGCACTGATATGCAATCTTTGAAGCAGAATGGTATTCTTGGAGCAAGTAAAGATGGTGGCCTGTGTACCTTTCTGCCCCAAGTCAGAAGTAGTACCCTCTCAGGGCATCTTGTATTCAGGGCAGCATAAAGACCGTCACTGGATCCAGGATGGAATCCTGACTACTTGTGTCTGTGTTCTTATGTTAAACCGTGAATGTCTCTGGTGTCGCACTGCAAATTGCCAGTAGATGGCATAATGATTCCACACTGCAATACATTTAAGGCAAAAAAGTACTGAAGGACTTCACCTTCACCATGATTAAATACAGAATTTTAAAAAGTGTGCAGCAGCCTGTGGAGCTGAACGAGTTAAGTGTGTGTGGCCTTTCACAGTACCTTTCCTCTACCTTCAGTTTCTGTATTCTCATAGATCTTGCTTAGGTGGTATTTTAACTCTTCACCTCTAATTACTTCAAATGAAGGTATGAGTATTCTGATCCACATATAATTCTTAATTATTCTAAGTATCAGCTGTGTCTGGCTCTCCGCATTCACTGAACACTTGTGACCCAGCATTGCTCAGCTGGTGCACTGGGAGTTACCTGTGTACCTCTCCTGGGGGTCTGACTCAAACACTTCAGTAAGATTAGAAGCTGCTCCTTGCTTGTCTGTTGAGAGTCAACAGCTCTATCACTGCCCGAGCTGCCCGAAGATAGACTTGGGGCTACTGTTGTTTGTGGCCCAGAGCATTAAAGGAAGCTGGTATCAATGGCAGGACCATGTACGTGTTCCAATACTCACTAGAGCGCTCTCGGCGTTATGGAGCGAGACGGCTTCAGAGCAATGTTCCAAGGGGAATTCCAGTTCATGAAAATGCATTGCTAATGGTGAACTATAAGCCAAAGCTCAATGTAGTAAGTTTGGCTAGTGTTCAGACTGTGAAAAGGATTCTACACAAAAATAAGTTGCTCTACGTTTCTGTAAATCCTTTTACCCTCTGGGGAGGAAAGAAATCCCTCTTGCTACTTGAAGAGTATTCACCAGTATCTCAGATTACATGATCTCTGTAAACACCTGTGGATTTTTATGGTGCCTTCAGAGAGCTTAGAGGGGTTTAATGGGTCTCCTCTGCTTTCTCAGCTTGTATGTGAAACCAGAAGTGACAAGAATCTGGTGACAGGGATTTCTGTGTTACCAGCGTGATGGCATTGCATTAGTCTAGAACTCCTCTTTGTTCAACCCGTTAGGGACTGTCAGCTCTCATCCATCTGGCTGACAGTTCTGCAGCATTAGTGACAGTCAGTTGAAGTAACTCAGACAAACCTGAGAATTTGCTTGTAAGCAGGGGAGAACTTTTCAGAAGCTCACTGGTTTCTCCATAGCTGTTCCTCAGGGAGTGAATCCATCAATGAAGAGACAGATAAAAACCATAGAGGCCATCCTTGGTTGAACTTTCAGGAGGTTGATGGAATTGTTCAGTTGTTTCAATTGAACTAAAACCATTGCTTGGAAGTTTTATCTGTCTTTTCTGATCAGGGATTCACTTGACATCAAGCTGCATACAGCAAACACAACTTTGCTTATAGTGAAATTACTTCCCGAAGAAAGCAGGTCCTACCTCTCCTAGCTGATACACAAGTTGGTTATATGTGGTTATTTTGATAAATTTATATCTGGACATTTTTATTTCTTTGTTTCTATCTGTTGCATTTTGTTCTTTTCACCTAGAAAGCAATTGGGCACTGCATAGTATCAAAACTGGTATTCTACAGTCCACTCAAATGAGACACTGTTATAGCTAGTCTTAATTGAAAAGGTAGTAATCAACCAAAGTAATTAGTTTCTGTTGTACCACTTAATGTGGTAACCCATTTATCTGTTTCCATGAAATAGAGCTATTGCTATGTTTTAAAAGTACACTGAGACGAGAAGGAACTGTTTACCTCCCATTGCAGTGGTTGCATGCCAATACAGGTATTAGAAACTGTGCGTATATAAAAACAAAGATCTGCTGCTGCAGTGACAGCTGCACCCACAGCCAGGGTTTCTATGTGAGGATGGGATTCCAGCCAAGAGGCTGCGTCAGTAACTTGTCAGTTTGTTAGCAGGATGATAGAAGCTTTTTTGGATTAGTGTATGAAAGGACCAGCAAGGTTTTCTTTTGTTTGAGATCACGAAATCTTAGATCATGTAACTATGTCATCTAGGTTACAAAAATAATACCTTTGGCTGATGTAATCCTTAAAACTGGCAGGCATGACCTGTGCGCTCTGTCATCTAACAGCATCCTAACGTGGCTCCTTCAGGATACCTTAAGAGTGTATATGAAAACTAGTGATGTGAGCTGTCGCTATGGAGATGGTGTATTTCTCCGGTGTTACACTGGAACCAGCATTGTCTCTGACTTTAACATCAATCATACTATTTAGTTACCTTGTTGCCAAACGCCTGTTAACAAAAACTGGGGGGGGGAAGTGATGCTCAGAATTATTTAGCTTAGAGAAGCTACTTCCTAATGCTCTCCAGTTCTTAGTTTCCCTGCTGCCGCCCCCCACACCGACACCCCCGGGGCTGCTGGAGCTTCCCGCGGCAGAACCCGGTAGAGGCATCTCCGCAGCGGCTCTCCCGTGATCCGGCTCCCATGGAGCGACACGCGCTGTCGAAAGCACACCTCCTGTCACGTTCCATTACCAGCGGCCGACCTCTAACACGCCTAATAATTAAATGCCTTCGAGGCATTCCGTAATTGACTGACAGAGGCGGTAGAAAAGAAGCGAATGCAGCTACAGCGTGACCGTGACTCGGCGGGACGCGGTTCTGCGCCTGCCCCTTCTAGTTCCTCCTCAGGAACGGAGGGCTGCGCTATGCGTCCGTGCCCGAGGCGACGCGTAACGCCCCCGGTTAATCGCCGCTTTCAGCTCGTTCCCCGTGTGGCCGTTCCCCGCCGCGCGCCGTTGCGCTCTGCGCGGCGGCTCTCAATGGCACTGAAGCCGCGCCGGCTCAGGCCCCGCGCCCCCGCCACCCGGCAGGGCTCCGGGAGGCGCCCCGGCCGCCCGCCTCCGCCTCCTGCCGCCGCCGCCGCCGCCGCCCCCTGGCGCTCGGGCCCTGCGCTGCCTCCCCTCCCCGAGTGGAACCGCCCCGCTACTTCCGCCGCACCTTACGTCACGGCCGAAGGCCTCCCTCACGCCCGTTCTCCGGTGCTCCGTGCGTCACTTCAAGGCGCGGCGCTATCTTGCGGGAGCATGCGCACTGCACCAATGCGCGCACGCGCAGTAGGGCTGTGACCCCCGTTCTCCGCGCGGGCGGCGTTTTGGGTCGCGGCGGCTCGAGCTCCGCGCGTGCGCGGCAGCAGCTGCCCCGTCCCGCGAAGGAGGCGGTTGCGCGATGGCGGCGCGGAGCGGGGCTGCGGGCCTGCTGCTGCTCTGGCTTCTCGCCTCGCCGCTGCCCCGGGGCGCCTGCGGCTCGGAGGCAGCTGGGCCAGCGGAGTCGCCTGGCGCCGCGGGCTCCGGAGAGCGGTTTAAGATCGAGGGCCGGGCTGTGGTGCCCGGAGTGAAGCCGCAGGACTGGATCGCGGGGGCCCGGGTGCTGGTGGACGGGGAGGAGCACGTCGGCTTCCTGAAGTGAGCGGCGGGCGGGGCGGGGGGCTTGGTCCCGGCGGGGCAGTAAGCGTCCCTCGCCGGGCTGGGGCCGGCGTTGCCCCGCGCCGCAGGTGCCCCTTCTGCAGCCGTAAGATGGCGGCCAGCTGCGGCGGAGCGGAGCTGCTCCCCGGTCAGCGGCCTTGCCCCAGTTCGGAGCCGCCGCTGCGGACCTGATCGTCTCGCACCCCGCTTGGGCCTTCCTGGTGTTCTGTGGGGCGTTGCAAACGGCCTGGCCCGCGGCGGGAGCCTGGTGACCCGTACGTGCTATCGTGCTCAGCCTCCTGCAGGTGTGACCGCGTCGGCGGCTGAGGTTACTGGCTTTTTAGCCGCCCCGAGCTGTAATTTAAAAAACCCAAACAACAGAAACGCCTTTGCGTTAAATTTTAAGGTGCAGGGTTTGCTATTCACTTCTGAAGGTGTCACTTCTCTTTTAAGATCCTCCGCTAATCATTTAGTCGTTCTGGAGAGGTGTTTGACTGCGGCAGGGTTGCAGCTACCGGTAGCAGTACCTGTGGAAAAGGCTTTTTTGCTGTTTGAAGGGTCGTGGCTCTGTTTCTCCACACAAAATCATGCCTGTGTATTTGGAGGCTGTCAAGAATTACATTGGCTTACTATGTCCCGGATGGTGGGTGTATTCATATATTCAGATCTAGATCTTAGTATCTAGAGATACTAAGAAGATGCCCTCAGAATTAAAAATCGTAGATAACTTCATAACTTCAGGACTAGAAGCTAATTCTAAAATACCTTTTATTATTTAAACACTGAGTAATACTTTACTTTCATGTATTAAAGTTAGGACACTAATATAGAACTAAGCTACACCATCTCATAAATACCAACCATTTTCAATTATTCCTTCTGCAGTAAAAGTTGTACTAAATTTTGGGAACTCTTGATAGGCTAACACAACAGATTTTACTCTGCAAAACTTGCAGAATCTTGTCAGAATAGCACTTGTTAAGCCAGTACAGGCATCTGTGGGAGTCTGACATATTTAGGAGTCGATTTAATAAATACCATGGAGTTTTTAAGTTTTCAAATGCTTGGAACTCAAGATTTCTGAAATAGGAAATAGTCTTAGCTAAGAGCATACCATGTTTATGGCAGTGTAGCATAAGTATCATTACATTAATTTGATGTGTGTATTTATAGATATGTTGAGTTATAACAATCTAACTTAAATCCAAGCAGTATTAGGTAAGTAGTTCAGTTTGGTAAACATCTTTGTAGATGTTGTGCTGCCATAAGAGTGGTACATTTCAGCAAAAATGCTTCACTGTTGCAGGGGGTGTGGTGTCACTTGTGATGAGAACAGTATTGGGTGGCAGTATACTTTTAGTATGAACTGTGTTGGAAGAAAGAACAGTTTATTAAACAACTGCTATTTAAGGTGCACCAGGAAGATCCTTCACTTTCAATGGCATATTTAAATGTATTTGCTATATCAGTAGATGTATTTGTCACCATCTTTTGCTACTGTCTCACAGGCAGGTTTTTATTATACATTACATGGGTGTCATTCCAGTTACCAAAGAGAGGAAAATAATTATTTGACATAGCAATGTTGCTTTTGGAGTATTTCAAGAATCATTCTCTAGTACAAGCATTTTTACAAATCTGATTAGTTTCCCCACTCTCAAAAAAACCCACCCCTTTTAAAGAGGCAATATTGGATACCAGTATATGAAGCGAGAATTTGTTTTATCATATGTGTAATTTGTGCTGTCATAGAAATAAATCTTTAGTTAAAAAAAACATACTTGATTTTTAATAAAACAATACCATAAAGAATGAAAAATTAAAAGGAAAATCCTGATTGCAGGTTCAGTATAAGATAGTGTAAGTACTCTTAGGGATTCGAATAATCACATTAAGTATTAGTGAAACCTACGTACACAGCCCTGTGCAATACATATATATATATATATATATATATGTGCTTCTGTCTTTGTAGTAGGAAGGTCCTTAAGTGATGTCTTTGAGGGAGCTTGTGTACAGGACGTAAGGACAGAATTCTTTCCCAGGGTTCACTTGTAAGATGGTTCACTTATTTGTTTTCTGGTGCAAGTTTCTAATGTATTGGGTTTTATTACACACACAAACACCCCCCCCCCCCCCCCCCCAAATCCCATTTTTGGTCCTAACTTTGAGACTTATTTTTAGGATGGATAACACCAAGTTCCTGGAAACTTCCGGAAGCATGTAAAAGGAAAATTACATGGTTTTGTACTTTAACTGGTGCTGAAGTTTTCAAGTGTACTTGTACTAATATTTTCACCAAATAGTAAAATTTCATACTTTAAAATGAAAGCAGTCTGCCTAAAAATTACTTCTGTGTATATACTCAGAGCTCTTAGTTTCTTTATTGTTGCGATAGAGTCTTTCAGCTGGTCTAGTCCTAAATTAAAAGTAAATAAACTCTTTGGGGATAAAAGCACAAACTACAATTATTGTGCATTGCCAGTCATCTAATACCTACCCATGCTACATAGGATATCAATTTTGGGGTTTTTTGCTTCCAGCAGAAGTACTGAGCCAAAGTAAAGTTTGTTGTATGTATTTCAGAAGCAGGAAGGAAGGTGTAAGTTGATTCTGTCATCATTTGAACACGTGAAATCTAACGGTTTCAAATCTTACTTAGGCTGTTAGATTTTTCTTCCATTAGGACAATAGCTTGGGGACATGAGATCTTCAATGCAACTGGTAGTTTCTGCTTCTAACTGTGGCACACCTTGGTGACCTTAAGGGGCTTGATGGGAGGGATTTAAGTTTTCCTTTTGGTCATTGTTATATTAAGGTTTGTAAATGTAGAACAATGCTGTTATAGTTTCTTTTCATAAAAAAATTATGCATCCTTTCTTGTGTACTGGAGCATATTGAAATGTAGTGGAACTTTTTTTTCAGGACAGATGGAAGTTTTGTGGTTCATGATGTACCTTCAGGATCTTACGTAGTGGAAGTTATATCTCCTGCTCATAAATTCGAGCCTGTGCGAGTTGACATAACTTCAAAAGGCAAAATGAGGTAAGTCTTCCCTGGTTTACTTCCATACTGGTCTGTTAAGCATGCCTGACAGCACACTATAAGAAATAATGTTAACATTTCTAGGAGCGCATTCCTTAAAATCCAAAGTCTGATTTTTGTCTTCCTTTCTTATTTGTGGGCTGAAATAAGAGGAAATTGATTATTTGTTCACTTTTACTATTTCCTTATGCAGCTTCCCTGATATAAGATCTAGGTATATAGTAAGTGCTTTATGTTTTGCCAATACCTTTTTTTTTTTTTCTTTCCCTTTTTTTTGGTAAATGTTCTGTCAAGACTTGGCACAATGAAATGAATTCTGAAATCTAAAGTATTTCTATTAGACCTCTATAAGATCATCTATACAGTTGCTGACAAGTGCTAATAGTTGCCAGCCTGCAATACTTTTGTAGCATCATTAGCTTTTTTTTATATACACATCTGTAACTGCCCATTATTCAGTAAGTAATATAGAAAAATGGCTATCCTATCTAATGAGATTATTTTTGTTTAAATGAACATTTGTAGTTCATCTTTCTTTGTGCAGGTACATGTGTGGTATCTTAACTTACAAGTTGTCTTTTGCAGTATCTAATAAAAGATTCTGTTGTGTTTTAGAAGTGCAAACATAAACATTGCAGCTGTATTTTTAGGGGAGGTATAAAAATTGCAATCTCCAAAGCTAAAGGAAGGAGGGTTTTGATTAGATATTAGGGGGGAGTTTTTTACAGAGAAGGTGGTGAAGTTCTGGAACAGGCTGCCCAGAGAGGTGGTGGATGCCCCGTTCCTGTTCAAGGCCAGGTTGGATGGGGCCCTGGGCAACCTTGTGTAGCTCCAGGCCTGAGGTTGGTGGCCCGGCCTGTGGCAGGGGGGTTGGAGCTCTATGATCCTTGGGGTCCCTTCCAACCATTCTATGATTTTGTGAGTCTCAAACTGAAAACAGTGCAAATAGTCTGTTAATAATAGCAACATAGTTTGTGCTTAGATTTCTTTTCCCCAAATTGACGAACTTATGCTTTGTTAGGCAGTATCTCATTGGCAAAATTAATATGTAATGCAGAAGGAACTCAATAAAACCGACACAGTGTGTGTAGAGCATCTCCTTTAGCACTGTTTTGGTGTCTGAGGACAAGACTTAACAAATTGGACATTACATAAATTGCTATGGTATGTCTGGAGAGCAAAGTACCAGTAGGGTTGACATCTCTCAAACAGGTAAAACTTATAATAAAGGAATACAGTTGTGAGATTCATGAAAAAAAAAAAATATAAATAGGGAAAATATCAAGTTGACTTTTCTATGGGAAATTCTGCCTTTAAAAAGTCCTGGAATTCTTGGGGGAAGCAGCATGTGGATAATTGATATGATTTATAATATCTACTTGAAAATCTCAAAAACTTTTGAAGAAAATACATAGTCAAGAGGTACAAGAGAAATCAAAATTCAGAATCATAGAATGGTTAGAGTTGGAAGGGACCTTGAAGATCAAGTTCCAGTCCCTCTGCCATGGGGAGTAAGGATAACAAATAAATTATTTCCTTTGTAATAGAAGTCATCCTTTGGCACAAGATGTGTAAATACTCACAGATAATGAAAAATTGGTGACAAAGTTAGATGGTAGTACCATGTAACTATCTAGATACTATGCCCAAGCCAAGTATTACTAGGAAAGACCTTGTAAAGTAATGAAGACTGAGATTTGGTGTTGATAAATGCAAAGTAATGCACTTTGGGAAAAGAGTATTGTTAACCTCGTACATCAATTGCACTGAGCAAACTTTAAGCTGCGCTGCCTGTTCAAAGCTGTAGGTTCTCTTTAAACATTGTAGCTTTACTTGCTCATTGCTAAGGTGAGCGTCATGGTTTAACCCCAGCTGGCACCTGAGCACCACTCAGCCCCTCCCTACCCCCCAGCGCAGTGGGATGGGGAAGAGAATTGGAAGGAAAAGGTAAAACCCATGGGTTGGGATAAGGACAGTTTACTAGGACAGCAAGGAAAGTGGAAAATAACAATAGTAATAGAATATACAAAATTGATGGTACACAATGCAGTTCAATCTCCACCTAAACCCAATGGCTAGCCCATCTCCAGGCAGTGATGACTCCTGCCTGGCGAGCAACCACACACTCCCTGTTGTGTATGCTGTGTGTGACATTATATGGTATGGAATCACTCCAGTCTTTAAAAAGGGCAAGAAGGAGGATCCTAGCAACTATAGGCCAGTCAGCCTCACTTCTGTCCCTGGAAAAGTTATGGAACAGCTTGTTCTGGATGCCATCACCAAGCAACTGGAAGAGAAGAAGGTCATGAGGAGTAGTCAGCATGGATTCACCAAGGGAATACCTTTCTGGCTAGTTTGGGTCAGCTGTCCTGGCTGTGTCCTCTCCCAGCTTCTTACAATAATTATTGCAGCTGAAAACCAGGACAGTGAGAACAAATGTTTTGCAGAAGTCATATTTGAACAAGTAGTTCTGGTGCTTCTCATGTGTAGGTCTATTTTCCATATCAAGCTTTTCAGCTTGTTTAGATAGGTAGCATGGGAAAAAAAGGATAAGGTATCACTTGATTTCACAAGTTATGCTGCTGAGAGAAATTACTTTCTGAAGAGTGAAGCCTAGTTGACACTGCCTAGCAGAGAGCTTTGTTTGTAGTCTGTTATTAAAACTTTGGGGTATTATTAAATAATCTTTACCTTTTACTTGTTAGAGCAAGATACGTGAATTACATCAAAACCTCTGAAGTTGTCCGGCTGCCATACCCACTCCAGATGAAATCTTCTGGACCTCCTTCATACTTCATAAAGAGAGAATCCTGGGGATGGACAGATTTCCTCATGAACCCCATGGTACGTACCAGCAACTCTCGAAGGTATGGTAAGGATCGGAATACAGCTATTCTTCAGAATAATATGATTGGAAGATGATGTGCACACTCTGCCATGCTGAGAGGATTGTTCTATTTCTTTGGTTTTCACTTGTTTTCAAATAGAAAGTTTTTCTGTGACATTTCCTGCCCTGTATAGCCTCTCTGTTCATGTACACCCTCTGAAAATAGCCTATAGTCTGGTTTCTTTGTCAACGTGATGTGGTTCTAGCAATGTGGAGATCAACACGTTCCAAGATTGTAATTACAGCACTTGAAAGAGATAATGAGGATTTACTGTAATGGTCCAACAGACCAACGGACTCCTGTTATTTAAAAGACAGTACTTCCTTATGAGGTTTCTTTCCTGTCAAGTGGATTACTGACTCAGAATATAGTAGTTGTAGAATTCAGCAACAAATAAACTGAAGAAACATTTGCTATTTTCTGTGTAGGTGATGATGATGGTTCTTCCATTGCTGATATTTGTGCTTTTGCCTAAAGTTGTCAACACCAGTGATCCTGATATGAGGCGGGTAAGTATGCTCGATTGATGCAGATGTAGAGAGCAAAGATATTGAGAATTTAATGTATAGAAAAGCAATAAAACCAAACCCAGACCTCTAAAGAAGTCTTAGTTGGCATCAGCATTACTGTTCGAACAGTGAGTTCTAACGTTTCCGGCTCATGAATTTGTTGTTAAACAGTACAACGCAGAATGGAATTGTTTGGCACAACTTTGAAAGTGTTATAGCATGTAAGAATGTTTTTTTTCCAGAATTTGTTTAGACTGATAAATAGAATTTCACAAAGGCTATTTTTCCCTCTAAATTTCCAGTGTGTTTCAGTACCATGCCTCAATCTACCACTTCATTTTTAGACATAATTTAATAAATGTCAAGTGTGTTGAGTACGACGTGGGGTTGTCTTACCCACAATCTAGACCATGTAGTTTACAAGACTGTTGAATCCACGTGTTACAGTAGTGTAAATGATATGGAGTCTTAATGTAGTCGTTAAATGATCTGATTTATTGTCCTTTCATCATGCGAAATGCCGACTAGCAGAAGGCTAGGACAAAATGGAGATTCAAGGTGTTTGCTAATTTTTTTTCTTATTTTTAGAAGTATTCCTTGTCTGTCTTGGGTGGCTGCTTTTTGAGACTTTGGTTAATTTAAACTCCTTTTCCTCTAAATGACCACTGTCTTCAGTAGTACTTTATAGGTGACTGAGTCTTCTAAACTTAATACCTCTAAAAAGCGTATCAGAGCTGTACAGTGCTCTTTTGGCTTTAATTCGGATTAAAAACAGGATACAAAGATATGATAGATACCTGTATTGTGTTCTTCAAATGAAGCTGAACTTTGGAAGTGGATTTTAAAAGAATTTACGTATTCCTTTTCTCACCCATCTGGCACTGCTTACAGACAGGCTGTTTGGATGGTAAACCATCAGAACTTGTGCTGATTCAGTTCATATTAGCTGATACAACTTGTTGAGGGGAAATTTTAAGTGGAAGGAATCTTGCTTGTCAATAAATAATCTGTAAATGAAAGGAGAAAGTAGTTTTTAAGAGCTCAATTGGAATGGCATTCTCTAGATGATCATATATTAAATTCTAAGTGTATATCCAACTTTAGTTTGATTGTGAGGGTGTGGAGCTTGTAGTACATTTTTCAAGTTAGCTTGTATTTTCTTTATGGAATCAGCATGGTACTAGTTTATAAAGAAAGCAAATGATTTTATAACTGTTCTTGTTGTAGAAGGATTAAGTACAGATAGATGCAGTAGTTAACAAAAGCTACCCTAACAGCTTTTGCTTCCTTTGTACCTTGAAAACAGTGAAAGCTGTATCATTCTAAGTGGTAACTAGAAGAGCAAGGTGTCAATCCCACATTAAATTGGCAGTTATTCTTAAGCATTATCACACTGTGGATGTGCAGTCCAGCTGTTGTATATGTTAAAAGTACTTCAGCAATTGTTTGTTTTAAACCATACTAGTTAATCTCATACAGCCTCTATGCTGAACTCTAAAGTTCCATTAAGCTTAGCAGTATATTAGTTTCATATTATAATTCTCCTTTCCTTGAAACAAAGAATACTTAGCTGATCTGATCTAATAGCTTGATATTAAAAAGTAGGGCAATAAAAACACTGCAGCCCTTCAAACACCATCAAAAATTTGTTAGATTTAGCATAAACAATACTAATTTGAAAACAAACGTATGTGAAATCTATGAGAATATAGATCTGAAAGTCTAAACAGAAGCTTAAATTTCAAAGTGGAAGAGAGTAATGCTGAAAATAAGAAATGGCATTTTTTCCTTTTAGATTTTTTTTTTTAATCAGGTGTTTGCCCTGTAAGACTGCTTAAGACATGGTTATCTTTTTCCATACACCAGTGCTTTTAGTTTTGGGTTTTTATGTTTCTGTGTGTAGCTGGGCATTTGGCTGTGGTTGCATAAAAGTATGTAGCAGTATGTACCCTGGAGGACTGCAAATAGTAAAACTGTATCTGGGAAAACTGGACGTCTTCCTGGTATGATCTTTCAACTGGTGGCTTAGAAACAGAGTCGCTACTGGCTACTAAGGTTATCTCATCTCTACATGCAGGAAATGGAGCAGTCGATGAACATGCTGAATTCCAACCATGAGCTGCCAGATGTCTCTGAATTCATGACAAGACTTTTCTCTTCAAAATCTTCCAGCAAGTCTGGTAGTAGCAGCAGTAAAGCAGGGAAGAGTAGTTCTGGAAAAAGGAGGTAGTTAAGTCTTCCTCCTAAGTCTGAGTTTGCACAACTGTTTGTTATGTGGTATCATGTTTATTTGTCTTGAAAGATATAAAAAGCCACTACTGTAAACTTTAATCAGGCACAAAATATGAAATGCTACAACTGTGGTGTGTAGCTTTTTTTTAGTCTATATAAGCTGTTTTGTACTTGACAGTAAGCAAAAGAGGACATGGCTTCAATACTGTATCTGTATAAAGTTATTGATACTGAATTAACTATTGTTCTATAGAGAATTGTTATAAATTATATGATGTGCTAAACAATAATGTCTTAACCATAAGACATAACCATTAAAAGAAAAATCAAAAGTAATAGAAGTGGAGTTGAGTCTTAAGATGGCTATAATGTTTTTTACTTGCTGTTGAGTTCTGAAATGAACAAATCCTCCTTTCAAAATTGAGTTGTGGGTTTACTAAGTAATTTACTGTATCAGCTTGTCATATGTGCTACATATAAAATAATTTTATTTTACATTGTTTGCTTCCTGTACACTTTAGTTCAAGGATTTCACACTTTTTATTGCCCAGTTTTATTCTGATCTAGTTTTGGCCTAAAACTTGAGGGTGCGGGGCAGGGGAGAGCAAAGTATCCTGCATCAGAAAGTCTTGTAAGCTCTGTCAAGTGAATTATGAATCCCAGTTATTTATGTAACATGATGAATGTTTATCTTGGATCTTTCCTTTCTAAATCACATGTATCACTTCTGCAGCGCTTTTGGATCTCACTGTTTTCTGTGTTGTGTGCTCTTACCAGTAGGATGGTTTGAAGCCAAATGCAGAACAATATTTTTTAAATTAAATAAAAAATCCTAAAAGTGCAGTAGGAAGGTAAATCCCACTCATCTTTTAAATTATTTTCCAAAATATATGGCTGTCTCTAGGTATGCTAAGTCACTGGCAAAGCTTTGTTCTCTGGGCATGCCTGAGTGTTTGTACTGCAGTATCTTTTCAAGATACCCAGTTACTTCAGAGAAAAGTTGAAAAAAATTGGTTGTTTTCCACCAGGTTAACGTTCTCAAAATGACAGCAATACCTCCCAAACCCCATTAGCAACTGTCTGTAAATATATTTTGTCTTGCAGAAATGCTTTTCTTATTTTTACAAGCGCTAATCCCTTAGGTAACAGTATCCATGTAGTATGGGTAATGTGTGCCTATCTGATTCCAAAAATTGTATTTAATATTCACCAAAGGTTTATACCTGAAGCAAAATGAATTCTAATGCAGTTATTTGTTCTGGCAGGGGCTTAGGGGGTCTATAAATCATCTTTGAATACGTACACACAGGTGTGCATGGAAGCATAAAAGCTGCAAAAGAATAAGTAATTGTCCATAGGATTAAATCAACTTCTAAGATGTTGGAGAAAAAAATAAACTGGTGTGTTTTGGACAATGAAAGATTTCAGTCTTTGAAATGTAAGCTGCACATTTTTGGTCTTGTCTTTGCTTTGCTTGAATGGTCTTTGTTTTGTATACTGAGGAGAACATAGCCAATAGAGACGACAGAATATTTGGATATTCCTGCTGGAAGGACTCACTGAAGTGAGTGTCATTTTGCCTTTCTAAAAAGAAATCCAAAAAATTCTTTTTCAGCAGCATCTTACCTGAAAAATTCAAAGAAAAAACAGGTAGCAGTTCTTTGAAGATGGAGCAGTTAGTTTTGTTACTGTGCTCTCCTGGAGTTACTTTTGTTTAACAGTAAATGGAATGACAATTAAATGGCATTAACTGTTATAATCACAGTTTGTTCAGAAATTAATTGTACTGTATTTTTCCTTGTTACAAAGGTAAGAACAGCAATATTTCTGCTTCTTGCATTGTGTCTGTTCACAGTCTTGATCTGTCTTTAAGAGGGAATAGAGAATTCAAGCTATGAAGAGGTGAAAGTCTTTGTTAAGAGTTCAGGGTAAGAAAAACAACAGGAGTTCCAAGGATCTTAATACAACTTCGGAAGGAGCGTATGGAATATTCAACACTTCTCTCTTTCTTAGATACATCAAGGTCCAAGCAATTTCTTTGTGTATCAAGATTACATGCAGTGTACTACTTCCCTGCCTTCCTGAGAGGAAAACTCTGCTCTGCCCCCAGAAATCTATTTGAACAATCCACACCCAAAAGTCTTGATACCTAATGTTATTCCTCTCCTTTTCAGACACCTTTGTGAGAATGTGATGTGCAGAATTGTATTGTCAGTTACAGTGGTACCAAGTTGGGTTTGGGGGGCAAGGACATTGGTTGTTTCTGTAGGGCATTTTGGTTGGGTTTTGGAGAGGTGGGGTTTTGGGGATTTTTTTAAAACTAAATTTGGAATTGAAATATGAGTGTCAAGTGAGGAAAGAGGTTCTAGCCAGAGTGCCTCAGTCACAAAATCACCTGGTCACCTAAAGCTGTAACATGGTCTTGGGTTGTCATAAACACCACTAGGCAAAGCTTATTTGATAGCTTTCCTGTTGCAGTTAACTAGTATAGTGAGGGTTGTCTTTCTGCAGAAAGTCATTGTTTGCTGTGGTTCAGTTTTAATTCATTGTCCTTATTTATGGATTTTTAGTAGTCTTTCTTCTGTGTTAAGTCTGACATCTCTCTTTTTCAAAAAACCAGCAACCCATAGCTGTCTTAGAGAGGCTACTTGAGATAACATAAAGCAGATGGCAAGCTGAAGCAGCTGATACCTCAGAACAGACATTAATGATGTGCAGAATCTGCTGGAACTATAAACAAGCTGATTTCCTCATTGCCAAAAGGAAGACTGACTCTCTTGGCTTTGACTGGATCATCCTGCTGCCTTCTGCCTACAAGTTCTGGTACTTCTCAGGCTTTGCCATTCATTGACTTAACAAGAGAAATCGGTTCATCTGTCTGCTGGATTTCAGTTTCCTTTTAGAGAGTTAGGTTGCAAAGGGATCAACGAAATACCAGTCAGCAGAAAGGAAGCACCAAGGGCATGCAGTCAGAAGAGGCACTGTTTGTGGCAGTGAGTGTGAGTAATACAGTTGGCTCACTGCATTTTAAGGGGTTGTAGGCTAAAAGCTCATTTAGCCATGGTCTGAGTGAGTGGGCAGCTCTGAGTTTATGACAGGCTGTGAAGAACGGAGAGGAGACGTATTCAACAGAGTCTGTTCCAGCCATTAGTCATGTAAGATGGCCTTGAAGGTGTTTTAGAATAGTTTGAAGTAACTTTTATCAGTTACCTCATCAAATATGTTTCCCCTCTTCACAGTGTAAGGAAGATCCTCAATGTGTAGATACTTTGCCTCACTGTTACAAAGAAAGAAAATACTTGTTGGTGCTTCTTGTCCTTTTGGTGAAAGAGGGTGATAAATAGCACTCTGTAAATGGGGTACAGATTGCTCCAGAGAGAAAGGCTGGCTTGTGGTTTACATTTGTATTTGTCAAGAGGGCTTATGAACACCAGGAATCAAGTGCTTTGGGTTCTGATGCAACTGCCAGATTCCTTGCGACAGCTTCTGCGTGCTGTACTCTCCAGAACTAACTGCAGAGAGACTGTGTCTCTGGAGTTGTTTCCTACCCCTGCTAGCTTCCCTACCATATCCAGTTGTTGGGAGTGCAGAGAGCGTGTGGTTATTTTCCATATCCAAAAGCGTATCAGCAACAGGCTTGGTACTGCGAATCCACAGATTCTTATGTCAAGGGAAGGTCTCTGGCAGTGTTTCATTTAGTGAGATACTTGAAGCTAGACACGATTGCAAGGAGATAAACTGGGAGAAAGCCCCTGAAGGTAAAGCAAAGACATGAAAAAGACTGACAAAATTGCTGTCATGGTGGGTTTGACCCAAATACTGAAATTTGTAAAAAGTAACTTGTAGGTGAAAAATGCTTTCATGACATTCTGTTGACTTTCCTCTGGGTGATTGTAATATTGGCAGTAGTGCAGGCATATATGGACAAGTGGTTATAAGAGTAATGAAGATGCCTGTCATCCATTTCATGGATCCTGTTTATCTGTCTCATAGCTGCAGTCACAGCTTTTAGGAGCACAGTCTTCTGTGTTTGCCTGTTACTCATGCGGATGAAGAGGCAGCAGCGATCCCATGCTTCTTTCCAACCGAGTAAGACTGTAGCACTCAAGCGATGGAGAAGCTCACGAGTCTTTTCCTTGATCACTACATAAAAAAAGGACACTCATTTAAGGCTCTTCCCTAACTGGTGTGATCTAGCCACCAAGCAACCTGCCTTTCCCCTGCTACTGGTGTCGGCTTCGTTCTGTGTGGCAGTCTGCCAGCGGACTGACTAAACACAGAACACATCATTACACTTTAAGTGCCAAAAAGCCAGTAGTATCAATTGTGGGGGAAAAAAAACAGGATTTCAAAACTCTGAACTGCTTTCATCATTTCAGTGTCTATGAAGACAGGACCTTAGATCTTAATGACTATTTTGAACTTGACACTGCATGTAAAGTCGGGTGATTCAGTCATAAGTAACAGAACATTCAGGGAGCTTTTAGTCACAAAATTGTCTGTAGGAGCAGTACTGAGTTTTACTCTATTTTCAGGTTAAGCTACTGAAAGCTGCTTGAGGTCACAAATACTTTGTGCGGGGTTTCTTTTTTTATTTCAGTTGTTTCAAAATCCATAAAGGATTATGAATCCTCTGTCATAATAAATATTGATTCTTCAGGAAAACCTGTCTACTCTTGAAATTACAAGGTTATTTCTTCAAATTATGCTGGCAGTGATCCTTGTGTAATACTTTGTTTCCAGGAAGGTTATGAAGATTTAACGACAATGTAATTTTCTGTGCAAGTGGAACTTAGCTAGTTAGCTCTTTTATTGATGAGACACAAAAACAGATTACAGTTGAGCTCATTTTTATTATGTGTTTGGTTCTGCATGGCTGGTAGGAATAAAAATTAATTAGAGACTGTCATTCAGTCAAGGGCGAATGGTAGTGAATATACAACAGGAAGAAAACCTTTCATGGCATTGTTCAACCTAAACTGGATTTTGAACTAATTCTTTATAGCTGAATTCTAATATCAAAAAGTAATATAAAAGGTGGTAAAACTTGCTTGAAAACAGAGCAACTAAAAAAGTTAAAACTTTTAAAGGAATATATTCAGTTTGAAATGAGAGTGTTCTTCTCAGAAGCTCTCTAGATCCTTTAGGGATCTCCTTGCTGTCTAGTACCCACAGGTATACCATTTCCCTTTGTATTTTGGAACAGAAAACAGGATACACAAGCTCATAGTCTGGTCTGCAGGGCACAGCACGGCTGTTTATCATGCAGATGCAAGGAGGGTCCTGTTAAATACTTGCAGTAATACTTTCCATTCCTGTGATCAGAACAGAGTAAGTCTTTAATTTTGGAGAATGGGGAGGAGTGTTTCTTTTCCTACCAGTTCATTTTCTCAGCCATCCATAGATGTAGTTCAGATGGCTTCAGTTTGGAAAGTGGGAAATATATGAGCTGTATTAATGAAGATTTAATTTCTTGACTGTGGTAGTGGCACACCCTGAGGGGAAAGAGTATTTAAAGACAGTTGAGATCAAGATTAGGCCTCCCAATGAAGTTGTATTTTTGCAATGCTAGACATGATCTATTAGAACACGGAGGAGCTCAAGTGAGAGGCGGAGTGGTTACTACAGTTACTGAAAGACAGGCTTATAGTGGAGTAAGTGTAGCACACATCATCATATTTACCAGAAGTGATGATCATTGAACCGTGGTGGTGTTACTGGGAATGGGATTAAAGGATCCGGGCAGTCCTTTCAGGAAAATAGTATTTCCATTTGCAGCTTGGTAAGGGTCCCCCACATGTTGGTAGAGATTCTTTAGCACCCTTCCCTTGTAATCCTCTCATTTTTGGATTTGAACTGTAGTGTTGCTACTCCCTTTCTTGTTTTGCTTTGTTTTCCTGCTAATTCTATTCAGATGGTGTTTACACAGAGGTTTTTTCACTTCTATTTGCCCTTTGTTTTTATGAAGAGTACAAGGGTATTGTTGAAATTGCTGCAGCAAAATCTATTCAGCTGGCACTGGCAGTGATAATTGTATGTATCACTTGTGCTTTCAAGTGTTTCAGTGGTAGCAACCAATTATTTCTGTCGCTGGGTAGCTAGCTAATGGTGGAGAGGTCATTTGTCCTGGAAAGATCTGATCGAATTGCTGTGCTCTCTCTGTGGTATACTCAAGGCTTAATTTATTGTAGAATTTTTTTCAAACTCTCTACTTCAAGGAGAGTATCAGAAAGATGCTACAGAGTCAGACAGAGTTTGCTGAAAATGCAAGAGTTTAACAAAATAACATTGTTGAAAGTTTTTCCTTTTTTTGGGGGGAGGGGGTGTTTGGAGGGGGGAATGCAACACTGAAGATGATGTTCAGATGGGCTGGGTAACTTCTTATAACTAATGTCAGTGTAAATTCCCTTACCTAATACAGTCACCTGTTGCTTTTATCCCACTTCACAAGTATCACATAGGAAAGAAAAACACTTGAAGACTTCTGCCTCTTTCAATCCTAAACCTTTACTACAAAAAATCTGCACTCTGGCCTTGGTACATTGTAGCTGTTTATGCACCTTTCATATGTGATGGACTAAACTTGCCCTCTGAGGCTCATCAAGTGCCTTCATAGCTTTCCACTGTCTTGTTAGTGGTTTTAGATCTTTTGTACATTGTTCAAATTAAACTAGATAAACTTCCACCTTCTCAAGTGTGCTTCTTTGTAAAAGTGATCACAGCTATAAAGACTTAAATTTCAATCTTTGGCACTCTGTGTTTTTCTTTAGATGGTGCTCACGGTGTCTACTCTTTTGTCATGTATTTTTAATAGGTTTCTTTAGTTTGTGTATTTTTACTACCTAATAATACTTCTGGTGAGAATTTCTGCAATAATAACGTGTGTTACTGAGAAAATTAATACAATTTATCAACAGAAGTTCAAACTGAGACGGGCTCTGCTGTGTTTGCTATTTTTAGCACCACTTATTTGCTTCATTTAGCTCCTTTATGAACAAAATCGGGACCAGAATTACCAGTGCAGCCAAGTTACATAAATACCTGTGAGGAAATCTGTAAACACATCTGAAGATGTTGTTCTGCTACACAGTGTTCCTTTTGAAGGGAAGTTTAGTGTTGTTCCTCCAGCCAGTGCAAGGGATATTGGTGTCAGCTGTTGAACACAGCATGACAGCCATTCCACATGATGAAGATAGAGGATGATGGAAAAACTCCTGGCCTACACTGCAGGAATGCACTTTTCATACGTGTGTGGCCTTGTACTGCTGAAGCAACGTCCAGATAGTCTCCTGGAGGGACCATCCTTTGCAGCCCAAGAATGCCACAGCCTGGAATGCTTAAAGTGTGGTAGCCAGGACGAGTCATTAAGCCAACCAAACTGAAGCAAGGGCAAATGAGAGTTCAAACCATAACCCTGAGACCTGCATGCCAGCATCCCTTAGTTTCTAAATTCTGTAGGTTTAAGAATGGGTGTGTTAACAAGGTATTGCAGGTTTTATAGTCTGGATAGCTTCTTACACTATAGGTTCTTAACAGTTTCTTAAAATCTTAATTTCCTCAGGTCAGTAGTCATTGAGCAATCTGACTAATTCTTATCAAGTGATCTCAGCCTCTCCTGGGGAGCACTGTGGGCAGTGAAATGTATTGTTTTGGTAGGAATTTTTCTGCTTGCACCTTCTCCACCCCTGTGCATTATTTATGATGCTAACCATTTTCCTTAAACAGCAGCAGGATCAAGAAAGTAAGTCATGGAGTTAGTGTGAGATGGTGAGACCTGTGATAACCAGCATTTCCAGGAGAGATTGATTCATACCAGCTGCACAGACAAGTTTGTGTGGCAAGATAACATATGTGACTTTGGTGGTTGGTTTGGGGGAAGAGGGAGTGTTTGGGCTTTTTTGCTGGTTTTTTGGTGTTGGGGTTCTTTTTTCCCCTGGGCTTACCATCAAACTGACAATTAACTTGCTTACTTAAATCCTGCCTTATGTTCTGAAGCATCTCTTGTGATGGTGTATTGCTCTATATGAAAGCTCCTCTTTTTTTCTTCGTTTTCTTAGCAATGCTACTTCAGCTGTGAGGTTGCTAGAGAGCAAGGGAAGTGACAGAATCTCTCTTTGGAAATGAGGTGGTTGCCATGACAATGCTCCCAGCTGCTTCTTGTCCCAGATGAGAAAATGGTTTTTAGATTCATATACTACAAGGTTAGGCTACAATGTTTTAAGCTAAACAATGTAGCAAATTTAATTCAAATCAAAGACCCAACATGTTGCTTGTTAAAAATCTTTGGGCTGATCATCAGCTAAATTGTTTAATCGAATATTTGTGCAGGTACTGACCAGATATTTGCAATTTGGTTTTGATCAGTTTCTTGAAGTAAAACTGGTGCATTGAGGTAGAAAATATTTTACTCTTGCTGATTTTATGAGATGTCTTTTGTAGTACAAATTATCTTGAAAGATGACTGATACCCAGGTAAGTAGTGTTTATAAGTTTGAATCGTATTTTGCAATATGCTAAATCTGGATCCAACCTGAAATGCTAGATATCTTTTATTATCTTTGAAGACCAGACAGTTGATGATAGAAGTGTTGGTTGTTTTGTTGGTCTCTAGTGAACCTCACTTTGAGTGGGATTATCACCAGCACTAATTCAGACAAAGCCATTCCCGTGCCACACTGCTCCTGGTGAACAGGCTTTCCCAAATGTCCAACTTAACCTCCCAAGTCACAGGCTGTGGTCACTGCATCATGTTATTGTTCAGTTATGTGATTAATCATGGTAAACACAGAAGCCTGGTGAGGCTCAGATGAATAGTGACCATCAGAGGAACCCTAGTTAACCTAGGAATAATGTCTGGAATACACAGACTTGACTGCTCCTAAAACTACCGAAGGAGAATGATTAGACCATTGTCTCCGCCACGAAACCCTAAGAAACTCTCCCAGAACTCCTTGGAGAGTGAAGTATTGCCTACAGGGAGCATGCTATAGGAGTACTTTGGAATTCTTGAAAGCTTATTATATGATGCTTTTAATGGGACTGTAGGAACACGTGAGACTTTCTATGGGATGTTTAGATGAAGGACCAAAGGTTGAGGAAGGGAGATATCAGTGTGGCAGGGAGGAACAAGCATGGTTTGATTTCTTTCTTGACCAGTCTATGCTGGCTGCTATTCTTCACTTTATCATCCCCTGTTCTTTTCAGTTCTCTTTTTTTCTGAGTTTTGAAATATAGCTCAGTGTTCTTTATTTCTTTTAGGTTTTGCCCTTTTTAAAAGATAGGCCTCTACCATGTTCACAGAGGTCCTCTGGGACCTCCATGTCTTCTAAAAAGTAATTGTAAATTCAAAGACATCTGCTAGCTTGTAAGCTGCCTGTGGAATTTCCTGTCTTGCCAGTTTGAAAGCACCTAACTGCTTCAGTGTCTTTGAGATGGTTTTCACCTACTCACCTCCAATTCAACTCTTTCATTAAAATGGATTTTATTAAGTATCTGATCACTGATTAGAAGTTTGCAACAAGAAAAGAAGTTTCAATTCTTTGCCATTTGCCCTTCTGTCTCATTAAGTAATGGATCTATGGTTTTGACTTCTTTTTATTTCCAATGCATTTACAGAATGCTTCTGCTAACTAACCTTTTTAATCTTGACCTTGAATTTTATCCTAGCCTGTTATTGTGTTATTCCTATATAGTCACACTTAGGAATTTGTCTGTTTATTCCACTCATTTGCACAACTTCATTCTGATTTTCAAATCTTTAAAGAACTCTTGAACCACACCTTTTGAGCTCTTGGTGTGGTTCCTTCTTGAGAAGGATATTTTTCGTCATGAGAAATAGTTTGTAATTTCTCCTCCATTAAGGTACCGTTTATTAAAAACTACACACACCCCTCCCCCCCTTAAAGAGCCTTTCTCTCTCAGGTTCTTAGCAGGAGATAGAAAACTATTGCCTGAGTTTCTTGGTCTGCTTTTTTTCTTTTTTATTTCTTTAAAAAAAAAAAGTCCTTACAATGCTGCATATACTTTTCCTTTTCTCAGAATCACAAATTATACCATATCAAGATAGATGTCACCTAAATTGCATTCCACACGAATACTCGACCGTTTGCACCTTCAGTGACTGTATCTGTCCATTTATGCCACCTTTACAACAAAAGTTATTTACAAGATATGTCTTATTATCATACTCTTTTCTAAAGCTGCGTATAAAAAGGTCTTTAAAAAGGGGAGAAGGAGGATCCTAGCAACTATAGGCCAGTCAGACTCACTTCTGTCCCTGGAAAGGTGGTGGAAAGGCTTGTTCTTGATGCCATCTCCAAGCAACTGGAAGAGAAGAAGGTCATGAGGAATAGTCAGCATGGATTCACCACGGGGAGATCGTGCTCGACCAATCTCATAGCCTTCTATGATCTCATCACCGGCTGGGTGGATGGAGGGAGAGCGGTAGATGTCATCTACCTTGACTTCGGCAAGGCTTTTGGTACTGTCTCCCATGACATCCTGATAACAAAGCTGAGAGAGCATGGGGTAGATGAGTGGACAGTGAGGTGGGTTGAGAATTGGCTGTCAGACTGAGCTCAGAGGGTCGTGATCAGTGGAGCAGAATCTGACTGGAGGCCTGTGACTAGCGGTGTTCCCCAGGGCTTGGTGTTGAGTCCAGTCCTGTTCAATATCTTCATTGACGACCTTGATGAGGGAATAGCATCCACCCTCAGCAAGTACGCCGATGATACAAAGCTGGGAGGGGTGGCTGACACGCAGGAACACTGCGCTGCCATCCAGCGAGACCTGGACAGGCTGGAAAGCTGGGCAGGGAGAAACCAGATGAAATTCAACAAAAGCAAGTGTAAAGTCTTGCACCTGGGGAGGAACAACCGCATGTATCAGTACAGGCTGGGGGTTGACCTGCTGGAGAAGAGCTCTGTGGAGAAGGACGTGGGGGTCCTGGTTGATGACAGGTTGGCTATGAGCCAGCAGTGTGCCCTGGTGGCTAAGAGAGCCAATGGGATCCTGGAGTGCATCAGGAGGAGCATGGCCAGCAGGTCAAAGGAAGTGATCTTCCCCCTCTATTCTGCCCTGGTCAGGCCCCACCTGGAGTATTGTGTCCAGTTCTGGGTTCCCTGGTGTAAAAAGGACAGGGATCTCCTGGAGAGAGTCCAAAGAAGGGCTGTGAAGATGATTCAGGGCCTGGAGCATCTCCCCTATGAAGAGAGGCTGAATAAGCTGGGACTGTTCAGTCTAGAGAAAATAATCACAGAGTTGTAGGGGTTGGAAGGGACCTTGAGAGATCATCGGGTACAACCCCCCTGCCAAAGCAGCTCCCTAGCTCATACTGCACAGATAGGCATCCAGACGAGACTTGAATATCTCCAGAGAAGGAGACTCCACCACCTCCCTGGGCAGCCTATTCCAGTGCTCTGAAGAAGATTAAGGGGAGACCTAATTGGTGTTTACAATTATCTTAAGCATGGGATGCAGGGGGAATTAGCCAGCCCCATTTTAGTGGTTAATGGGGACAGGACAAGGGGCAATGGCTGCAAATTGAAGCACAGGAAGTTCCGTACCAACATGCGGAAAAGCTTTTTCCCAGTGAGGGTGACAGAGCCCTGGGACAGGCTGCCCAGGGAGGTGGTGGAGTCTCCTTCTCTGGAGATATTCAAGACCCATCTGGATGCCTATCTGTGTAGTATGAGCTAGGGAGCTGCTTTGGCAGGGGGGGTGGGCCCTGTGATCTCTTGAGGTCCCTTCCAACCCCTATGATTCTGTGATTCTGTGATATGTTTTTTCATTACTACTGGTAATGTCAGCTAAGGAAACAGTTCTGTTGTATTGCCTTCCATGATAATGGATTCAAATGTATTTTTCAAGTTAGGTCCGACATCAGTCTTTGTGTTGAAATTGAACCCTTCTCAATTGAGGTAAGTTTCTATACCTTTAGATTTTAGTCTATGGTTCGACATAGACTGAAGAACAGGGTTTTAGTGTTTACTTCAGACCTTGGAATATTTTCATAAAGACATCTGGAAAAAAAATGTTGCTGAACAATTGAAAAGGCAAATGCTTTAAGAGGGGAAACATTTATTTCATTTTACATTCAGTCAAAAATACATGCCTGGGTTCATTTCCCAAATAATAGTTCATCTTGCAAATAATGAATGTGTAAAAAGTTATCTAGAAGCTGTATTGAAAATAGTCTAATGTGCAATGTGTTTCAGCAGTTACTAACTGCTGTCTCTGTTGTCAGACAAAACATGCACTTAATGTGCCATTGCCAGCTCAGAAGTTCAAGAACAAGTGAAAACTATTACAAACATTTTTTTGTCACTGATCTGGTACAAAAGATGCAAAAGTGCATTTAGCCAAGGCTGCAAAGCAATTCAAAGGCACTCAAAGTTGCAGAAGTATTTCTGTGGTCTGCTTTGGTTTTGTTGTTTTGGGTGTTTTGTTTGTTTTGGGGTTTATTTTGTTTTTTTGGTTCTTTCCCCTGCAAAACAATCACTTGGGTTGTGCACCTGTAAAACTTCTTTCAGGAAAGACACTCAGCTCAAATATGTTCTGTGTGCTTTGCCTTGTTAGAATTTTGTCTCTTCGGTTCCTGCTATGCTGAACAAGATTATTGCACAAAAGTTAGCATTTTTACATGTTCTGGCAAAAATACAAAGCCATAAATCCCATAGACAAGGTGCTTAGGGATATGGTTTAGTAGAGGACAGGTACAGTTGCATCTGTACTTGTGCCTCTGTGACAAATCACCCATCTCAAACATGCAAGCTGCTAGCCTGTATCAAAGCCTTTCCCATAATATTTACAGGCACTCGTTGACAAAAAGTCATCATAACAATGCATTCTTTTGAAATCTGTGTGTGACCAGACCATACCAATGTTAAGTGGTCCTACCATAACATTGTTATGTAATTTTCAGTATGGAAAAGTTGTTCTCAAAATACTTGACCAAGAGCAGAGAGGTATGTAATGATTTTTGTTGTTTTTCAAAGTTATCATCTACAGAAATAGACGCCTCTCTGAGCATGAGTGAAAAAATGTTGTTGCCCTTTCTTCTTTCTTCTAATTAAACACTTCCCACTTCACTGCTGCTCTGCCAGCTCAGATGAAACTTTAGAAATCAACAGAGAAAAGCAAACAGCAAGAAAGTAAAGAAAAATGGAACGGCAGGGGAGGAGATAAACAGTGATCCAAAGTGAAGGAATCAAAGGCTGGAAACAAATGTACCCCAATTTCTATTAGGGAGACATGAGACCTATCAATACATACTGCTAAAGTCAGTGGTGCTTTATAGATTTTATCAGCAGGGTAGAGTGGAAAGGTAGCTTCTCCTGCCCTTTCTTGGCATACTATTTCACAGAGCGGCAGGGTTTGGAGGGGACCTCTGAAGATTATCTAGTGCAACTGCCCTGGCCAGAGCTGGATCACCTAGAGCAGGCTGCACAGGACAGTGTCCAGACAGGTCTTGAACACCTCCAGTGGAGGCTACACAGCCTCTCCCAGTGCTCTGCCACCTAGAGCGTGATAAAGCTTTTCCTCATACTGAGATGGAACTCCCTGTGTTCCAGTTCATGCCTGTTGCCCCTGGTCCTTTCACTGTGTACCACCAAGGAGAGTCTGACCCCATCTTCCTGACATCCACCCCTTAGGTATTTATAAGTATCGATGAGATCCCCTCTGAGTCTTGTCTTCTCCAGGTTAAACTGCCACAGCAATCTCAGCCAGAACTGGACACAGTCCTGCAAATGTGTCCTTACTGGGGCACAACAGAGAGGGGGGATAACCTCCCTCAACCTGCAGGCCACGCTCTTCTTAATGCACCCCAGGATATACTGGCCAATTTCAGCAAGATCTGTATGTGTTCAAAGCACTTTTATTGTTTCATAAGCAATAGTACAGCATTTTCACGCCTTAGCCAGGGTTTATAAAGCTCAGTTCTAAAAAGAAATTAGATATGTCAAACAAACAGACATCAGAAATTCCCTTAGCTGTGTAGAGCTAGAATTAGAGAGAATGTGTTCTTAAACTTATCCATGCAGCTCTGACAGTGACCAATGATGAGGATACTGTTCTGACTCCCTCTGGCCATCTTTGTGTACAACAAAGCATTGCTTGTACTTTAGAAATGAAGAGAAAGATCACTGATTTTTAAATGTTATGATCAAATATTCCCCAAAACATTCATTATGTGTATTCATTTAGTTGTACATGAAATACAAATCCTAACATTGTGTGCTTTCACTGAGGATGAGTTATTGAAGACAGAAATTATGCATAGTACAAATCCTCAAATAGAGCTTGCACAGGACTTAAATGCTCCAATAGCTGCAACTGTGGCTTGTTTCAGGGATGGGATCTAGTCAAAGTGGGTTGCAAGCTCGATCAAGGAGCACAAGAACTAAGTCTTGGCTCATCTTGAAAAGGGTAAATGCCTCATAAGACATTATCTAAAGGCCAAGCAGATAGACAGTATGACTTTCAGATACACAGCAACAATTAATCTAATTCATTACAGTTTTTACCTGAATTAATGTTAATTTTCTCTCGTTAATTAATCCAAATAAACTGAAACTGAAACCTGTTGATCAGCCTGTTTTGGTTTTGTTTTTTGGTTGGGTTTTTTTCCCATTTTTATAGCTTTTTTCCATTTTTATTGCTTTTAGTTCATTCACATTAAAACATGATGTTACAACAAGGTTTATGGTTGGTTTCTTCCTAACACTTAAAAATCAGGTTGTCTCTATGCAGTTTTAAATGTGACTGGCGATACAGCATCTAGTTAATCCAGTTTATGCAAGATTACCTAGTAAATTTGGGCATCTGCCTGGGTGCATTTAAGCAACATAAGTAATCTTCTGAACTATTGCCTCTTCGTGGTTCTTCATCTCTGTGTCCTTTTATTAATCAAGGAAATTTAATTTAGTTAGGCTGTTGCTTTAATCCATATGGAAGAACTTTGTACTTCATAATTCATACATACTTACCTGCAAGTGTAATATGTCAGAGCAAAGTCTACCAGAGTAAGCACACAGTGTGAAATAATGAAGATGCAATTTTGCTGCGTTTGAGATAGTGTGTTGGACCTGATTAATTCACCTGGACTTAAGTAGCAGCCAAAGTACAACTGTAGAGAATGAGCTCATTCATTTGTGTGCCTTTTTCTTCTCCAAGCTTCACTTGAAAGAGGTAAGTTGCCTGTCTGATGCTGTTTTCCTCACTTGCTTTCTTTAATAATTCATAATAGCAAGCTCTGTTCCAGAACTAAATGGATCTGTAAATCATTTCAATGCTTAAATATGGGCGAAGAAAAAAGATTGACTCACTCAAAAATGGTAAAAGAAAACCAAGAAGCTAAATAAATAACTCCAGATCCAAGTACAGATTCCCTGAAGGTTAGTGATACTGGTGGGTTAGGTTTTGATTTAAAGCCATTTATAATATAATAATCAACAATAGCAACAATAACAGAAGCTTTCAAGGAAAAGACAGTGGGTAATGCAGGCACATCAGAACTTGAATGTTTTAAGGGAAACCCTGTGCCAAATTTCATGGAAGGTAATTTTCCAGTTTATCACAATCCCAATGTCAGATAGCCAGCTTTGGATATAATAGTAAATTTTGTGTTAGTACTAAATCAGAATTATTACTGAATAGTTTTAGGTAGGGTAGAAAATTCTGGTTTGCTAAGTTTTCTGTATTAATTCTCAAACCTGAACTTTACTACAGTGATTTATATTGGAGGGGTTTTTTTTTTTAAAATGTGCTGAATACTTTTTCTCTCTGGAAAAGTGTTTGCTGAATCTGCTGCTAAGTCATTATATTTATAAGGAATGTAGCTCTGTCGCAACATAGCCCACTGTGGAGGAGGGTACTGGCCTTTCTAGACTGTGTGCTGACGCTGGCAGGAAATAAACTCTGACTCAAGAGCTGCTTGCTAGATCTATTTTCTGCCTTTGTCAAAGCCACTGTGGGGAGCTCAGGCCCTAAAAACAAAGAAAAGAATTTTGCTGGTGTCTTGGTAAATGTGTCCACTGATAATATGGGAGACATCTGTAATCCTGATCCAGTCTAAGCTGTCATTGATACAGAAATCCCTCTTCAGTCAAACTGGGATGTACCTAAGTGAAGACACCAGGATTCAATCCAGCAATAGCCTCAGCCTTCTGCCTACGTTGGATGGAGCATGTTACTCATGTAATCCCAAAAGGAAGGCAAAATTAGGCTCAAAACTGGTTTGATTCAATATATTGAACCCTTGTGAGTTTTGGAGAGGTTGGAGAAAAGTCTTTTTTGCTTTGTTTACTGAGCTTTTTTTTATATATATAATCTAATTTAAACCCATGACTTATTATCACAGAATCACAGAGTTGTAGGGGTTGGAAGGGACCTCGAGAGATCATCGGGTCCAACCCCCCTGCCAAAGCCATACTGCACATCCCTAGCTCATACTGCACAGATAGGCATCCAGATGGGTCTTGAATATCTCCAGAGAAGGAGACTCCACCACCTCCCTGGGCAGCCTGTCCCAGGGCTCTGTCACCCTCACTGGGAAAAAGTTCCTCCACATGTTGGTGCGGAACTTCCTGTGCTCCAATTTGCAGCCATTGCCCCTTGTCCTATCTCCACAGACCACTGAAAAGGGGCAGGCCAATTCCCCCTGCACCCCATACTTAAGATGGAAATTCATACAAATCATAATCCAAATGTGCTGAAGTGAGTTCTCCAGCACACAGAAATATTCCCAGCACTGAGAAAGCCACGTTTTTTTATCCGGTTTGAGCTACAGACAGTCAGCAGAGCCAGTGTTTCTGCCAGTTTGACCATTGGTGTCTCTGTTTCATTGCAGTCTGAGAATAAGCACAATCCAATTCTGCTAAATATGTGTTTACTTTTGTAATTACATGATTTCACAGAATCACAGAATCATTAGGTTGGAAAAGACTTTTAAGATCAAGTCCAACTGTTCCCGTTCTAAGCTAAACCATATCGCTAAGTACCTGATCTACCCCTTTTTTAAACACATCCAGGGAAGATGACTCAACCCCCTCCCTGGGCAGCCTGTTCCAGGTCCTGATAATTCTTTCAGTGAAAAATTTTTTCATACGATGTAATCTGAACCTGCCCTGGCACAGCTTTGTGCCATTTCCCCTTGTCCTATCTCCTGTCACCTGGCTGAAGAGACCATCGCCCACCTCTCTACAACCTCCCTGCAGGTAGTTGTAGGTGGTGACAAGGTCTCCCATCAGCCTCCTCTTCTCCAAGCTAAACATCCCCAACTCCCTCAGCCATTCCTCATATGAATTGCCTCTCCAGCCCCTTCACCAGCCTGGTTGCCTTTCTCTGGGCTTGCTCGAGGACCTCAATGTCCTTCTTATGATGAGGAGCCCAGAACTGGACACAGTACTCAAGGTGTGGCCTCACCAATGCTGAGTACAGGGGCACAATCACCTCCCTAGACCTACTGGCCACACTGTTTTTGATACAAGCCAGGCTGCCATTTGCCTTCCTGGCCACCAATGGCTTTCTTGTAGCTTTTTGTCACAAATGAAATTACATTTCATTGCTCAGCATGGCACAAGGTGACAGAGGTGAGACACAGCCTAGGCCTCACAGCAGTACTCTGTGTCAGAGGAAGGACCAGTCAGAAATAGAGTGTGAGGCATCAGGAAAGGTGATGTTCTTGAAAGATGGGAAAAATCAATTTCAGCAGAGGCCCACTATATTGAAGCTTTCTGCTTTAGGCCTTTCATACTGAAAGTCATAAATCTTTCCATTTTCAATTCCAGCCTGTGTTACAGCTCCATATTGCTGCAGGAAAGCCGGCTCGCAAGGAAGATGCTGTTGACAAGTTCAGCAGGCTTTATTCTGTTCTTGCTCTCTCATTGCTCTGTGTCAGTGAGCACCAGAGAGGCAGTGGTCTTGGCTAATGCCCACCTTCTCCCTCAAAGAGCCTACGAGAGACTGGGTAACATCAATGAAAAAGGTACTTGTGTAGAGTGTGAGTGATCTGGGTGTATGCTGCTATTTATTGCTTTGCTTTTATATTTTCATCCAACATATTTGAAAGCCCTGCAAAAATAATCATAGAATCACTTAGGTTGGAAGAGACCTTTAAGATCATCAAGTCCAACCACATTGCCGAGTCCAACCACAAATAATTTGCAACATGAACATGTCCTCCCCTGAAGTCCAAACTCTTTAAAACCCTGCTCAGCTGCCACCTAATTTAAGAGAAATTAACACTTTAAAAATATATTTTTTTCTCAAAAAAACCACACAAACAAACAAACAAAAAATTTTGTGGCCTTTGAAGACTTACTCTTAGGACAATCCTACCTAGATTACACCTCAGCATCTCTGAATCTCACTGATATCTGTAGCTGAGCAATTCCTCTGCCTATCTAGCTTGCAAGGTCCAGCTTGGTAGGTTTTCGAAGAGACGCACCACATCAGACCCCACATAAAATGTACACACGAAGGGTAGTGGGATTGATTAGTTCCCCTCCTCTGACATGACACTTGAGGGTTTATAAAACTCACTTTCCAAGTGAATCCTGTAATAACCAGCCTAAATTATTTTCTCATGATCTGTCTATAGAAGCTGCTGTATTTTGCATGAAAAGTATTCAGAGAAAAGCAAATACAAGTGTCACTGTATGTATCACTGGCTTTGACATCACCATGTATTTAAAAAATCATTCTATAAAATCATGGGATCTGGTATGCAGTCAGGCTGTGTATACCAGGTGAATGTTCTAGCAGCCAAGGTACAGTGTTATGTATACAGCTCTGCTCTTTCAGAGTATCTAATAATGTTGTGCCCACAGTATTTCAACTTGAAGTATTCTGTTCATGGCTTTAGATTCTATTAGGCAATGAAAGGTCTAAAAGTAAAATCTTGGAAAGCCTATGTACTTCCATAATCTGTTCTGAGTGGCTTGGAAGTACTAAAAAACTTCTGAATATCAAATATAAAAGACTATCTTTAACACAATACTGATACTGTGAATAATACTATTTAACAGATTTAGTCCAGCTGCACTTGTACAAAGCCTGTGATACAATACTTCATGCAGTATTAAATCAATTACTTTGCCATTTCAGCAGAGACTGAAAAGAAAGTCACCATGACTTGAATAGAAAAGTGAACCATAAAGTCAAGGGGAGAGAGGAAGTATTTGCTTAAAAGTGATCTTTACAGTATGCTTATTAAGTATACTGATGCAAAAGTAGGAATGTGCTGATAAAATTCAATGATACTGTGAAGAAGGAAATGAGAATACAAAGAATCAGAATATTAAACAGAAAAAACAAAAAATAATACCATTGGGATGCAAAATGTACAAAATTCTAGGATTTACTGCAAGGTGAAGACCTTATCAGTTACAAAGACCCAAAGAGCAAATTCTAGATTAAAGGAAACTAAGTAACACAAATGCAATCCTGGAATATATCAACAGATACCTTCCTAACAAGATTTGGGAAGAATCAGTGGCACTATATAAGGCCATCTGCAATACTGTATGCAAATTTTAGCCACATTCTAGGATATTAATTTGCAGTGAAGATGTGCAGAAAAGCTACTAAGACAATTAAGTCTTAGACTACTTTAAAAAAATAACTTGTTTACCCTAGCAAGATGAAGGGTGATTAAAAATATAGTTGTCCTCATGGTAGGTTGGGGCTCATTGCCAAATAAACACTATTTAACTAAAGGACAGCATGACACAGGAAAGAAAAAGATGGAAAGTGGATGCTAATAAATTAGATGGGAACCAGATTAGTATTTCTACTGAAGTCCACAATGCTTTCCAATCAGAAAAGAAGAAACTGAATATTCCTGTGAAGAATACTGCATGATGTAGGTCCCTACAGGACCACTAGTATAGTTATACATGGTCCTGCCCTCTTCCCAGAAAGTTAAGGGGGCTTTTGTTGTTGTTGTTGTAAGTGTACTTTTGATCTCTTGGTCATCAGACCAAGCAATGAGCTTGACTCTTTTCACACTTTTTCCGTTCAGCAAAAGAAAAAACATGTGTTTGGTAAAAGGATCAGCAAGTACTCTCTTGTCAATGATTTAGGCAGAACAGAGAATACTTCTGAGCTGTTATTTTAAATTTTTATCTTTGGAAATATTTCTCCTTAGCTGTTTCTTAGACAAAATTTCAAAGGAATGTCTTACCAGACTTTCCTTGAATTACCCATTTCCCAGAAGAAAAAAAAAAACAACTTGTAAATACAGTACCTAAATTTCTATCAGTCATTGTTGGGACAGAACACAGAATTTCATAGGTCTGAAGAACTGTCAGTTTACAGCACAGGTGGTGTGCAGGAATTTTTCTCACAGAGGCATTAAAATTGTCAAGTTTTTATCAAATACAAATTACAAATATTCCATAGTATAATGAGATAATGACATGCCTCTCAACTCTATGGAGAAGTGAGTGATTTCAATTCATAAACATGTTTCTGAGTAATGAAACAGACATTGAATAACATCCTTCTCTAGAAAAGGAACTCCTAATACATGAATTTATACATACATAAATATGTATTTAAATAAATTCTATTCTGGCACTTAGAAATCTCACAGCCAATTGTAAAAAGTGGAGCACTGTGCCTTAGTCTCAGAGATGTTTGACACTATGCTATAGCAAGAAGATACCTTATAAGCAAGTTACATTTAAAAACCATGGTGTACATATTTCAGCCCAACAGAGATGGTCATCCCAAGCCTGTTATGCCACTTTTATTACCCTCTGAGTCTAGTGGAAAACCATTTTCCTGATATTGGTGTTCAGCACTGCACAGCACTGTAGTGCTATCTGCAAATCAGTGGCAAGATTTAGCCTGGGGTTTGCAGGCGACTAGAACTGTTCCTAAGAAAATCCTCCAACATTTATAAGTTTGCTATTAGCAAGAAGTAGGTTTTAATATCTCCCTTTTATCAAGGAACATGACAGACTTACTGGAATTTAATGCAAAGATGTTACAGATGCCTGAAGTATAAACAGGTTGAAGAAATTAGATTTATTTGTTAGGTATAAGGGTGGCTCTAGTAATGGTCCGACACATGGCACAGGGAACTGCAACCGTATGACTAGTCTAGAAGAACACAGGAGCAGAAGGAATGGTTTGTACATAATTTTTGGCTTTTCAACCATATTTCTAAGTGCAACATAATGCACATTTCTGTTGTATGAAAGAGTGACACCCCTTTTTTTTTTAATTTATGAGCATTTCCTATATGTTCTGCCCTGCAATCTTCCTCCTGTTGGTGGGCTGAGTAGGTCCCCACCAGCTGGGGTGAAGTCAGACACAGCCTCCAGTCAGAAAGCAATAGTTCACTTACTGTAAAGGACAGAGTTCAATATCGAAAATTTACTATTTAAACAGGAGTTTACTTTAAAACTTTTTTTTTTTCCTACTCAGACTATCCAAGGGATTGTTTTGAGATTTTTCAGCGCTCCAAAGGAAATTCCAGAGACGGTCTTTACATCATCCAACCAAAGGAAGAGCCAATTGTTGTCACTTGTAACATGCAGGATGGTGGCTGGACAGTAATCCAGCACATTACAGCCAATAGTACTGTGGACTTTGATAGGACCTGGGAAGATTATAAATATGGATTTGGCTCTGTTCATGACAACCATTGGTTAGGAAATGAATATATGCATCAGTTAACCAGCAGCTCCGTGCGATACATACTTGGAGTTAAGCTTGTAAACCTCAATGCTGAAATCAAATGGGGACAGTACGAACCGTTCCTAATTGAAGGTGAAGATTCTCAATACCGAATCAGGGTAGGTCTATACAAAGGCAACGCCACTGATGCACTGACCCTGGACACAGAAGCTTATCTCCATGACAACCAGAAGTTCACCACCAAGGACAGAGACAATGACAATTACTTTCAGAATTGTGCGAAATTGGAACACAACGGCATTCCTGGGGGAGGCTGGTGGTACGATGCGTGTGCTGGAGCCAATTTAAACCGTAGGAATGTGATATACTGGCAAAAGGACTGCAACAAGCAACGTGTGTGCAAGTTTGCATGGATGATGATCAAACCCGTTGACCACTTGTCATATCCAACCAAGTCCTGTCCATGTCAGAAAGTAGAGCTGTAGATAAGTACTTTGAAAGGGACACGGATTCTTTGTCCAATGTTTGAAGTGAACTCACACTGACTGAATAATCACTCTAAGTAATCGTGACCAAAAATTTAATTTGGGCCTCTGCAAGTGCTTTATGACAGCATATTGCCCAGGACTGACTTAGGACATAAACATCTGCCAACCACACAAGTGAGAAGTCACAGTCAGAAACTAAGACCTCTACTAGAAGATTTAAATGATTAATTTTATAGTTTTCTTACCTTAAAAGGAGTCAGGTATAAAATCCAGGAAATGAAGTCTTATACCAGCTATAGATGAATATATATGCATTTCAAGAGGTTTTGTTCCACTATGAATATTCACAGTTGATCTCCTATAATTGCACATATTCACATATGCAGGGAGGAAATTTCCAGTGAAGTACTTACATTTACAAAATGCATATTAGAGAGTATCATGTACCATAGAGCAGCACCAGGCCTTTCCATTCTTACCTTTAGAGAAAGGTACTTTCATAGATAAAATTGGAATTATCCTCATTTCCCACGGTTTCTTTTCCCCTTCACTGACTCTTCTTTTTATCTCTACTTTTTAATGACCCCATACACAGTATGAAGCATTCAGTATAAGCTTTTCTTCCTTCTTTTTAGGGCACCCAGAGTTCATGGGATCATTGGCTTTGCCATTAAAAGCTACTGCTCCAAAGCTTACAACTTCTCTGAATTTTTCCCCAAGAAGCTCAGTGAACAGATTTTTTAAAAGATCAAATTGATTTTGCAGTTGTTTACAATTGCTCTATTTGTTTGAGAATATTATTCCACTTTGTTTACCATGTTTTGATTGTTGCTTCTCCCTGTTCCATGAAAAAGAGAGGGTTGGCTTTATTTCACATTTTCTAGCTTTAACTGTTTTGGCACTCAACTTTGACATTATTTAAACAGTGCCTATTTTTTCCTGACTATAAAATAAAGAAACTTTAAATTTAATGATAAATTGATCTGTTTTAATTTAATAAATAAAAGAATTTCAGTTTTTATAACCTTGAAGACTTTGTTTTCCTTTACATCTGTTTGGGTTATCTCACACATTTCTGTATCATTGGAATACCTGAATGACAACTGAAGAGGTTCCAGTATTGCATTATGCAAAGTGTCAGGATAGTAATTACAGTACCTTGTATGTTCAGGATAGTAATTACAGTACCTTGTATGTTTTCTTAGAAATTTCTATTACAGAAACTCACTGCCCTTGTTTTTGAGTTACTTTTCAGAAGAAACTGGGAGAGAAGTCAGTCGGAACAGCTGAGCAGAACTGGCCAAAGGGGTATTTCACATCGTTCCACATCATGCTCAGTGTACAAGGGGAGAGGCTGGTTGGGGATATACAGCTCTAAGCACCCCTGAATGGGACACATATTGCCCTTTAGATGTGCAATCTCCTAACATCAGCAGAAAAATAGGTTTCTTCACCTCTTTGCTGCTTTGTATTTCTCCCCACACTGTTTTCCAGCTGCAGGAAAGGCAAGGCTGTTCTTACATACAGTACCACCTTAGTCAACTCAGAATTTAGCAGAAGGAAAAATTTATTCTAAAAAAAGTATCAACTAACAAAATAAGAGAGACTGGTGACCTCTGTAGAAAAAACACTGATCTAATACTATTTGTCTTAAAAATCATTCAACTTTAACATGAGAAAATGCTTGGGTTTGGTTTTTTTTCTGATTTTCATACATGTAACCAAAACAGTACATTTTGAGACTTCCACATGGCCTTTTCTTCCATGTTAAGCATAGATTTAGAAGTACAACGTGGTTTTAGGACTAAGCATTGAATACTGTGCATCAATAAGTTACCAACATTAACTGCCTGGTCTCATTTTTTCCTCCTATAATTGAAAAAACAAAAAGTCTGTCCTTCAGTCACTCTCACATCTTCTGCATTTCAGAAGGCATCAGGACCCAGGCAGAATGGTGGGGCACAGAGCTGAATCCAGTCACACTCCATAGCTAGTATCCTCCACCGTATCCTCTCTCCACTCTTCCTCCTACCTGAATTGCACATCTAAGGAGAACCTACATATGACACATAGTAAAAACAACTGTCTGACCTCCACTGTGTGAGGAATAAAAGATATTCCATCTTATATATATTGGCATTTTAATCCAGGTATTCTGTAAAAATCAGCAAACTTCAGAGGTCCACCAAAAAAAGGAGTCATTGGTGACCATGGTTTAGAGAAGTCCTTGTTGAGAAGAACATTTTTGAAGGATTTTAAATGTCAAGTTGTTTGAGGAAGACTGACTTGTTTGATGTATCAGCAGATACATGAAAAGACTAATGGCATTTAGTAGCTAATGGCATAAGTATTGAGTAAAAGGCAGCAATTTTCCTGACCATAATGGACACTGAGGTTCCTTATCAGATACAAAGTCCAGCCATACCTATTAAACCTGAAGAAATACTTTTACCATAATGGGAAAAACAGCTGCAACACCATCCCATCCTGAAACCACCAATAGTCATCTCTTGTTTTACAGTATAGTGCTATCAATTTTATTTTATTTTTAACTAGATATAAACATGGGTAACTATTAATAAAAGCATACACAAGAATTTTATTTAACTGATCAAGTTTATTACCCTTGTAATGTTTTATGACACCCACCTGTCAACTGTAAATGGAGTAAAACAGTGGGTACAAAAGGCAGCAATGGACATTTGAGATGACCACATAAGAAATAAATGGCTTCTCTCTGATTTGGTAGAAGGAAAGCCAAGTATTTAAGTGAAAAGACACAGTATCTATGTTTGGAGTTCAGTTTTGGAAGAGCATTTCAAAACGGAAAAGCCACTGACTACCCACGGACGGCTGGAGCATTTCAGGAGGTGCCCTTGGAGTCCCCACAGGCAAATACTTTGGGGACCCTCAGAAGGAGTTTCTGACCTGTAATGGCCTGTAGCTCATAAAAGTAATGAATGTGCCACGTTGTTAGTTTGGGTTTGTTTGGTTCTGGTTTTGCTTCTTTCCAAACAAAACCTTCTGCATCATCAAAAAGGAGGAAACAGTATGGAGTTTTCTGGGGAGAGTCCCTTTCAGCAGAGATGCACCCAAATGTACAGGTCACAGCAAAGAGCAATTCCAGTTTGACAGTTAATTACAAAGGAGGAAAAAGGTATTTGGTTCTCCCTATGCCCAAGTAATTCCTTTGTATTATTTCTGCCTGTATAGAAAGCAAAGAAAACTAAATTCAGAGGAAAGTTGCACCGTTTCATTTGTTTTCTGAGATCAAAGAATCCAGAGAAGGGAGATGTATACCCCTTAAAAATTGCAGAGGAACTGTAAAAAAAAGCAATCAAAAATTCTCCTTTGGTATGAAGATTTTTGGAACCCCAGAATATGAAGGGATGATTTGGAAGCTACTTCATATCACGAGTAAAGATGCATCTTAGAGAATTCTATTTAAAAACTTGAAAAAAAGTCCACAGGTATTCCATTCTGTTCAAACTGGATAATCTGCTTCACAACAGATGTGTTCTAAGAGAAAGCAGCATCTTCCAGATTGATACAGGATTCTTTAATTGTTGAAATGACTTCTAGTTTAAACTTAACACACTTACCACATCCCAGTGACATTTTTATTCCTTCAGGTATGTGACTATCCTTGGCACATTTGCATTAAGGTTTTTTCATTTTAAATCAGTTAGACCTGTTCAGGTCATCTATCAAATATGATGAGGAAGCGATGTCACAGGTTTCTGAGAAAAGCACTATCTGGGAGATTAAATGGTCAGAATAATTAAGTTAGAGATGGGGACTTTTCATGAGACTCAGCCCTAAAACTGGAATGATATCTAAATGGTGATAAGGAAGTACAGAAAAGGATTTTTCCTTGAGGTGCATCACTGTCTTTGGATCAGGACTCCTCAAGTCCATATATCCAAGAGCCGGTCTCATTACGGCTGTAACAGAGATGAGGAGTGAAAGTCAACATATAGAAATAACTTTGAACAGGTAACAGCAGTTACCTATTGACATGCATAATTAAGTAGGATAAACATGATTAGCAATTGAATTATATCATTAATGGCAAAATATGCTCTGTCCTATTTTACACGTTCCGCTAATATTTTCTCTGTAACACTTTTGATTTCATGCTTTTCCAATTCAACAGTACTTTTATATGTAGGAAACCCCTGTATTCAAGTTCTTTCCATCCTTTGCAAAGCTCTTCACTCTGTGCTACTGGAAGTGCACAACTGTAACTAGGTGTTCTATATCCATATGAGAATTCTGGGAACTCTTCCAAGTATTTATCTACAAACAGAAACTATATTTGCATAAAATGAATGCTACTGAAAAAGGAAAGGCAAAAATGATACATCCCAGTTTGTGGGAAAATTCAATATTAAAAAATATTAAAGTTGTGTTGGGTCTCTGAAAAACTTAGTTCGATGTAGATTTATGAATCTATATTGATAACACATACATACATATCTAAATACATATATCTATACGTATATGTATGTAATTATGTATGAATAAAATGCAGTCTTACAAAAAAAGATAATTTCATCAGTTCATGACCATAACCATAATCAACATTAGGATCAGTAAAAGGTTCATTAGAAGGACAGAAGTACAGATAACAAGATTGTTTTACACTGTAGAAGTCCCACAACACTTTTCAAATCGACAAAATATAAGTTGAAACCAGAATATAATTAAGTACTAGCTGATACTCTGATCAGGATCAAGTTTTTCTTTTTGTGGTTTTGACTTTTTTAAAGAATAAACAACAGAGCAACACACGCCTCTTTATATAATTCTAGGTATTTACAATGTACCCACATTTGGCCATGTAACATCTGTGAAGTGCTAGCAGCATAGTTTGAGCACATATTTCACAATTACACTGAACCGACATTGTTGCATCCATCACCGTGTATTCAAATACATTTACTGAGCACAGAGTCCATAAACATTTATAGAACAGTCTAGATCAACAGAAGCCAAAACCAACGAAAAACATCCCATTTAATTTCCATAGAAGCCAAGGCTTTGCTTTAGCAACAACACCGTAGCTGGCAGCAACTGTTACTACCTCATAAATTTTTGCCTTTAACTACAGCTTGTACTGCAGAGGGACATACTCATTTCCTAAAAATCAAACACAGTTCACTCAATGTTAGATCCAATGCAATATAAAATAAACCCACTATAATAACCAACTTGGACACAGTTACTGTACACAGGAAAGGCTCTGGATAGTGGCAGAGAAAAACTGGAGAAAGGGGTTTTATAAAGACCCATACTTTCCTTTAATAAACAATTATATTCTAATGCACAAAAAAATAATGGGCACCAGTACAGTGTCTTACAAAATCAATCATGTGAATTTAGAAAACAGTCTTACATTACTACACTGCTAATCTTTCACTGCCACAATTTTCCCCTCTGGAGATTTGGGATAAAAAAATTCATTACTTTTACTGTGGCTGTTGACATGGAGGAATTATGTATCTAAAGGGACCCATTTTGATGGTATAATTATTTAATAAATTATATGAACAATACGTATCTGACAGCAATGGTACATTCAAGATGACACATCCCTGAAACGTGCAACTGCATCATGTCACCACTGCAACATCCCACTAGTGCATATCTGTAGATACAGTATAAAAATTGTCCCAAACTAATGTTCCAAAGCACCTCACCTTGAATGTTATAAAAAATCTAGAGCTGAATCTGAACTTTGCTCACATAGAGTTCTTTCTCATTCAATCATAAACATTTGTTTACTTTAGGACTTGAATCATCAGTCCTGTCGCCATTAACTTTCTTTTCTTGTGGCCTTTTTCTGTGGCTTCACATTTCTTCCCACCACAAGAGAACTCTCACGGAGTCCTCAACAGCGCTGTGCCAGTGAACAGGGTTCAGCCCTCACCATGCACCCAAACACCCAACAAACCTCAGCGTGTGCTCAGAGCCTCACTTGGCTCATTGTAATTAGCTCAGTACACACCAGTCCCAGAAGCCATGGCTGTCACAGGGGTTGACTCTGGTCCCCAGTACTGCAGTAGACATGGTTCTTTTGGACCAGAAGATATAGACCAGAGATAACCTGTATTTCCAAAGTTAATGTTAATTAGCATTTGTAAAGTTATTTGAAGTTAAGTGCTATGGAAGTGCAAAGTGTTCTTAATAGTTTTATAGAAATCTTGACAAAAATTACTTTAAAAATCACTCTTCTTTATGAGAAGCCAATTCTGTCACTGTTTTTAATAATTTCATAGCATATAGGTAAAGGCACAGGGCATCAGTATGTATTTTTCTCTTGTGCTGCATCATTCTGTTATCAATGAAAAGTTTTGGGGTAAGGGGAAGTGCAACAAAGGAGACAGCAAAAAATACTTTCCTCATGTTGGAAAGAAGATAGACTATGTCCACTATGCTTTACAGTCAGTTCTGATTTGTACCATTGTCACCATTGCATCAAATTTTAAAATTTCCTTCACAGGCTTCAGGAAATGGAGCAATTCAGAGGTATTTGGCAACTATTGCCATTTTTTACAGATTGCAGTGATTTGCATGATGGAACTGAGACAAGGACTGGAAGCTTCACACATAAAAATGCATTGTCTACTTCCTCCACTACAAGCCCTTCCTATGTCTCCACAAAAGTAATTCTTAAAGGAGAAATTTTCTCAGTATTATGTTCTATATGTATTCATTTGGAACATTACTATTAACTGTTTAGTATTGGTGATGACAGCATTTCCCCCTTTAAATAGTCCTTGTTTCATTCCAACAGCAGGTGAAGTCTCAAAACAGAAGTAGTACAAGCTCCATTGCTTAGCACACTATAAATAAACAGGCGATACTCTAGGAAGGAAGAAAGGAATCTTAGGAAGAAACGGTTCTGCACTACAGGGAGATAGACTGGATAACATGACCTGATGACTGGATGACCATCCCACTCTAATTTCTAGTAGTTTATAATGCTGAAAGAAAGGACAGAAGGCCCCAAACAGAATAACTGTAATTCAGATCTACTGCACAATCACAAGCACCCTGTGCCACTGACTTTTTTTTCCCAAGCACACTACTTTCATGCAAGATTTTACTTCTCTGCAGATTTTTAAAAATCAATAGACATATAAAGCAACAGCTTCGAAAAGACGGAATTGCATTCAATTTACTAGTTTCCATCAATGTCTATTTTCCCCCTCGTCCCTCACATCAGAACAATTATGGCAGTCTAGTATTGCCCTGCCAGTATAGTTTTTCTTCCACTTTTTTCTTTTTCCACTGGCAGAAAAGCAGCATCTTAAAAGTCTTCCTGAAAGTTTTGTTACAGAGGGCGTAACAAATGGGGTTAACAGTGCTGTTCACATAGCATAGCCAATAGCCAAGGTGCCACAGTGTCAGGGGAATGCAGTCAGAGCAGAATGTGGAGATCAAAACCATGATATTGTAGGGAGTCCATGTGATGATAAAAGCCAAAAGGATGGCACTTAAAGTCTGTGCTGCTTTGCGCTCCTTTATAAGAACCATCCGTTTCCTTTTGGTGATCTGGTTATTTATGTTTGGATCTATGCTTTTGATGGAAGGATCCTTTGACAGAGCAGCAGAACAAGGAGTTATTTTTACTTTTCGGCAACCATTGTTGGCTTCCTGGGTGCCATCAGCCTTCACCACCAACCGGAATTTGTAGGCCACGCACTTTTTACTTTTTTGGACGTGGCCTTTGGCAGGTGACAGAAAGTATTTCTGGTTCTCAAAATCGTTTTCTTCCGGTTGGTCTTTGACAACAACATCCATATCCTCATTAAATTCTTCTGCCTTACCTTTAGATGGACTTTTGTAAGTTACTTGGAAAACTGAATCAGTGGCAAGTTTATCGTCCTCTTCTGAAGACGCGTAGCTGCTGCAGGTGGTTAGCTGGTCAGCCTTAGCCCAGTCATTACAAGTACTCGCTACCTGAGAGACTTTCACTGTAGCTGACGTGCTTCGACTCGATGAAGACCAGGAAGCCTGACATCTCTCTCTTTTGACTAAGTTTTGTTGCTTGCAACTGAAGCAGGACTTCAGAAGAGCTTTCTGAGGCTTTATCATCTCAAACTCAGCCACAGACTCCGAGCCCTGCAGTTCAGCAAGGTCCTTGGTACGTTTCTCTGTCTCTTTATAAATGCGGCAATACAGAATGGTCATCACTGACACTGGAATGTAAAAAGCAGCAATTGCAGTACCAAAGGTGATAATTGGCTCATATAAAAATTGTATCTGGCACTCTTCGGGAGGTACTGTTCGTTCACCCACAAAATACTGCCAGCACAAGATTACGGGTGCCCACAACACAAAGGAAATGAGCCAAGCCAGACCAATCATGATACCAGCTCTTTTGGGCGTGCGTTTGGCCCTGTAAGTTAAAGGCCTTGTGATGGAAAAATATCTGTCAAAACTGATGACTAGGAGGTTCATTACTGAGGCGTTGCTAGCTACATAGTCCAGCGCTAGCCACAGGTCACAGGCAAGGCTTCCAAGAGACCAGTGGCCTATGAGTATGTAAGATGTATAAAGGTTCATAGAAAATATTCCAATGATGAGATCTGCACAGGCGAGGCTGAGCAAGTAGTAATTGTTGACAGTTTTGAGCTGACTGTTAACCTTGAAGGATATCATTACAAGAATATTTCCCACTATGGTTATTAAGCTTACAATTGCCGTTACAGTAGCAATAGTAATGACTTCCCAGAGGCTATGCCCTTCTAGCTGCTTATCGTTGATGGATGAACTGTTTACAACAGTAGAATTGCTGAATAAATTTACTTCCATTCTTGTTCTTGTGGTGTTGTCATCAGGATCTTAGCACTGTTTCATATTGCTTTTTGTATTCAAAAATACTCTTTTAGAGACAGCTGTAAAGATCAAGGAGAAAAAAAACACAGAAAAAGAAAGCATTTCATTAAATATCACAGTCTTCCATTAGAGTTATCATAAAACACTTGCTGAACAATCTATCAAATTAGTTGCCCACCCTTTTGCATTTTGATTACCAGTGTGAACACAACTAAAACACAGAAATGAACGTTCTAGGACAACATACTCCAGCATCTTCTGACATTTCTAAATGCAATCAAAACAGCTACTGTTTCTTAAGAATCACACCAGTTCTTGTATTTTGAGTATCTTAGGAGATGCTCTATATATTCTTAAAGATAGACATTTAAAGTTTTGCAGTGCAACAAGGCAATGAGTCACTGTATTGTTTCCTCATTACAACATAGAAGACATGTCAAGATTTCAGAAATTATCTTTGGAAAATTTGGGAAAGTAACCATCAGCAGAAATAGAGGAAAGTAAGGTTGCATGAGGAGACAGGAACCATGCTGGCACGGTGGCAGCAAGAAACAACTAGGTGTTAAAAGTGCTTGGGGGAATTGGGGAGGAATGTTTGAGTCGGCAAGGCTATGAAGATGTTTTTGGAAAAAATGTTAGGCAGGAAAGACTTTTCTCTATTGAGACTTTTCTCTATTGAGAGATCTAGGGACAAAGGAGTCTTACTGGGTAAGGCATGCAAGTAAACTTTGGGTAGGCCATGTGAGAGAATGGTAGAGTTGAGGATAGAAAGGTGTAAACTGAAGAGGAATCATCGATGGATTACCACAGTGACAAACAATGCCACAAAAACTACTTAATACTGTAGATAAGCAGCAAAAGGTGGAAATGGCATAATCGTCACTCTGCTAATTTGTGTGTCTCTGACCTCCATCCCTTTCTACATTCTCGCTAATGTGGTACAACACTTCACTGCTGTTTTCTTGTCCTGGTGAATGTATGCCTGAATTTGGCAATTTGGCTTTTTCACAGATCTATGTTGGCTTTTGAATCATTCTATCACATCAATGATACTAATCACTTGTCTGATGCTTAATCCTACTATACTGTGTAAGTTTGGAATAATAAAATAGCAGTAAGTTTTTAAAATGAAAATAAAAGAGAAATTATTAAGTTTGTTGGGTTTCTAGCCAGTATAAAACAGGTATGACAATTTGTTTTTACAGAGACATCTATATATGCACAGAATTGTACCATTCTTCTTCAAACCCTCCATAGTAATTATCTCTTGGGGTGAAATTTGATAAGGGTGAATTTGCTGTTGTACTGAGACTACTGTCTATCTTACTAACCAAACTGTTTCTTCTCCGTCTGTTTGCACCTGTCATGTCCTGTCTTACATTTTGATGCATGTACATCTGTATTCTGTTTATACACAATGTATATTGAACCTAAGTCAACAGGATTCTAGCTTGTGCATAGGCCTTTCAGCTTAGTAATAATCATTATATATGCATATTGACCATCTGTACACTTGGCTCTCTACGCCATCCAGAGCCAGTCTAGCAGCCAAGAATAGCTGAAGTGCCACAGCAGTCCTAATGAGGCCCATGTGAGGAAAGAAATCTCCTCTTGGTTCTGCCTTTTGCAGAGACTTCCCGCAAGTCAGAGCTGCCCTGATGGCTGGGCGTGCTGGTTTCACAAATCTTCACACACCCTTCAAGGGTAGGAATTCATTTAATGTGAAACTAAGGTGTGCAGCGCAGCTGTGTGGCTGTCATAAGTAGCAGAGCTGTGAGAGATTAACCTCTGTGTCTCTGCTACCTCATGTGGTTTGTGCTTCTTTTTCTGTGGACACCCAGCACAGTTGCTCTGTGTGTCAACAACCCTGTGTACCACCAGCTGTATAGCCTTAGCTTAAAAGCAGCTCCCAAGGGAAAGGAGGAGGAGAACCTCACTTTTAACTTTCTTCACAGTAGCTCTTATCAGCAGAGGAGGTAAACTTGGACTCAGGCTAAATTCTTAACATAGCCAGCAGAGCTCCTACAAGGGGTTGCAAAGCTAATGTACCAAAAACTGCCAAGGTTCATGACTTTTCTGCAAGATTTCAAGACTACAGAGATAGTCTTAAAAAGGCATCACCAGTGACTATCAGGTACATGGATAAACCTGTACTAATTGGCTGAATTCTACATTTGCCTAACACCTGGGTTTGAGCAGCTTCTCTAGATGATTACAGGAGTTTATCTGAACATTCTGTCCTTCTTTTGCTGGAGATGACACTTTTCTTAGAGGAGGGGAGTCTAGAAATTGCCTAAATGCTGTGGCTTGTAATGATTCATCTTTTACCACAGGTAGCAAGCGTCTCCCCCTCTTAGGTCACTTACCCTCCCTCACATTAAGATATAGGAGGAAAGACTGCTGAAGCTACCCAATGTAGGTTGCAGACTTCAGAGCAACAGGAGAAGCAGAAATTGTTGTTGTCCTGTCACAATTGTTCTTGGTTTGAACTGATGTAGGTGGGAGGAACACTAGTAATATGGTATAGAAAACATAATTAATTTCTAAATAAAAAGCACTCTCATTATCATCATGCAAAGCATTCACCCACTAACAGGATGTTTTACTGTAATGCCTATAAAAATTGTCAGTAGCTAAGCTGCTAGTATGCAAAGGTCTCTTTTTGACATGTTGACCATTCTTGGCATCTCTTTATACTCATCATCATCTTTTGTCTCATAGGTCTGTTAATACTTTGCAGTTACCTTTTGTTCTGTGTATCACTCAAAGCAATACTGCCTGTGAGTGAGACTCGTGTGCTATGGTAACAAAATTTATGTTAATTGTCTATCATAACAGATGATAATAATAGGGAGATCAAAATTAAATTACAAAATCAAAATGCACATGTACAGTATCATGACTTTGCTATCTGTCTCATAATTATTGATGCATGAACTCCACACTTGTGAGTTGTAATGATATGTGCTATTTGTTGCCAAATATTAGTGATATTTTTTTCAATCTAGCTGTAAGTATTAATTAATGTGAGTTGCTAAATTTGTACATATAGTCAGCTTACAGTTATCTGCAGGCAGATTGTTCATGTCACAGATTAATTGCACCACAGATGCAGGCACAGCTTGGGTTTGCCAGGTTTTATTAGCTCTATCTCAGCACTGGGTCTGCCAGACCTGTGCTGGCTGCACAAGGAATCGTTTAGATGTCTTCACAGTGTGCTTGCCAGTGCTGCTCCCTGTTACTTGATTTATTTGCTTGTGTTGCACAGGAGTCATGCTAAGTTAGTGTACTGATTTGCTGAAGCCTTTAACCACAGGTAGTATGACAGAGACACTACGGCCCATGATTTCACAGAACACTTTTGGTGACATTTTTGTGTAAGAACTACTATGTTTAAAAACCCTTCAAAACCAGATTGTTGTTTTAAAGTATGTTGTCACGTGACAGCCTGTGTGCTCAAAAACGATTGGGCAAGCCTGCTGTTGGGCAACTGGTGAACTTTCCTGAGGACAGCATGGGTGCCCACCTGGTTTGAGCAAAGCAGGACAAAGCAGCCTAGCTTTATGGCTTAAAGCTGTTCCCATGACCCTGCCCTGTGTTCTCAGAGCAAGTTGCTCCTCAAGAGGCTGCAGAGTCAGCTCATGTGCTTCATGTAGCACAGACTGGTGTGCAATACCCCATCAGCTGGGGTCTGTTGCTTTTCCCCTTCATTTGCTACAGAAAGATAATTTTGGGTCCTGCACTTGGGTCACAACAACCCCATGCAATGCTACAGGCCTTGGGAAGAGTGGCTGGAAAGTAGTCCAGTGGAAAAGCACCTGGGGGTTTGGTTTAACAGCCAAGTTAGTATGAGCCAGCAGTGTACCCAGGTGGCCAAGAAGGCCAACAGCATCCTGGCTTTTATTAGAAGTAGTATGTCCAGCAGGACTAGGGAAGTGATAGTGCCCCTGTGGCACTGGTGAGGCCTCATCTTGAGTCCTGTGTTCAGTTTTGGGCCCCTTGCTACCAGAAAGACATTGAGGTGCTGGAGCGTGTCCAAAGAAGTCTTAGGAGCAGCTGAGGGAGCTGGGGTTGTTTAGCCTGGAGAAAATGAGGCTTTCTACAGCTACCTGAAAAGAGGTTGTAGTGAGGAGTGGGTTGGTCTCTTCTCCCAAGTAACAAGCAATAGGTTAAGAGGAAATGGCTCCAGTTGTACCAGGGGAGGTTTAGACTGGGTATTAGGAAAAATTTCTTCACTGCAGGGGCTGTCAAACACTGGAACAGGCTGCCCAGGGAATGGTTGGACCATGTACATGTGGTACTTAGGGAGACAGGTGTGGTTGGACTTGGCAGTGCTAGGTTTATGGCTTGCCTCAACACTAAGGATCTTTTCAACCTAAATGATTCTGTGACTCATGGCTTTAGTTTCAGCCTAATTGATTCTATGATTCATGGCTTTAGCTAAGAGTGCTGTTTTCTGAACATTATATGCATTTGTGTATAAAATACTTACAGAACGCTGCTTCGTGTACAAAATACTTGTAGAAAGCTGCTTGTTTTTCACTCCTTGCCCGTTTAGCTTTGCAAAGGGTACACAGACAAATGACCCAGCAGCATCTGCCAAGAGCTCGCCTCAGGAAGCGCGAGAGGCCAAGCCCGGTGCTAAGGCCCGTAGTTGTGCCTGGGGCCCGCCCTGCGCGGCCGTGCAGTAGCCGCCGACAGCGATGCCAGGGGGAGCTGGTGAGGGATCGGGCGCCGCCGCCATTTCCCCTCTCGCCCTGCACGGGCGGCCTCTTTCCGGGAGTAGGCGGGGACCGGCGCGGCACAGGCCGGCCTGGCCACAGGCGGCGCAGTGGAAGGGTGCAGCCCGGCCATGCAGCCTGAGCGGGGCGGCAGCCGGCCGTGCAGGGAAGGCGGCCGGCATGGCCGTCGGCGGCCCGGGGGCGCGGAGAGCGCGGCCGAGGCAGCCCCCGAAGGAAGCGGCAGGGAAGGCCACGGCGGTGGCCGGGGAAGAGGCGGCGCTCACGGGTACCGAGGAGGCGGGGGCCGGGGCAGGAGAGAACATCGGGGTCGCGGGGCAGCGCCACCGCCCGCCGCCCACCGCCCCCGGCGGGTAAGGAGGAGGAGAGCCCGCCCTACGCGGGAGCGGGGGGAGGCGGGGCTGAGCGCGGCGGGGACCCGGTACGGCCGCCGGGGTAGAGCTACAGCCCTTCGCTCTCCTCCCCTTACCGAGGTGGAGCTGGGCTGGCAGCTGAATCCCCGCCGCCTCTCCTGGAGGTTTGAGGTGGTGGGGGAGGAGAGTGGGACCGTGGTGTGCAAATGTGAGGGTGCCGGTACTGCTGGCGGTGCCTCCCTGGTCAGCTCGGCACCCGCCCCCTACCCACTTCTTCCTCCCCTGAAACAGCAGCAGCCAGCACCTGCGTGCTCTAGTGAAACAGAGATAGGGATTTCCTGAGTGAAATAGGTTTATATTTGCGCTGAAAAATACAAATCTCATTTGAAAAATGCGCCTGAAAGCTCTCGGTTTGCAAATAGAACTGAAGAATTGCTGAATATTTTTTTGCACGCTCGATTAGAAGTTGAAATGAGCCTGTCTTGTCTGGTCTCTGGTCCTAGCAATGAAGACATGGTAATATAGTCCATGGTACAGAATCGGTATCTGTGATCCACTGGAACACATTTTTTTAATTAAACCAAGCTGATGGTTTTGCTTTGACCAATTATAAAGTGTTCTAGCAGATCAAAAGTAGCACAGGCATGCCTAAATGTGCCATAGCTACACCATCAATTTCCTGTGGCGACGTTAAAATGCTTTCCACAACCCATTGTGGTATGAGATCCAACACTGTGCCTTCAAGGAAAGTTTCCATTTATAAATTCTTTGACAATACTGTTCAGTTCAGGTTATCGTGCTTTTTTTTAAGTGCTGTTGCCATACAGAAATCACGGTTGTCCGTGCATTGGCAAAAAGATTTAAATGATGACCTAATACTGATTGGTGTTAGCAGCACTAGGAGGTCTAATGTAGGTGGACCAGCTGCTACCTCATTCTCAGCATCATATTGGTTATATTCCCTTTGACTTTTATGATGCTGTGGCTTCAATCAGACCCAGACAGGGTTTTATCTGTATTAGAGCTCTTATGGTTGGTTTTAAAAAATGTAAAATAATAGTCTCTCTTGTCATTGTATTGAGATACATTTCGGCACTATGATTCTGTAATAACTTATGCTACGGGAGATAAAAATTGCAGCTGGATTGGTACTCTAACCTAGAGCGCTGTTTGGTAATTTCACTTGTAAATGATATAAACTGCTGAGTTCATACTGCAGTGTGCAGGCAGGTTTGGATTCTGGATGTGAAACAGTAGTTTTCTCTCATGAGCCCCAAAGGCATGGGGAGAAATTCAGCACCTGTATGAGCTGAGGAACCTTTTACCCTGGACTGTTGCTTTTTTTTTCCCAGATAATTCAACCATTTCTTACTAAGTTGAAATACATTTATGCCTCTGTTCTCTCTGTTACTGTTGACCCAGCAGGACCTATTTCATAATTTAAAAGGTGCAGTCAGAAAGGGAATCATGTAAGATATATGTGGTTTTGTCTGGATTGTTGTTTGAAGTATTTCAGGAAGCAGTTAAAAATTTTTCTATGGGGACAGGTTCTGATATGTTTTGCCTGATCACTGTTATTTTGACTTGGACATGCTTTTCATCTGAGTTTAGCATAGTGACTTTTATTTTTAGCCAGGGTTGGATCTTCAAAAGTGAGGTAATAGCGAAGATTTTCCCAGAACTTTGTATTTAAGCATTAACGCTCTTCCTGCAGTGGAGGCTTTTGATATTAAGCACTATATGGTCTGTTAGCATGCCTGCCACACATCTTGTGTTCAGCAGCTTGGACAGGACTGGCTTCCAGCAATCCTGCCATAGTGTCAGGAGCTTTGCCAGCCCTCAGCAGCTGAAGTCTAGTGTTACCTCTGAGCCAATCTCACAATTTACCACTTCTGAAGCAAGGAGGACCTCCTTCCACCTGCGTGGTCAGGTGAGCTCCCTTGTGCTGCCTTTGATGTGTTTGCTGAACAGATTCTAGTTTTACCTGGAGGAAATTGGCCCTGTTATTCCCAGTCCCTTAGTATTCTCTTTCAGCAAAGTGGCTTGTTTTACACAAATGCACCAGCTCTGTGAGAGAGTGCTTGGCCTGGAGTAAGCAGTTTGTGTGAGGCGAGGCCCTGCTGACTTTGAGCAGCAGGGGTCAGATCTTTTCAACTGATGGCAATGTGTAAACTGCAAACCTGGAGAGCCAGGACATAATACGGAGGATGTGTGTGGTCTTATCACAGCACGTTTCTTACTGTGCTGAGAAACTGGAATCTCTGACAATCCCTTCTTTTTTTTCAAATGGGCCTTAAAATTCCCTAGAGAAGGAGGCTAAGAACACTGTAATTTTGTAATATATAGGATTTCCAAGGGCTTTCTAGGGTAAAAATTATGGAGGATTACATTCTGCTTTTCCACACTGCTAGTGTCAACTTGGCATTCTAGAGGAATTTTCAGTTTGGGATCATTCTATCATTGTATAATCAGGATTTAGATGGCCTGGTAGTATTTCTGGAAGTATTTTTAAATTTAGGTGGTTCTGTAGTTTTAAAGATATGCTAAATTTATAACTTGATTCGTTTATATCCCACTTGTTTATAAAATTATTGCTGCTAAGCTTGATGCTGAAGTAATTTTTTATTGCTGGAGCTTTAGTTGTTGCCTGAGAAGTTTCTTTTTTGTTTCTTTGAAGAGCTTTATGACAAAATCTAGATCAAAAGTAACTGGTTTTGGATTTATTGAGCCTGTTATGGATAGAGTAGTAAAATGCAAGTAAAATTACAAGTGAATGGATTGAGTAAAGTGTAATAGGAGTGTTAATAAAACCAAACTTAATTAAAAATGCTTCAAAATACTTAACAATTTTTACAGTGAAGTAGAAATTGGAATTAAATTGCATGATGTTTTGCCAGCAATATTTCGTAGTCAATTGCATTCATTTAAAATGACTACTCATCTTCAAATTTTGAGTTTTGGGTGGTTTAATTTAATGGTTCTTAAGCTTCTAAGTTTGTGTTTGAAGTTACAGAAGGACATAATTTCTGATCTGTACAACGGGGGAAGAAAGTCTAGGGGTGGTGGTGGCACATCTTGTTCTCTTTTTTTTGTTTGTTTTGTGGACCAGAGAAGGCTGGGCACCACTTCCCATGTTTTACACTACTGTGGGTGTCATGTAATTCTGTTTTAAGGAATGGGTTGTGAGCTTTACTACTTGCAAAGCCTGTCCTCACTACTTGCTGAGTCAGTTCTCCCCTCCTCTGCTGGTTGCTTATGTGGAAGGAGATCAAGGTGCTATTTGTTTATAAATAAATGACTTACTGATCTGGATCAGCCCTGCATAGTAGATCCAGCTGTGGATCAGAGTCTTCAAGATGAAAGCTTTTATGATTTCTGTCAGCTCTTGAGGAGACATCTCTCTGAGGAACTCCCATCTTAAAACAAGATGCTGCTTCTCTCAAATGAATTGGTTTAGAAACCATGAGGGAAAGTTCTTCCTTGTGAAGAGAAAAAAGGATCTTGCACTTATCCCATCTTTTTGTAACCAGTGTGCATGTTGATTTAACAGGCTTGATTATTGAAGATTTTGTGTCATCCCTTCAAAAATGTATCCAAGTCTAATTATAACCAGCTGGCTTACCAAATGGCAGGTTTCTTTGCAGATCTCTCATCTCAAATGATTTTTCACTGTTTCTGTCTGCTTTAACTCAACTATTCTGTGTTAAATAAATAGAACACATTTGCAAGTATTCATTTTTAGTAAAATAATGCGAAATTGTAATGCCTAAAGGAAAAGGTCTGATTGACATTGGGCCAATATTATCTCCCACTTTTATTCTAACTCCTCTGACTTGTTTGGAATTAACATATATTGTCAGAATTTCAAAATTGTTCTCTCCATGAAGTATAATTATTCAAAGAAAAACAAGTTTCTGAATGACAATGGGGTTTATTTTGGTAGTCCACGAGCGCATCCTGTTGCGGGTGGTTTAAGGAGACTTTTTGTCCATTAAGTTTGTCACATTTGCAATTTACAAAGTATACTTTTAACTTTACAGCGATACCCTAAGCATGTGATGCACGCTGTTACTTCAGTGCAGTTGGAACTGGCAGGTCTGTTTCAGTGTTCCTTTTCTGGCTTTGGGCATTCATTGTAGTAAACCCTTTCCTGTTGAAGAACGGAGGTTAACAGGCTTATTTTAGTGCAGTCTTTCTGAGGGGGAGTTTAAAGATGACATCAGATGACATCTCATTTAGTCTTTATTATTCATTCTTGTGTTGCAAGCACATGAAGAACTGATTCAAGAGAATATCTAATGCTGTCAGCATCAAATATTTTTTTGTAGTTAGCATGAGCTAAATCTTTACGGTCTAAGGAATTGCATAAAGCAATCTGTTCACAGGCACAGTAACAAAAGCTTGGGTTTTTCACATACCGATAAATTTGATTGCCTCTAGAGCACTGTAACAGAGCTTGTGCAGACAGGAGAATTGGTATCTGCATCTTGAACACAATAAGTCTTTTGACGTTTTACGTTAATGTCCTCAAAGGCAACTAGGAAGAAAGATTAATGTACATCAGTTTGTGAGCTCTGCTTAATTACTAATGAGGTGCGAAGAGCTTCCATTCTCTGGAGTTTCTCTACTGTGATGAGGTGTGAAGAGGCACTAACTGATTGTGAATGAAGTGTGGATTTTCTTTTGAGTGTATTGATTTAGATTAAGTCTCTTAAAGTGAGAGAGCAAATCGTTGAAAACTTCAGAGTTGTTTCAGCGTCAAACTGGTGTGTGTTAAATAGGATTCTGCCAGGCTTCATTCTGTGTCCATGTTCAGTGTTTCTATTAATAATTCTGATAAAGGAGTAAAATATACAGTGTTAAAATTTGCCGACAGAACTAAACTGGAAGAGTAGACAGGAGGGTGGAGCACAGAACACTCTCAACAAATGGGAGAAAGAAGGTGTAAATTCAAGGTCAAATATAACACAACGGCATTTACGTAGGAAAAATCTTCAGAGGTGTGTGGTTAAACGGCAATTTTATAGAAGGGAACTGGCAATTTAATGGAGGAGAAAGTATCAATTAGCAATGCAGTCAAACTGAAGGACTGGTTCTATTTCTGCAAGATCTATACCAGCTGAGGAAAGTTCAGGGGGAAGGAATGAAGAAAGATGTGAAGTCTAGACGATATGACCAAGGAGGAAAGTTTGAAGAACCTGGCTTTTTTGTTTGTTTGTTTTCTTCTTGTTTGGCTTTGGGGAGCCTGGATAGCAATGTTCTATTAAGGAGAAAGGTTATTGCCAACAGATCCACTTTAGGCAGGATGAGAAGAAAAAAAAGTTATTAAGAAGGAGGGGGTTTAATTCAGACATTGAGAAAACGAGATGGAAAGGATAGATAGATTGTGACTGCATTGTGTAAGAAGTCTGTGGACATCAGTACAGAAAAATATTGTCAGACATTTTAAGAATATGGGAAGGTTACTGTGCCTGCTCAGAAGAGCTGCTGTATAACTACTTGTCACAGCTCTATTTTTTAAATTTTATTTTTTCAAGGCTGACTTTGCAATGGGGAAAAGATAAACGTTTTTTATCCAGCAAATGTTAATTTATTCTTTTCAGTTTCTAGGCAATAGAGAAACCTCATTTTCACAGCACTGGGGTCTACGGTATTTCGTAATAATCCCTGATTGTTTAGCATGGAATGATTTAGTGATATTTATTCCTTCATTGTTTTTACCAACTACCCTGCTGATTTAGCTTGAGACACTTGTATTGAAAGCTTCCATTACACAGGTGAATGTGCAGTATTCAACTGCATAACAACTTCATGACTGACTTTTTTTTTCCCTTGGATAGAACTCGGATTTTTTATAGTTTGGGTGGCAATGCTTTTCTGGCCTTAACTACTTAAATGCTTTATTCCTTTCCCCCCACACGCTCAATTCTCTGGGATAGTAATTTATAAACTTTCAAAATGGTTGAAACTTTCCTAGCCTAAGCTAGGAAATAATTTTATCAGCTCCATATTTTGTTAATTGTATACAACGTCACATTCAACCATTACCTTATTTAGATTTGACTATCCCATATAGTGGAGTGGATTTTATTCAGAGGAAATATAAAATGGTAATAGCTTGAATATTGGAGAAGGTGTCCCAAGAACTTCCCATCATATTCAACAAAAGTTTTTTGAATTTAGGGAAGAACTGAAACTATGGATTTAACAATCTGAGCTGCCCATTTTAAAATATATTTTGGGGTTTAACTGATGCTGATAGCAAGCAGTAGGTGGGGCAGGCATCCTGCCCAGGGTGTGTGTCCTTTCAGGACAGAAACTGTTGGGATGAAGTGAGGAAAAGTAAGGATGGGCACACATCCTGGGGTGGGAAAGTTTTTCTTATCTCAGGGTGTTGTTTTGTAAATGTACAGTGAAATGTATAAAAATTGCTCATATGTATGAATTATTGGGACTTGTTACTGGGGTTTTTTTTTCAAACACAACTCTGAATGAAAGTTATTTGTAGGAAGGGAACACTTAGCAAATCTGATCTGAAAATCTTGTTGTGGTACTGGAATGGGTCATTGATTCCTGACAACATCATACAAGGTTTTGTATGGTTAGATCAAGTGAGAGATCGTAGGTATATATACTAAAGAAAATTTGGAGAAGTGATGAAATTTGATTAAAAATTATTCCATGCAGGACTGCTTCTATTTTCTTCAGAAAGTAACTGGGTAGCTTGTGGAGCCCTGTTACTGGTTTCCAGCCAGTCTAATGGTGCTGCACAGACTTTTGTGTAGCTCTCAGAAGGTTTCGCTGTATTGTAAAGAAACAAAAAGTTGTTGATTTGGTGGTGATTTAGAGCCTTGTAAAAGGTACAGAGGAATGTTTCTTATGGGTTTTCATAATCAAAGGATTTGAAGCCTGTGTGATTTGGTGTTCTATGGTAAGGAACAGAGGGGATCCATTTCCCAATGTTCTCTTTCATGTACGTGATTCCTGGTTTTATGTGTATGTACTTTTTTTTCCCTCTCTTTTTTCTCTTCCTGTGTTTTTTGTTTAGTTTAAATAAAGCTTTAACTCTTCTGCAGGTAGACTTTATAGTATCTTCTGCTTCTAAAACCTATAAATCCGCTGGAGTGTGTGAGAACCTTGCCTCAAGGTCTTGTTTCTATTCCTGCTTCTCTTTTCCCAGAGGATAATGATATAGTTATAGACTGTACAGGCTCTCTCTTTAACCCTGGAATAGCCAGGATCTGTGTCATGTAGAGAACAGTGATGAGTCTGGGCCGCAGCTCTTCCTAGGATACTTCCTAGGTCACTGACATGTGAGGCTTTGAGTCTTCTCTGATTGCCTGAGAAACTTAAGGGGGATTTTTTTGTGTGTTTTTTTTAAGTGTTCTGTTTCAGGCTGTATTGCTCAGGTTATGCTGTTTTGCTGACTTCACTGCCTTGTTATGTTCCTGTTAATTTATGCTCATGGGAGTAACAGAAGTTTAAATGATCCCATAGTCCTTTTTTTTTTTTTTCACTTCACCCTTCTTGTTATCAAAGATCTTAAAAGATTATGTCTTGGAGTAAAACTTATTTGTAGAGGAAGAATTAAAAAATGAATTGTAATAATGCAGTAAATTAGTTTCCTCAGTATTTTAGGCATGGCTCTTCATACTTAGTTTGAATGACTGTCATGGATGGTGTTTTTGGTACAAATTTGCCTGGTGGGATATTCTTGGGTGTGATACTGGTGTGATACTGGTGGACTCTATGTGATTTCCCTCACGATGGGAGCCACAGTTGAAGTTGTCCACCACTTGTCTAGACAGTTGAGGGCTGTCTAGAGCTTATCACTGCAAAATGGACACAGAGTTCTCCTGCAGTTAGTGTTCTGTATGCACCTAAGGCTGGAGACTGGTGCAGACTGTTGCAGGTAAAGATGTATAGCTCAGTCCTCCTTCACCTTGTTGGTAATGTGGATGTGTTTGTACTTTCAATAAGATCTAAATTGTTTTTAGAGCGGCTTCACGGTAGTGTTAACTGCAGGATTGGAGCATCCTTGGGCAGTAGTGCTTATGTTTTAGAATAAGATCCTGGACCAATGGCAAAATGAAATGATGTTTTAATCTCTTGCATTTAAAAATAAGTATGTCATGAGGACATTGAGAAGTTTGGACAGTCATTCTTTGCTACTTGATCTCATGTTAGGAAACCACATTTGATATGGCTACTTGGAACAATATATTTCAGAGGATTTCCCTTCCACCCCCTCAAAAAAAAAAGTCGGTGGTCAGTGAGGAAGGGGTGTTTGAGGTATGAGTGGGGAATCTCTAAAATGTTTGCAGAAAATTCTGTTCAGATTGGAGTGGAGTGGAGGCTTTGGGTGGGTTTTTTGAGTTAATGCAATGACAGATACAAAAAAATATCCATGGTACTATACCACCCTGGTGTAGTTATCGAGCAATTTCATAAAGATGATTTAGAAATGAAACATTACTGCTTCTTAAGCCTCTCAAGTGGCTGATAGTTGCAGAATAAACATGGAGATACAATATGCAGTGGAGTTTTTCATAAGAGCTTGATAAGTTTACATCTGTTTGTATAGAATTTTGAGTCCTGTTTAATGATAGGCATTTTGCATATGTTCTGTCTAGATAAGAAGTTTTTCTCTTCAGCTGTAAATAGGTTTGAACATAAGAATTTGTCAGAATTTTTTTTTTTCTTTTTTCAGGTTGGTTTTCTGCAACTGCAGTGCTGTTTTTTGGGGACAGAAGTAGTTACACTCTACCTACAAGTTACGTGTTATAGAGGACTATAGTTCACACTGATCATAGTCACATGACTAATCTGTTTGAATAACCCATAAAACATTTTAAAAGCCATGGGGAGAAAAATATTTTTTGCTACTGAAATTAGTAAGATAGCTTCTAGAATCATACCTTCTGAGCATTGGAATAGTAACAGTTTATGTAAAAACTTCAAGAACATATCTCATATATGCTTCGTGAGATGTTTTTCCCTTTAATTGGAGCATTGCTGCTGTTATGCAAAATCTAGGTTTCAGGATAGAATGTCTTTTTTGGCTAATCCTATCTTCAGTTAACCCAAGGTGATGAGTTCCAGTATCCAGCATTTATGAAGTAGTGTTAGGATTTCATTCCTCTTCCAAAAATTCTCATCCTGTACAGCAAAGACCAAAAGCTTTTTTCTTCATGCCACCTGTTCTCCAGGCTGCCCTTTCTGCTAATTAAGCTTCTCTTTAGCTTTGGTAGATCTCTCTAAAGGTCACCAGTAGAGCAAACTAGTGAAGAGGATTACTCTTTGCAGGGATATTCTTTCTCTTTACATCAAAGACCCTTTCTCAAGGCTCTTCCTTCTTTAGTCTAAAGGGGGACCACCCCACCCTCCCCCCGCACATACACACACAACCCATAAGGTTTTTGCTTTTTCCCTCAAGTTGAAAATACCGTTTATAATAGAAACTTGAACTTGTACTGGCAGAGCAATGATATCTAGGTGAGCAGTAAGAAAGCAAATTGGTTTTGTTAACGGGGGACAATGCTTAAAAATCACTGCAGACTCACTACAAATTAATATATCAGTAAATATGCCAGTATGAAAAGATTATGAACATATAAATAAATGCACATGACTGAATCCCCTTTAATAATTTTGAAGAAAATTTTTGACATTGTCATGTGTGTCATGATGGAATATATTTAACATCTGGCAATACTGTTTAATCTTACTAGTAATCATAAAGTGCAGTGCATAAAATAATAAATATCAAGGGTATTTTGTCTTTGCATTTCAGTAGGTGTGATCTAGAAATAAAAAGCATAAAAGCAAAAGGATTTGTAAATACCTATACTGACTTGTCTTAGCTGGCTGCCAAGAGTTGCAGTTAAGTGTTTTCTACAAATGCTTGTTTTCTGTTGAATAATTGGAAGGGGAAAAAAATCTAAATTATGTGAAACCCTGAAGGAGGAAGTATAATGAAAATCGGTTTAATTATTTTCAGTGATACAGCAGAGCAGATTGATGTGCTTATCAATAATAATTATTTTCTTGCCTTATTGTATCCTTTGTTAGCCACTGAAAATGTTGATGATGCAGAAGAAAAAGTCTCTTAATGAAGTAATGTATTATTTCCAGCTCGTTCTCAAAATACATAGTGAAATCATCCTCGTGTCTGCCAGTTTACATTAGAAACAATTTGAGCATAAGGTTACGGAGCCAGCAGCACTGATGTATTTCTGTAAAAAGGCAGGCAGCGGACGCACAGAGCCTGCTTTAGATACAGAGTGCTCTATGAAAAGGTTTCAATCTGCAGTGAGTAATGAAGCGGAGAATTTGGAGAATACAGAGAAGAGGATCAAGTTCAAACTGTTGTCTGTTTTCTGCCCAGTGTCAAATACAAAGTACAGTAAAGTTGTTTTTTTTTCTTTTTCAGTTCTCAGATGAGCGACCTGCCATTGGACTTTAAATACTTTTTGAATACTTTTCCCCCTCAATTCCTTTTTTTCAGCACCTTTGTACTTCATGCATATGTTGTCATAAAGATAGAAGAAGAATTAAAGAACAAAACAACATTAAGTGTTTGGGGGTTTTATTTATTTATTTCCTTTGTATGTGTGTGGTGGTTGGGCATCCACATGGCATATAGGCTACCACAGCTTCTCAGGTTCTCCTGCAGGGAGTGTCCAGTTGTTGTTCAAAGTAGAATAGGTCTAGTTGAGAAAACAGGCTAGATCATCCATTTCAGTCACTTTATTCTCATGAGATGTGGGAGATGTGACTTGAAATGCATTTGTGCAGAGAAGGAAATCAAATTTATTTCCACTTTCTGGATAAAATGCTGTAGTTCTGCAGTAGCTGAATAAACATGGGTTGTATTTATTTGCACTCTCTCTTTAGAATGCTCAGTTTTGGCACTCCCCTGTCTTATGCTCTAGTCCCCATCTATTCTCAGGTCACTTTAGGACAAACAGAATTTTGCTGGAGAAAGTTTTATGTTTCTGTCAAAAGTGTATGGTGGTATTGTAGTTTTTTGAGGTTTTTGATAAATTCTCTTTTCTCTTGCTTTCCCTGGGTGATTGCTTTGAGACCAAGTGCATGCCACACTTTGGTGGCATGAAATCTGCTTCTGACTTAGATGAGGCAGGACAGTGTAATGTCGTGACACCTCTTTTTAATCAATGTTATGTTGGTATTTTGATATATGGACAGAATCCTGAAACATGTTCAGCATTGATTCTCAAACTGTAGTATAGAAGTTGGAGAACATGCTGCTCTGTGAGCTGTACAACTACTAAATCTGTACTATCTTTGAGTTATGCTACTAACAGAACTTGAAAATGGGAGGTGTGGTGTATTGCTGCTTTTTGTTTTGGAGGAGTATCATAAAGACATATTATCCATCATACAGCTGTATTTTGAATTACAGTGCATGTGGATTCAACATAAGCCTATGTTTCTTGGAGGCAAACCCACCAGGAATCAGATGTTTGGCAGTAATTTGCTGCTATGGGAAGGCACATCCCAAGGTGCCTGAGGGAAATACAGCTGAGTACTTGCTCTTTTTTGCTGAGTTTGTGCTGGAAAGGTGGCTACTGAGTTGCACAAGGAAAATTGATCATGGAGGGTGTGCATGGCTGCTTTTTTGCACTGTTTGGATATAGTCTGGGATAGTCTGTTAAGTTTGGAAGCATATCCTTCATGAATTAATTTTTGTTGATTTCTCTTTCCTTGCATCACTATGTTGACTGTGTGATTTGCAGACATCTATGAAAATGTGAAGGAGAAAACTGGTCTTCCTCACTGACCAGCCTGTGCATTTCTTACATTATTGAAAAGACAAGGAAGAGGAAGGGGCTTGGTGTTTATCAAGTTGGTAGCTAGTACTCCCTGTGTCTTTTCTGGTTTTCCACTGGCTGAAGAAAGAAATTAATTTTACTGTTTGTCTCAGAAATGCTGTTTAAAAGCCTGGGAGTTGAGGATAGTATTGCTTTTTCGATGTAGCATTGCTGTAATATGTGGTTATTTTGTCTAGTGTGACAATTATTTTTTTAATCAGTGTCATTCAATATATATATATTTTCTGCTTGTTTGTTCCTTGATATGTGGTTTTGCATTCAACTTTTTGTTTGTGCATTTTGTTGGCATGTTAGGCAATCTGGTTTTTATCCCTACTATCTTTTATATTGTTCAACCATTTATATTGTTCATCCAAATTTTGTTTATTGTTCATCCATTTACTATGTCTGTGTATTTGTCCTAAAAATTAGCCCTTTTTGAATCCCCCCCCTTCTGAAAATATCCTCAAATGAGGTTATTTGTAACTAAAATCTTGGTGCTTCATTGTCCTGCGCAATAAATGGAATAATGCAAATTAATTTGAAAAAATGTACAATGGCTGGATCTGCCAATTTGTTAATAGAAGGGCAGTATAGATGTGTGGTTTCTCAGTAGCATGTGAAGTTATAATTGGGAAGTGGCAGTGTATTAGTAATGATAGATTAAAAACTTCAGGACAGTGCTGCAGACATAGTACGAGGAGGAATGAAAGCAGAATGCTGGCCTCTTGAATTTCTTATATAGTACCCTCTTAAGGTTTCAAATTAGAGTGTCTCTTTCTACAGCTTTAGTTTCCATTATGTGAATATTTTTATATTTGCAATATGCTGTTATTATATGATAGTTGATCTGAAAAACTGACAGATCTTGGGTGTTTTAGTTTAAATTCAAGATAGATTTTTTCACTGTGAATCAAACATCAGTACTTTTATACTGAACCTCTAAAGTGATGCATTTCACATGTCTCAGTGACTATTTAAAAACAGTAACTGAAAAAAGGACTAAGAAGTCTCAAATGTTCTAAAATTCATGTTGAAACTGAGAATTTTTAGCAAAGTATCTTTTTTTCATTTTTATTTTAAAAATACGTGAATTTGACAAAGGACACCCGTATGTCCTTGTGTATTATGTGGAACAGGAATAGTAATAGGCCTTTAATAGAAAGGTAAAACAAAATTTGCTGTAGAAAAACAAGTTTAACATTGCAAGGAATTAAAGCCAAGGATATGGCTTACCAGCATTCTTAGCCCATCTAGTTGCCAGGTAGAAAGGAAGGACCTGCTTCCCAGATCCCATGTTTCATTGCATGCATCCAGCCTATCCATTATTTGTGCTCATTTGCTTCTGCTGTGAACTGAATCAAGGAACTTAAGATGGCAGAAGGTTAATAGTAGGAAAGAGAGGAAAACTATTGATTATTTTTCTGCTGGTTTTGGTGTACAGTTTCAAAGAGTACTGTTCTGTTTGGTGTCTTTCAGAATTTTTTATATGCTGTTTCAAATGAAAATATAAAAGTGTGGGTGCGTATCACTTGTTATTATCATAGTATTAAATATAAAATATTGTTTTAATTTAAAGTTAGGAAATAGTTATCTTGTTAGGCAAATGTAACAAGTTTTGGAGAACTCTCTTAATTTTTAATATAGCACAGCTGAAATCGTTCAGAAGGTTTCCTTTTTTTTTCTTTGTTGCATAAAAAACATTGATCTATTGAGAAGCACACATTTTTTCATTGCATGAGAAACCCTGATGTTTCTTCAATATATTGGTTTTGATCCTCGTAGAGAGTTGCTGGATTTGTTTTGGCTTAGTTCTGAAACTGTGAATGTAGGGGGTAGTAAATAAACATTAGACTTGGCTCTACAACTGAGGTGTTCTCTAAACTTTAGTCTTTTGAGTAGAAATTGTTAAGTTTATGAAATAACTTTTGTGGTTTAGGATCAAGACAGTTTTTTCTTTGTTCTGCAGGTGGATGCTGCTTTGAGTGAGCTTTTTTGCATAATTTGTCATACTTCTACTTCATTGATATGGTTGTAGAAGTACAAAGCTTTTCAATACATATCAGTTTATAACAGCTATGTTTATGGAGAGAGGCTTACTGACTCATGAAGACTAGCAAAATTGCAATATCCTTTAAAAAGGCTGTTCTTGAACTGCTGAGACAAATATATACCCTCAAGGAAACTTAGATTCCTTAATGTTCCAGAACTCCTCATGTTTGTACTTTACAAGTTATTGTTAAAGCTGTTAATACAATTGTTTTTTACATTTTAGAAGTGTTAGAATAAAATCCCAAAAATGAAACACTAAGAATTAGGTGTACTGTTGGAGGTTTTCAAGCTTGGCCAGATTTTGGTGTTGACCTTTTTTTAGTAAGTGATCGGACAAGGTGAGCTCTTGCAGTTCCTTTCAGCTTGGATTAGTCTATAATACTGTGACATTAACGGATAAGAATTGAATCGATTTCTGGATACTTTCGATCTCTAGTGCAGCTCAGGATACTTCTATTTAGGAACAGGAGATTTGATAAGAACGAATAACTTACTGTGGCAATTTTTCTTAACCTATGCAGAACTCTAAGTCTAATTTGGTTTTGGAATGTGACATACAGCATTCCCATATGTGGATCCATATGTGTGCAATATAGAAACCCCTGACTTTGGCAAATACAGCGTATACATAGGAAAAATCAGTTATTTTACTGAAAATGGTATGACCTTTGTGGCAGTATTGTTTCTTTATAAGGTTTTCCTGAAGCCTGTTACTTCTGTCAGGACAGAGGCTCCTATTTCATGTTTGCACTCGTATTTTTGACTGAACATTTGTAAGAAAAATGTTTTCTTAAGTTACTGTCAGTTTGAAAGTGATAGAGCTGCCAGGTTTTGTGCAGGTCCATGTGACAATTTTGTATGAATTGCTTGATGAGTTTGCGTAGATGCCAGTAACTTTCATACAATCATTTCCACTGAATTAAAGAAAAAAATGCAGTTGACTTTCTGTTGATGGAAATGTGGCTTGGCAAGTTTAGAAAATCAAAAGTCTCTTTATCTACAGACAGCAGCTGGACAAGCATCCTACAGGCACTTTGCTCACAGCATGGCTTAGCCTTGGGGAAGGGAGGCAAAGGTCTACTTCTGCAGTTAATGCGGCTTGTTGAGTTCCCAAATTAGTGCAAGAATGAGTGCTGAATTTATAATGATACTGTTGTCACGACACACCCTATCAAATATCCTTCAGTTTGGAGTTTTAATCTAAATGAGCAGAGCTAAATTTTAACTGCTGGCTTTGTGGTTTTATAAATCCTGTCTCTAATGAGTGAAATCTTGAATTACACCATTTCTGAAATAAACGCTTACTTGAGAGGCTTTACCTAGTTCCCAAGTCTACTTCAAATGTTAGAGAATAGAGATTTTGAGACTTTCTTACTGTGAATGTACATTGCATGGTTATTTATTTTATCTGTGAGGCAACAGTTTTCAAACTGTGTCTTTAGAAGCTGCAGTACCAAACTTCAGCAATGTGTGGTAGGGGTTGGTTCATTTTGCCCCGTTAAGCCTCCCATGTGAAGGACCATGCATGGCCTTGCAGGTTACAGAGGTATTTCTGAGATAGCAGTGGACAGTGAACATCAGAATTTATCCATTCTTTTCCAGTTTGTTGAATGACAAGATGATCAGTCCTTTGTATCAGTAGTTAAGAAACAAAATAACCAAGCTGTTTGCCTGTGGGGAACTTTTTTTTTTTTCCTGGCTCCACTAGTGACTCTAAGGGAGAGCTTTTGCTCCTAATAGAAGCTGTTGTTCTAATTCAGTGATGCATAAGATTTGTATAAAATATGGCTATAGCTTGTGGGAATATTAATAATGATCTGTGAGAAAGATGAAGTATGAGTTACAGCCTCCTGGCACTTGACCATGTTATAACTTTACTGAGTGCAAAGAATATTTTTGGAGGTGTTTTTTTTTTTAGTTAAACAGTAATGAAAAAACAGACTCTTTTGAAGTGTTTAATCAGTTCTGATTATTTGCAACTCATAGATAGAATAAGCAGGGACTTTGAAGCAAAATAATTTGCTGGACAAGATTATTGTATTTACTTTTTTGTTGGTATTGTGGTCAGAAGTGTGAATATGATGTCTAATGAAAACAATTTGATATAGATAAGCTCACAGCTTTTGGTAGGTGTTGCTGAGTATTATTACAAAATATTATTTTCTGTCCCTGAAAGAAGCTATTGTATCTTCCTAATGCAGCAGTACCATAAGATGTTATTTTTCAGGGAAATTTACAAAGCGTATATTTCATTTACTTTTATAAAGTCTGTGTTATAAGTACAAAACAAGAATACATTGGGGGATTGCATTCCATTCTTGCTTCCAACTGACCTTTTTATATTCTTCTAACTTGCTCATTTTCCACTGTACAGAAATGTATTGTCCCCAGGTAGACAGAACAGTGTGTTGGCATGTTTCGTGGGATTTTCCCAGATAGTGGAGAGTGTGTATATCGAATATACTGACAGACATGTTTACCTTGTTAATTCACTGTTGGTAGTTTTATTTTCTAAATTTCTGTTTGTCTATACCATTGTGAATTGCAGTTGAAATTTTGTCACTGAATTTTAGCCATTCATTTAGGTAACTTCATAAAGGTATTGGTCTGTATTGTTTCTTGTAGGTAAGGGCATCTTGATTCTAAACACCTATAAACTTGCATCAGTATTGATAAAATTACACTAGTACTTTGTGGCAAGCCCGAGCTTTGTGACAAGCCCTAGCTGAATCTGCTTGGCAGGGGGTTTGGACTAGATGATCTCTGAATGTCCCTTCCAACCCTGAAAATTCTGTGATTTTGTAAAATAATAGCATTAATCTAAGAAATGCATTTAAAAATACAATTCTGCTTTTATTTGCCATAATTCTGAATATAAATTGTTTTTCTTTAATATACAGTTCATATTTTAGGTAGACCATTAAATTCCACTGTAATAAATGAGATATTGTATTCCTTTGCCAATTTTAGATTCAATGCTAATAAACCTCTAATTACTTAGAAGACAGAGAAGAGGGGCATATGTCTAGGGGTTGTAATTAGGTAAATGTGGGAAATCAGAATAACTTTTTTGAAGATTATTATGCTATATATAACTACCATAAGGTATAAGCCTATCAGTCATTGTGATAGAGAAAATTAAGCTGTCAGGGGATTCTCCTGTGTCTTTCTGGATTTAAGGTTAAAAAAAGTGTATTTAATGATCACTGTTAAAAAAAAAACCTTTTTGAGATGGTGTTGTATTCATACTGTGCTAAAATAATTCCTGGTGTAATCTCCCAGCTCCTGTTTGGTTGCACCAGCAGTAACTTTGAACCATTAAATTAAAATCAGTTATGTCTTTCCAAGAGCAATTTAAGTCATTTAAGCATGACTGCAAGTCTTTCACATTTCCACTTACGTCTGCCCAGAGGAACCACTCATTAGTTAACATCAGCCAAGGTACATTACTTATTGTCACTCATACAAGCCTCTGTGTACAGATTTTTGTTCTTCAAAACAATTTAAAGCATTGAGATTATGAACCACTTCGTGGCTTAATTATATATGGGGTCTTGACCCTTTGACTTAAAGTTTCATCTGTGAGAATTTAGCTGTAACACATGTTGCTCAGAGTGGGATGAGGAGGAGCAGAGAATCTGGTGTGTGCTGTTGCTGGTTGGGAGAGCTGCAAATTAGGTAGTTGACAGTGGTTATCGTTGTCCATGAACATGCAAGTGTCCATGCATGGCAGTGACTAACTGTTGCGGGCTCTGTGTGGATATATAAAATGTCTGGGGAATTGTAGGTAAGTGTCCCTAATAAAGAATGGAAAAGGTTAAGGAAATGGCTATGTTTTTGTGAGTTGTAACTTCTGTGTTAGTTTTGAATGTTACACTAACAAAGGGAAAAAGTAACATTTGATCAGTATAAACTGTTTCTAAGATAAAATGAAAAGGTTATTGTATAAATTTGGAGAGAAGTAGCTATGCTCTTTCTAATGAAAAAGCTCAATTTGTTTTCACACATCCTGTAAAATCACAATCTCAGGAAGAGAATTGGGAGAAATAATACAAAATAAATAAGAACAGAAATCTAATAATGCATGATACCTATGTAGCAAGTTTGGGCAATTCACCCAAAAAAAGGCAAGCTGAATATAGGTTGTTTCTGTGTTCTTCCCAGCCACTGTTCCAGTCACGGACAAGGATTAAATGTTTTAAACTTTCTTTACAGAGTTAATAGAATACATGGCAAAGTGTTGGCCCTGTACTTTGGTCATAACCCCAGGCAATGCTACAGGCTTCAGGCAGGGTGGATGGAAAGCTGTACAGAGGAAAAGGTTCTGGGGGATTGCTGACACTCTCCTGAACGTGAGACAGCAGTGTGGCAGAGAAGGCCAATGGCACCCTGGATTGCATCAGGAATAGTGTAGTCAGCAGGACCAGGGAGGTGATCGTGTCCCTGTACTTAGCTCTGGTGAGGCCGCACCTCGAATACAGTGTTTGCTTTTGGGCCTCTCAGTACAGAAAAGACATTGAGGCCCTGGAGAGTGTCCAGAGAAGGGCAATGAAGCTGTTGAAAGGTCTGGAACACAAGGCTTATGAGGATTAGCTGAGAGAACTGGGGCTTTTTAGTCTGGAGGAGAGGATGCACAGGGGAGACCTTATTGCTCTCTACAACTACCTGAAAGGAGGTTGTGGTGAGCTGGGGGTCAGCCTCTTCTTGCAGATGAGTAGCGATAGGACAAGAGGGAATACCTGCAAGTTGTGCCAGGAAAGGTTCAGGTTAGAAAGTAGGAGAAATTTCTTCTCAAAAAGAGTGGTTAGACATTGGAATGGATTGCCCATGGAGGTGGTGGAGTCACCGTCCCTTGGGGTGTTCCAGGAAAGGTTGGATGAGGTACTTAGGGACATGGTTTAGTGACTAATATAGGTGTTAGGGGATGGTTGGACTAGATGATCGTGGAGGTCTTTTCCAACCTTAATGATTCTGTGAAGAGAAAGAAGGCTATAAGCCTTAATTCCAGTGACTTCCTAAGGGTAGGACATACAGTTTTAGAAAGTCTTAATGGAAGCTCTGACTTTCAATGCACTTTTAGGTTTTTTATTTTTAGAGGGCTGCGAGTTCAACAATTCTTATTGAGTGTTTGCACACATGTACTTAACGTGCTAGGACTGGCTGCACTTACGATGAAGAGAGGTTGAGTAATTGAAGCAGAATGTAAGAGGTCACTCCTTCACTTTCTCTATTGTGTACTTCAGCCTTGGTTTGATCCAGACCACTCTGGGTTCCAGGGAAGTGCAGAAGGCTGACCCCAGGGGAAATTGCCTGTTCAGAGCAATGTTTACTTCATTTTGACACCTTCATTCCTGAACTCTGTACATCAACATTTTCTTGACTGTAAGAAAAGTTAAACAGAAAGCCTGCTTTCCTATTTTTTTTTTTCCCAAAACTTTAACTGTCCCCAATCCTATATGCAAAATAAGTGTATAAAGGAAGAGGTACTAAACTGTTCTTTTGCTGTGGTAGAGACTGTAGGTTGGGGTCATATGTACTATACATTTTTCTTTCCTTCAGAAGTAAAGAAAAGTCAGTCATAGGTTTTGGTAAAGGATGAAAATACATTCCTTCATGGAAAGACCCATAATCGTGCCAGCTCCTCTACAGGGGACCTTGTTGCTTTCACTGTTCAAATGACTTTGATGAAGTAAGTGTTTAGGCTGAGCCATTGTGTTTTTCTGTTGGTTTGGTTTGGTTTTGGGTTTTGTTTTGTTTTTTTTTCTTCTGATATGCAAAGCAGTCTGAAGGTTTCCTGGTTTTCTTCAACTGGGCTTTTGCATACTTTAAGTGAAATGTGCAAATGTTAAAGCATGTAATACTAGCTGAAACAGAGGCACAGCAGATAAATGTTATACCTCCTGTACTATCATGGTGCATTACTGCACTGAGCAATAATGTGTAGATGTAGTTCAATACTGTTTAAAGGCAAAAGCTTTTCTCCTTCCCTAATACTGTTTTAAAGGTTATATTTGAGTTGGCTTCTAGAATTTGTTTCAGCTTGTATCTTTTGTTATTTGAAGATGGGGTAGGAGGGAAGTTATTTTATTACACATAAGGCAGATGTTTGTACTGATTAAGACTCATTTTTGGTCAGGTATGATGACACTGGTAGCAGCATATAGTCTAGTTAAATAGACAGCTGAGAGGAAAGTAATGAAGATTTATGTTTATGTGTTCCGAGATTGTTACTTTAGACGGTAGCTCTCATGAGATGGTATAAACAGATCATTTTCTAAAGCTTCACTGATTGAGTTTTTTTATGCATTTGATAATTGTAATGGTGAAGACATTTTTGAGCCGTTTGAATGTTGACTATTCGAATGTAATTATTTGCAGTTTTATCTTGTAGTGTGACAGAACTTCATGTAAAATTATCTGTTAAATATTTATTGGAAATGTAAGCCGTTTTGTATTTAAGTTTACATATTTCAAAAGCAAATCTCTCAGGACAGTGCTCTGGGAACTAGGGTGTGCAACTGCTATTAACACTCCTGGGAGTTTGTGATTTATTTCTTAAAGTTCAGGTTAACAATTTTGGTTATAAGAAAAAAATTTTCCTGAAGATGTGGTGTATAACATAGCTAATAACAGAATGTGGAAAAGAATTTAGTTCAGTTTGAGAAACATTTGAATCCATATTAGTCTACTAGAAGCTTGTTAAAATATGAAGGTTATACTCCTGGTTTTTTTATGTTTAATGCTGAAAGGAGTGAATCTTTAAACAGGTCTATAGGAAGTAGTTAATGTCATAGTTGCCTAGGTTGATTTTGATCTTTTATTAAAAAGAAAACTGAGGTACAACACAGATCTGTCTGTGTAACCCTACCCTTGCTTTGACTTATGAATTGTAACAACTGCCCAGTTATTTTGGGCACTGAAGTTCACTCGGCTTGCTGGATTAGGGCAAATCTTTCAAGTTTTTGGAACAGAGTAGAAATAAGATGATTCTTATGTTGATATGTGTGGATTTGTCCTTTTCTTTGTGGAAAATATAGCTCAAGATCATTCTTCAGTAATAACAGGGTTGTGACTTTATCACCTTGCTCATGCAAACAACTGTTTGTCTGCAACAATCAGTGTATTTATCTGGTGAATAAAAAGAATATAGAGTTTACCTAAAAATTTCACAGAACTGGTGCGAAGGCACAGAATATTTTCTGTCTTGTCAGCAGTTTGGCAACTGGCAGTGTATTTGTATGACAGCTTTTAATCTGTTTTTAAACTCTTTGATGATTTTACTATTCCTTCATGCTGTTCTTAACCAGATCTCAAACAGTGCTTGAAAGAAACTTGTTTATGAAGTTGGGAAGTCATCATTCTAGTTTTGATTTTGCTACTTGTATGATATGTTGGCCAGTCATTTTTAAGACATCAAACTCGGGAGAATCTGAACTCTTACAATCATGTTTGAAGATGCTTTGCCTTTCAGTGGACATATGTGTAAAAGCCATGAAACAGGCTTCACTGCTACTTTTGCTGATTTATTTTCAGAACTAAGGAGTAGTAATGCTCCGCTATCCATAATCTGCTCCTACTTTCTTTTTTGTCTGTGTCAGTCTTATTTTTACGGTGATGAACTTGCATATAAATCTAGTCTTTGGTGTGCAACAGAGGTTTATTTGGCATTGATAGAGGCTTTTCTGTTGTGTAATTGTATACTAAAGGAACATGAAAGTCTCAGTCTGTCTAGCTGAGCTGAAACGTAACTACAAAATTTCCTATGGAGTGGTTAAGCCTTCTTCACAATGGATTCCTAAAATCAATCTAAAATGTGTTTCATTGCTCTATGTCCTTTCCTGAGCTATGAAAGTAACTCATCAATTATAGAACAAGTTTGTGACATGATGCTGGTTTGTTCCTGATAGTGGCTCTGTATAGTTTTTTTACTAGGTGGTCCAATGTAATACCAGTTTGTAAGTCCACAGTATGAGCTTAAAATACTAGAGATTTTAGTAGTCTTTCTGCACAAGATGTTGCAGCTTTTTTTAAACATAAGTAATTGTTCTTCACATTTATTTCAGGATTACAATTGATTGAAACTATCAAAGCCAGTGTCCTCCTTAAACCCAGTGTAAGCTATTAAGCGTGTTTTGGCTTCTGGATAATGTCTTACCGAAAACTACTTTGCTTTTAAAATTATTTTATACTGAATGGGGATGGCGTTAAGCTTTACAGCAATGTAGGTAAGCTTGAATTTCACTGCCGTGGTGATGAAGAATGTACTTATTGTTGGGACAGCAAAATTGAATCTTACAGGAGCAGCACACTGTGGTTTGTGAGAGATGGAGTAAAGGAGAAAAGAGAGATCGGAGCTGTCACAGCAATGTTTGGGAGCGCTCATGGTGGGAATCTTCTTTCTTGCCCCCCTTACTCCATCTCTTCAGAACTTTGGATCTCTGCAGAAAGTGTCTTGTCCAGAACTTTACTGGTTGCACTCAGATCTCCTCTTGCCTGTTGAGTGCTTCTTCCTCCAGGAAGTACTTCTTCTGAACTGATAGTTGTTCCAGCTGAACCCCAAGCTTGGAGGATTCAAGGGAGGGGAGAGTTTTCCACAGCTGTTGAGTACTTGTTGCAAATGCCTGTCTTGCTTGCATCTTAAACTGGATTGGCAATGAATTCTCCTTTTGACCATAGAGCTCTTTAAAAGTTTGGGCTAGTAGATTGACTGCCTGCAGTGTATTTAATTTTTCCACATGTATTTCTGTAAAATGGCTTTTGTGAAGAAAATTAGTTTGATTAATTGTTCCATTTAAAACCATGTAGTTATTTATAATTGAAATTCTTCTGTAGATCACCATTTCCAGGTGCTTTTCTGCAGTATTCATTATGTTATTTTTTTCCTATTCTGGTCTACAAACATCAGTTCTTTCAGCTATATCTGTGTCACTGCAACACTTGGACTGTGATCAAACTCTTACTTCAGGTGCCTACACATTGGGCTCTGCTTCAGGAAGGAAGCTGTTATAGGCTTCCAGAATAGGAGAGAAACCAACGGGACTTGTATCAGTGTCACTGCTTGACCTCTGTAAGAACTGAAGCTTCACTAGGTGCTTTTAATTATACTCTTGCTGAATTACAGTGCAGGAAGTCAGTAACATCTGATCTAAAATTCTGATGGGCCGCCAGGTTGATTTGTCTTTCTGGGTTTTAATTCTGTGTTTGGAGTTGATTGTTTAAATACAGAGCAAAAGGCAATTGAATTGCAATGGCTTAACTGTCCATTATAATGTGACAGGTAGAAGAGGATGATGATTCTGAATCACAAGAGGAAGAAGGGAAGGAAGAATTGAAAAGCTATTCAAGAAGAAAGATTTCTTCCAACTGGAGCCGCTATGAAGAAACAGAAAAAGAGGGGCAGGCTGAACGTGGGGAATCACAGAGAGGAACAGACTTCAGTGTCTTGCTTAGCTCAGCAGGTAAGCATTTTCCAATCTATAGATTTTTTTTTTTCTTAATTTTCTACTAAATTTCTACTTTTCTGGCTGTTATCCTTGGTGATGAAACAGGACTCTAAAATACAATTCCTATTTGCCTTAGTAAGTCTACTATGGATGTATTTAGGAGTGTTCAAAGTCTCCATGGGAGTGGGCTTTATAGCATACAGGCTGTACTGAGCTGGGGCAGATGGAGAGTATGAGGGCTGTTGCATTTATATACTATATATGGGTCTGAGTGTGTGTAGCATACGGTTACATTCTTGCTAACAATGAATGTCTTACCGATCTTGGTCATTGGCTTGCTTTCCAGAAAGCAAGGAAGGTTGTTAGCATGACTAAACACAGCAAAGCAGTCAGGCAGCTGCTTGCTGTTGTTTGTTTCGACAGATTCGTAATCAGCACTGTACAAATGTGTCCATGAATACCAAGTGTTACTACTGTTCTTGAAAATAAAGATCAGTGTTTTTCCATCTTTAAAAGAGATAATAGGATGAGGAGGTGGAGGGACAAGTCCTACTAGATTCTTTTGATTTTGTTATTTAGCTGTACCTGAGTAGCATGGGCACGTGCACAAAAGAAAAGTTACCTGAAATTGTTTTAGAAGCTCTTGGTGAAAATTGTTTTCGAAGCTCATGGTGTCCCATTGTGTTGGGATATCATTCAATGAAAGCTGCAAGCAATGTAATATGGTTTGGGGTTTGGTTTATGTGGTTTTTTTGGTTTACTGGTTTGTTGCATTGGGCTTTTTTTTATTTGAAAGCAACTTGGAAGCTCTGTAATCTCTCAAATCTAATTGGATTTTTCAGATACAAATGGAGTGGTAATTTAGAAATTACCTGGGGTTAAGAAACAAGGGCCAGAGCTTTTCTTTGTGCTAGAATCACTTTCTGAAGTACAGTTTTGCATGGCCTTTGCAGAATTTGGCCTAAATTCCTGGTTTTAGTCATAGGATTGTGAGATGTGTATCGACTTCTGTGAATGGTATGTTGCATGGTAAATGGTGTTGGAGTCAAGATACCTGATATGGACCTCAGGGCTGGGTAGGTAACATAGTCTGGGGAACAAGTAGATATAACAACTGCTGCATGTTGCCACCATTCACCTTTGTAAAACAACCTTTAATATCTTATCTTTTTAGCTTCAGAACGTCTTTGGTTGGTTATACTCCAATACAGTTATTACCAACCCATATATTTTATTCTGTAGAGTCTCTTAATGCCTAATATTAAAATCCTGTTAGTTAGCATCCTTATTAGTTATTAATTCCATATCTTGCACTTAAAGATGGCTGTACGTTAGGATATATTGAGACTCTTCTTGACAGTAAAATTAATTGACAAGAAGCAGCAATGCAATAATAGTACTTTCTTTCAGAAGAAGAAAATGTACTTTCTACACAATAATGCAGATTTCTTGGAATCAGAAAGAAGCAGTGTGTGTTGGGGGGTTTCTTTGTATGGTTTCTTTGATTTATGTGAAAAAGCTGAGAATGTAGTTACCTTTATTTCTAGTGGCATGAGAAGCTTGCATCTCTACTTTATTTGAGAACTTTTATTTCTAATACTACTTTGCTGCTTAGCATTCTGAAATTGCACAGTGAACCCAACTCAATTGCAACGAGCAGTTAGGGCAGTACTGGTGAAGGAATGGATTTAAAGTGCTGTTTTTCATGAAGCAAAATCTTAGAAAGGTCTTGCAATTTGCTATTAATATACAACAATGTAATTAATGTAGCCAGTTAATCTGAGCTTTTGCCAAAGGATTCTTAAAAATATGCTCTCTTATGTAGCATTTAGGTTTCCTGATATTGAAAGCAGAATGCTGTCCTTCAAGATACAGATTGGTTTTATTCCCAGATAATATCCTGTTAATTAAATGAGGTAGGCTAGAAAAAGTAGTTTGGGATAATGTAGTGGTAAAGACAGAATTAATGTGAGTAGACAAACTTAAATGGAGGAATTCCTGTCATCCAAGGAATTTAATTTCCAATCTTGGTATTTGTTTAATATTTTCTAAACGTGCTCCTACATGTAATGTTCTAGTTAATATCACCCAAAAATAGCAAAATGAGAAGACTAAGTATTCTGTGCTAGGTGTGTTATGTTGATAATTAGTGGGATTGGAGCTTTTAAATCTAGTACATGAACATTACTATTGCTTGAAATTAAGAAAGTAACAGAGTTTTGGGTTGTTATACTGTATTTATATCAGTAGTAGAGGAAAGTGAGATTTTTTTCAGAGAGGGGGAGGGGGGTTTGAAGATATTTGCAGAGGATAAGTCTTTAGGGTATTTTATTTTACATTTTCAGTAGCTTCTGAAGGCACACACTTTTTTAGTTTTTTGCCTATACTTCCAGCTTGTCTCTGCCTCAAGCCAATCTCCAGTGCAGCACTGATTCTGTCTTTTCAATCAGATATTTAGGCCTGACTAGTCCCAGACTGTCTCTGGCTGCACCTTGTCTCTCTGCTGTCAGCCTTTGCCTGCCTACTAATTCTTCTCGCACTCCCTTTCTTCTGTTGATTTTTACTTTTCCTCTCTATTTCTGGTTCCTGATGGTGGATCTTTTCTCAGTCTTTTGTTGTAAGCCAGCTCCCTTCCTTATATATCTCCTCCAAGTTTCCACTTCTAGTCCACACTACAAAGCTATTTTCTCCATCTTCCCTCCACACACTCCATCCTGTAAATCCTATTTGGTTACCCAACAGTATGAAGGAACAGGCCACTGTTTTCATCCATGAAAGGGGTAACGGCATAGGTGAGATTGCAGAAATATGCAAAATGACACTTTTTTTCTCAGTGTACCCAGTGCTTGTTAAACACAGGCATCTCTTACAGTGAAAATCTGGCTCTTCACTCATAACTAGGGTTAGAGGAAACTTAATTCAGATGCCTTGCCCATTGGGATGGCATGCAGAAAGTCGTAGAGGTGACTGATTTTTAAGATGTAGCAGATCTTGCAAAAAAAACCCCATAAACTCTGATTTCTAGAAGTTGTATCTTGGCTAAATCAGGTCAGATTTTTCACAGAATGAACAGAGTATGCATCTCATAAAAAAAACATTGTCCAGCCGGATTTCAAGTTACTGATTCAGGGCAGGAAAGTAGTTTACAGTTTTTCAAGAGTTTGCAAGGGCTTTTTTCCCCATGTCCTTTCATGGTAGAAAAACGTTCCAGCCGTTCTCTGACGAAGATGAAAAAGATGGTAGTGATAGAGGGTGAGGGAAAGCTACCTGAAGCAGACAATTGGCGTGGAAAAGTTCAGACTGAATAGTTAAGCAGCTGAAAATAGTCTTAAGGAAGAACTGCTAGGTGGCTTCAATAACAGCTGATGTCATTAGTCTGACAGAGCTTCTGTGTTTGGGCTTCTTATATTTCTGTGTCAAGTTGATAACTTTATTTTTAAGCCTGTTTCCTTCTTTTTTTTACCACTTTATAATTTTATTTATTTTAATTGACCTTGAATATAACAAAACAAACTTTTCTTTATTGCTTTTGATGTCTCGCTGATGTAAACTACAAGTCCATTGTGAAGCCTTCAGGGAATATGTCTTGAATCAATTTAGTAAAAATGCTGTTGAAGCGTAAAGAACAAGAGAAGTGGAAGTGATAGGATAACCTTACTTTGGCTAAAAGAATCTTACTATGTTTGAAGAGCTGTCCTCTTTTTTTTTGACTGATGAAGTCCCAAAATAGATTTACATCCTTCATTAGGTTTTTAGCTCTGTAGAGACAGTTTAGATTTTAAATTATGCTTTTAAATTTTCATTACGGAGCTGATCTTAAAACTGTCTCAAGGACCTGGTCACTTTGCTTTAAACATGGCAAGCATTACCAGTACAGCAACCAAAAGCTGCCAGCATACATGCCTCAGTAACAGTGTGCTGAGTTGCATGATGTGGTGATTGTCAAGATGAAAAAATGCAGTTTTGCACACAAATTTTTCCTTTGTTTTTTAGGCATGGTTGAATAATTCTGGTGGCCTTAAAGGGTAAGATAGAGAAATCCTGTGTAGTTCAAAAAAACCTGATAGAATAGTTTTAATATTGTAAGAATACGTATATTTCTGTAGGTACGTAGTACTTGGATACAGTAGGAAATGTAGAATAAAAATCAAAAGAGCAGTCACTAGAGCATAGCCATAAGGAACAGTAAGTGTAAGTATTCTAAGGTAGCAGTTATTGTCTGTTCTCTAAAACCCTGTTGTTTTGTCTTAACCTCTTGCTAATGGGTGCCTCCATTTAATTTTGTTGAGGCTATTGCAATATATTGCTACATATTTACTGTTTTCATGGTTGATACTTAGATAAGAATTAGCAGTATGTAGAAGACCACTGGATGTCTTGGAAAAGCTGAACAGATAAGCTTTTAGAGGAAGGCTTGTGTAAGAAGCTTTTCTATCGTAAATATATACTGACAGATTTGGGAAAAGGAGTGAACAGTAAATTAATTTTCTTATTTTCAATGCTAATTCTGCTGAAAAGAATGCAATGGTATGGCATGGTTCAGGTGCTAAAAGAGAATCCCTTGAGTTTTATCGTTCTAGAGAATAGCTGAAAATCAGTTTTTGTTACCAAACTGCTTAACTCACTGTTGATTTGACTTACTGCAGATGTATGTCAGGGGTCACACTTTCCAGTGGTATTCAATTGCCAACTTCTACTATCATTTTGTATGTTTGTTCTGTGAAATTGTGTCTGTATGTATCCATCAAACTCTGTTACTGCATCTCCTTTTTCTTGTAACATTGAGATATATAAACTAATGAACAATAATTGTTGTTTATCAGCCCCCAGATCATTATTGCTCTGTGGGAAAAGTAGTGAAAGAGTTAAAAAACTCTTTTTTGCAAGTCTATATGATTGTGTGTGGAACAGATTTATGTTCAACTACTGCATCTTATTTGGTCAGAAATTCAATAGATGTAAAACATCACATCCTTGCTGTTCACCGGGTGATAGAAGCTCTGTGTAGAACGTAGATATATTGGTTACTACTTATTTATCAACAGCTTTAAGGCATTATTACTAGGTTACTGGTCATAAAAGAAAATATAGTTAACGTGCATCTTTCCTCAAGTTCTATCTTTTTTGCTGCCTCATTCCATAAGCATTCCCTGATATGCTTTCCTCTCATGCTTTTCCTTCTAGCCTCATGCCAGCACATCACAACTTTTGTTTCCTTTTTGATGGTCACATGGTAGGTACCATTTCCCATCTGTGGAGGCTCTTTATCCAAGTGGTCTCTTTTCTCCATGCAAAGGTTTTAGTTCTGCCAGTTACGCCCTGGGCAGTCCGCAACTTTGAACTTGTTGATAGACGTGTGAGATACCTACAGGTATATTAAACAGCAGTGTCTGAAATCAATAAAAATGCAGCCTCTCCCTCTGTCGGCCCTAGCCAAAGCAACTTTCCTAAACAAACAGAAAAAAACCCTTCCACAATAAAGATTTGCAGTAAAATCACAGGACTTGGCATCAGTTGAAGCTGGTTCTCCATCTGCTCAGTGCTTCCTCCTGAACCGTTCTGAACATTACAGAAATTCATCTTTTTTGTTCTAATCAGACAAGCTGTCCCTATTTTTAGTTCAGACAAAAAAAAAGGTGCCAGATTCTTAGCATTAATTACATGTTCTTGATAAATGTATTTTCCTCTAGTAGGTAATCTGTGCTCATTATATATGCTTTTGTATCTGTACTTATTTTTCCCCTGAAGTTTTATCTAAAATGTAACCAAAACTGTGATTGAAATATAATGTGATTCCATGACTTGAATGTGTATAAATGTAGGATAATACTTCTTATTTTCATTTCAACATTCTGATATCTGAGAACTATGTGACCATATATGTGTCAGTGATAGTGCTGCAAAGCTAATGCTCAGTAATGAAAGAAAAATCTGAAGGCTTCAATGTTTCAGAGAGATTTATATGCTTTATGATTTAGAATGGTGTAGAATAAGATTCACAGACTAAAGGGGTTACATTTTGTTCCCAGTAAAATCAGTGTGGTAAGCTTTTTCCCATTATATTTTTCACACATTTATTACACTTATTTATTTGTTAAGTTCCTGATTTCTGGGTTTTAAAAGTTTTCTGACCAACATCCTTCTCTAATCTTGGCCCTTAATCTTTTGCTGCTACTATATATTGACATGTTTAAACACATTTTGGTTGTGAAAGCACAAATCAGTAAGTTTAAATGTGGAACAATTTGTCCTTATTCCCGTCTTGCTGTTGTGTTCACTACTTGCATTTGTAGGCTTGAGAGTTAGATAAAAATGTCTACTCACCTGATTCACTGTTTCTCTTGTTTAATCGTGTCCTTTGTTTTTATAAATACCCCTGAAACTAGTTCTGTCTGACTGGGGCTCGTGTTGGTCATCATGGTTTCTGCCACATTGTCATCTCTGACTTTCTTGCCAGTGAAATCCCCTAAACAAAAATGAATTACTGTGACTCTTGCGCTCATTCGATGCCTTTTGAAAATTCAGTATCTTATTGCCCCTGCATTCCTGTTCCCTTTTTCCTACTGTTACTTCTTCTTGTTTCTGCCTTCCCCCTTCCTTTGAACTTTCCTTTTACTCCATGAACTTTGTGATTTTCCATCTTGCCAAATATTACTTCTGATTGATTTCCATTTTTTTCTTTTACATTCCTTTTTACACTTCTGATCCTCAGCTACTATTAAACCTCCTGAATTAGACTGCTAAAGCTTTTTAGAGTAGAGACTCTTTCGCTTGCCCATGAAGTATTGATAATGTTGTTAGTAGATATTACTTCTTTGGGATTACTAAAAGATTTAGAGGAGCTGTGTTTGTTTTAATTGTAATAGTCTTCTTCCATCCCTCAGAAGACCACATTAGGGAAAGAAATAAAAAATAGAAATTTTTATAAAATTCTATAAAACTAGCATTTTTTGCTTATGGTAAAGATAAGAGTATCAGATGTAGCAGATTGGTTTAATTGCAGAAGCCAGGTTTCATTTGCTGTTCATTCAGTTTTTCATAAGGATAAGTTTATTCCTAATGCCAGTTTACAAACAAAAGAAGTCTGATAGGAACTTCAGTTTATTCCTTGAAGGATACTCCAAAGCAGTGTTATGGTCAGACTGCTTGTGAACCACCATCGGAAGAGTCTGACAGACCTATTCTTTTGGCAATATTTTCAGAAATTTGTTTTCAGGGATCAATGCCATTTCTACATATTGGAAGGCCTGTGAAGCATCCAGTGCTCTAAAGGACACAGAATGCCTGCTTCTTTCTTAATCTCAGTTGCAGTTCCTCTTTTCTCCTTACGCCACTTATGGTCCCAAAATTCCCCCTCATGTTTGGTACTGATGGCTTGCTAGTCCTTCTCTTCTACTTTTAATGCTTTCTGAATTGCACCTATTAATTTTGCTATTATTCTTTCCCTGATATCCTATTGCTCAAGAGTTCCCAGTTCTTACATCTAACTTGTGGTCTATACTTTCTCTTGATCCTTCCCCCACTCCATATTTTTGTACCTGTGCAAGTCATGTGTCAGTTCCTCATCTGATCGGTGTTCTCTTGCCTGTTGTTCACTCTGTCTCCTGGGAGTGGCAGCTTTGCATTTCTGCCTGTTATATAGGAAGATGGCTCTCCTGAGCACTTAAAAGATTTAGGTTTTTTCCTCAAAGGGCTTACTTTTTGTCTCATTTCTGTAATTTTCTTGAAGAAAGTCAAAGGCATATTGAGCCTTGCCAAAGTCTTTGTTTCAAAACGGGAGTTGTATTAAACTGTCTGTTTCACACTCAAGGAACTCTCTTGTACTGTTGTTGTCCTTGCAAGCCAACCCCTCTGTATTTGTAAAATTGTGAACTAGCAACTCTCTTACTAAAAATCATGTTTGAGGGACAGAATAAGGTGTGAGTGGGGAGGAATTATGTTTTCTTTGGTTCTGACTCATTTTCAACCTTTACTGGAATGTGAATCAGATGACCTTCCTTTGACAGTACACAGTCAAATCATCTCATTTTATAAAGCGTGGTATTTCTGAATCTGCTGCAGATAATTTGGATTGTGAAACTGATCATACTCTCTCTATTTCTTTTTATGCTCTTGATTGAAAACAGCCTGTGATAATGTGGTATTTTCTTTCTGAATATGTGTGTGTGCTTCAACATGCAGAAAATGTGTCACTGAAAAAGCGTGTATCAGCTAACTACAAAATATAAGGAGGCGAGGTGGAAGAACTAATTCAAGATGGGAGTGCTTTAATAGCATGATATCATTCTCCTGATTTTTTTGTCATAAAAGTTTTGTATCTTAATGCCTCAAGGCTGTAACTGCAGATATTTAGGGAAAAAATTCTCATTCGAGACACATGGCTGACTTTCTGCTAGGAAAATGCTGGCAGAATGGAAGTATTGGAGTTTTAAATTGACAGATCAGTTTTAATAGAAAGTAAACAGGGTTAGATTTTTCTGAGCATATAAAGTGCTAGGGGTGCAAAAGTAATAGTTCCAGAGAGAAAGTCTGTACAATTTATACTCTTTCAGGAAAAGATACTCTGCAGTTTTCATCATCACCTTTCTGATGCCCAAGGAAGTGTACCAAGGTGGTTTTAATAGAAAATGGCACTTTCACCCTCTTGTCTTTACTGACCGAGTCTTGTTAGAGTTATTTTTTTCCTCTAGGTATACTTTATGTTTCTGAAGTTGTTAGACTTCAGCACGACAGATGACAAATGTTGATTGGCTTTTACAACATAAGATTTGCTTTGGGCTAACCTACTTCTTGACTGAAATCCTTAGACGCAGAAATAAGAGTGACACGAGCAAGACACTGAAGAGGCAAACAGCCTTCAAAGGCAAACATTCAAAAAAGATGTTTTGAATTTCTTACATAGATGTAGTTCTTAATGCATGTTGCTATGCTATCTGACCGACTGGGAGGTGGACTCACTCTGAAATTCAGTAACTACATCTCACCTGAATTATCTTGTTGTCTGCCCAGGGCTTTGTCACAATGTGTCTGTGGTGCAGTGGTCAAGGGGTGGGGGGAGCAATTAGCTTGAAAAAGAATGATTGGGAATTGATTCAGCTTACCCAGCTCAGTAATGTTAGGTCAGTGTAAATACATTACTTGTGTGCATTCTTCATTATCCAGGTTTTCCCTGTAATACTGTGCTTCATTTTGGGGCATAAATCATCTAGCAACATGGGGGAAGAAAACTAAAATGCAAATAGGATCCTTTGAGGGAGTCCTTATAGTCTGGGACCTTCGGCATTGCCAACTGTCATAGGTCTTTGCATGTTACTGCAGAGACTACTGACTTCATCCGTCTCCTGAAAAAATCAACAAACCCTGCTTCTTGTCACCTTCTGCTGTGCATGGGGAGCAAGTCATAGGTGCTGGTTAAGTATTCCAGAAGTCTTTAAGGGCTGAAGCATTTGCTTTCTCTCCATCTCTCTCTCTCGTGTTCTATTCTGTCTTGGACATGGTTAATTTTTGTACACTATCCTTTTACTTTCTTATCTTGAAAAACATGCTTTTCCTTTTGAGAAAAACAACAGTATTGTTACTGCACCTTTCAGATGCCCTATTCAGGACTACATTACCCCTAGGACAAAAAATGACAAGGAATTGTACCCAAGCTTACTAGTGGTTTTGTCTAATTTGTGTTTGAAAGGGACATGGGGCCACTGGCACAACAGTGAGAGTGGCAGGTGTTTGCATGTTCCCTTTCATCTTATGCTGTCACCTGTCACTTTGAATGGGAGTGGGTGCAAAAAATAACTTGTGTGTAAGTGTAGAAACTGACTTTTACCCCAAGTAAAGAAAATATGCTGGCCAGCACTGCTTGTTCTAACTGCAAAAGGTGGCTTTCCCTGCTCCCAGACATTAAATACCAGAGAAAAAACCTTTACCTGTTACCAGTCACATTTGTGAGTAGGCTTCATTTGATGACGTTTATAAACTCTTAGTAATTGTATATGTAATTATTGCTTTAGTCATCACATCAGTCACTACTAAAACATTGAATTGTGATGAAAGCGACTATAGTTTATTTTGGATTTTTTCCTTCCTTTTATATGTTCTCAGAAGGAGCCTAGTGGATGTTCACGGTTTGTTTCTTGAAAGACTCTGCTCTTGCTTTTATGCAGTGTTGGGTTTTGTGCTGTTTATTATACAGCTCTGTGATACTTATCAATAAAAAGGTGGTTAATTTGAAGTTGTTTTCTATTTTGCTTCTGCTCTTGGTAATAAATTAAGATCACCTCCCTTCTTCTGAAGAAATAAGATTATGTTTCCGTAATATTATGGATTTGGCCCATCACCAGATACGGATCTAGTTGCCCGATTTGACTACATGAATGGTGCAAGAGAGTTGGCAGGAACATGAAATGGAACAGCTGGTGAGAAGAGAAAGATCTTGGGGAATCAGGGAAATTCTAGGATTGGTATTGGTAGTAGTAAGGGCAGAAGCAAGAGCTCCTTCTTTGGTGGCAGCATGTGTGTCTATGGGATTAAATTGTGCTAAATCCAGGCACCTGCTTCTGATTTATCTTAAAATACATTTGCAGTTAGAATGTTGACAGCAAGTAAATTTTCTAATGCAAATAAGAGACTACGGTCTCTCTTGCTTTACATTTTCTATTCTGTAACTCCACAAGACTCTGTCTGCCCCTTCTTTATTCTGTTGTTCATTTCATGCTGCCTTATTAAGTGTTCACTTAGTTATATTTTTATATATCCTCTTTCTATCCCACAGACAACTTTATTTCTGAGTTGTATCTGAATATGAAAAAAGAGGAGGAGGTAGAGAAAGAAGGAGGAGTAGAAATCTCAGAGAAGAACAATTTAGTCACTTAGAGGAAAATTGCCTACAAGTATGAGATGACTAAATTAACTTGTAGAACTGTAATCTGAAAGCATCAGGTCTCATACCTGTAACTTGCAAGCACACTTTAGCTTGTCAAAGAAAATTGATCTTTATAAATATCGCCGTGTAAAGTAACATTTAACTAAAGACAAAGCATTTTAAAGTCTCCAAAGTGTTTTATTTGGTCATGTTATATTTGTGTTAATAAAACCTCAACAACAAAACAAGAAAAAAAACACCCTAGTGACTATTTGTGTGTGGTGCCTGTACTTCAAAATGGTTTATCTGTACTGGATCACCTGAACTTTAAGAATTTCCTTTTGCCTGTTCATTTATTAACAGTAGAGTCCTGTAATAGTTCTTAGGATTTGTCTTTTTGCAAACCTTTCTACTTTAAATATTTTAATATACTACCATTTTCTATTGCTCTTCTGTTTCTGTTGTTTGTATTGTGTATACAAACTTGCTCAGTAGAGGGAAAGAGTGTGGTCTAAATTTTAGCATGAATAAGAGAAACCTGCAGGATAGTCTTTAATTTAAATACTGCAGGAAGCTGTATTAATTTTTACCTTGCAGTTGCAAATGCTTTACAGTGGTGACAGATGCTGTAGACAATGGGGTTCTTTTCTAAGTATCTAGAATAAAATAATTTGAGCTATATTCCTGAATTCTGTCAATCTAGTCTGGTTGTAAATTGAAATTACATCATTCAGAAAAGACTAGTGAAATAAGTTTCTTCTGTTATAAAAATAACTCACAGAACAAGCTATACAATATGGTGAAAAGTTACTGTAATGCATTTTTGAAAACTGAGGCATTGAACAACTACACAGAAAATGTAATTTCAGGTGACTAGAATTAATTTGATCATGAAAAGAACACAGAGAGATTAATACATGGAGAATATAACATGGAATAGTTATATTTTGGTGACAGCAGTAGTGTGCTGTGATGTCAAGAAGAGATGATGTCCACATAATGGCATTAAGGATATTTTCCCTAATTTACATTATAATCAGTAAAAAAAAATATTGAACAGCTTATGAAGGAGAGAATGAGTAGGTGTTTAAGACAATGACTTTTTCTAGAGTAATTTTTTTTCTGTATCTGAGTTCTGACAGTTTGGCACTGCTAAACTTATGGTTCCATTTCCTCCTCTCCTTGCAATACTTTTATAAGCATGTATAGTTTTAATAGGTGACACAGTCTTTTACATTATTTTCTTTTACATGCTATAGGTAAAATACTACCAACAAACATATTTGAATTACAGTTCCTTCACTTCTTAACTTCCAAAATGTGTGAAATAGCAAGTGTAGTCAAAAATCAGTTTCAGTAAGGTTTGGGGCAAATTTAAGGAAATTAAACTTCTTGTTTCTTTCTCTACTTCAGATTCCCTACTGACTTGAGCAGTGGACCAGGTTCTCTCTGGTATTTGTACGTGGAAGGCTAACGCCAGCATAGCCAGGAAAACTAATGTATTATAAAGCCCTGTAAACTGTGATCAGGTGAACTTATTTGGATTAACATGAGTAGTCATAACAAAGAAAGTTATGAACTAGTTATTGGTTGAATCTGGACATGTTCCAGCATAGCTACTGTCAGCCTTGATTTTAACCATTTCAGTGACAGAGAATCCTCAAGAACTCTCGGAGTTTTGTCTCACTGGGATCTTGGATTGATCCAATGTGCTGTGTTATCTTCACTATTAAATGGGTGCACTTTAATTCCCCTCTAATTCTATATTGCCTGAGAACAACAGAGAATTGCAGAAAAAACATACAAATGACAAATTAAACAGTGCAGGTGAAGATTTAAGTGATTGTACATGGTGTGTGTCTGGGTAACGGTCCTGTGTTACACGTGAACATCTGAGGTGATTGTTGCCACTCACTCATTTGAAAGTACTAATTAACCCTAGAAACTGGGAAAAGAGAACAAATAAGAAAACATATCTTGGTATCACTATATAAAACAGTGACACAGGCATATCGTGTAACTTCCAATTTGGATCCCAGAGGCTCCACAAGGAAACAATAGTACTGAAAAGGTAGAGCGAAGGGCTGAGGGATGACTAACAGGATGGATTTACATATGAGGCCTGGCTGAGGATGGCATGAGTAGAGGTCTTCAGCCTCAAAGACAGATGATTGAGAATGGTTTGGTGTAGCTGTCTGTAAAATATGGTGAAAAAGAAATTATTACTGTCTCTTCAAGTGTAATAAGCAGGGAGTATTGAATGGATCTGGATGGGAGAAAATTCAAAACAAAGAATGTATTTTTTTAATGGAACTCATAATTAAATATGGAAACTTATCACAGGTTCTTGTGGAGGCTTACATTTTATGCAGGTTCAAAAAAAACAACTGCAGAAATACTTTGAAGTTTAATCTTATAAATAAGACATCATGTCTGGCTTAAGAAATCCCTGAACTACAAATAGCTAGAGGCTGGCAGGATATTTCTGAGGAAGTGTCCCTCTACGTGTGCCTTGTTCTCAGGCTTCCCTAGATTAATTTTGCAGAATTCGGGGCTGTATGGAGTCTCTGATTTGATCTGATGTGACCTTTCCCAAGTGATGTGCTACTTTCTTCCCTGTTTGCAGTCTGCAAAATTGTTACCTTAATACTTGAAGTCTGACATGGTCAGTTCAAAACTGTTGGAAGGTATTGAGGTCCTCTAAGGGATTCATTTATCTGTAATTTCAATATTTCCAACAAGCTTGCTGACTTTACAACTGTTTGATAGAGTATATTTGGTAGGTAGCAAGTTGAATTCCTTGTAAAGCATACTGCTCAAGGGGGCAGACTGTACAAATAGGTATTTTTAATGTCTCATAGTTGGAGGAATATTGAAGAAAGCCAAGGTATGTCTCTCCTGAATTCTGAAAAACATGCTATCAATTGGTACAAGATAAGTAAATGTAGGACCATGGATGAACTGAACAGACGTAAGTCAAGGCTGTAGGTTGTGAGTTACCAGGAGCACAGAGTTACATCTGCTGTAACAAACTTCCTTCTATACAGATGCTGCTTTGCCCTGTCAGGCCCTTTCATAAAGTAGTTTATATCTGCCATAAAGGTGTGTAAGTCCTTAAGTGAGAGTTTGTGATAGAACACTTAATGGCTGTCACCCCACATTTGATCTTGTAGCTGTAAACTGGTTTTGCCTTACTTGACTCGGCAGAATATATTCTAATATTGGTCAGTTTGGCTTTCTGAAAGATATCTATACACGTGGTTGGAAAGAATGCGTAATACTACCTGCACCTATTTGCAGTGCAAATGGCCCTGAAGTCTTTTAGTGCCTTTTTCCTCATCACAGTAACTCTTGGAGGCAGACATTAGAGATGCAGACACTCGTGGTGAATTTTGTGTTTATCTGTAATTCAAGATAAAATGGTCATTTGGGGCCAGTGATTTAACTATAGAAGCAGTTCTGGATTTCACTCCTTCTATTAGGTTATGTAAGGTGTATCTCTTAACAAGAAGCTGGAAGTGTAAGAGTATCTCATGTTTTGCCTGTAATATAGTAGTCGTAAGTGGACTTGGAAGTGAATGCAAAAGATAGGCCAACAGTTTAGGAATATGTGTACCTATGAGTCTGGGCTGCTACTTGTTTATTTCTTCTAGCTGGTAACTGCCCTGAAGAGGGGCAGTTCAGATTTTTGGTCTGTCTCTCATTCACATAATTTCTGAAATGTTCATTAAACCATACTAAACCACTTTAATGTTTGTGTTTTGTTGAATTAGATGGGAAGGGGTTCCCACTTGTGCATACCATGCGTGGTGTTTTGCGAAGCACACGCACTCTCTGTGGGCAATTGACTAGTTATTTTGTTGTGTGGGTTGCTTGCTTCATGTAGATGAGCAACTTAATAGGGAGAGGAAATGAAAAGATCCCCTTGTCAGATCTTAGTGATCCTTGAACAACTGATTATGATAAAGGTGCAAAATACATATTGATTCACTGCTTTCAGGTGAGGTGATTTTACGTAATTATACATTTTGGAAAATGTTCTGTAGTATATTTATTCTGGTTGCACAGATATTTAGGTTTTGCCACTTGATAACTAATTGTTCTTTTAAGTTAATACACCTGAATTCTGTCTGCTTTGAAGATAAGTGAGAGGAATAATGTACTTAAAATAACATTTATCTTGATGACTTAAAAATTATAAATGAATAAATCTGAAAAAAATTTCTACCTTTTCCTTTAAAGATACTACATAATTACACCCAGTCTTTTAAAAAATACTAGTTGTATCCAATTCTGCTTCCTTAAAAGCAAGCTTTCTGCTTGTTCTCTGCCTTCTCTATTTTCAACAGAGAGCTTAAGAAGTTGTAACTGCAACTTTCAGTGTAGACGTTTCTGAAATACTAAGTTACTAAGTAAACTTTTTTGAGATCTTCATTGAACGAGAACCTGATTTTTCTTAAATAGGCATGGTTGGATAGCTGTAATCTTTGTGGGGGGTTAATTGTTTTTAAGCTGTGATAAACAATGCTTTTTACAAAAGAGGAGGCAAAAAACTCACGCATAAGGGCCAAGGTAAAAAAAGTTTTCCACTTTGAGTGCAGACTCTAAACCTAAATTACAATTCTTGTTTTTCTCTTTTACTTCCAATTCTGAACCAGGTTCAACAGATACAAAGCTGTTTTCTGAAATCAGCTGACAAAAGCTGTGTTACATCTGCTACTTGTTAAAAGTGTTACCAAGCTGTAGTAGGCTTTGCTGGTTCAAGTTGTGGAAATCTTGAACTGGTGCCAATGAAAATTAGAGCCATATTGGATTGTTTTGTAATTTACCAAACCTACTTCTTAACTGGCATTTTAGATGAGAGACAGAGTATCAGTGCATGTTGTATAGGAGCAGTGAGGAGGCAATAAGAATTCTTTCTGGATCAATGTAATATCTGAAGTGAGGCATAGGAAAAAAAGATTGAAAGATGTTTGATTGAGCAGTTGTGAAGAGACCAGTTGGAGCTAGTTAAAAAAGAGAAGGACAGAAATTGAAGAAATTTGGAGTGTGCTGGAACCTGTCAGCAACAAAATGGCTGAGTGATAGCTGCACTAACAAAAATCCCTGTCCAGTTCTCATCAAATATAGCAAATGGGAAAGTGGAAAAGGGTTAGAATAATGGAAACTTCTTTGCCTGTATTAAGCAGAAGAATTAATCATGACTGTTTGGAGAAGATGATATATTTTTTTTCCCCCAGCATATAAATCAAGACTAGAATCTTGCAAGAGAGATTTCAAGAATATAAAACATTCTACAGTAAATATTCATTGGATGACCCCTCTTCTGCAGAAGTTTTTTCCTCTATCTTTCCTGGTAGGAATGCCATTGTTTTGAGAGCATGTTGTTGACTCTTGATATGGGACAAGGCTCATCATAGTATCAACTTCTGGTTTTTAGTCTCATCGTACGCTATCAGGCTTTGGCAAGTGCGTTTAGTCTTCTAGCTCTGGGTAGAATTCATAAGCCCTTTCTGCACAAGTGATGGGTTCAAAAGAGTTGTTTCTGAATGGTGACATAGTCTGTCTTTAGCAAGCATCAAGAAAGAGAGAGATTATTTTAGTAAATTAGCAAAACATAAAAAGAGAAAGAAACAAGGAAAAGTAATGATAGATACATCTATTAGAAAGCCTGCTAAATAGAAACGAGGGAAGTCATACAGAGAAAGGTAGAGAAAAGATTTAAAAGAATGCTGAAAAACATACTGCATCTGAATAAATAGAAAAAATCGTGTGAAATCAGTAAATGGTAGTAGGAGCAAAGATGTAGGTTTTTAAATCTAATATTACATACAGATTGACCAATATTGATACTAAAAATGGTGTGTAAACAGTATAGGACTATTTATGCTTCTTCAGTTTCAAGGGGTGTGGTATTTTTTGTGTGTGTGAGCATAGATGCCTTTCTCCATGACTTCGAAGTGTAGGGTTTTTTGATTAACAGATGCTGTGTTTGTTTGTCAAGCCCTACTGGATGTTAGAATCTCACTCTAAAATTTTTTGCATGTTATTTCCACGTAGAGTTTGTGTCTATGTGGCTTATATAGTGGCTGCTCCAAATGAATGGAATAACTGAGGTGACCTGCACCTTCTATCTTGTAGTTTGGACGTCACTGCCCCTGTAAATCTTATTGCAACTCTGTACATAGTACCTTGGGGTGTATTAGCATGGTGCTGTTTCCTTACTGTGCTGTAGTTTACCTTTCCTAAATAACTAATCATCACTTCTAGCTTTATTTAATATCCTTTCGTATAAACAAAGGTTCATTATCCTATAATAAAAGATACCCTTTTACATTTAGTGGCACAGTGAAAATGTTATTTGCTTGCTTTGCCAGATTAAATAGATAATGAAATACAGTAAATGATTGTGCTAATGTTAACAGAAGCATGGGTTTTTGTTAATTTCTTATTTCTTAAACAGCCATGCATGGAAGTATATATTAAAATATTTTAGGAATAAATAAATATCTTAGGAAATATTTCACTCTAGTGTAAGTCAAAAGAGAAAGCATTTAATAGTTTTCCTTTGAATACCCTTAATATCAAAAGAGCTGTTATTTGAGCAGTATAGGAGATCTAAGAACATCAAATGTTTGTCACAGAAGGACTTAAACTTCAGTGTCAGGATAAAGAAATTAAAATTCATTGAGTTATTGTCCATAATTAAAGTGTATATTAATCTGTTAAACAACTAAAGCAGTATATGAAAGAAAAAACTTACCTAGGAGATACTTGATTGAAGCTTTATCTGTGCTCTGTCAGAATATACTGAGACTCACTCAGCAGATAGGAAGCTTTTTTCTATTTGAAATGCATTGTGCACTCTCGTCTTCTGATTTCTTTTTCCACAGCGTCTTATTGTTCACTGCTGTTTTATCTTGTGGTATTGGTTGTTTCCAGTTTATTTCCAGGTATCTCCAATATCTGATTTCTTCCACATCCAGCATTTTTGTTTATTCTGCCCTAATCAGGTAACAGAAAAGAACCTGTGAACTTTGCATCTTCCTCCTTCCCCCCCACCCCCCAAAAAAAAAGGAGAAAAAAGAAAGAAAAAAAAAGCAAATGCACTGACCCCAGTTAACTCAAGCATTCAGCACCCATTTAAAAATTCATTTAAAGATTTAGGATCCAGTAAATTCCATCTGTTTTCTGTAGATGATTCCGACACTGGAAAGTTATTTCCCTACATATTTCGATAGCCTCCGCATTTTAGATTTTTGTAGGAAAAAAGCACGATCAGTAGACATCAGGTGTTAACTTTTAACCCCTGCAACATTATTTTGTGAGGAATGATGAAGGTCTGCCTCTCCCAGTTCCTTATGCTTCTGTCAGACACAGATGTGAAATGCTGCTTTAGAACAGAGGGAGAAAAAAATCCCAAAGGGTGTAGTGTTTTGTCATCTCTCAGGACAGTAAGCACGCATGGCATCAATGAGTAGCAGATATGAGCTATTCAAACCAGTCACTGAACTGACAGGATGACGCTTTCATACATAATAGAACCATTAATTATTTCTTCTGATGGACAGCAGTGTCTACTAGAAGAAAAAGGCAGCAGATGATAATACTAGGTTTGATAGGTGCTTTGTGTTTGAACAGCTTGTCATCAAGAAATGAATACAGGAAAAAAACTGCTGTTTTGGGATATGATCAGGTAAAATGGACCAGAATTGTTTTGACAGGTTAGATGTCATGTATAGGGTTAAAAACTCCATTCAGGTTAAGGTCTATTCTATTCATAGCTAGCGTTTTATCTAAAAGATGTTCCAAAAGATTTGCTTTAAAAATTGTGGTTTGTATTTTGCTGCATGTAGCCTTAATTTTGGAAACCTGACCGTAGTCTTGTGGCTTTTCATTTATAACTTAATGTGCAGATTGAGTGTACACATTCATGGGGGCTTGCCTTTTTTTCTTCTTTTTTTTTTTCACCTGTAAAAAGAAACCTTAATGTTTCAAAAATGTTTTTCAAAGGACTGTGTTTATGAAGATGATATTCAAACTCATTGCACTCCTTATATCAAACAAAGGCTTTCTGTCTCACAAATCCATTTCTAATTAAATTAGAAATTTAAATTGTGTGATTTAATGTTAATTAGCCACTCTCTTGAGGTTAGTCTGTAGGAAATAATATATAGTGAAAACTCGCTTTAATGTAGCATAAGCCTTTCATAAGTCTGTCCTAAAATATGATAGGCAAAATTTTCATTCACTGTGCCGATGTTGTTAGGGGCAACGTATGCTGATTGTGGGGAAAATTAGAACTTTTCCACGGAATATAGTTTCATTTTTTTCTTCTGGGAACCTTATTTACTGTAACTTTTAATTTACTGACAATAAAATATTTACAATCAATTTATTTCTCTTTTTTTTTGCCTTCTGTATGTTGAAAATGAAGAAGAGATAAAGTGATGAGAGAAACAAAATAGACTATTTACTTTAGAATTGGGGTGAAACATGAACCATACAAAAAAGACGGAGGGAGAAGGGGCTACTTCTAAAGGTTTGTATTTGTTTGCCATCAGTATGAAGAACCTCTCTCATAATTTCCCCTAGTCTTGTTTCATTGTAACAACAAAGTTATCTTCATCATCTTTGTTATGAAATGATGGAGAGCATCCGGATAAAGCTTTTTTTGTTTGTTTATCCAGTCAATTATGATGAACATGGTTATGTCCTTGTATCACATCAAATTACTTTTGGAATACCTTTAGCCTCTAGCTTGCATCCTATCTAGCTTCAGACCAAATCCAAGCCTAGAAGCATACGATGGCTATAACTTTAAATCTAAGTTGTCAATCTTGTCTCTTTAGATAAGAAGTTGAGTTGCCAAGGATACAATGGGTACATGATGTAAAGTCCATGCTGAAAGTACTGGCATGAGACATACTTTCTGAAATATTAACACTTTCTATCTCATGACTTCTGTCCTCAAGCATACAATGTATATCTTGAGTTGGTAGCCTAACCTGAAGTGAAAGTGTCCTAAATTTATTAGGGAATTTCATAAAGGTGCTGATTTTTACGGAACCTTTCCAAATAATTGGAATCTGGCAAGTCACAATCTTTGTGTATGTAGCAATAAGATAAATGTTATACAGTTTGTATTTGCAGATAATTTTTCCGGACACAAGGAAGAAGTGCTAGTCCCAGTGTATTTCACCCTTGCAAATCTCAAGTCAGGGCACTCTAATATCTATTCTGTGATTAACCTCAGAAGGTGATCTGAAGTGCAAAGTAATTTAATCTTTTTTTAATACACAAATGTGCATGGGTGCACATGTATATATATGTATAAAACCCCACTTCCCTGCCCCCCTTCTGAACTGGGTAAGCTGAGCTAGTTCTATGTTAGTATCAAGAATATTCCTCTGTCTCAAGCATGGGGATGTGGGTAAACTTGGATAAAGCAGTTTAGGGAATAATCATAATCTTGACATCTTGGTGTACAACCTTTGTCTAATGTAAGGAGGTGACTGGTGTCAAGAAGTAAAACTCTGAAGACCAAGCTGGTTAAACTTTTCAACATTGAATATAGCACAAAAAGGAATTGTATTTTTAGCATAATATTCCTAAAATGTTTTCAGTTTGGTCAAGCTACAACAGGAATAAGCTGTATATAAGCTGCATAACTAAATGGGATAAATAACATCTCCAGTGGAGATTGTTGCTGCTATGTCTGGAGTCACAAAAGCTTCAAGCATACACAACTCTTAATTGTAGGACCTACAGTCTGTTATCATAGAATCATAGAATGGCATGGGTTGGAAGGGATCCCAAGGATCATAGAGTTCCAATCCACTGTCACAGGCAAGGCCACCAACCTCAGACCTGGATCTACACAAGATTGCCCAGGGCCCCATCCAACCTGGCCTTGAACACTTCCAGGGATGGGGCATCCACCACCTCTCTGGGCAGCCTGTTCCAAGACCTCACCACTCTTTCTGTAAAAAACTTCCCCCTAATATCTAATCTAAACCTTCCTTCCTTTAGCTTTAATCCATTCCCCCTTGTCCTGCCATTGTCTACCCTTTTAAAAAGTTGATTCCCCTCCTGTTTGTATGTTCCCTTCAGGTACTGGAAGGCTGCAATGAGGTCCCCCCGCAGCCTTCCATTCTCCAGGCTGAACAAGCCCAGCTCCCCCAGCCCCTCTTCTTAGGGCAGGTGCTCCAGCCCTCTAATCATCTTTGTGGCCTCCTCTGAACCCTCTCCAACAGTTCCACATATTTTATTGTGGGCCCCAGATCTGGACACAGTACTCCAGATGGGGCCTCACGAGGGCAGAGTAGAGAGGGACAATCACCTAGACTAGATGTGACTAGATGGCATTCGCACTGCAGTAGTACATCATTAATTCTTGCAGAGTTTGTTTTTCTTGCACTCAGAGCATGGCATGATGAGCAATTTCATGTCCATAAATATCATTAGTTGACATGAAATTTTCATACCTCTAAACCAGGAGGAAAGAATGACACCAGAATGACTACATCCTTCTACTAAATTTCATTTTGTTCACAGTCAGGTTTTCTGCCTTACTTTCTAATAACAGAAAGTAAATGTTAATTTTCAGCACCCAAAAAGTCCTTTACTTCTCGGGCTAACTCCTGTTTCAGTTCCCTCTGCTCTTTGAGTGTTGTTATGCATGTACATGTTGCAGCCAAACACTTCAAAATACCTCCTGTGTATCTTTGGTTAACAGTGTATTGAAACTCTCCACCTGAAAATAAGATCAAAGACAAATAATGCACTTTAAAGAAAATTGCTTTTTAAAAGTTGCATAAGAAGTGAGCACAGAAGTCAGCTTTCTTTAAAAATGGTTCACATTTTAAGTGTGTGAGCATATAAGGTGGAAGCTCACTGAAATTTCATTTTGATCTCAGGGAGATTAGATATTTACAGTATTGAAGCTCATAGCTTTGCACATAGTATTAAACCATGCACTGTTGTCTGTGTTTAGTCCATTCATGATTAATAATTATGGATTCTTCAAGTACAAAAGGCCAAGTGTTACCCCTACTGTATGAAAGTAATTTATCAAACATGTCAGAGAAAAGCATTCTAATGAACTGAGTGATCAGTAAAGGCGTATCTCAATGATTATAAATGTGTGCAGTAGCACCTAATGTTAGTACTGCTAGTAAATTTGAACAAAAATGAAAAGGCTAGTGTTAGAGAAAACTTTTAAGCTTTATCCTTTTTTAAAATTTTATCAAGTATTTGCCATTTATCTAACAAACAGATATGCACATGGAAATCCCATTTTTACCTTTTTTTCTGAATGTTGTCATTCAGCTTTTCTAGATCTGTCTGATTGCCTGCTTCAAGTGAGTTGATAACTGTAGTGGTTGCTTTTCAGAGAAAAGTGGTGTATTTATCAAAATTTTTAAATTGCTGAAGAACTAATGTTCTGAAGAAAATGTCATCATTATTGCCTCTTCTTTTGTTGCCTGCATGTAGTTCTTGCTTTTGAGAACAAAATTATTTTCCTACCTATTCTTCAGCCTTATTCTTTTTTCACTTCTTTAGGGGGGATGGGGTGGTTTTTGTTGTGACCTCATAGCAATAATTATTTGTTATAACAGATTAAATAATTCTGTTTTGTCAATGAAATACGTTATTATCTTCTAGGTAAATTAATCTGCAAAACTAGTTTTCAGTGATCAATATAGAATACATTGTACATGTCCTAAGTCAGTAAATGTCTATATAAATGAAAACAATCTTAAAAAATGAAAAAAATTTGCAATCAGGTAATTAACACTTGAGTAGTTTTTGAATGAAACACACAAGAATAACAGTCTGAAACGTAAAATTATTTTTAATATTACAGGAATATCTGCTAGGTCTTAGTGAAAATATATACTTCTGCATTTCTTAGAATGAGACTACTCCTTATAAACAGAGCTTTTCCTGTAGTCTGAAAACTGGTTTAGAACAACAAACTCAAAAGAGAAATGGATTGAGATAGTTTAGGAAAAAAAGGACGTTTTGTTACCTAGGAAATGAGTGAGTAGAAGTACTTAGCACAACTCTTACCATGTCAGACATCTGAGGGCTTTTGTATTTCCAAGATTTTGGTTAGGGCATTCAAGTTTAGACTTGAGATAAAGTGGCTTTGAAATCCTTAGAGAGACAAATAATTTGTTTTTCCCCTTTTCTAGTGGAAGTGTTGCTAGTAGATGTATTTGGACAGAATGCTTTAATAAAAATGTATAATAAAGATGATGCTTGTTGCTACTAACATTTTGTTGGAAATTTTTAGTGAAATTTAACTAAAATAATATTTGCAATTAAACTATCAAATGCATTTTCAGAAAGCTAACTAGCACACTGGCACATATTTTAAAATGTTTTATCAATTATACTTTGTGCATTTTGTGTATTAAAATGTGACTGCCCTGATATGTTTTTTTTCCCCGTTATTTTAGTATTAGAAGCACCCAAAGATTTCTGCTCTTGTCTATTGCAGTATTAGGAAGAGTAAGTAATTACTTTCAGAAATGTAAGAGTTTTAATTTTATTTTTAATCACTTTTGAATTAACAGATCCTTATTTGTGAATGTGCTGTCCAGTTGATTTAGTCAGATTTTGTCAGGGTGCTGTTGGTTGGTAACCAATGTGGAACTGATTTGAAGATGGAACAGTTTTGCATAATTATGGTTGGTTAAGTTGTGGTATATGTTGAATATGTGCTTAGCAGGTGATGACCAAATATCTTTCAATCAAATAAATTTTTGTAGATTCTTGATAAAATCATATGTCCATGCACTGGATGGATTTGTCTTCAGTTTTGCACTAACGTGAAACCTCTCCACCCTCACCTGTCAAAGGGGAGTTTTGCAGTTAATTTTTTTGGTGTAAGGATAGGAAGTGGTAACTGTGACCACAAATTTTATAGGAGTTTGTGGGGAGGTGGTGTCAAAGGTTTTTAAGTTTTGCTTATGCGCTGTCTTCCTCTTTCTTTCTCAACTTGATCATTCTAGTTGCCATAACAACTTCATAATAGCAGAGCATTTGCTGCTGTAGTTAAGGTTGTGTCAGCACTTCCATTATAAGCTACTGTTTTCAGGAATTTGTAATTTATCCACAGGCTTAAAAATGACATACAGTAAGCCTGTGTAATTGGTTTTAATATGCGGTACAAACTTTTTGAAAGCTGCTGTTGTTTGATTGCTGATGGCATGTATAAAATAGCATATTGTTTCGAGTGTTTTTTTCTTTTTTACTGAGAGGTAGCAAAATATTTTTAGTCTAAAATTAATCTTGACTGGTTCCCATCTGCTAGAGGTATGAGAATCAACATGTTCTTTTGCTCTACCACAATGCTCTGTCACGCCTGTATCCAGTTAGACCCATCTGTTCCTGTTAGCTAAAAGGTTAGTGTGAACATGGTGCTTTTCTGGGAAGTAAGAAAAATTTAACCTTTTTTAATAAGAGGATTTCATATCTCATTAAGAAATGAGAGTTTGACATCCTCAGTACTTTTATAATTAATTTTCTGTTAAATAAAGACTAGCTATATTAGATGGTGGATGATTTTTGAAATGCAGGAAGTCGAGGGGGAGTCTATGAACAAAGGCTAGTATTGAAAAAAATGGGTTATTCATTGCAGATACATTTCCCATTGCAGAGTTTTAGCAAGGAATTGTGAATAACTTTAATGCAGCTTTCCAAATTCTGGAGGTTGTTTAACCTGCAAAACTCATCTAAGCAGTTACATAATTTTCCAAAGATCTGCTGCACTCTCTGTAACAAGTGATTCCCATGGGAACTTGATAAAGGGATTCAAGGACTTTCCTCCACCCAAATGGATCCTGTTAGGGTTTTTTCAATACATCTGATTTAGGCAAATTTACAAGGCACAACACAAACTTGCTGCCCTGAATAATTAGGAACTGTATTTTTATGAGGATTCCTGGGGTTTTCATTTCCTTTTGTTTTTAAATGTACTGCAAAACCCTTGCTCCCAAATCATAATGATGACTTGTTATGGGAAACAATGCTGTGACAGTAAGTTACACAACCTTTAAAACTGCTGTGTAGTATTGTTACTCATAAATTAGAAGGGAACAAACTTTGTTCTACTTTTTATCCCTTATTGTTTTTATTTTACTTTGGATTGAAATCTGCAATACAGAAAATTACTTAAACACGATGTAAGTATGTTCTTTTTTAGTTCATCCAAGTAACCCCTTCACTGTAATAACATCTAATTGCAGGTTTTTAGACGTTTGTATCATTTCAGTTGATTGATGTTGGAAAAAGTTCAGCAACATGTAACTTAAAAAAGACAGACACTCATTTAATTTGATTTTAATGGTCCATAGTTAAGTGTCGCTATTAATTTCAAAGGCAAATTTGTTGATTTTATTTTTAAAGGAAAATCTAGTTTAAACCTTGAATGTATTAAAAATAATTTAGTCATCCTACTTAGACAGCATTTGTTTAATTACACCGAGAAAATACTTTGGGTACTTCTCAACTGAAAAATGCAGTTTTTAAAAACTTGTTGATGTCTTTGGCACAGACTTTCTGTTTGATTCTAGACAGCTGAATATCCTATGTCCAAGCACCTTGCTGTCCTGTTATTGTTTCACTTGCTAATATATTTTCCCCTTCCCTCACAAAATCTGATTAATTTGTAGCCATTTTCTATTATGGTTTGGAAATTATATTAAGATTTATTTTGGAGCATTTTGTTTCCAACTGACAATTAGATTTTGCAGCCAAATCCCTATAAATATTGCAAGAAAAAACACTTAACTCCCAAGTGCAGAAAATACTTTTTAAAAGCTATATCATGATGGTAGTTGCAAGTTACATCTCTAGATTTTACAGAAACTTGCATTTGTTGTCCTATTATCTTTTGTTAGCTTCTACCTATACTCCTTTTTCACCCTCTGAATTTATGGAGCTTTCAATTTCAGAGCCTTCTTTTACCTGGAGGATTAATTTTAAATCTTAGCAAGAATGGTTAATTGTTTTCTGGGCTGTGTGTTCTCTTCTGATTTTGATTTTAAAAGATTTTGTCTTATTTCTGATAAGAATTAATGGAAACATTTCCATCCTTTGCAGATCTGATAGCTATCAGAAGCGATAGTGTCTCATCTCTGCTCCTTCCTTCTTTTTGAGTAAATATCCAAAGAGAATCCTCATTTAATATTAGCTTGGTACTTTTCTTCGTAGTACACGTCAGATGAGAGTTTAATGTTGCAGGCTATGGGTAAACTATAGTCCATCTGCATTTATTTTGAAATTTGTAATGCAACTCTGTGGAGTTATTAAATGGTTTAGTTAAAAATTTTGTTTGTTAGAAATTCTCTGTAGGAGAGACCTCTTCTCTCTTGTCAATGAAAACTGGGGTAAAAGATGAGGTGCATTTTTGAACAGTGGTATAGAACTAATAAAATCTGGTCTTCTAGGGTTTATCTGAAAGAGTGTTAGCCTGTATTTTTTTTTTCTATCGTGAAGATTGTTTTCTATGAGCTGCGTGTGTAGGTCTGACCCCATCGATAGTCGCACATCTGAAAAACACATGCCCCTAAGTGAGGTGGTTTTGTAGTGGTGTTGCATGGTTCTCGTTCTCTGTTATGTGGTGTGACAAATAAGCTAGACGTTCTAATTCTGCAAATGATCAGGGATATCCTTCAAAAATTTTTTTTAAAAAAATTACTAGTTTCTTAGTGAATGAGGAATGATTTCTTGAAGTCTTCAGGAGGGGTAGAAAAACAGGTCTCTTTCAAGAACCTCTACAAACTTCCTGCTGTATATGTATTGTGTGGGAAAAGAAATTATTTCTTCCTGCTTTCAGACTGTATGCAGGTTTTTCTAAAGACTTTTTTTTTAAACTTGGCAATTTTGAAGAGAAATTGACATACAAAATAAGTAATTTGGGCTGCCTGATAATTAGGACAAACTGTAGGGACCACTGCAATGATAAAGTTTAAAATCTAGGTCATTATGCAATTAATCCATAAATATTGAAAAATACTGGAATTTTAGTTTACTCTTGCTAATCATATATGATACTGTCCAATATATTCAGTAACCTTTTTTGGTTTATGCATTTTAATCTTATAGTTTTGCCAGTTTAAGAATGTCTACTAGAGTTTTTGCAAGAAATAGGAAGATTGAATGAAGTAATGTATTCACTTTCATAGGCTAGTTAAAAAACACTTCTAACTCCAGTGCTACTCTGATTTGACAGGGGAATATCAGTGAATAAAGCACCAGTGAGAGTGCATAACGAAAGGTCAAAAAATCAGAAAAGATTGTCTCCTTTCATGTACCCTCCATGATGATACACGTTGTCTGGCAGTTTTTTATGGATGAAGGGTGTGTTCTTACTTGATGATGTGGTTCTTTTGCATTTTAACCAACACTTTAGTAATTGATTAGTGGATCCTGGGAGTTGGGCTTTAACAGGTTTGCCCACTTGTGGAGGAGAAAAAACCCACATTGAAGAGATGTCTCTTCTGAGGTAGTCTATGAATAAAGGCTTTGTCAAGTTTTTGGTTTTGTTCTGTTTTTTTTTTTTAAGTGGTTGTTGGGGTTTTTGTGGGGTTTTGTTTGTGTATGTATTGACGATTGAGGTTTTTTTGGTTGATTGGTTGGTTATGGTTTGGTTTTATTTTCCTGGGCATTTATTGCTACAGATTTGGGAACTAGAAAAAAACCTCAAACAGTTGAACAACTTTGTAACCATTTATAGCAGAATCCACATTGAAACACACAAGCGGTTTTAAAATTATTTTAGAATTTTGAGACAAACTGTACATTGGTTCCAGATGTATCCTTATCATTTTAAGGATGCTGTGATTTGTGAGAACTAAGGGAGGGAGGGAAAAATAGATTATAATGATATTGGTTGCAATATAGCTCATCAAGTAACTGTTTGCATTTCAACATTTGAGTAAGAAAAAGGAGGACAAACTAACCTATATATAATGTATTACTTATCTGTTTACATGTTGGGTGTTTTAATTATGCTCAGTTGCAAATCTTTGAATTGCCTTTTATGTCAGCAAAGAGGTCCCTAGGGGAGAATTATCTTCTTGCTGAATAGTGCTGGAGTAATAGCATTTTCGAACATCTGTTTGGGCATGCCACTGGTTTTGTCACTGAAAAACGACAAGTCAAAAAGTATTCCTTGTACCTTTAACTGCTGAAAAGTGACCATCAATTTGATCCTGCATCCCGGCTGGAATGGACAGTAGGAAGGACCTGATCACATATAGTAATTTTCTATACAGAATAATTATCTAGCCATTTAAATGCTACTTAACAATAGTTCTCTTGCATTTCCATTCAACTGGGGAATTATGAAAATATTATACTTTTGTTTTTTTCATTTTTGCTTTTTTGAGTCACTCAATGCATGAATGCATTTGTCAGTTGGATTATGAATATCATGCTTCATGCTTTATCTCAGCCTTATTTTTAAGGAATCTTTGTATTTTCTTTCAATTACACGAGTGTCAAGTCTCAGAAGGGAGCACAAGACTCACTTACGTTATTCATCACATGATCTCCTGGCACACTGAAAGCATCCTGCATACTGGCAGCAAAAGACTGCTATCTCAGTGTACTTCTGTCAGCCAACGTGTGAAGCATACTTGGGTAGCAAATGAAAGATTTGCAGCCTAAAGAGGCTTGGGCATCAAGAGCTGGCTGAGAGGCAGTAGGGCTGTGCAGAAGCTCAGGCCACAGCATCCCGCAGCCACAGAACCTGTAGGACAGGGACACATGTCTTTCTTACATGAGCAGATACAGATATATGCCTGCATTATCACTGAACTGGATTGCCCATTTCTGTTGTTCCGCTTAATGAATGCACCTTCTACCTTTGACTTTAGCATGCTTCAGAGAACTGCTTTTTGGGAAAGCCCATCTTGTTGATAACCACTTTAAAATAGAGCTGAAGGTTAAATTTCAATACTTGCAGAAGAATACATCTATTCAGGTAAAATGTCCATGATGGAGATATGGCCAATTGTGTGATGAGAACAGGAAGATAAGCTGTGATTCTCTTTGTTCATCCTGAGCCTTCAAGTACCTTTGGGGTTGTTGGGCTTTTCTTCCTGCTGGTATTTGAATGGAGGACTCCTTGAAATTCTGCCCTCAGATGGAATTGGTTGTGTACACAGGTGACATTTGACAGTTTGGTTGTTCCATCCTTTGTCTCTGTAAGAAGTTTCTTTGACCTGCCTTTTCAGGACGATGCATCATCCCAGTCATCTATCTTTAGAATTTGAATTGGGTTTTTTGAGGTAGCTAGCCAAAAGGCGCTTTTTTTAATTATTATTTTTCCTTTCCTTGCATGTTGGGGGTGGGTAATGTATTACAGTATTGTGAGGCACAGTTTAACAGAAAGACCTGAAAATAAATCACAGAATATAGTTGATCAATACTTGTGTGATTCAGCTTTTATTTAGTTGGTCCAGAAAATGTAGAACCATCACCTTATAGGAGCATATATGACCTATGAAACAGCATCATGCTCTTTTGGTGCCTTTAGGAACAGATCAGAGGAAGGAGAGCAATTTCACACACTTTATAAATCAGTGAGATACTAAGAATATTTTCAGACTGTTTTGTGGATTAATTGAGAAAGTTAAAAGACATTTGACTCCCTTTTTCTTTTTAATATCCGTTGGATCAGTGGAGAGAGGTTCATGCTTCAGAGACTTCCTTCTCCACCATCCACTTTCCTGTTATCTAAGTAACAAAACCTGCAGAAACCATCTTAAATATATTGCGGCTGACAGTGTTTTCTGCCCAGGAGAAAAGAAGTGCTGTTTGTTTAACTAATTAAAGACAACATTTACCTTCAGCAGCATAAGAGATACTGCTATCTGTAGAAACACCTTGGTGAACAATCTCAGCTTTGAAGCTAATCCAAATGAGGATAGCTGAGTACAAAACATACCTTCTGTTATAAAGCATGGTTCCTTTTGATAAGGCAATCTACTTCTGGAAAAAAAACCAACCCAAAACCCAATTCTATTGGTATAACAGAATGTAGGTGTATAATGGGAAGGAGAGTCATTAAAAATGTATGTTGAGCATGTTGATTTATACATTTGATGTCCTATGTGTGTTTTAAACCACTGTAATCTTCTATGCTGATGAAGAATAAGACAACTTCAACATTTATTGTAACCTTTTGAGATAATGAAAGTGATATACATTCAAAAATATAAAATTAAACCCCAGTTAAAGAGTGGAAACAAAATCTTCTGGTCATTCAGAAGTACTTTATTGGATGTTCTTGGAGTAAGCAAGCACTATCTTTGGTGATACTGATGTTCAGAAAAATGATATTGGAGTAATCAAATAGAAGGCTTGGCTCAGGTAAGCCTTAATTGTATGTTGTTCATAGTAACTTTGAAAAAAAAAATTGATCTGAAATGGAAATTTCTTATAAAGTTTATAATGCATACTTGAATTTATACTAGTAGAAGAACTATAACCTTGTAATGGATGTGACGGCTGCTTCTTTAGTGAGTAGTGATGAGTGATGATATGTTTTTAATGGAATCTAAAGAAGTATCTTGAAAACTGAATGTAAATGATAACATTTAGTTTGTGTCTTGAAGCTTTAAAGTTTGTTTTTTAATCAAATTAAGATTTTTAGTCAAGCTTTGTTTTATGGCACTCAGTAAGAAAAGCTTTGGATAGGCGTAGGTTTGTGTGACTTGCCGCTGGGGATTCTGTGAATGTGATTGTTGCTCATATATTGGTTATTTATTTTTATAATCGTGTTCTTAAGTGGAAATAGTGATGCTACTAGTGGAATCTTCCAAGAAAACCAAATTTTAAAAAATGAAGTTAATTTGAGCTTTTTCTTAATAAAATTAAGAGATTTAACAATAAGAAGCTGAAACATTAAACATATATTCTGTAAGTATAACAGACCCAGTTTTTTCTTGGTGTAATTGGTTGCATTTTATCAGCAGTAATGCCCATCTGCTTTGCAGGGTTTTTTGGCAACTTCAGTGCACTAAAAGTTCTAAATGCTTCAAATGATACTGCAAGTTGTATCATTTTAGTTTACTGAAGCCCATATTGGAACACACTGTTCTAACAAACTGTAACTAGATATAAGATGTATTTATATATTTTTTAATGAGTTTGGCTCTGAGTTTTCTCAACATTTATGATTAAATAATAAATCTCTTAGAAACTTTGGCACTCATTGCAGAAAAGTGGGCTATTCTAGAATGCATATATTAAATTTTAAAATATTATTGCATTTGGGTTGTGTTTTAAAAACAAGATGTATTATTTTATCGTCCAGGTAGACACGTATTGTAATTCTGTTTATCATAATGAAAAATCAGATGATAGGAAGGTTTTTGCCATAATTATGTTCATCTTCCTGTATTTGCACTACTGATCCATAATACATTTTGGTGGAAAACCCAGAAAAATAATTTGAGAGATGGAAAACTGGAGAAAAAGACAAAAAAGAAAATGGACTCTTTAAAAACAAAACAAAACCTGAACAACAGAAACTCAGAATTTGGCCTGGTAAAAAGAGATTACTCAGCAGTTTGTAAACCATGTACATCTATTTTTGATACTTTTGATAGGGGTAGAAGAAAGGAGGTGATCCTGGTGTCAAGGAACAGAGCAAGAGTCTCCTGTGGCAAAAGAAGAGTGGAAACATGCAAGGGCCATACAATTAAGAGCAATTAAAGATGCTGTTCTTTTCTAATTCTCTCTGCTAATAGTTGTGCAACAAACATTTGTTTATGAAAAAACATGAGCAAAGAAAATAAGAAAGGAATTTTCCTGCAGCTGAGCAGCAAAGAAAATTGACAACAAATGAAAAGAAGAAAGTGGGAGCTTTGAATGCCGTTTTTGTATAATCTACACTAGCTAGGTCTCCTCTGACTGGGTAGCTAACATATTTGACAACACTTGAAGCGGGATCTATTAGAGAGTTCTGGAAATGTCACGTTCAAAAATCGGCTTAGTTGAAGTATTAGGGAGAAGATAGTGTCATTTATCTGTTGCTTTACTTTGCCCTAGGCAGCTACTTGTGACCATTCAAGGAGGTGAAGTACTGTGTGGTGGACCATCAGTCTATAATACAACCATTCTTACATTGCAAAGGAGAACTAGATGGGGATTTAGCCTTTGCACCTTTGATGATAGAAGCTGTATGAGTGTTATAGGATGACAGCATAATTCACGTTGGTGGAGTCCTCAGGAGGTCTCTAGTCCAGCCTCTTGAGCAAAGCAAGGTCAGCTGTGGCCAAACCTGGTTACTCAGGGCTTCATCCAGGAGGAATCTTAAAGGTTTGCAATGGCATGACCTGCTCCTCAGCCTGTGTTCTCATGTTAAGAGGTTTTACTTTATATTCAATCTGAACCTCTCTTAGTTCAATTTATTCCTGTTGTTTCTTGTCCACCATCCATGCACCATTGCAGCAGCCTGACTCCCTCACTGTGATAACCTTCTTCTAGGAAGCTGCTATTAGGTCTGCCCCAAAGCCATCTCTTGTGTGGGCTGAACAAGCCTCAGCCTCTCCTCAAGTGATCCAGCCCCTGACCATCTTGGTGGCTCTTTGCTGAACTTGCTGCAGTTTATCACTACCTGTACTGGGGTCCTTGAACAGGGTATGGTATTCTTGGTCTGACCCAGCAAGCTCTGAGGGAACACCGGTGACTTCTCTGCAGCTTGAAGTCAGTTAACAGCCCAGACACAGCTTCACGGTATAGATCAAAAGTAAAGTAGGATGTACATAGCAGCAAGATGAGCTTTGGGTTATGTGTGAAGAAAAAAAAAAAAAAAAAGATATGAGAACAGCAAAATGTTTGAATGAACTCTCTAAGGACACTGGGGAGTATCTGGCACTGAAAGTCTTCAATGACAAGCTAGAAAAACATCTCCCAGCAATGATGTAGGAATAGGCAAGCTTGGTTGGGTAGGAACGTCTAGATCCGTGAAGTTCTTGATTTTGCAATAGTCTGAAAAGGAATACAACCCCCCATGTGTCCTTTCTAAATGTTAGTCGCTCTTTAAGCCCTCATGGCATAAAATACTTTTGTTTATGTGAATGAATGTAGCCCTACATACCATAAACTGTGGAAATTAAAACAGAGGAAAATATATGAGCGTATGTGTCACCATTACTTGTCTGCGTTCTGTTTCGATTTAGGGGTTTTTTTAAAGTGATGAAGAAATGAATTTCAGTTCTCTTGCAGCGTTTATTTATCAGTGCCCTTTTATATTTCTCATGGTTAATATTGTTTCCATCTTTTCTTTGATTGTTATATTGTTTTTGATTATGGTGTCACCATATCACAGACAGTTGAAAGAAGAAACAGCTGATGTCACTGACCGTCCTAGAAATTACCACTTGTACGTCTTTGCTGTTTCTCTTCATGATCTGCCTCTTAAAGATTTATTTCAGAATCAGATTGGTTATATTGTCATCTTATTAAATCATCTTTGAGTTAATAACCTGTAATGCAGTGAGCATGATTTAAATTGTACACGTGATTATAATAAAGAGTACAAGTATCGTGGTGATCAAATAAAATTAAATTATATACTGGGCTTCTAGATGACTTTGTAATTACCGTATTTTTAAATTTTTATTACAAAGCAACAAATAAACTTTATTAGAAATCTTTTTTAGAAATTAAGAGTAATCCCTCTTGTCATTTGTGTCCATTTAAGTGATAGACTTTAGTTTATTTAGCACTGATATTTGTAGGAAAAATAGAAATATGTATGCTGTGTAGCAGCGATTCTTCAGCATGTTGTTCATCTGCAAGGAAGCTGAAATCTGCCCTGGAAAACCATTTTTCTCTTCCCCCTGTAGCTCCACACAAACCCCAAATCAAAAGATGTGTCTTGAGTGTGTTTCGCAAGTGTGTGTTAGATGTGGTGAGGACCAGATTCTCTACTGATTTCACTGCTTGAGCAATGTAACATGTATTAATGGCTGTGTTTAGGTAAACACTAGATGGCAATACTGAAATAATAAAACCGGAACTTAATAGTAAAACTGTGTTTAACATCTCATTCTTTCCTCTGTTGCCAGAGTAAAGAAGTCAAGTTAATTTTTTTTTTCAAAGTCTTGAGAATCCTTTGGCTTGAAGAAACATTGATAGACGTTACTTTTGCTATAGTTGTGTTCTAAGAAACACTTTAATATGAATATATCTGGAAACCTTCCTATTTGCCATTTGTACAATTAAAAGTGACAACTAAATCAAAAAATTATAATTTCTGTTTTCAGGGATTTGATAAACTTTTGTACTTTGCACTAAATCTTAAGAACCTTAAGGCTAAAGGTTTAAATGTACATATGCTATGTATGTGAATAACTGTCTTTACATGGATAATCTTGCTGAACATTATACTATATATTTATTTAATATTATGTATTTACTTGAGTGTTTTGTTGCTGTTACAGAAAAAGTCAATAATTCACATGTAATACAGACTCTTACTACAATAAAAATCTAAAGAAGTAGGAAGCAAGCAAGTAAGAATGCATTCTGTATTTGCGCCTCTGGTGCAGAATTCAGGCTTACTACTTGCTTTATTAGGTTATAATGTGAAACTAAGGCAGCTATTGTGATGCAAGATTAATCTGATTAGGACAAGAGGAGATGCAATGGCTGCTTTCTGATCCTCTCCTCTTGCAACTAGTATATGTTACAGTGTATAAATGGGAGACTGTTAGGACTGTAAATAGGCATTTTTTCTCTGACATGTTTTCTGCCGGTTGCTTGGTTACCGGTACTTTGCCACGCATGTATGCAAGATATTAGCTTATTATTCTATCCTCACACTTTGAGCTTTAATGAGACAATAAATGCTCAAAATTCATGGGTCTATTTCTCTGCATCTAGTTATTAAGGGTTAAATGGCTTCTTGTCCTAGACGATTTAAATGTAACTGTGCATAATTTATTTACTTCATGTGGAAGAATGGGGTGTTCTGCTATATGTGTATGAGTTTTTCAATTTGGTTTGGCTATTTTTTAAATACTAAAAACATTAAAACCTTAGAGATGAGAACTTTTGCATATTACAACTTTAGCAGTATTTCTGGGTTTTGGTCTTAAAAAGAAAATGCATTTGAGGTGGTAAAGAGTAAAACTCAAGTCCTAAAATTACCAGAGTGGGTTTTTTCCTCCCCCCACTCTTGGAAAGTTGAAAGAGAATTTTTTTCTACCTTTAATCTCACACAATATTATACTTTTAGAATAGTTGCTTTCCTTTGTCTAGATTCCGTTTCAATGCACAAACTAGTCTTGCATATCATTTAACAAAGTTGCCACAATTTTTTGAGAGGTTGTGTTGACAAAGGTATTGCTGTTAAGTTTTATCAATTTAACAGTGTTGCCATACTCTAAAATGTTTTCTTTCCCTTTCAAAATGTGATTATGTGTGTAAATTTGTGTTCACACCTACACACCAACCAGAACAATGAACTGCCTCCCTCCATGTTTTTATATCATGCCCTTGCCATCCCCTTTGTGTGTGTGTGTTCTAGATGTGGTTAAATGGATGAAGGCAATTGGTGTTGCCCTCCGAAAGATAAATGTTTATTCATGTTTATTTCTTCTCTGCTTGTCTGACAAGGTATTTTCATGTTCAGTTGAATCCATATAAGATGGCAAGACTGCATTACTTCACTAGTTAGGAATTTTTGTGGTATGATGGGTCGCACCCGGAAGGTGTGCATCCATATTGGATGCAATTCCCATATGCTAGAGCACTCAGAAGCTACATCGAGAATACATTGAGATTTTCTGCATTTGAGAATTCTATCCTTTGTAAAGATTTAACTATGTTTCTTGTAACTTCTTTATGCAGCCTCTGCACCCCTCTTATTTCACCTACAGCCAGTCTACACTAGTTGCAGTGAAAGAAATTAATGGCTTACTATAAACTGTCATCATTACCTTTCCCAATGACAGTGGTCTTTGCCATTCTTCCTCTGATATATCCAAAGTAAACTGTTAGTGTCAGGATCACTACAGAATGACCTGTACTATTTTAGGATTTCGTATCATGTCTGTCACCATGGTACCTAGTAGCTTTCTAACTGTCAAAGAAGTGGAGTAAAGGGTTAAATAACGCAGGTTAATATCCTTTATATTTATTTATGCGTTTAGCTGCCTGTTTTTAATTTCCCCCAAGTATTTTCCATTGACAACCATGGAAGTAGGAAACTGAATTAATGGATCTTTATTGAATAGATGAAGACAAGCATGGTTGGGCCCTCCCACCTTGTCTTCCACCTGCCCCTACCACCCCCCCCCCCCCAAAAAAAAATGGATTAACATATGATTGGGAAATAGTGTACCTGAGTCAAAAAGGCAAAGTTGTAAACAAATTGAGAAATTTTCTTAGTGTCCATTGATGGCATGTTAATAGAATGGTTATAACTTGAAAAGTCTGGACTTCTAAAATCAGTCTTCAATACATTGAATCATTCTTTCTTAAAACACTTTTTTTCTGCTAGTGTTGGTAGCTATTTTATAATTTCGTTAAAGTTAATTGATACATGTTACAAAAGTGCCATTTTACCATATCTTTTGTAGTGAGTATGGGTTGAGCTATCATGTTGGAAGAGTAATGCCATGTTTTCTGAAACATTTTCCTTTACTTTCATTTGTATATTTAGAGTACGAACTTCTTAAAGCCATTTTTAAAAGGCAGTATCAAAGTGTTATTTTGGTATAAAGGAAAACGTACTAGATCTTAATATATTAACCTGTTTTGAGAAGTCCATGAATATTATTGCATCTCTTACAACATGGCATAAATGGTTAAATTAGGTACATACATATGTAAAAAATATTTAGAAGTCCTAAGTGGTAAACTTTGAGTTCCCTTATTTCGTAGCGATCTTCTTCTGAAGGCTTTAAAGCAGATGTGTTTATGATGCTCTGCTTTCATAAATTAGTCCCATCTTGAGACTTAAAAAACTTACTGTTCTTTTCTCAGTTCCATTTTCAAAGGTATGCTCCCCCTCATCTTTCATGCCCTAAATACTTACACGGAATTAATGCCAGTAGAAGAGTGAATGCAGGAAAAACAACTTTTCAGAGGCCCAAAATATCTCCTTAAAAGGTACACTTCATGCTAAGTCTGCCAAATGCGTTAATGTATACTACACAGTAAGAAATTTGCATTTCTAAAGTGCTTGAGAAAATGTACCCAAAAGGTCACTAATTGTCTTAAGAGAAACAGAATATAATAAACTTCTAAGTGCATTTTCTTCTGTTTTCCTTAATTTTTCATCTTCTTTCTTCTTTTTTCTAAAAAAAAAGTTTCTTCAACAGCTAAAACAATTTGAACTTTTCTTAGGCTAAACCTTGTACTGTTGCTTTTCTACTTTTATTATGGTTGCACGCTTTAGCCCAGGACCAAGAATCCCTACCTAGGGCTTCCAGAGGGGAAGACAATTTTTTGTATGAAATAATATTTGCATAGTTGATAAACTTATTTTCTTGGTTTTTTTCTGCTTCTCTTTAGTGAAATATGGTACATGCTCAAGAACATTCACAGAATGCATGAGTGGATTAGGATTATGAAGTTTCATTGCCATGTGGCACAAAAAGGGAAAGCTCTAAAATAAAATGAAATAATGCTTAAACTCCCTTCTAGATTCTTTCTGAGATAAAATAAGGCAAGTTGGTTTCTGGATAGAATGGAAGATAGCTTCTACAAAAATATGAAAAATACTAATCATATTGTGAATTCCTACTACAACTTGTTTAACTTTTAAATGGAATAAAAACATACTACCTCTTTGATGTTCTTAGCTATGGATAATATTTTCAGAGAGAGAATAAATCTGCTAAGTGAGTTTAGGTACTCAATGTAGGTCAAGTCTGTTTCTTGTTCCTTCTTCCTTTCCCCTGTGTTTTAGGCATCTGCTTTAATGTTAGCACTGAAAAGGTTAGCATTGAAAAATCTCCTGTAGAGTAAATTTACAGGTAAAAGTTTAAAATACTTGTTTGTGAGTTAGTTTACTATGTGACATCTTTCTGGAAGATTATGATTGAAGATTATAATCTGGAAGATTATATAAACTGTGCCTGTAATCTGATAAATTTTTAGGAGCTACCAGCATCTTTCTGACTATCACAGTTAACTGTCTTAATAAAGGGAGAAAAAAAAAAGCTTAAATTGAACTACACAAATACCAATTTTTAATTCTTAATGAAGTCTAGTTATGTCTCTGTTTCAAACTCTTTCTAAAATTAACATCAGTAGTAAAACTGAAATTATTTAGTTCACATAATAGACTTTTTGTATATCAAGCTGATTAAACCATATACAAAAACACATGTGAAATGTGTATACTTACTGTGTTTTAGGAAGCTGTCTATAGTGTCAAATAGTGTGAGTGGGTTTAGGATGTGTGAAAGTGAAAGGCACAGAAAAAATATCTATTGCTTTATTTTTGTGGTGTGCAAAAACACACAGAGATAAGTGACCTGTGGAAAAAAGTAGCTTGTATTAAAATGAAAAGGGATTACCTGAACTGTATTGACAATTGGGAGTACTATTTGTTAGGTTATTTGGTCCCTTCCCAACACTATTGATTTTGGGTATGCTGCTTTGCTCAGCATCTGTGTAAATCAAGACTACGACAGCTACATTTAGAAGCATACCTGGGGTTTTTTGTTGGTTTTTTGTTTTGGTTTGGTTTTGGTGTCTTTTTATGAATTGGGCTTAGACCTTCAAATTTATTTATGTTTGTATTCTTGTACAGATTAGGTAGTGAGTAGTGACAGTTGTAGGATGTTTGGTCTTGCACAGGGAGTCATAACAAATCTGGAGATTAAACCATCACCTCCAAGTTTTAATTCTCTGCTTTGCCTGGTCTCTCCACATCAGAAATTTCCAGCTTTGTTACTAGCTTCTGATCGTTTCTCCAGTACTCTAAGAAGTTTCCAAACCATGATGTATGTTTGTATGCATGTCAGGTGACATGGAATCTGCTTCAAGATGAAGTTTAAAAACTAAAAATTGTTTAACTTGCATGTTTTTCTGGAGGAGGTTGGAAGCAGTTCAGATAGTTTGTGCCCCATCCCCATATCTGTGCAGGCCTGGAGAGAAGCCATGGACCACCACTGCTTGCTACCCCAATGGGAGAAGGAGCAGCAGGGAAACGCATTCTTTGCCCAGGATCGTGGGCTACTTAAAGATAGTGCCTGAAAGGTAACCTAATTTTTAATCTTAAAACATAAATAATAATTAGTTATTCTTTTTGAGTCCTTTTCCTTCATAAAGTAGTTTGGCACTCAAATGTCAAAACTTTCTATAACAGTTGCTCTATAGTTGTTCTATAACAGTTGCTTTTCCTTTTATGGCACTTTCAGTAGCCTTTAGGGAATGGGAACGTGTCCTCTAATGGAGCTGGAGGCAGGTATTGATTTGGAGCTTTAAGGCTGTCTACACACATATTGCTATCTACTGGCTTTTAATTGCTGTTGTTTATTCAGTTAAAAACAACATTATTGCTTATGACTAATCCTATCCAACATACAGTTGGAATCATATTAAATTTTGAGGGTAATTTGTTCAAGAAGATTGTTTGGGATGAATGAAGCTTTTATTTAGGGTTCCTTACTTTGCAGTTCTTAGAGATCTCAAAACGCTGTCTCCAGTGGTTTTTGACAGGCAGAATGTTGCTTTAAAACATATTAGCTCAGCAGAGTGAAAGCAGTTAGCCTGAAGGCGAGGGGAGGTGGAAGTGAACAGAAAGAGTTCTTTCTCTCCTCAAGTTCCTCGGTTTAGTTTCAGTGTTGCCATCTGTGTTCAGGTAAATAGATGACTGAAAGTTTGATCCTAATGAAAATGGAGAAATAGGGAATTCACATTGTACTTCTAGTATTCATTTTTAATGTTAGCTTTGTGTTGAGGTTTTTGAACGTTTGCATGGCTGATCATGCTTATGAGTGACTGCATCCTACAGATGCACATAGAAGAATCCTTGTTTATGCTACTCTGTTGTTTTATAAATGTTTCCTGGCGAGTCCAAGTCTGTATTACCTCTGCGTGATATTTTGTATGTGTTTAACCAGATATCAGTGACATTCCCTGGTATAGTTTTCCATTTCTGAGATGGTTTATATATCAGGTGACCCTTTTAAAGACTGAAGTAGAGAGACATAAAATTAAATGCTCCCTTCTGCAGTCCTTAATTTCAATGTTAATGATGGTAATAGCGGAAATAACCAGTGCCATTTCCTCTGTCTCCTTTACAAGCTTAAGAAAAATCTGTGTCACTAATTTGTTTATATAATGCATTTTGCAAACTAATTTACTAGATGTGGGAGTACAAATAATCCTTTAAATAGCATTATAGATTAAAGGACAGATTCTACCACCTTCATTCATATTAAGTTATGCCAAATTTTGCAAGCAATTCTTTTGACTTTAATAGGACAACTGTAAGGGTAGAATTCCACTGACATAGAACCTGATTCTTTTCCGTGGGATTTAGTTATATAGTTTTAAATTCATTGTACCATTTTATGCTCTCTCATACAGGTAGCTGTATATAATTAGAAGTTTGAGTTTCTAGCCCTCCTTCTCCCCATACTTTATTCATTGTTTGTTTTATAAGAACATGTGTATACTTCACAGTGAATTCACAGGAAGCTAACTTTTCTGAAGACCTTATAAACCAGGTATTAGAAAATGTGATGTATTAAAGTTCCTACTAAACTCAGCCAGTAACCAGGAAACATAATATATAACAATTAGATTAGAAAGTAAATGTGCATTAAGATGTCAGAAAAAATCAGTTGGTTTTCTGTGAGTTAAATGAAAATTTTTGGGAGGGTTATAGCCTTCTGTCTGTCATATCTTAATGATTTCATTTCGGAAAGTCATTAACATGAATCAGAGTAAGCAGAAGACTCTGTAGTCAGCCCAGGATTTGACAGTGACAAAAAATATTTGTAGTAATGCCATGGGATAATTCCCTGACAACAAAAAGTGTCTTTTCTAAAAGCTCTTCTTAAAAACTGGTTCCTCATGGCCAAGCGGACCAATAAGTTTAATTTCTTTATAATTTGTTTCTACATGCTCTTTTCTCTGTTCATAGCTTTTTTTTCTTGTCTGGACAGTTGTCAGTCCACACTGTTACTGGTTTTGATTTAAAGGTTTGCTTGTTGCTGCATTTTTTTGAATGAGGTTGGGTTTTAATTGTCATTCCTTTCATAAACACAGTCAAGGGCTTTTTTTACCTGATGAGCGTTGGTCACAACACTTGGACCTTCCAAATGTTCAAAAGCTTATATATATAGGAGAAATTTGCCAAATAAATCAAAAGTTGCAGGTAGGTAGACAAATGATGTATCTCACATACCATGCTTTCTGAATAATCTTTTAAGTCACTACATGTGTTCAAAAATTAACTAAATGTATGTTCTTTATGCATTTGGTGGGGTTTTATTGTTATATTTTTGTGTAGTCATTAAACGTGTTGCATGTACACTTTTAATATTATAGTTGTTATATTCCTTTAAAATAATTTCTTGCTGAAAGTTTAATCTCCTTAGAAAACAAGTCTTTGTGTAAGTTGGGTATTGCTTATTGAAAGAAGTGTAAATTGCTTTAGTTACCTAAGCTATCCTAAAGTATGTAACAAAGAAAAAGCTCACAAGTATTTTAGGAATAATAGGAACTATGATCCTAATTATATCATTAGTACAGCAAGCTATTCCAGCCATGAATGCAGTAAATTGCAGTAAAAATACTTAAATTTTATCAGGGATTGGTAGAAAATACTCCCTATTTTTCATCTCTCAGATCAGTCATGTAATAATTTCAACTCTTCTGTTTGTTTATAAATTCCAAGTTTTTCCATTCTTGTGTAGGTTAAGGATAAATTTAGGAGAATTCAAACAGAATGCTGGATAGCATGGAACAAGGATATAACAAGGATTGCACAACAGTGCAAAATTAAAACTAGCCACATCATGATCCTTTTTTTTTTTTTTTCCCAATGTAGACCAACCTTGTTGTCAAATCCAATTACAATTTGCTGGTTGACTGTCCCCCCCAGTCAGCCATTATGTCACTCATGAAAACAGCAGCGCTTAGTTACTTTCACTAATTGCTGTCCCCTTTTTTGATACAATGTTGTTGAGCTCCATTTCCGATTAGCCATGCAGGAAATAGCAAGGCTGAGGGCTCTTCAATTCAGACGTAGGAAACTATTACATTTGCTGCTATGTACTAAAAATCACAAGGAGTTGTTTTGGTTTGTGGTTTTTGTTTGTTTATTAGGCATAGAATTTTAATCCTTTTCTCCTAGCCAGGTTTTGTAGGATTTTTGGTAGCTTTTTAAAACATTGGGATGTGTTTATACACGTCTATATATACATATTTCTTAATGGCTGGTGGTTTTTTGAGTAGATTTATTTTAGAGAGGAGTATTTTCCCCTCTACTCTGCCCTGGTCAGGCCCCACCTGGAGTATTGTGTCCAGTTCCGTGCGCGCTGATATAAAAGATAGTCCAGCGGAGGGCTGCAAAGATGATTAAAGGCCTGAAGCATCTCCCCTATGACGAAAGGCTGAAAGAACTGGGGCTGTTCAGCCTAGAGGCTAAGAGCGGATCTTATTAATGTTTATCTTAAGTGTGGGACACAGAGGAAAATGTCCAGCCCTGTTCTCAGTGGTCTGTGGGGACAGGACAAAGGGCAATGGCTGCAAGCTGGAGCACAGGAAGTTCCGCACCAACATGCAGAGGAACTTTTTCACAGTGAGGGTGACAGAGCCCTGGGACAGGCTGCCCAGGGAGGTGGTGGAGTCTCCTTCTCTGCAGATATTCAAGACCCATCTGAACACCTACCTGTGTGATCTGTCCTAAGGAACCTGCTTTGGCAGGGGGGTTGGACCCAGTGATGTCTTGAGGTCCCTTCCAACCCCTATGATTCTGTGATATATATATACACATATGTAAATATACTACTGTAAAATCATAAATTTCTGTTAATATTGTTTAAAGGATTAATTTAAGATATGTTCTTTAGTATTTGATCTTTTAACATCCCATTTTTTTCTCTGTGTTGATGAGTTCAGTCTCCCAGAGGCTAGAGAGACATTTTTAACCTTAACTTGTTCCATCTTAATGTATGAGTACATTTAAAAGCACACATTTCACTCTCTTTCAAGTGGTAAACCAGTATTTTGTGTGATGTCTCCCCCTCTCAAGGAAAATAACTTTTTACATCCTTGTTTTGGTTTGTTTTCGTTCAGGGTTTTTTTGACAAATTTAACTTCAGAGATGATTACTCCTCTCCAACTTTTCTTTTGCATGGCTTAGAAATTAAAATTATTCCAATGCTGTGTAGCTATCCAGTTACGACTGATTTCCTTGCTACCAAACCTAAAGATACTCCATCTCTCCAGAGGTTTTGTTTTGAATTTCAGAGTCAGTGAATACCTGCTTAGTTAATGAAATAATATCTTTGAAGACCTAGCTAGAGTCAATACGGCAATTGGACCTTCAGACATGGAACAAGCTAGAAAAGGGATACCATTTTGTATAATTGTCTTAAAACTGTACATGTATATGCACATCTCATTTATTTTGAGGAGAGGAATTACAGATGGTGTGGAGAATGAAAACTACAAAATGCTAAAAATTCAGGATAAAAGTTAATTTAAAGGGAGTGTCCTGCTACAGTTACAGAAAGACTGATGTCTTTAGCAAAGTATTTTATAAAGCTTCTGGTATTTGAAGAGTTAATAGGGTTTGTAATACAGGCCTTGTTAATTAGGCTTTGTAAGTGTTAGGGCAAGACTACTGTGTGACAGCACAAGCACTTTACAGTACTCACAGTTATAAATAGTTTTATCTATGTATAGCCACATAATTTCTGCAGCACCATAGCTGATAGTATGAAAATTAATTTGCCTACTAAAGAACATATTATTTTAATAAGGCTTTTTATTTTCCAGGTGTGGAATATTTGTACTATAGAAGTGAAATACGTCAGGGTAAAGTGGGTTGGTTTGGGTCTTTTTTGGAACATGTCTGCCTTTAACAACAGGTATCTGTGCCAGCCTACACACTGTTACTTAGAGCTGCTTAATAATTGCTTTCTCTTGCAAGGCTCCTTGGCACTGAATAGGAATCAGCATGCTTAACCTTAATTAAAACAAATAGATTAATTTCTTACTAAAATGAAAGACCTCTTCTTAATTATTTGGCTTTATGCTATTTAAAAAAAATGTTCAATTATTTAAAGGCTGCTGTAATTTAATGAGCTTGAAAGATTCTGGACTTCATTAAATTTTATGAAATGACATGTTTTTTTCTTGACACACGAATTATTCACCTTATTTCTCAAGCAAAGTTTTCATCTTATTGGATGTCAATTTAAATCTTAAATTTTGAAAATTAAAATACTTTCTCTTACTTATAAGAATAACAATGAGTGCTTTCACTAGTCTTGTAGCTTCCATGATCAGCGCTTCTTGTGAAGAAGTGCACTCTACTTCCTTATTTATATGGAGTAGGAAACATGTAAACTGTAGGCATCTCAGGAAAGCAACAGAACAGGTGTTGGAGATGGTTACATCTATGCATGTGGTTGTCCACGAACAGGCTCTGAGTGGTCCAGGTGTGAGCCAGCTGCACTTTGGATGCGACGTTAGCAAATTAAATATGTTGACTCTAAAGTAAGTGTCAGTCTTGTTATTGCTTTGTTGTCAACTTTGACTGCTTCACATGAAGTTTAACTTTAAACCATGCTAAATCTAATTGATCATTTATTTTAGTCTGAGGCTTAAAAAAAAGGAATACCAGAGAAATAAATCTAAAAAAAAAAATTAATGGAAAACAAAGCCAGATTAAATTAATGTTTGATTATGAGGGTTTTTTACTTGGTTTCAGTAATAGGATAAGTCCATTCTTTCATTCTGTGGACAGAGTTAATATGCTCACACTATGCTTACTGCAGATATGTTTAGAAAAAGATCTCTGAGCTGTCCTGTATGCTGTGGATGCATCTGGTGTTTTAGTTTGGATAAAGAAGCGCAGTTTCAAAGTGAATCTCACAGTCATTCCACCTTACTCTGCTTTGGTTCATAACACACATGATTATTTGATTAATACAGACTTTTTTCCCTTTCGAAATGTTCCTCTATTCATAGAAAGCCCTTCACTGTAGACTTTGGAAGACAGTCAAGTTGTTTTTAAAGTTATCAAGCTTTTATTTCCAGTGGGTTTATCTTAAGAGACAGAAACTATTTGTAAGAAAAATTGGTTTCGGCACAGTGTTCTCAAATCCCAAACCTAAAATCTTGGGTTTAGGTTTCAGGGTGAATTTCATCAGGTTTATTGTATTTGTTTACAAATGGAAGCTTGTGCTTTGTTTTGATTTTGTATCAAAACAAAATATGAGTTGTGGAACTTGAGTTGTGGAACTCGAGTGTGAGGCTGGTAAGGCCCTGACACAGGCTGCCCAGAGAACTGTGTCTGCCCTGGATCCCTGGCAGTGTTCAAGGCCAGGTCAAATGGGGCTTTAGGCAACGTGGGCTAGTGGATAATGTCAGGGGGGTTAGAACTAGATTGTCTTTGAGGTCCCTTCCAACACAACCCATTCTGTGATTCAGTGATACTTACTTTATTCAGCTGCATCATTTTTTTTTTAAGCAAAGCTGCTTGACTCTTCCACATGCAGACAGTCTGCTTAAATCTATCTTTACTATAGCAGGATATCTGCTAGTATGATTTTATTATTTCATTTCAGGATGACCGACTGCTAGTTTATTAATGTTATTTTATGATGAAAAATTCTTACAAAGAAAACAAATATTAAGCAGTTTGGCATCACAGAAACATATTTTGGGAATATAGACTGATTAATGAAGGATATTTTAAATGATTTTTACTTGCTATCATAAGGTTCCAAGCTTCTTGGTAAATGGTACTGACTTTCTGTGCAAGTTCCAGTCATTTTGGTATAATCATCTTTACTGTACTTTGAAAAGATAAAGACTACTTCAACAATTTTTATTTTAATATGATAATAATGATAATGCTAAGAATGTGAGGGTGTTCTACGTTAATTAAGAAACGGTTTGAGGTTTTTGGTTGGTTTTTTTTTTAATAATTTGGTGTTTTGGCTGAACCATGGAGCTTCTTAAGTTAGTTGTGGGGCCAGAAAGGTGTTGAGAAATAAGTTTCATTGAAATAGGAAAAAAACATTTTTGCAGAAAGGAGTTGACAAGCAAAAGAAGTTCTCATTCCAGACGTTAACCTGCTTACAAATCAGTTGTGCATATGCTGAAACTTTTTTTGTGCATTTATCTGCAATTTTTGCATGGATATGTGTTTTGTTATTTAATTGGAAAATGCCACTAGTTGAGACCAAGATAGAGATTTCGACACACACACACACACACACCCTCTTTCTACAGGATAAATCTCTATAGTAGCAAATTGATACCATAGATATCAAGGAGAGATCATGCTCAACCAATCTCATAGCCTTCTATGATGTAATCACTGGCTGGGTTGATGGAGGGAGAACAGTATATGTCATCTACCTTGACTTCAGCAAGGCTTTTGGTACTGTCTCCCATAACATCCTGATAACAAAGCTGAGAGAGCATGGGATAGGTGAGTGGACAGTGAGGTGGGTTGAGAATTGGCTGTCGGACCGAGCCCAGAGGGTTGTGATCGGTGGAGCAGAGGTGGGGCAATGGCTGCAAGTTAGAACACAGGAAGTTCCGCACCAACATGCGGCAAAGCTTTTTCACAGTGAGGGTGCCAGAGCCCTGGGACAGGCTGCCCAGGGAGGTGGTGGAGTCTCCTTCTCTGGAGATATTCAAGACTCGTCTGGATGCCTATCTGTGCAGTATGAGCTAGGGAGCTGCTTTGGCAGGGGGGTTGGACCTGATGATCTCTTGAGGTCCCTTCCAACCCCTATGATTCTGTGATTCTGTGATATGTGTGTGTCTTTTATAATACTGTGTTTTAGCTTGCCGAGAAATTAAGTGCTTCTTCCTAGGTGGATGTTTCCTAAGAATTCTGTTAGTAAAGAATTACTACGTTCTCACCCAAAAATCTGTGAGTTTCCTATAAACAAATGCAAATGTCATCTGAAGACTTCATGTTAACTTTATGAAACCGATGGCAGATAAATTCTTTTTGTTAAAGTTACTGGGCATGTGCTTTTAATGTGGCAACCATTTGATATTTTTGTTCTGATTACAGAAGAAAAAAATCATTATTTTTAGTTTGAATACAGTAAATAAGCTTTGTATAAGCCTTTGCCAATGAAACTTAGTAGTTACTCTTCTTTAAGGTCTTTAACAGTTACTGTGCAATGTGTTTTGTATCCTCCTTCCTCCTTTTCATCCGTGAGCATCATCAAGAAATTCTATTTAATGGTTCAAGTTTCAGTCCATGACTACCCTGCCCCAATTTTGCCAGAAAAATATGTTCTGAAATATTTATCTCTCTCTCACTGTGGATTCACAAATGAATGCTTTTCTCTAAGGCAGAGGAAAAAGCATTAGCGAGAGAGAAGTGATTGCCAGTAGTTCTGCTGTTGCATTATGCTGACTTTATCCTATGCAGGATACATGCAAGCCTATTTCTTACTTTTATATTACATCTTCAGCTTTGTGAACATCATGACATTTTATTGGGAAAATATTTTCATTCGAAATAATATGCTCAGTTTCAAAGCTAATGCATTCTTCAATATTAGTAATTAATGTTATTTTCAGACATTTATTTCTAAGTAATTGAGCTTGTTGCAATTTTATTTCTTCAGTCAAAACAGATTGGCAGACCGAATGCGTACCAAATAAGAGCAGTTTCTGACTGGTTGTTTGATCTTGACTGTATCTGTTCTTCATAATCCTCTACTCATAAGAAAAGTGCCTCTCTTAATTTTTCATATCCTAGAGAACACTGATGAAGATCAAAGAGGTAAACAGTCCTCAAAAGGCACATGGTCTCTGTTTCTTGCTGTCCTTTTTCCATTCTCAGGAATGTTTCTCATTGAAAAACTGTTCAAAGCCCTTATCATCTCTGGAGGCATGGGATTTCTATCTTATCTAAGAGGAGGAGACGTTATTACTTCCTGCTTCCGAAGAAGAAAGGAGGTGAATTCAGTTGAGGGAATTGAATGCTTTCAGCTACTGTGTTGTATTCGCATTGGTCACTTTTCCAATTTTATTTCCATTACCAGATTAAAAGGAATAGCAAAGGTACTTACTTTCATAAGTATCCAACCAGCCAACATAAAGCTGCTGAGATCCTCACTTGGAATATACTGTGGCCCTGTTTTAAGCACCTGTACAGGATGCTGCTGTGACCTTTCAGTGACAGTGAGACTTTTTAGGAAAACATGATGGGGTAATGGCCTGTGTATGGCACCAGGCTGGGCAGTTGTTCACATGTGAAGACGTCTGGCTTATGAAAGACAGTTCGTGTGAACGATTTAGAGACTACCAAATGCAGTCATCTCTCTGGTACTGGAATGTAGAAGGTATCAAAAGAAGCCTGCAAAAAATATATAGCCAAAGAAGAGGGCTTGATTTTTTTTCTTTTGAGTGGCCTCTTAAGACAGGTATCCATCAAAAAGTACACAGTAGACCTTTTTACTATGTCTGCCCTGTAAAATTTATAGTCACAGGTCTGGGTTCACAGAAGCATGGGTAAATGCACTGTTAATGGATGCCAGGCTGTACCGTGAAATCAAGTTCGCAGTTTACAATATGAACTTGGTCACCTTTTAGGTCATGTGACCTCTTACAGACACGTAGCACCTCATACAATAGCATTTTTTCATTATTTATTTATAGAGATGGAAGAAGCAAAATTCATCTGCAGTTCAGATAACTGAATTGTAGAGAAACTGCATAGAGGTTTTCTTTGAGACTGCAAAACTTTCTGGAATTTTGGAAGATAGACTTAGTATGGAGTTGTGTTTTTATGACTGAATCAGCTGATGCATGCTTTTCTACCTTAACCTGTTACTGTTAAGGAACCTAGAATTATAATTCAAAGTAGGATGAGCAATTTTGTTTCTCCTAATTATTTGAAACATGTACAATGGGCACATTGGATAACAAAAGCTGGAGGAAGTAATTGGTTTTACTGTACCCAAAAAAATTGGATCAGATATCTGAATTAGAAAGGTTTTGTTATACCTTTTAAACTCATCTTCTCTAATTGTAGAAGAAAATTATACAAGGAGACAGTTTCATATGAAAAAGTTTTAAACGCTAATGAAATCAGTGTCATGTTTTTCTTTGTACATAATGTTATCAAATACATTTGATTTAGGCTTTGTCCATGTTGTCAGCAAACCTCTTAAATATGTTGTCCGTATCTGGCATGTGTGTATAGTACTCTCCAGTTGACAGTCTCTTGACATTTTCTTGTTCACTTACAGCTGTGTTATGCAGAGAATATAACATTTCTCTTTATACCAAAGTGATATGAGTCATGAATCTAGCTCTTCTCTAATGACATCTCATTCATCTGGTAGCCATGTCCACTTCTACACCTTTTCATGAAATATGCTTTCCTTGTAGTCATGGGGAAAAAATCTACGGCAAGAAACTAATGGAATTATTGAGATATAGTTTGAGTTTTCTTCTGTGTTCTGTGCATTCTGTGATACAAAGAGGCTTACCATCTTTATTGAGAACAAGCATTTTCGAGGAAGTTCCTTGATTGCTTTTTTTCTTAAGGAGTGTTATGAGCAGCCACCACCTCCAGCAACTCCTGGGGATTCCCACTGCTCAGCCCAGAGACCCTGGGGTCTCCAATTCAGGCCAATGGATGTGGCTGCTGCTTCAACCAATAGTAAGTCTGGCCTTACGCGAGGCTGATGACTTCTGTCTCCTTTTTGCTACTCTGCTTGGAACGTAGCACAGTGAAATGCAGACACGATAAACAGAAAGATTGCTCATGAATTCAGTCGGTGGCATTTTTCAAAATCTCCTGGCATGCATTTTGACAGTCACAGAAAGAGATCTTATTTCTAAGATTATCAATTGCCAAACTGTTTTTTATTCCTCTGAACTTAATAAATTCATTTGAGGCTGACAATATTTTTCATAAGTATATTTTGAATGAGAGTCATTTTCAGCTGTTGTATCTTCATTTTTGTAGAACCAGAGATTCATGACTCTTCAGAATTTTTAGGGGTGTTTATGTTTGCACTTAGTTACCTTTTTTTTTTACATGCAGTACCGGTAAATTATTAATCTTGGATGTTTTACCAACTGAACAATGTAATAAAAAACATTTCTAGAAGTACAGCAGTCTATTTTTTTTATCACTCAGTACAATAGGATGACAACCTGTTGTATTTCCTCCTGACTTAAATCCAGGAGTTCTGTCAGTTTCCCCACCACCACTTTTGAGGGCATAGGTATAGTTAAGTTTTAGTTTGACATGTTTGACTAGGAATACGTGATCTTCCCAAATTCTCCTTGTTTTTGCTTTTTCCTCCAATAGTTGCTAATTCCTAGTTCTGAGTCATCCATCAAGACTGGCCTTGCAGTACATTTAGCTTCTCCAGTGACTCATCATTGATTTGATGTAGGTAAGGAAACTGCAGCTGGCAGGTTAGAGCAGTTCATGTCACAAAACCATATATGAATAAAGTGCAAGTGAGCTTTGACAGTTCAAGTATATTTTTAATTTGACTTTCAGAGAACCCTAGAGGTCCCTATATGTAATATAGAATGGAATTATTGCAGTAGTTAAACTGACCTGAATAGGTTATATATATACCTGAAAGTTATTTTATATACACACACACACACACACACACCTTTATTGGCTTGTTTTTCTTTTCTTTCTGTCTTTTCTTGCTTTTCTTTTTTCCCCAGTGTAATGTGAGAATCCTGTGGTGCAAGTATCAGTTCCAGGTTGCTTTGGTCACTTTCTGCAGATTCCCTGAAGGGTAGTCCCCAGGAGCCATGGTTGAAAAACACTAATAGAGTTCTCAGAGTAGAGAAATTGCGCATGAATAATTATGTGTTTAGTTGAATTGAAACATGGCTTTGAGGTTTCTTTTTTGTTTTCTTAAGCTTAAACCTTCAAATTTTTAATGTATGTAGTTTGATTGAGATATCATTCTAACCTTTGTTTTATCACTGAAGAAATGAGTGAATTTCTGCTGCATTCTGAGTATTTTGTAGTTAGTGTGACAAAGTGCTGTCTCCTGTCAAGGCTCAGACACCAAACTGCAGTTTTCTGCCTGTGCTGTTTTGTATCCTCAAACTGAAGTTTGTATGGGAAGTTCTCATTTCACCATCACTTTTGTGATGTCAAAAATCCCCAAAACCAAAGTTTTGGGGAAGGAAAATACACATCAGGGGACTGGTTCTCAATGGGCATGCATACTTGGGAAGAATTTGTGGTTAGTCATTTAGCTGAAGATATGGTCAATCTCTTAATTTCCTTATGGAAGAGTTAAAAGCCTAACTCTACTGCTGAAATGCATTTTGAAAGAATTGGGAACCATTAGCAGAATGCTTGCACTCTGCATTTGTGCTTCAGAAAATCAAGCCTCGTGATGTGAAAAAACCCAAGCGAGACTGACTTCCTCCCTTTGAGAGCTATGGGTTGTAGTAAAGCAAGTTTAAATTTGAACTCAGATGCTTGATTTGTTAGAATTTGAGTAATTCATTAATCAGACTGTCATTCATCGAAGCGTTTAATCTCTTTTTGCTTCTGCAGTAGCCGGATTCTTTAGCAATTTTGAAAAGGTTACTTAAGTATCGGGCTTCTGCAAGAAGCAGCTGTTTTGCTGGTAGTAAGTCTAGCAACAATACCAGTGTTAGAACATAGCACTTGTGTGTAGATCTTAAGGTGCTTTACAGAGAAAGTTATAAGTCCGTGTAAACAAGCTGCAATGTACAAATGTGAGAACTGGCCCTGTAGTAACGTGTGTAGTTTTCTTGGTAACAGTGGGAGAAGGTTTTTTCCCTTCCATCCTCTCCCAGTAGCTGCCTCCCCAGCTGAAAGTATCATTCTGGTTTTTGGATTGACCTACAAATCTGCAACAAAATTGTTTGCTAACTGAAACCTGTGGAAAAAGTCCTCTGGCCCAGAAAAAGAGATATCCCTGAGGTTGTATATTGATATATTGAGTCTATCAGCAGACTCATGAGTAACCTTGTTATCCTAAAACTTGTGGTAGATTTGATTCTTTTCTAGTCTCTGAAACTTAAAACCAAAGTGAAGAAATGTACTTTTTACGAATGTTACTTAAAACCCAAAACAACAAAGCTGATGACTTAAACTGGGAGAGCTATTAAGAAAAAAAAAGAAAAAAAGAAAAAAGAATGTGTGTTTAGAGAAAGGGTCATTCATTTTTCATCTGCAGGGAAGCACATGCACAAGAGCGGCATCTTGGTGCCTGTAAAGACTGTTTTTCCATATATATGGCTACGGTGTGTAGCTGTTAACTCAAGCAACTTGTTCTGAGCACATTTTCATTGTCTGCTAATCCTTGTTCTTCAATTACTGAATGAGCTTTGGCTCTGCATTACTGTACGGTTGTTTTGATTCCATGGGAAAGGTATGTTGTGAAACCTTCACCTATGTGATTGCTGATGGAAAGTGAGAGTCAGTTGATTATCTTGTGGAGGAAAGTAATGATAATGCAAAAACTTGCTGCAAATGATAGTGTCCCTGACATTGCTTTTAGAAATCATTTTTATTAGTTTAAGAATTCAACAATTGAAGTGCTCAGAAAACTTCTGCCCAAATTATTTTTTCCAATGAAGAATGCAATTTCTAAGAAATTGAAATGTTTCACTGAGTGCTGTGTCTTCATCGCTTGGATGCTGAACCTCATTCAAGGTCTGTACTGACTTGGTATGTACTACACAGTGACTGCACTCTTGACATGCTAAAATGAGAAATGAAATTAATATGTGTAATAAGGCAGAGCTAACTGAAACAGATTTAACAATGATTAAATGAAATAAAAATATTTCAACTCAATAGCAGAAATAGATACTCTGTACTGATCTTTTTTTCAAAAAACCCCACCAAAAACCAAAACAACAAAGAAACATTTTGAAGCTCCTGTACACAAAAGAACAATGTTGTAACTTTTTGTCTTGAAATACTATTTTCTCACCACATTTACAATGAAGACACGCAATGGGAATAATGTTTGATAGATGCCATGCATATTTCTGTGCACAGTGAAAAGTTTACCACAAGGCAATGCAATTTGAAAAGGCAGAGCAGAGTGAGTACTAAGTGCTTTCTACCTGATGCACAGGTCATTTCCTGCTAGAGTAAAGAATTCATCGATCAGCACCTGCTTATTATGTTCCAAGTAAGCTAGAGGTTCTTAAAGTACCATAATCATAGTCAGAAATCTGAAAGAATTGATTTAAACAAGGTAAAAAGTTAAAATAAACCTAATAAACAAGGCTAGAACAAGCAGCGTGATGGATGAATCACCAGGGAAGGCTTTAGCACAGTATCAAAATACATCATGAAGTAATGCCTTTGGAGGGCAAAGTTGTTTGAGACATTTTTCTTTTTTTTTTTTTTACTATATAGGACTAGAAAAACATACAAGTAAACAACAACAGAAAATGAATATATCTAGTAAATAGCTATGATACAGATTTTCATTTTCGCCTTAGTGTTATTACCAGATACTGTCACTGTCTTCAGTATATTAAAACCTGAAATTAGATATTATGATGCTATTTAATAGTATGCCAATATTGTGATAGAAAATAAATTCTATAAATGAATATTTAGAAATGAATACTGGAATGCACATTTCAATTCTGTGCTGTTTGAATACAGAAGAAATCTATACTTTCACATTATTCAGACCTGCAAAACGCTGGGTAAATACATAGCCCAGATGGTGTTTGTCATCCACAATACTGTAATTCTCCATTCTGTATTATCTCTTCGTGTTTTTTAGAAGAGCTGTAGTTCTTGTCTCTACTGTAAAAAGGGAACTTGCATAAGAAAGTTACGGGATGTGTTCAGCAAAACAAACAAACAAAAAGTTCAGGGGTCAGCATGTTTTCATTTGAGCTAACCTGAGCTTTATTTCCTTAAGGTAAGTTTTTTAGAAAAACCCACAAGTTAACTGATGCAAAAGATGTGCAGAAGCTTGTATGTGGCTATAGTTTTCTTTTTGACAGGACCCAAAGAACCGTAGATACTGTTTTTTCTCCTTTTCACTTTTCCAGAAGAATACTTAACTTCTATTAAAACAGGTTTTTAAACATTGCAGTAACCAAATAATCTGTAGCAGTGGGGAAACCCTGCTGTAAAAAATCATAATTTGTTAAAAAGTACATCTCTTGAAAAATAAACACTTTGATAAGTCAAATCCAGTATGCTGCTTGCATGTAGTTTTGATCTGGAACAAATGCTTACCAGTCTGCTGTTAATTTTAAATTGATGTTCAGAAATCTTTGAATTGCATTACTATCTCTCTGACTTACATCACTGTCTTTATGAGTAACTTGCATGTGCAAAGAATTACTTTACAAGCTTTTGAGTGCTTATAGAACTTGCTAGATTTACAAGAATTATTTGTTATTTGTAATTCGTGTGATTTTATTATCATAACAAAAAAAGTCCCCCTGTTTTCTGGTTACTTCTCTGGATCCATTACATTAAACAAAAGTCTTGCAAGCTTGTGTTAGTACTTGTCATATCTTGCAGAACCTTCATAAATGCAAGAAAGCCAGGCCTTGTACTTGCTAGATCAAACCGATTGACTATTTTTAGGTCTGCACCTTTATGTATAATTTATTAATACTTTTGAAAGATCGACCATGCTGTACTGCTTGCATGGATAGTGAATTCTGCTTTGGGCAAGAATGGGACTAGTTTGGATGTGATGATACTAAAACGATCCAGCACAGCAGAATAAAGAATATTTATTGATTATATAATTGCATTCTTTGCTGTAAATGTTCTGTATGAAGTAAGGAATACTGTATCACTAAGAAAAATTTAGAAATTTGTGGGGGGTAGAATTCTAATAATGCCAGGGCTGTCAGATAATCTGTATTATTATGAAAAACTAAGACTGTAAATGGATAAATGTCTGTAAATGGAAGCTTGAATAGTCAACTATCAAAACTATTGTAAACTTTCATGACTTGTCTGGTATAAAAATTGGAAGGAAGCGGGAGAGAGAAAGGGAAATTTTCCAGTGCTTCTGAGGCATGTAAGAACTAGAGATCACAGACTCTCTAGTTGTGTTATTAGTAGCTATTATTGGAATACAAATAGCAAGCTGCTTAAAATAAAGTATTTAAGTTTGTTCCTTTGCTCTAAGATTGCCATAGTCTGGTGTTTTTAGGGGAGGTGTTTTGTTTGCTAGGTGTTTTTTTTAAATAGAAATTTTTGGATGGAGGTAGTATGTGGAATATAGGAGGTTTATTTTGTATGCTTCTGCTGTTTGTGGATAAGAAAGGCATTTAATGAATTGTGAGTTTCACACCAAATACTCTGCCAGTCTACTTAGAGAAAGCAGCGGTTATCCTAGTGCAATGCAACTGCTCTTAGATAAGCATGCCAGTTAGATATAAAGAAGGGTGCAAGAATAAACCTAATGAGTTTTGTGACATTCTCACCTCCCAGATACAAACCAGCAATATGTTTTCATGCACTATTTATACAGGAAGTAGAATGAACAATAATCTAAATAATGAATACTTAGGAGGAACTTTCCTTAAATAGCAACTTACCAAAATATGTTAACATGCCATTTCTGGTGATGTTCTTGTAGCTTGCATGACACAAAGGATCTAAATACCAGTAGAAGTTCTATTGTGTTCTGGAAATACGTATGTTTTACTTTAACTGGACAGAACTTACAGGTTCTTAAGAACATCGAGGAGTAATTTAAAAAAAGTGGTAGTTTAGTGGGTAGAGCACTCTGCCAAGTTTTGACCAGCAAATGAGGTTGGAATTGTAGATTTCTAATAATCAGAGATCTAGGTTGTATTTACAAAGTTTGAAATCTTGTTTGGTTTGATACGTTCTATTTGGATTTAGAAACATTGTAAAAGTTGGTCTTTTTGTGTAATTTAGAAAATATGAAAAATACCTGACTTTCCAACGTTATCCAACATGGATTTTTTTTTTTTTTAAACTTTTCACAATATCAAAACTCAGAACTGTGGCCTGTTGAATTACATACAAGCTGAAGGGTGCTATTTAAGGTTTAACCTCAGAGTTATTCGTCTCTCTTCTTTATAAAACTAAACTGTTCATCAGAGCTCTCATTTCTGCTTCAGAGTTGTTGTGTGAGCTTGGAGGTACCATCTGCCCTAAGGCCTTAAGAGGCAGTATTTTTGCTTAATAGCATCCACAGCAATGCATACTTCTCCCCTTTCCCTGGTCCTCTGTTTCCCACTCGCTGTGGCAGCCTCACAGCAGTTCCTATCAACAGTTAAGGCAAATGAGGGATCTTTTTGGATGACCATCTTCTGCATGAACCTTGTTCCATGTGTTTCAGATTGTCTTCTTTTCATTCTGTCTTTTCTTTCCTCACTTCCAAGCCAGAATCTGACAGAGTATTTTGTGCCAGCACATGCAAACAGATTCCTCTTTTGAGTCCTGCAGTTTGGTGTTATGCAAATGTTGCTTTGTAGGTGGGATCCTTGCCATTTCTACATTTCTTCCAGTGTTGAATTTCAGCTGTGTGTCCTGCTATGGACACATGCTGTATTGATACTAGCTGCTTACATAGTCTTGGAGAGAACAGGTTCTTCACAAAAGACCAGATCATTAGGTTCTTTAACCTTTGGTCTGCAGCGATCAACCCCAGTGCTATTAGCCTCCCAGTACTATTCGCCTACTTTTTCCTCTACTTGTTCAAGGTTTATGGAAAGACACAAGTCCCTTGCCTTTCACCCAAAGGAGAGTTTCAGCTACTCTCCCTGGGGAGAATCACAAATTTCACTTACTGCTTTGTCGTACTCATGCTACCAAAAAAAAAAGCTTTGGTCTTGAGTATTTGGCATTAAGTGACATGGCAATCTTCACCTCTTTTCTCAGCCTTTCTCATGAACGATACTGGTCAAAACCAGTATGCTCGATGGATTTTTATACGTTTCCTAATCTAGCAAGCCAGTTGCACTGACATTTAAAAATCTGTAAGTATGTTATAAATTAGTGACCTGAAAAAAAAAAAGACACCAGAAAATGTCATAAAGCATTAGGAAAAATGTAAATATTTAAGGCGACTAGCTTAAACTTAATGAAAGGTTTGAGCTTAACCTATGGGGAAATAAGTTTCTTCACACTTAAATATCCTTTTATTGTTTATTCAGTAAAAAAGTGAATGATGGAGGAGATGGGATTGGTATTATGAATAACCACATCAGGTTATTGTATCTGGGTGAAATTTTAAATATACTTTTTTGTTTAATGTGTGTTGGTTTCATATTTTACGTTTATGCTGCATTCTAAGAGCTGTAATTGCAGAATATTTAATAAAAACATATAAAAATAGCGATGCATTTAGGAAAATGCAGAAAATAGGAAGCAGAGCTATTTTTTGGATGTTTTTTATAGAGTTTCTCGTGTGGTAGTGTGTCTTTTGTCTCCTTCCTTATACACCCTGCAGATGTAAAATATGCATTGACTTGAAAGAACTCTTAGCTTCAGATTAAAAATAAATTTGTGGATTTACCTACTTATCCTTCCTATTTCTTTTGCAGAAAGGTAGTGCTCTAAAGGTAAAAAAAAAAAAAAAAAAAAAAGAGAGGAAAAAAAAGCTGTTTGCTTTTGTTTGAGGTCAGTTCTATTGAGTTAGGCCTGAGGTCCATTGGAGACACCTGAGCTAGGGCACCTGCACATGCTATATGATAAGCTACGTTCCCAAATGCTTTCTTGACCTGAAACAATTTATGTCCTATGGATTTCCTGAGCCAGATGTGGAATCTTTGTATTTTAAAATATGTTATATCCCTCCTTGCATCTATGGAAACTTGTGGCATCTGCACCATCTGATGGCATTGGAGTCCCACAGCCTAGTGTCAACCTGTAACAATTTACCACTTACTGAGTAGATTCCTTGTTGGCTTCATTTGGTGCTTCTAGGTCTTCTGTGAGAAGACACGATGGGCAGTGAGTCCCTGCCTGCCCCTGTTTACACCTTTCATGGTTTTTACATTTCTGTCATGCTCCCTTGATTCCTCTCCCATGTCTTAAGTTACTAAATTGTTTCTCATACAGGAATCGTTTCCACACCTTTTCTAATGCTGTTACGTTTTTTGAGATTGGGTTTGGGAAACCCCTGTTCACAGTATTTAAAGTAATGATAGCAGTGATAATGGTACATGATGGGAGTGTAATGATGTTCTCTGTGTTGTTCACTATTGCTTTTTTAGTAATTCCAAAGAGTTTGTTTCTCTAAGCACTGCAGAGCACTGAGATGCTGATTCGGAATGGTGTTGGTCAGCTCTGAATTTATTTTGTATGTGAAGTTAGAATTGTAGCATTTTGCACTTTTGGTATTGAGTTTCATCTGCCATTTTAAGATCTGTTTTCTCAATCTTGTGAAGTTCTTACGTCATTCTCCACAGCCTACTTTCATCTGCACTACCATGAGAAACTTAGTATCATCACCAAATTTTGTTACTCCATTTTTCTCATCTTTTCTTTCCCCTTCTTCTGTTCTAATTGTGTGAAGAAATTTAACAGCTATGACCCCAGAGAACTGTAGTGGTGATGTATTTCAGTGTGAAAATTACTGACTTTCTCTCCTTCTTCCTACTTTCAGGCAATTACTTATTCATACAAAGCCTCCTCTTTCTGCTGCTCTGAAGTCTTGGGTGGGAAAGGGAGTGGGATGTCAGTGAGAACTTCTGGAGGCACATGTAAATCATATGAACTAGATCCTGCTTATGTGCATGGTTTTTTGCTTCTTTCAAGAAATTGTCTTAGATCACGAAGCAGAAGTTTCATTTTCAAATGCTCTTTCCCCCAAATATTGTTTTTCCACGCATCTATTCAATTTCTTATAGTTTCTACTAATTTGTCCATCAGATGCATCGAGCTGGTATTGCACTGTCCTCAGTCTTCCTTTCACCACTCCCAGTATTACCATTACGTAGCTTTTTTAAGATTTAAAGGCATTTCTTCTGTCACATTTCTTAGTCACCTGGTGTTCATGCAGAAGCATGTGTGCTACTGTTTGTTTTTCTGAACCTCTTAAAATACAATTTTTTTCTGTTTTCCTGCTTTGATTCTTGTTAACCTCTGCTGTAGCTTTGAATAAAAAAAGGTTTGGTTTTGTTTTTTTAACTTTTGTGTTCTTTGGCACTTGGCTTCACTCTGCACCTCATTTGACAAACTGGCATCTGACCTTTATTTCAATAGGCTGCAGTTACTCTCTATGTTAAATTTCTGTTCTCCCTGAATAGACACTGAAGCACATGAAATGAGGACATCATTTAGCCTTGATCCTGCTGTTTGGTCAAATTCACATATTTATTTTTTAAATTGTGACTTGTAGTACTGCATACTTGTGCCAGGGAAGTAATTTAGAGTACTGTTCCTTTTGAATCCGGTTACAGCTGTGCTTTGTTGTTTTCAGAGTGGGCTACAAATATCCTTGAAATCAGTATGTTTGCAGAGAGCTCAAGAACTTCCACTGGTAACAGTAGAAGAAAGTTTTTGAAAATATTATCTTTGAGCTATGTGTTCTGCTGGTAGTTTGAATTTTTATTCTAAGCCATTGCATAAGCCTTCTGGAGTTGGTAGTAATCCATGGCTGTGCAACCTACTGGTGAGCAGCAGAACCAGGGAAAAATGTGGGTTGTGCTAAAGTATTTGTGGTGAAGGCATGTCGTTTGGAAATACCTGTCGTGTTCTTCATAAAAGACAGGCTTTGCAGTGACTTGCAATAGAACTGATCTTAATCATATCTGAAGAAAATTAATAGATGTTGAGTTCTTACAACATCGTTATCTGTTGGTTTTGTATTCTCACATTCCGAAAATCGCTATTACTCAATCTATGCTCGTGGAAAATTGCATAAGTAGCACGTTGCAGCCTTAGTCATAGTAAAATATAATAGTTACAGTGTGTACTCTACCAGAGCGGAGACATTAAAAAAGCAGAAATAGAAATTAGTGATGTTATAAAGAGTACATGGAATCTTGGTGGCTTCCAGAAGTGTCTCAGTATTATATGCTACCTCACTGTGGGAAAATTATTCTGTCTTTATGACTCTCTGTTTATGATGTATGTAAAATTATTCATGTAAAGCCTTTGCAGAGCATACATTTCCTAGTGTTAGAAGAATATGATGAGTTTGTATATGTTGTAAGTCTCCTTTTGTAGGAGAAAAAATGGAAAAGCATTAGGTGTTCTATAAAAGGAAAACATTTGTAGTATTTATCCAAAGATATTTTTATATGAAAGAGTCTTAATTGTACACGGACAATATATCACGCTATGTGAAAACACTGTGCAAGGAGAAAAGACCATTTCATTCCAAAGGTGTTCCAAAACACCCAGTCTGTGGTTCCTACTGTTTCCACGCTGTTTTCAGAATGTTCTAGTTAGAGCAAGCCATGGCATAGATGGATGGGCGTTCTTCCTCATGCTTTTACTGCCGGTTCGAGAACGATTCATTCTCACCTAATTCATCACAAAAGACTGGTTAGCTTTAGTTTTCTCTTCATGCTTGCAAGCACAAAATTCATGGCCCACCTTTTCTTGGTCTGTAGATTTTTGTCTTCTCTTGGACCTTCTACATGAAGTCTTGCAATTATTAAAAGGTCAAAAATATGTTGCTTACCTTCTCCTCCACCACTCCTAAAGATAGTTAGTTAGTCTTATACAAAACGTTGATGTTGGATAAAATTTCAAGCATCACTCACTCATAAAATCTGCAATTCAGTCCTTTTTTTTTCCCTGCAGATGAGTGTTGGAATGGAGGATCTGGTTCATTTTTTCACCTTAAAAATGTTTCCTCCTGCATTATTGCAACCTGTGAAGAAGACTGATGGAACAGGCAGGTAGCTTGTTTTGATTATGTTCTTCAAAAATAGTGATGAACTGGGGATCAATATGGAAAGGGACCTCTTGCAACTTAAACTGGTGAAATTGCTTAAATTCTCAAGACAGGCTTTCGTTGAAGACAGTCTTCTCAGTTTAGTAACTCAGAGCTTTGGCAAGTGTAGATAGGGGTTTTTTTTTAAGATATTTTAGTTCTCATTGCTAATGTTAATTTTCCAAATGTAGCTAGGTTTTAGTCTTCTATCGTGGTTAATTTGGTTCAGCTGCATAGTGTCGTCATAAATTTATTGCATATTAGCTGACTAAACAGGCTTGAATTCCCAAATAAACTGAACAGGAGAGAAACAAAGGTTGGAAGACCCCAAATAAGCTTCTCAAAATCATTGATGCTTGTTTAGGAGAAGGAAAATGCTGATTTAAAAAAAGTGTTTACAGTTTTATATTTGCCCTTGCAATGTTTATTTACAGTCACAGAGGTCTTAGAAGGATCCTGTTATATTATTTGTTCTCCCATATAATTTTGAATATCTTTGAGAAAATATTTTTCCGCTGTCTTTTCTAATGCTTTATGTCTTTTGTTTTTAATGAATTAGTGTTGACCAAAATCCACTGATATGTCTGTTTTCCTACTGAAAACCATTTCACTTCATTTTTTTCCAACTCATAATTTCCCAAACTGAAAAATATTTATTACAGATAGGATTTTTTTTTTATTCTACCATTCAATTAATATTTGTGTGAAGAGACAATCGGGCTAATGAAACTACGAAACATGTGTTCTGTTTAAATGAAATTTAAAATATGTTCAAGTCTTAGGAAGGCACAGTGGTTTAGATCTGCTGTTCTTTCATAATACAGTTCCATTTCTACAATAAAGAATATTAAGGCTTATGAATGTTACCAAAGATGGAGTGTGAGCTCTACTTGAATGCATTATTTTTAGCTGCTCTGTATGTGAAGGCCAGGTGATATTTGTAAGTAGCATAAAACCCTATTCACATGAAGAAAAAGTATTTTTTCATGTTGGAAGGAACTTGGAGTCATTGGAAGAAGATGTTTGATTAGTATTCGTGGCATAAAGAAAGTTATTTTCAGGGTAAAGGAATTTGTGAAAAGATAATTGGTTAGACCAACATTCTCATTAACCTAATTTGCATTAAATGCGCTACTGTGAATTGTAGTTATTGCTTTTTCTTTTGAAAGGCATGCTTTGTTAACTTATTTTAAAAGCCTAGTTAAACTACAGTTTAAGTCATACCCTTTAATTCAGCAGTACAATATGAAACTGAGGATCTGTTATTACCAACTTTGTGAGTATGGAGAATCATAAAGCTGTTCTTGATCCCAGTGGATTTTCCTGATGAAGTAGGTTTGTTTAGCTGCTTCACATCTGGTCATTTGCAGGTACTGGAAGCATTCTACTAATCCTTTAATTTAATTTTACTCCTTTGTAATAGCAGAGGAAACCTTTTCCTTTGTGACACAGTATGAGAAATAACTGAAGGAGTCTTGGGGATATTGGAAGAAAATACTTATGCCTTTGTTCTAATAGTCTGAAGACTTTGAGGGTATCTTGGTTTAATAATTTTTCAATGAAACTTCTTAACGTATGTAACTAAATTGAGCTGTTAAAGTAATTTGCACTTTTTTATTCTCGTTTTAAAATCATGAGACTGAAGAATGAATTTGGATTTCTTTAATTTTCAGTATTAGGTATTCCTTATTAGCAGTATTCTAGATATTTGGAAACGGTGGGATTTATTTACTGTTGTGTGCAATTAAGAGGAAGGCACCTTTGTCAGCAGTAAATCAACTGTGAGTGCTCAAGTCGTGTATTTGCATCTGCAGATAGATACATAAAGAAAGAATGTATTTTTCCATATTCCTGAGCATAGCCAGCCATCATGGAACCTCGTGTTTGCGTATTACATGAATATCTATAAAATTAGGCTTCTTCTTAGGTATGTATTCAGAATAGCAACATCTGGAGGATTTGAATGTAAACCAAAGCCTGGCTGATTGGGCAAGGTTGTGTATCAGCCTGGTAGTGCTGAGCAATGTTGGATAAACCTAGTGAAAACAGGGACATGCACATTCAAGCTGGTCATGGTAATGGTCAAAAGTACCTAGATAAATACTTGTCTGAGAAGGTTACTTTCTTCCTGGAATGGTTCTGAAGATGATGATGGACCTTCCAGGTACGCAGTGCTTAATATACAAGTACATTGCATACCCAATGAGAATGCATGAAATGAATTATAAATGCACTTTAGATATATTAGAAAAAAAGTTGTGGCCAATAAATTTTACATTCCAGCTGGGAGGTGGTTAGGTCTCCCCTTTTTATTGTTAGGCAAAGAAATATGCCAGTTACTACGTCATTTTGCTGCTTATGGTTTGCAAAACAGAAGCTGGCTGATGGTTGCACTATTGAGTAAAATTGCTGAAAGCAAGGCTGAACTCCACTACGTTTTGGGACAGGCAGGCAATGGAAAAGCAGCCAGTTTTGCAGACAGCACGTTGCCTGTTCAGATTTGTGGGCAGGGTTCAGGCAGCGATTCAGGGATTGTCAAAAGTTTGAATGGCAGTTGGGCTGTGGAGAGCCAAATAGAAGGCAAGTGCTGAGCTGTTGGTAAAGCCACTGAAAACTTCCTCCCGTGCATTCATTTTTTACTGGAGGCTGGGAAAGAAAACTGTTGCATCTCAGCTAACTGCTGGACTAAATCCCAGGGATTTATAGGTGATCTGCAGTTCATCACCACGCAGTAATTCAACAGTTGTTGGGTTGGTTCTTTTCCAGTAGAGCTCCTGAAACAGCTATTTGTTCGCAAAGCACATGATCTAGGAAGGCATATGGCCCATACTCTGCATCAGCAACATTTGCTTTGTTACTCCAGACCTTTGGCCATGGTTTTGCCACCCTAAACTTTCATGTTTCCTCTGTCACAGACCATGCTAATTTTTTTCTGAAATTCTTGTGTGCTGTGTTTCATTGAAAAAATGTATAGAGCTGCCTCTCACAACCCAGCGTGGTACTGCAATGGAAATATGAAAACCAAAGTAATGACCCAAGCACCCTTATAGGGGGAGGAAGTTTTACTGTCTTGTAAGAATGTGGTAGGAGGCTAGAAGATTCTGCAACTAAGGTTACATAAGTAGACTAATTAGCCCTATTTAATGTTTCCTTTAATTTGGTGCTGTAAATATATGAGTTGGAGCTTGCGGTTCAGTGCCTTTTTTTGACATGCTGGAGTAGGGACTAGTTCAAGGACAAGAGGGTCTGGAAAATGTAGCTACCATGCAACAAGATTGTTTACTTGACCTGTACAAAAAGATATTTAGGATGCTTGTAATCCATTTGGAGAGAGGTTTGCGTGCTTTCTAAGAGAAGTTCTGTCTATAGCACATTCAGAGCTGTTCCGAAAAATGCACTCTCCAAATGATGTACGTATTCCTAGTATGTTGTCCAAATCTCACTTTTCAATGAAATGTTAGCTTGTTGACATAGCACCCTGCGCTCCCTCCTTCAGTCTTGAATTTTATTGCACCTTTTTTAGTACTGTTGGGCAAATGTTTAAAATGTCTTTCTGTAGAACTTTGGCTTAAAGAAATATAATATTGTGAATGCAAGCAGCCTGAAAATTAAATGCAAATTTATTGAAGACATGACATTTATTGAGTGAATTTATATCTGTAGCTTTGGGATCTTTGGAGAGAGCTGTTAACTTAAAAAAAATGCTATTTTTTATTTCTTTTCTGTAGGGGATTCCTTTACACAGTTCCGATTTGCTGATGAGAAAGAGTGGGAAAGAGAAAGTGTATGTCATAAACAGGTAACAAAATTGTCATTCCAATGAGATTGTATGGATAATCACCTGGCACAGAATACCTAGGCAGTTGTGATGTCAGCAATAAATTGTTTAATATAACGATAGCAGCCTTTATTCTGTGTATTTTTTATTAATTTGTCTCTGGTGCTGGAGGCTCTTGGGTATTATCTGTGGGTTTTTTTGGGTCATATTTTTTTTTTCTTTCTATTGAAGACTAATCAACGCAGCAGTCTAGGTTATTTTAGTAAGACTTGAAGAAAAAGGAGCAGCAAATCTGTCCAGTGAAGGGAAAATAAGGGGCTGTCTCTTTGCTTTACTGACATTAAGTCAGGCTTTCTTTTTTTCAGCTGTATTCAAGGGAAGATAGTTTAGTAAAATGACTTCAAGCACCTATATGAATGTATTCATATATTTGACTGTGATGCTTGTTCTAGTTCTCAAATTAACAGTTCATATTCTCTGGTTGAACTTCATCTACAAAATGACTATGGGGCCAACTAATTTCTAGGTTATTTGTGTGTGGATTCTTTATGATGGAATTAAAAAGGGGCAAAGCAATAGGAGTCAGCTGTTTTTCATATCAGGATACTGGGAAGTGTCTTAATCTCTGCAGATGTCTTCCTCACTTAAGTCATCTAAATTAATTTATGATAAATGCCTTTGTCTTCCAAGCTTTTCTTAAAATTGCTTTGAAACTCTGCTTAAGTATTACTTGAAACACACATATGTATTCAAATTTTAAGTTTGCTACTTATTTTCTAAATTACTGACAGCGATGTTTGAAGTTGCAAAGTCAAATTAAAATGAGGAAATAAAACCAAATGTATCATTTATTGAAACCATCATACGTTTGTTCAGTGGGATGGAGTCAATGTGTGTTTTTGTCTTATTGCTTCCTCTTGCACCTAGTGTGCAGGATGGTCAGTATCCAGCATGTGAGTTTCTTCATAATTGCCTTGTAAGCTTGTCATTATAGCACTTAGATGATTTGAACACATTAATTTCTGAATGGTTAAAGCCACTGTGAGCAGAGTGAAGTTGCACATTGCCAGTGGATTTCACAAATACCAGTGATGGGATTGCTCACTTGTGGAGTTGGTCCCATGCTCTCACTTACTGGGAAGGGTGCTGTGGTGGGCACATTCTTCTGCCTCTGTCCCCACCAATTAGTAGTCAGTCATCCTGCCTCATCCAAATTTGTTGTTTCAAACTATTTCCCCTTTTTCACTGGTCTTATGTCAGTTTGAAATAGTTTACTACACTTGTCACCATTGCCCTTCCTTTGATTACTGATTTTAGTCCAGAGTCTGGGCTGAGGTGTGTAATTTTCATGTTGTCTCTGGTTGTCAACCATTATCTCCTTTTCGTTTCACTAATTAGCATTCACTAATCCATTGTAAAACAGTAAAGTTTGTGTCTTTAAGCTAGATTTAGAAGCAGCTACATTAAATCAAAGATACTCAAGAATGATGCTGCCTAGTTGCTTAAAAGGTGAAACTGTCGCTTATTAAGATGACAGGTACTGAAGTTTCCTTTTCTCATTATTCCTTTTTTTTTTTTGGTTGTACACTTACTGGTCCATTTTTTTTTTTGTAAATATGTTTTCAATAGCATTAGAAGTGTATGTAATTATGGTTTGTTGCTTTTGTAAGCATCAGAACGTTTTTAAAGGATGGGAAAGCATAAAAAGGGCTGTGTTGTTTAGGCACTAAAACCAGTAGAGCTAGTTACAAGATGCAGGGTTTGATGGGTTAGAAAATAGTAGCAACTTGTGAAAGAACAGCGATTCCCACTGCACAGAAAGTCTCATGGATTAAAAGATACTTGAGCTGGAAAAGGGTCTTATGAAATTTTCAACCTGCAGAACTATTTCTCACTTGGGATTTTCAAGGCTTTGCCTCAGGAACATTCCATTTATACCTTGATTTTAAACCTCTGACTGATCATTTGCATCATTTTGCGTGGTAGTTGAGCCAAACTGCTTTGCCTATGTGTAATGAATGCTGTAAATTCCTGTATTTCATTAGATTGTTCTACACATTCCTTAATTGCGTGGAATGGGGGAATACAATAAAGTAATTAGTGGTTCTTTTTTTGGTTTTGGGTTTTTTTTCTTTGTTGGTTGGTCGCTTTTTTGATACAAGCCTACTGTGTTTTGAATTACATTTCAGTTACCTGCACTTTCTATTGACTGCCAGTCTTTGGTCCAGGCCCTTCAGGAGTTGCCTCTGCACCTGAGGCTGAATGTAGCTGCTGAACTTGTACAGGTAATCCAGTGAATTTTCACAAGAAAGGGCAAAATACCGTGAGTGAAACATTCTGTGCAATAATGACTACTTTAAACGTGGTCTTCAAACAGAAGTAGAATGTATTTTATAAATAAATAGATTTCTTGAGACCAGCATGTTGCATGGTGCGTAATACAGGAGACCAGTCTATTGGCACTTCTGTGCCTTGTGGGCTGTACACAAAACGCTTTGTTACACAGGTATTGAGGTGTTTGACATGGAACGATCACGCTGCTTTTGTATCTGCTTCCCATGGTGTGGCAGCTGTTAAAAGTTTGCACCAAAATTTTGAATGTCAACTTAATTGTTAGAAAGAACTATGTCCTTGCACTTCCAGGCATCGACACCCGTAGAGCTCCCACAGATGAAACCTAAGATGATTGAAGATGGCAAGAGGAGAGAGCTTCTGTTCCGACAGTCTCTGGCTCAGAGCGAAACGGCGTTGGGCTCCCACCCTGTTGGTGATTCTGTTGCTCCATCAGAGCCTGGAAGTAAAAATGGTCCTAGAGCAAGTGTAGCTGAACCATTTCGGACAGCCCATCCGCTATCAAAGCAAGAGACTGACCATTTGGATGAAGAACTAGATCTTCTTTTGAATCTGGATGCTCCCATTGGTACAGAAGAGAGACCTGTGTCAGGGTCATTATCCCACCACATACTAGCCAAAAAAGATTTGGAAACAGATTGTAAGGAAAAGGGTAAGATTTCTCCTCCCCAGCATGCTATTATTTAACTTCTGTTGCTCTCTTTTGGTGATGTTTTTGAATTCTTGGTTCGCCAATCAACAGAACTCTGCCATCATCATCTCCATCAGAATGCACTTTGTTCATCTGGGCCTGTGTTCTGACCCACTGGTTCCTTTACAATTTAACTCCCTGTTGAACTCAAGTTTCACCAGTGTCAGTACATTTTAAGCAGTTAGAGAAATTTTTCTGCAGAACAGCATTGGTCTTACGATTCAGCAAACTTTTAAAGTAAAAAATAAATAAATGTACTGCTATTTTAGTGAGAAGGTAAAATTAAGCTCTTATGGAACATAATCAGCCATGCTGATTACCATGCTAGTAGCATGCAGAAGAATTGACAGGTATTTCTGATTGCTTCTTGTAAATGCTATTGTCAAACCTTTCTTGCACCAATTTTACAAAATTAAGCTTATTATGGAAGCAAAACATACACAAAAACTTGTGCATTTCAGACTTTCATGTTTGTTCTTTTCCCTTTTCTAGACCCTTTAAAACTAGATGTGCCTGAAGAGAAGAGTACAGCATCACAGGAGCAGCAAAACACACCTAAAAATGTTACTGAGGAAGAGCTTGAAGATTGGCTGGACAGCATGATTTCCTGAAGCTCAAGTTTTCTTACATGAATAATGGAATATAGTAAACATTAATTAACAAGCTGAATCTTCCTTTATATTTCATTATTTCCTGTATCTCTTCCAGTTTGTGCAGGATGCCAAATACCCGGCTTTCTCGGCAGGCACCTAAAATTCTGTGCCAACCAAAAATTTAGATGTGATTGAAAATTGTCTATGACTAATGTTCTTAGAAAGTTCCAATGTTTGTGATGAAATCAGGATTTTGTTTTTGCTAAAGATGCAGGCTACAGCACACCGAGAGACCAGTTACTATATTTGCTCGATGTTGTCCTTAAAAATAAAGCTACAAAAGAACAATGAGTCCGTGTGGTTTTCATCACCATCCCCAAGCCACAGCTCCATGTTGTAGAGGAATATGAAAGAAGATAGCAAAGGTAACATCTGTTTTATAATGCTTTATTGCAGTGGGCACTTTTCATTAGAAGAAAAAAAATGAAAAAGCATAATCCTAGCGATTCTACTTGCAGGTGACCACAGAGCATTGTTTTATTTTGGCCTAAGATTTAAATTGTATTCATTTTGATACAGTGCACGTCTTTTAACAGCAGCATCTAGTAAGCTGTTATTGAAGGTAGGATATAAACAAACTTCAAGTGCAATTTCATACAGAAAGACAGAAAAGCCATACAGTTAATGGATCTGTTCATCTAGAACACTAACATAAATAAAAAGTTTGCATAGCTATGTCTACAGAGGTTTTAAGGCACTTAATGTTTCAAGGTCGACAAAGTGTTTGAAAATGTTTTCTTTTTAACTGCTTAAAGCTTTTCAAGCTGTATCTTAATACATTCACTAGCAAATACTGGGGGGAAATCTGGACAGCAGTTAGTTAAAATGTGTTTTGTGAGGTGAGGCCTCTGATGTTCAAGTTCTTCAATGTTAAACATTGTGCAATTAAGACACCTTTTAGCCCTTTTGACTCTACTGCCAAACTCTAGGGTGTAATGATGTGGTTAAGAACTTGCTATAATTTCAGGCCATGTGGGAACTGGAAGGCATAAGTTAATCTGGCATCGTTTTCTTTTTCCTAATTAAACTTCCAGCAAAAGACCTGTTCCGTATGCGGGAGGTACAAAAAGCCTATGAAATAGTGTCAAGTTCTGTGTACGTTTCAGAGTTTAAAGACATTTAAAGCAAATACAAGCTGTGAAATTACACCATGAAATGAAGGTGAGTTGTTTTTTGTATACTGGATCTTAACAGTTCATGAATAAATAATTTATCTTGTGATATTAGCCAAGTTGATCCTCATACTGTTTCCGGAAGCAGTCCCCAGCTGGGAAAAAATCCCAACATCTTTCTTGGTACATCTTCCACACAAATGACTCCTGAAATGACAATGAGTATTTATCTTAACAAACAACATTGCAGTTAGTGCTCCAGAGCCACTTTTAACAATTCCCAGTACTGTGCCTTTTCCGGTGAAGACACTGAAACTCAAAGATCCTAACTCAAGACCATTTGCCCAAGTATTGTTCTGCACTTCAATCGACTGCAGGCTACTGACCTTTAAGCCCTGTTAGAAGAGCTGTGTAAGTGTAAATGTATCCACCTAGTTCTGTCAGAGCAAATCTGCACAGGTCTGTGTTTATACAACCTGATTCCATTTGGAAAACACTGAAGAGTGAGGTACTTTGTAGCTTTTGCATGACAGCTGCATATTTGAGATAAGGTGTAATTAATTCATATTTATTTTCTTATTTATTTACACATAGTACCTAACACCACTAAACACATGTACATGCATCCATATACCTATCTATATATACACATATGTATCAGTTTAGACTATTAACTATAGTAGCTTAACTACTTTACGATCTTTTGGGAATGAACTGCAACTAAGTATATTTTTGGGGTTTGTTTCTGAAATAAGATTACAGTAAGATTGCTGGTAAGTGACTTCTGGCAGAGTTCAGCGCTGGGCAGAATAGCACACTGCTGCAGCCCGCTCCCTTCCCTTTTTTTTAACCCTTTCATTTCTTTCACTGGCAGAAGACTGGGAGAGGGTGGCATCATCGCCACTCCTTGGTGGTACATCAGTTCCACCTGGTGGCACACAGCTACAAGGCTGGAGAAGGTAAAAACGTTGAAAGAAAATTTTAGGGGAAAAATAAAAAGTAGTTTTATTTTCTACTCACCTGGCCAGTATGCTCAGTTTCATCCTTGTTAATGAGATACATTAAAAAGAACCTGAAACAAGCACATGGAGGAGGTGTTAATGCAGAAAAAGTAATATCTCTGTCTGACCTTTCCCAGGCTCGGGAATGTGTTGGACATTGTGCCAACCAGCAGAATAATGACAGTTAGGCATCTAAAGTGTTATTCTATCCTCCAGCACTTTTCCCATGGAAGTGCTATCAGGTGTAAAAGTTGTAGCAGTGGAACAATGTGATGTTGCACTTTCTTTGTGTCAGTGCTAGGAGCAATACCTGACTTAGGCATATGCCAAGTCCTATACGCATACGATCCAACTGCTAACCTTGGAAGAAGTTACTATGGCTACTATGCAAGAAGTTAGAGGAGTGGCGGATACTCAGGTGCACCAGTTTCCAGAGGCCCATGCCATACACCTCATCGGCTGAGCTTGTCTCTCTCAGGTACCTATGCTCACTCAAATGCAGAGGGCCTGAACTGGTGTGGAAGGCTGTGCACATGATCGGTTCATAAGTAACCCAACTCTTGTTTAGTGACTTAGGAGAGGAGAGGTGACCAGAAAGGAATTGAGATATTCCTCAGTTCTGCATAATTCTGTCTTAGGATTGTCAGCATTGCGTGCACCTAAATAACTCTGGAGCTGAAAGGTCTCTTTCTCATAATTGCAGCAGTAAAATATACTTACAGATAGTTTGCCAAGTTGTGTTCTTGCAAAGTATGAGTTTCAAAGCCATGTGGGGTTGTGTCAAAATAGTCATTGCCAATTCCACAAATAAAACATTTGGTCTGAAAAGACAAGGTGTGGTTACAAATGAATTTTAACTCAAAGAAGTCATTGTTTTAACTGGTAGCAATCTAGATGACCAAGAGCAGCGGAAACTATAGTGTGCTTACTCATACCTCCATATCTTCTCGCACTTGTTCTTGCTGGTCTCTTAATTCACCAAAAGCATCAATAATCAGACCTATTTCCAAGGGAAAAGTAGCAATACTTTAGTACTTAGCAGAGTATTTGTATTTCAAGTGATGTCTGTCACACATCCTTCACTGTCTTTGGAGTGTAGCATACTTACTGCCTAGGTTGAATGATTCAAGTTACAGTCTATCAATTTCCAGACGTGTTTAGACTGCACTCCTTGCAGTATGAAGTTCTCTTACACAGAAGCACAGTCTTGAGAGGGGAAAAGGCTTTTCTGTGCTTACGTTTTGTTCAGTTTAAGCTTCCATAATCTCAGCTCTTTTGTCCCCTTGAAAGGATTTAGTTTTAAATCTTCTCATGAAACTCTTGTATCTGAGCTTTTGTCTGACAAAGACAATTCTGCTAGCATTGGCTCTCCCCAGCCAGTTTGTGATACTGCTTCACATTTGAAGCATTTATTCATCACTTCCAACATATAAATGACAGGGATCATTATTGCTGTTGTGGCATTCGTAACTTTTTCTCAGTGTAGGTGCATTACATTTCTTTCTTTGCCACCAGATTGCCGTAAACCAGTGCTTGTCTGAACTGCCTCAGGCCAGCTATTGAATACTGGCAGGCGTTGAAAAGAGGTCTTGTTCTCTGTAAATCACAACTGCAAACCACCCTCTAAAGGAAGGCAGAAATGGGTATTTGGCTATGGTGACTGCCTGCATGTCATGTCCCCTTTCCGAGGGGAAAGTCTCTATTCCCCAGCCAGCTGTGGAGGTTCCACCCTAAAGGTGTGGAGAGCATCTACAGCAAGGCACTCCAAATTATTACAGGATGAACAGCCATCCTGCACAGGCTGTGTCCCTGCTGGACAGCTGTCACAGTATTCATAAACACTGTAACCCTGGTACGTTCTGTTCTGTTTCATGTGCTTTGGTTTGCGGGCATAGGCCTGATGCATTATCTATGCATTAAGTTTGCATAAAATTACTGTCTGCAGAATCAATGCTCTTATCAGCTCGGAAATCCATCTTTATAGCAACACTGGTCAGTTTGCCTCTATCACCAATGTGGGTTAAACACATTGCTGAACGGAAGTAAACTAAATTGTAGCTGTCTCTAGAAGGTAAGAGATGGTACCTTGAATTATGGCCAGTAGGATAACAATGACAAAGAAGAAAAATGTGATGTCAAAGACAATCCGATACATTTCATATGGGTCTCCAGCAGGATCCTCAATTTCATCTCCAATGCCACCCCCAGCTCTTACACCCACATACATATGGAACAGGTAACACTAAAAAAAAGGAGAGAGGAAAATTACAGATACATTTACTGTCAGTGATTCTGTTTGCTCGTTTGTTTTCCTTTTTGAGAAATGATTCTGCTCTGCTAATTCCCTTCACAAGTAACAGTTACAAAGAGCAGACTGTATCATTCCTCACGTATCACACGCTGCACCAAAACCCTGTTACTGTCTTACTGAGATTACAGCTTCCAGTACACTTACTAAGAGGGGAAGTCAGCATCAGCTGTTACCCTCCCCTCATGCCCTACGATGTAATTGCAGACTGACTCTTTGGAAACATTATTCTTCTATTTATTACCATGTTCAACTATATTCTCCCCTATAGAATATCTATATTACCTCCCAAGGTTCTAGCTTGCTCTGAGTAAGGAGAGGACATCTTTTAAAGTGTTGTGACGGAGTTTAGAAGCTTTGGCAAATATTGCCAAGAAAGAAACAGCGTGGCATATTCACAACAGGTAGATCTGTCTGTGTTTAGGTAGATTCTGAATAATTTCATTTTGCAATACTAAATGCTTGGTTTCTTGTACTGTGAATTATTCATACTGCCCGTGTTCAGTTCAATGCAGAAGAAATCATTTTACAAAAACATTGCTATGAGCCATGCTTTTTGAACATCGACGTTTTCATGGCAAAATCTTTAAAAAACTGGCTTTTTAAGCTATGTAAGTGTATGAGAATAGAATCTTCTGCTGAAGTGATGTGCTACCAATGTTCCTGCGTGGATCAGCTACAGAATCTTGCAAACCACCTTCAGTCGCATGATGTGGGTTAAAACCAATGGAAGGCCCCTGAGCCCAGACAGTGCTCTGAAGTCACATTAGATGGCAATGTTGGTGTTAAATAATCATCATTGGACCTGAAAAATCTGGTCTTTCCTAAGCAAACACTAACCAGAACTATAAATCCATTTTTCTGATGCAACTTTCCTGTTGACAGGAGACATTGGTACCAGTTTAATCGTATTAAAAAATGTAACTTGGAATTGATTTGCCTCACTTGGTAGAGGGTTTAAAATGTTCTTCATTTTTCCAATTCCTCCTACACCTAGTGTATGACCAGACCATTGTATCCAGCTCGCAGAGGCACCAAGTAGATAATATCACTAGAGCAGTTTTCATAATCTCTCTCATTTGCACATTTGACTTGTGCTGAGTATTTGGAAAAAAGTTCAAGAATAGGAAAGATCATTTTGTGAAGTCTGTGACACACATCTCTTCTGAGGTATTTTATTCAATCTTTGGCATATAGCACAGGGCAGAGAGTGACTATTCCATGAAGAAATGAGCTGGCCACAGACTCAGAATATTAAATTTTTTAATGCCTGAATTTGTGCTGTATTCTTTATACTGTAAGGAAATCAATCAAATCCCCTTGATACCTCAATACCTATCTGTAGATTACCTTTTAATATGACATAAAAAACATTCTGCAGCAATAGGTAGAAATCAGAAGGGAAATTAGGAGCATTAGATTATCACCTATAATAAGTTTTCATCTGCTCACCCTTGACTTCTTACTTCATGACTAAATTACTGACTGCAAGCGTTTTGGAGCAGTGTTTTATGACTGATGCTAATAACGCCATATACGTCATACTGCCCAAATAAGGATAGGGGGAGCTTGCACACCTGCAAATATTGGGAACACATTAGTCTTTTTCATGCTGCAACAACAAACACATTTACTTTTTGCAGGGCTGGCCAGTTTATCATGAGATTTTTTCCATATTAAAGAACTCCAGCAAATCACAACCACAGTATTCTGGAGAAAAATCCAGAATATCTTCCTATACTGTCAAGTGTCATCTAATTACTGTTGAGTGCTGGTGAATCTGGAGAGGATTCCATGACCACTCACACTTTCAAAATGACATGCAGCAAGTGGACTTAACCTGTGGATTTAACAACAGAAATATCCCTCCTTGCTTCTCATTTTATCTTCAGTATCCATTTGAAAATTCAGGGTGAAATTTGAAGCTTGCTAGTGATGTTTTACCTACCGTCATCATATCATCACATTTCATGTCTGGTTCATCTTCATCTTCGCTTTTGTTGTAGAATTTGCGGAAGAAGTTGAAGGCCACCACTGTGTAAAGATACACCACTACAGCAAGGAGTCCCACAGTGAGCACAAGCTGTGTATGGAGACATGACATGAAAGGGGGGGTTCAATTTCGTTCTGTCAGAAGAGATATGCTAGCTCAGAGTATTGCCTCAAGTACTGCAAAGCTGTCACACCTTTCCCAGCAAAGAAACTAAAGATAGCAGTTACAATAGCTGTAAGGTATGCCTATCGGTTGGATCAGTGTAGATGTCTTTACTGGATATATATTGAAAAAGAAATGTTAAAAACCAAAACCCTTTAGTTTATTTGATAAACAATTTCAACTGGGACTTACTATAACTTCTTATTAGAGTATATTTTCTGTTCCAAAGATGCTTAGCAAAGCCACCTAGCAAAGCCACCTATAAAGTGGTGTCCTGGTTTCAGCTGAGATAGTGTTGTGGAATATGTTTGTTCTTTTCTTCCCAGTAGCGAGTGTAGTGCTGTGTTTTGGATTTAGTATGAGAATTACACTGATAACACACTGATGTTTTCGGTTGTCGCTATGTAGGTGTAGTCCTTACACAAAGTCAAGGACTTTTCAGCTTCTCACTCCGTGCCAGGTACACAAGAAGCTGGAAGAGCACATCCAGGACAGCTGACTAGCCTGGTCAAAGGCATGTTCCCTACCATGTAACGTCATGCTCTGGATATAACTGGGGAAGCAAGCTGGGAGGGGGGATTGCTGCTCAGAAACAGACAACTGAGTGCTGGATTCTTCTATTTTCGTTTTGTATGTGGCAAGCAATTGCATTTGTGCATCACATGCATTATTACTGCTATTGTTGTTATTATTATTCTTACTACTATGACTGTTATTACTTTCCCTTGTTATCCTAATAAACAGTCTTTATCTCAGCCCATGAGTTTGTGTTTCCATTCTCCTCCCCATCCCCTTGCAAGGAGAGGGGTGAGCAAGCAGCTGTGTGGTGCTCAGTTACCAGCTGGGGCTCAACCACAACAAGTGGATAGAAAATTTTTTAGATAACCAAAAAGTAATTTACAGGTCCCACATCTAAACAAATAAAATCCTTAGGTGCAAATGTTTAGCATTTAGTTAGACTAGGTTATGTTGTTGTTTCTGGCATTTGAAGATGCAGCTCTGGGGAGGAGTTCCTTAAAGTTACATATTTTAAAAATTGCAATGATTGGTATTAATCTTAAAAGAAACGTAGGAGTATTGAACAACGAGCTGACTGGCAGTTTATCACCTCCTGCAGATTTGTAAAGCTCCCAAAGCAAACATTTAGATTGAAAAATCTGCAGCTGTCTTTCAGTGTTCAAATCTACTAGCAAGAAAAGCAGTAGGATTAGAAAAACTAATCTTTGCTGTTAAGAATGTATAATAAAAGCTGTGGTCTTGACACAGTTTTGCTAGTTGTTTTGAGTATTACATTTAGAAAAAAACCTCATAAAGAAAATTTACTGATTGTTAAATTACAAGTAAATGTGCTTCAGTTATCCCAGAGGAAAAGGAAAGGCATAAACCCAGAGATTTCATTTATTTGTGCAGTGATACTGAAACTTTCTCCTATGTACTGTTCTAGAAGATTCCTTTCTTGATAAGGGAAGAAACTTCCATTGGCCAATTTCTGCTGAAAGAAAGGATTAAGCAAACACAAAAGATCTATCAGAGTTAAGCTAAGGGGATACTCTTTTCCTTCCTCCTCCAAAGCCTTACGTGGTTTAAATATTTTGACATGTCTAACAGGATGCACGAGAGGGCTTAGACTATTGCTTATTGTGTTTGAGAAGGAATGGCCTGCATACACGTGAAATTAAATTTTGGTGAGGTTCTGATAGATTTCTTAAATGTAAATTAAAAAGTGTGTTGGTGGAAGGCTTGTTTTTGTTGGTTTGCCAGCTAGGGACACAGACCCCAGCGATTAGAGAATGATTCCCTGCATAAGTTTCAATAACTTGTTTTGGAAGTAGACTTTATTAATGTGATTTTTTTTCAGATTATATAAATATGCGGTGCAGAATGCCCACACCTACAAACACCTTCTAACTAGCCAGGCATTGAAATCTCCACACACAGATCATTCTCATTGCTGTCGCAAAGGAGAGGTTGTGAATTCTTATCAGTTATCCCCCATCAGTTCATCACAGAGGGGAGAGAAGGAGCTGGTTGGGTGATAATTTGTATTCTTGCATTTTTTCATTGTGTACAAAACTATCAGCACGCTGTGGGCACAGATTATTATAATTATTTAACACATAATGTGTGCTGCAGAGGACACAATAGTCTCTATTCTTTAGTCCATTAATGATGAAAACAGATCCTACATGCCACTATTTCCTCGGCACCCCGAGATTTTTCTCCATCACTCTTACAGAACCCGTTTCCTCCCACACCGTTGTATGCAGCACTCACCTGTTTGCCGTTGTGAGTGACAGAAGACAAAATGGTTCGCAGTGTTTTGAAACCCATAGCGATATCCAGCAGATGGGCAGCAAAGAAGAAGTTGTTGTAGTGCCCAAGGATAGACATAGTCGTGTACCAAGCCAGGTACAGAAAGGACTGCAGAGGAAGTGGAAAGTGGGGGAACGTTAGCGGGTGCTCATGCGCATTACTGGGCACAGAAGATAGCTTGCTTTTAGTCACTCAAATGATGAGATAAAGTAATGCTATCATGACCCGATTTGAATAACAGTCTGAATGCAGTACCTCTATTTTACATGTTCAACTGTCTTACTTGGCCTCTCATCATCTCTGCTGCTAAACTCCTGTTTAAGGAGCGTTTATTGCTTAGTTATGCTAATGAGACCCCCTACCTTTACATATTTAAATGCAGTGTTTAGCATATATGCATCAAAATCCCCATCCATAAAACTGATTTGGTTGGGGAGCTTATTAAAGCAGCACTTTAAATATTAATACCGATTCTGGAGGGGAGAAGATGCATTGTATTACTCCTGAGACACCGTTCTGTTTATGTCTCAGACCACATCGACCAAGACACTCAGAAAACCTAAGAACACAGCTTATTCTTTAACAAGCAGTCAGCCTGAAGCCACTTTGACATGAAAGCTCTTAGTGCCCAATGAATTTAGACAACTTCACTTGATTCGCCTTGGCTGCCTTGTTTGGTAATGCTCCAGAGGACACATACAGAGGATTCACAAAAAAAGGAATTTTAATATAGGCACAGTCCTTTCAAAGAGAGAAAAGAATTAAACAACTATGTCAAACAGATGATTCAAGACTAAAACAAGGATAACTTTCCACAGACTGTCCATAGACATTTTCTACAAAACAAGACAGAAACCCCATTTTAAAATTACCCTGTAATACAATATTATTTGTGTATATTTACTTAAAAGAAAAGCAGACAATGGAAGACATACAATCATGTTTAGAGCAAATCAAAGCATGTTCTTCTAGACTACGATACTCACATTATCAGTGAAGACAACTCCGAGCTTCCAAATGTGGTACTTTGTGTCAATAGAGCTTAACCTAGGGCATACAAAATTTTTGAAAAGCATTGATGTCAAAATGAAGCATTAATTCTGTAAGTATAAACAACAAACTAGGTGGCCACTTCACATCTATTTGCTGAAAGTGGTGATACACACTAACTGTTATTTTTTTGAGTGATGTAGGTGCTTAATTTTTCAAAGAGTACTAATGAACTCTGAGCACCTTCATGCACAGTTCCTAATCCATTGAAACTGGTGGAACAGTTTCAGCAGGAGAGATACTGTGGCACTTCCAGGCTTAAAAGCATTAAAGTGTGTGTTAAAATAGTGAAGTGTGGAACTGGGATTCTCAACTTCAATAGAAAAATCTTGTGTCCAGTGTAAAATGTTGTCAAAATTGCCAGGAGAAAAGGTAATGCCTTCTGCAATGTTCTAAATATTTTATTAGCCATTAGATGACACAAATAGAAATTCTTTTTTGTAGTGTGCCTCAAGTATTAAGGAGGCCAAACTCTTGTGGGAGCCGAAATCATCTGGGACTTGCATACTTTGAAACTCTCATTTTCACTGATGGATTTCACTGTTTGTCAAAGAGTCTTAGATTTTTTCCAGATACCTGCCAATTATCTAGATATTCGTTATCAATACCTTTCCTCTCCTTTGGTTTATGAACTAATTCTGTTGCAATATCTAAAGAACCTTTAAATGCTCCCTGATTATTGTTTAAAATTAGAGAGGAGACCACTATATCAGTCAACATCAACTCGTGATTATTTTTTCCCTTGCTTTTATAACACAGGTTCCCATGCTGAGGAAAACATGGCTACCATTCAATATTAAATCACATTATCTTTGATGCTGAAGTTATGCCAACACATAATTTGTGAAGTTCAGAAGTCATACCATGACACAAGAGATGCCTCTTCTGGTTTGCTCTCTTCCACTGGACTAAAATCAAGGGCACTTTTGTCCAAACCCAAAAGTTCTGCTATACGCTCTGCTCCATATAAGTCTCCGTACTTGTTAATAACCTAAAAAAGGAAGACGAGAAGCTTTTTCTCAGAGAAAGATCTCGGTGACATTCACCCTACTTTAAGCCAGTAGATTGCAGATACTTAAAAAAAATAAAATAGATCTTTCACAATTAACACTACTAAAACAGTCAGAACTCCCAGGAAGCCAGGCAGGGGAAGCATAAAAAAAGAAAAACAGAAGCATTAAAGGCTATTATCTGAAAGCTTATGTATAATTTGCCGTCATTTAAGCTGGCATGTTTTTCTTGTTTTAGGAGGATGAGGGGGCTTTGTATCCTAAAGATGACAATGACTGTAAATTAGACCTGTGTGGCTGATTGACAGCACAAAGTTACTTCAAAAGCCGGAGTCTGGGAAGGAAACCACAGCCTTCTGTCTCCCTCCCTCCTCACACCTACGCTGCAGCTGCCTGCTCACCAAGACATTTGCCACAACAATGAGTTCTATAAAACAAGTTTCAGTTCTCGATTATTCCTATATTTATGTGTATAGAAGTGTATTACACGTAGATATCCAAATTAAGTGACTACTAGACTGTTGTTATGACTAACATAGTAAAAATCTAAAAAAGCCTACCTTCCGTTTTACAAATTTGTCCCAGTAATTGTTCGGAAAGGACCTAAGGCAAAGATATTTCAAGTTATTTAACCTGTTAGGGTAATGAAAAAACAACCAGAAAAAAAGAAAATACCATGCCCCAAATCCCTGCAGACTCTGGTACAATGTCATTCATTCATGGACTTAGAAAGGCAAGAACAATTCCTTTTCAGCAGCTCTTACTAATCACCATTCACTGCAATATACTTTTCTCCCCTCTTCTTTTTCATATCTACACCTCCCATTGGCTAACTATTATTATCTAATGAGCTTAACAACTCACTAATAGCAGAGTAGTCACTGTAATATCATTCATCTCCTAAATAAATGCTTTATTGCTCCTAGCCATAAAATTAATACAATGATTTTCAGAGGAAAATACAAGAGCTCCCCAGATTACATTTCAAATAAAGGTTGGACACTTGGGAACCAGTGGAAAGTTTGCCAACATAATATGTTTGCCAACATATTATTAATTTTTTTTTTAAATTTTTTTTTAAACATTTTTAAAACCCCAGAAGGATGCAAAGATCGTTTTGCAAAGGCAGGGGTTAATGGCACTCGTTCTCAGGTGAATCACATTGGTGTTACCGGATCTGGCATCCCAGAAAAAGACAAGGTAAAAACCATTGATAATTCTAAAGCTGCCTGACAGTTCAGCTAAAGAGCATTTTGCATCATCTGCGCCTGGGCCGCTGTGCCCACACTGTAAATGAAAGAAAAGCTGTTGTATGTACAAAAGAGAAAGAAATGAAGCAGTAAATCTTAAATGTCAGAGTGTCAGAGAATCTTTTACTGAGAATTCCCTGCTTTTTTTCCAGAATAGCGAGCAACCATGATAAGTAACCAGTTTTATCCAGGGGAGATCTTACAATGGACCCTACAGCTTTGGCCTGCAAGAGAAAAGATAGTGTTCTCTCTTATGAGTGAAATTTTCCTGATATTGATGATAAAAATACTGCTCTTGAACTGTCTGATGACTAGCAGTGCCCAGGATTTCCTCATTCTGATGGCCTTACTGTATGTGAGTGTTGGAGAAGGCCACTTAGGAGGAAACAATGTGAGATTTACTTTCCCCATTTCCTGGATGTAACATCGCGTTAAGAAAATATGCAGGAAGATAAAAATGATAACTGCTTAAACAAAAGGATAGTATTGACAAAATAAAGCTAGTGCTAACATTGAAAGAATGAGATTCCAAAACACTCTTCTGCTGAGACATGAACCGAACCTCACAACTTCTATTAAGTGCTCGATTCTGTATATATTTTTTGAATCAAAGTTCTGAATGAAATTACCCCAGATAAATGCAAATGGTTCCAGGGACTCAGGCAGTATATTCTGGTCCAATGCTCTATATTGTGTCTTTCCTTGATTCCTGAGACTTTGTTAAGCAAATTATGTCTCTAATGTAGCCAGCTTCCATCTAACTCTTTTACCACAAACTTCTTACAGCTTTGCATTTGTCAGGGTACCTCTTTTGTCGTTTTAATTCACACACACACACACACACATGTAGAGATTATAATTCAGCGTATAACAGCACTGCATTTATCCTTATTGGTGCAATACCTGCACTAGACCTTGAGAGTCAGTTCACATCAGAGGGAAGGATTAGTCTGCTTAAATTAGCCTTATCTTTTATTTTACTTCAGTAGATAGTGCAAGATGCCGAGACCAGGCTGTACAGCATGTCTTAGGGTATAAGCTGCCAATATCTCTCATTAATTCATGCTTGCTTTTGCTGAGGATAAACTTCCTGGATGTCTAGATAGCTTGTTATCGATAGTTAAAGAATCAGGCTGGAAATTAAGCAAGCTCTCCACTTTCCCAATTACCTTCTATTGTAACTTTAATAATATGTGCTAGTCTGTATTTCTAACTGATATTAAAGAAAGATTAAAGTCTTACAATTCAGGTGTAGGAAAAGAAAGCAGTCAAGATTTTCTAATATTTTAAACATTCTAATTTTAACGAAAGAATTCAGTGCATTATGATTATTTATAATGTACAAATACTGAGTATGACCATAATAGGTATTTTGGCTATTTGCTAGCATACTGTTGATTATTTTTGCTGGCTTTTTTTTTTAATCAAGTACTTACTTATGCCTGCAAATGTTAGCCACAACTTCTTTGTAACTCATAAATAACTTGATATGTCTGTGTTCTCTTCTAACTTTCCGTTACTGTCCTTAAATTATCTTACTATTAGGGAAAGACAGGAATAAGCCTAGATATATTAATATGAAAATGTGATTCTAGTGGTTTTGCAAGAGTAAATTCTGAAAAAGAGCTTGTCGACAAGGTGTTATTTTAAGAGAATTGACATGCTGTATTTCTTCATGCCACTCCTACAGACTGCTGCAGCTTACCAATATGTTTCTTTTTCTTGCCCACACTTGTATCATTCACATATAGAAGAGCTGGTGAGTCTCCTAGAATCAGTATGTGACTGGTACAGTATTTGCTAATGCATACAACATGACAGTAATTCCTGTCAGACATGCTCACCTTCTGGGATTGCTATTTTACACTAGATCTGCTTCTCTCAACCTATACAAATTATGCTGGTAAGAAGTGGGAAAGAAAGGCAGGAGAATACAGCTGTACAATATGGATGTGCAATTGAGTCACTGAAAAGGAAGGAAGTTTTCCTTTTAAAACTTTCTCAATAGTGACTGAGACATGTGAAATGTCTCAGAGAGAGCGTGTGAGGTAAGATCACAGAATCGTAGGGGTTGGAAGGGACCTCAAGAGATCATCGGGTCCAACCCCCTGCCAAAGCAGCTCCCTAGCTCATACTGCACAGATACACATCCAGATGAGTCTTGAATATCTCCAGAAAAGGAGACTCCACCACCTCCCTAGGCAGCCTGTCCCAGGGCTCTGTCACCCTCACTGTATAAAAGTTCCTCCACATGTTGGTGCGGAACTTCCTGTGCTCCAATTTACAGCATTGCCCTTTGTCCTGTCTCCACAGACCACAGAAAAGGGGCTGGCCAATTCCCACTGCATCCCATACTGAAGATATTTATAAACATTAATTAGGTCCCCCCTTAATCTTCTTTTCTCTGGACTGAACAGTCCCAGCTTACTCAGCCTTTCCTCATACAAGAGGTGCTCCAGGCCCTTAATCATCTTCGTAGCCTTTCTTTGGACTTTCTCAAGGAGATCCCTGTCTTTTTTATACCAGGGAGACCAGAACTGGACACAATACTCCAGGTGGGGCCTGACTAGGGGGTGGATCACCTCCTTAGACCTACTGGCCACACTCTTCCTGATGCATCCCAGGATCCCATTACAGTTATTCCTTCCCAGGAATGCACGAACCTTACAAACCTTAGAAAAATGAAAAGGGGGAAAATACATGTTATGGCCGTATTAATTAAATAAAGAGATAATACAGAATGTGACATTAGAATCTACTACTGTAGCATCTAATGTAAGGTGAAAAATGCCTTTCTTTTAGACCAGCTAGTTGTGTTGTAGATCAATGGCTTAATGAGCTATAATGTTTATAAACCATTATAATTTTACATACGGAGTGTTTATAACCAGGCGATCCCATTGTCCTTTAATATCATCTTCAGATGGCTGCTCAGTTATGTATAGTCCATCAAATTCCAGTTTCCTAGCTACCTCCTTTTCTCTCTTGAATACAACGAGGGGGACCTATGAAATGACAGTGGATATCTTTGTCATTGCACATATATTCTTAGAAAGCATGATATCCCCCTACAGTGTTAAATACCCTTTAGAATATACAGTATTCTACCCTTTTGAATACTATATAAGACCAAACATCACACTAGCACCTCCCACACGCAGATCAATACTCAGCCAGTCTCCAAGCAGTGGCCACCTTGGAAGACAAGCTTCCCCCTCCCAGCTTTTATTGGCAAGCGTAATATTATATGGTATGAAATATTCCTTTGGTCCGTTCAGGTCCCAGCTGTGCCCCCTTATAACGTCTTGCCAGCTCACAGCCTACTTGCTGGGGGATGCACAGAGCGGGTAACACAAAGGGAAAGCCCTCACAATGTTCAGCAAGCACTGTTCAGCAGTAACCAAAAGGTGGGGGTGTTACCAACATTGTTTTAACTACAAATCCAAAACACTCTGCTGTGAAGAAGGTGTTGCAGAAACGACCTAGTTCAAGCATGGCACGTCGGCCAGACCCCAGCTACTAGCTACCAACAAGAAAGTTAACTCCATCTCTGCCAGACTGAGCATATGAGGAAAACACCTACGTATTGAATAGTGAGAATTTGTAACCAACTAGGTAAAAATAAGTATTCCAGTATTAGCCTCAAATGTCAATTTGGGACATGGCCGAAGATCTTTAACACATAGTATATTAGTAATAAGATTCAGAACTTGCCTTTAAGCAATAGTATCCAATCACACAGACAAAAGAGATGATAGTATGAATAACTGCCAGTGCTCTGAGAGCAGGTGCCATGTAACCTGTACTTTCCTCTAAAACAAAAAACACCATGCCCTCCTCTTCTTCCTCTTCATCAAAAGAGTTCCACAGATTAGTGTCTTCCTCTACTTCATCAAGTGGCTCTTCTGTTACCTGAGAGAAATTTAAACACATCAAAAACACACAAGAACCTTAAAAGATTTTCCGTTACTATAACGAGAATCTAGATTTGCAAAGCCTGCTCATGGGAAGATGATGGGGCATTAGCTTTAAACAGTATCATCCTTCATTTTCATGGCGTAAGTCTCCACATCATCACTGAAAAGAGAATCCAGAAAAATCAGGCACAGGCATATGGCAGTTTACAAATGCTCCTTTAGAAATGCCAAAGCAAACCCAAGACAAACAATGAATAAGTTATACAGAAATGTTTGCTTAGAAGAACTAAGCAATGACATGGTTACCTAATATGACTAAATTTAGGGTTCGTTTTGTAACCTACATTTTTCCTGATTACTGGAGTCTAGAAAGAAACAAAGTTCTCATATTCTCAACTTGTACACTGTCCATAATTTTTTATTTCATGGCTTAGTTCAGAGCTTACAAATTAATACAGTATTTAATTAGTATTTTGTAAATACTCCAAAGCCATAAAGCTGACATCCTGCCTAAAGTTCTTCCAGTGACATTAAAAATCTGGCCTTTAAAAGTAAAAGCCCTAAGTATCCTTCTTTTGACAGCTTTATCGGAAAGCTGAAGTCCTGTTCAGTCCTGTTTGGCTCCCACTGACCCTTTCCTATCTATGACAGATGGACTTGTACTGATAAAGACAATCCTTTGTCCTTGCTGTGCAACAGAAAGGGTTGTTGGCTGACCCACAGGACCATGGCAGAAGAGAGTGGAGAGAAAATGGCTGGCATAGACAGAAGCAGACTTCTGCATATACCTTTGACGTCCATCTTCTGTAACCACATGGGATGGAAAGAGAGAGGCAGGAAGCAAACCTTAAATAACCCTGATGGTCCTTCTCCTGGAATGGTATGGAAAAAAATCTACCCAGATTCTGAGAACCTTTTGTGTCTTCACATTCCTTATTTTCAAGGCTATAGCTTTGCTCTTTTCTTTGCTCAAATCTTAAGATTTGCTTTACAAGATGAGTCTTGAGATCAGGGTTTGGTTACTTCAACTGAATCTTAGGTCAGCTGCTTTTGTCTTCCCTGAAGTCTTTGGTTGTAAAAAACAGAATTAGAAAATGTAATATAAGATTCATTAGCTTATTGCAGCTTGCACCCTATGACCAGAAGGGGAAAATCAAAAGTGCCAGATTCCAGGATAAATATAAATGAGGACTTTTCTTACAGACTTAAAGTCTGCAAGGAAAGGGGAAAAAAAGTGAGGCTTTATGGGTGGGAGTTCTCTATAGTGAATTCTACTCCTTTTCATGGACAGCGTTTGTAAAGATACAGGAATAAAATTAGTGAAGGCTGCTGAAGATGTTCTATTTTGTTTCATTGGGTTATATACCAGAATCTGATTCAGGTAAAACCCTAAGATCAATTTTAAAGTATGGATGTATAGCCTTCTTCATCAGTGATAGCCTACTATCAAAAGGTTTCTTTTGCTTTCTATTTCTTCTGTCCATATCAATCAACTAAGGTTCCAATGCCAGTATAGAAGTGTTTTCATCATGACAACCTAATTGGCAATGACAACAACTGGAGCAAATAAGTATGAAAACTGCATTATATTCTCACATTTGAACACAGAAGAGGAAAAAGATACATATGATATTCACTAGAGATTAGTAAATTAATGAAAAAATAGGAAGAAAGGAATCAAGTAAAGCAAGCACTCTTTCCAAAATGCTAAACCCTAGACCTGAAAGGCATGAAAAAAATTATGAGCAAATTAAGTGTAAGTGAAATATATGAGTTCATCTAGTTAAATTGAGACATTAATCTGATTCTGAAATTGAGTATAAACTATTACCCAGTCAAAAATGAACGTAGTCAGTATTGTTTTTTAGAAAAAGCAGAAATACAATAATTGAGAATAACCAGGTGAACTGAAGTCTCTCAGAATCTTTAAAACAAATGAGAGAAAAAAATGCTACATTTTTGGCATTTGAGTCATTTTAGTTGGATTTCAATTTTTTCATGACAAGATTAACAATCCAAGCAATAACAGTCTTATGTGAGTAAATTTAAAAACGTCTAGAAACACAAGCTCAACTATACAGGATGAATGAAATAAATATCTTCAGCTTGTTTAAAATAAAACCAATATGTTTAGTATCACAAATTTTAGTTACAAAATTTAAAATATTAACTACTTCATATCTAAATACTTTAGTTCGTGTTTGATGGGCTTGTAATAATGGTTTTACTACACAAGCCTGGAAACTATCATTAAATATTCCTCTGGAGGAAACACAAAAACATTTAAAGAACACTGCATAATCTTACCTTGTAAAATAGAAGAATAAAGTTGATGGCAAATGCAACAAATAGAGCAAGAAACCTCAAGTTATAAAAATTTCTTGCCAGATAGTGCTGAAAGTAAAAAAAAAAAATAAAAAAATTAGAGGTAGCCTGTATCTGATACCAAGTTAAAGAAAGCAAGCAGCAAGGTTTCTACAGAAGTAAGTACATAACTGTGTTTCCTTCATACACCAGGTAAAATAAGCAAGGGCATCTCTTGGCAGCATATATTACATTTCATGGTAAGTAGCTTTAAAAATAAGGGGCTTAAAATTCTAACAGGTAAGACTGAAATAGAATATTAAGTAAAAATTTCTAGAAAGAAGTCTGGAAAAAGAAGCTGGAATACTGGAATAAACCTTTGAGAAGTTTTCAGAATGTTCATAATTTGATGGTTTTAAGACCAAAGAAAAATCTTACAGAAAATAAAATTATAGGTTCTAGAAATAAGATTATGAAAAATAGGGAGCTCCTAACAAGGAACTCAAAAGGGTAACACCAAGGCAGGAAAAATTACACACACCAACACTTTATTTGTATAACTTTATGAAGTATCGCAAGACTCCATAGAGCCAGTCATTTGAAAACTCATGGTGCTGGTCCTTTTATGATGACATTTCCCCCTTCAATATCCAACCAGTGTTCTATATTGCATAAATAAAAATTCAACAACTAAAAGTATTTAAGAAAAACTCACAAGCATTTTTGTTTGATAAATTTCCAAAGCTTTGAAGAAGTTGGCCATAACAGCTTCTGGTTTCTCAATTTTTTGTCCATGCCTTCGCTTCTTTTTCTTCATTTTTCCCTCTTCTAGCTGTTCAGATTGTACTTCTTTTGCTTTATCTTGTTTCTCACCATCTTCCATGCTAGAAGAAAGGTTATCTAAACAAAAATACCCAGCCAAACTTCTGTATGTTAAATGCATTCATTTGGAAGGAATTCAAAATCAGAAAGTTTGGCTTTGAAAGTTAGTTTCAAACTGGAGAAAAATGATTGTAAGTATAAAACTTGAGGTAGACAGTAAACCCAGAGTAAAAAAAAGTCACCTTAGTTTCAAATGATACTAAGTAAGAATAGAGTTGTTGAGAGGAGATCAAAAGAGTAAAAACCCAAAAACCTGGCAGATGTTACTGCGCCCAGTGTGGATAATGTTTACCAAAACCAGTGCCATACATATATATTCAATACAAGCAATATAAAAATTTTAAGAGTTCATGTGTACTTTCCTGTGCCTGGGGTTGAAGAAGACAAATAAAGCTTTTTGGGATTTGGTCCACAATACCATAATTAATTATCAAATTTATTATTTTTAGTCAAAGCAATCACTTTTTATGGGAATGAATGAATGAGCAGTAACAAGAATGGAAGGAAGGAAGGTTGCTTCAGATGGTCACACTTGACAAATTATGTAGAAGACGACAATCATTCCTTCTGCACCACAGAACTGCCTTTATGAAAATTATTAAGACTGCATGTAGTAACAGGGGAATATAGTTACGAAACTTTAAAAGAAAAAAAAGAGGCAAGTTTAATTTGCATAAGTAAATAAATGTGTAGAGGCATCAAGGTGGGTGAAATTTTTAGGCATGAGGATAAAGAAACACCGTACATGGTTCACTTTAGCACAGTATTCATGCAGTCGGAGTCGTATGATGGGTGTCTAAGAACGCGTATATCTTCTAGCAAAAAAAGCCCCTGTTGCAGCCTCAGAAATGTAAGCCATTAAACCCCAAGTTTTTAAGCTGAAGGCAATTCAAATATGCCATGAAAGTACTTGAGAGGAGAATTAAGCTTGACAAGACAACAGAAGACAACAGGGAATAGGGAGAATAGGTCCAATAAAGAAACATTATGGAAATCATGCTTATGGAAAATAAGACATGAAAAAAGCCTAAAATAAGGAAATGAGTGGCCAAGGAGATTTTAGGTGAATTCCTAGATATTTATAAATTGCTTAACTGAAGCACTGCTGAATATACTACTAGTTATATCAGGAGACCAAAGTCAACAAAGAAAAATCAGTGATATGATTTAACAAAACTTTTAAAAGTGGTAATTTTCACAAATCTAAATATTAGCCAACTTAATACTACATTGTAAACATGGTCTAGATAATACAAGTTTCTGGAGCTGCTTATTTTGAAGTTACTGTCTTCATACCAAGTAACATTCATCAACAGGTTCTTTGGATACATGATACCAATAAAACCTCAAAAAACCCCACAGAAGAGTTTAAGTGAGATTTTTAATTACCAGATGTGTTCTAAACAATGAAAATAATATGCTTAACATCCCTACACAGATTGACGAGCAAGACAAATCATATCAATGTGACAATAAAATGTAAGAAGGGTACTTAGTATTGAAAAGGTATGTTTGAGAAAAGGTTGCAGATAGGAAATGATGAACCACTATATATAGTGGTTATGGCATACTTTAGTGAGGTAACAGAAAACACTGAAAGAACCCCTAACCAACCAGAGAAGGAAACCTTTAAATGGGTGAGCACATGTAAATATATATAAATATTTGTATACACACACATATAAACATATATGTACTGAAATGGAGAAAGGGAAAGTTTCAGACAAGCTATGCAAAATATATCCACTCCTCAAATACTGACTCTGATGGCACACTTGAAAAAATTAACTTCAGCAGATTAAAAGGAGAAAGATAAATGAGACTGAAATAAACATCTTAAACATGAAGAAAAACAGAAAACAAACAAAAAGATGCATGGCTTTTCAATATGTAAGAATCTCTAGGAGATCTTTTGTTTGTGTATACGAATATTTTAAATGAATTCATCATATTGCAAGCCTACACTGTGTCTGCAGGTCCAGAAAAACAGAATGCCCCTTAAAAGTGGGATACCGCTAAAGCAAGGTAAACAGTTTCAACGTTGTTTATAAGGCAGTCCTGTCTAGGATGACTGGACAAAGGACTTTATCTGCTGTCAAGTTTACAACTTGAGAACAGATAAAACAGCAATAATGAAAATTTTTGGGTTAGTCAAATCTTGTATTTCAATTATCAACTCTTGTTGCCTGAAAATTATAACGTGTAGTAGGGAAAGTGTAAGTAGCATAATGACCAGTTGCAGATGTTTTTTCCAGACTGGTTCTCCTTCTTAAAGATAGCTGTGGGAATTTTTTAAAAGACAATGGACACAGATTTATATTGCCAAGGGCCACAAAAATTGAATTACTATTTTGTTGCTCCATGAGACGGTCTGCCACCTCCGAGGGACTGTGCTGCTTTTTCAAAATACTGATGAGACAAAGTGCTTTGAATACTGAGCATTGCTTAGATTCTTTCTGGCTAAATGATTTGGCATTGCAAAATAACAAGGAATTAAACAGAAATTGTGTAAAAATAACTTACTCAGCCTTCTCAGCTTCTGCTTTTCTTTCTGTTTCAGCTTCTTTTGCAATGTCTGATATCTGCAAAAAGTATTTTAACTATCAAAATTGATCCATTGAAATAAAACTTTGGTAACTTTAGCTACTGTCACGCTATATTTTTTTTAAAGTGCTAGATTTTTAAAAAATAGATACCTCAGACTAGTTTTTAGCAGTGAAAACCGCAGAAATTCTTCTTTTTCAGTATAGTATTATTAATACTGTAACTATCCCAGTTGACAGAACAATTAAAAGTAGTTCTAGATGATTATCAGACAAATTATGTCACCAGTTGAGAGGGAAAATAACTACATCCAGATCATACCCCAATACAAAGATCATTCACAAAGACTTAGTGCAATTAGTCATTATGTGGAAAATGAGCATCAGTTTGTCCCATTCCAAATATGAAATGAGGAATAATACATCAAAAATCTGAAAAAGATATATGTATTTATCAGATATTACAATATCCAATTACTTTGTCAAGATGAACTGATGCAGTTGAAATCAGACAAGTATTTAAATGACTTTTACACCTGCAATATTTTCTTCAAACTATTTATCTCAGGTGGGTTGATGTTTCATTAAACCTGTACTGGCACAACTCACAACCATCTAAGTATGTGTTTACAGCATTCCCTTGAGATAAGGAAAAACCAATATACAATTTCACAGCTGGCTAACTGCAGCAACAGAGCTGGGGCCCGAATTTCAAACACCTTTAGGCTCAGTGTTGCAAGAGCAAAATAAACTTATTTCAAATGCAGTTTGAGTATCTAAGCTTCACTGGAAATCAAAACGGGCTCTCAAGTCCCAGATTCACAAAGGAATCCAAAGTGACTAAATTTGTTAACATTTGTTAAGATCATTTGTTAACTCTTTACCCTTCCCTGTAGTCTCTCAAAGTGCTTTAGACACCAGTTGTTTATTGGTGTATTCTCCTACATTTCTGGTTAATACATAAATAGTTACCTAAATTTTTCCCCTTCTACACATAAGGAGTGGAAGTGTTTATGAAAGAATTTACTAAATAGAGCTTGGCATGCTTATATCTTATCTATGAAGCCTCATCTAGCACATGAGATGGAAGCATGTGTAAATCTTCCACAGAGTTTCCCCTAAGACCTCAAGTTGAGATAATTTGATGACACCTAGGTATTTTAAGGGTTAGGGTGGGGAAAGAACAAATAAATCCCCATCCATCCCCTCCATCTCTTTCATATCCTTCCACATTTGTCTCCTTTCCAAGCTGAAGAGCTTTAGCCTACTTAATTCCATACACAAGATTTGTTTCCAAATCAAATTTTCATAACTTTTTGATCTTCACTGAACCTTTTCCAGTTTTGTCACATTATTTTTGAAATGGGGCAACCAATCTCCAAGACAGAGATATACTTTGGGTTCACAAAGCATAGTAATATTCTGGGTTTTCCCCTCTTTATTCACTTCTCAACAAATTAAAATTTCAGTTTGCTTTTTTGATCTCTGTAACGGACATTTTCATTGAACTCATACTTCTGTACAACTCCTATTACAGTCTCAAGATTTCATACCCAGTGAGTTACAATGAGTTCTAAATCCAACATTTTACATGTAGAATTACAACATTTTCTCCTCTGTCTATCACTTCACTAATTTTCATCTGCTGTTTTAAGGCTCTTCTGCAACTTTGCAGGTAGCTCTTCATTTTACTGCTACAAATAACTTAGATTTATTAGCAAACTCTATTAGCTCACTATTTACCCCTTTTCTTATTTGTGAAACTTCATGGCTCTCAGAGTTCCTGTGGAACCTCATAGTTAAAACTAGATTCTAACCATCTTCATCATATACAATTCCACAGGTTATTTTGCAGTTTCTCTTGCTATACGGTAATATCATTGGCTTTAACACTACACAACTGCTCCTGCAGTATATAGGGGTGAATTTCTGTTTCTTTTTGTGTAAGTTTCATTACTGTAAATGCTTATGAAAGACATAGTTCCTTCCTGAAGGGAATTTTTGATTCCTAGATTGCTGTTTCTTCCTTAGGTAACACTTAAAAGTTACATCACATGATAAGTGCTCTTAACTGGATTACTTGAGCCATTCACATACATAATGCGAATTGAAATTTCTGCATAATTTAATTACTGTAAACATTATTTGGGTAAGTTTCACTAGATAACATCTTAGAGGTAAAAGCTTGACAAGGATAAATTGTGTAGCTGGATTCACATTAATGACTGAAGCATTAATGAATTGCTAAGCATTTGTAACAATAGTTACAAACAAATCTGAGAGAAATGTAAAAATCAAAGTAAAAAAAAAGAAAATGCTAAAATATTTTGTCAGACCTGCTAAGATCCTGATGTTAAAATAGCATTTAAAATACCAGCCACATGACATTTATGATAAATGTGACACGTTTTTAAAGGACTGTAATTTTTTAAGTACACACACACACACACACACAAAGTTGATTAATAAATAAACATAGAAGAAAAAAGATATGGTTTGATCTAGGCAATAAACAAATCTTCATACAAATGAAGAGGAAATGAACCTAAGCCATACAACAGAGGTTTGTCTTGAAAATATCTGGAAAGGTGGATTAACAATGAAAGATATATCTGAATAACAATTAGAAATAGATCTGAAGTATATACAGAAACATAATGCCTTCCAAATACAATCATTTCATTTGGGTTTTGATATTTAGCTCGATTTGTTTTTAAACAGAACAAGAGATTATATCTATCTCATCTGAGTGGGACAAAATAGATTGCTCATAACAGAAAAAAAGAATCATTCTATGATAAACATTAAAGTACCAATTGCTTCCTGCAAAATTATTTCACACAAAAGTAAAGAAGGAAATTTTATTGTATTATGTTCAGTAAAGAACATAGAAGAAAGATGATAATGACAAGGTATTATTATGGAGAAAGTAGACTGTAAATATAATGGAAATATACTGTGGAAAAAATGGGACGTGAAGAATAAAAAAGACTAAACCATTTCAAGAAAATTGTGCCTAGAAAGATGCTAGAAATTTTTGTTTTGAATAAAGTGCAAATGAATAACATATTTTTTTTTAAATAGTACATATTATAAAGCATGTTCTCATTGAGAACATTTCTTAATCGGTTAACTGAAAATAATTCTGTTACTAAATAGTAATATATTTTATTACTATTATTTTCTGCAAAGAAATACAAATTCTTTTTAACATACCTGTAATCCTTTTTTCTTACGAACTGTGTTTTCCAAAGATGACTGGATATCAGTACCAAGCATTTCTGCAATATCTCCAAGTCCAGCATCATGTCCATGTTTTGAGCCACCATCTTTCTTTGTATGAATGCCAAAAATGTCTGATATGATGTCGGTTTCTCCTTTTTCACCCTTCACAAACTGCACAAGTTCAGCTCTGATGCCATGCTCAGCGCCTTCAGCTTTTTCTGCTTCCATAACATCATCGTGGATTCCAAACTGTGTTGGGTCAGGCATGTCCCCTAATATTTTAGTAACTTTAATATTTTTGGCTCCTTCAACAAGGCCACCCCCAAATACAGTGCTCCAAAGAATCTGGAAAATTCCCCACACTATAGTAAAGAACAGTTGGAACATCCCCACAAATAGGATCCAGAAAAAGGAGAAAAACACTTTCACCATCTCTTTTACTGTCATCTTTCTAACTTTCCTGTATTGTTTCCTTAAATTCTTCACAGTGACCATTTTAAAAAAGTTGGCAACATTCTTCTTCACTGCAACACAGGCCATTGCAAAAGCTGATGCAGATTCCAGGGACTTTTCTTCTTCCTCATCATCACCAATATCCACTACATAACAAGGCTCTGCCTCTTCCTCTTCTTCAGGCCTCTCAGATGAATCTGTTTCAGAGATCTGGGATGCTAACTGCATTTCAAAGATAGTGTCTTCACAGAAATTCACAAAGAGTTCCATTTTTTCTTGCTCCCCTCCTTCATTTACAACATCAAATATGAACTGCCTTTTGGATTCCTTCACCTGCGGCTTCTCCCACTGCATTCGACTGGATTCACTGATTTCAAAGTAAACTCTTTCTATTTTCTTGGCTCCACCCATTATCTCAATACGGCCAAGGTATGGTTCAAAGTAATTAAGAACACTTTCTGCAGGTTCAAGTAAGCTCTGAAGACGGGAATCATTAGGCATGTGCTCTGAAAGGTTTGTCAGCAATACTGCTACATTAAATCCAATATCTTTGGCTGGTTCATGGAATCTTTCCACAAAATCAACATAGTTAAACATATCATTTTCATCAGCTTCTGCACAGGACAGCAGGAATTCAATCTCTGACTGTATGTATTGTTTTTGAGCCTCCATTGATTTCTGGAATTCCTTCTTTGAAATTATGCCCTTACCATCCGGATCATGCTCTTTGAAAGCATCTGAGTTAGTAAGATCTTTTAACTTGAGGAACATGTCAAAGAACTTCAAAATCATTTCCACATTGGTAGATGATTCTACAAGTGTGTCTACCATTTGTTTTCCAATAGTTCCGTTTACAACGTTACCTAAGAAGTGTGTTAAAACAGGAAGTTATTTGGCTTTCCTACATTTTACATAAATATTCATTCTAAGAACAGAATAAAAATGTTCTTAAGTCCTTGCAATTTGTCTCTCAACATGCTTTTCTCTTTTTCATAGAATCTTAGAATATGTATGGTTGGAAAGGACCATATAGGTCATGACTGTGCAAATTCCAGAATAATTTTTAAAGAAATATGAAATAGCGTTTTGGGTTTTTTTTCTGCATTGCATAAAGGCAAGAAAGATTAATGTAATTATTGTACTTCAAATTATAAAGCCAAGGTAATCATATTTGACCATAAAGAAAAACAGGTCCAACCTTCAAGCAGTGACAAGAGCATCACTACCATATCCTTTAGCAGATCTAGCAGCTCCTTAAGCAATTCAATTTGTGCAGAGTCCTGTAAAAAAATTGAGTATAAGGTCATTTTTTCCCCACTGTATTTATCTGGAAGACTAAATACATTTACAGTATGCAGGATGGTCATCTAAATGCAGTTCACATTCCTCAGCAATGTTTCATTGTTATTTTATGATTACTATCAGAAGACTTACACCACATGAGGGTAACTTACTCCAGCAGAGATACCATAATGATAAGCATTAATAAGGCATTAAGGAGTGCAGATAAGGGATAGCAGAATCTCACAAAATTGGTAACTTCACAGATCTGGCAGTATCCATCTCGGAAAAATCCATCCTTTTTCACTTCACAGGGAATATATAATGGCAGAATGCATTACCACTCAAACAGAACTAGAACTGTTTAGCTTAACTACGGAATAATATACATCTAACATGGATTTGTGACTAACATTAAGGACCTAAAAACTGTTATATGTCCTCAAAATCCTGATATACTTCTGTAGGGTGGGAAGAAATCGTATAAGCAAGTCAGAGGGTGGCAGAGACTCTGAGTAAGAGCAAGGAAATGGATTTGGTGCCTAGTGGCTTGAGTATACAGGTACCTGAAGCAGAAGTAGCAAAAAAACCATCAAAGTGTAAAGAGAGGTGGGACTTCACAGTGCCCTGCACGGTGAAATGAACACCATCTTTTGCCCCCCTGCTCAGTGCCTGTGATGAATTACCTGAACAAATTGACTGATTGTCACATTCACTTCTTTGAATTTTTCCTAGATTTTCTCTTGCCCTACACAGCTGTATCATAGGAACCATGCTTTTAATGGTGCTTCTGCTCTGACAGATCATCAGGGTTTGGCAACAGGGAGGATGCGACCAGACAGACACCTTCATTATCAGAAGAGTATCGCTGAGTTGGAAGCAGGGAGTTTGATATTGGAAAAGGTGAATGCACAATGTTGATTGTGCTAAAAGGAGTGATATGAAGATGCTAGACCTGAGATTCAGTCTTGTGTGTCTACGTTATAATAGGGTCTTGTACATCCAGTGTGTATCAGCTCATTTTAACTGCATTACAGCTTTCAATATTTGCTTGACTGTCATTTACAAACATATGCAAAGAAGGATTGTTTGACCACTGAAAATACCTGTGAAAGTTTCATCTGCATATTGGCAAAGACATGAAGAAAGCCAACAACTGCATCCCACAGCCTACTATGAGCCAGACTCTGTTGATTACCTATGCAAGGGCCCTAAAAAATTAAGAAAAAGATTTTTTATATATATATAACATAAACAACCCCAACCAAATAAAACTATTTTCTTTCCTACTATTTCTCACTGAAAAAATATAAAAGAAGTTTCAGTCTTCCATGAAGCTATGTTAGAAAGGTTCCCAAGGTTTCTTTGGTGTTTAGTACATAAATAGTAGATTGTTTCATGTTAAATACGCAGTCATTGACATGGTTTAGTATTAACTTTCCAGTGGGCCAGTGATTCAATGTAACTTTTTCAAATTTAAGGAAAATTAATCCCAATAAAGTATTTTCAAATTTATGATAGGACCTAATCAGGTCACAATCACAAAACTTCATTGTTAGCACCTTGAGCAAAACATTCTGCTTACCTGGATATATTCTGTAAGGGAATTGAATATTTGTTTGGTGACAGCCAAAGCTTTAGAGAAGTTACGTTGTCCTGATTCATCAATGACATCCTTTCCTGAATAGTACCAATAGAAGTCACTGATTGATTCCTAAGGGAAAAAAAAATAAAATTTCTAATTTTGGGTCTGTATGCAGTATTCACTGCCTGCACTTTTATCACCGAAAGTTGAATCATCACCAGATGAAATTTAGTATTTCTGTGTCAATCTATTTCTCATGACAGTAACTTTTTGCATTTTTATCTAAATATGCTCCTTGCAGAAGTAAACAATAAAATAAATTAACAAACATCTGGCTTCACAGAGAATTATGAAAGGTCATCTATTTTAAAAGGAAAGAAAAGATGAAATAAATTACATCAGAATTATTTATTTTCAATATCTCTGAAGAGAGGAGTTTCACATTTAATTCCGGTAAAACATGAATTTATAAAAGTTATAGAAAGGTAAATATGTTATGCTCCACTTTCCTCTCATTTCTCCTCACCTGAAGCCGCAAGAGATAGTCAACTGTACTAATAATAATATTCACTGTTGTGGTGTTGCCCATCTGAGTACGTAGGTAATTTTGAAAATCTGAAAGAAGTAATTTGTGCTTGGTTAGTATATACAGGAATAAAAATGACAAGGTTATTTTCATATGTTCATGGAGACATAGAGAGTACATTCTTTTTAAGTACCTTGTTGAGTACAGATTCTTATGTGGTGCAAACTGAACTACAGTAGATCACAGTGTAAATGCAACTGAAGAAATATTATCCAACATGATTTGCAATAGGCTTTACTATTAACGATTGGCATAAAAATGAGAATTACATTAAGATTTAAAAATTCAAATTGAACACCACAATTCAAATTGTTGGCATGCCAGTTTACCCTCAGAAAACTTAATAAATTAGAGAAAAAAATCCGTTAGAATCAGTTTTACTCAACTCTGTTTAAGATCAGGCTCATCACACCCTTAACCCTGAAATTCAGGTCACTTACCATTGTTATGCCCTTCACAGAGCAGTTGTAAAAATCTAAATAGATCTCGAGTGAATTCATCATGTTGCAATACTTTTTCACCTTTAAAATACATATATAAAATGATTATGAAACAACAATTATGATCAAATATGCAGAACATATACTCTTACAGCAACCTTTAAAACGGGAATTCTACTGAAAAACAGTATTATAAAAGCGTTAAAGCAATTTAAAAGAAATAGACTGATACTAATGAAAATAAAAACTGAGACAGAAAAAGCAAAGCCAAAATATTTAGCACTCCAATGCATCCAAGGTTTAAAAAAAAAAAAAAGCAACAGGATATATATCTAGTAAGTAAATGGTTAGTCATAACTAAAATCATGCCTTAAATATGAATGATACTCTTTAATAAGCATCAAACTGTTTATCCAAGCGGAACACACAACCTGCTGCAGACCATAAAGCTAAACCTAAAGATATCTGGGAAGATGCAATTAAAGATTTCTCTCTGTATTTGCAACACATTTTTGCAACAATAGTATCGAAAACTGTAAACCCAAACATACCACGCTCACGAACGATGACTGTGGATCAAAGAAAAATAACAAGAATACAGGATAAGAATATTGGAAGTTGCAATGTTTTTCTTAAAAATTATTGCTAAAGATTTTGTAAATATAAATCATATTCAGAACTCAATGCCTAGACTTATTTATAGTAAGTTTATCAACAAAGTCTCAAGCTACAGTTCCAGTTAAAAAAGGAAGCACAAATAATGCTTTAAGCACTAGTGGAATCAATTTTATTCTACTTACGAGTTCCTTCTTCAGTAACCATTCCCAGGCCTTCTGCTTTATTTTGTCTCTCAAAGGCATTCAAGTCAAGGACACTTGTATTGAAGAAAAAAAAAAAAGGGAAAAATACTATAGTACACAATGAAAAATTTTCTTCTAGAAAATCTCTGGAGGCCTTCAACAAATAGTTTTGACCCACTGTGACATGCATTGCCTCATATCTTATTTGATATTAATATTAAATAAAAGAGCTTGGGATGAAAATAAGGATTCTGTGTCCATTTCTGAAAAGAAATGAGTCTCAGACCAGGTCTCTCCACTTAACTAACTTCACTTCCAGTAATGTCATTCATGGTTTCATGTATAAATGGAAAGTGGAAAAGGAACATGAAATATTACTCTCTCTATTGACTTAAATCTGCCTGTCAAAGGACGTCATTGCAGTTCTTTCTCAGTCACAGTCTTTTCCACTAAGTTATCACTGTTATTTCTATTATACTGTTTCTGTATATATTATGTATTACTGTGTTATTGAGAAGATGTATGGATTCAGAGATTACATATCTTCTAAGCTCAAGATACACTGATATCTGAATTTTTCTTTGCTAACTTGGCATAGCCCAGAACGTGGAATAGCAGATGATGATTCTTCTCACCACCCAGTCAGAATACATTCATTAAAACAGTCCAAATAATTCTATAATTATGGGTTTGTTTCCAGTTAAACTGCAATGGAGTCACATATTCTACTATCTCATAATATCATTATCACCAAAAGCATTTAAACCATCATTTTCATTCACTTTTCAGCGTTTGACTAATTTTATGAAAACCTTTTTTACTGAATTCCTGAATGATACACATACACAATTGATAATATCATCACTGCAGGTCCTGTTTGAGCAAGTCCTTTCTAAATTGTTCTATGGAAATGGAAAAATTACAAGATAGACATTATTTAATTAGGCTGCTTCTCTAACAAACTTGATGTATTACACAGAGAGTTCAGATGAAGAGACATTGATTATGTAACTCTTCAGAGATGTGCAGAAACTGAATGCTTAGTAAAGTTCCACTCATTTGTATCTCCTTCAGGGATGTATAAATTCAGTAAGTTTGCAAATGACACCAAGTTGTGGGGCAGTGTTGATCTGTTCAAGGGTAGGAAGGCTCTACAGAGGGATCTGCAGATGCTGGCTCAGTTGGCTGAGGACAAGTCTATGAGATTCAACAAGGCTCAGTGCTGAGTCCTGCACTTGGGTCACAAGTCCATGCAATGCTGCAAGCTTGGGGGAGAGTGGCTGGAAAGCTGCCTGGCAGAAAAGGACCTGGAGGTGTTGGTCAGCAGCCAGCTGAATGTGAACTGGCAGGGTGTCCAGGTGGTCAAGAAGGCCAAAAGCATCCTGGCTTGTATCAGAAATAGCGTCGCCAACAGGAATAGGGAAGTAATCATCCTCCTGTACTTGGCACTGGTGAGGCTGCACCTTGAATATTGTGTTTAGTTTTGGGTGCCTCACTATGAGAAAGACATTGAGGTGCTTTAGCATGTCCAAAGAAAGACAACGAAGCTGGTGAAGCATTTGGAGAACAAGTCTTATGAGAAGTGGCTGGGGAAACTGGGGTTGTTTAGCCTGGAGAAGAGGAGGTTTTCCAACTACCTGAAAGGAGGTTGTACTGAGGTGGGGTATTGGTCTCTTCTCCCAGGTAACAAATGGTAGGATGAGAGGAAATGGCCTCAAGTTGTGCCAGGAAAGTTTAGATTGGATAACTTCTTCCCTGAAAGGGTTGTCAAGCATTGGAACAGGCTGCCCAGGTAAATGGTTGAGTCACCATCTCCAGAAGATTTTAAAACATGTGCAGATGAGGTGCTTAGGGACATGGTTAGTGGTGGACTTGGCAGTTCTAGTTTAACAGTTGGATGATTTTAAAGGCCTTTTCCCAGCCAACGTGACTCTATGATTCTATGTCTTTTCTCCATCCATAGGACCACCGAGACAGAAAAATTGGATGGGTCTGAGACCAGTAAAGGAGCCATTAATTTTTCTGCCTCTCCAAACTAAGCTTTCAAAGGCATACACAGCCTTTGCTCTGTTTTATTCTTTGGAATACTCTAAAAGTTTAACATACTACTCTCTGATTCACAAAAAAATTCCCACAAGAGTTCTATAGTCTGTAACTTCTCTAATTTAAAATGATGAAATCCACCTGCACTGACCAATAAGCCACCACCATGCATAAAACTGAAACTGTAATAATGTAATTTATGCTTTTACCTGCAGGACTGCATCAAGCCAGAGAGACTTTGAAAAAACCCAGCATCCTTTTTTTCCTTCAGGTAGTCTAGCATTTTCTAGAGGCAGGAAAAAAAATGAAAATTATATGATTTAACAACTCCCTGAATTGCCATTTGAAATACAGATCACTGGCATGCAACATCATTGTTATTGTACCAAAAATACCCTGATATTTCTTTACTGTTTAGCTTAAAATTAAATGCACTAAAATAAAACCACAGCAGAACACTAAAATTATCAAAATTACTTGCCTCTTTTACACAAACAAGACTCATGGTAGTTAGAAAATCATTACCTGTTGAACTATGCTATTCCCACCATTTAGAATTGCAATGCCAAGTTTTAGTGTTTCAACAACCATAGGTCCAGTGTGACCTGTCAAAACAAGGATACAGTTAGTAAAACTTGCAATTACAAACTATGCAATCAGGAAAGCAGTCTGGAAATTTTACCTAGTGTAGCTGACATTTATTTTTGTCTCATCACATACAAGTTCTGTATGATATATATAGATCATAGGTATAATGACGTAATACACCATATATGTATAGCATTGGATCTATGATACATGGATCATGTATATTTTTAATACATCACAGCATATTACCTTTGCTTGCACTAATCATCTGAAGGACCATCTCAGCAGCTCCACGATCATGTAAGCGAGCTTGCTGATAAAGAGTTCTCTGTTTTTCCATTTCTTTCTCCTGGGTTTGGGAACAAAAATGAGAACAGAACACAGAGTGGAACTGATTCAGGAAAAATAGGAGATCTGAAGGTATTGAAGGCCACCTGCCTCCACAATCCACAGGGTGTTTGATTCCAAAGCTTCAGAACACACTGTCTTTCTTTTATATGAATAATATTATAAACCAGCCCAATACACACTCTATTTTTTTTGCATTTATTTTAGTTGACATATTTAAAATACATGCACATTAGACAAAGAGTAAGAAATGGTATTTACACTCTTACCTCAAATGTCTTTTCTTTTTCTTCTTCTTCCTCTTCTTCTTCTTCCTGACAGCTCTTTTCATGTTGGAAATAGAAATCACAACATCTTGCTTATTATGAAACATAATGCCTTTTTTTCCTGTAGAATTTCTACCAAAATCATAGAATCTTAGAATGTGTAAGGTTGGAAGGGACCTTTAGAAGTCATCTAGTCCAACCCCCCTGTATTAAGCAGGGACATCTTCACTAGATCAGGTCACTCAGAGCCCCATCAAGCCTGACCTTGAATAACTTCAGGGATGGGGCTTCCACCATGTCTCTGGGCAACCTGTTCCAGTGATCCACCATCCTTCATATTGAAGAACTTTTTCCTAATATCCAACCTAAATCTCCCCTTTTTGAGTTTAAAACCATTACCCCTTGTCCTACTGCTGCACATCCTTGTGAACAGTTCTTCCCCAGCTTTCTTATCGGCACTTTTCAGTTACTGGAAGGCTGCCATAAGGTACCCCCCAGAACCTTCTATTCTCCAAGCTGAACAAGCCCAACTCTCTTAGCCTATTTTCATAGGAGAGGTGCTCTAGCCCTTTGATCATTTTTGTGGCCCTCCTCTGGATATGCTCCAACACGTCCATGTCCTTCTTGTGTTGAAGGCACCAAAGCTGGACACAGTACTCCAGGTGAGGTCTCACCAGAGCAGAGTAGAGGGGCAGAATCACCTCTCTCGATCTGCTGGCCATGCTTCTTCTGATGCAACCCAGGATGCGGTGGGCCTTCTGGGTGCAGATGCACATTAGTGGTTCATGTCCAGCTTCGCATCCACAAATACTCCCAAGTCCTCCTCAGGGCTGCTTTCAAGCAGCCAAAGTGATGAAATAAATTTTTAAAGCCATTTTTAGGCATTAAGATTTGAAATCCTTGCAATGCTAAGTATTTGTACTCATCCACACTAAGAAGCTGACATTCCCTAATGTGTGAGAATTTCAGGATATTCATCCAACTACATATACACCCTCTGTAACCACAGGCTATGTGTTCTTCTGCCATATCTCTATATCAATAATAATTATCTTTACAGTCCAACTCTCCTCACATGTGCTTGTTGGAATCAATGTAGCAAAAAATGATTTTCAACTTATTTTTTATAGACTTCAAATATTAATTCCAAAATAATTACTGGAAGAATAAAGAAAGCTAACATTGTTAAGACTATTCATGAGTTAATCATGTACAAAACAAAGTGCCAAGTGATATCAACAGGATTGCACCTACTGGAATTTTATAATTTTATTTTAATGTAGGAACTTTCTCATTATATATATATATAATTCTGACAGCATTTGCTTCATTAAAAATATAAATTACTTGTGTCAAGCAGTCCACATAAGAAAACAGAGAGAAAAGGTTTATAAAGCATCTAAAATTAGTAGGAAATACCTGAATGGATTAAGGGATGGAGCTTGAAATGGTATATTTACCTTTGCCATCATGGCGGAATAGGCAATATATAAAGGATCATCTTCTAGTTTGCTGTAAAGAGTAAAAGCATTTTAAATTATTTTATGATGGAGTAATTAAGAGATGTCACATATGTAAAAACCATTTTTATTATAGGGTATTTGTAAGTTACATATTTACTTGGAATGCTATTACACATTATTATTATAAATGTATTTTCTTTTCTCAAACCAAGTCTCTGTAACTTTTAAAATAAACAATTCAGAGATATATTTGAGCATTAGTCATGTTGGATAAGGATGTAAAGATAACTGCTTGTGCAAGCACAGAGAAGTAGTATGAAGATATAAGTGAGAATAATTATAACTGTCAGATGGCAGGACTATGTTAGTCATACACAAAAAGTGTATGAAGCACTGGGTACTCTACTGATATATGAAAGACACATTCTAAGCAACAGTCTAAATTCAAAACAGAAACTGGCACTGAGATTCATGTTAATCATCAACGAAACCTTTACTGACATACTAAATAAAATGTAATGGATACCAACAAGTAGAGCACACATCTGTTACTGGCAGAGACCAGGGGAGGGTACTCTGAATGAACTAGCAGTTCCTGTAGACTTGATGTTTCTGTGAGAATTCATGCTCAGTTATTTCTGCATTGGATATTTGCCAAGCTTTTAAAATGCCAAAACCAGTCAGTATTTGTCTCAATATAAAGGTTATACCGAGTTTAAATACATAAAACTCTAATGAAACCGAGAGGCAAAAAGGTATTCACCATGTACAATAATGAACTGCAGTTGTGTTAAATCAGTTCTGTAATGTTATTAGAAATTCAATTACTGTGTGCTTTGACTCAGTGTGCTTCTCAACACAGCTCTTTTACCTTCTCTCTGTGAGGGCACTGCGACTAAAATAGAGGATAATCTGATGAAGTGGATCAGGCTGTTTTTTCTCAGTCTCTTCCTCTTCCTCCTCATCTTTTTTTGGAGGTGTCTGTCTCAAGATTTAGCAGAATATATAAATTAAGCTTTGTGAGTAAGAAAAAAAGTAATTAATCTTAGGAAGGATTTCAGTAACTTTTTCCTGTCCAATTTGTATTAACCTCCAGTATTCATTTTATTCATCAGTTTATGGCACAACCTGCCAGATTATGTGCCTGTATGACTCAGAAGAAGTTAGAGTAGTTGATTATCATTCATATTTGATAGCAACATTAGAAGTTTCTCATTTGCAAGGTACTGAAAATGAGACAGTGAAAATCTTAGGGAAGCCTTATTCAGCAGAAATTATATGTTTCCAGTGGATAAGAACTGAAAGTAAGTCCTAGCTCAATTTTTAGCAGGAGAATTGTTGGTAAATGGAAGTATTTTTAATAATATCATCAGAGACATTCTATTAAGACTACTGCTCACTACAATACTTTCATATGTCATTTCTAGGCAACTTTGCTTGAACAAAGTAAGGACTGCTCTCATTGTCAACTTCAAACTTTTTTGGCAGTTTGAAATGTAATGCAACCATCACTGCCAAAGGAGCAGGGTATCATCTTTACCTCACTTGCATTATCACCCCTTTGTAGGGTTTGTAACTACTGTAGAATTACTTTAATTATAGCAATAATTGCAATTGCAGAAGTTCAATTTACTTCTCCAATAAACTTGAAAGAATTTTAATCACTGCTTTGATTAATGGCCTCATTCTTGCCTTTTAGAAATAAGCAACAGAATCAGACTGTAACCCTAAAATTGTCCAGAGTATGAGAAAAATATATTGGCTGCAATTTGGAAAAATCATACAACCTTCTATAGCAGTGGGTCTCTATAAAGCACAATATTGCTGCTTTTGCTATACACTGAAACATCTCCTGATACATCTTCATAACATCCATGAAGCTACATATTCATTTTCATGGTGTTTAGATACTACAGAGATAGGCCCCTTGGAAGTATCTTAGGCAAACTACAGAGAAGGAAGAGAAAAAGCAGTAGGCTTTCTAAATCAATATTCAGTAATGAAATGTCAATACTTATAAAACATTTTTGTCAAGTGCATATGTAAATGACATTTTTGCTGAATATGGCTGTGCATTATTTGCTTCTCCTTATGATGTATCAACGAGAAAACAGCAAAATTAATTTGCATCAAAGCTGAAAATGTTAAAATTAAATATTATGCATCAACAAAAATTTTAAAAAGGGGAAAAGGATCAATTGTGTCAAGCTTTAAAAAGCCAGTAAATATAATATAGGAACATAGGAATTACCATAGTCACAAAAATAGTCTGACAGTTCATCTAATCCGTTTCTCTTCCCAAGAATGAGTATCACATAGTTCATCTGAAGGTGTAAACCACCTTAATGCACTTCAGTGTGCATCACAGGAAGAATGTCTTTTTGACCACAGCAGAAAACCACCTTATGCCCAGAAGCATAAGGATTAGTATTTTATAAGCTTATGCATATGCATACAGTACACAAAAATTAAATATAGGCTATAATAGATACATTAAATATACACTGAAGTGGGCACTGAAAAATGCGCCCAATTATGTCAGTACTTACAGCCAAATCCTGAACTAGTTTCTCCTCAAATGAATATTCCTCTGTTTCTATCCAATAGTTCTGATAGCCATGGAGGAAGAGGTTAATAGAACGGTGCCTGGGGGGGTTGTGAAAGTGAGATCAAGAGGGGTAACATAACATAGTATAACAGCTCAGGTGGTTAATGATTAGTAAGGATACGTATTTGTACAATTCTGATCCTCTGATTGGTCAGTGAAACAAAATGCAAAACATAGCTAACATCCAGTGACAAATCTGCAGGTACTTTTGAACATTCTTACTTTTTTTAATACACAGATGAACACATAACTTTTTGCTTTGAAGGCTTTGGGAGTGCTAATACACATTGTACATGAAACTGCAGGACTGGAGCCTTAATGCAAGCATGGGAAAAATACACACTCGAACAGACTAAGAATGAATGGGTGGGATTTACACCTGTGAGATGTAAATCTACTTTACTAGACTTAGGACATTGAGACAGCAGAAGTTGGCCATCAACACCAAAATAATTATCAAGTGCTTTCCAGCATGTTATCTGCAGACAGTCATTGCGTTCTTCCACAGAGAGAGAAGCCTTACTTCTTTGTTTTCAGTTCCAAATCAGGACAGTTTTAACGTATCCTCAAAGAAGCTCAATTAGAAATGCACAAAACCTGCTCAAGAAAGTGACCAATTTTAGAAAACGCCTAGATATATTAATAACTGTTATACAGTATTAATTTAGCTTTCCACAGAAAATACAGCTCATGGTAGTAAGACTACACATAATAATGGCCAAACCATTCCATCTTTACACTACATTTGGAGGAGTATTTTGTTTTGAAGTGCACTACATGAGTCTAAAAGGTTGCTCCAAAGAGTCTTTTTATTTGTTTTTATCCTGCAACACTAACAGAAACTATGCAAATTGGTTTTATATACTATGGCTTGTTTAAATATACTAGGTACATGAATTATTATTTTGTAATGCCATAGCTATTGAGATAACTTTCTGGGCTTTCCTGCTGGTATTGGTGCCATTTTATAATCAAATTTCAAAAACTGACCAATCAGAATCCCCTATGAAAATTGTACAAATCCATGTTTTATGATAACATCAAATCATGGCTGGGAAGGAATAAGTGTGCGCATAAGGAAGAGGCTCTCCACAAGTTACATTACCGTTAACTTGAGTATAAGCCTGTCATACTGAGTTTTTTCATGTACTTTTTCCAGCCAAACACGTTGAAAGGTGCTCAGGAAGAAATTGCTAATTTTGTGTCTGAAGAAAAGCATATAGGTTTTCATTGAAGAAAGGCACAAATTAAATTCATTAGTCAGAAAGAACGTATTCATAAATTGTGTATGAAAAATTGCCATGTACAACTTCGCTGTATCTATGTGCATATACAGATGACAGACAACAAGACAACTTTTCTAACAAATTAATTTCTTTAAAACATCAAACAAATACACACATCTAGGAAAAAACATTTACTACATAAGACATTTTTACAAAGCTATGTACAGTCATTAAACACAGAACGTGAAGAATTAGTATTTCCTAACTTAACTAATGTTTGTTTCCTTGAAAAAAAAAATCCTTTTCTAGGATAAATGAAAAGGTATCACCATAATGTTTGATTACTGCCCTGTAAATTAATTGATTCTAGCATCAAATCTGGTATTTCAACTAGACAATTTAGACTAAATTGGCTCATAGTATAAAGCTGCAACTAAAATGAGAAAGTATGAGAGCTGCATTTAAAACTAGTTCAAAGGGATTTATATAGCTCCTAGAATTAATCATACCCTACTTGAAATAATCTTCCAGGGGTTCACAGATGTCTTAACAACACTATCAATCTAAATGATGGAGATAGTTATGAGTGCATAATAGTGTGATAGCCTTATTTTCCTGTCAGAATCCTGTTTTATCTAAAAAAATGATGTGTCTATAAACTTACGAATTTTCAATTTTTTTTCTGCACCTATCAATTGAGCAATATACCTAGAAGTCACTGCTCATTTAAAGGTCACTTCCAACCCAATACATTCAATGATTTTGTGATTCTAAGCCCAAAGTGCTTTTTCACTCTAGCCTCTTTTGAAGTGCAAACACTAGAATAAATTGGCTAATTACAGAATCACAGAATGTTAGGAGTTCGAAGGGACCTCAAAAGACCATCCAGTCCAACTCCCCTGCCAGAGCAGGATCACCTAAATTAAATCACCTAAGAATGTGTCCAGGTTAATTTTGAATGTCTCCAGGGAAGGAGACTGCACAACCTCTCAGGGCACTCTGTTCCAATACTCCATCACCCTCACAGTCAAAAAGTTTCTCCTTACATTCACATGGAACTTCCTGTGCTCCAGCTTGCACCTGTTACCCCTGTCCTATCACTGGCCATCACTGAGCCTAGCTCTGTCATCCTGACTCCAACCCTTTACATAGTTAAAAACATTAATAAGGTCATCCCTCAGTCTCCTCTTCTCCAGGCTAAAGAGACCCAGTTCCCTCAGCCTTTCCTTATAAGGAATAGGTTTGACTCCCTTAATCATCTTGGTGGCCCTGCACTGGACTCTTTCAAGGAGTTCTATGTCCTTTTTGAACTGAGGGGCCCAGAACTGGACACAATATTCCAGGTACAGTCTCACCAAGGCAGAGTAGAGAGGGAGAAGGACATCTCTTGACATGCTAGCCACAAACCTTCTAATACACCTCAGGATGTCATTAGCCTTCTTGGTCTTGAGGGCACACTGCTGGCTCATGATCATCCTGCTATCCACCAGGACCCTCAGGTCCCTCTCACCTATACTGCTCTCCAACATGCCAGTCCCCAACCTATACTGGTAGCTGGCATTGTTCTTCCCTAGATGCTAGACCCCACACTTGTTCTTACCCAACACTTCAGCCTAAGTCTTGCTGAATGTCAGCACAGCCCTCTGGTGTGTCAGCCCCGCTCCCAAACATATAAAGAGCTTATGAACCCAGAATATGGTTAAAAAAAAAAAAAGTCTTGTGGTAGAGTGTGACAATTTCAGTTGTTATAGTCTAAAACTACTATTTTTTTATAATGGAATGATGTGCTTTTACAGTATAGCTGGCATTTTTTTTGTCTTGTGCAAACCTAATATTCTTCCAACATACTAGTGGCATAGCTACAAATCATCACCAAGCATGTAGATTTGCTTTAATAAAGGTATTTAAAACTGCAATGCAACTCTTCTGTTAACTATTCTGCTGGCAATCCTCAAACAAAAATATTAGATGAAAAAGTGCAGAAGGAGGTGAGAAGCAAAGTTAAAGATGTATTTAGGCTGTATCTGAATAAAAAGCAGATTTGTTGAGAAGGAATGGGATAAAAAAATTATCCCATGATAATGGTCTTAATATTCTGTTTGAAGCAGTAGGTGGATCAAGACACTGGATGCACTTTATGCCAGACTTTGTGGTATCTATATTCAACTGGAGTAAGAAGAACAGCACACAAGTTCAAAATATAATTCTGCACTGCTCTGCCCCAACAGCTGCTTTAATGCATGTAACATTCTGAGGTAGTAGGCAAAAATTGTCTCACACAAGCTAAAGAGCACGAAGGGTTCATGCAATAGGAGAGGAATAGCCATATAAAGTTAAAAAAAGAAAAGAATACAAACACAGGAGAATAAAAAGAGCAACTGATCAGAAGCAAAAAGAAAAGGGACAGAAACAGCAACATCTTAACAATTTTCACAGATAACTTGAGAAACTATACAGAGTCACAGCCGACAAAAATGAAGCATTTTGGTTTGGAAACCGTGTAATTCCTATGGTCTTTTCCCCCTCTGGTTATTTGTCGAGAGACAAGTGGTTTGCTACTGTGAGGAATTAGCTGATAACTAACCAATTCTTGTCTTTTCAACAAACTTACACAGGCCTAACAGTCAACAAACTTGTAGGTATACAAACAAGCAACACTTGCATTCAAAGCTGTAACAAAAAGTTATGGAAAAAATGAACCTTTAAGTGCTTTACCTTGGCAGGTTGTATAATGGTGCCATTCTGAAACACGCAACAACAGCCCTTTTACGTTGTTTTGACAGAAGTTTGTGCCAAACAGCTTTCTTTGATCTCAGTGGTTGTTCAACCTACGGATAAATATCTTCTAGTACATTCAATGGAAAATTCAACTTTTATTTTAAATTTTCTTCTCAGCTAGTGGCTAATGCAGTTAGGAAATTAGAAGATGTTAAAAATGTTTATCATCTGAAAAAGCCCATGTTCTTTTTTTTGTTTTTTTGCTTGTTTGGGTTTGTTTGTTTTTACATTTATAAGAAAAATACTGAAAGCATTATATATACTACCTCTTGGTTTATACAGAAAAGCTCGAAGTGCCAGAGTATGTCATCTGTTGGACTCCTTGGTACAATTCAAAAATAGTTATTTTGTCTCATTACCCATATTCAGCTGTCCATGTGAATGAATTCCTATGTTGTATCACTTGTGAATGACATGGATTCCCTTTATGTGGGAAGAGTATAAATGCTTTTTTTTGTATTTAAATTGTATCATTTGAATGAAAAGGCAACTGATTCAAAAGTTGCTACAGCATCCTCAGGTGTAGAAATAGGAGACAGGCTAAATCCAGTATATTAAAAATAAGTGCACATGCAAACATTTCTTTTACTGAATGGTGATGGATTTGGATACGATACTTGTGACTGCTCACAAAGTTTTGCACAAGAAAGTACATCCCGAGTTTTCCCTGAAACTAAACAGAGGCATTTCAACAGATCACATTAAAAACTTTGCATATATTACACATCTGTATGTGCGCACTCACACTCAAAAAATTTTTTATCTGGAAACATTAATAATGACACTCCCTGAAAGTGAAATAATCTCTACAACAAAAGAAACCACATGCTACTTTAAAACAAACACAGTATAGGCTTTTAACTTTTTACCTGTTCCAGGTGATACAGAGCAGCTGATATCCGCTGTACACGTTCCACATTTCTCTCGGGGTCAGTAGGCTCATCACTCTTCAAAATGTCTTTGTACAGATTTAACTGCCATTTTACAGCTGGATCATCAGACTGAAAACCAATATATTTTATAAACTGGGGAATCAAAACGCTGAATTTGACTACTACCACTATTATTCTGACAGTGTAATAATGCTATAGATGCTCCCATTCATCTGTCCCCTTTTAGTCAAAATAAATGTCTGCTAGCAGCTCAGAAAAATGGCATTAGATTCCATATGCTGTTGGGTAACTTAATTCTTACGCAAGGTTCTGTATTTTTATTTCATGAAACCAAATCAAGCACCCTGGGACTTCCATATCCTATTTAACTGCATTTAAAATAAAGCAGCACATTTAGTACTGGGATTGATTTTACACTCCTTGCAGTGATTCTCTACTGACAGTGAAAAACTGTTTTATGGAGTCTATAAAAGACAGCTGGAACTTCAGTAGATTGAGTTACAGCCAAAAGTTTTTGCAAGGCAGAAATAGGAAAAACATCATTAGAATTACTTAGTGTGTCCAATTTAGATTTATGTAAGCACAAACTTACAGCAACCAGACAGTTCTCTCCCATGACAGGTAAATGAGTTGCTCACATTATGTTAAAAGGCAATGATCTAAATTATTTATTATTTACAGAAGGATGAGGTATCATCTTTGATACTGTATTCAGCATATAAGCGGAAGGAACAAGAATGTGATTGTAAAACTCTTAAATGCCAAGATGACACGACCTTTTCTTATTTTCTCACAGTCACTTTAAAATGCATGTATTCTTTGAAATACTATTTGATCATTAGTGCAAAATTCTATTTCATTGTTAGTGCAAGTTGAGTTCAAGAAAACAAGCTGCCATGCTAGTTTTAATTTTACATTCTTTTTGGATCAAGCTGATTCTAAGCTTTACAAGTACCAGTATCTCAATTCTCCCATTCTACAGGATTTAAAAATACCTGCCAAAGCTAGAAATAAACTAATTATTATAATTTAAAAATTACAAGGAAAAAAATGTAAATGGCAATTTTATTAATAGCTTTTCCTATTATTATTGCTATATTATTGTTGTTTTATATATCATAATAAAACAATTGAGACTTCTAGTTTTAAAAACTGCCCATCAGCATCTTTAGAACAGATTTTTTTTTTAGTATTACCTTTTCCTGCAAATGTAAGTTGTTACGTAAATGTTCTTTGACTTCATCATCAGTGTCCCTCTGTAGAAATGTAGAAGTATTTTTCAATTCAGGTTATGAGTCAAGTGATAAAAACATGCACAGCACAAACCAGCTATTATTTTAATATCAAAAACTACCTTCTTTTGTTTTCAAAGTACCTAAGTTACTAGAAGGGCATAGTATGAAGGCTTGCTTTATTTTGCCCACAAGGATTAAACTTTGAAGGGAATTAAAGCTAACTAATGGTATTTCAGTATTTGGTCAAAGTGAACACGCATATGTAAAAATGTATGTTGTGTACAACTGGAAAATGACATGGAAATGATAGCAGCTGTATACACACCATTTTTTCTTGTGAAAGCAGAATTAGCAGCTATAATTGCTTACAAGACATTGATATATTTAATAATATTGACTGCTTAGTTACCCCTGCCTCAAAATTCAGTTTATAAAGTTCTGCTTATTTACTGCAAATTATACACTTACATAGCTGTATCTAGTCTTAGCCAAAGAGATGAGCTCTTGATCTCCAGGAGTACACATATTCAAACCAATAGGAAGCATCTTTTTAAGTGCAGCTACAATCAAGGATGTTTGTATGGAGTACAAATCCCCTCTACGTTTTGATTTCTTCCTCTCTTGATCTTGTCCTCCAGACTATAATTAAAAAAATAGAAAAGTAAATGACTGCAATTCTCTGATCACACCTTTCCAACACGCTCTTCCCCTAATGGTCCAAGGAAACTATGTTCCTGTACATGACCTAGTACAATTAATTAAAAATTCTACATTAGAGGAAGGGTGTACAGTATTGAGCGGGAAATATAAAAGAATAGATTTTTGTGTGGCAATGCAGAAATTGCAATAGCAGGAATATTTTAATAGCAGAAACATACTTTTGTGTGCATTCATACATATGAATCTAACTATATTTTCTGGATCCTACCCCTCAAATCAGAAAGAACCCTAAAATTAAAAGCTGAGTCAGTCCATCACAGAGATAAATTCAGGATGTTTACATTTTTGTTAGAAACTTACATATACCTATCCAGGGTTTGAATGTATAGATATTGTCTGATTTGTCTCAACTGAAAAATATCGGTATCTGAAAGGCTTTGAATCAGTGCAATAAAATACCAGTCAAGTAGTGCCTCTGGGAAAAGCACTGCCCTTTGGCTTTGGCTAATATGAGTAAGTCTGACATGAAAAATTGTATGTCTCTTGCATCTTTGGACATCATCAGTAATAGGAAGAGGAAAAATAAAAAGAGAGAAGTAAACAGCACGACAGAATAACATCAGCACTGTCTTCTTATAAGATACACTGTACAACAGCATTTCACACACAACTTTTCATTTATGAGATGGAGAACCAAAGTCTTTAGAATAGACCTATATATTTAATGAACATATGGTAAACAACAACAACAACATAAAACCAGCCCAGTTCTGAATTCTGTACCTAGATTAAACTCCTACTACACTCAAGGGGAGTTTTGCCTAAGATAAGATTTCAGGACTAGGCGTCCAGTTTTATACAACACTACAAAATAGCAAATGCTTGCATTTAACCCTCCACATCCTTTTCCCTCTGTCAATTAAGTTTGACTGACTACTGGCAAGTAGTTCCACATAAGGATACAGCAGAATCCATTGCAATTCAGTATTTACCAATTATTACCACACTATTAGTACTGTAATCACTAGAGGTAAAAAAAAGGCAGTCATACATATTCTACTCGGTGGTATGTTTTGACAAACTCTGTCTTGTAGATGATGAATCTCCGTGTATCTAGCTGATGGTGAGTAGTTTGCAGGTCAGAGGGAACACACAATGGATGTGGCTTCCTTTCTTAAGGAACTAACAATTGCAGGAGAGTACTTTGCCTCAAAGCTTTGCTTTTGGAAATGCCTCAGAAATAGCAGTGATGTAATGGCTATAATAATGACATTATTTTTACTCTACATTGACAGCAGACAAACAAATCCCACAATGCATCACTGTATTCCAGTGGCGTCACTATGCATCTTAAATATGGAATAACAAAATATCTATTGTATATGTATATTTTATAAAAAAAGGGAGAGATACTGGTTTGCTTTTCTGCATCTTTATGTTTGAGGACATATTAAAAATCCAATTTAAAAATTTTTCATTTGATATTAATAACTAGGTATGAACAAGATAGGTGAACCATTAAACCTGAACATTATTAAAACATGAAAAGAAGATCCATTCTGCCTTTGCCATCAAATTCTGCTGTCTGAATTCACAACTCCTTCTGGTAAATGGATAAGTAGAGTCACAGACAGAAACTTAAATTACAATACAATTACATCTCACTCAGTTCTAATATGCACCTATATGAGTAAACACTGTGCCTTCATTTCAAATGTAAAGTGCATTAAATTGCGTACATTTTGCCTAAATAATGCACTAAAAGGACCTCAACAAGAAGAATGGTATCTGGTTGCTTAACAGCACACAATGATCTTACTTAAATCCTCATCCTAATTAAATAGACATTCAAAAGGAGGAAAGATTTAAAAAAGAAAAAAAATTAAATAAGATAAAGCTGATTAAAATGATATTATTTAGTATTTCCAATCCTGCTTAAACCTTAAATTCTCCAAGATTATCATGACAACATTCATTAAAGAAATCCTGCTCTTATGCCTAGGGAAGTTTGACCTCCATTCCTTGTTCCCCTGTGCATTTTATTCTGTGTTGACTCTGTTTTGCTCATGACATATGATCTCCCCCCGTCCTTAACTTAACCCATAAGCCTCTGATTATGTATTTCTCCCCCGTCTAGCTGAGGAGAGGAGTGACAGAAAAGCTTTGATGGGCATCTGACCTCCAGCCAGGGTCAAACCCCCACAGACAACAGCAAAAACCTGAAGTCAGGTCTATTACTTTAGCACAACTGTTCATATTTAACTTATTTCTCTAGTTTAATTCATTAAAAATGCTTCATAGCATGATGTGTGTTTCTCAGCACACAGGTTGAAGGGAAACATGAAATGGTTTTATGCTTCATTTTGCTGTTCATTCTACTTCACCAATGAAGAACCCACCATAGGTTGAAAAGAACTCATCTATATAAGAAATCCATATTAAAAAAAGGTAACATCAGTGATGCAAAGGAAGTTGAACTATGGTTCACTGGAGATAAAAAAGGCTTTGGATACATTAAATAGATAAAAGAAATAAGGATTGTTCAAAAGCTTTGTTGCACTTCACAGCTTTACTAAAGATAATTTTAATTTAAAAAAATAGGATTCGAACTCTTATCTCTTATTTAAATTTATTGGTTCCAATGCAGTCTTCTACTAAACTACAGAATGCAGTTTATAGCACATTTCTCCCATATATTTTCTTGAGTATCATCAGCCAAGTACATGTTTCTGATGACTCTACTCAGGCATTGTTTTTGCAATGTTTGCTTCAATATGTCAGAATGCAGAAAGACAGCAGAGGCGGAATGTACGTCTAAAACAATTACAAGAAGTAACTTCACTACGTTTACACATTAAGCAACTTGTGTGAGTGCCAAAGAGAATTTCAGCTGCTCTGGTCAAACAATGACATTTTAACTCTGAGAAAATTGGAAGTAGGTTGGACCTGGGCCTTCAATTTTGTGACGCCACTGCTATGAACAATGGAAGGAATGTTTGGAGCCTGATCATCACTAAATCTAAAACAAAGACACATCATGCACTTTGACCTGTACCTTTACTTGCATGGCCTGTATGAAAGAAAAATAAAGGGAAAAAAACATAAGTAAAATAGATGAAAAGATGGTCATTTTACAAGTTAGTAATAAACTTAGCTTTATCAGGACAATAAAAATATTATACATTTGTAGTTAAAACAATGACTGCAAGTGTATAATCAAATGAGACCTCATTGACGTTTTTTAATCACCTTAATCCTTATTTAATGGTTGAACTTCTGAATTTATCTGTCACCAGTGCTACTATTTGCTGTTTCAGTACATAAGGAAGTCCATTGAGTAAATACATCAATATTCTAATTACTGCATATTTCCCCAATGTTTTTAAAAGGAGGAACCCTCGATAGTCCAGTAATTATTCCCTTTTTCATCAAAATTGCTTTCTACCCCTTTCCCCCAGTAAAATATGATAGAAAAATTGCATTTAGAAATAGAAATCAAACTATCACTGTGAAGATGCAGCATTTAATTTATAGTTGGATTTTCCCATTGCATAACTCAGAATCTGTTTGAAGACATCCTGAGAGCGAACTAAACCTCATGTTTCTCATTTTGAGGGCATTATTATAAACTCAGCTGTTGCACTCCTAAACACGTCTTTTGTTTCTGGTTATTATGTTAATACCATAAATATACATAAAACCTAAAGTATTCCACAGTCAACACTACATTGTATTTGTCAGGCAATCTTAAGAAGACAATAACAATAAAATAACAAAAAATTCAACTGTCATTCCAAAGAAACATTGACCAGGCATGGGAAAATAGTATAAAACCCCTGTTGGTTAAAAACAAATAGAAAAAACATAAACATGAGCAACCTCCCCCCCCCTTCTATGATAATGCTAACAGTGACTTTGATTTCTTGTGATACTTGAATGAGCCTCAAAATGTAAAAGCCAAGCTATTATTGAAATATCTTTTTATATCTTACTATATTTATATCATCTAGCGAAGAAAAAAAAATCTAGAAGACAAGAAAGACTGAAAGACTAATCATCAACTTCAGTGTTAAGCTTTTAAAATCATTAATACCTTACTCAAAAAGCAAATTTTAACTAAAAATTTCATTTGCATGAAATAGGTAAATGTTGCACAGATATGGCTCGGGAGATATACGCTGAAGGTAAGTAAATGTAAGATATTAATTATATATAATTTATTAGAGATGACCATAAAAGTAATCGACACATGTTTTACTACAGCATATCTAAAGGAAATGTATTCTATGCAACTAAAATAGTCTCAAAAAAGAGATCTAAAACTCTTTCAGAAAACACTAACATGAAATCCTGTAATTAGCTTAAATTGGCAAATAATAGGTACTACATATTGCAAATGGGCACAAACCACAATGTTGTTTTATTACAAAACCTTGGAGTTTATGACTACCTCAAACTTCTATAATAGGTCTATCCAAATGCTTTAACAGATGCAAAAATGTGGGCCACTCAAATCAAACTTCAGTAGGAGATGTGTTTAGCAACTGAGACTATATATCCAGCCACTCATTAATTTAGACTCAAAAACAGAGAAGAATTTCCCACATATCTATTACATATTTATTATGTACATGTGAGTGTATACGTTTAGTATTTTATACAAATTAAATGTAAAACAAAATAGAATCTCACTGTATCTTAATCAAAATGCTATTTTATCAACATGTCTATGAAGGGTTCAAAAATAACAGATTAGTAGAGTTGAATGGGTTTAAATTCTCCATTTCAACACTTCTACCATAAATCTGTTATTTCAATGCAATCTAAGTTACCAGTCTCTATCAGACTGAAAGTTCTCTAACTTACCATTCCCCTCCGAGCAATCTGCTGCCATTTTTTTTAGAAAAGAAAAATTAAAAAACTTGCTCAGCTGTTAATACATTTATTTGAGAAAATATTTTAAAGAGTTAATATTGTATGATCAAAATACTTAATAATTTGATAATCAAATTATTGATTGTAAGGATGATTTTTTTGTTACCACTAATATTAGCTACTGATAAATATCATAAACCTCACCCTTCATCCTCTGCATGTGGCATGTAAAGTTATGGAACCTTCTATACATGATATATGACATCTTACACACTAGTAATATCACAGAATCTGAGAAAAACTTCTAAGACCCTGATGTAAGACACTTGTCTAAAGCAGTCCAAAATCAACATGGGGCCTTATTCCTTTAAGAGACCCCAAACTATTCTGTGTTGGATCATCTTTTAATAGTCAATGTTCATATTCACAGATATCTATATATTCTCATGCTTGATAAATACTCAATAAGATTGCTTCCACTGAAAATAAGGTGAATAAAGAGGAACTAGAGTTAAAGAGGAAAGTGCTAATTATTCTGATAGCATACTACTTCCTGAACAGCATATTAATATTTAAGCAAGAAATTATAAAAATAATGTTCCTTAATTTAATAGGCTCTATTGATTATTCTCTGAGGATATAAATATCAAACCTTGTAAGAAACACTGAAATTCAGTTACTTAGAGAGCTTCTTGTTTATTCTTAAAAAAAAAACCCAACAGATCTAAATGTATGCTTTAATGAATGAGCTGTTATGAAATGTTATTGATTTCCTGCTTAGAATCCATACATAGAAAACCAATACATTATATTGCATCATGGTATTTAATTCATCATGAAACAAAGATTTATCTAAATGATCAGTGGTTCTACAATCTAATAAATGGTTCTGCAGTTACTAATAAAATGGTCATGACGAATACAATCTTTTATTTCTTCCCATATTAGCAATAACTACACACAGTGTCCTTGAACACTATGATTTGATACTAATATGCTTACAAAAAACCGTATGCATATAAAAAACCCATCCCTACACTGTACACCGATATGAAGAATATACCTTTATATATGCATCTTCCTTCTTGGCTTGCCGGGCCAATTCTCTTGTATAAATGTTGAAGTATATGTATTAAATGTATGCACAGTGATTGTCATATGATAAGTACAGAGCTCTGTGTGCAATTGATTATCACATAACCTGAACTGTGCTGACTACTCATCTTGCTAATGACAATAATATAAATATTTGAATTCAGTCACATAATCTCATTAAATATTTCCTTTTCTCTAAATACAGAATTCTCTATAGAGTTCAATTTGCTGTTCAGTGGAAGTCATAAATTAATAAGCAGAAAATGTGTTATTTTTGCTTGTAATCTTTCTAATCCCGGGGTTTGCCTAACCAAGTTTCAGACCGTAAAAAATAAATGTAATGAGAAAGAAGCAAATATCTGGAATGAAGAAAGCCAATGACATTTTCTATCTGACTTTCTATTGTGTAAAGTGGGATTTACAGTAGCTGGGTTACAGACAATCAAAATATAGTGAAATACAAAGCTATAAACCCACTGTTTCTCTGGAAAGCTTTCAAAAAAGGATGACTCCAAACACACTATACATGTAAATAAATCAAATGGTTCTTTGCTGCATTTACCAAAATTAATTTGTAATTAAGACTTCAACTGACTTTAGCTGAGTAATGCAATGTTCCGCAGCTAATGTCACAGTGGCATTTTCTACCTTGACAACATGCATTTTTTCTACTATACAGGTAACACGAGTAAGTTTCAGCCATCATGTCATCTTGAAAATATTGAAAATGAGAAAAAAAAAGAAATTAATGTTGTCATTAATAAAAGAACAGGGCACCTGTGGCATGCTATAGGTATGAATAGAGAGGTATATGTGAAGACAGCATTCCTCCATCGAAGTTGACAAAATATTGAATGGAGGTTTAAAAGTAAAAGATCAGGCAAAAAAGGTTTCTTTACTTGCTTTTACAAAATAGTCTACCTTTTTGATTTTTTTCTGAAAGATCAACAACCCATATTATATACTACAACCAACACTCTCTTAGACCTGTCACTTTTTCAAATTAAGAATTCTATTTCAATCATGTGACCTTGATTACTTAAGAAATTTTTAAAACTCACTCTATGGTACACAGTCTATATTTTGTATAGCAGTTGTCATGTTTATCATCAAGAAACAAAAACATTATTTGTGTCTTCTACCAGCATAGCAGCTGCAATCTGAGTAGATTTTCAAAGCCTTCTCACAGCATACTAAACACATGCTGAAGGTTTAACTGATCCACAAATTTTCATTAACTTACTTTAGACATTTTGCTCTTGGTGTCTCCTGTTAAAAATGCCAAATTATTGATTTCATTCTGAATCACAAAATTTTGTTCTTCTCTTTTGAAATTCTAAAGGTGAAAAAAAAAATCAGAAATTTAATACATCTGTATGAAACACATTTATACTTAAATATAGAATGAAATGGAAGGAAAAGTATACATATTAGCTTACATGTGATTTACACCACAGGATAAAAACTTCAGCTACCATTCGAAAGAGTTCATCAGAATCTCCATCTGGTTTCTTTAACCAATTGGCTCTAATTACAAAACCAAGAGAAATATTTTAAAAGGACATTTAAAATAGGACAATTGAATGTAACAATCTCTTTTTAATAGATGGGGTTACATTTGTATATTTAATCCTTGAATTTAACAAGAACCACTTCAATATTTCATCACCCTGTTATAAAAACTGTTTTCCATGGTAGTTTAACTAATCGCCAACAACACTAATTCATTGCTACTTATTTCTCCCTGCTTCCTATGGTGCTAACATGTGTTCTTTTGACTATTCTGTGAACCAAACCAGAAACAGACCTGGCTGAAAAGCAAAACTCTTTCTCCGAAAACTCTTTCTCTATTCATTTTTTTCCATAACAAAACTTTGTTATCAAAACTTTTATGTTGATCTGAAAGAGAGCACTATAATGGGGAGAGGAGGAAGATTACAGGGAAATGAATGAGTGGGTAGAGCTGAAAGGACTCATTGCTTCAATTGGTTTATTTTTGTAATCTAGGAAACTAATACAACATCAGTCTGCACAAGGATGCTCAGAAAACTTGGGCAAATGAACGAACAGATGCAGCCCTCTTAAATATCTCTAAATTAAAATGCATTAATATGACCATACGTTAAGTGGGCATTTGACAACAGAAATGGAAGGAATTATTATGTTATAACTTATGTTCATTAACCCTAACTTTCTGGTTAGATTTCTCCACAGCACAGTTAAACCTATGATTTTTACAAATCTAAACTCTTCCCTTGTCAACAAGATCTGACATAGCAAAGCCTTGAGTTCCTCTAGAAAAAATAAACTGGTTCACAGCATAAACAATCATGCATGCAATAAAAATGATCCTAACTAGCCCAATATGTATTAACACCTAAAAAAATATAAGTGGACAATTACTATATACAGAACAAGTGTTAAGGATAGGATTAAGGTACTCTAGATATTGGAATACTATAGATACTTCAGATAGTCTGCTGAAGAACAATTTGGGGTCATTTTCTGGAGCAAAGGAAAAGGAAAGTTTAGGAACAGAATAATCCTTCAGTAAATTGTTGAAGAGAGAAACTTCTAATCATTCCATCTTAGTCAAACACTTTTTATTTCCATCTTTAAATAATACAAAATATTAACATCTTTGTGCTATTATATACAAATAGAACGATTCAACTGAGAAAAAACAGGTTTTTACCCCTTCAGGGGTTTAGCCAGTTTTTAAATTTTTGAATGGTATATTCATTTGTAATATGGTTGATAGCATATATAACATCTGGTCAGGATCTGCATTTGCAATGGTAACAGTGCAGTTGCAGTTCAACAGAATAAGTCAAATGTGAGAAAGAGGTATGAATTCACAGATCAGCGTTCAATAAGTTAAGAAAAAATACTCAGGATTTGATTCTCAGCAGAACAGTAAATGCATTGTGTTCTTTCTGTTTTCATGGGGTCCAGTATGTTAACTAATAAACATGAGTTTAATTATTAGTTTTTATTTACCTGTTGTTGTCTACATAACGTATCAACATTGGGTAGAAGGCATAAAGGTCTCTGCAAAGAACAGCAAATTCATCAAGGATGAGTAGCTCAGCTTCTTGGGTGTCACTTTTACTATCTGCTCTCAGTTGCTCCTCTTCCATCACGATCTTTATAGCTTTCTTCTTCAATTTCTCCAGGGTTGGAATAAAGTGAGTTTTGAGCAGATCAGGCCTGGCTTTGCTGATGATGGGTTGAGCATAAACTATATGTAAAAATACAGATAATCCTATGATTAATGCACAATTGATGTTTTTCATCATAGTAATATGAACTCTGCAGTTGTAGAAAACATAAAGGTCTTAGGGCTTCATGTATTTCTGGACCATCATAAAATTATTAATAAAATTATGAATATAGCTTTATAGCAACTGTGCATATTGAAAGATTAAAAGCCCTGGGAATTCAGATTATAGATATTTCAGTCTTCATGTCAACTAAACTACCAGGGTTTTGGGAAGTCACATGTCTTTAACCTAGAACCTAAGCAAAGCAGGGATTAAGACAAAAAGTCCTCCCAAAAATACTCTGGGGTTTTTTGTGTGTGTGGTTTTTTGTACACAATGTCAGAAAATAGGAGACAGTGCTCCAGATGAAGATTCACCCCTTTTGCCTTGGGTAAACTAAAATGCAGGGAATTACTAATTCAAGTTCATAGGTTTATTTTGTACAAGCATTAGTAATAAAATGCCGACCACATGAGTCAAAAATCCTTGCAAGAACCACACAAGTACATTATCTCCTTCTGTCACTACAAAACTGCAAGCGATGGCCTCTACAATTAAGCAGCAAACTACTTACTAATTTTTAATATAATCCTTATTATTAGATAAAACCTCCCAGTAATTAAAATAATAATAATGAAGACACAGTATCAATGGGGCATTAAAATTTATCAGGAAATTATTACCTTTACATAGATTTTCTTGAATTACCTTATTGCATATTATACTCTTACATATTTAAGATGAATGACAAAGTTTGGACACAGTAAATTTCTTTAGTGAGGTAGCAACTAAATGTTACAGGACGTTTTGAAAAATCTTTCTGCTCATTTACTAGCTAGTACAGTTACACAGGCAAAGCAACTAATTCTGAACTTCAGTTAATCCCGGATGTTAGGAAGAGGTTCTTTACTGAGAGAGTGGTTGGGGACTGGACCAGACTCCCCAGGGAAGGGGTCACGGCGCCGAGCTTGGCTGAGTTCAAGAAGTATATGGACGATGCCCTCAGTCACATGCTCTGACTTGGCTGGCCCTGGGTGGAGCCAGGAGTTGGACTTGATGATCATTTTAGGTCCCTTCCAACTTATGATATTCTATGATTCTGTGATTTCACCATATACAGAGGAAGTAAGATTTTAAAAATCCGTTATGCTGTACAGAAAGGTCTCTGCTTACAGTGATGCTACAATGCATGTATTAAAAAAAAAATCAACAACAAAATCTTTCTTTCAATGTTACATATCTGGTCTTTATCTTTCTTTCCTGCTGTTTTTTATTCCAATTTATTATTGTATCATTGAGTATAATGATAAAGCGTAGCAAAATATTTAAATATTATTAGGTACAACTGCTCCTTAGAAATATTTACAGTACCTGCAATTCTTTTCATCCAGGATGCTTCATCTATTCCCAAGTTGTTGTTAATGATTTTCAGAATGTTTCCAAGAATGATGCTCAGATGCTCAGATGTTATCATTGTACAGCAAGGCCCAGCACTTTGAGGAACACTCTCAGACCCTCTTTCCCACCAATAGGATAAATAGTTGCATAGCATGGGTAAGATAACCTCAATTACATGAGGCATTTCAGTATACCTTGCTCCAGACTCTGCTAAATCATTAATTTCCTTTATTAGTCCATCCAACTGAGGGATCTCTGGACACATCTCTTCTACTGTATCAGGCATACCTAAAACTGCAAGTAAACAAAAGATTAACAAAATAAAAGAGAACATCTACATTCATCTACATTTAAACTCTCAATGCAAATAATATTCCCACTCTATTTCTTTCTGCCACCATAACTGCAGACATAACTGTCATAAAACTCTGGGATATACACAGGTCTCTCATCTCATAATTGTCTTTCTGATGATGTGCATATACCACTGATGTAGACAATAGCTGCCGTAAAACTATGGCTTTACCTGCAATTGTCTGGATTTACCTGCAATTGCAGGATTGTCCTACAATTATCTGGAGAGCAACCCAGCTATGTAAACATGCAAAACTGAGAGCATATATCAATATTGGATAAACTTTGGCCATTGTTTCCATAATCATTCACAACTTTCATATCAATTTGCAAAAGATTAAATCCACCTCAGGGAAAAGGAAACAACTCAAAAATTGTCCTCAGTTCGTGAACTCTGCACATCTATATCCCAACAAAATGCAAGGAAAGAATCCTGGCAGTCTTCAAGGTCAGCTTGGATGGGGCTTTTAGCAGCCTTGTCCAGCGGAGGTTATCCTTGCCCATGGCAGGGGGATTGGAACTAGATCTTCAAGGTCCCTTCCAACTCAAATCAAACAGATTCTATGATAGAATTTTCCTTTTCACATAAACATTACATCTCTTGCATGTTGCTATTAAGAAAACTATACAATTTTCTAAACATCTTGTAATATGAATATGATCTTTGGCTAAGCTTCAAATATTACAGTATGAAGTTTCTGAAAATAATTCAAACATCATCTTCAGAAAAATATCCAAATATAGTAGGAGAAAGTGATTAATGTTAACATAGTCTCTTCAAAGCAAAGCAAGACTAAAATGACAATAAAGGAAAGAGCAATAGTAGGAATTCTCTACTGAGGCACACATTAATTACTATCATTTCTATCTAATAATATTAGTTGTAGAGATGCAACTTTTTTTATGAGGAACAGTACTTACTCGCTCTTTCTCTTGCACTTTTTGTGTTGAAGACAGACAGTGGGTTGTAATGGTTGAGAGAAGGTTCAAGGAATGCAACTGGAATGGCTGCTGCAAGAGAAGCTAAGCACTCACCAAGTGCGGGGCGCTGCCTGTGTACGAGAGACACCAAGTTACCCAGGAGGGGATGTCTTTCAGTAGGCTTTCAAACTTTAGCATGCATTATAAAACACCATTAATATTTATAGCTGATATAGCTTATCTTTTTATTACATTAGGAACTATTTGACAATTCTGAAAACTTACATGAACAAAATTCCTGGAAATTACAGTGGTACAAGAAATGTAGTTTTAAAAAAACCCAAAAAACATCCCCCACCAAGTATTGTACAAATATGTGACAACAAACTATAGAACACGTTTCGAATATGCACAAAGAATAGATTAGGAATTGCATGTTCTTATACCTTTGGTTTGCCTAAACAAGGAGCAAATGCACATAATCAATAGGAATTTGTTTTGGCAGTCATACTTTTTTTTTCAAGATTCCACTTCTGTGTGTGTGTGTATAGTGATTGAACAGAATTAATGGAATAAAGGGTACTTAAATAAAAGCCAAATTAACCCTTTAGACAACCCTTTATGTTAAGACAACCAACTGGAGACATTCTATCCAAAGAATAACAAACTATCAGAGGCTGATGCGCAGGTCTTGGAGGAGATGGAAAACAGTTAAATTGTAACCAAATTAATCCAGACTTTGAAAACCAAAGCAAGATGAAAGACCACCAGCTGATGCAATTCATGACGAAGCATTTCCTATTATAGCACTGTTAGACTCGCATCTTTGGCAGTCCTCATTTTGAGAAGCTGCAAATAGTTCAAATCTAAGCCTTAAACTGAACAATTTGGATCTGCATGTATGACTGAATGCAGCAGCTAATTTTTTCATATTTAACTGTATAAATGAAAAAAAGTTATAGTTTCTTAACTTCTGCAGATGTTTCTATTTCTTATTGTTGATACAGATAGTCCATCATTTGTGCTAATAATCTTTTGGAAATATGTTTGTATAAACTAACCAGGAAAAGACCAAGACACCATAAACAATCATGAAACTTTTGGGTACTTTTGAGTATAAAAATGGACCTAAATTTCTGATGCAGTGAATGAAAGGAATGGGTATCTGTGTATAGAACTCGTGGTTAGAATGCCTACAGGAGTGCTGTACTTGCCAGCAGAGCATTAGAGCTCAAAGTAGTCAAGGGCTATTACATTTTGCATCCAGTCCTCAACATTTATGAACCACAGACACAGAGAAGAAAGGTCCACAAAGAAATCAGAAACATCGCCAACATCCTGAACAACCTAAACACTCTTTGAACAAAGGATGAAACCCTTGACAATGAAGGTCTGTCACAGGACAGCAGCAGCAATCCAATTTAGTGTTATGCCTGATGCCCAGCACACAGAAGTCTTGTAGAATCAGCTGAACTATTTCAGCCTGAAATGTGAAAATCATCTATGAAAATGGAACTATGACTTATCCTGCAATGGAAGGCAAACTTCTTTATATCCCTGTCAAAATTCACTAGAAGAAAAACTGCACTTTGATCCTAATTCTGAGCATTGTTTAACTTGAGTAACTGTTCAAGTCAGCTCAATCACTCACTTTTAAGTTTTGCTGAAATATTGAGCAGCATGTTTGAAATCCTGCCTCCCACCTAGACACTGATGTCTGCCTACAGCCTTAATTTAAGAGCCTGAGTGAGTTTTGTGAAAACCAAACTCAATGAAATTCACAGTTGGAAACCTCTCACACAGCCTTAGGGGACTAATTCATTTCCTCAGATATATCTGGTCTGATCACCCTTCTAAGAAGACAATTGCAGTAGGAAAAGGGGATGCTGCTAACATTAAGTTTAATGTAACTTTCCAGTGCTTATTGGTCTTCTAATTGAAAGGCAACTCAAACACAATCACCCTTTATTTCCTATGAGAAGACCCTAATTACTAGTTAGAGTAGGGGTAAAGCACTTCATATTTTGCCTATCAGATCTGTGTCAAAGAGCATTTAACATTTTTCAAGCCCAGAAAGAGAAGAAAGAGTATATAGGTTCGTAATTCAGCGATGGATGTATAAATGACCAAATGGTAACTGAGAATGAGCATGAACACACATGACATGCATAGAGTGGGAGGAAAGAGACAGTCTGTCCACCAAGCTGCTCTTGGATTTTGCATAGAATTACTGAAGAAACTCTGGAAGGAAGTGGAGACCAGCATTCCCCATACTAGGCAAAACCTCTCGTAATCAGGCTACAGAATTATACTTCCTCCAGTTTAGACTCTCTCTCCTGTGAATATTTTAAGAAGGACTATGCAAAATGCCCAACCTAAAGCTGTCAGAAGCATAAGGAAGGACTATTATTGCCTCTGCTCCTGTGCTGTGATAGATCAACAATAAGGGTTCTCTTTTCTGAAATCACAGATATGGACTTGAGCATCTTTTAATGGAAGAGGGTTTAAACTCCGTATAGGCTTAGGTGTGAGACTGTGAGACTGACACAGCCTCCTTAGTATTCATCCTACTTACCACAGTAGTGAGTCTGGTAATATGCAGCAGCCAAACTTTGGAAATATTAATGGCAACTCATTGAAAAAATTTAGCTTTCTCTATGGGAATATAACTTCCTGCAGATAGACTGCCAGAATGAGTTGTTTGCTTTTATTAATTTTAGGCTGGGTTGTTGGGTTTCTTTTGTGTGGAATTGAACTCTTAAGATATAGGAACTACCTGCCAGATAAAGTGTATTTTGAACATGTTCACACTGTTTCAGATTCATCTTTCATTCAAACTGCTTTATTACCTAAACAGCACACTCCAAAAGTAAAGAAAATCTAACATGCTGTTTTTCACTCAGTACCTTTCAACATAGATGTTCTTCCCAGTCCCAAGGGAATAGAGGCTACAGAGAATTCTGTAACATGAAACTTGTACATCACCCACTAGAAGAAAATAAGAAGCAGATTATTAGTATTTAGTAAACTTAAGGCTATTTTCCAAATATTAAGCATCTGTTTTATGCAATCTGATAAATGGTGTCTAAAACTTTTAGCATTTGTATCGCATTCTAGGTGGTCAATACTCCACACATGCACTATATATCATTAATTTCTCCTATACCTGGTCTGCCATCTACATTCATTCCAAGAGGACAGAAGATACTTGTTAATGAGACATTGCAGATTATCACACTCTGCAGAATACAAGTCTGCAAGTGTCCATGTGTCTAACTTCTAGGAGCATGATCTAAAGTCTCCTCAGGTTTTTAAAGAAATTCTCTTAATAGCTGTCATACTTTTAATCATCTTCTGCTTAAGAACTGTGTCCACCCAAATATATACAAAAGTTTGGAAGACCTCAAAGAGGCATTTCAGTAGTTTTGAACTAAATGATCCTAAAAATACAGAAAATTCAAATTAAAAGAACTAAAGTGGTTTTCAAATGTCAGAGAAAAAACACAAGGAAATAATGAGCTGTCTCCTTTGATCTAATAAGTAAAAATACAGAATAAAGCCAAGAATAATTTAATTTTCTATACAAAAATAGTCTTATCCACACAGTTGGTAAAAGAGCACTTACAGGGAGATTTTAATTTCTCCTCTCAATGTTTGGAGAAATACTGCACATATTTAACTTGAAATTTACTGAGGATTAATTTTAAACTTCCAATAGAAATAAAATACTATGTAGCTTATTTCAGATTTAATGTTGGAAATGCACATGTTACTGAAAACAGAATTTCAACCTTTCAATCATTACTAAAAAGTATTTGTATTACTGTGACACAATAAACTTAAAAATTAAAATAAAATACTTACAAAGTAAATCAATTCCAAACTGATATTGTGAAATATGTTCAAAAATTGATGTCAAGATTGGTAGCAATGCTACTGTAGTATAATTTATATTCTGTGAAACACCCTTGATTTGAGTTCGTGAATGGGTGAATTTTCCAAGTTTAAGATTTTCTGAAGTTTTTTCCAGGTCTTCAGCTGCATTTTCAAAAAAGGCACGCAATCCAGCTTTCACAAGCTCAGATCCTGACTTCATAACAGTTCTGGAAAATTATAAGGGAAAAATATTGATTTTTGCACTGATCTTTGATAGTTGTATAGGTGTTTATGTGCTTGTTAATTAGATTCTATCAGACTTTGAAGGTATGTACATGTATCAGTGAACTTTACATTATGAACTGAAAAGGACAGTTATATCTACCTAGCATTATAAGTAACAGTTAGCTTGGAATATTTCACAGAAAATAACAACAGCAAAGAACTTGCTTCCTTTGTCTTGTCTTTCCAGCTTTTTGTGATCTGCTTTCAGATAACATAATACCTTCTTAGCAAATGTCACAGGTGGTGACAGAACTTCTTGATATAATATGCTCTAGAAAACTAACTCTTAATCCCTACATTTCATGGAAGCCACAGCAGGTATGCAAGTCAGGATATGTGCTTACTCATCTTCAAGAACCCTAAATCTAGAAAATGCAACTGCAATAGCAGCATCACAGTCTCATTCCTTAATTTTTTTTTTACACTTCTCCAAACCCCTCAATGAAGATTTCCAGTGCTGTTCTTCACAATTTCACTGGTCAGGCTGCTGCATAACTAGAAAACAGCTCAATTCAGGAAAAACTCTCCTGGTTTGTGTTTTAATCTACATTAAGTATTTCAATGGTAAGCAGTAAAAGTGAGCATATGTAGCTATGCCCATATATTAACGCATTCTACATACGCATAATGCTAATTTTTTCAATACGCACTAAACTATCTCAATATCTACAGGTATCAATACTTGCAGTTCCAAAGTTGGTATCATTTATATCTCCCAATAAATTCTTCAAATGCCCTTGACAAGGTTGACAGAAGTTTTCAATGTTTTAATAGCAGACATTGAATACAGAAATGCAGATTAAACTTTTCAGATGATTTCTGCCAATATGGAGTCCTATATCTGAATTATTGATGCTGTTCATATTATTAATTACAAATAAGTAATTAAAAAAATTGCAGAAACAATACAACAGCTCCTAAAAAACTCTGCAGTTGCAGCCCCTATGTAGTTTGTAGCTGATACAAATGTTGCAAACTTACCTTGTGTCAAGAGACTGAGCTAAGATGTGCAGGCAGTTTACCATTGTAGCAGAATCACTACCTAGTTAGAAAGAGATACTATGAGAGCACAGAAGTGTAGAAAACGTAAGATAATCCA